>CM059796.1:13402500-15802500 GCA_030435695.1 Brachymystax lenok tsinlingensis
AACTGAAATGCACCATGCATTCATGTATTATGTTTCTTGACAGGGTGTCAAACTCAATTCCTGGAGGCCCCCAGTGCCTGCTGGATTTTGTGCTTTACAATTGAGTTCAAGGGAGGAACGGAAACCTACATAAAGTGTGATCCTCGAGGACTGGATTTTGCTTGATAGACTAACGGGAAGGGATTGACAATCAGATGCGGAAAACACATTGTGATGGGGGTCTTGCCTAGCCTGGTCCCAGATCTGTTTGTGCTTTCGCCTAATCATTTGCAAACATGGCATGACAGTGAGGGAGAGGGAGTTTACATGATAGCACAAACAGACTGGCACTCAAGCTAGGTCTTGCCCCTCCAGTCAGGAACTATAGGGCCGCCACAATTTTAATGAATAATTTTATCCACTTTAACAGCGTTAACTGAAAGTTAAGTTAAATAATACCTTCGGTAATGTTATTCTGACTGACAAAAAAACAGACCTCAGGTCCAAAATGCTATATTTTGTTAAGTTACAACACCCAGACCATAACAGAAAATCCTGAGAAGTTGGCGACATTTAACACAAAAACAGGCACTGTCAACTAACTGTGTCGCACCTATTCCTGCTACACCCGTCGCCGGTTTACTAACCACCGGTCTTGGCAACCATCATTATGCACACCTGTACCCCATCATCATGCATGCCTGGACTTCATCACCACCTTGATTACTTCACCTTTATCTAGCACTCTGTACCCTCACTCATCAGGCAGTATTGGTTCTGTTTTCATGTCCAGATGCGGCGCATCCTACACGGGAATATTGCTCCATGTTCGTTATTATTAAACTCACCAACTGTACCTGCTTCCTGGCTCCCTGCATCTCTGTTACAGAATACTGCTTCAAAATATGGAAGCAGCAGAAGAGGAAGACATCTACCAGACGATCGACGAACAGGGACATCTACTCCAACACCACGATTACCTGGCGCAACTGGGTGCAACTATGAACAAGGTTCTCTGCCTCCTCGACACCACCCGAGAGGATTTACCTCCAACTAGCGGAGGGCCTTCTACCACTAGCCATCCCAGCGAGCCAGTCCCCCATCCTACCCAGCAGTCCACCCTGGTCAGCGATGCCTCCCGGACAAATATGACGGGACAGTGCTCCCTCTATTTCGCCCATCGAGAGGTCCAAGGTTGTCACGGTAATTTCCCTGCTGCCCGGGGGGGTTGTGCCCAGACCGCTGCGGAGTACACCCTCATCTTCCAGACTGTGGCAGCCTCCAGCGGATGGAATAAGCCGACGCTACGCACCCTATTCTGAAGAGGACTGCGCGAGGAGGTCCAGACGGAGTTGGCGTGCCGGAACGATAACCTTTACTTGGACGCACACTTCGATGGCCATCAGCCTGGACAACTTTCTTCGGGCACCAGCTCCTGCAGTGTCCGGGGTGTCCCAGCCCAAAGTCAACTGGGGCCTATGATCATTTGTCTCCCAGGGTAGGAGTGAGTATTTCTTCATTTTCCGAAACCCTTCCTGGTTTCCATTTCACTGGTGGGCTGTCCCTCAGGAATTTTATCGACCAGGCCCCTGTCTCCTCCCTGAACATTACCTCATACCTGCTCTCCTCTCCTTTTCCAGTCCAAGCCTTGGAAAAACTACCATTGGGATTCGGCACTATCACACACATCACAGCGCCACTCACCCTCACCGTGGGACCCTTGCACCGGGAAAGCCCCTTCCTCATCACCACAGCTCCCGTACACAAAGTCATCCTCTGCCTCTCGTGGCTCCAATGTCATGACCCCACAATCTCCTGGTCGAGGATTAAAATCACTGCATGGGCACCCAGATGTCAGAAGACCTGCTTTCCCTTACCTTGTGGTTCCACGTCGGTTGAGAGTCCTGTGAGTGCCTTCCAGGCCACCATTCCGTCCTCCCATATCATTGGCCCCGTGTTTTGTGACATAAATGTGGACAGCCGCCAGGCTCTGGAGAGGGAACCCGCACCTGCTGCATACACATCCTTCGCCGCTGGACACCCAGGTATTACCCGCACTATTTCATCCATCTCCATGAAGTACTGGTGGCCCACCTTAGCACAGGACGTCCCCCATTAGGTCAATTCATGCTCCATATGTGCCCAAACAAAATATCCCCGGCACACTCCAGCAAGGAAACTCCTTCCCCTTCCCTGCCTCAGCGGCCTTGGTCCCAACTGTCCATAGATTTCGTTACTGATCTCCGTCTGATGGTTTCACCACTATTACGGTTGTTGTGGACAGATTCTCTAAATCCTACCATTTCTATCCCCCTGGTCTTCCTACCACTCTACAGGTTGCTGAGGCACTGTTCCAGCAAGTCTTCCGGCATGATGGCCTTCCTGAGGACATCGCCTCTGACCGTGGCCCCCAATTCACGTCATGGGTATGGAAAACCTTCATGGAGAAGCTAGGGGTCACGGTCAGCCTCAATTCCAGGTACTGGCCTCAGTCTAACAGGTTTGAGAGGATGAACCAGGTGCTGGGGAGGTTCCTGAGGAGTCACTGCCAGGGCAGAGTACGCCCAGAATTCATTGCGTCACTCATCCATTGGGTTGACTCCCTTCCAGTGTGTTCTGGGATATCAGCCAGCCCTGGCTCCATGGACCCCGAGCCAGACCGACGGTCCTGCAGTGGACAAGTGGTTCAGGCACGCAGAAAAGTTTTGGAACGATGCCCACGTGAGGCTCCAGCGCACCATCAGAAGGAGCATCTGGATCGCCACCGCAGTGAGGGTCCTGTGTTCCATCCTGATGATCGTGTCTGGCTCTCCACCAGGAACCTCCAACTCTGCCTGCCCTGTAAGAAGTCTGAGCCCCCAGTTCGTGGGGCCATTCAAGGTCCTCCGGAGGATCAACGAGGTGACATATAGATTATAGCTTCCCCCTAACTACCGGATCTCACCCTCATGTTTCCCTCCTTATGCCGGTGGTTTCTGGTCCCTTGGTGGATGCTGTCCCCCACGACATGCCTCCGCTGGACATCGATGGGAGCCCCGCCTATACCATAGACTCCCAACGTCGTAGGGGTTGGCTCCAGTACCTGGTGGACTGGGAGGGGTACAGTCCAGAGGAGTGGTGTTGGGTCCTGGTGGACGACATTCTAGATCCCGGCCCGCTCCTCGCCCTCGGGGCCACCCTCCTGGTCCGGCGTCGTCCGGCGGCTGGAGTAGCGCATCGGGGGATTATGTCACGCCTACTCCCATTCTGGTGCGTGACGCCTGCGGTTTTCTAACCACCGGTCCTGGCAACCCATCATTACGCACACCTGACAACCATCATTACAGACACCTGCGCCCCATCATCATGCACGCCTGGACTTCATCACCACCTTGATTACTTTCCCTTCATCTAGCACTCTGTATCCTCACTCATCAGGCAGTATTGGTTCTGTGTTCATGTCCAGACGCTTCTCTTGATTTGTATCGCTCCATGTTCGTTATTATTAAACCGCTTCCTGCGTCTCCGTTAAAAACTGAGTGAGGTTGAGTCTAAATTGAAAAGATAACACCATACAATGCAGGTCCTTTGAAAGTAGCCCATAAATAATACCCTGAAGTGCCAAAGGACTTTGAAAATGCCAATCCAAGTGGATTGGTTTTGTATCACTAGGCGAGCAGGGTTTTCAGCTGTATTCTACAGCTCCCACTCTAGTGATGCCTGCTATCAGTAAAGGGGCTACTTTAAGAGTGCATTTTGACTACTAATGCAAAATTGGACAGGCCCAAAACTGCTTGCGATGAAACCTCCCTGCTGTCCATTCCATTCTGTGAATAATCTAGTTCTACCGGAAGATATAATAAGTAGAAAGGCATGGTACAAATATCCTACAGTATGTACAGGTTATAGCCTTTTACATAGGCTGCTTTAATGGGAATAAGACTAATGCAAGTTTGACCCAGTTGTATAAAGTTGGCTTGGTCCAGAAAAGTGGACCTCTGACACATTTCATTGTACGTACATTGAAAAGCAACAAGGAAAATTAATTTCAGTGTACTTTGTGAATTGACCCCAACCCTTGTGTTTACCAGTTCACTATAAGGCAATGCAATGTAAGAACCCTGGGGGTCTCCCCATAATTAAGTAAATTGAGTGAGGCCTCAAGACAGTCAAGCTTTTTACAAAAAAAATTATATGGTCCATTTTCCTAATGACAGCTTAATGTGTAAATTATATTCTCATTACTCCACAAAGGAGGGGATGTTGATTATTTTGAGGTCAAAGAGCTTAACTGGCAAACATATGTTCATTTACATGCCAATATTTAACTGTCTGTTGATAGTGTTTTTTTTTCACGAGCGTGGCTCTTTCTCTCACTTAACTTACCATTGAAGCTTAAAATTCTTAATATTCCATTAGGAGCGGTTTCTATTGTGACCTGTCATTGCTCTGTGAGGAATTGCGTTGCCACCACAACAATAGGGGACAGGGGCTGTCTCCTGAAACACAGGCAGACCACAGCCCTGGCTGGCCATCTGTCCCTCAGCCATTCCAGTGACTGGCTCCACCTGCAACCTGTTAGCCTTCTGGGGACAGCGCCATGTGTTGTGGGGACACTGTCATGTAGGACACACTGTCATACAAGGGCTCCATTGTGGTTCTATGAACCATACAAGCATGATACACACATCCCCAACTTCAGAAAACCTGTAATGGACAAAAACATACTGTAGATATACAGTACCAAAACTTCCTATCAGCTAAATATTCACAATTTGAAAGATAGCTTCATTACTCCGAAAACATGTTTTTTTATTATTAATGTAAGACCCATTCCCCATGTAAGTCAATCTACACCGTGTAGGATGTATTACATTTCAAAACCAAATCATCTCTCATCATCTTAAATGTTTTGCATTACTCAATTAATTGGTTGAATTTCTTTTTTAATGATTTCGGCATTAAATGTAATACATGCTAAAGGGGCAGATAGGGAAATTGATCTCAAAATGATAATGTTGCTTATTGTAGTGGCTTGTAAAACAAAACCAAAGTGTGGATTGAAATCACTCCTTGCCCATAGACTGCTTTCAAGGTAAGGAAACAAATGTATAAATATGTAAAATGAATTAACTATAACTTGAGCCTATTTAGAATAGCAATGCAACACTCTCTTTTAAGGAGAACTCATGGCTGTTGCCAGCTCTGTGTCCCCACAAGTGCACCAGTTTCAACAATTTCCCTAACAGGTTGCAAGTTGGGGCAGTCACTGGAACCATGAAGGCACCATTGTTACTCCAACAGCAAGGACTAATGCACAACAAGTTAGTCATCAGAAAAAAACATTAACAGGCATTTATAAAAAAAAAAATGCTGTGTTTGTTTTTGATTGAAAGGGAGATGTAACTGTAGCTTGGAATACTGACCTCTGCTCAACTAAAGAGCTAAACGCCTCCATTCGCCATTGTTAAAACTAGTCTGCATGGTAATTTAACTTACAGTTAGTAACGGACAAATTCAGTTACAAACTCCGACAGAGGCATTCAAATCGCCCACGTGCTGTGGTCACTTAGTCTTACAATCAGTAATAGACAAATTCAGTTACAAACCCCAACAGAACTGTGAATGACCGTTTGACCACAGCGTTCGAACCACCCATGTGCTTTTATCAGGACCCAATTAGGTCTCAAAACAAACTAAATCCTGCCCCCCCCCAAAAAAACAATCAATCTTTCTCTCACTGACAAAGATGTACTGTACATCATTAGTAAAATATTATACCACATGAGAGCACAAATACTAATGTCTCTTACAGAGGCATTCAGAACCTCAACCTCTGTTCAACACTACGTAATGTCAAACTCTTAAAGCTTAAGCAGAAATAGAAACACATTACATTTTCTAATAACATTTTGGGGAAATGCAGTATCTAATGTATTTTTGCTGGCCAGTAGTGGCATTCCATTCAGCCACATGTCAGTTTCCCTCCATTCCATGCTGCTCCTATTCTCTTGTTGCACTGCCATGAATGAGTGTGTGTTTTGTGTGTGTCTCCACTCGCTGGACACACATTCACCGGTCATCAGCCCCAGTAGTGGAGGAGCCTTTTGTGTGGCCAGAACATAGCTAGTGACTACTCTATTTTATATCTCTACCATCCCTCCCTCTCACTCACTTTCACTTTCTCTCAAATAAAATCAGTCTTCCTCTCTCTCTAACACACACACTGACAGACAGACACACAATTCTCTCTCCCTACATCTTATTTCTCTTTCCCTACATCTCTCTCTCCCTCTTTCTCTCTCCCCCTCTCTCCATCCATGCCCCTCTCACCTTTAGACAGAGTTCCTCCCACTGGCAGTGCAGCTGCTCCACCTGTCCTTGTAGTAGGGTAGCATCCCCGGCCAAGATGTACTGGGACAGATCCGTCTTCATGGTGGACAACTCCTTCACTCCACCGGCCCACAACTCCAGAGAGGCCTCGTTCTCCTGCATAACCTACACACGTACACAACACACACAAACACAACTGACCGGTCAGGCACCCCGGCGCTGTAGTAAGTGCATACTAGTCGAGTATGTGTGTGTTTTTCTCTCTCTGTCTGTGTGACTCTCTCTCTTTCTCTCAAGCCCGCAGGATTAAGGGGAGGGGAGAGGAGAGGAGGGAAGTAAAGGGGGAAGGGAGAGGGGGAAGGGGGAAAGAGGGAGGAGTGTAGGAAACTCATAATAGTGGGACTCAGTGGGTGGCGGATAATGGGAGCCCCCAAAACCTGTTGGTAACTCTGGCCCCTCTGTGAGTGCTTGAAAAAAAAACTATCAATTCACTTTACCCCCAGTCAAATTCAAACAACTTTTACTGGCATGACAGGAGTGATACCCAACACAGCAATGATTTTCCATAGCTGCAGTGATGAAATTACAGACCCAAACAAGCAAATGTGTGTGCTAAGAAAGCCGAAGAAGGTGTTTTAGAGACAAGAAAAAAATACCATGTCTCTCCTCGTATCTTATTGCACGTCCCAAATGGGGCCCTATTCCTTAAATAATGCAGTACTTTGACCAGAGCCTTATGGACCCTGGTCAAAAGTAACACATTATAGGGTATAGTGTGTCATTTGGGATGTGACTAAACACTTCTTTACCATTTTTCCCTCCTTTTCCTACATTGTTTTGTTGTTTTTTTGTTTCCTTGCCTTGTTATGTAAAGTGTGTTGAGACCCTTGGACAATGCACTTTA
The DNA here is from genome assembly GCA_030435695.1 of Brachymystax lenok tsinlingensis. Lineage (NCBI taxonomy): Eukaryota > Metazoa > Chordata > Actinopteri > Salmoniformes > Salmonidae > Brachymystax > Brachymystax lenok. The sequence goes on from CM059796.1 coordinate 13,409,696, forward strand.
AATAAACCTGATAGCACTTGACTATCTTTGCCACTGTTATCCTCATTCTTCACAAGAAGTACCTCTCCAATGAGACCTTGATCAACAGCCACCCACAAAATGAGATTAAAGAGTTAGTTCACTCAAAAACTATATTTTAGTATTTTGTTCATTAGTGCACTGTTAATATAATCCCAAAACGTTGTGCATTTCAGGTTTCATATCATGCGAACCGCTCTGTTCTGAAAGTGCTCCATCTTGAAAACTTGACTGCAAGACATGCACATTTTTGTGGATTGTATTAACAGTGGACGAATGAGCAAAATATTAAATATATTTGAGTGAACTATCCTTTTAAGTCAGGTCTGAGGTGCTGCAATTCTGCAGAATTGAAATAAAACAGTATTACATTGTATCTAGATGTGTGATTCTATCATTATCAATTCCTTGGCAATTTCTATGTCAGTAAGCACATTTCCATTCACAGTTTTTATGCGAGTAAAGTCATACCGTATAAAAAAAATCACGACAGCTGTGATGGAAATGTACTTGATACCGACAGATCATTTGCGATCAGTGGGATCTTTTTGTATCGGTAAAATGTATTATGCGAGAAATGGCTGTGGAAACGCCTTTATGAGTCACACGATGATATGGTGTGTGGTCCAACCACTACAACTTAGAAACCATGCAGTGTATTAGGCTACAGATGAAATAACGTATGATAAACTTCACAGGGTGGTGAAAGTGCAAGGTGATGAGCTTGATGCTACTTTCAAATAAATATTGAGGGTTTTATTATGGAGTTTTCATAATTTTTTTATTTTACCAGGCAAGTCAGTTAAGAACAAATTCTTATTTTCAATGACGGCCTAGGAACAGTGGGTTAACAGCCTTGTTCAGGGGCAGAACGACAGATTTTTACCTTGTCAGCTCAGGGATTCGATCTTACAACCTTTCAGTTACTATTCCAACGCTCTAACCACTATGCTACCTGCCGCCCCATGATGATGATTGATGACAAATAAAAATATTATCGCTCTTATACATAATAGGCTAATCTCATCATGTATAGCCTACCCGCACAACCCGCACAACCTACCCGCACAACCTACCCACACAGTATCTGTTGTTGGCTACAGCGCACATGTCAAGACCAAAGTAGGCACATACATTTGCTATTTAACGCAACAGTTTCAGTGACAAAACTATCACTACATGAAAAGTTCCATGAAAAATACACAAGTCCGTTTTGTGTAAACACACCTCAAGTGTTACCTTCTAAACTAACAGCATGGAGAGGTTCAAATCCACCCACACAGAGAGATACTAATATACACAGCTCAATATCACAAAGTGGGATGCACACACACGCAGTTGCATGTAAGCACACATAGACACACACTTGCACGTATATGTACGCACACTGGCATACGTGTTCACACACACACACACACACACACACACACACACACACACACACAGAAAGAGAGATCCAGATTGAGAAGGTAGTCACCTCTATGAGGTTCTCTTCACCCTGTAGCTCCTCCAGCTTCTCTGGCAGTGGTTGCTTCAGCCTGTCCCTGAGCTCATCCAGTTTGTGTGCGCTGGCGACTAGTCTGACCTGAAAGTGGCCCCAATTCTACAAGAGATATAGATTCAGTTCAGCAAAAAACAACATCAGATTAAATTGAATAACGTGATTTAGGTAAATTATATTATTATATGGGCAAAAAGGGTTCCCAGAAATAGACAGGTCACACCTCTCCACATCCACAAACAAAAGTTTAAAATGCATTTTCTGAATATACCACTAAGACACAAATGTTACCCCAACTCTAATCAAAGATTTGGTCACACATTTGAGTGGGAGATTGGTGTGTATTTCCCTTTCTTTAATCACAACTAGCTATCTCTATTTCAGACATTGTCTTAGCCTGATTCCACTATTGTGCTTATGTCATGCCCTGATCTGTTTCACCTGTTCCTGTGATTGTCTCCACCCCCTCCAGGTGTCGCTTATTTTACCCAGTGTATTTATCCCTGTGTTTCCTGTCTCTCTGTGCCAGTTCGTCTTGTATATTTAGTCAAGTCAACCAGCGTGTTTTTCCCCCCCATACTACTTTTTAATTCTTTTTTATAGTCCTCCTGGTTCTGACTCCTGCCTGCCTGATCATCCTGCCTGCTCTGACCTTGATTCTGCTTGCCCTTCGGTACCTATTGGAGTCTGATCAGGTTTTGACCTTTTTGCCTGTCCACGACCATTCTCTTGCCTACCCCTTTGGATTAATAAACATTGTAAGACTCCAACCATCTGCCTCCTGGGTCTCGCCTTGTGCCTTGATAGCTTGGGGATTTCCCATTCACCGGGGCAGACATAAACTGTTTGAATTGGCCTCCTAAATCTGCCTCCTGTGTCGGCATCTGGGTCTCTCCTTGTGCCTTCATAGCTTGGGGATTTCCCATTCACCGGGGCTGACAAACTGTTTGACTTGGCATCCTGAATACCTATTTAATTCACTACTTTTGACCAGGGCCCATAGTGCTCTGGTAAAAAGTATAGTGCCTTCAAAAAGTATTTATACCCCTTGACTTATTCCATATTTTGTTGTGTTACAGCCTGAATTTAAAATTGATTAAATATATATTTCTTTCAACACATGCAAGTTGTAAACATGTTTTTAGAAATGTTTGCTAATTTGTGGAAAATGAAAATATCACAGCAGTCCATGACCGGGAGTTCCATGAGACGGCGCACAATTGTCCCAGCGTCGTCCGGGTTAGGGGATGGTTTGGCCGGCCCAGGATTTCCTTGTCCCATCGCGCTCTAGCAACTCCTTGTGGTGGGCAGGGCGCCTGCAAGCTGACTTGTACGGTGTTTCCTCCAACACATTGGTGCGGCTGGCTTCCGGGTTAATCGAGCAGTGTGTCAAGAAGCAGTGCGGCTTGGCAGGGTCATGTTTTGGGGGACGCATGGCTCTCGACCTTCGCCTTTCCAGAGTCCGTATGGGAGTTGCAGCGATGGGGCAAGACTAACTACCAATAGGATATTGGTTAAAAAAAAAGGTAAAAATATATATAAAATTATTGTAACTAGGCCACTTTGAATGTTCCTATGTAATCTTGGTAAGCAACTCCAGTGTATATTTAGCCTTGTGTTTTAGGTTATTGTTCTGCTGAAAGGTGAATTTGTCTTCCGGTGTCTGTTGGAATGCAGACTAAACCAGGTTTTCCTCCAAGATTTTGTCTGTGCTTACCTCTGCTCTGTTTCTTTTTATCCTAAAAACCTCCCTAGTCCTTGCTGATGACAAGTATAGCCATAACATGATGCAGCCACCACCATGCTTGAAAAGACTCAATCATGTGCCGGGGTGGCATGTAGCCTAGTGGTAAGAGCATTGGACTAGTAACCGAAAGGTTGCAAGATCGAATCCCCGAGCTGACAAGGTAAAAATCTGTCGTTCTGCCCCTGAACATGGCAGTTAACCCACTGTTCCGAGGCCGTCATTGAAAATAAGAATTTGTTCTTAACTGACTTGCCTAGTTAAATAAAGGTAAAATAAAAAAGATGTACTGTGTTGGATTTTCCCCAAACATAATGCTTTGTACTCATCATTTAAAGTTTTTTTTTTAATTACATTTTTAGCAGTTTTACTGGAATATTTGTTTTCTGTAAAGGCTTCCTTCTTTTCACTCTGTCTTTTAGGTATTGTGGAGTAACTACAATGTAGTATACATTGTCACAGCCTGCTTTAACTGCTTTAAAGTCACCATTGGCATTCTGGGGAAAGCCAACCATGTCTGTTTCGCTACATAGTTGCGCATGAGTCGGTTCTGTGCTAAACAACCATCCCCTCTATAGGTGCCCTTCTTTGCAAGGCATTGGAACATTTTGTTATTGCACACAGAGTGAGTACATGCAACTTATTATGACTTGTTAAGCAAGTTGTTACTCCTGAACTTATTTAGGCTTGCCATAACAAAGGGGTTGAATACTTATTGACTCAAGGCATTTCAGCTTTTCATTTTTAATATTTTTTTTTATTTCTAAAAACATAATCCACTTTGACATTATGGGCTATTGTTTGTAAGCCAGTGACACAACATCTCAATTTAATGTGGAAAAAGTCAAGGTGTGTGAATACTTTCTGAAGGCACAGTAGTGTACTATATAGGGAATTGGGTGTCATTTTGGACACAACACTTAACTTGGCCTCTGCTTTCACGCAGATCCTATGGAAGGGGATCACACAACTAACCGGACCCCCCAGGGGGTCGTAAACAACACTCACAGATGAGGTCATAATGGTTCCAACAGACAGCAGCAAGTGTGAGTAGTCACTAGATGGCCACGCTAGAATGGTTTAACTTGGTTTGCATGGGGTTTTCAAGAATTGGGATTAGGGTTAGGGTAAAGGTTTATGGTGGTTGAAATCGCGTTTGTGGTTATGAGGTGCGATACTTGTGCCCTTTCTAGCATGGCCAGATAGCAAAGACTCAAAGCAAGCCCCTTTCGAGGCTCACAGCTGCCTGTGTCACAGCAACAACCAATCAGATTCAGCAGCCTGAGGGGTATGGTTCATCCATCCTTTAAGACGGAGGTAAAGGACCCGCTCCTAAATTGACTTCAGGTTAAAATCTAGGATCAGCTCGCCATCTCCCAAATCCTAGCTACAGACTTTACGGTGAAAACTGCAAAACTGACTTTACATCATCATCTAGGGAAAATGTCATCCTAAACCGTAGTGACAACTTTAAGGGCCGGTTTCCCAGACACAGATTAGGCCTAGTACTGGACTGAAAAGTGCTTTCAATGAGAATCTCCTCTTCTTAGTCCAGAACTAGGCTTAATCTGTGTCTGGAAAATCAGCCCTAATTTTCTCCTCTATGAAATGTTTTGTAAAATTATAATTGGAAATGTCAGTTTACTTCCTGAATTGACTGAATTGAAATGGATGGAATTGAGCCCAACCCAGATGGTGGTAGCAGTAGTGATGGACCATACCGTGCCTAATATTCTGTATTTCTCGGGATTAGCTGGCAACTGTAAAGTTTACTTTGATTTGATGATGGTGGTAGTGTTAGGCGGCAGTCAGAGATTTTGATGGATGATGGACAACGGAGAAGATTGCCCGACATAAACAATTTTTTCAAGTAAGCAACTCGCTGCCCAAAAATATTTTACTTGAGTTGAAGTTGAGTTTTGATGGAAATACACAGACAATTGTGAATGCATAATATACAATTTAATCCATGTTTATGCATCTCTGTGTGGCCTTAACCCTATCTGGCAGCTGGCCCCTGCATGGATTAGGGTTAGATTATGGTTCGATTAGGGTTAGATTAGGGTTGCTATTAGGGTTGCTCTTTGATTGCCTTGGCTGTTGGGGGGCTTCACTGGGCAGTGCACAGATACAGTACATGGTATGTGGGTCAACTGCAGCTAACAGACATTCAAATCACACACACACACAAATTCACAGACAGACATGCATGCACACACACACGGTTGGCAGTCTTTAAGCCTTAACACCCCAACCCCCCAGCCCCACTCATAAAGAAGGGGGTTTTGGTGCGTGTGCTCAAGAACATGGGGTAAAAAGAGAGAAAGAGATGTGTCATAATTACATATCATTTTAGAGATCCTCCGCCTTAATCATAATCTCCCCTATCAGATGAATTGGAATCCCTGCTCTTTTTGCATTCTGTCTCTGTTTTCTTTGTTTCAAAATAATCTATTATTGGTCGACCCCAATGTTCATGTGTAGGGAGCTGTGCTCCTTTCTGTCCAATAGTAAGGGTCATTTCTGAACAATATTTCTGTCCAGTTAGTGGAACACTTTTGGGTCAATAGCAAGCTCAGAGGCAAAAGTTCTGTGTATCCTCTTTAACAGTTTATTTTTATTTTCTCTCGCACTGATTTTGAAGGTTTTACTTGCAATGACGATGATATTTGTTTAGCTTATTTGCTTTGTAAAATGCACTGACTGCAAGTTGCTCTGGATAAGAGCATCTGCTAAATGACAAAGTAAAAATGACTGCAATGTAAAATTAGCGCTCACGTTCAAGTGCTTTCAAGAGATTGATTGGTTAATTGATTGACTGATATACCTGAACAACCGTTTCCAGCAGGATTGTCCTTTCTCCCAGTAACTCCCTGGCGTGGTCCCAGGACTCCTGCAAGGTCTGTAACTCTGTCTGTAGCTGGGCCTGTGTCTGTAGCTCTGCCATGGAGGACAGCAGCCTGCCTGTCTCTAGTGTGTGTCTGTAGAAGCCGTTGTGTTGGGCGAGAGTCTCTTCAGCACGCTGAAGAGGGGAGACAAAGCAGTCTGAGTTACTGTATAGTTTCACCTATGCTGGGTTAGCATTTGTTAGCCTATTTAACAGAGGGGAGTAGAAGGTGTTAAAAGCAAAGTTTATTCTTGTTGTGTGTACTTTTTATTTTATTGTTTGTTTGTTATTATTCGATTTTAATGTTTTTGTTCTTCATACCAGCATTGCGTTTAGACCAAGTTTGGGGATGAGGGAGAGCCGCCAGAGGTTTGTGGGGGATGGGGGGCGGGAAGGGTGGGAGGTGTAATTGTTCAAAAATTGTGATTATGATTCTAACTGAATTTACTGATAGTGACTCAGTACAACAACAACAAAAAATCAAAAAAATTATTTAACACTATGTTCAACAGGTAATCTCAAAAACCTTTCTTTTAGTGTATCAAGATGTGGAATGAAAATAAACAGCACCTAAAAAATGTGCATGGCGTAATCGCTAGCTGCGGTACTCCAAAATCACATACATGGTTAGAAATAGCAAATATTGCCCTGATTGCTCTGAAATAGCACGGCCTCTTAAAAAAATGGTATGACCATCCATCACAAATCATTTATTTAATTATATTTATGATGTTCTCACCCCCAAGTCCTCCAGGGAACTTGGTAGCTGCTGCAGAGTGCAGAGGGCCTGAGCAGCAGAAGGAAGTAAGGTCTCCACATCTCTCAGCAGCCCCCCTAGCCTCCTCACGCCCCGGGTGTAGAACCGCCACTGGCCCAGCCGTTCCTGCACCAGGCTACTTCGCTGCTGTGCCACATTAACAATCCACTGCCATCGCTCTCTCATCTGGGCGAGCTTTAGGGCGAGGTCAGGCCTGCTTGGTGGAGAGGAGAGTAGAGGGGGAGAGAAGGAAGGATAAGATAGGAGGGCAGAGGAGAGGGGAAGGAGATGGAAGGGGGGAGGAAAAGAGAAAATGAGGGCAGAGGTGAGGAGAGAAGAGATAATCAACAATGGTTGATGGCAACAGTATTTTCGCGTAATTTACACCATATAAGCATCTCATCCTCCCAGCAGCTAGTTAGTTCGCTAACTAACAGTAGGATATTTTTTATGAAGGCATGGCTGTTAGGCTAGGCCCTATATGAACACCAAAATTGCAGGCCTACTGTTCCGACGCATATCGGCTCACGTTCCTCTTTCTATTGTTTCTCTGTCCCATTCTTCTCTTCCATTTAGGCTGTTAAGTGTAGAGGCCAATGTAAACTTGTATAGATTATGGTTAATAGATAACAACCAATCAGGCCGCCAATACATTGTGCATAATGAGTTGGAAAATATAGCCCATCGCAGCTGGCAGCCATATACAATGAATTCATTTTATTTTACCTTTATTTAACTAGGCAAGTCAGTTAAGAACAAATTCTTATTTTCAATGACGGTCTAGGAACAGTGGGTTACCTGCCTTGTTCAGGGGCAGAACAACCGATTTTTACCTTGTCAGCTTGGGAATTCGATCTTGCAACTTTTCGGTTACTAGTCCACGCTCTAACCACTAGGCTACTTGCTGCCCCAAATAGAAGTCCTGCAGTCAAATTACCAAATCGCCCTCTAGTTGCCTCGTGTGGATTGCTAATAATATTTATCATAATATATATATTTTTTTAAATGTTGAGAATCCGGATTTTCCCAGTCAAACGGTTTTGTTATATTTCAGTCTTCTTTGATATACTGTATATAACAAGTTATATTGGGATGCAAACTCAAAATGGAATATATTTCAACTGTATATCTGACATGGTACAGGTGTCTTGTTTTTTTTAAGGTCATAACCATGTGTGAGGTGGATACTTCTGTTTCAAAGTAGATTTGTTTAAGGCTACCAAGAAACACTTTGTGTGCCCCTGCTTTAGCCTACTGCAGTAAAAGGTTTTAATTGTCCCCATGGTATTCATGCTATTGAACATCCAGGGTATTCAGGGTCTCTCATTACTTTTCACTCAGCCGGCAGCTTAGGGGGAATTTGAGAAATATAGCATACTCCAATAAACCAACTAGTGGGGCTACCAACTAGTAATATACACAGATAGGTATCACACACATTTTTTTGAAATTTCCGGGAAACATGGTAAACAATTACAGGAATAATGATATAGACAGCTTTTTAGAATCCCTACTTGCAGGTGAATGCATAGATTGTTTTTGGATAATTGAAACAAAGTGTTTATATTCTACTATTTTGAACAAAATCTAGAAAACATGACCTGAACCTGGTCCCCATAGAAACGTGTTTAATTCACCTACGATAATAACAAAACATAGGCTCGGTGAATCAACATTTCAGATCTGATCCAACTTCCTTCTTTTTATTTTATTCAACTTATTTGACAGGGATGAATGCGCATAGATCAACAACATTTCAGTAAATGTTCCAGATTTAGACAGCTAATTTAATCTGTAGTTCTTGGCCAACCTCCACTTAAATCAATCTCCTCCTGTTTCTACTGATAAAACACTGTCTAAACTGGCAGGCCTCTATGGATGTGCCCCAAATGGCACATCCATATGACTAGTCAAAAGTAGTGCACACTATAGGGAATAGGGTGCCATTTGGGATGCACACTATAAATCTCAGGCTGATACAAAGATGAAGTTGGAGGAGATGGGGCTTGGAGCAGTTGTTGTGCCCAATAATCTCCCCTTCCTCCTGAAGTGTGCACTCATTCACCTCCCTACACAAATTGAAAATGAGCTAGAGGGAGTTTCCATATATCAGTCATTTCCTTCAGGAGAAAAGAGAGATTATTGGGACATGACCAGAGTTTTTTTTTTATAAACCTTGGAAGTTTCCACACTAGCTGCACAATGACCAAATTATGTGGCGATCCTTAGTGTCAGCCATCTTGCTGTTCCAGAGAATAGTACAGCGTGTGTGTGTTTTGTATGCACGTGCACATGCGTGCATGCGTTTGTGTGTGTGTGCGCACGTGCATGTGTTCACATGTATGCCTATATATGTGAGTGTGTGTTTGTGTGAATTATGGTCACAGCTGGGACGCCATTACCCAAGCTAGAAAGAACGCGGCAGGAAAACCACATTTTTTATTACTTTACGAGATGGCCGATCCTCAGAAGAAATAGAAGCCTGCAAGCTTTGATTTCCTAACCACTAGAGGCCAGAACGCCTACAGTAAGTCCAGTGTGTGATGGAATGCTAAACCCAGTGTAACCACATAGTTGGCCCTGTTGAAATTTAGTGTTAAAATGAAGATGGTAAACACACTCACCCACACTCATATAATATAACCTTAAAGATGGAATCCACATTAATGGAAACAGCACCACATGCCCGCCCACGCACCTTTGTTATTGTTTTTTGTTTTGTGGATGAAATAGAGGTGAGGTGTGTCGAGCATGTGGTAAAATAAAATAGTGTATATTCTGCTGTTCTATCGTGCGTGCAATGATGTCTGAGACTTCTTTGTTGTTGTAATATCCCAAACGAACATGGCAGTTTCATCATTACTTGTTAGATACTACTGCATGGTCGGAACTAGAAGCACAACATTTCGCTACACTCGCATTAACATCTGCATGTGACAAATACAATTTGATTTGATTCGATTTGATTAAGGATTCCAGCTTTAAGTTGCAATAATTGTTTTGTTTGAAGACATGAAATAGAATAGTGTTATGATATTATCTTTAATTGAAAGTCATTTATCTTTAAATTCACACATATTTCAGTTTTTTGTTTAATTATACTACTTTGAGTTTTTAACTTTGAATTATGCATTCTGAAAATCAGGGTTAATTCAGGAAATAAACTGAATGAACTAAGAAGGAGAAGCAATTTAATTCATGTAACGCTTTTTCTATTGATTGACTTCAATTCAAATTGACCCCAACCCTACTAGAAATGTAGCCTACTGCACTCCTTTACCTTTTCTCCTCTGGTGTGTCTTCAATTGACCTCATTGAGTTGACGATCACCCCTCTCAAGAGTTGGTGCCCAGCCAATACTTCAATCCGGGAGTCTCTGTTTAATAACAAGGAATATCAATTAACCAAATTAATTGAATACAGCCCTTTTTACATCATCAGCTGTCACAAAGTGCTTTACTTATACCTGGCCTGAACCCCAAAACAGGCAAGGCAGAAGCAGAAGCACAGTGGCCAGGAAAAACAACCTAGAAGGCACAAACCAAGGAAGAAACCTAGAGATGAACCAGGTTCAGAGGGGTGGCCAGTCTTCTTCTGACCGTAGAATATATAAAATATCAGCAGTGGCTTAGGACTTAATCAACATGAATGTGTGAATAATATGCTATAGTTAAATCAAGACTATCGAGCGTTGCCATGAGTAACCGTATAGTTTATTTCTTTTTTTTAACCCCCTTTTCTCCCCAATTTCATCATATCCAATTACGATCTTGTCTCATGGCGGCAACTCCCCAACGGGCTCAGGAGAGGCGATAGTCGAGTCATGCGTCCTCCAAAACATGACCCACCAAACCGCGCTCCTTAACACCCGCCAGCACCAATGTGTCGGAGGAAACCCCGTTCAACTGATGACCAAAGTCAGCCTGCAGGCACAAGGAGGCACTAGAGCCCGATGAACCAAGTAAAGCCCCCCGGGCCAAATGCTCCCCTAACCCGGACGACGCTGGGCTAATTGTGCGCCGGCGTATGGGACTCCCAGTCACGGCTGGTTGTGACACAGCCCGGGATCGAACCCGGGTCTGTATTGACACCTCAAGCACTACGATGCAGTGCCTTTGACCACTGCGCCACTCGGGAGGCCTACTGTTGTTTTTTTAAAGTGGATATTTCCAAGGTTTACGTGGAATCAATTCTAATATGCAGCTTAGCCTGAAATACACACTGGTTAGTGAGATATTGCAGATGCCCTATGTGCCCATAGTGTGTCATAACTGTTTCCTAAAATATACTAGTTCATTTTCATTTGATTGCCTTTATATTGTTTCACTTTTATAAAAAACATATCTTAGTCTCCTGGCTGGTCTATTGGTAATGCTGCAGCAGACATGTACGTCTACAATGCTGGCATTAGTTAGAATCTGGCCTACTGGCCTTTGACACACCTTTTCACTATCTTTCCCCACTTTCATCCTCTCTTGCTATCTGTTCAATAAAATCTGAAATATATATATATCTTATTCAGGACCTCTAAGAGATGGGTGGTGATACAATGCCAGCCATAATGATTGAGAAGATCATCTGATGATTAGAACAATGGAAAAATATTTTATTAAAAAAAGGGTAATGAACCTGATGGATTGCCAGTTGCTCACGGAGGCCGGAGTAGTTTCCAGAAATGTCTGGGGCCAAGTCCTCCTCCATCTTCTCCTGGAAGCCCTCCCAGCTGTCCCACTTCTGTTGAAGGCTCTGGGAGTGCTGGGCCTCAGCTTGAAATGTTCTGTTGAGCACACACACACAGGTGTAAGTACACAAACACACACAGAAACAAACACACACACACAGACCAAATCACACACAATACATGTCCAATTATACAGTAAAATCCCTTGTCATCTGTAAAAGAAAATCTGTTATTCTTGGGAATTCATGTTAACTGTACCCCCCACCACCCCCCCAAACCCAGCTGATATTGGGTCAGTTTTGCCCTTTCCCCGCTAATGGTTAAGGTAAGGATTGGGGGGAGAGGAGGCTGATCCTACAGTAGATCTGTAAACAATGGGCCCACTTACCTGTTCATGTGGGAGGCGCAGGAGAGGGCCTGCGCCCACTTCCTGGTCAGGGACTTCAGTCTATCTGCTTCAAGGCCATCCAGGGTCACAGAAAGGCTTGCCTCAGTGAGGTCATCCAGGGCAGGACGCAGATGGCACAGCTCCATCAGAGCAGTCTGAAGGAGCAATGAATAAATATGAGTATGTGTGTCTGTGTGTGTGTCCATGCGTGTGTGTTGTCTGACTCACCTTCACACTGTCCATGCTGCAGACATCAGAAGTGAGCACGTGACGCAAAGCCTCGGTCTGCAGCTCCAGTGAATCCATACTACTGCTAATTGTGTGGCGTTGATCCAAATCCTCCTGTGAGCAAACACACAAACACATACAGTGAAGTCCAAAATAATTGGCACCCTTGATGAGCAAAAAATACTATAAAAGAAACAACACAAATACTGAGCTATATTGTATGCAACAACAAAAAATTGGCTAACCCTAACCTAGATTATTATAAATCAAATCAAATTACATATGCATTAACATTCTACTTTTTTAAGTTATTCTCATCTTAAGGAACTGTATTGTGGCTTCCATGGCTTCCTGTTTCACTGGGGTATAAAAATGTGGTAACACGCATGTAAAATCCCTGTGTCATCCATCACCATGGGGAAAGGAAAATAACTCACAAATGAAAAGAGACAAATGATTGTTGACTTTCATAAATCAGGCAATGTTACGTTACAGCCTTATTCAAAAAAAAAATGGGGGGTTTTGTTTGTTTTATCTACACACAATTCCCCATAATGACAAAGTGAGAGCAGGCTTTTAGATATTTTTGCACATATATTCAAAAACAGAAATACCTTATTTACAGTATTCAGACCTTTTACTATGAGACAAAATTTTTTGCTCAGGTCCATCCTATTTCCATTGATCATCCTTGAGATGATTGGAGTCCACCTGTGGTAAGTTCAATTGATTGGACATGATTTAGAAAGACAGGCACTTGTGTATATAAGGTCCCACAGTTGACAGTGCATGTCAGAGCAAAAATCAAGCCATGAGGTCGAAGGAATTGTCCGTAGAGCTCCGAGACAGGATTGTGTTGAGGCACAGATCTGGGTAACAAAACATTTCTGCAGCATTGAAGGTCCCCAAGAACACAGTGGCCTCCATCATTCTTAAATGGAAGAAGTTTGGAACCACCAATACACTTTCTAGAGCTGACCACCCAGCCAAACTGAGCAATTGGGGGTGAAGGGCCTTGGTCAGGGAGGTGATTAAGAACCCGATGGTCACTCTGACAGAGCTCCAGAGTTCCTCTGTGGAGATGGGAGAACCTTCCAGCACGCCACCAATCAGGTAATTTATGGTAGAGTGGACAGACGGAAGCCACCCTTCAGTAAAAGGCACATGGCAGCACGCTTGGAGTTTGCCAAAAGGCACGTAAAGGACTCTCAGACCATGAGAAACAAGATTCTCTGTTGTAATGAAACCAAGATTGAACTCTTTGGCCTGAATGCCAAGCGTCACATCTGGAAGAAACCTGGCACCATCACTACAGTGAAGCATGCTGGTGGCAACATTATGCTGCCATGCTGGTACTTGGTAGAGTACCAGGACATTTTAGCCAAATGCCTAGTTGCCTCTGCCAGGAGTCTGAAACTTGACGCAAGTGAATCTTCCATCAAGACAATGACTCCAAGCACACATTAAAATCTCAAAGAAATTGTTAATTTAACACAAAAGCAAAATTTTGCAGTGTCCATACTTGAATCCCATTGGAAGTCTTTGGTTTGTATTGAAGAGGGCAGTCAATAAGCGCAGACTGAAGGATATCAAGGATCTGCAAAGATTATGTTTGGAGGAATGGTAAAAGATCCTTCCCAATGTGTTCTCCAATCTAATAAAGCATTATAGAAGAAGGCTAAGTGCCGTTATCCTTGCAAGGGGAGGGTGCACAAAGTATTGAAAACAGGGTGCCAATAATTTTGACACCTATCTTGTTTTATTATATTATTATTACTTGTTTAAAATAAATAGTTTTCTCTGAGCAATTGTATAAGTATGAAATAGTAAAATGTCGCAATTTTCCCAATATATTTCCCAATATATTTTTGGAGCATACATTCATAAAATGTCTCTACATTCATTTTATTGTATAAATCCAACAATGTTGGTGTTAACGTTTTTCCACAATATTTACAATAAAATCTGTTCGTTCTATTTTATACATGGCTTTCCCCTCTCACCTGAAGCCGTGCACGTTTTATTGACAACGCCTGACCCAGCAGCACCAGGTCACGTGACAGCAACATGGACTTTGATTGGACGATGGCGGCGACAAGTGGCTCCGCCTGTCCAATCAGAGGCTTGGAGGCTTCCAGGACTTTGCCCAGACTGCCTTGAACTTCCTCAAAGTCAACCTGCTGATGCTGGAGAAAAACAAACAAACAAACAAACAAAAAAACACACACACACGTGAGATGCTACTGACATAAATGTGTGAGACATTGCCAATTAACTCCTGAGGGACGCCTAGGGCTGCAGATTTTTGTTCTAACACTAGCATGACTAACCTGCCACTAGTGAACTTATCACCAATCCCTTGATTAGTTGGTTCATGTTTGTTATTGTTTGAAAAAAAATGCGCCCCTGTGTGGTCCCCAATTGAAAATCACTGACCTGGGTAAGACATACATGATACGGGTAGAAGTTGCCCTTAGGTACAGTTCTAGGATCAGCCTAGGGATAACGCTTCTACAGTATTTGCTTTGTTTTTCTCTGCATATTCTTGTGTTTTCTGGGTCTCAAATTCAGAGAGAAACATCCTCCTTGTCTTGTATTCACAGAGGAAAACAGCGGAGTATTTTAATTAAAAGTGTATGAGTGGTTTTTGAAGTAGGCACAGATGACGAATGGGTTGTGCTCTAATGGAGCGAGTGGGAGATAGTTTGCTCATTGATTACAAAATAATATCGAGCTCATTTATTTTTCTTGGTCTGCAGGATCAGGTATATGGTAGAGGAGAACACACATATATGTACGCACGCACAAGGCACAGCATGGCCCGCTGTTGCTATTGGGTGATTCCACACCAGCGTAGACCGAAAATATTTTTGGTATCTCTGATTGATTTGGCAATTCTGACATAGTAACTTAATTGGGAGGAAGGACGTTTGACATGCTTTTTACATTTGGATCACAGACCATTTTTTAGAAAATCATGATGAAAGTGTCCCTTTTTAGGCTCCTTCTTAGACCTAAACATGCCTCCTGTAATCTGTGTAACGTTCACGGAATAGCCCTATTTTGATAGCCCATTCACAGCACCACATCCCCACTTCCGGGACAGAATGTTCCCTGCCTTCTTCAAAGTGGAGACAAGACAGGAGGAGTCTACAGTGTAGAACCACTTTTTTAATTTTTTATTATAGGGCGATGCAGAGGGAAGAGCAAAGGGGAGAGTTGGAATTTCTGGGGTGAGAATGGTAATGAAACCCTGCTACCACATATTATGCCCAATCCAAAATTAGCCCATAACCAGTAGTCATTTGTGGAGATCTGAGAGGATTGGATAGGTGTGAACAGGAGTGTGTTATAATAAGGTGTAGGGTGTTCACAAGTCCAAAATTACACCTTGACTACCCTGGAGTGTAAGGTGGAGCCACTACCATATTGCTTACACCTACCCCAAAA
Source organism: Brachymystax lenok tsinlingensis (assembly GCA_030435695.1). Lineage (NCBI taxonomy): Eukaryota > Metazoa > Chordata > Actinopteri > Salmoniformes > Salmonidae > Brachymystax > Brachymystax lenok. The sequence continues at coordinate 13,425,350 of CM059796.1, forward strand.
TATTTGACACGTTAATAAATCCTGATTGTAAAATTTGAAAACTACGCCTCTCAGGTCCTGCGTGCCTCTCAAGATCTTGGGCTTGTTTCCCGCTGGGGCTACCCATATAAAAATGTATGCATAAACTACTGTAAATCGCTATGGATACTAATGTCTGCTAAAGTGCCTTCAGAAAGTATTCATACCCTTGAATTATTCCACATTTTGTTGTGTTAAAGCCTGAATACAATTTGTATTAAATATACTGAAAAAAAATAAACGCAATATGTAACAATTTCATTGATTTTACTGAGTTACAGTTCATATGACGAAATCTGTACATTGAAATCCATTCATTAGGTCCTAGTCTATGGATTTCACATGACTGGGAATACAGATATGCATCTGTTGGTCACAGATACCTTTAAAAAATGGGAATCACAATGGGCCTCAGGATCTCATCATGAAATTGCCATCGATAAAATGCAATTCTGTTCTTTGTCTATAACACCAATGCCACAATGGGACACTGTTCACAACGTTGGCATCACACCTGCCAGGTGGATGGATTATCTAAGCAAAGGAGAAATGTTCACTAACAGGGATGTAAAGCAATTTGTGCACAACATTTGAGAGAAATACGCTTTTTGTGCATATGGAACATTTCTGGGATCTTTTAATTCAGCTCATGAAACATGGGACCAACACTTTACATCTTGCGTTTATACTTTAGTTCAGTCTAGATGTTTTTCTCACCCATCTACACACAATACCCCATAACGACAAAGTGAAAACATGTTTTTAGATTTTTTTGCACATTTACTGAAAATGAAATAAAAAACAATTACATAACTATTCACACTCCTGAGTCAATACTTTGTAGAAGCACTTTTGGCAGCGATTACAGCTGTGAGTCTTTCTGGGTAAGTCTCTAAGAGCTTCCCACACCTGGATTGTGCAATATTTGTCCATTCTTTTTATTTATTTTTCAAGCTCTGTCAAATTAGTTGTTGATCATTGCTAGACAACCATTTTTAGGTCTTACCTTTGATTTTCAATTAGATTTAAGTCAAATCTGTAACTCGGCCACTCAAGAACATTCACTGTCTGCTTAGTTAGCAACTCCAGTGTAGAATTGGCCTTGTGTTTTAGGTTATTTTTCAGCTGAAAGGTGAATTAACGTCCTAGTGTCTGGTGGAATGCAGTCTGAACCAGGTTTTCCACTAGGAAATAAAAAGGAAATAAAAAAAACATGATTCTACTTTCACATTATGGGGTATTGTGTGTAGGCCAGTGACCAAATTTGTGTCATAAATTTTAAATGCAGGCTGTAACACAACAACATTTGGAAAAAGTCACGGGGGTGAGAATACTTTCTGAAGACTTTATTTTTAGATAGATTAGATCCAGCCTACACAAGTGCATAGGTAGGTATGGAAGGAGACAGTAATGTGACAGCTTGAGTGACAGTAACAGTCATTAATTCATAGTTAATTAGTTTCTTTTTTTTCCTGCTTCCTGCTTTTCAACACATTTTGCCATGTCGTTTTCTAATTCTATTGTACACATTTTGTCATTGGGCTTACAACATTTTTTAGTTTTAAAGCTAATTTCCTGCAATTTTACACTTTTTGCCATTAGGCAGGGAAATACATGTGCTGTTTTATAGCTCACTTCATGCTTTTATTCACATTTTTGCATAAGATGAGAGAACATTTTGCAGCTTTAAAGTAAATGTCTTGCAATTATACACATTTTGCTATCATATGCTATCTGGGGGCCCCACCGACCTCCAGGGAATTGTTGAGCTATCTGACATAAGACAATGGTTGCTAGGATTCCAATGTCAGTTGTAGTGTTCTATATGTAATTATATGGTAATTGCGACACTGTAGGGGTCAATTTGAATTTAATTCAGTCAATTCAGGAAGTAAATTGAAATGGCAACTTAATAATACAAAATATACAGTACCAGTCAAAGGTTTGGACACACCTACTTATTCAAGTGTTTTTCTTTATTTTTACTATTTTCTACATTGCAAAATAATAGTGAAAACATCAAAACTATGAAATAACACATATGGAAGCATGTAGTAACCAAGAAAGTGTTATTTTATATTTGAGATTCTTCAAAGTAGCCACCCTTTGCCTTGATGACAGCTTTGCACACTCTTGGTATTCTCTCAACCAGCTTCATGAGATAGTCACCTGGAATGCATTTCAATTAACAGGTGTGCCTTGTTAACAGTTAATTTGTGGAATTTCTTTCCGTCTTAATGCGTTTGAGTCAATCAGTTGTGTTGTGACAAGGTAGGGGTGGTTTACAGAAGAGATCAAGCGCTATGATGAAACTGGCTCTCATGAGGACCGCCACAGGAATTTACATCTGCTGCAGAGGATAAGTTCATTAGAGTTACCAGCCTCAGAAATTCCAGCCTAAATAAATGCTTCACAGAGTTCAAGTAACAGACACATCTCAACATAAACAGTTCATAGGAGACTGCATGGACCAGGCCTTCATGGTCGAATTGCTGCATAGAAAACACTACTAAAGGACACCAATAAGAAGAGGAGACTTCTTGGGCCAAGAAACACGAGCAATGGACATTAGACCAGTGGAAATCTGTCCTTCAGGCTAATGAGTCCAAATTTGAGATTTTTGGTTACAACCATCGTGTCTTTGTGAGATGGAGAGTAGATGAACGGATGATCTCCGCATGTGTGGTTCCCACCGTGAAGCATGGAGGAGGAGGTATGATGGTGTGGCGGTGCTATGCTGGTGACACTGTTAGTGATTTATTTAGAATTCAAGGCACACGTAACCAGCATGGCTACCACATCATTCTGCAGCGATACGCCATCCCACACTTTTTTGGTTACTCCATGATTCCATATGTGTTATTTCATAGTTTCATAGTGTTATTTCATATTTCATAGTGATGTCTTCACTATTAGTCTACAATGTAGAAAATAGAACAAATAAAGAAAACTGATGCCATAGTCCAGGTAGGCTTAAATAGTGTTCATATCCTTGCCCTCAATGCCCAGGGATTTGATATCTGCAGGCCTAATGCATATACAGTGGGGAAAAAAAGTATTTAGTCAGCCACCAATTGTGCAAGTTCTCTCACTTAAAAAGATGAGAGAGGCCTGTAATTTTCATCATAGGTACACTTCAACTATGACAGACAAAATGAGGAAAAAAAATCCAGAAAATCACATTGTAGGATTTTTAATGAATTTATTTGCAAATTATGGTGGAAAATAAGTATTTAGTCAATAACAAAAGTTTATCTCAATACTTTGTTATATACCCTTTGTTGGCAATGACAGAGGTCAAACGTTTTCTGTAAGTCTTCACAAGGTTTTCACACACTGTTGCTGGTATTTTGGCCCATTCCTCCATGCAGAGCAGTGATGTTTTGGGGCTGTCGCTGGGCAACACGGACTTTCAAAGATTTTCTATGGGGTTGAGATCTGGAGACTGGCTAGGCCACTCCAGGACCTTGAAATGCTTCTTACGGCCACTCCTTCGTTGCCGAGGCGGTGTGTTTGGGATCATTGTCATGCTGAAAGACCCAGCCACGTTTCATCTTCAATGCCCTTGCTGATGGAAGGAGGTTTTCACTCAAAATCTCACGATACATGGCCCCATTCATTCTTTCCTTTACACGAATCAGTCGTCCTGGTCCCTTTGAAGAAAAACAGCCCCAAGGCATGATGTTTCCACCCCCATGCTTCACAGTAGGTATGGTGTTCTTTGGATGCAACTCAGCATTCTTTGTCCTCCAAACACGACGAGTTGAGTTTTTACCAAAAAGTTCTATTTTGGTTTCATCTGACATTCTCCCAATCCTCATCTGGATCATCCAAATGCTCTCTAGCAAACTTTAGACGGGCCTGCACATGTACTGGCTTAAGCAGGGGACACGTCTGGCACTGCAGGATTTGAGTCCCTGGCGGCGTAGTGTGTTACTGATGGTAGGCTTTGTTACTTTGGTCCCAGCTCTCTGCAGGTCATTCACTAGGTCCCCGTGTGGTTCTGGGATTTTTGCTCACCGTTCTTGTGATCATTTTGACCCCACGGGTGAGATCTTGCGTGGAGCCCCAGATCGAGGAAGATTATCAGTGGTCTTGTATGTCTTCCATTTCCTAATAATTGCTCCCACAGTTGATTTCTTCAAACCAAGCTGCTTACCTATTGCAGATTCAGTCTTCCCAACCTGGTGCAGGTCTACAATTTTGTTTCTGGTGTCCTTTGACAGCTCTTTGGTCTTGGCCATAGTGGAGTTTGGAGTGTGACTGTTTGAGGTTGTGGACAGGTGTCTTTTATACTGATAACAAGTTCAAACAGGTGCCATTAATACAGGTAATGAGTGGAGGACAGAGGAGCCTCTTAAAGAAGAAGTTACAGGTCTGTGAGAGCCAGAAATCTTGCTTGTTTGTATGTGACCAAATACTCATTTTCCACCATAATTTGCAAATAAATTCATTAAAAATCCTACAATGTGATTTTCTGGATTTTTTTTCCTCATTTCGTCTGTCATAGTTGAAGTGTACCTATGATGAAGATTACAGGCCTCTCTCATCTTTTTAAGTGAGAGAACATGCACAATTGGTGGCTGACTAAATACTTTTTTTCCCCACTGTAGCCTACTTATAATATTTACTTGTGTTGGTGACATTGTTTACATTTAGTGGGGACGCGGTAAATACTAATTACTGTTCCCAGGGAGTAATAAGTAGAGTATTATTGTCGAAAGAAGTAATGAGTAATAGGTAATATTTTGTTGTTTTTTGAGTAACGACCCAAACACTGACCATGAGGCAGCCTATACAGAGAGCTCTGTAATAACAAAAATATTTTTTATCCTCTTTTTGCTTCTGACAATTTACTGAGTCGTGTATTGACCCGTTTTTATTTAGAATGTATGTATCTGACAGAGTTTGAAGACTGTTGGCAGTTTGGCTTGGCTAGCTAACTTTCTCTTTGAGTGGAACTGTTGTTGTTTGAATGCCTCAACATCGCAAAAGCAAGTGACTCGAGACTGGAGAGGACTGCATTACTGGAAATGGCTTGCAGTAGTGAAGATTGTAACTACTCTGACTGTTACCAAATGTGTGGCAGCAATGGCATCACACAAGTGGGTGCTGCACAAATGGTAGTGCTGGAGGAATAGAAAACTATCTACGAAGCTCAAAGCACGGAGAGGACATTGGGGTCGGCGATGTGCGCTGATGAGGCTACGGACCTGTCTGTCTCTGACTCGCTGGCTGTGACTGAGATGCTCCCTCCTCCTCCTGACCATCAATGTTTTCTCTACTCCGCTCACCCATCAGACTTCTGAACCTTCTAGATTTGCGCACACATTTATTGACATTTACTTAGTTTTTGATGTATACTCAATTCAGCTGCCATGTATACTGAAATAAAACTCAACTCAATAAACTGAAAAGAAGAAGCTATATACACACTGAGTGTACAAAACATTAGGAACACCTCCATAATATTGAGTTGCACTCAGAACAGAACAGCCTCAATTCGTCGTGGCATGGACTCTACAAGGTGTCAAAAGTGTTCCACTGGGATGCTGGCCCATGTTGACTCCAATGCTTCCTACAATTGTGTCAAGTGGCTAGATGTCATTTGGGTGGTGGACCATTCTTAATTCACACAGGAAACTGAGTGTGAAAAACCCAGCAGCGTTACAGTTCTTGACACACTCAAACCGGTGTGCCTGGCACCTACTACCATACCCCGCTCAAAGGCACTTAAATATTTAGTCTTGATCATTCACCCTCTGAATGGCACACATGCATAATCCATGTCTCAATTGGCTCAAGGCTTAAAAATACTTATTTAACCTGTCTCCTCCCCTTCATCTACACTTACTGAAGTGGATTTTACAAGTGACATCAATAAGGGATCATAGCTTTCACCTGGATTCACCTGGTCAGTCTATGTCATGGAAAGAGCAGGTGTTTCTAATGTTTTGTACACTCAGTAGACTTCAGTTAGAATTAACCCCAACTCGAGTGACAGTGACACTCACCTTGATGGCATCGACCAGGTCCTGTGTGGAGTGGCATGGTGTCAACAGGAAGCTGGGCAGCGCCCTCCACTGTTCCTGGTGGTGTTGCAGGCGGACAGAGCACTGGTCGTACAGACGGCTGTACTCCCCCCAGAACGACAGCAGATCCCCAGTTCTCAGCAGCTCCTCATCCACCTCCTGCACTAGCGCCTTCCACCTGACAGGGGGCGACAGTCTTTTAAACATAATAAAGGGGCAATCTGTGATTCAAACAACAACAAAGTGGGCTGCCTGCCAATATTTTTTTTTTTATAAACAACTGAGGCATCTTGTTTTAAGGTTTTTCACTAGCCATATACAAAGCAATATGACATGCTGATGGCAAAACAGAGGAGCGCATGAACAATTGTGTTTTCAAATTGGTTTAGTGAGATACAGTCGATGGCGCCAAAAGAGTTGACGTGACACTTGTAGGTTAGGTAGACCCAGCCATAGAGATCCTACTAAATTACTAGAGGGGTTACTGTCATGTCATAAACCCTCCAAGCTCCAGAATGGGGTGAAAATGGCAGCCATATTGGTCAGGCAGAAATCCAAACCAGTCTAATTAGAATGAATAATCCTGATTATACTTATGCAGGAAAATGAAACAAAGGCATGTGATATCTCTCTCTCTCTCAAAGCTGAGAGTGCTATTATATGATACAATATCAGTACTTGTTGCATTTACAACTTGTCTAAGTCCTATCATCTACTGATTTCACTCAGTGTATGGCTGGGGATTGACTGTTTGAACAGAAGCTTGGCATATTGGCAGTTCAATTTAAAACATTATGGAATCATTCCCCTAAATCTGTCTGGCTAGCTAGCTAACAAACATATAGTGGAGATAAATGGCCAACTTCCTGATTATTAACAACAGCAGCATTTAAAACTACCAAGACGTGCTATTATTGGCTCTTTACAATTTGCACACTCCATGAAGTATGCATACTCTGGGAAGAACCAATAGAGCTCGATAGCTTGTAGTCCTACAAAAATGGAAATTAGTTAGCATTTTCTACCTTTGGTTCATTGGCCATTCCTATGGGGTTAATTCATGGGGAAAATAATGGGGTTTTGGGAAATACATACATTCTGAAGTTAACACAGCCTTAGTAGATATTATACGTTTTGTTCTATGAGCTACTATCAGTCAGTTAACATGACCTTTATGAATTACGAAGCCATTATGTGCTGAAAATAAGTCAGTTGCTAACAGGTGGCTAACTGTGAGAGAAATGGAACTACAACATTAGTCGCAAAATGTTTCACGTCACTAGTCTACGCCGACCTCACAAACTAGTCTACGCTACACTAGTCCGCCAAAAAGCAAGTTAGCTATCTGATTACCAGCTCGAACAAAATACTTGTTTTTATTACATAAATGTTTCAAAATTCACAAAAAGTGTTGTTAGCTGATGCAGATGATCTCATAGAACAATTCGTATAAGATCTCCTAAGCCTGTGTTTACCACAGTTCAACAAAACCCCCGTTCATTTCCCCATTAAAGTGTCAGTCTTGGCAGTTTTCTGTCAGACCTTGGTTTCAAATACTTGAAAAATCGAGTCAACTACTTTGAGCGTTCGTTAGAGTCTGCTTGGAGTGCCAGATGGGCGGGGTTTGCAGTTTTGGGTTTATCCTTTGTTTTTAATTAAGCTGGGCAAGCTCAAACATGCACAGATAAAGTACTTGAAATCGAGTTAAGTATTTGAAACCCATGTTTGACTGTTGATTCTGTTGTTTTCAATGTCTGTGAGCATGAAGTCATCCTGGGTTGTGTCCATTAGCACACCGTTTTTCAATGCAAAGTGTTTCTTATTGTTATATACATACAGTGGGGAAAAAAAGTATTTAGTCAGCCACCAATTGTGCAAGTTCTCTCACTTAAAAAGATGAGAGAGGCCTGTAATTTTCATCATAGGTACACTTCAACTATGACAGACAAAATGAGGAAAAAAAATCCAGAAAATCACATTGTAGGATTTTTATGAATTTATTTGCATATTATGGTGGAAAATAAGTATTTGGTCAATAACAAAAGTTTATCTCAATACTTTGTTATATACCCTTTGTTGGCAATGACAGAGGTCAAACGTTTTCTGTAAGTCTTCACAAGGTTTTCACACACTGTTTCTGGTATTTTGGCCCATTCCTCCATGCAGATCTCCTCTAGAGCAGTGATGTTTTGGGGCTATCGCTGGGCAACACGGACTTTCAACTCCCTCCAAAGATTTTCTATGGGGTTGAGATCTGGAGACTGGCTAGGCCACTCCAGGACCTTGAAATGCTTCTTACGAAGCCACTCCTTCGTTGCCAGGCGGTGTGTTTGGGATCATTGTCATTCTGAAAGACCCAGCCACGTTTCATCTTCAATGCCCTTGCTGATGGAAATCTCACGATACATGGCCCCATTCATTCTTTCCTTTACACGGATCAGTCAGTCCTGGTCCCTTTGCAGAAAAACAGCCCCAAAGCATGATGTTTCCACCCCCATGCTTCACAGTAGGTATGGTGTTCTTTGGATGCAACTCAGCATTCTTTGTCCTCCAAACACGACGAGTTGAGTTTTTACCAAAAGTTCTATTTTGGTTTCATCTGACATTCTCCCAATCCTCATCTGGATCATCCAAATGCTCTCTAGCAAACTTTAGACGGGCCTGAACATGTACTGGCTTAAGCAGGGGACACGTCTGGCACTGCAGGATTTGAGTCCTGGCGGCGTAGTGTGTTACTGATGGTAGGCTTTGTTACTTTGGTCCCAGCTCTCTGCAGGTCATTCACTAGGTCCCCGTGTGGTTCTGGGATTTTTGCTCACCGTTCTTGTGATCATTTTGACCCCACGGGGTGAGATCTTGCGTGGAGCCCCAGATCGAGGAAGATTATCAGTGGTCTTGTATGTCTTTCATTTCCTAATGAAAACTCCCACAGTTGATTTCTTCAAACCAAGCTGCTTACCTATTGCAGATTCAGTCTTCCCAACCTGGTGCAGGTCTACAATTTTGTTTCTGGTGTCCTTTGACAGCTCGTTGGTCTTGGCCATAGTGGAGTTTGGAGTGTGACTGTTTGAGGTTGTGGACAGGTGTCTTTTATACTGATAACAAGTTCAAACAGGTGCCATTAATACAGGTAATGAGTGGAGGACAGAGGAGCCTCTTAAAGAAGAAGTTACAGGTCTGTGAGAGCCAGAAATCTTGCTTGTTTGTATGTGACCAAATACTTATTTTCCACCATAATTTGCAAATAAATTCATTAAAAATCCTACAATGTGATTTTCTGGATTTTCTTTCCTAATTTTGTCTGTCATAGTTGAAGTGTACCTATGATGAAAATTACAGGCCTCTCTAATCTTTTTAAGTGAGAGAACTTGCACAATTGGTGGCTGACTAAATACTTTTTTTCCCCACTGTATATACATTGTTATATATATTTTCTTCCATTTCGTGCTCACTAAACACAACCCTGCTGTTTGATTATGTCACATTGCCAAGTCCACCTTAAAATGTCAATCTGCATTTTCTACATCCATTTTTGAATGTGTAAATGAATGATATGTACCTATTGATTATTGAAGAATATAACTTGTAAATGCCTCATGAGCTTAGTTCAGCTGTTGTACCCCATCAGAACCCCAAATCTAAGTTTGTTTTATTTCAATGTTTGTAAACAAAGTAAATGTAAACAAACTCTTTATAGCTTCAAAACATGGTTAAAACTATGTTTTGATATTATGGATGGTCAGTCCTTGCATCTATAGCTCTGTCTATGAATTTGAGAGTGGTTACATTTCTCCAGCCTTATCCATTAGCTTTTTTACTGAAACAGGAGCAGGGAGGACACTTTGTTATTGTTTCAACTGCTGATTGCTCCTTTAAAGGTCCAGTTAGCGGTGGTACTGACCGTGTTCGCTCCTCCTCAAGTCTCTCAATAAGGAGTTGGGCCGCTCCAGGACTGATAGCATCCGACAGGCCTGCGTACGACTGGTCCAGAGCAGTCCACATCTCCGCCCCCATCCCAGCCTCCACCTGGAGCCACTGTGGACAGAGAAACGCTTTAGTGTAAACAAACACTCCCTTTTCAACTCACCAAAATCAAACAGTATTTCATGACAAAATCTCCTACAGTCTTGAGGCGCGATGTATATGGGAGATTTAGGTTTGGTAGCTTTGCATGTTAGGAAGATATAGGCTTTCCTATACATTTGGCACACAATGTGTTTACGTCACATGTCCTATCCCCACAATGTCGGGCTGTCTACAGTAGCTCAAGGTTAGAGTGGTGGTATCTCTTTCAATCATCTTTTAATTCATATTTATCTATCATTACAGTGGATTGTAAAATATCGGACCCTGTATCCGTGGTTAATGGTTGAGACAAAGAGGTTTCAAAACAGAGAGCCGGAACTGACGAGCACTTCTTGTATCGGCCGTTTAGCAGACTAGGGCAGGATTTTAGCTAGCTGGTTGCCAATGACAAACTTGTCCCTTGCTGGTAGGTTTTCTCTGAATCGCAATACATTAGCTAGCTTTGAGACAATTTCTAAGTAGCTGAATATGTCTTCAACAAATAGCAGAGAAAGTGACAAAATTACACATTTCCATATTTGTCAAAAATTACTTCATTTCAAAGGAGTGCTATACTGCACTGTGTGCACTAAATGTGGATCACATAGCTAGCTTGGCGGTCATGACATGCTAAGATAGCGTGCTCAGGCATTTCTATGGGAACCGCCCCATGATGTGTCTCTTCTTATATGGTTGACAACTCCATCACACTCACCTGTAGCTGCTCCACATGCCTTTTGACCTGGTGGGAGGAGAGGAAGGGGCCACTGCTGTGTTCCAGTCCACAGCGCAGCTTAGTGGTGTGTAATGAAACGTCCCCCAGGTCCTTCTCAAACTGGCCCCACTGAACCAGCACCCGCTGGAGAGCCGGCCTCAGGCTCCCAACCTGTAAGGTGGGAGAAAATACAGATAATGCCCTTTTCACATTATGCTGACCCGAAACAAGCTGTGTTGGCTTGGATATTTCATTTTCACAATGACTTTTTCTGCATGGTTCCAGCAACTACGGTGGATGTGTAGCATGGCCATCTCAGTACAGCTTGGTTTTGCTCGACTCGGTTTAGCTCAGTAGTGTGTAAAGCCCTTATATAGCATATTGTATGACACATAACATGCCAGAGCAGTGGAAATGTGGCAGCAATGGGGTCCTGGAGGACGCAAGTGTTTGCAGGCTTCTCTTTCAACCCAGCATGAAAATACAATTAACATTTCTTGTGGGTTTTCCTTGTTTAAAAAAAATATCAAATCAAATCAAATTGTATTTGTCACATACACATGGTTAGCAGATGTTAATGCGAGTGTAGCGAAATGCTTGTGCTTCTAGTTCCGGCCATGCAGTAGTATCTAACAAGTAATCTAACAATTTCACAACAACTACCTTATACACACAAGTGTAAAGGAATGAAAGGAATATCTTGATTAGATAAGTATTCACCCCCCTTGAGTCAATACATGTTAGAAACACCTTTGGTAGTGATTACAGCTGTGAGTCTTGTTGGGTAAGTCTCTAAGAGCTTTGCGCAGCTGGGTTGTGCAATATTTGCCCATTATTCTTTTCAAAATTCTTCAAGCTCTGTCAATTTAGTTGTTGATCATTGCCAGACAGCCATTTTCAAGTCTCGCCATTGATTTTCAAGACGGTTTAAGTCAAAACTGTAACTTGGCTACTCAGGAACATTTACTGTTTTCTTGGTAAGCAACTCCAGTGTATATTTGGCCTTATGTTTAAGGTTATTGTCTCTCTGAAAGGTGAATTAGTCTCTGGTGAAAAGCAGACTGAACAAGGTTTTCCTCAAGGATTTTGCGTGTACTTAGCTCTATTCCATTTATTTTTATCCTGAAAAACTCCCCAGTCCTTGTCGATGACAAGCATACCCATGATGCAGCCACCACCATGCTTGAAAATATGGAGAGGGGTACTCAGTGATGTGTTGTGTTGTATTTGCCCCAAACATGGCTTTGTATTCAGGACAAAAAGTATATTCCTTTGCCACATTTTTTGCAGTGTTATTTTACTGCCTTGTTGCAAACAGGACGCAAGTTTGGAATATTTTTATTATGTACAGGCTTCCTCCTTTTCACTCTGTCATTTGGATTAGTATTGTGGAGTAACTACAATGTTGTTGATCCATCCTCAGTTTTCTCCTATCCCAGCCATTTAACTCGGTAACAGTTTTAAAATCACCATTGGCCTCACTGTGAAATCCCTGAGCGGTTACTTCCCCTCCGGCAACTCAGCTAGGAAGGACGCATGTATTTTTGTAGTGACAGGGTGTATTGATACACCATTCAAAGCCTAATTAATAACTTCACCATGCTCAAAGGGATATTCAGTGTCTGCGTTTTTATCTACCAATCAGTGCCCTTCTTTGCGAGGCATTGGAAAAGCTTCTTGGTCTTTGTAGTTGAATCTGTGCTTGAAATATACTATTTGACTGTAGGACCATACAGATAAACCATACAGATAATTGGGTGTGGGGGGTGAAGAGATGGGGCAGTCATTCAAAAATCATGTTTACAGAGTGCAATACTACTGATGTTTATATCATTTTCTTATCTCAAATGAAATCCATTTCAACCCCACTTTGTAAACCAACAAAATGTGAATAAAATCCAAGGGCACTGAATAGTTATGGTAGGCACTGTATCTGCGGTGGTGCTAGTGGCAACATCATATCGCTGAGTCTCAGTTTAACAAATTAAACCATAGTTAACAAACAAAACCATATTTAACTAACAAAAAACATAGTTAACTAGTTAACTTGTGGCCTGTGTCAATGTGTTAGTCACCTGTTGGTTGAAGTCTGTGCAGACCTGGATGACTGTGTCTGCAGACCAGGTGTCGTGGACCAGATCCTCTACCTCCACACACACATCTTTCAGTTTCTCTTCCACAGCCTGAACAGATAGAGAGGAAGTCACCTTTTGTCAACGGTTCTATAAAGAAACGCACACACTCAGGCATGCACACACACACCCGTGTGCACGCAACCACGCACACACACCCAAAACACACACTATTCACTCAATGAAGTCCCCATCTACATTCAGTGCATGCAGTGTAGTATCCATGTCCCATGTTCTGGCTTGTTAAAACGCTCCATACCTCCCACTCCTGCAGGGCCTTGACCACCTGCGTCTGACTGACAGGTCTCTGCCACTCCCTCAGTCTCTCTCTCTGCCCCGCAGCCCAGCTGAGCACCCGTCGCAGTCGCTTCTCTCTTTCTGCGCAGATGCGGAACAGCTCCTCAGCCTGGCGCACCTGCAAACCATAGGTATGATACAGACACAAGGGTTGGGGTCAATTCCATTTCAATTCAGTAAATTCATGATGGAAAATTTGAATTGGAAATGAATCGACTAAATTTAAATGGAATAGATCCCAGCCCTGTCAGGGGTTGAGTTACGTGGCCAATGTTGGACCTTCATTTCTCTAGACGACCCAGACACATGCCACTCTGAGAAAAGCAAACTGCTTCAATTGACACATTTTGATAAAGTGCTACGTTTTGCTTTTGGGAAACTCCTGGTCAACATTTTGTTTATATACAGCGCCTTCGGAAAGTATTCAGACCCCTGTTTTTTTTCCACATTTTGTTAAGTTAAACCCTTATTCTAAAATGTCCCATAATGATAAAGGGAAAACAGGTTGTTAGAACATTATTTACATAAGTATTCAGACCCTGCTACGAGACTCGAAGTTGAGCTCAGGTGCATTCTGTTTCCATTGATCATCCTAGATATGTTTCTACAACCTGATTAAAGTTAAAATGTGGTAAATTCAATTGATGGACATGATTTGGAAAGGCACACATCTGTCTATACAGTGCCTGTCTATATAAGGTCCCACAGCTGACAGTGCATGTCAAAGCAAAAACCAAGCCATGAGGTCGAAGGAATTGTCCGTAGAGCTCCAAGACATGATTGTGTCGAGGCACAGATCTGGGGAAGGGTACAAAAACATTTCTTTAGCATTGACAGTCCCCAAGAACACAGTGGCCTCCATCATTCTTAAATGGAAGAAGTCCCAGACTCTTCCTAAAGCTGTCCGCCTGGCCAAACTGAACAATCGAGGGAGAAGGGCCTTGGTCAGGTGACCAAAAACCTGATGGAGATGGGAGAACCTTCCAGAAGGACAACCATCTTTGCAGCTCTCCACCAATCAGGCCTTTATGGTAGAGTGGCCAGATGAAAGCCACTCTTCAGTAAAAGGCACATGACAGGCGGCTTGGTGTTTTTGGCCTGAATGCCAAGCATCACGTCTGGAGGAAACCTGGCACCATCCCTACGGTGAAGCATGATGGTGGCATCATCATGCTGTGGGGTTTTTCAGCGGCAGGGACTGGGAGACTAGTCAGGATCGAGGCAAAGATGAACGAAGCAAAGTATGGAGAGATCCTTGATAAAAACCTGCTCCAGAGCGCTCAGGACCTCAGACTGTGGCGAAGGTTCACCTTCCAACAAGATAACGACCCTAAGCACACAGCCAAGACAATGCAGGAGTGGCTTCGGGACAAGTATCTGAATGTCCTTGAGGGGCCCAACCAGAGCCTGGACTTGAACCCAATCAAACATCTCTGGAGAGACCTGAAAATAGCTGTGCAGCAACGCTCCCCATCTAACCTGACAGAGATTGAGAGGATCTGCAGAGAAGAATGGGAGAAACTCCCCAAATACAGGTGTGCAAAGCTTGTGGCATCATACCCAAGAAGACTCAATGCTGTAATTGCTGCAAAAGGTGCTTCAACAAAGTACTGAGTAAAGGATCTGAATACTTAAGTAAATGTGATATTTCAGTTTTTCACAAAATTTGGCTTTGTCATTATGGGGTATTGTGTGTCGATTGATGAGGGAAAAAAAAACAATTTAATAAATTTCAGAATAAGGCTGTAACGTAACAAAACGTGGAAAAAGTAAAGTGATCTGAATACTTTCTGTAGCACTGCATAATTTTTTCTTGGAATTTGCAGTTGGCAGCTTTCCACCTCTATTCAGTAAAGTACTGATTCCTTGTTTTTTTTTATATTGTGTAGATGGTAAAAAGCCTTAATTTCATTGGCTGTCACAATATTGAGGCTTTATTTGGCTCACTGTCGTACTCACTTGACTGCCCAGCTTCCCTTCTAGGAGGAGCCAGCTTAAGTTGAGGGCACCCATTCGCTCGGCAAAGAGTGTGCGCTCCTCAGAGCAGCTGCCAGAGTTATACGACGTTGCCACTGACTGCGGTCCGGACTGGCACAGGAAATCCAGGGTGAGTTGCCCGCTGGCATTGCCTGCCTGGCACCCCTGAGGAATGAAATGACACAACACACACTGGCATTAACACACAGGAATCTCTACTACTCTACTCTACTACCCCACATAAAAAATAATACAGTTTACTATAGAATACTATAGTACTATAGATTTATACAGTCTGTAGTGAACTGTAGAATACTATAACGCACTCTGTAGCATCCCTCAATTGTGTAGTATTTACTATAGATTTTTTTAATACACTACACACTTTAGTACCTTTCGGTCATTACAGTTTTTCTCAATCGCTAACAAGCAATTGGTGGATCTGTGTTGAAATGTATCTATAGCAGAACAGCAATGATCAAATACTGTACATTCACAGAACTTCTGACATTTTTTTTTTATCTTAGTACCTGACTTGCATATCTTTGACCACCTTTTTCATCATTGAAAACAAAATACACTGTTAAGTGTTTTTTTCACAGAAATGTGTGCAATTGTGTTCACTGTTTTTAAATCATACAATCACTTTGTGACTTCAGACCTTCCATTATAGAGCTTTGTTTTTGTGTGAATTAAGGCCTATAAATTCCTTTGTATTCCTCCATTGTATTCATCTTTCCTTATTTCTATTGTGGATGTGTTTCTGTGCAATAATGGAGTCTACAAAACTATGAGCAAACCAACCTTTGTATTGTATACATGGAATTGGAATCCTACACACAATGTGCTTTTTTTTCCTCACAAATAATATTTGATTTGATTAAATTGTTTGGTGAAATATGCAAGAAGAGTAAATATCCATAATTCTGCACCTTTGGACAGTTGTACTTCCAATTTTGACCATCATGATTTAGTGCAGGGATTTTCAACTACATTCAGCCGAGGGCCAATTCTTTCTTGAGCGGATGATTAGGGGGCCGGAACATAAAAAATCCCAATAGATTGTTTAAAAAATCCCAATAGATTGATATATTTTCTTTGCAGTCACTAAATCAGGGTTCCCCACCTGGAGGCCCGCTTGGGATTTGATTTGTCCCCCCAAGCTTTCCAATTACAAATTATTTGTAGACTGCAAATTGACGCAATAAGTATTATATTTGATTAAAACAATTTCCAAAATTAAAATCACTTTGCATGTGTGTTTATAGTCTTTTATGCCCCCTCCCCTCCCCCTCCCCTCCTCCTCCTAATTAGATTTTTAATATATTTTTTTTTGCTCAGAAAACTTGGGGGGACAAATAAAATCCCAAGCGGGATTTAGTGACTGCAAAGAAAATATATCAATCTATTGGGATTTTTTTAAACACAGACAAACTTTATGTTTGGTCTGCTTAGACTCAAGAGATAAGTATGGTTTCTTTTTGCTTTTTGCAGGCAGTCGTGTTCTTTAATGAATGTATTTGCAATTTAGATGGTATAATAGATTCAATAAATGTATTTATGTTTTGAGAAGGGAACTACATATTGAAAAAACATTTACTGTTTCGCAAAAGGCCACAGAGTTCTGTCTTGTGGTCTCTCTGAAAATCGACAACATTGTTCCCCAAAAAATGCTTGTATGCAATTGAGAAAAAAAGTAATTGCACTTACTATACAATTGTGAACTACACTGCAATAGACTGTTCCATAAGACATTTTACCATAGTGTACTATAGTACGTACTATAGTTTACCATGCGGTATGTACTATGGTAGGCATGTTTACTATGATATTTTTATTTCTATATAATGGCATTTATTTATCAATATTACTCTATTGTGCAATGATAATCATGTAAAGAATATATAATAATGTGGAACTAGTCCTGTGTTTCTCAATTCATTTCTGTGTGTGTGTGTGTGTTCGTGGGTGTGTGTTAATGTACCTGGTAGTATTGGATTATGTGTCTGAGCTGATCTGCATCATGGCAGGCCTTGCTGGTGGCCTCTCCCTGCTCCTCCAGCCTGGCTTCCGTCTCCTTCACCCACACCTCCAGGCCTGACAATACCTGGCATGGTGGCCACCTCTCCAGCAGGAACTGAGGAACACAGAAGGACATGAAAGGGACATCAAAACTCCAGCATTCAAAAGTGGATATAAAGTGATGAAGGGACTCTACAGTGTATGTGTGTATATAAATGGCATGTACTGTATATACAGTACAGTATCAGAACGTTTTCACACCCCTTTACTTTTTCCCAATTTTGTTGTGTTACAGCCTGGATTAAATTGAGATGTTGTGTCAATGGCCTACACACAAAACACAATACTGTCAAAGTGGAATTTTTACAATTGAATCAAAGATGAAAAGCTGAAATGTCTTAAGTCAATAAATATTCAGCCCCTTTGTTATGGCAAGCCTAAATAAGTTCAGGAGTAAAAATGTACTTACAAGTCATATAATAAGTTGCATGGACTCACTCTGTGTGCAAGAATACTGTTTAACATGATTTTTTGAATGACTACCGCATCTCTGTACCCCACAGAGATGAGTTCAACCACAAAGACCAGGAAGGTTTGAATATCCATTTGAGCATGGTGAAGTTATTAATTACACTTTGGATGTTCTATTAATATACCCAGTCACTACAAAGATACAGGCGTCCTTCCTAACTTAGTTGCCGGAAAGGAATGAACCCGCTCAGGGATATCACCATAAGGCCAATGGTGACTATAAAACAGTTGCAGAGTTGAATGGCTGTGATAGGATAAAACTGAGGACAGATCAACAACATTTTAGTTACTCCACAATACTAACAAACAAATGACAGAGTGAAAAGGAGGAAGCCTGTACAGAATAAAAAATATTCCAAAACATGCATCTTGTTTGCAATAAGGTACTAAAGTAAAAATGCATGAAATGTGGCAAAGAAATGAACTTCATGTCCTGAATACAAAGCGTTATGTTTGGGACTAATCCAACACAACAAATTAAGCATAGTGGTGGTAGCATCATGTCATGGGTATGCTTGTCATCGGCAAGTACTAGGGAGTTTGTTTTTGATCAAAATAAATGGAGTAGAGCTAAGCACAGGCAAAATCTTATAGGAAAACCTGGTTCAGTCTGCTTTAGAACAAAGTTCTACAGACACTGGGAGACCAATTCACCTTTCAGCAGGACAATAACCTAAAACACAAGGCCAAATATACACTGGAGTTGCTTACGAAGATGACATTGAATGTTCCTGAGTGGCCTAGTTACAGTTTTTACTTGCTTCAGCTTGAACATCTTTGGCAAGACATAAAAATGGCTGTCTTCGCAATAATCAACAACAAACTTGACAAAGCTTGAAGAATTGTACAAATTATTTGGTGCAAATATTGTACAATCCACGTGTGCAAAGCTCTACCTAGAAAGACTGTAATTGCTGCCAAAGGTGATTCTAACATGTATTGACTCATGGGTGTGAATACTTATGTAAATTTGATATTTCTGTATTTCATTTTCACTTTGTCATTATGTGGTATGCAGATGTGTGAGAAAAAAATCTATTTGATCCATTTTGTATTCAGGCTGTAACACAACAAAATGTGATATAAGTCAAGGGGTATGAATACTTCCTGAATGCACTGTATAGCCAACAATATAATGTAGAGCATGGCTTTAGAAAGGCATACCAGTGTAAATAAACAACGTTTGTATGTCGTTTTAGAATATCCTAAAGCTGTGAATTCGACCACAGACAAAATAAGTGGAAAACCATGAATTAACTATCCCTTTCTGCTCTTATCGAGGAGTTTCCCAGTAGCTGACTTATATCCTTCATTTGACAAAACACAGGGGGGAAAAAGGGAGAGTTAGAAAGAAAGAAAGAGAGTCGTTGTATGCGGAGCTGTGAACTGGCCTTCACTGAGACCACAGCTGCAAATGGGAGGAGAGGGGGCAATGCCCGTGTGTGTTTGTGTCTGTGTGTGTGCGTGACTGCGTGTCTGTGTATGCCTCTGTGCATGTTCTGTGTGTGTGTGTGTGAGTATAGGTAATGGGTTTTGATGCTCCGGTGATGCATGCACTGTGGGAGCCAGTGCAAATGACGTGCAACCCCCGTTGTCTGAAGATAAGCTTCTTCTTTCATCTCCTCCTCTCCCCTATCTTCATCAAGTCAGTGAACCCACAACAGGTCATATGTACATGAAAGAGTTCTCAGGGTGAATCCCAAATGACACCATATTCCTTATATAGTGCACTACCAGCTCAAAGGTAGTGCACTAAATAGGGAATAGGGTGGCATTTTGGTTGCACCCTCACTGTTCAGTTTGGCACAATGGTTGGCCGTTTGTTGAAAGTTCTGAGAACCTGCTCGGATTCAATGGTGATAGATGAGGGGCCAAATGAAAAACGAGTCTTTGCCTCTTCTCTTTGGTCATCCCATCTGTGTGTGTTGTACGAGATTATTTGAAAGATAATGAGTGTGTCTCAATAGCCCAGCAAGGCTTGCTCTCTTTTCTTTTTCACTCCTCTCTTTTCCATCACGCTTGGTTTTCCAGTTCTTTCCTTTCCGTGCTGGTTACCAACCAGGGGTACGGGTACGTCGGCAGTCCCCATAGGGTACGTGGGAAGATATAAAAAAATATATATATTAGGAAAAATATTTCAATCTTGGGCCTCCCGAGTGGCACAGCAGTCTAAGGCACTGCATCACAGTGTTAAGTCGTCACCAGAGCCTGGGGTTCGATCTCAGGCTGTCACAGCCATCCGTGACCGGGAGTCCCATAGGGTGGCGTGCAATTGGCCCAGCTTTGTCCAGGTTAGGGGAGGGTTTGGCCGGGGGGATTTCCTTTGCTCATCGTGTTCTAGAGACTACTTGTGGCGGGCCGGGCGCCAGCAAGCTGATTTCGGTCGTCAGTTGAACAGTGCTTCCACCGACACATTGGTGCAGCTGGCTTCCAGGTTAAGCGAGCGGGTGTTAAGAAGCATTGTGGCTTGGTGGGTCATGTTTCTCTGCAGTTGGAAGAATTGACTGATGTCAGTGAGGAAGCCCAGGTTATTGCGTTTGTGCGATACAGAGACATTTCGTAAATTAATGAGCACATTCTGTTCTGCAAGAAGCTAACGGGGAGAACTACAGGTGAGGATGTGTTTCCCGTTATTGACAGATTTTTCTCAGAGCATAATCTGGATTGGAAATCCTGTGTTCACGGATCGTGCTGCATCAATGCCTAGGAGAGTGAAATTATTAATTGCCCACATAAAGAAGGTAAATCCCACTGTATCAATCACAGAGAGGCATTGGCCAGCAAGAAAATGAGTCCTGAGTTACATGTTTTGAATGATAGCCTGGTTCTACTACAGCCTGGTTCTACTACACTACAGCCTGGTTATACTACACTACAGCCTGGTTATACTACAGCCTGGTTATACTACACTACAACTGCTTCTACTACAGCCTGGTTCTACTACACTACAGCCTGGATCTACCACACTACAGCCTGGTTCTAATACACTACAGCCTGGTTCTACTACACTACAACCTGGTTCTACTACACTACAACCTGGTTCTACTACACTGCAACCTGGTTTTACTACACTACAACCTGGTTTAACTACACTACAACCTGGTTCTACTACAGCCTGGTTCTACTACACTACAACCTGGTTCTACTACAGCCTGGTTTTACTACAATACAACCTGGTTCTACTACAGCCTGGTTCTACTACACTACAACCTGGTTCTACTACAAGACACCTGATTCTTCTACTCAGCTGCTCATCAAGAGCACAACCAAACAATCAACCAACCAATCATATCCCCACCTGGTGCAGTCTCTCCTGGGCTATGGGAAGTGCCGACGTGACTTCAGTCCAAGTTTGCTCCAGCAGCGCTAGCTGTCTGCGCAGCCCCGGTGCATCAGCCTCATTCAGCTGCAGTAGCAATGTGCCCGCCCTGAGCGCAGAGGCCTTTTCAGCAGACCTGGTTTCCAGCTCCACTGAAAACTCCTGTCAAAAAACTAAACGTCAAATCGAACAACTCCCATACCGGAAATTTCACACAAAATTCACACATTCATTTTCCATGGCATGTGAACTGACTTGATGTTTCCAACACATTTGTAAAGTATTTAGGAACCAAAAATCCACTCCAAACTAGCTTTTCAGGTGGTTGTGAAAGAAAAGACAGATGGACTGCATTTTTAACATGTTACAATTAAATGTGTTATACAATAAAAGCTTTTATTCTGTGTATCCATACATTTTTCTTACATGTACATTTCTGGTAGGGTCTGGATGACACTGTCAGTCATGTAACATGAATTCAGATTATTTACTACATTGAGCTACAAATCGTCTCATTTAAAGTTTTTTTCCCTAACTATTTTACCAGTAGTTGGATGAGGTAAGTACGGGTGAGCTCCTCATTTTGAGGTGTGGCATCGGGCAGACTTGTCCATGTCTTTAGGCGTTCTTTAGCACTGTCCATCCATCCAGTGAGCGACACAGAGTCTTTGTGGAACCTACAAGAGGGAAAACAGGGTTCAAACAGGATTCGATGTGTCCTTATGCAGAGCAATCCACATTTATAGTGCCTTCAGAAAGTAATCACACACCCTTGACTTTTTCCCATTTTAATGTGTTACAAAGTGGGATTAAAATGGATTTAATTGTCATTTTTTGTCAACAATCTACACAAAATACTTTCTTTCTTTTAATTAATGGAAAATAAATCACTAATATATCTTCATTACATAAGTATTCAACCCCGAGTACTTACAGCTGTGCGTCATTCTGTGGAAGTCTACATGAACCTTGCACACCGCATCACACACACACCCCAATTGATTAATGGACTGCTGAATGTATATTTTTTTCTCTTGCTTTGTTTTCTCTTTTCAGTATTATGTCTATCTGATAAGCTACCCAAGAAAGGGCTGAAAATAGCCCATATTAATATATGTAGCCTTCGAAATAAGGTTCATGAAATCAATAACTTGCTAACATCAGATAACATTCATATATTAGCCATTTCTGAGACTCACTTAGATAATTGATACAGCAGAAGCAATACAAGGATATAACATCTATAGAAGATACAGAAATGCTTATGGGGGAGGTGTTGCTGTATATAAATTCAGAGCCATATCCCTGTAATGCTAAGAGAAGATCTTATGTAAAATGTTATTGAAGTGTTATGGTTGCAGATTCACTTGGCACTTGGCATCTAAAGACAATTATTTTGGGGTGTTGCTATAGACCCCCCAAGTGCTAACAGTCCGTATCTAAATAATATGTGTGAAATGCTTGATAGTGTATGTGATGTAAACAGAGAGTTCTACTTTCCTTGGGACCTGAATATTGACTGGTTTTCATCAAGCTGTCCGATCAAGAGGAAGCTTCTTAATGTAATCAGTGCCTGTAATCTGGTTCAGATTATGAATCCACATACCAGGGTGTTTACAAACACTACAGGAACAAGATCATCCACATGTATCGATCACATTTCTACTAATACTGTAGAACTTGGTTCTAAAGTTGTATCCATACCCATTGGATGCGGTGATCACAATATAGTGTCTATATCCAGGAAAGCCAAAGTTCCAACAGCTGGGCCTAAAATAGTGCATAAGAGATCATACAAAATATTTTGCTCTAACTCTTATGTGGATGTTGTTAAAAATATTTGTTGGTCTGATGTGATTAATGAGGAGCATCCAGACGTTGCACTTGATGAATTTATGAAATTGCTTTTTCCAATTTTTGATAAACATGCACCTGTAAGGAACTGACTGTTAGAACTGTTAAGGCTCCATGGATTGATGAGGAATTGAAAAACTGTATGGTTGAAAGAGATGGGGCAAAAGGAGTGGCTAATAAGTCTGTCTGCACATCTGACTGGCTTACCTACTGCAAACAGAGAAATTATGTGACTAAACTCAACAAAAAGAAGAAGAAACTGTCAATGATATTAAGAATGATGGAAAAAACACTAGAGTACTTTAAATGAAATTATGGGCAGAAAGACGAATTCAACTCCATCTTTCATCGAATCAGTTGGCTTATTCATCACAAAACCATTTGATGTTGCCAATTATTTGAATGATTATTTCATTGGCAAAGTGGGCAAACTTAGGCGAGAAATGCCAACAACGAACAGTGAGCAAATGTAGTCATGCATAAAAAAAACAAATAATGAAAGAAAAGCATTGCAAGTTTGCATTATGTAAAGTTAGTGTGGGAGAGGTGGAAAAAGTATTGTTATCAATCAATAATGACAAACCTCCTGGAATTGACAACTTAGATGGAAAGCTACTGATGATGGTAACTGACTCTATATTCTTCCCTCAGGTCTGGAGGGAAGCCAAAGTAATTCCGCTACCCAAGAGTGGTAAAGCTGCCTTTACTGGTTCTAACAGCAGACCTATAAGCTTGCTGCCAGCTCTTAGCAAACTGTTGGAAAGAATTATGTTTGACCAAATACAATGCTATTTCTCTGTAAACAAATTAACAGTCTTTTAGCATGCTTATAGAGAAGGACACTCAACATGTACCATACTGACACAAATGACTGATGATTGGTTGAAAGACATTAATAATAAGAAGATTGTGGGAGCTGTACTGTTAGATTTCAGTACAGCCTTTGATATTACTGATCATAACCTGTTGTTGAAAAAAACGTATGTGTTATGGCTTTTCAACTTCAGTCCATATCGTGGATGCAGAGCCATCTATCTAATAGAACTCAAAAGGTTTTATTTAGTGGAAGCTTCTCAAATGTCAAACATGTAAAGTGTTGTGTACCGCGGGGAAGCTCTCTAGGCCCTCTACTCTTTTCAATTTTATCAATGACCTGCCCCTGGCATTAAACAAAGCATGTGAGTCCATGTATGCTGATGATTCAGCCACATAGGCATCTGTCACGATCTTCTGTAGGGACAGACCAAGACGCAGCGATGCTTCCAGTATACATTTTATTAAATACGAACGTAACTGGGAAAAATAACAAACACTAAACGAAGATCGTGATGTTGACATAACATGACAAAAACAAACACAGCTATGCTCAAACAATCACCCACAAAACCTAAATGAAAACCCCAAATATATATATGGTTCCCAATTAGAGATGACACACAGCTGCCTCTAATTGGGAACCATTACCCCAACATAGAAATAGAACACCTAGAACATAAAAAACCCTACACCAAAAACAAAACAAAACACGCCAGCCTGTCATCTCAGGCCTGGACGTGACAGCATCAGCAACCACAGCTAATTAAGTCACTGAAACCCTTAAAGAGTTGCAGTCTGTTTTGGAATGGGTGGCAAGTAATAAACTGGTCCTAAACATCTCTAAAACTAAGAGCATTGTATTTGGTACAAATCATTCCTTAAGTTCTAGTTTGTGTGTATGCATTGATGTGTAGGCTACGTGTGCCTTCAATTTTCTTTTATGTAGTTCTGCCCTTGAGCTCTTCTTGTCTTTTGATGTTCTGTATTATGTTTCATGTTTTGTGTGGACCCCAGGAAGAGTAGCATTTTCAAGTCTTGCCATAGATTTTCAAGACGATTTAAGTAAAAACTGTAACTAGGCCACTCAGGAACATTCAATGTCAACTTGGTAACAGACTGCAGTGTTTATTTGGCCTTGGTTATTGTCCTATTGACAGGTGAATTTGTCTCCCAGTGTCTGTTGGAAAGCAGACTGAACCAATTTTTCCTCTAGGATTTTGCCAATGCTTAGCTGTATTCCGTTTCTTAAAAACTCCAACAGAATGCATGTTTTGTAATATTTTTCTTCTGTACAGGTTTCCTTCTTTACTCTCTGTCATTTAGGTTAATATTGTGGAGTATCTATAATGTTGTTGATCCATCCGATCACAGCCAATGAACTCACCATTGGCCTCATGGTGAAATCCCTGAGCGGTTTCCTTCCTCTCTGGCAACTGAGTTAGGAAGGACGCCTGTATCTTTGTAGTGAGTGGGTATATTGATACACCTCTCAAAGTGTAATTAATAACTGTACCATGCTCAACGTGATATTCAACGTCTGCTTTTTTTTACCCATCTACCAATTCTTTGTGAACCATAGGAAAAACACCCTGGTCTTTGTGGTTGAATATGTGCTTGAAATTCAATGCTCGACTGAGGGACCTTACAGATAATTGTATGTGTTGGGTACAGAGATGTGGTAGTCATATAAAGTAATGTTAAACACTATTATTGCACACTGAGTCCATGCAACTTATAATTCTAAGACATTTCAGCTTTACATTTTTAGTTAATTTGTAAACATTTCTAAAAACATAATTTCACTTTGACATTAAGGGATTTGTGTGAAGGCTAGTGACACAAAATCTCAACTAAATGTTTAATTCAGGCTGTAACACAATAACATTTGGAAAAAGTCAAGGGGTGTGAATACTTTCTGAAGGCACTGTACGTATTCGCCACAGCTGTGTTGTGTGTGTGTTTGTCCCTGTCCATTTTCCTGAAAACCCTGTCTGTGTGTGCCCACCTGGTCCAGTTGTCCCTTATGTCACGGCTGCGTTGGCTCTCCTGCTCTGCCTTGCTGCGGACAGCCCGCCAGCGCAGCTCCAGGACGCCTCCTGTGCCGCCGACCCCGGTACTGCATCCCCAGGCCTGCAGAGCCTTCCCCTGGTCCAGGACCGAGCCCAGGGCAGGCCTGCACTCCTCCAACAGGGCTAGAACTCGCTAATGGGGGGAGAAAGGGGAAGGAGAGAGAGAGAGAAGGGGGTGAATAGGGGGATATAATTATACAAAAAATTTAGAAGGGAATGTGTTTGGAATAAGAAAGAAGAAAGAAGAGGTAGGGCCAGAAGAAAGGGGGATGAAAAGAAATGTAGGGATCAAATAATTATTGTGGGATGTGGGGAGAGGAAAAGGGAATGAGGCGGGGATGGAAAAAGGAGAGGAGGGGAAGACAGGAACAGAGAATGAAAGAGAGATGAGACAGGGAGGAAGAGAAAGGGGATGTTTGCAAGGGTTACAGAAAGAGAGAAATAATGAGAGGGACAATGAGGAGAGAAATATGAAAAGGGGAAAATGCAAAAAAATAAAAGAAGTGCGATAGGGAACAAGGCGAAAGGAACAAAAGAAATGCATAGAGAGAGTGAGAATGGAATCATCACCACCCGAATCCTCACCTGAACCCCTGCCCACACCCACACTACTGACAATGAGTCCCAAATGGCCTCCTATTCCCTACATAGTACACTACTTTTGACTAGAGCCCTATGGGCTTGTTTAAAAGTAGTGCACTATATAGGGAATAAGGGGCCATTTTGGACATTAACAGCATCTCATAATCCTGGACTATTGGACCACCATTTAATTACGTTTGCAATCGCAACAAATAATCTGCTCAGACCCAAACCAAGGATCATCAAAAGTCGTGCTATACATTCTTGGACAACCCAAAGATTCCTAGATGCCCTTCCAGACTCCCTCTGCCTACCCAAGGACGTGAGAGTACAAAAAACAGTTAACCACCTAACTGAGGAACTCAACTTAACCTTGCGCAATACCATAGATGTAGTCACACCCCTAAAAACCAAAAACATTTGTCATAAGAAACTAGCTCCCTGGTATATAGAAAATACCCGAGCTCTGAAGCAAGCTTCCAGAAAATTGGAACGGAAATGGCGCTACACCAAACTGGAAGTCTTCCGACTAGCTTGGAAAGACAGTACCGTGCAGTATCGAAGAGCCCTCACTGCTGCTAGATCATCCTATTTTTCCAACTTAATTTAGGAAAATAAGAACAATCCCCCCAAAAAATGTATACTGTCGCAAAGCTAACTAAAAAGCAGCATTCCCCAAGAGGATGGCTTTCACTTCAGCAGTGATAAACTCATCAACTTCTTTGAGGAAAGGATTATGATCATTAGAAAGCAAATTACGGACTCCTCTTTAAATCTGCATATTCCACCAAAACTCAGTTGTCCTGAGTCTGCACAACTCTGCCAGGACCTATGATCAAGGGAGACACTCACATTTTTTAGTACTATATCTCTTGACACATTGATTAAAATAATCATGGCCTCACCTTCAAGCTGCATTCTGGACCCTATTCCAACTAAACTACTGGAAGAGCTGCTTCCTGTGCTTGGCCCTCCTATGTTGAACATAATAAACGGCTCTCAATCCACCAGATGTGTACCAAACTCACTAAAAGTGGCAGTAATAAAGCCTCTCTTGAAAAAGCCAAACCGTGACCCAGAAAATATAAAAAACAATCGGCCTATATCGAATATCCCATTCCTCTCAAACATTTTGGAAAAAGCTGTTGTGCAGCAACTCACTGCCTTCCTGAAGACAACCAATGTATATACGAAACGCTTCAGTCTGGTTTTAGACCCCATCACTGAGACTGCACTTGGGAAGGTGGTAAATTACCTTTTAATGGCGTCAGACCAAGGCTCTGCATCTGTTCTCGTGCTCCTAGACCTTAGTACTGCTTTTGAAACCATTGATCACCACATTCTTTTGGAGAGATTGGAACCCGAAATTGGTTTTGGCCTGGTTTAGATCTTATCTGTCAGAAAGATATCAGTTTGTCTCTGTGGATGGTTTGTCCTCTGACAAATCAACTGTACATTTCGGTGTTCCTCAAGGCTCCGTTTTAGGACTACTATTGTTTTCACTATATATTTTACCTCTTGGTGATGTCATTCGGAAACATAATGTTAACTTTCACTGCTATGCAGATGACACACAGCTGTACAATTCGATGAAACATGGTGAAGCCCCAAAATTGCCCTCCCTGGAAGCTTGTGTTTCAGACATAAGGAAGTGGATGGCCGCAAATGTTCTACTTTTAAACTCGGGAAAAACAGAGATGCTTGTTCTAGATCCCAAGAAACAAAGAGATCTTCTGTTAAATCTGACAATTAATCTTGATGGTTGTACAGTCGTCTCAAATAAAACTGTGAAGGACCTCGGCGTTACTCTGGATCCTGATCTCTCTTTTGACGAACATATCAAGACTGTTTCAAGGACAGATTTTTTCCATCTACGTAACGTGCAAAAATCAGAAACCTTCTGTCCAAAAATGATGCTGAAAAATGTATCCATGTTTTGTCACTTCTAGGTTAGACTACTGCAATGCTCTACTTTCCGGCTACCCGGATAAAGCACAAAATAAACTTCAGTTAGTGCTAAACACGACTGCTAGAATCTTGACTAGAACCAAAGAATTTGATCATATTACTCCAGTGCTAGCCTCTTTACACTGGCTTCCTGTTAAGGCAAGGGCTGATTTCAAGGTTTTACTGCTAACCTACAAAGCATTACATGGGCTTTCTCCTATCCATCTTTCCGATTTGGTCCTGCCGTACATACCTACACGTACGCTACGGTCAGAAGACGCAGGCCTCCTTACTGTCCCTAGAATTTCAAAGCAAACAGCTGGAGGCAGGGCTTTCTCCTATAGAGCTCAATTTTTATGGAATGGTCTGCCTATCCATGTGAGAGATGCAGTCTCGGTCTCAACCTTTAAGTCTTTATTGAAGAGTCATCTCTTCAGTAGGTCCTATGATTGAGTGTAGTCTGGCCCTGGAGTGTGAAGGTACGGCACTGGATCAACGAACCGCCCTTGCTGTCTCTGCCTGTCCGGTTCCCCTCTCTCCACTGGGATTCTCTGCCTCTAACCCTATTACAGGGGCTGAGTCACTGGCTTCCATGCCGTCCCTAGGAGGGGTGCATCGCTTGAGTGGGTTGAGTCACTAATGTAATCTTATTGTCCGGGTTGGTGCTTCGCCCCCCCCTTGGGTTGTGCCATGGCGGAGATCTTTGTGGGCTATACTCGGGCTTGTCTCAGGATGGTAAGTTGGTGGTTGAAGATATCCCTCTAGTGGTGTGGGGGCTGTGCTTTGGCAAAGTGGGTGCCTGTTTGGCCCTGTTCGGGGGTATCGTCGGACAGGGCCACAGTGTCTCCCAACCGTCCTCCTGTCTCAGCCTCCAGTATTTATGCTGCAGTAGTTTGTGTCGGGGGCTAGGGTCAGTCTGTTATATCTGGAGTATTTCTCCTGTCTTATCCAGTGTCCTGTGTGAATGTTTGTATGCTCTCTCTAACTCTCTCACTTTCAACTCTCTAGAGACAGCAGGAGCGGTAAAGATACTCTGAATGATCGGCTATGAAAAGCCAACTGACATTTACTCCTGAGGTGCTGACCTGTTGCACCCTCGACAACCACGGATTATTATTATTTGACCCTGCTGGTCATCTATGAACATTTGAACATCTTGGCCACGTTCTGTTATAATCTTCACCCGGCACAGCCAGAAGAGGACTGGCCACCCCTAGCCTGGTTCCTCTCTAGGTTTCTTCCTAGGTTCTGGCCTTTCTAGGGAGTTTTTCCTAGCCACTATGCTTCTACACCTGCATTTCTTTTTGTTTGGGGTTTTAAGCTGGGTTTCTGTACAGAACTTTGTGACATCAGCTGATGTAAGAGTTATTATGGCCAGACAGAGGAAGGCATAAATCTATTAAGGCGATTTGATGAAAAGAAGCATGTGTACTCTACCCCTCCACCCACACGTGCACACACACGTGCACACACACACACATTCCACTCAAGTCGGTCCGTCCGAGAGATGAGAAATAGGATTCTGTAATTGTAAAAGGGAGGGGGGAAGCCAGCTAGTTATGGGGAGGGAATCCGAAATGGAACACCG
This sequence comes from Brachymystax lenok tsinlingensis, assembly GCA_030435695.1. NCBI lineage: Eukaryota > Metazoa > Chordata > Actinopteri > Salmoniformes > Salmonidae > Brachymystax > Brachymystax lenok. The sequence goes on from CM059796.1 coordinate 13,455,314, forward strand.
TGTTCTACTCTCCGATAACGGCCATCCGTATTCCTCCCAGTAATTTGATTTTGGAATGAAGCGATGCCACAACAAATAACTCTCCTTCTCTCTTTCACCCATAACTCTCTGTCCACCTCTCTCTCTACTTCTGTCTTTCCATCTCTCTTTCTCTCCATATTTCTTGTGCCAGGTGCCCATGAATCCCTCATTCACTGAAGGGCCTGGTTCACATCCAGCTCTCTCTCTATGTCTGTGTCCCGAATGGCCCCCTATTCCCTACATAGTGGACTGCTTTTGACAAGAGTCCTATGAGGGGAATAGAGTGCCATTTGGGAGTCAACCTGTGGCATGTTCTACATTGTTGTTGGTTACTGGAATTAGACAACAGGTGGTTTCATCCCAGTGCACGCAGGATGCATCACTCATGTGGACATAAGACACCTGTTAGTTATGACTTATGTTCATGATATACAGTATCTTCCAGTGATACAAATTAAGAATAAGGGATACACTGGTTACCTAGTGCAAATGAATTCTTAGTGGGCAAATGTTGCTCAATTGGGTATGTGAGGAGAAGAAAGGGGGTGGACAGAAGGAGATATGGGAGAGTGAACGAGAGAGGGATGAGGAGGTGATATGGGCGGCAAGAAAGACTGAGATGGTCAATGCAATGAGAGAAAGAAGAGAGAAAAGAGCATGCAGAGAGACAGACACAAAGGGAGCAGAGAGACAGACACAAAGGGAGCAGAGAGACAGACACAAAGATACAGACACAAAGGGAGCAGAGAGACAGACACAAAGAGAGCAGAGAGACGGACATATAGTACAAGAGAGACAGACACAAAAGGAGCAGAAAGACAGACACAAAGGGAGCAGAGAGACAGACAGACACAAAGGGAGCAGAGAGACAGACACAAAGGCAGCAGAGAGACAGACAGACAGACAGACACAAAGGGAGCAGAGAGACAGACACAAAGGGAGCAGAGAGACAGACTCAAAGGGAACAGAGAGACAGACAGAAAGGGAGCAGAGAGACAGACACAAAGAGAGCAGAGAGACAGACACAAGGGGAGCAGAGAGACAGACACAAAGAGAGCAGAGAGACAGACACAAAGGGAGCAGAGAGACAGACACAAAGATACAGACACAAAGGGAGCAGAGAGACAGACACAAAGAGAGCAGAGAGACGGACATATAGTACAAGAGAGACAGACACAAAAGGAGCAGAGAGACAGACACAAAGGGAGCAGAGAGACAGACAGACACAAAGGGAGCAGAGAGACAGACACAAAGGCAGCAGAGAGACAGACAGACAGACACAAAGGGAGCAGAGAGACAGACACAAAGAGAGCAGAGAGACAGACACAAGGGGAGCAGAGAGACAGACACAAAGAGAGCAGAGAGACAGACACAAAGAGAGCAGAGAGACAGACACAAAGAGAGCAAGATAAGGAAAGAAAGAACTAGTTGTAGAGAGAAGAGGAGGGAAGGGAGGTTTGGATACCTGACAGGTGTCCAGTCTTTCCTGTAGCAGCCCCTCTTCTTCCTCCACGGGACCCTCGCAGGGGATGAGGGCTTCCAGCTCCTCCAGCAGCCTGCCCAGCTGAACACAGCCCTCCTCCCACTGTGTCCAGACCTACACACACACACACATGCATACACAGTGTGTATGTGTGTGTGTGTATATGTGTGTGTGTGTGTCTGTTTAAAAGAGTGTGTTTACTTATGTGGGTCTTTCATGTGTGTGCATGTACCTGCAGCCTTCTGTGCATGGAGGCTCCCTGCTCTAGAGCCTGCTGCTGCAGAGTGGTGACCTGTTGCTCCAGCCGGACCTGTTCATCCTCCTGACCAACCAGGCCCCCCTGTGGCCAACACTGGAACAGCCGCTGCACCAACGCCAGCTGGGACCCCATAACCTGGTACAACTTCTGTTCAGCCATCGCCAAACACAGGCACACACAGCCAGAGACACAGACAGACACCAAATAATCAATTGAAACCCAGTTTCTAAATTGACAAAATAACATGGCAATTGGTCAGTGGTTTACATGGAGATGATCCCAATTGTTCATTTAAACTTGGATTCAACTGCTTTCCTTTCCATCAGCTCTCATGCCAGGTTGAATGTGCATAAATGACTTGCCATGACTTAACACTCTTTTCCTCAGCATATGCTTACCTTGTGCCTGCTGAGCAGAGTCTGCAGCTGGGTGCGGCTGTGCGGTGGGTGGTCCTGACTGTCTGCCAGATGCTCTCTGCCTAGCTCCACCAGACTGGCCAGACCCTGCAGCAGGGCCTGGGACACCCGCTGCAGCTCCACTGCATCCTCCGGACACTGGCCAACGACATACTGCAGAGACACACCATCGTTACTGACCTACAGTAGACATCTAGAGTAAAAGACAGGATTATGTGGAAAGAAAATACTGGGGAACACACACACAAACACACACATTCACTAGCCCTATGATTAACTAACTAAATGTTGTACCTCCAGCATGGGGACATCCTTGATGTGTGTGAATGGGTCACTCTGTCCACGTTCAAAATCATCATACATGCACACGTGGGTCTCCTGTTGCTCCATCCCTACCTGCATACAGCGCAGTGTGAAAAGAGACAGACATTGACAAGTCCTGGTTACGCAGTAAGGCACGAGAGCCCGTTGCATATCGTAAAGAACACAATGATATCTGTTCTAGCTAATGGTTGTAAGGTGGTTGTGGGCTGGTTTGTGAGGTGATTATGAAGTGCTGGGCGGCAGGTAAACTAGCGGTTAAGAGCGTTGGGCCAGTAACTGAAAGGTTGCTGGTTTGAATCCCTGAGCCGACTAGCTGAAAAAATCGTTCAATGTGCCCTTGAGCAAAGCACTTAATCCTCTTCGCTCCTGTAAGTCTGGATAATAATGTAGGGCAGCCAGGTCACACCAGTTCCACTGCAGTATTAGGCATTTGTCCAGGATGTATGCATGCAATTCTAATACTGTCCACAAGGGGCAACACAAGTGCCTATTACTATCTAGTAGTCTCATGGCTTGCTAGGGTGTTGTGGATGGGGATTGAAGAAGGGCTTAAACCTTGAGCTATGGCTCAGAGCATTGCAGGTTCAATCCCATTGCTAGGCACTCATTTTTAATTGTTCTGTTTTAACCCAGAACTTAACCCTTACCTTAACCACTCAGAATGAATTCCTATACTTAACTCTCAGATTTTTTCTGTTCGAAACGTATCCCAAACCTTAGGTGATTGCAAAGTGGTTGTGGGTTGGTTGTGATGTTATTGTGAAGTTGTTGTAGAGTGGTTGTGAGGTGGTTTGTGTGGAGCCACTGACCTGATTGTGGCCCAGTTCTGTGTGTAGACGGCTCAGTGAGGAGGTGAGGGCTGACTGGGCTGTTTGAAAACAACCCTGAAGACAGGTCACACACTGGGCTGTGATCTCTGGTGCTTCAGACAACTGGTCTGGGTTGATGCCTGACCTTAAATGGTTCAGCTCCTCACCCAAGGCCGGCAGCTCCGCTGAGAGGCACTGTGAGGCACACAGACGCACACAGGTATGCACATACGCACGCACACATGCACGCACGTACACACACGCACACACAGGTACGCATGCATACATACACACACACACACATGCACACATACACCCACGCACAGTTCATTTGCACAGGTTCAGAGATGTTGTCATGGGGAATATTATTGTCATTGCAGTTTAGCTAATTTGACAGTGAGTGATTAAACCCCCAGGGTGACATTTCCATGGTGCAAAAGAGCCCAGATTAAACCTGGCACAATTTGTTATTTTTAATCTGGCAAAGTTTACTTGTTCAACAATGTGTGTTATTAGGCGGCAACTATTTATACATTAACATAATAATATGAATAATCACCTCCTTATTTCTCACATTGTTGAAAAAAAGTTCAATCACAGATCGGTGCTCTTTTGCACTACGAAAATGTCACCGCCAGTGTTCAATATAGGCTACCTATTTCCAGAGATCTGTAAATGTAACTCGGCAGTTTGTATGTACTGTACCTCCATCTGTAGCAGTCTTAGTTGACTGTCCTCCACGGTGGTAATAGAGGGACTGAGCAACAGGCCAGTGAGTGTTTCCAGAGAATGCTCCACTCCACACAGAGCTGTGTAGAGCTCTCTATCCAACATGGGATAGCCACCTTCCTTTGAATTGGCAGAGGAAAGGCCACTTGCTCTGTGTCTGACTTGTCTAAGGCTTGCAGCACACACCTCTATCTCCCTCAGACCACCAAAGCCACCGCCGGTGCCCTCTGCCCTTGACCCTGTAGCCTACACAAACACATGGAGAGCACCATCAACACAATATAATGGCTTGAAGACAGTCGCCCTTAAAATCCAGTACCTCTGCAAAACTTTGACCCAGGTCTGATGAGTACTTGAAACAAGGTGTGACAGTGTGAACTGACCGCATGTAGATCCTCCTCCTGAATCTTCTTTAAAGTGTTGAGTTTCTCAGACAGCCGAGTGTGAAGGAGGTCCCATCTCCCGTCCTATGAAAAATAAATGTAAAACGTGCGTGCAGGTAATCGTGTGTGTGTGTGTGTGTGTGTGTGTGTGTGTGTGTGTGTGTGTGTGTGTACGTGTCTACATATGTGGTGCACGGGTGTGGTACTCTTACCAGGTCTTCCTGGGGGTCTCTGGGTGTATCTGGCAACTGACCATTAGCAACTGTCCCAATTTCCTTGGTTACGGACCCAGTCATCTTGGTTACTGACCCAGTCATCTTTGTTACAGAAGTAGTCTCAGGTACTGATTGTATCTCTTTGGTTACTGTTCCAATCTTCACAGGTACTTCTCCAGTTTCTTTGGTTGCCAAGACACTTTTTATAGATGCTGGTCCAGTCTCCATGGTCACTGAACTAGTTTCAGGTAATGAGGCAGTTGCCTTGGTTACTAATTCAGACTTCTCGGTTACTGACAAAGTCTCCTTGTTAATGTCCTTACTGACTGATTCTGTCGGCTTGTTTTCTGATATAGTGGTCTTGAAGATGGGGCTCCACTGAGCCGGTAATGAAAGGGTGTCTGCAGGTGCTCTGTCTGTTTTTTCAGGTGTTGGTTGGATCTTCTCAGATATTAAACCAGAATTTGTGTCTTCTGGGTCTACACAAGACTCTGGGGTGTCCAACTCCTGAACAAAGACGATTGGAATGACTCAAACCCAACCCTAATAGACTGGTATGGAATCTGACATACAATTACATCTTTACATAATGATCTGGCAACACTTTACATTTATAATCCATTAATAGATCATTATTAAGGCATGTACTAATGATTTGCTGAACACTTGTAAATCATTATTACGACTTTATTTACCACTAGTAATTAATGTATTTGTAAACGGTTAACACTGTTTAACAATGCTCATTAATACATCATGGATAATGAATTTGTTAATGATCTGTAAATTATTTCTAAACTATAATTATAAAATGTATAAAAAACGACATTATGTTTATGTCAGTGAGCAATTTACACACTATGAAGTCATTATTACTTATTACCTTTATTCATGATCAATATGTTAATGTCTTAAGAACCACATCATGTACAAATTATTAGTAAACTTGTTTGCAGTACCCAATCTAAAATTGCATCCATTTATAAAAAATCATTATGAAGGTTGAAATTATTATACATCTTTTCACGAATTTCCCCTTCATAATACCAGCCTGGCCATCCCATCATTAAAAACTCTATGTGACAATGTCATGAGGGGCATTATTAGGGGCATTATTTGTCATGAGGGGCATTATTTGTAAGCGATTAGTTCCCATTCAATCAATCAGAAGATGACCTAATCCAAAATGCGGCGTTTGGCCCCGTGGATTTTTACCCACCCATCATTTTTGAGAGGATGCTGATTGGATAGTAACGGGGCATTATAGTTGTGATTCCAGGCTATGGCTCAGATAAGTTTAAAAACATAAATAAGTACGCAGCAGACAGGAGGTTGAAGAAAAGTTTATATTTTTTTGACATACAGTCAGTGTCCAATAGATCACAGCTGTACAACGTTTGCATATGGTACAGGAAACCTTGTTGACTAGCTAGATGGTAGTGAAGCTAGCTGCCTAGCTGCGGGCTAGCTATCTGTCTTTAGCTGATCCACATCCACATCTGATCGGTATGCTCAGATGAAAGCAGACGTCCGCATCATGTTTTCTATTTTAATACCCTTTTTTCTCCGATATGCACCCTTGCATTGTAGCATAGCAATACATAGTAGCAACGATGTTTTGGCTGCCACTCAACCTAAACATTATAACCATAGCAACCATGACAGCACTCTCACTACAATAACAATGGGACTCTCTGATTGGCTAAGAGGATGTAGCTGGTCCTGCACTGGCTAAATCAGGCCCGATGCATACTCTTGCATCCCTATGGCCATTGCCTTCAGTGCGGCTGAAGGTGGATTTACGGCAGTGTGTTCATGGTGTGCAAGGGTAAAAGTGAGTAATGGTTGTTGTTGTTATGGCTGAGATGTGTGTGTGTTTACTTTTACTGTTAGTAGTAGTTGCTATTATAATTTCCTGTAATGTTATTACTGAGTTATTTATGCTGCATGTTCATGTAACATGTTTATGTACACATTTATACAGTCCTTTTCTATACAGTCCTTTGTTATAGTTAGCATTCTCTCTCCTTGAGCTATTGTGGTCATTACCCTATTCACTACGTTGCACTGTTCATATTCATGTTATGCCATGTATAGTTAATTCAGTTTTTCTCTTTCTCTGTACTTGCAGACCATTCCCATACCTTGCTTGGCAATACAGTTTCCTGTGTGTGTTAACTCTCTGTGAGGTTGCCTTATTCCTCTGACCGGGAAAGGTTTGGGAGGGTATTCCATCCGTCAAATGGGAGGGTATTCCATCACAGTAATGTACAATGATACCGGTGCATAATTTTCTGTCTTAATTTTTCATTTCACCGCTACCTTTGAATCTGCCAGCTAGAACTAGATAACTTACAACGTTGGTTAGCCACACCGTAACTTTTTGCTAATTTGTAGTATGCAAGCTAGCTGTATGTCAATAAATTGTCAACTTTTCTCCAACCTCATGTGTGTTAATTATGTAATTAAAAGGTATCTGACCAATTTAAGACTTGAAAAGTGTCACACTTTAGATTCGATACTGAAAAATTGTTCACCAGACACTTTCGCCCAATGTTCGGAAGGTCTGGTGAATCAATGTGTCAAAAGTGGCATTCATTAACCCAACAGAAAGATAAGGGAAAAGTTCTTGTCCAATAGAAAAAGTACCAACCAATAGCCCTGGCCTTATTTATAATCAATCACCTCCCTCCGAACTTCCCTGCAAACACCACTGTTTTGTGTACCTCATATTCAGAGGCACACCTTGCAGCAATGTGATTTGCTAAGATCCAATCATTACAAATATTTATTTTATTTAGTTGACTCCCAACTCCACACTGCCCCACCTGGACAAAAAAGAGCAACAAATTGTTTATAAAACTATACATTATTTATATACCTATTATGAAGATATAGTGGCCACTTTAGATTATGTACCGCAAATGTGTTTACTAATAATTTATAAATGGGTTGTTAAAGGGACATTGCACTTTCAAATCAAAGCTTGACAGACATTTCCAGATTGTTATCTACACAACCAATGTGGTGGGACATGGTTTCATCTTGACCTCAGTAAACTTTTGAGATCTGAAAATGTTTACAAACTTAAATTTCTGCGTGAAATGTCCCTTTACGAATAATATGAATCATGCAGGGAAGACTAGAATATGTTCCAGGATTCTTCCGATGGCATTGAGGAATACTTCACATCAGTCACTGGCTTCATCAATAAGTGCCTCGATGACGTCGTCCCCACAGTGACCGTACGTACATACCCAAACCAGAAGCCATGGATTACAGGCAACATCCACACTGAGCTAAAGGGTAGAACTGCCGCTTTCAAGGAGCGGGACTCTAACCCGGACGCTTATAAGAAATGCCACTATGCCCTCCGATGAACCATCAAACAGGCAAAGCATCAATACAGGACTAAGGTTGAATCCTACTACACCGTCTCCGATGCTCGTCGGATGTGGCAGGGCTTGCAAACTATTACAGACTAAAAAGGGAAGCACAGCCGCGAGCTGCCCAATGACACGAGCCAACCAGACGAGCTAAATGACTTCTATGCTCGCCTCGAGGCAAGCAACACTGAAGCATGCATGAGATCACCAGCTGTTCCGGACGACTGTGTGAGCACGCTGTCCGTAGCAGATGTGAGTAAGACCTTTAAAACTTGTTAAGCAGCGGCAGCTGAGGGGTGGGTTTTGGAGAGTCTGGCGTACCCAAAGTAAAATGCTTGCCACCCAGGCTCAGAAACTAGGATATGGACATAATTAGTACTATTGGATAGGAAACACTCTGAGGTTTCCAAAAAGTGTTATCATTTTGTCTGTGAGTGTAACAGAAGTCATTTGGCAGGCAAAAAACAGAGATTTTTCCATCCGGAAATCTCATTCTTGAGGCTTATAGCTCACTTTGAGACAGTGCCTATAAAAAGGTATTTATACCAGGACCCTGAATGTAGTACCTACTGCTTCCACTGGATGTCAGCAGTGTATAGGCAAAGTTTAATGGAAATCGGAACTAATGTGTTCTATTAGGAGAAGTTTTAGCCGGGGGGACTTCTTTCTCACTTTTTCGCACATTTTCCTGAGCGGTCCACTTTATTTGACTTATATAACGTTTAGGTGACCATCCAAGTGAAAGATTATCACTTTTATTCATAAAAGATAAGCTAAGGAAGCATTTTAATTGGTTTTTGTTTTGTTGAGGGAAAGTTTATAGGTAACGTTGGATTTTCTGAACACAAGGCGCCAACCAAACGGAGATTTAAGGATATAATAAATTACTTTTTCTAACCAAATACCCATGGATTGTCTTCGTTGGACACTTAGGATCCCTCTGCAGACTTTCTACAAAAGGTAAGGCACAGGTTTTCCCTGTGAAATGCATTTTCTATCGACCGAGCTGGTATGGTTATGGAAAATATGTGAGGTGCTAGCCTCAAACAATCAAATGTAGTGCTTTCGCCGTAAAGCCTTTTTGAAATCCGACAACGCTGTGATATTGCCAAGAAGCAGAGCTTTTGATGAGTATGGAACACTTCTCAGTTGCACGTTTTTGGGCACACATTTTCCTGAGCGGTCCACTTTATTTGACTTATATAACGTTTAGGTGACCATCCAAGTGAAAGATTATCACTTTTATTCATAAAAGATAAGCTAAGGAAGCATTTTAATTGGTTTTTGTTTTGTTGAGGGAAAGTTTATAGGTAACGTTGGATTTTCTGAACACAAGGCGCCAACCAAACGGAGATTTAAGGATATAATAAATTACTTTTTCTAACCAAATACCCATGGATTGTCTTCGTTGGACACTTAGGAAGCCCTCTGCAGACGTTCTACAAAGGTAAGGCACAGGTTTTCCCTGTGAAATGCATTTTCTATCGACCGCTGGTATGGTTATGGAAAATATGTGAGGTGCTAGCCTCAAACAATCAAATGTAGTGCTTTCGCCGTAAAGCCTTTTTGAAATCCAACAATGCTGTGATATTGCCAAGAAGCAGAGCTTTTGATGAGTATGGAACACTTGTATATTGGTGCATTTTTAATAATTCAATTTTGGAATTTTGTTTTGCATTTCACCTGGTAGTGTCGGGAGCAGCCCGCTAGCGCCCCAGTGATCCCTGAGAAGTTAAACAGATCAATATTCACAAGGCCGCAGGGCCACGGATTACCAGGACATGTACTCTGAGCGTCGACTGACCAACTGGGAGGTGTCTTCATTGACATTTTCAACCTGTCCCTGACCGAGTCTGTAATACCAACATGTTTCAAGCAGAACACCATAGGCCCTGTGCCCAAGAACACCAAGGTAACCTGCCTAAATGACTACCGACCCGTAGCACACGTCTGTAGCCATGGAGTGCTTTGAAAGGCTGATCATGGCTCACATAAACACCATTGTCCCAGAAACCCTGGGCCCACTACTGCCCCAACAGATCCACAGAGGACACAACCTTTATTGCACTCCACACTGCCCTTTCCCACCTGGACAAAAGGAACACCTACGTGAGAATGCTATTCATTTACTCCAGCTCAGTGTTCAACACCATAGTGCCCTCAAAGCTTATCACTAAGCTAAGGACCCTGGGATTAAACACCTCCCTCTGCAACTGGATCCTGGACTTCCTGATAGGTCACCCCCAGGTGGTAAGGGTAGGTCACAACACATCTGCCACGCTGATCCTCAACACGGGGGCCCCTCAGGGGTGTGTGCTTAGTCCCATCCTGTACTCCCTGTTCACCCATGTCTGCATGGCAAAGCACGACTCCAACACCATCAGTAAGTTTTTCCAGACTACACAACAGTGGTAGGCCTGTTCACCGACAACGATGAGACAGCCTTTAGGGAGGAGGTCAGAGACATGGGTCCTCAGATCCTCAAACAGTTCTACAGCTGCACCATCGAGAACATCCTGACTGCTTGCATCACCGCTTTGTATGGCAACTGCTCGGCCTCCAACCGCAAGGCACTACAGAGGGTAGTGCGTACGGCCCCGTACATCACTGGAGCCAAGCTTCCTGCCATCCAGGACCTATATACCAGACGGTGTCAGAGGAAGGCCCTAAAAATTGCCAAAGACTCCAGCCACCCTAGTCATAGACTTCTCTCTGCTACTGCACGACAAGCCGTACCAGAGCGCCAAGTCTAGGTCCAAAAGGCTTCTTAACAGCTTCTACCCCCAAGCCATAAGACTCCTGAACAGCTAATCAAATGGCTACCCGGACTAGGTCCTAGGCTGGTGTGGTTACATGTGGTCTGCGGTTGGACGTAATGCCAAATTCTCTAAAACGACTTTGGAGGTGGCTTATGGTGGATAAATTAACATTACATTCACTGGCAACAGCTCTGGGGGACATTCCTGCAGTCAGCAGGCCAATTGCATGTCAGCATGCCTCAAAACTTGAGACATCTGGGGCATTGCGTTGTGTGACAAAACTACAAATTTTAGAGTGGCCTTTTATTGTTCCCAGCACAATGTGCACCTGTGTAATGATCATGCTGTTTAATCAGCTTCGTGATATGCCACACCTGTCAAGTGGATGGATTATTTTTGCAAAGGAGAAATGCTCACTAACAGGGAAATAAACAAATTTGTACACAACATTTGAGAAATATGTTTTTGTGCGTATGGAACATTTCTTGGATATTTTATTTCAGCTCATGAAACATGGGACCAACACTTTACATGTTGCGTTTATATTTTTCTTCAGTATTATTATAATGATTTATATTCATGTGCAGTAAATCATTAATTACATTTCTTATAAATTATATATTAATGGCTTTCAAATTAAAGTTACTATAAAGCGTTACCCTCTGAACTCCACAGAGAGAGAGAGAGAGACAGAGAGAGAGCAACTGTTAAACCTTTAGTGACTGCTAATAAGAAAAAACTACCACGTGTAGAGGACTTACTATAAACGTCTGCTTACCTTAGTGACAGCGGCTGTGTGGGCTTCAGACATAGCATCACTATCCTGGAGCCATTGGGTGGTTGTAGCCACTGATTCTGCCAGCTCCTGGTGGCTAAGAGTCTCGTCTGGGTCCTAACACACACAGTACATGTACACACACACACACACACACACACACACGCACACACGCACACACAGCACACACAGCACACACAGCACACAGGTGTTATATGGGTGTGTGTTATGGGTGTGTGTGGCAGACAGGGCTCTTGAATGGCAGCTGCCTCTGACAGTGTCCAAGGGATGTCGAGGTAGGTTACGACAGTAGAGACTATAATCAGTAAAAGTATAATATGTTAAACTAAACCCTGTTATAAGGCCCACATAAACTATCATGACAATGACATCAGAGGAAAACATTCAATTACTTCAAAAAACATTCCATACTGCAAAGTAAGACGATCATGAAACGAAACTATGACACAGTTATAGAGAAAAGGGAAAGGGAAAATGCAGTTGCATGCCCACACGGGATAGCATTCAAAGAAAAGAGGGAACTGTAGGTGACCACTGTAGGAGACTCTTGGCGTAACTTCGAAGGACGTGTGTTGCTATGAACACCGTACAATAGTGACATGATGAAAGGAATAAGTCAGAAATTGTATGAAGTAGTGTACTTCCTGTTTTCTGGAGGCATAGAACAATTCCACTCTATGTGCAACAACCACATTACGACAACTAACTTTAAATGTTAGCCCTAACCCCAGTCTTTATTGTAATAGTTTGATAACTCCCAGAATGGAGCTGGCAAATAAATGAGGAGTCAATTAAACTGGACCAGAGGCAGGATTAAAATAATAATTTGTGGTTGTAGCCAACGCACTAGAGTGGGCCAAATATATATCTTGTGTTTTAGGTTTTTGTTTTATTTTATCTTTACCTCAGGAAAACTGCATGTGAGTGTGTCAGAGGATGACGAGTGATGATCTTCGTCCTCGTATTCCTCCTCTTCCTCAGAGAGGCATGCTTCTGAGGCATCCTTCTTCACAACAGGGTTAGGAAAGGGTTAACATTGGCTGTTAGTTACATGTTAGAGCAGTGGTCATCAACTCGGGTCCTTTGTTCCAGCTCAGCACTGAAACATCACATTCTTCATAGTTCATAGTTGATTAGCTCATTTAGGTATGTTGAAATGCTGGACTGGATCAAAAGACTGCACACCCTGCAGCTCTCCAAGACCATGAGAACCACTGTGTTAAGAGTGCCCGCAAACTGTTATTCAAATATTCAAACTCCGAAATAGCATAGTATTCCCTACATAGTGCACTAGGGTAACATTGTGTACGTAAAATGTATATTTTGGTTAACCATGCAAGCTTGTACCTGATGTCCAGGGATCCGCAGTGGACCCGTATTCCGTTGATGTGTGCTTAAGATAAGGGCACTGGGTTCTGTTATCACACACACATTGCATGATGGGATGACCCCCTCAGCCTCCTTTACTTCACGCATCTTGCCCTGTGGATACAGAGGAGAATAGAGAGGTTAAAGGTCGAAATCATGCTTTTCATTAAATTAGATGATTTTTGGATGAAACCAAATCAAAGTAGGATGACCAAAGTATGAACAATTACTGTTGCTGGTACATCGATAAAGTTTGATCATAAAATCAAATCAAATGGTAGCTCTGCAACTGTACTCATGCTCCTAGACCTTAGTGCTGCTTTTGATACCATCGATCACCACATTCTTTTGGAGAGATTGGAAACCCAAATTGGTCTACATGGACAAGTTCTGGCCTGGTTTAGATCTTATCTGTCGGAAAGATATCAGTTTGTCTCTGTGGATGGTTTGTCCTCTGACAAATCAACTGTAAATTTCGGTGTTCCTCAAGGCTCTGTTTTGGGACCACTATTGTTTTCACTATATATTTTACCACTTGGTGATGTCATTCGGAAACATAATGTTAACTTTCACTGCTATGCGGATGACACACAGCTGTACATTTCGATGAAACATGGTGAAGCCCCAAAATTGCCCTCCCTGGAAGCCTGTGTTTCAGACATAAGGAAGTGGATGGCGGAAAATTTTCTACTTTTAAACTCTGACAAAACAGAGATGCTAGTCCTAGGTCCCAAGAAACAAAGAGATCTTCTGTTGAATCTGACAATTAATCTTGATGGTTGTACAGTCGTCTCAAATAAAACTGTGAAGGACCTCGGCGTTACTCTGGACCCTGATCTCTCTTTTTGTGAACATATCAAGACTGTTTCAAGGACAGATTTTTTCCATTTACGTAACATTGTAAAAATCAGAAACTTTCTGTCCAAAAATGATGCAGAAAAGTTAATCCATGCATTTGTAACTTCTAGGTTAGACTACTGCAATGCTTTACTTTCCGGATATCCTGATAAAGCACTAAATAAACTTCAGTTAGTGCTTAACACGGCTGCTAGAATCTTGACTAGAACCCCCAAATTTGATCATATTACTCCAGTACTAGCCTCTCTACACTGGCTTCCTGTTAAGGCAAGGGCTGATTTCAAGGTTTTACTGCTAACCTATAAAGCATTACATGGGCTTGCTCCTACCTATCTTTCTGATTTGGTCCTGCCGTACATACCTACACGTACGTTACGGTCACAAGACGCAGGCCTCCTTACTGTCCCTAGAATTTTTAAGCAAACAGCTGGAGGCAGGGCTTTTTCCTATAGAGCTCCATTTTTATGGAATAGTCTGCCTATCCATGTGAGAGACGCAGACTCGGTCTCAACCTTTAAGTCTTTATTGAAGACTCATCTCTTCAGTAGGTCCTATGACTGAGTGTAGTCTGGCCCAGGAGTGTGAAGGTGAACGGAAAGGCACTGGAGCAACGAACCACCCTTGCTGTCTTTGCCTGGCCGGTTCCCTCCACTGGGATTCTCTGCCTCTAACCCTATTACAGGGGCTGAGTCACTGGCTTCTGGTGCCGTGGCGGAGATCTTGTGGGCTATACTCGGCCTTGTCTCAGGATGGTAAGTTGGTGGTTGAAGATATCCCTCTAGTGGTGTGGGGGCTGTGCTTCGGCAGAGTGGGTGGGGTTATATCCTGCCTGTTTGGCCCTGTCCGGGTTTCGCCGGACGGGGCCACAGTGTCTCCCGACCCCTCCTGTCTCAGCCCCCAGTATTTATGCTGCAGTAGTTTATGTGTCGGGGGGTTAGGGTCCGTCTGTTATATCTGGAGTATTTCTTCTCTTATCTGGTGTCCTGTGCGAATTTAAGTATGCTCTCTCTAATTATCTCTCTCTTTCTTTCTTTTTCTTCTCTCTCTCTCTCTCTCTCTCTCGGAGGACCTGAGCATTAGGACCATTCCTCAAGGCCTACCTGGATGTCCCGAGTCCACCGTGCTGCTTCTCCAGTTTCAACTGTTCTGCCTGTTTTTTGAACATTTTAAAATCTTGTCCATGTTCTGTTATAATCTGCACCCGGCACAGCCAGAAGAGGACTGGCCACCCCTCACAGCCTGGTTCCTCTCTAGGTTTCTTCCTAGGTTTTGGCCTTCTAGGGAGTTTTTCCTAGCCACCGTGCTTTTACACCTGCATTGCTTGCTGTTTGGGGTTTTAGGCTGGGTTTCTGTACAGCACTCTGTGACATCAGCTGATGTAAGGGGGGCTTTATAAATAAATTTGATTTGATTTGATTTGATATTTGTCACATGCGCCGAATACAACAGGTGTAGACTTTACTGTGAAATGCTTACTTACAAGACCCTTTTCCAACAATGCCGAGTTCAAAAGTAAGAACATTTGCAAAACAGTAACACAATAAATAATATATATATAAAAGGAGTACCGGTACTGAGTCAATGTGGGTACGAGGTAGTTGAGGTAATATGTAGGTAGGGGTAAAAGTGACTAGGCTATCAGGATACATAATAAACAGAATAGGAGCAGCACATGTGGAGAGTGTGAAAGTGCGTGTATGTTTGTGTGTGTGGCGTCAATATGCATGTGTGTTTTGTGAGTGTATGTGGTGTGTGTGTGTTGGAGTGTAAGTAGTTGTGAGCGTGTGAGTATAGTCCAGTGAGTGTGCATAAAGTCAGTGTAAGAGAGTCAGTGCAAAACAGTTTCAATTTAATAGTACGGAAGTCATTTGATTAACTGTTCAGCAGTCTTATAGCTTGGGGGAAGAAGACTTAGTATTCCCGTAATGCTTGCCGTGCAATAGCATGGTGAACAGTCTATGGCTTGGGTGGCTGGGGTCTTTGACAACTTTCCCAGCCTTTCTCTGACACTGCATAGAGGTCCTGGATGCCGGGGAGCTCGGCCCCAGTGACGTACCGCACCAACCTCTGTAGCGCCTTGCGATCGAACGCGCTGCAGTTCCCATACCAAGCGTTGATGCAGCCAGCATGGCAGATGTGTTGTTGCCTACCCTCACCACCAGGGGGTGGCCCGCCAGAAAGTCCAGGATCCAGTTGCAGAGAAAAGTGTTCAGTCCCAGGGTCCCGAGCTTGGTGATGAGCTTGGAGGGGACCATGGTGTTGAATGCTGAGCTGCAGTCAATGAACAGCATTCTCACATACAGTAGCCATTCCTCTTGTCCAGGTGGGAGAAAGGAGTGTGGAATGCAATAGAGATTGCGTCATCTGTGGATGTGTTGGGGCGGTATGAGAATGGGTGTGGCTCCAGGCGGTCTGTGATGGTGTTGTTTTTTTTATATATATTATGTTTTTTTATTAACCCATCTAGCACCCCCCCCCCCCCTTCGGAGGACAATTATCTTAGTTTTTTACAGCTATCTTGCTACATATACATACATACACTTTACATGGTACTTTTATATAAAGCAGTAACATAACAATAATACATTACCAAATATACGCTCTTTAATCCCAACCCTCAGCCACTCTCAGCTCATCCCACCTATCACCATAGACCACCCTCGTTTGGTTTCCATGTGCCATATATTGTTGGTGGTATTGATGTGTGCCATGAACGGCCTTTCAAAACATTTCATGGTTACAGATGTGAGTGCTACACATCTGAGTGGGACGATAGTCGCCAAGTTACCTTTGAGTTCTTAGGAACAGGGACAATGGTGGTCTGCTTGAATCACGTTGGGATTACAGACTGGGACATAGAGATGTTAAAAATGTCAGTGAAGACTAGGGTTGTACATTTTGGGGAATATTCAGAGGTGGAAACTTTCCGTGGGAATTAACGGGAATATATGGGAATTTACGGAAATATGTGCAAATTAATATTAATACCATTTAAATGTAGATGTTTGCATTGGATATATTTACCATATCACATGAAGACAGAAACATAAACCTTTACCTTATAATAAATAGGCATAATAGCAAATGACTAAATCCTTCCAATAGAAATAAAAAAAACTATTTAGTTACGAATTGAACTTTAATTAAATGAGTTGACTCTTCACATGGGATGATTTCACTGAACAACAAAAGAAAGGGAATATTGAATGATCCCCAATGATCCATCGCATCTCCCAAAAACGTTTTCAACATACATCTGTAAAATGATAGTCTAGAAACTAAAGCTGTGGTTCTCTTCCTCTCAGGCTTCCATGTCTTCTCCCTGGACCTCCTCAATGTCGACCTCTTGAACATCAGACTGAGGCCTCATCTTCACTGTCACTTTCCAACCTTGTTGAGGATGGCTCATTGTCAGGCTCAAAATGCCTCAAATTTGCCCAGATGGCCACCAATTTTTCAACCCCTGTATTGGTCAGCCTGTTGCGTGCTTTGGTGTGTGTGTTCCCAAACAATGACCAGTTGCACTCTGAGGCGGCTGATGTTGGTGGGATTTGGAGAATGATGTAGGCAACAGGGGAAAGAGGCTCACATCCCCAAAGTCCCTTCCACCAGGTGGCTGATAAGATATGTTGGCACGACTGCCATATTGCATCTCCATCCCAAAGCCCTTGCTTGGAAGTGTACTTCGCCAGACTGCCAATAACCTTGCCCTCATCCAGGCCAAGGTGGCGAGACACGGTAGTGATGACACCACAGGCCTTGTTGATCTCTGCACAAGACAGGATGCTCTTGCAACATACTTTGGGTTCACCATGTACGCTGGGGTGTGTATGGGCTTCAGGCAGAAGTCTTCACACTTTTTGATGTATTTCAGAACTGCAGTTTCCTCTGCTTGGAGCAACAGTGAAGTGGGGAGGGCAGTACATATTTCTTCTCTTACATCTGCAAGCAGAGTCTGAACAATGGCTACTGCTATAGGTTTCAGCAGTTTCAGATTGCTTACCACTCTCTCCCAAAATACATCATCCAGGAGGATCCTCTTGATGGGGCTGTCCATATCGGCAGACTGTGATATGGCCATTTCTTGGAGAGACTCCTTCCCCTCCAGCAGAATGTCAAACATAATGACAACACCACCCCAATGGGTGTTAGTGGGCAGCTTTAAATGTGGTGCTCTTATTCTTCTCATTTTGCTTGGTGAGGTAGATTGCTGAAATAACTTGACGACCCTTCACATACCTAACCATTTCCTTGGCTCTCGTGTAGAGTGTATCCATTGTTTTCAGTGCCATGATGTCAATGCAAGAGCAGCACAGCCAATGGGTGTGATGTGAGGGTAAGACTCCTCCACTTTTGACCAAGCAGCCTTCATGTTCACAGCATTGTCTGTCTCCAGTGAAAATACCTTCTGTGATCCAAGGTCATTGATGATTGCCTTCAGCTCCTCTGCAATGTAGAGACCGGTGTGTCTGTTGTCCCTTGTGTCTGTGCTCTTGTAGAATACTGGTTGAGGGGTGGAGATTATGTCGTTAATTAATCCTTTCCCACAAACATTCGACCACCCATCAGAGATGATTGCAATACGGTCTGCTTTCTCTATGATTTGATTGACCTTCACTTGAACTCTGTTGAACTCTGCACCCAGAAAATTAGTAAATAAAGCATGTCTGGTTGGAGGGGTGTATGCTGGGCAAAGAACATTCAGAAATCTCTTCCAATACACATTGCCTGTGAGCATCAGAGGTGAACCAGTTGCATACACAGCTCGAGCAAGACATTCATCAGCATTTCTCTGACTACTTTCCTCCATTGAGTAAAAAAACCTTCTGATTCCAAGAGGACCATGAGCTGTTGCTATCGATGCTAAGGTGTCTGATTCATCATTTTCACCTCGAATAGAAGTAGAGGGACTTTTGTCAGAGGTTGCTTGTTATGAGCGCTGAGGGAACTTTACGCACTTGGACAATTGATTCTGCATCTTTGTAGCATTCTTCACATATGATTTGGCACAGTATTTGCAAATGTACACAGCTTTTCCTTCTACATTAGCTGCTGTGAAATGTCTCCACACATCAGATAGTGCCCGTGGCATTTTCCTGTAAAGATTAGAAAAAAATGAGTGAAAAAACCCCAAATACAATTCCATTTACAGATAAATAGTTAAGCAGTTAGATTAAACTCCTTTGTAAGACACATTTTTAAATGAACATTTTTAAATGAAACATGTATGGAAACAGGTGAATTAACACTCCTCAGTTAGCAGGCTCAAGTAAGCTAAAACCCAATTGGTAGCAATAACTAACTAGCAGAAATTGTTAACAAGTTAGAAATTATTTAAACACACATTGCTGTAGGCTACTATTTACTAGTTAACAAAAAATAATGTATGTCGTATAAAATATATTCACACCACCCAGTATTGTAATCAAAACTTACCAGAAACATGTAGTCCTTGGCTCAGATAGTGTAGTAGTGTGGGCTCAATAGCATCTCATTAGTGTGCAAGATCTTGAGAATCAGCTGTACATGTTATGGAAGAGTGCACTGCACATGTGATGGAAGAAAGCACTGTGCATGCAGGTTGCAATTCCATTGAATTGGGGATAGTTTAACCAAGATATGCCACAAGACCTAGAATTGCCTTATGTGTATCCCACAAAAAAGGTTCACTGTTATAAGCTAACTTTTTTGATGAATTTAAGTAAAATTCCCGGGCTTAACTTCCCATGGAAAATTTACGGAAAATGTACGGAAATCTACTGGAAAGTTTCTGACCCTTTGCAACCCTAGTGAAGACGTTTGCCAGCTGGTCTGCACATGCTCTGAGAACACGCCCTGGTAT
The DNA here is from genome assembly GCA_030435695.1 of Brachymystax lenok tsinlingensis. Taxonomy (NCBI): domain Eukaryota; kingdom Metazoa; phylum Chordata; class Actinopteri; order Salmoniformes; family Salmonidae; genus Brachymystax; species Brachymystax lenok. The sequence goes on from CM059796.1 coordinate 13,474,962, forward strand.
TCCATCTGGCCCAACAGCCTTGCAAGTGTTAACCTATTAAAAAGTCTAACTCACATCGGCCACTTCGAACAGGCCTGGGGCTCTCATGCCTGTTCGAAGTGAGCATAGTCTGAGAGGTTATCTGGGAGGTTTATAATCACTGGGCAACTCACGGCTGAGTTTCCCTTTGTAATCCGTAATAGTCTGCAAACTCTGCCACATCCGACGAGCGTTGGAGCGGATGTAGTAGGATTCTATCTTAGTCCTATATTGACCTTTTCCATGTTTGATGGCTCGACTGAGGTTGTAGCGGTCTGTCTTGTAAGGATTCATTTCTGTGTCCCGTTCCTTTAAATTGGTAGCTCTGGCCTTTAGCCTGGCACGGATACTGCCTGTAATCCATGGCTTTTTGTTAGGGTACATATGTTGGGTCACATGAATTCATTAAGCCAGATAGTTTTTTCTTATTGGTGATCGATTACATTTAGCTCATTTTAAAGCATCAATTAGGGTTGGGCAATGTCAACCGTTGTCCTATTGTGATTATGTACGCAGAAAACATTGTGATATACCATGGGTGGGCAACTCCAGTCCTCAAGGGCCTGATCCCTAGCAAACACAACTGATTGACCAAATTGCATTCTAAACTGAAGATCACGATTAGGTGATTATTGGAGTCAGGTGTGTTAGCTGGGGCTGGGGCAAAACTGTGACACTAATCAGGCCCTCGAGGACTGAAATTGCCAACCCCTGTGATAAACGATGTTATCGCCCCCTATTGGCCAACCAAAATCATGACAAAAAGATAATGTTTTTGAAAGCTTTGGCAGTGCAGGCAAATATTTTCAAATTTTCCTTTATGGTGGAAGAGCTTCAGCATGGAGCACTTGTGTGTGGAAGTTCACTGGACCAAATTCTTTTTTTTTTTATCACTGAACTTTCTTGAATGGAGAGGGGCCTGGCTTTGGGGACAATATTGGCAACATTGGGGGCACATTTGTTACATTGCCGCAACATTATTGTATTGTTGTGTGGACATTGGAGACACGGTCTAGTAACGTTGTTGAAACGTGGAGATGTTGTGCGGACGTTGTGGGGACATTGTGGGAAAGTTTCCTACCTCCAACGCTCTACTCTGCTCCTGTGTCAGCTGTTCCAACTCTTGGAGGGGCTGTAGGAGTAGCACAGCTCTGGGGAAGGCACTCAGTGTCTCTTCTGCCCCCTGAGGTAGTCCCAGTTCAGCCTTACAGCCCTCGATCTCCCCCACTGTCCTCCGCATAGACTGGATGTTGGCCAGGATTACCTAGAAAGAACAAGAAGGGGGAGGTCAATACAGTAAGCACATACACAAGATGTGTGCACGTGTGAAACAAATACATTTCAAAATCATATAATGACAAACATACATGCATGGATATGTACACATCCTCTTACACACACTTAACACACCCATCACAAACATGCACACTCTTGTCCCACCTGCCGGTTGTGGAGGTGTTCTTCAAGTGAGATGTCCAATGTGTCAGCAGAGGATAAAATAGCTCTGATCTTGGCCACGTTTTTCTCCATCGTCTTCAACTCTGCTTCAATGGCATCCACTTCCTGAAAATGCCAACAATGCTGTGAATGTTCCAGAGAAAAGCGAAAGCTCGAAAGCAAAAAACAAACTCAAACATGAAAAGTACCACAAGTCAGTTTCATAAATGGAATAGAAATGATAGAATACTGCTTTATAGTCAATTGTCTTTTGCTGTCTTTTTGTTATTCCAAACCCCCCTGACACCACACATACCAGTCTGAAAGCTTCTGGTAATAACCTAGGATCACTATGGGATGATACTAAGACATTATAAGGGTACCGTACGTACTCCAGGCCACTCTTGGATGTCTAAAATGAGATAGAAATTATGTCGAAATTATAATGGATCAAAACCTTTTGAAATAGCTGCCCTTTTTCGGGCCCTGCAAATTGCTTTTGACTAACTGTCTAAAATCTGTGCGGTCCTTTGGTGAATATGATATCCCGATGTGCCCCTCGAGATGATATTATTGCCCACCCCTACCATAACAGGTGTCAGACATTTTCACTTTACGTAGTAAATTCTATTAACTTCTTAAGGAGCAGCTCCCGAGGTGACGGTTTTGGAGAGCCTGGCGTGCCCAAAGTAAAATGCTTCCCACTCAGGCCCAGAAAATAGGATATGCACATAATTAGTACTATTGGATAAAAAACACTCTGAACACTCTGAGTGTTAAAATATTGTCTGTGAGTATAACAGAACGGATAGGGCAGGTGAAAACCAGAGGAATTTCTGTCCTGGAAAAAGTGATTTTGACACATTGCCTCATTTTGAACCCCTCCCTATTGAAAATGACCATATAAGGGAGTAAGATTTCAGTACCTGTTGCTTCCACTGGATGTCAACAGTCTCTAGACAATGTTTTGATTCTATTTAGTTGATCTGGATGGTAATAGAAGAAGAATTAGGAAGTGGTCACAAAGAGGTAAACAGAAGAGGATGCGCGTTCCCAGGCTTGCGCGCGCTGTGGTTATCAATGATGTTTGATTGTTCTTGGACAAGTTTATAGGTATAGGTTGAGCGAGTTCTCTTCACGTTTCAATGGGCGAGTGGACGCTGTATTTTCTCATCATAACGCACCAACCAATCGGAGATTTATGGATATAATACATGACTTTTTCTAACAAGAACCATGGATTGTCTTCGTTGGACACTTGGGAAGCCCTCAGCAGAAGTTCTTCAAAAGGTAATTGATTTGTTTTCGCTGTGAAATGTGTTTTGTGTGAACCGTGATGGCTTGTGAATTTATGGTAATAGAAAAATTGGAGGTGCTACCCTCAAACAATCAAATGTAGTGCTTTCGCCGTACAGCCTTTTTGAAATCTGACAACGCTGTGATATTGCCAAGAAGCAGAGCTTTTGATGACTATGCAACTCTTGTATATTGATGAATGTTTAATAATTCAACTTTTGGATTTTGAATTTGGCGCCTTGCATTTCACCGGGTAATGTCGGGAGTGGGGCACTAGCTACTATAACCCCAATTACTTTGCTCTGCTCAAAGTTCCCCCTTGTGCAACCAACCATACAGTGCATTCAGAAAGTATTCAGACCCCTTGAGTTTTACAAAATTTTGTTACGTTACAGCCTTATTCTAAAATGGATTACATTTTTTTTCATCAATCTACACACAATACTCCATAATGACAAAGCATATACAAGATTTTAGAAATGTTTGCAAATGTATTCAAATGTTTAAGTACCCTTGCCAAGATCTGTGCCACGACACAATCCTGTCTCTGAGCTCTACGGACAATTCCTTCGACTTCATGGCTTGGTTTTTGTTCTGACATGCACTGTCAACCGTGGGACCTTATATAGACAGGTGTGTGCCTTTCCAAATCATGTACAATAAATTGAATTTACCACAGGTGGACTCTAATCAAGTTGTAGAAACATCACAAAGGATGATCAATGGAAACAGGATGCACCTGAGCTTAGTCTCGTAGCAAAGGGTCTGAATACCTAGGTAAATACGGTATTTATGTTTTTAATTTTAATAAAGTTGCAAAAATGTTGTCATTATGGGGTATTGTGTGTAGATTGATGAGGAAATGTTTTTATTTAATCTATTTTAGAATAAGGCTGTAACTTAACAAAATGTGGAAAAAGGGAAGGGGTCTGAATACTTTCCGAATGCAATTTAGGACTATGTTCTTATAAATCTTCCCAAAGCATTTGTATACTATACCACTGTATTGAATTTAATGGAATTTAATTTACTTTTAAAAGGTTAGTTCCCCATAGTTTCTTCCTTTAAAATGTTCTACAATGGAAGTAATCTATAGGCCAGGAGTGACTGCAAATTACACTCAGAATATTGCAGTTACTCCTGGCCTAAACTACTTCTAAGGTAAGAAGAACATTAAAAAGTATGAAATTAAGGTGAACTGTTGCTTTAAAACAAAAAGAAGACAAAAGAAAAAGGGGATGAAAAAATGTATCCTAAATTATTCAAGACAAACCACAGGAAAAGACATGCCATGAAGACAGAGGCGGTCCCATAAAATTATCTTCTTTGCTTTATTTTCATACTTTACTTTTCTAAATATTTTCTGTACTTTTTATTGATTTATTTTGGCTTTTTTTATTTTTTATTTTTGTCTCTACCTTCTTGCCCTTTGTGCTGTTGTTTGTGCCAGAATAATGTTTGTACCACATTTTGTGCTGCTACCATGTTGTTCTGCTGCCATGTTGTGTTGCTGCCATGTTGTGTTGCTACCATGCTATGTTCTCTCTTCATGTGGTGTTGTGGAGTATCTGCTGTGGTGATGTGTGTTTTGTCCCAACATTTTATTTTATTTTTTAATCCCAGCTTCCCTCCCTAGCAAGAGGCCTTTTGCCGGGGGGACTTGTACCGGTGTAGGTGTAATTTGCCCCAAAAACGGTGATCCTGCTAAGTTTTGTATACAGATCTAGGATCAGACTACCTTGCCCCAATCCTAACCTTAACCATTAGCAGGGGAGTCTAATCCTAGATCTGTACCTAGGGGAAACCTGACCCTGGAGCTACTAGTACCCCCTATTGAGAACCACTGTAATGGAGGGTCTTACCGGAGTGATGTGCAGCAGCTGGTCCAATGGCCCCATGATGTTATGCTGCATGGCGGTGACTTGGCGTTCGGTCTGGCCTAGCTTATCCTCCATAGCAGTGGTGTGACACACAGCAGAGATCTCCCCCCAACACTGGCCCAAAGCCCACCAGAGTGGCCCGGATACGCTCCGAGTCATCCAGCACCATCTGTGATGTGGGGTTACAGAACATGGACACATGAGTGCACACCCGCAGGCACACATACACGTACATACAAACACGTACACAGAAACACAAACACACATACGTACAGTTGAAGTCGGAAGTTTACATACACCTTAGCCAAATACATTTAAACTCAGTTTTTTCTAAATTCCTGACATTTAATCCCAGTAAAGATTCCCTGTCTTAGGTCAGTTAGGATCACCACTTTATTTTAAGAATTTGAAATGTCAGAATAATAGCAGAGAGAATGATTTATTTCAGCTTTAATTTCTTTCATCACATTCCCAGTGGGTCAGAAGTTTACGCACACTCAATTAGTATTTGGTAGCATTGCCTTTAAATTGTTTAACTTGGGTCAAAATTGTCGGATAGCCTTCCACAAGCTTCCCACAATAAGTTGGGTGAATTTTGTCCCAATGCTCCTGACTGAGCTGGTGTATCTAAGTCAGGTGTGTAAGGCCTCCTTGCTCGCACACGCTTTTTCAGTTCTGCCCACAAATTTTCTATAGCATTGAGGTCAGGGCTTTGTGATGGCCACTCCAATACCTTGACTTTGTTGTCCTTAAGCCATTTTGCCACAACTTTGGAAGTATGCTTGGGGTCATTGAGTGGGGTTGTGATGGAGACGCGAATGAGGATGTGTTCAACCCTGTTACGAAGCTTCTGTCTTCCGTTTGTTTTGTTGCATTTAAAAGTGTACTTTTGTAGCCTAATAGCAAGTTTACCCAGGATCAGATCCACTCTTTGCATCCGTTGGACTACACATCTCTGTTGTTCTTCGTGGCCTATACGGTATTTCATTTGTTTTGGTGTGATGTTTACCGTGATGATTTATGTGGTCAGTTGTAGTTGAAGACTTACTAATATTTTATACGCTTTCTGGTTGTGTGGAAAATAATTGTTATTTTGATTGTATGATTGATACTGGGTTTACGCTACACTTGTATGAACGGACAAACATTGCGTGACTAAGGTCACTTGAGTTCTCTGAACTCCTTTACCGGGCTGGACTCTTTTAGGCCCGAGGTACAGGACTTTTCTGGAGGATCCAGAGCTCATTATTTGTTATATTATTATGTGTAATACAACCCACGCAAAAGAATACAGTTGTTTTGAAGTTATTTCCAATGTTTTAAGGGTTTATGAAAAGTGTATGTCCATCCTGACTTTTACATGAGTCCTTTGTATTGGTGTAGACTTGACGGACCAGATGGGACACATTCCCTCCCAAACCAAAAGGAGAAACCAATATTTTCTCTGGTAGGCACAACCTACCTGGCACCCCTATAAACAATAACCTCAAGTCAAAACCATTACAACACACACACAAGCACACATTTATGCTACACACACACATCCCAACTGCTGCTACCAGACTCTTATTATGATTGCAAAATACTGCACAATTTAAACACTTGTCCCCCAATCCCCCCTTCCCCAAAACATGTGTAAATATTGGACTATAAATTGTGCCTTCCTGTATAATACTTATGCTAAAAAAATATATTATATAAATTGTGCCTTCCTGTATAATACTTATGCTAAAAAATCTATTCTATTCTACTGTTCGTATTCTTATCTTGTATTATTTCTTATCGTTGTTGCATTGTCGAAAAGGAACTAGTAAGTAAGCATTCAGATGGACGATGTATACCATGTGTATCCCGTACATATGACTAAAAAAACATAATACTTGAAACACACACTCGAACACGCACAGCTCCACTATACAGTGCATTTGGAAAGTATTCAGACCCCTTGATTTTTTCCACATTTTGTTTTACGAATGCACTGTATATCAATTCAGAACTACCAGCAGTGTTCTACAATCCAGGGGATTGCATGCATCTACATGTGAGTGTGCGTCTGTGTGTGTGTGTACGTGCAGTGGACTGGCCTGCAGTGTGTTGGTCTGGTTCTGGAGGCTCCTGGCTGTGGTGTAGGTGCCGGGAGCGTCTAGCCAGGACTGGGATTCGTCTAGCCAGCAGCCAGCACTATGGATTATATCGTTATACTCCTGGAGGCAGGCAGGGATCTGACAGAGGGGGACAGTATTATTCCACAAATTAACTTTTAACAAGGTACACCTGTTAATTGAAATGCATTCCAGGTGACTACCTCATGAAGCTGGTTGAGAGAATGCCAAGAGTGTGCAAAGCTGTCATCAAGGCAAATGGTGGATACTTTGAAGAATCTCAAATATAAATATATTTTGTTTAACTCTTTTTGGGTTACTACATGATTCCATATGTGTTATTTCATAGTGTTGATGTCTTCACTATTATTGTACAATGTAGAAAATATTAAAAATAAAGAAAAACCCTTGAATGAGTAGGTGTGTCCAAACTTTTGACTGGTACTTATATTCTTATATATAATTTTCATTCATGGACATAAAAGACTAAAATCACCAGGAAATTAGCTCAGTGATTTTAATTTAGGAAATCTGTTCCCAAGTGTTCTCTCGAATGAATAGAGAGGCAAATGTGATCGTATCCCAATGTAATCAAGGTTAGAAATGATCCTGTTTTTGTCAAATACTATATCTGTTTGGGATTCTTGCGGTCAATTTGCGGTGTACAAATGATTTATAACTATGTTCCGGCCCACGACCATCCGCTCAAGGAAAAATCGTCCCACAGCAATATGTAATTATGTAACCCCTGGCATAGGGCATAGGAACTGAAATAAATGGAGGAGAAAAAAAAGTAAACTGAAATTGTGCTGTTTTGGAAGAACCAGTTGAGGAATTCTATAATTATAAGATACAACAACTTGGTGAAAATGGTGAATATGGTGAAAGGCCTACCAAGCGAATCAGAGGATAAGGTAGAGCTACTCCTCTCACTCACCTTACTGAGGAAGGCAGTGCGCTGCTCAGCCTTCTGGGCCGTGTCCTGATAGAGCTGAAGTGGCAGGGTGATCTGGTCCATGAGGAGTTGGGCCTTCTCCGGCTCCTCCTCAACTGCCTCCTGCACCTCGCCCTCCAGGAGGGCCAGCCGGCCGTGCCACTGATCCAGCTGGTCCCATACGAACTGGACAAAAATATTATGTTGTCATGATATCAATCACTTAATCAATTAATCCCATGTACTTATAAGTCCTTTTTTTACATCAAAAGTTGTCACAAACTGCTTTTCAATGACACGGCCTAGAGCCAGGTTTGGAAATTTGTGTACGATTAATTGGGGTCAGGGAACACACTAGGTTGATTGTTTCAGGGGGAAGAAGACACGTATGCATACAAACTTGGAGACACACACACAAACACAATCACACACCTTTAGCACATGTTCAGCCTCGGACACAGAGGAGCTCCTCCGCTGCAGCAATGTCTGGACCTCTTCTAGCCCGACACGGATCTCCCCCATTCTGCTACTCAGCCTATTGAGTGGGCTGCTCTTCTCCAGGGCTTGGCCAACCTGGTAAATACACACAAGCACATGCACACACGTACGCGCACACAAACACACAAATAACCCTTAAAGTCCCAACTAGCCAGGTTTTTACTCAGAAACCAGTGTTGGGATTGTGTTGGGCTCAATCCCATATTCATGAAACTTGTCCGATGTTTTTATGTGGACTTTTCGATTCATTCGCTGAGTTTCAATTCCCTTCCACAATCCACAATTGACTGAACTGAGATGGAATTGACCACAAAACTGCTCTACCAACCATCCCACCAAGGTTGAAGTTGCCCCTAGATGCTGATCTTACATCAGTTTTGCATTTTCTCCACTAACGGTTAAGGTCATGATTGGGGGAAGGGACGCTGATTCTAGATCTGTACCTATCAGTAACTTCACCCCGGAGCCACCACCACCACCCTTTATCCCCGTTACCTTCTCCTCCATGTCCTGCAGAGAGACAGTGACTTCCTGCAGCTGTCTCTCCACCTCCGGAGGTGTAACAGCGGCATACTTTGTCCCGACACACTCCATGATGGACTGTAACTTGGCCCTCAGGGAACCCAACTCCACTCTGACCTCCTGTAGAGAGAAAGAGACAGAGAGGGGAGAGAAAGGGAGTTGGCCACCAGGTTTGCACACATCTCAGGAGGGATTTTGTCCCACTCCTCTTTGCAGATCTTCTCCAAGTCATTAAGGTTTCGAGGCTGACGTTTGGCAACTCAAACCTTCAGCTCCCTCCACAGATTTTCTATGGGATTAAGGTCTGGAGACTGGCTAGGCCACTCCAGGACCTTAATGTGCTTCTTCTTGAGCCACTCCTTTGTTGCCTTGGCCGTGTGTTGTAGGTCATTGTCATGCTGGAATACCCATTCACGACCCATTTTCAATGCCCTGGCTGAGGGAAGGAGGTTCTCACCCAAGATTTGATGGTACATGGCCCCGTCCATCGTCCTTTTGATGCGGTGAAGTTGTCCTGTCCCCTTAGCAGAAAAACACCCCCAAAGCATAATGTTTCCACCTCCATGTTTGACGGTGGGGATGGTGTTCTTGGGGTCATAGGCAGCATTCCTCCTCCTCCAAACACGGCGAGTTGAGTTGATGCCAAAGAGCTCCATTTTGGTCTCATCTGACCACAACACTTTCCCCCAGTTGTCCTCTGAATCATTCAGATGTTCATTGGCAAACTTCAGACGGGCATGTATATGTGCTTTCTTGAGCAGGGGGACCTTGCGGGAGCTGCAGGATTTCAGTCCTTCACGGCGTAGTGTGTTACCAATTGATTTCTTGGTGACTATGGTCCCAGCTGCCTTGAGATCATTGACAAGATCCTCCCGTGTAGTTCTGGGCTGATTCCTCACCGTTCTCATGATCATTGCAACACCACGAGGTGAGATCTTGCATGGAGCCCCAGGCCGAGGGAGATTGACAGTTCTTTTGTGTTTCTTCCATTTGCGAATAATCGCACCAACTGTTGTCACCTTCTCACCAAGCTGCTTGGCGATGGTCTTGTAGCCCATTCCAGCCTTGTGTAGGTCTACAATCTTGTCCCTGACATCCTTGGAGAGCTCTTAGGTCTTGGCCATGGTGGAGAGTTTGGAATCTGATCGATTGATTGCTTCAGTGGACAGGTGTCTTTTATACAGGTAACAAACTGAGATTAGGAGCACTCCCTTTAAGAGAGTGCTCCTAATCTCAACTCGTTACCTGTATAAAAGACACCTGGGAGCCAGAAATCTTTCTGATTGAGAGGGGGTCAAATACTTATTTCCCTCATTAAAATGCAAATCAATTTATAACATTTTTCACGTTATTCTGGATTTTTTTGTTGTTATTCTTGCTCTCACTGTTCAAATAAACCTACCATTAAAATTATAGACTGATAATTTCTTTGTCAGTGGGCAAACGTACAAAATCAGCAGGGGATCAAATACTTTTTTCCCTCACTGTACATGTAAAAAAAAGTGATCTCTCAGATATAGGATGGACACTTCAGAACAAACTTTTGGGGTGACAATCTGTTGTTCCATGTAGTGAATCTGTTATCCAATGTGCAAAATTCTAACTCAAATAGCAAAATGATCCTTGGTATGACCTTCTTAAAACAATTCCATATAACTTCCCTCACCCGGCTTAGACAGGGCTTAGACTCTTATGGGTTCTAAACTGTCTCCAAAAACAGCCTTCTTAAGCACAGAACACTCTACTTAATCGAATGAGACATTAAGGACCTACGGTTTCCACTTAAAAGTTTTCAGGTAAAGTAACTGCAGAATTGACTGAGGAGAGTTCAAAAGATGCTCGGGTCAGCGGAAGGAGAAAGGAATCTCCAACCACAGAATTAGAATGACTGGGATACACATAACAGGACTATTTATAACTTGACTGAGGAGGGTCAAGATGTAGCCTATTTAAAGGGGAAGTTCAGTATTTTACAACTTAATGTTTTTATTTTTGGATACATTTTATTACCCATTTTTCTCCCCAATTTTGTGGTATCCAATATGTAGTTACAGTCTTGTCTCTTCGCTGCAATTCCTGTATGGACTCGGGAGAGGTGAAGGTCGAGAGCCGTGCGTCCTCCGAAATACAACCCAACCAAGCCGCACTGCTTCTTGACACGATGCCCACTTAACCCGGAAGCCAGCCGCACCAATGTGTCGGAGGAAACACCGTACACCTGGCGACTGTGTCAGCGTGCACTGCTCCCGGCCTGCCACAGGAGTCGCTAGTGCGCTATGGGACAAGGACATCCCTGCCGGCCAAACCCTCCCCTAACCCGGACGACGCTGGGCCAATTGTGCGCCGCCCCATGTGTCTCCCAGTCGTGGCCGGCTGTGACAGAGCCTGGACTCGAACCCAGAATCTCTAGTGGCACAGCTAGCACTGCGATGCAGTGCCTTAGAACACTGTGCCACTCGGGAGGCTTACAACTTAACGTTAACAATGGCTAAAGTTAGCTGATGTTTGTAGTAGCTTTTACGAGAAAACGTAACCATGTTAGTTTCTTCTGGCCCATACAATAAATTACTCTCTCTCTCTCTAGCCTCTAAATAAAGAATACAGTGTATTTCCCCCAGTAGCTCACCTTTAGTTGGCGTGTGCTGGGGTGGGACGCCAGAATGGAGAGCAGGGTAGCCACTCTCTGCTCCATCTCTCCGATCTGCTCTTGCGAGCGCTCCCTCTCCTGCACCTCTGAAAGCGCCGCACTCCGGACCAGCATGCTCCGCTCTCTCAGGCTGTGTGGGCACAATGTCACCCTCACAATGTTAAAGGTAGGCTCAGCAATATTACATCATCATACACTGTCATAGGGCAACTTCCTAGACTTTACACAAAGAAGAAGGGGCAAAGGCAGATGCCGGACTGCACCTCTATTTCTGTCAGCGGGAAAATGGAAATGGGGTTTATTTTGTATAGAGGTGTCATGACTCTCCTGTGAGGATCCAAAGGATCACGTCAGCTCTATAGCACCCTCTCTCTCTCCCGCAGAGGGGGAGAGGGATAGAGTTGGCCAGTTTTATGACAGTCGTAAAAACTTTGCTGAAACTCTGCCTTTGGGCTCTGCAGGATTGAGGGGAAAGAACCCTTTTAGTAGGAGATTCCTCCCGCCAAAACTACAACATCCAAAGGTGAATAATGACACAATTTTCCTAAGACAAATAATGTGGGAAACGGTTGGTGGGGCTTGAAACAATAATCATGTGAAATGAGTCGTTGTTTGTGATATCATTAAGGACGGAATAACCAAATAACGGTAACTCTACAAATGTATACATCCCAGTTATCAGATTTACATCTAAATGTTGTGGAACTTATATGATTAAATAAGAACCTATTTGTGAGAAGATGAAATGTGATTTTACCCTTATAAATGAGAGAATAGTTTTTCATGTAAAGTTTTACGAAGTCAGTAACCACGCCCACGTGAGCACAGACCTTGTGGCAACATGATGGATCCGCCCTCCAAGGAGAAGGCATAAACGGACCGCTAACAAAATGTACATTAGACCAGAGAACGTGAGGAACATCCACACGTTGAAATCTCTACAGATCAGTATACGGACGGTAAGCTGGTCGTGTAAAATGGTTAGACTCTACCAGATCAGCGTGACCGACACCGTGAGCTGAAAGGTACGAAATGGTTAGAAACTCTGAAACTTTCAACAGAGAAGAAGAAAATCTCTATAAGACCAGACAGCCGGAAGCGGTGGCTACATGGCTGAGAAATGGTTTAAAACTAAAGACCAGTCGAAGTACAACGCAAACTGGATATGGCAAAATGGTTTGAAACTACAGAACCAGAAAATGGTAAGGCCCTCTGAAACTCTCTCTCAAAGAAGACTACACAAGAACATTCAGTCTGCAGCTGTTTATGCACTGTTACCCTAGGAAACTCGACCGAAGACAAGAGACAAAGAACAATTTCCTCGCACCACTATAAAGTTGAAGTCGGAAGTTTACATACACCTTAGCCAAATACATTTTAACTCAGTTTTTCACAATTCCGGATATTTAATCCTAGTAAAAAAGCACTGTCTTAGGTCAGTTAGGATCACCACTTTATTTTAAGAATGTGAAATGTCAGAATAATTGCAGAGAGAATGATTTATTTCAGCTTTTATTTCTTTCATCACATTCCCAGTGGGTCAGAAGTTTACATACACTCAATTAGTATTTGGTAGCATTGCCTTTAAATTGTTTAACTTGGGTCAAACGTTTCAGGGAGCCTTCTACAAGCTTCCCACAATAAGTTGGGTGAATTTTGGCCCATTCCTCCTGACAGAGCTGTAACTGAGTCAGGTTTGTAAGCCTCCTTGCTCGCACACACTTTTTCAGTTCTGCCCACAAATTGTCTATAGGAATGAGGTCAGGGCTTTGTGATGGCCACTCCAATACCTTGACTTTGTCCTTAAGCCATTTTGCCACAACTTTGGAAGTATGCTTGGGGTCATTGTACATTTGGAAGACCCATTTGCGACCAAGCTTTAACTTCCTGGGATGGTGTTCTGGGATTGATTCGCATTTTTTGTAGCAAAGTACGTTCATCTCTAGGAGACAGAACGCATCTCCTTCCTGAGCAGTATCATGGCTGCCTGGTACCATGGTGTTTATACTTGCGTACTATTGTTTGTACAGATGAACGTGGTACCTTCAGGCATTTGGGAATTGCTCCCAAGGATGAACCAGACTTGTGGAGGTCTACAATTTTGTTTCTGAGGTCTTGGCTGATTTATTTTGATTTTCCCATCATGTCAAGCAAAGAGACACTGAGTTTGAAGGTAAGGCCTTGAAATACATCCACAGGTACACCTCCAATTGACTCAAATGATGTCAATTAGCCTATCAGAAGCTTCTAAAGCCATGATGTCATTTTCTGGAATTTTCCAAGCTGTTTAAAGGTACAGTCAACTTAGTGTATGTAAACTTCTGACCCACTGGAATTGTGATACAGTGAATTATAAGTGAAATAATCTGTCTGTAAACAATTGTTGGAAAAATTACTTGTGTCATGCACAAAGTAGATGTCCTAACCAATATGCCAAAACTATAGTTTGTTAACAAGAAATTTGTGGAGTGGTTGAAAAACGAGTTTTAATGACTCCAACCTAAGTGTATGTAAACTTCCGACTTCAACTGTAGGTTTCTCTAGGGTATCTATTCCAAACAAACAGAGTGAGGATGAGGCCCGCTGAACACAGCGTGGTACACCTCTGGAAGATCCGTTCTAACAGACACTCAGAGACCAACCTACTACAACTACAAAGGACATGGTAACCTCTGGTGGACAACCAGAGACATACACAACCAGAGACTTTCTGTCGAATTGACTCCACAGACTGATCAGGCGTTTTCAACAGAGCGAGACGACAAAGACATACAAGCGTAAATATGTGTTGCATTTCTAAATCCGAATGAGCGGTTGTTAGGGTGCTGAATATCCATATTTACAATGAGCGTATTATTCAACTATATGTAGGATAGTTGAATTCCTTTGTCTCTACTTCTCCCGCTCTTTCTTTCCCCACCCCTATTCATTGTGTACCAAGCGTCATATCGGGTTAGTCCACTATGGACTTTTCATTGCATTATGTAGTAACCAATGTATAATCTATCCTGTGTGTGTGTTTATGTAATTCTGTGTGATTATTTAGTTAGTAAATAAATACTTAAGCCAATTTGTGTATCGCTGAGTCATCATGTAGACTAGGGTTCGTGCCGATTTAACGGACTATGCAACATTCAGAATGAGACTGAGGTAAATAAGAATTAATTAACTGATGACTGATGTAAGAGATATTTATATCTTTAGAGTTTAGTCGGGAGATAGTAACTCATTAAATAACTTTTCCTGTGGTGCCCCAAGATTACTAATGAGTTAATTGTTACATGATTAATTTAATCATCGTAATAATTAAATGTAGTTAATTGATTTGATAAAATAACAATCAAACACATTAATGATAGCAACGTCATGACAGAGGGCAATGGGAGAGTGTTGATTTTGGTCAACATAAAAATGTACTGCTACTTTGCTATATGAGACCTAATTGATTTTTTGTAATGCTTAGGTTGTTATGAATGTACTGATATAAGTGTACGTGCTTGATATCCCTCCAACCTAAAGAAGGTTGTTCACATGCAAATCTGCCATATAATTGACTAGAATGTTTCCGCTTGCTCCCGCCACCTCCAGCCTGCTTCTCGCCTTTACGGACACTGATTCACATTGTTAGAGTGGAGACTCCAATATCTTGTCAGTATATACAACCATTTTAGCTTTACAGACAACATTCCCTTCAGCATGCCCACATTGGGATGAGTTTTGGTAGATTAGAATTTTGTCATTGTCATTGCAGGACGCCGCCCCACTGTGTAAGATGGTGTCATTAGGCTCAGCCTACCTTTAATAACCTGACAGTCCCCAAAATTGTACCTTAAACATTCTTAAAAATATATATATATGACTGACTGTATTCATTTCCCACCGTTTTATAAGTCAGAAGACAGAAATCCAGACCTTCCTAGGACCACGTAAAGGTCCTATATCGAATAAACTTGTATTTCCCTCTCTCTGATGGTCAGTCAATTTATGCCACTTCACTGTGACATCACATCAAAGGGGCGGTCCTTCGAAAAACACTTATCCAGCTCGACTGCTTCACAGCACAGACATGGCAAAGCAATTGCTGAATATGTCTCGAGCAGGCGGATCTAAATACTTCCATAGCTCTAGGATAAAGAATGCGACCAACACTCTTCCTTAAACCTAAAATATGCAAAGAAGTAATTTTGTGTGGAAGTCAAACATTTTTCTTTACGTCGGAGACAGACACGTATTCTCAGATCGAAAGAAATCGACCCCTTTACATAGCCCTTCACCCCTTGTCTATAGGAGGGACACACACAGTTTAAATGGCCCAAAAGTTGATTTAGACGTTCACAAATTTAATAGATTTTGACTATCACTAATGTCATGATATGTTTGGTAAAGTAATAAAGAAGGTGAAATATTTTATAACTATATATAGGCATAAAGTATTAAAAGGCTTATTCATTCACAATTCTTTTAATTTGATCATATCTTCATATTTGTATATGTTTTATTATACTTTAATTGTGTACTTGATCATTTGGGTTGAAAAGTGCCTCTATCTCAGACATAAATAAACAATTCTAGGTGAAAGGGGGGCGACAACACACACACTACTAAATTAATAAAATATTGCCCTCTTGCTAGATTGATGACTACAGCCATAGCGAAACAGTACAAAATGGCTGTCAGCTCAACTGGTTTTAATATTAATATCAAACTATGTGTATGTGCTTAAATGTTTCCAAGAATCATATTGACACTCATGGTGTGTAATAGTACATCTACTGTCAACATTTGTCAATAAACAGTGTCAATATGATTGTTTGCACACCTTTGCCAAAGGCTCCAGGGTTCTTGTGCTGACATCTAATGTTTATGTAAAAAGAAAAAGGAAAAACATTTAAGCTTTTTCTGCATTGTGCTTTTCTGTTCCTGAGGTGTGTGTGCGTGCGTGCAAGCATGTGTGCCATGTGAATTGTGTGAGTGATTTTGGAAAGACAGAGAGAGAAAGAGAGAGATAGAGACAAAGTGAGAGAGAAATGGAAAGGGCACCTAATGACAGAGTATTTGTTTTTCAAAGAGAGTACTGTATCATCCTTACCTCCTAAAGCGCTCCTGCATGTCCCTCAGCCTTTGGCAGACTGGGACAGGGCTAGCTGCCTCCTGAGGGCTGGACACACCCAGGAGCTGAGAGAGCCGGAGCTCCAGAGAGGCCAGGATTCGCTGCTCCCGTTCTAGCCCAGCCTGGTGCTGCTCTGTCTGCACTAGCAGAACCAGCGGGCCCCCCTGAGCAGAGCTTACTGCGGTGGGGTCCGACAGCTCACCCTCCAGCTTGTCCAGAGCACTGCTGCATCGAGCCATCTGTGACACCCAAAGGACACACAACCACAAACACATACAGGGCCTTCGAAAAATATTCAGACCCCTTGAATTTTTCCACATTTTGTTACGTTACATACAGCCTTATTCTAAAATTGTTTCATCAATCTACACACAATACCCCATAAAGACAAAACAAAAACATTTCTTTTAAAAATTTTATAAAATTGTATTAAAAAGAAAAATATCACATTTACATAAGTATTCAGGCCCTTTACTCAGTACTTTGTTGAAGCACCTCTGGCAGCGATTACAGCCTTGATTCCTCTTGAGTATGACGCTACAAGTTTGGCACACCTGTATTTGGGGAGTTTCTCCCATTCTTCTCTGTAGATCCTCTCAAGCTCCGTCAAGTTGGATGGGGAGTGTTGCTGCACAGCTATTTTCAGGTCTCTCCAGAGATGTTAGATCGGGTTCAAGTCCGGGCTCTGGCTGGGCCCCCTCAAGGACATTCAGAGACTTGTCCCGGAACTACTCCTGCGTTGTCTTGGATGTGGGCTTAGGGTCGTTGTCCTGTTGGAAGGTGAACCTTCGCCCCAGTCTGAGATGCTGAACGCACTGGAGCAGGTTTTCATTAAGGATCTCTCTGTACTTTGCTCATTTAATCTTTGCCTCGATCCTGACTAGTCTCCCAGTCCCTGCAGCTGAAAACCTCCTCACAGCATGATGCTGCCACCACCATGCTTCACCGTAGGGATGGTGCCAGGTTTCCTCCAGACGTGACGCTTGGCATTCAAGCCAAAGAGTTCAATCTTGGTTTCATCAGACCAGAGAATCTTGTTTCTCATGGTCTGAGAGTCTTTAGGTGCCTTTTGGCAAACTCCAAGTGGGCTGTCATGGCTTCCGTCTGGCCACTCTACTATAAAGGCCTGACTGGTGGAGTGCTGCAGAGATGATTGTCCTTCTGGAAGGTTCTCCCATCTCCATAGAGGAACTCTAGAACTCTGTCAGAGTGACCATCAGGTTCTTGGTCACCTCCCTGAACAAGGCCCTTCTCCCCCCGACTGCTCAGTCTAGACGGGCAGCCAGCTCTAGGAAGAGTCTTGGAGGTTCTTCCACTTAAGAATGATGGAGGCCACTGTGTTCATGGGAACCTTCAATGCTGCAGAAATGTTTTGGTACCCTTCCCCAGATCTGTGCCTCAACACAACCCTGTCTCTGAGCTCTACGGATAATTCCTTCGACTTCATGGCTTGGTTTTTGCTCTGACATGCACTGTCAACTGAAGGACCTTATATAGACAGGTGTGTGCCTTTCCAAATCATGTCCAATCAATTGAATTTACCACAGATACACTCCAATCAAGTTGTAGAAACATCTCAAGGATTATCAATGGAAACAGGATGCACCTGAGCTCAATTTTGAGTGTCATAGCAAAGGGTCTGAATACTTATGTAAATAAGGTTTTTTCTTTTTTTTTTTTTGTATCAATTTGCAAACATTTCTAAAAACCTGTTTTCGCTTTGTCATTATGGGGTATTGTGTGTAGATTGCTGAGGATTTTAATTTATTTAATACATTTTAGAAAAGGCTGTAACGTAACAAAATGTGGAAAAAGTCAAGGGGTCTGAATACTTTCCGAAGGCACTGTATATTTACACATGGGCGTACAACACTAATACACACACTTTAGTACAAAAACAAACAAGGTATTTCCAAAGCCCTACACTTTGTGGATCAACTATGTGTAAAGTATTATGAATATATAATTTGCTTATACAAAAAAGGGTAATGAGCCATGTGCTGTTGTGATGGTAAGAATGATCACCTTTATAATGCATGTATGTATACTTATCATGGTCCAGGCCTACTAAAAGGCTTCTATTTAATGGAGTGGTCATCCGGGTGAAGTCATGTAGTCCAGCAAAGAAAGGTGATGGCATCTCCCAAAAATGCATTTATTTACATGTAATATACCATATACTATATTACATTATGACAATCAAAGGAGCAGTTCGCTGAAGATAGTTCAGTCACGTGACTCACGCTCTTGGTGACATCCATCCACTCCGCCCCTCTCTGCTCCAAGCGTGTCCGGAGGAGGCTGATGCCACGCCGCAGTGCCGCCCAGCGCCTCCAGAGAGCACCCAGTGCCCCCTCGGAGCCCACACAGCACCCCCGCAGTGGGCACACCGCCCTCAGCTCCTCCAGCTTCCCAGCTATAGACAGCACCTCCTCCGACAGGGTCTTCACATGAAGAGATTAATCAATCAGTCAAATGTATTGTATACAGAATACAGTATATCCCTTTCTTTTACAACATGTGTCACAAAGTGCTTTGTAGTGCAGCAAAGCTGTGGTGTGGCAGAGCACTGTAGTGGCAACACACGTAACTCACTGCCAGATACTGGGGTTAAATCCTCCCCTCTACCTTGTTCCCCCTTTCCACCTGTATCCCCTTGATATCTAAACTGTCGAAATAAAGATTGAAAAACATGCTTTTAAAAAACAAGTGCTTAACAGTAACCTGGACTATACCCTCGAAACGTAAGCAGGAGAACAGCGGCAAGGAAAAACTCCATAGAAGGAAGAAACTCTGAGAAAAACCACCGATGCACAGCACTTCACACACCTTGGCTCTATCCTGTTGGTCAGCACAGTTGGCGTATGATGTCACTTCCTGGGCAGCACACTCGGAGAGCCTTGATTCGTTTTTCTTCAGGATATGCCATACCTCCTCATGACACTTCTTGTGGAGTTTTTGCCTGTCTGCACACCTATGGAATAGATACAAAACAAACACGGTAACTGAAAGTTGTCCGGTTTTAATGTTGTTTACATTTTCATGTTTTTTAAGTAATTGTGAAGCTAAAAGCTCATTCGTACTTTTGGTGGACACTTAGGATTGGGTTTGATTCTACTGCACTCTTTTACATGCACATAAATCAACATGTCTGTTTTACATCAATGCCAGTGTTAGAAGCTCATTTACATACAAAGTTCCTGGATCTGTAACTCTCTACTCTCTGATCTTATTTGATTCAACGCAACATAAAATTCATAGACATGAGCTGCATTCTCATCCAGGCTTTAATTTAGTTCTCATGAAACAAGGGTGAACAGAGGGAAAAGTAACAAGGCACTAAAATTCTATTTATTAGACTGCTGAACCTATTTGTCTCAATTACACCAACATTCCATTTCAGCAGAGACTAGAGATGGGTCTCGGAGTGCTAAACTGTGGTCAACATGCAGTGTACGAATTATAATTATTATGTTCTCATCCGCTCAGCACCCGCTCAGCAACCTGCCTAATTTAGTTGATTACCCCTGATATAAGTGGCCCCAGTGCTGTTCAATGATGTTGATGTTTTCTAAACTGTAATGCTTTGTGTTTTATGTTGTAAATGTGTCTGCAACTTTGTGTGCTGCTACTTTGGCCAGGTCTCTCTTGTAAAATAGATTATTCATCTCAATGAGACTAACCTGGTAAATAAATAAATGCATCATAGTGGCAATCTCACATTCCCCAAAAAATGTAATAGCTTAGAAAGGTTGATGCATGCATGCCTATTTGGTGACCAATGTTCAGCATCTAATGTTCATCAACATTTTAGGTATGGTAACATTTAGTGTTACTGTGTTTTGAGAATGTGACCAAAACAGTAAGGACCAAAGGCCATGTGTAACCTTTTGTGAGTGAGTGTGTAACCTTTGGCCTACCTCTGCAAGGCCTCTGTCCTGAGCTCAACCTGGGCCTCGAGTGCGGCCCTCTCCACCAAAAGGTGACTCAGGACCCGGATGTGGAGTTGCTCGCTCTGGTGGAAAGAGAGACAGGCCTCCTGGGGTGCCAGCTCCAGGAGATGGCTGATTTGCACCTGGAGGCTCTCACCCAGGGAGGCTAAGGGCTCTTGGGTGTGCCATTGCTCCTCTGTGCAGTCCACAAATCCGCCTGGAGGTGCCAGGAACATGGCCTCGGCTTCGAGGAGGAAGGTTACCACTCCTTGGGCAGCCCAGTGGTAATCCTTCAGGGCTTCCCGAGCATGGGACAAATTCTCCTACAGGACATATTCAAGATTATTAAGAAAGATTATCAAGCATTCAGGAAAGAATGTCATTTGAAGTCTACCACAATACAATACAACCTGCGTGGTTGAATCTTATTACACAAACAGCATTAAAGTCAGTTCCAATAGAAGTTAAGGAAAATGTTTGAGGGATAAATTGTTGTAATACACCATTTCAGTTAATTGTCTCGTCTGGGCACTGTTCACTCTCTATGGTACAGGGGAGATTGCATTTCAAAAGTGAAACGTTTCCATGGTCGGACAGGCAGACAGCAAGGCTTATATTAAACCCCACTGTTACAAACCAAATAGTACTCTAGAAGCAAGGGGAAATAATGTATGAGTTGAGATAAATTCAAGCGATGATTTAAACAGCAACATGAACATGATGATATTCTTTTGGAGATGCAGTGATAATTCAGTTGGAACTGTTAGCAGGCTTGGAACGCTGCTCATCCAATAAGCATCTAGGATCCAAACAATCTGTTTTATAATGTTTATTGTGTCAACTAACTCAAATTTCATGCATATTTTATGAATTGTAATACACACCGTAGCTGAAATTGCGAGTTACAACAATTGTAATGTAATGAGCCCACTGAACTTACCATGCATGCGTGGCACTTCTGCACAACGTCATTCCTCAGGGTGTGCAGCTCCCCACACTGGCTCATCTCCACTTGCTCTCTCTGCCCCAAAGCTTCCAACACCCGCATGACAGACTCTACGTTCCTCCAGATCACCCAGCACCTCCGAAGCGCTATGTTGATGGCCCTCACGTCTGGCTTCACCGGGTCAGACTCCGTCAGCTCCTTCCTGACCTGTTGAAGAAGGTCCATCATGGCAGGAAGCTCGGTGCAGAATCTGAGACCATCCAGAAGCTTTCCCTCTAGGTTTTTGATGTTGTCAGTGATGGCAATCTCCCAGGAGGCTAGGTTTTCAACAGTTCGCCCGATCCTCTGCCTCTCCGACAGGAGCAACATTCTCTCCGATAGGTGCAGGTCTTGGGCGATGGACTCAAGCTGGTCGGAAGCATCCTGGCACTGGGTCTTCACCAGCGGAAGTTCCACCAGGAGAGCCTGGCAAAGACTGAACCTTTCCCCCACGCTGACTCTCTTGTCTTTGGAGCACTGAGCACGCTCTTTTGCCACCTCCCTGGAGTCTTCCATGCGCTGCCGGTAGGTCAGGTACTTCTCGTGTTCCAGGGCTTGGTGGTGGAGAGTTTTCACCTTCTCCTGCAGTTCGCTAATGGTACGCAAGAGGGGGCTTTTCTGGTCCTCTTGGCAGTACTGGAGTTCCTGGATCTGACATTGGTGCTCCAGGAGCATGTGTGTCAAGGGCTCTATGGCAGATAGGGAGTCCTTTGTCACTGGGAACCTCTGCCTCTCCAGGTCGGCCCATATCTGTTGCACGCTCATCTGGACAGCCGCCAGTTCCTCGGCCGAAGAAGTCCGGGTGTGAAGCAGTTCCTCCAGCTCCCAGTGGGCTGCTTTCTCGTGGGCCACCATTCCTTCCACCTCGGTCCGGAGGCCTGTGAGCCTGTTGACCAGAAAGTGGCTCTCTGCTGGAGTCAACCCCGAAGAGACCTCCATGCAGGTCTCCAAAAGGGCGTCCGTGACAGCCAGCTGTCTTTCTGCTTCCTTGATGGCACCCATGTGAAACTGCAGCTTGCTTTCCAGATCTGGGATGGTGTCTTTGGACACATTCTCTACATCTGTGATGACCTCTCTCTCATGGTGTGCCACTGCTAGCCAGGTGTTCACTTTTGAGATCTGGAGCAGCATCTTCTCTCTTTCCTCCAAAACAGACTCCATTTCCTTCAGAATACGAGCAGAGTTATCTGAGACTGTTTCGTAGAGGTCCTTCAAGGTCTTCAGTGATGACAGCACTTTGTCAATTTCCCCCTCATCCAAAATCAGTTCTTTCAGGTCCTCAACTTTGTAGTGCACTCTGGAATGCCTTGCCAAAATCTCAGATTGAAGTTTCCTCATGCTGGTAATTTGGAGACGGGCCTCTTCAGGGAAGAGGGCTACCTTTTCACCTGCTGCGATGTGGTTTTCCACCTGCTTGGCCCAGATAATCAAGTCCTGCATTTGCTTGGTGATTTTAGCCAAGGAGGGTTTTGCAATAGAGAATGACTGAGCAGAGAGCAACCTCTGAGTGGAGGCAAGTAAGGAGCTCAAGCTCTGAAGAGTACACTCCACATCCTCCTTCTCCTTCTGCCCAAGAGAGAATTGGGTAAAATCCTCTGATTGCCCCAGCAGGTGTAGGTACTGCTGGTTGAAGGCTTTCAAGTCAGCGGTCATAAAGGTCAGCTCTAAAGCTCTGTGAGTGTCATGCTGCAATTGAGAGGACTGTAAGAGGGTGATGGACTTCTGAAGAGTCTCAAGCTTGCATTGTAGCTGCTCAGCCTTTTGTAGAAGGATAGAGGACTGAGAAGAACCAATTGAGGCATGCCTCAGGCGTCTATTCCCAGCCCCCTCCAAAAGCCTCCACTCCTCCTGCAGATCCCCTAGCTGAGCGAGGAGTTCCCCTGACCCCTCGTCTTCACTCAGGTGGGAAGACACCTGGCAACACACCTGGAGCAGCTCCCCCATCATGCCCTTCTGCTGTTCAATGTTACATAACAGAGTATGTAGTTTTTCAGCCTGAAGAGCACTGCTTCGAGAGTCCCTGTTAGATCCCCAGGAATAGAGAGAGTGAATAAGTGCATATCTTGGTCAAATACAAACTTCTGATCAATGATATTCTAAATCAACTGTACAATTTAAAGGAACACAGAAGGCTAAAGATGCATAAATACAACATTATGCGCAAGAATAGTAGCCCGGACAATGCAAGTGAATGGACTCACAATTGAAGCTCATCCATCTCGCTTGTCCATCTCTCCAGAATGCTCTGGATGCCCTGAGTCTGCCTGTGGTACTGTGTGACCAGGTGGAGCTGAGCCTCTTTGACCTGCACTGTGGCCGAGGCATCCAACAGGGCTGCACTCCATCGCCCCTCCAGATTTGTTGCGTCCTCTGGGTCACTGACCACATGGTTTATCGCAGCCACCTGCTCAAGCACGTAGCGTCTGCAGTCCTGCAAAAAAGGGCATCACGGGGACACACTCAGTCTGGTATCCAGTAAACTGGGACCCATAAAAAATATAATCCGTAAAAAAAAAGAATAAGCTATTTTTTTCTTTTTTTTACAGAATTGAAATCACAGAGGGGAGACAGGCAGGTATAAGAAACAGTACGAATGGTTGGAGTGGGGATTGAACCCTAACCTTCAGTAAGGAGAGTATGTGTATCTGGAGCTGGGGGGTTCCACTAGACCATGGGCTCGGCACATAGCATCTGTATTTATCAAACACTCTACACTTACACAAAAGCCAAGAAGGGTGATAATGTACTTGAAAAGATAGACATAGCAAATCAAAGTTACAAATAGCTTCCCCTCTCTCTCATTATACATTCTCGTTGACATTGATATAAAAAACTGCAAAGGTTAAATAAATGAGAGGATTGTTGAAATATCATTATAATGTGCCAATTGGCTAGAGTGACAAAAAACCAATACATGTGCAGAAAAGGAAATGTCTTCAGTGGAATCCCAAAGAAAACTTTCCTTTTCTAAAAGCATTTTATACAGTGATATCAGTTTGGGGTGTGTAGCCCATTAAATGACAGTTTTGTTTTATGTTTTGTCCTCTGTCTTTTTATTTTAGGACTGATTGTTTGTATATAAGATGGTCTGACGTGTATTTTCAAATGTCTATTGTGTTCTTGAACACTGGCGGTTCTGGGGGGGCAGGGGGCAGTGCCCCTGTGACATCAATTTTGGACCCCCTTGTGGCCCCCCTAAATGTGGAGTATGAAATAATTTTTGCATAACAAATTTTTGCTATCGTTCTTTTTTTACATCCGCTATTAGACAGTGGCAATGTGGAACACTAATTAAACCCACACATTTACTAGAGGGACATGGTCTTTTGCCTACTAATGCCTGCAATGAAGTGAAGAAAACGATATGACAACAATAACGTCTAATGTAACTGGCCCCTCTAACAGTACAACTGGCCCCAGCTTGGCCCCCCCAGTTGAAAGGGTCTAGAACCTCCACTGTTCTTGAAAGGGAAAATTGTTCATTAAAAAAGGACGGTCTCCCACCTCAGCCTCCGTCAGTTGCCGGGCCATGTTGGCAGGGTTGAGCTGGGCTGGCTGGTATCGGCATCCTAGGATCCTGAGGACAGTGCGCCCTATTTGGATCTCTGGCTTTCTGGGCGAAGGCTGCAGGTACCAAGCCGCCTCCATCCACTGGCCTCCCTTCAACACAACAGCACAGAGTAAATACAGTAATGGGATATGTTCATGGATCAAACAGAAGAAAACAGACTGAAACAGGGAAGGACAATCTTGATTTGTTTAAAAAGAAATGCACATTTTCCACTGCAAAACTTTTGAAAGCATTTTCTGTTGCATGTCCTAATGAACACAACCCTGGTGTGTACAACCAGACCTGGGTTGGATGTCAAATACTTGAGCTATACTCAATTCAGTTTGCCTGGTACAATGGAAACAATGGAATAATCCCAAAAGTGAAAACACCAAGCTCCAAGTATTTGACATACATATTTGACCCAGGTCTGGTATGGACGGGTGTGGTGCTGGGGGGACATAATCGTTTGCTGATTCTAAAGCGAGATGTGCCGTCACTTAGAAATCTCCATGGCTACACAGGAAATATCATTGGCTCCTTCATGTAAAGCTTCCTTCCACAGAAATTTTGGGAATGGAGTAGCATGAAGTTTCCCCTAGACGCTGATCTTGGGTCAGTTTAGCATTTTTGCCACTAATGGTTTAGATTAGGATTAGGAAACTTCCCCCCAAAACCTTGGGAATACAGCATCATCAAGGCCCATGCCACATCAGAGTTTGTTTGTTTATCCAAGTCTTATCTGTTCACTGATCCATGCAGTTGACTGAACTGCAATTATTTTGTGGATAGAGCCACATATTTGGGAGCAACAACTTATTTTATCTGTGGTCGAGAAAATTTAGAAATATAATTTTAGCAATTTTTATGTCTCATATTGATATTGATACGCACATTAGATACTAACTAAAATGTAGATGTTTTTATTGCTTTTTTTAAAGAGGTTTTCTCAGGTTGGGTTTCTTGGAAACAAATTCCTACAATGCACAGTAAACCATATCCCATGTTGACGCCACCTTACCTTCCCTGAGATCTAATAGCCAACTGTCACCCACCGTTGGCTTGGCTGAGTATTGCTGTTGAGAATTACCGATTGTGGTCGGGTGAGTATTATTGTTATGAACACAAGTTCGAATCTCATGGTCGGCCGTACAGAGATAAACTCCCTTACCCTCACCTTGATGATGTCCTTCCTCTCCACCAACCCTTGGACCTCAGAGAGGATGCCTTGCATAGTGGACCTGTGGCGCAGGATCTCCGGGCGCACCGCTCCCCCAACTCTCTCCTCCTTCGCCATGGCTTCGGATAGCAACCCCCCAGTCTGGACCGAGGTACTCCTCTTGACTTCACTACCCTCCTGCATCTGTGGGAACATGACGGCAATGGGACGGTGGATTCTCCTGCTCTCCTGTCTGGTATTTCTGACAACAACTCTGATCCACTCTGCCCCAGCGAGTCAGCGTAGCTATTAGAGCAGGAATGTGACTGAGTAAGGAGCTGGGCCTTGCCCCGAGGGAAACCAGGGCTCTGTTCCAATAGTTTAACACCGCATTCCTCTTTACTTCCTTCCTTGAAGGAATCACTTATCTGACACAACACAATTGGTGAAAAATATTTGGTGTAGTCTCCAGCTAATCCTGTTAGAACAGTGTCATTGGGTTTAGCACGGGGGAACATGATACAGCACGAACTAGTCAGGGAGTAGGAGTGTGGTTGAGATATCGAGAGCTAGAGGGCTAGCGTGAGGTGAAGTCATCACTGAGTGGTGTAAATAACTTATTCCTCACATAGTGAAGTGCTAGGCTATTCATAAAGGGAGTGGTCAAACCGACAGGTGACAAGGCAAGATGATACTTGCATAAAATCTCTCTCTCTCAACATTTCAAAACAACACTAGAGCAGGAACGCTATTAAGCAGTAACATAGGGGAGGATGTGCTTTATATTGCAAGTTATAGGTACTAAGGCTATCCCACCCAGGGTCCGTATTTACAAAGCGACAGAGCAGGAGTGCAGGGGCCATATTCCTCAGATTAGGAGTGCAGGGGCCATATTCCTCAGATTAGGTAGAAAATGACTTGATTAGATTTTCTGTCATGCTACATATAAAATAAAAGCATGAAAAACTGTTGTATTGTCACATCTACTCCTGCTCCCCTGCTCTGGCACTCGACATCGCGGGTCTACTAACCACTGGTCCTGGCAACCCGTATTGCGCACACATGGCAACCATCACTGTGCACAACTGCTCCCCATCGTTAAGCACACCTGGACTTCATCACAACCCTGATTACTCTCCCTTCATAAAGCCCTCAGTAAGCCTTAGTCATCAGAGAGTATTGGTGTTGGTTATGTTCAGCACACTTCTCATGTTTTGTTTTACCGTCATGATTACTATTAAACTTACCTTCTGCACCTGCTTCCTGACTCCCTGCATATACGTTACAGAATACTGCCGCAGCAGAAAATAAGGACATCTCCCAGACGGTCGACGAACAAGGACACCTAATTCTCCAACACCACGATCAGCTGGCGCAACTGGGTGCGGCTATGGATAAGGTCCTCCAAGTCCTCCACCGTCTCGACACCACCCGAGAGGATTCACCTCCAACTAGCGGAGGGCCTTCTACCACTAGCCATCCCAGCGAGCCAGTCCCCCAGCCTACCCAGCAGTCCGCCCAGGTCAGCAAACTGTCCCTCCCTGACAAATATGACAGGACTCGATCCAAATTCCGTGCCTTCCTACTCCAGTGCTCCCTCTATTTCGCTCCTCAGACGGGAGCCCCCACCACCGAGTGGGCTACGGCCTTCTGGGAGAGAGGAGAGGAGGGGTTCATATCTCTGTTCAGGGCAGTCTTCAACCATCCACCAGAGGGCAGAGAGGGAGGTGAGCGACTTCTCCAACTCCGGCAGGGTGCCAAGACAGCTGCGGAATACGCCCTCACCTTCCGGACCGTGGCAGCCTCCAACGAAGAGGACTGCGCGAGGAGGTCCAGATGGAGTTGGCGTGCCAAGACGACAACCTTTCCCTGGACGCACTCATCGTGCTGGCCAACCATCTGGAAAACCTTCTTTGGGAACGCCGGTGCGCCCCTCGCACCTTGCTCTACTCTTTTGGCCGTCTTGGAGCAGAGCCTGAACCCATGGAAATAGGGGTCACACACCTCCCCACAGCAGAGCAACGTCGTCGGAGGTAGCTGGGGCTGTGCCCCTATTGTGGCCAGGAGAGGCACCAGCTCCAACGGTGTCTGGTGCTTCCCAACCCAAACTCCACTGGGGCAGAGGGACGGCCCCTGATCATCTGGCTCCCAGGTTAGGCGTGAGTATTCCTTCATTGTTTTCCGCCAAAGCCTTCCTGCGTTCCATTTCACTGGCTGGCTGTCCCTCAGGTGTTGTCTCTACAGCTCTAGTGGACTCTGGTGACACGGGGCATTTTATTGACCAGGCCCTCGTCTCCTCCCTGAACACCACTGCGTCCCCGCTCTCCTCTCCTATTCCAGTCCAAGCCCTGGATAAACAACCATTAGGATCCAGCACTATCACGCACATCACAGCACCACTCACCGTCAGACCCATGCACCAAGAAAGCTTTCCCTTCCTCATCATCACTGCTCCTGTACACAAAGTCATCCTCTGCTTTCCGTGGCTCCAACGTCATGACCTCACCATCTCCTGGTGGAGGATGAAAATCACCACCTGGGCACCCGGATGTCGGAAGACCTGCTTTCCCTTACCCTGTGGTTCCTCGTCGGTTGATAGTCCTGTGAGTGCCCTCCAGCCAATCATTCCGTCCTCCCATATTGTTGACCCCGTGTTTTGGGACGTAGATGTGGACATCTGCCAGGCTTTGGAGAGGGAACCTGCTACCTGCCCTCCTGAGCACATCTACGTCCCCACAGAGGTGAAGAATTGGCTGTTGATCTGGGCGCACACATCCCTCGCCACTGGACACCCAGGTATCACCCGCACTATTAAATCCATCTACGCAAAGTGAGTTCTGGGCATATCCCGCCCATGGATGGAACCGGGCCCACTCCCCCTGCCAGTCCTGGCAGTGACTCCTTAGGAACCTCTCCAGCTCCTGGTTGGTCCTCTCTACCAGCCCTTTAGACTGAGACCGGTACCCGGAAGTGAGGCTGACCGTGACCCCCAACTTCTCCATGAAGGCTCTCCATACCTGTGATGTGAATTGGGGGGCATGGTCAGAAGCGATGTCCTCTGGAAGGCCATACCATGATTATTCTCCCTTCATATAGCCCTCAGTAAGCCTCAGTCATCAGGCAGTAGGGTAGTAAATTTCTAGTCGGGAAGTGGAGGGGCCACTGTATGATGAGTCAAATTCCTCCAATTTTACTTTGAGCCAAGGTGTGACCTTTAAATGCCACACAAACAGGCTACTCCTGGCCTGACCATTCCAATTCACTCGTAATAACATCACTTAACGTTGTTGGATCTTGTGCGAAACAAAGAGCCTTGAAAGGTCAAATCCCCTCAGTGAAAGACATGTACCAGTGTTTGACTTGAGTGTACAACTCCCTCTCAAAACCTAAATCTGCAGGCATAAAGTTTAAAAAATGTAACGTGTATCCTCTGGGCTGTCATACTCTTACTTCTCCAAATGCTTAAACATTGTCCCAGAGGAGAAAGTGTGTGTGTGTGTGTGTGTGTGTGTGTGTGTGTGTGTGTGTGTGTGTGTGTGTGTGTGAGAGAGAGAGAGAGAGAGAGAGAGAGAAAAATTGAGAGAAAGTGATGAGAGTGTGTGACAAACCCCTAGAGAATTCAAAAAAGTGAATTTCCCTTACCTGTTCCTGTGGAGCTGTCCTTTCTGTCCCCTCTCTGGGCTCAATCTCTGTCGCTGCATATGCTGGTGAAGGTACGTGTGACAACTGTGTATTGTCTCCTGTGGCATTTTTCTGACTGACATCTGTCTGTGTGAGATCATTCACCTGTAGCATGTCAGTAGTGTCTATCTTTCCAGTGTCTTTGCTCTCCGTCTGTCTGTTATCTTTGCTGTCTGTATTACAGGTGATGTCTGTAGTCTCCTTCATTCTGTCAGAGGCTCCTGTGTTTACAGCTATTTGGCTGTCTGCCATTTCTGTCTGTCTGGCATATTTAGCGTCTGTGTCTACGTCATCGTCAACACTTCCTGGTTCAGTGTTGTCAGAGTTATCAGTGTGTCTCTGTGACTCGGATTCGGTGTGCGCCAATTCAGCGGACTTAGACTCTGCGAGCCCTGATTCGGGGCCTTTTGATTTCAGACCTTTTGTTTTGGGGCAACGCGATTGCTCCCACTCTGATTCCGTGTTCTTTGAAGCAGAGGGGCCCTTGGAACTCTTCACTTTTGGGCCCTTGGACGCTGAGCTCATAAAATCAGCCCTCCTCCGTCCCCTGTGCTTTGACTTGACGCGCCGCCCTCCGTCTGTGTTCTTGGTGCTCCCAGTGACAGAACTATCAGTCAGTTTTGAAGGAAAGTCACCAGAGCTGAATGTGTCTGAGCCATTACCACAAGGAGGCTCCCTGGTTTGAATGTCCTTGGACTGAGACGGAGGTAGCTCCATGTCCAAAACAATTGTAAACACTTTCTTTGTCTCAGTGCAGTCTCTAGACTCTTCCTCTGTGCGTTGTGTTTTGTTATCTGACTGTGATTTGTCTGTGGGTCTTGCATGCGTCTCTAGCTGCTTTCTTTCTGGATGCGGCATGAGATGTGTTACAGGGTCCAACTGTGGATCTGTCCCTAGCCCCACATTGCTTTTAATGCCCAATTCAGCTTTTGTCGAGGAAGTGACTTCACAATGTAGAGTCTCAGTTTCCTGAACAAGACATTTCCCAGCACGTGCAACAGCTGCGTTCAAGAAAATGGTGGCCACTTTTTGGGGAGGCTCAGTCAAATCTTGTTTTGTCTGGTCACTCTGTTTGACAACAGAAAAAGTGTTAGTGAGTTGAGCGCCTTTATCTGGTACTGAAGACTCTTGACCTCCTCTGACCAATGGTCCAGCGCATACAACCGCAGTGTTTGCATAGTCATGTGACTCAGTAGCCAGAATCTCACTGTCGCCATGTTGAGGTGAGTCTGTATGTAAAATAGCATTGTTGCAATGGTAACCTGGTCTGCTTTGGAGAGCGTTGGCCATAGACATGCCATCAAGTTGTTGTCGTCCGAGGTCTGTGTCCAGAACGATGGTGAACACTTTGTGCGGAGTCAGAAATGAGGTTCCCTCTCGATCCATTGGTTCTATATGCTGAGGTGTTATCTCTGTTACAGTATCCCCACACTGGCTAGTGCCCGGGGTCTCTGGCACCACCACAGAGGCTGAGATATCAACGCTGGTGATGGGAGTTTGGGTTAAGGTTTCTCCCATGGGAATTTGTATTTGACTCTCCCCATCCTCCATGTCTGTGACCATTCTCTCTGCTGGCTGGATACTCCAGCCCTTCAATGAGTCTTTGCCGTATTCTTTGTCCTCTGCTCTTTGTTCAGTGTCGCTCATCACTTTCTTGGTAGGTTCTTTACCAGCATCCATTGTTCCTCTGGTAATGGCTCTTTTGCTTTGCACTCTGCTTTCAGCCTGCTCTTTTTCCGGATCTTTCGCTGAGTCAATATTAGCCTGATGAGGTTTGATCTCGCCTGGGGTTACTTTCTCTACAGGTTGTGGCAAAAGGGATGCCTCACTGCAAGATGGCGCTTCGTCAGGTGTGTTGCTTGGTTTCTTATTGTCTCCATCCACCTCTGTGCTCACTAGGGACACCTAAAGATGCATACATTCATTAGAAATGGTGTGAAGATACATATAAGATTCCATAAAGGGATCATATTAACGTTAAGGGATGTTCCCATCAAAATATAATTTAACATAATTTTTACACTTGGTTGAAATGCCCCCAGTTTCACCTACTTTCACCTATTCAGCCAACTCGTATTGCAAAAGTAAAATTTCTGCATTCGATAATTGTGTATCAGTTCAATCTACTTTTGAGTTTTTTATTTTTTATTATACATTGATTATATGATGATTAGATGATAGCTCACCTGGGATTGGGCTAGGGCTGTGAGGAGAGCTGCACTGTTGCTAAGGGCCTGTCCAGCCCTTCTCTCGAACTGCTCCACGTGCTCCCTTCCAACACAGTCCAATAGGAAGTCTAGCTGTGACAGCGCCTCACGTAGAGTCTCTTGGAGTTGCTTCCCATTGTTCAGTGTAGCCTGTGAGGGATTATAGGGTTAGTTAATCTAATCTTGATGTTTGGGTCAAATTCATCTTACCTTGAGTTGTCTATGTAGGACAGTATAGAGAGCATCCACATTACTAAAGTTTTTACTTATGTTACAGGAAGTAGCTAGCATGATTTAGCATCGTCCCTTGATTTTCCATTTGTTAACATTTCCCTGATGTTAGCAAAACTGCATGTAACCCCCTAGTTGCTTTTAGCTTTTTCTAGCACAGACTGAATTAGTTATTGTGTAGCATGTTGGACATATTTTGGAAACGGACCCTTGATAGGGACAGCCCGACACGTAAGAGAGTGAGGAGAGGGCAACAATGCATAATGACAAAGTGAAAACATGTTTTTAGAAATGTTTAGAAATGTAGTGAAAATGAAATCATTTACATATTATACAATATTTGCCCATTATTCTTTTTAAAATTCTTTAGGCACTGTCTAGTTGGTTGTTGTTCATTGCTAGACAGACATTTTCAAGTCTTGCCATAGATTTTCAAGCCAATGCAATGCAAAAAAAACTGTAACTAGGCACTCAGGAACATTCAATGAGGTCATGGTAAGCAACTCCAGTGTATATTTGGCCTTGTGTTTAGGTCATTGTCTTGCTGAAATGTGAATTTGTCCTAAAACTCCCTATTCCTTTCCGATGACAACCAGACCCATAATATGATACAGCCACCACCATGCTTGAAAATATGAAGACTGGTACTCAGTGATGTGTTGTGATGGATTTGCCCCAAAAATAACGCTTTTTGTTCAGGACATAAAGTTAATTTCTTTGCACATTTGTTTTTCAGTATTACTTTAGTGCCTTATTGCAAACAGGATGCACGTTTTTGAATATTTTTATTCTGTTCAGGCTTCCTTCTTTTCACTCTGTCATTTAGGTTAGTATTCTGATGTAACTAAACTGAGGATGGATCAACAACAGTGTTCTCCTATCACAGCCATTACACTCTGCCACTGTTTTAAAGTAACCAGTGACCTCATGGTGAAATCCCTGAGCAGTTTCAAGTTAATGTCACATGCACAAGTACAATGAAAAACCCAACAATGCAATAATCAATAACAATGTATGTCTAGAAAAAAACACATGAGAAATAAGAATAGGAAATACACAATTAGGTAAGAAAGCAAGCATACTATATACAAGAAATATTTAAAAAGTCAGTTCCAATACCATATTTACATGTGCAGGGATACTGGAGTGATGGAGGTAGATATGTATAGGGGACTAGGCAACAGGATAAACAGAGTAGCAGTAGCTTGCATGTGAGTGGGTGTGCGGGTGTGTAGAGTCAGTATAAATGAATGTGCATATAATGTGTGAGTGAGCAAAGGATGGAGTGAAGTTTTGTGTTGGAGTGACAGTGTGTGTGAGTGTGTAGAGCCCTGTTAGCGAGCATATAGACAATTGAAATAAAAGGTAAATAAAGATACAGGGGTAAACTGAGTCCGTGTAGGTATTTTGTTAGCTGTTTATCAGTCGTAATGCTTGGGGATGGAAGCTGTTCAAGAGCTTGTTGGTGCCAGACTTGATACACCGGTACCTCTTGCCGTGCAGCAGAGAAAATAGTCTATGGTTTGGGTGGTTGGGGTCTTTGGTGATTTAAAAAAATTATAATTTACACCTCCTGATATAGAGGTCCTGGATGGCAGGGAGCTAGGCCCCAGTGATGTATTGGGCTGTCCACACAACCCTCTATAGCGCCATGTGATCGAGGCCAGTGCTATTGCCGTATCAAGCAGTGATGCAACCAGTCAATATGCTTTCAATGGTATAGCTGTGGAACCTTTTCAGGATTTGAGGGCCCATGCCAAACTTTTTCAACCTCCTGAGGGGGAACAGGCACTGCCACGCCTTCTTCACAAATATGCGTGTGTGTTTGGACTATTTTAAGTCTTTAGTGATTTGGACACTGAGGAACTTGAAGCTGTCAACTGTACCTGCTCCACTGCTGCCACGTCAGTTTGCTTCCTCTCCGGGTAACTGAGTTAGGAAGGATGCCTGTATCTTTCTAGTGACTGGGTGTACTGATTTGATACCCCATTCAAAGTGTAATTAATAACTTCACCATGCTCAAATAAATTTTCAATTTATTTTATATTTTTTTACACATCTACCAATAGGTGCCCTTCCTTGCAAAGCATTGGAAAAACTCCCTGGTCTTTGTCGTTGAATCTGTATTTGAAATTGCTCGACTGAGGGATGTTACATATAACTATATGTGTGGGGTACAGAGATGAGGTTGTCATTACAAAATCATGTTAAACACTATTATTGCATTCAGAGTGAGTCCATGCAACTTATTACGTGACTTGTTAAGCCCATTTTTACTCCTGAACTTATTTAGGCTTGCCATAACAAAGAGATTAAATAATGATTGACTCAAGAAATTTCAGTTTAAAAAAAAAATGATTTAAAAAAAAATGTCTAAAAACATGGGGTATTGTGTGTAGTTCGCCAATTTAATCCATTTTAAATTCAGGCTGTAAGACATACAAATTTGGAAAAAGTCATTAGTGTAAATACTTTCTATAGGCACTGTAATTAGCAACATTTGGACCGGTCCCGTTTCATCGAGGAGTGCTGTGTTTTTATCTACTGTGTTTGAATGGGAGAGCGTGAATGGACTATTGTTGCACTCGCACACTTCTCATTGGACACGCGCAGGTGACCTTGTTTTCCACTGTTTATATGAGTGCTCTTAGCTACACAGTGAGTGTGTATAGATGCCATTGAAATGGGTTGATAATTGTTGGTCTTTTAATAATAATTCATAACTTTACTTGTTGTATTTATTCTTTATCATAGTTCAAGAGAAATCTATTTGTGTATTTTCACTTTGTGGGCATTGTACATATCTTTAGGGGTACATTACTTATTAGGTGGAGGCACTGCACTACATTATTTATAGTCTAATACTGCAACACCTAGATACTAGGTACAAACTGTTAGGAACTCATGTTACTCTGTTGTTTACATTTGCTACAGGCAGTAGCTAGCATTATCATTATTTGTTAACATTTCCCTGATCAAAACTTCACTACAAGCAGAAACATGTCAAACTAAGTTTGGTGTCTTAATGTGACAGTTTCAGATCAGCTACACTGCAGTATGACTGATCTACAAATCTTAAGGAGTGATCAATTAGAAGTCGACTCAAAACATGCAGTTTAAGGGAAATTACACTAGTGACGGGTCATTCTCGAAACGAACAGCTCTTTTTGAACTGCTCTTTTTGGTGAATGCCGAGAACCGAATCACATCACAGTTTTTTGAGCTCCAGACAATGATTATCTGCAGATACGTTTTTTTTCTCAAATCTGAAGATTGTAATTCCTCACTGCAGGAACAATAGAAAGTGAGGAGAGAGACTTTTTCTGGTCCACACATTTCTGCAGTGCATTCATTTTTTTACTTTGCAGACCATCTAACTTGGTCAAGTAAAAATGTATTTGAACAAATCACAATCTGACATACTGTCAGGCAACATTGTAAGCTTAACATTAGCAATTTTCTTCGTGATTTTAGGTACATTTTTAAGCGCTACTGAACTAAGTTCCGTTTGGGTGCCAAATTAACAGCTCTTTTAGCTGAACGGAAACAACGAGCCGGCTCACTGAAAATAATCGGCATGCCCATCACCAAAGATGATGGATATACTGACAAGATGTCCGCCCTAACAATGGGAGTTGCTGTCCACAAAGCGGCATGGCAGGCTGTCTAGCTCCAGCCTATACTTTCTTTGGATTGGTGGATACATCTCATTATTATAATCCTTTTTTAAATATTTGATGAGGGTTGTTGACGTCAACCGCCTGTATTCAATAGAGAGATGCTATGCTACTAGGCTCATCCATGAATATGCATAGCCATCTTGAGACAACACCGATATAAAGTATTTTTTCTTAAAGTTGCCAGGATTTCATGAGTCCTACTTATATCAGTACACTTCTAACAACTTAACCATTACGAAACTTCTATAAGATCAATTAAATCTCATATAGCAAATAAGCCATTAATTTTTTTGTTGACCAAATTCGACACATCTCATTGACCTCCATACAAAAAATCCTTGCTTGGTAGGCAAAAAACTAAATAAAACCGCCCCTGCTGGGGAGACAGAAAATTTCCACCAAGTTGAACCTCTCTATTCCTCTTCCTATTTGCCATCACCAAATTCCACAACTTTTCATCCTCATATTCATTATCTCCAGCACCTACCAGTGTCTACATATGTGAAAATGACCCATTTCTACATGATGTAGTTAAAAAGATAAGTGATAACATCATCGAGTAGAATTTTCAAAACCTGCAAAAGGTTTCTAGCCACAGGGGGGCATTTTTCTACTCCCCGAGTCACCAAGAATCCCATAGTGTTTGAAAATCCTTGTTTTAAAAAAAAAAAAAATAAAAATTTTTTTTTTACTACAAATCGTAGAAATGTGCCGTTTTCACATATGTAGACACTGGTATGGTGCTGCTTCAGACATGACGAAAGTACACTCATTACAGGTTTGACTGAACAATGAATTCCCCCGCAATGGGTGCTCATTGGTTTCAAAACATTTTGCTGTATTTCAATGTCACCATGGATCTAACTGAAACTCGTAATGAAATAATTGCAAAAATACAATTTTGGGGGTATATACTAATACATCTCCAAAGTGTCCTCTAAGCCTATGTGTCGCGCTAACATCTATGCCTGATCAGAAATGGCTTGGACACTGAATTCAAACCTTTGAAAACTGCTAGTCTACCTAAGTTGATTACGATGAGAATGTCCTTAATGTTAGGGAAAGGGGGATACCTAGTCAGTCGCACAACTGAATGCATTCAACCAAAATGTGTCTTCTTCATTTAACCAAACTCTTCTGAATCAGAGACTGATGGCTGTGCTTTGGCATTTCAAAAATAACCCCTCTGAGAAATGCCTCATCTAGAATCACCGATATGCGTAGTATTTTCCAATGGGGGAGCCGGATGACAAACCCTCTATTTTTCCGTTGAGGCAGAGTACATCCAAAGATAATGGCCCTGGTATTAGAGCAAAGTGG
This sequence comes from Brachymystax lenok tsinlingensis, assembly GCA_030435695.1. Lineage (NCBI taxonomy): Eukaryota > Metazoa > Chordata > Actinopteri > Salmoniformes > Salmonidae > Brachymystax > Brachymystax lenok. The sequence continues at coordinate 13,512,151 of CM059796.1, forward strand.
AAACTCTATTGGAGAAAACCAACCAAGGGGTTCCTATCCCTACCTGTGTTGTCGTGATGGCCGGCATATGGAGTATAAGTGCGCTTTAAGTGCCCTTTGCTAATATTACATGGTAGTCGGGCCTCTGTGTTGAACATGACAAATATGTTCGTGGAAAAACATCTAAAAAACAACTAGTGATTTCTGAACAACCTCAGTAAACTCTGTGCTGCATTCAACATGCCAAATGCGTTTGTGGGAAAATGTTTTTAAAAACAACTGTGATTTCAGAACATTTTAAATGGATGGGAGTGCGGCATAAAATCTTAAACTGTCATTCCTAAATCTTTTTAATGAATGAGACAATAAAAGCTATCATACAGACATTGCTTTTTACTCTCAATGTGGCTGGTCCAGTAAAAACAGCAGTGACTTTCTGATTTACTATTCTTGTTCGCAAAAGTTGAAAACCTAAACAATATAAAAATATTGAATGTCCCTGCAAAACCCTTTTAGGATTTAGGTCCAGGTTCCTGGTAAGTACTTTAACTGTGACAAATGTATTTGTAAAAGGTTCTACACAAATAAAATGGGATGGTGGATGGATGTGGGTGGACAGAGAGGTACTACAGTACCTGTACAGACTTTCGGGGATTTGACTGTGCTGCCTGGTTCCACTGCTGCAGTTCAGAGATCGCCCCAGACATTCTAAGGGCTGTGCCGCCTGAAAAAAGCTGCATTCGTTCATGTAGAGAGAAACACAGGCTACGGAGACAGAGAGGATAGGTTGAGAGAGAGAGAAAGAGAGAGATAGAAAGAAAAAGTAAGAAGGGAGAGGGGGAAAGAGAAGGAGAGAAAGGGGAGGGGGTGAATAATAGTGACAGGAATGAAAGATGGGAGAGAGAAAAGGAGAACGGTATAGAAAGAGAGAGAATACAGTAACTCACATGTACCAAAACATATTTTTCAAAAAATGCAATCCAAATGCTTTGATATGCAGAGGGAAAGGCGCTACAGAACAAATATTAATAGGTACCTGTCTAAGTCTTTGGCCGCTGAATCCACAGCCAAAGTCACATCGGTTTGAAATTCTCCATATGTGTCCTCTGACCCTACTGCTTTCTCCAGGTGATGAAGCCGTGCTGCAAGCTCCCTCAGGCTTTGGTCACAGTCCTGAACAACACATGACATAGTAAGTGTGTTTGATGTGTTTGTCTAAGTATGTGATGGACGGGAGAACAGTGGGGTATTCCAAAATGCTGGTCAATTAAGGTATCCAGCTTATACCATGTCAATTTTAAGTCTATATTTCTCAAAAATATGTTATTTCAATCTATTTTAGACAATTAGCTGGCTATCTTTTTGATCCATCTTTCTGGAACAGCCTCAAGAAAGAGGGTGAGATAGAGATAAGTCTGTGTTTAAAGGCACAAGATATGACAAGACGTAATTATAAGTACACTGAACAAAAATATAAACGCAACATGAGCGAAAAAAAAAAACATCCCTGTTAGTGAGCATTTCTCCTTTGCCAAGATAATCCATCCACCTGACAGGTGTGACATATCAAGAAGCTGATTAAATGGCATGATCATTACAAAGGTGCACCTTGTGCTGGGGACAATAAAAGGCCACTTTAAAATGCGCTGTTTTGTCACACAACACAATGACACAGGTGTCTCAAGTTAAGGGAGTGTGCAATTGGCCTGCTGACTGCAGGAATGTCCACCAGTGCTGTTGCCTGATAATTAAATGTTCATTTCTCCACCATAAGTCGCCTCCAACGTCGTTTTAGAGAATTTGGCAGTATGTCCAACCGGCCTCATGACCATAGACCACGTGTAACCACGCCAGCCCAATACCTCCACATCCGGCTTCTTCACCTGCAGGTGCTAAGGATTATTTCTGTCTGTAATAAGCATAAAGCACAAAGCATAATGTTTCCACCTCCATGTTTGACGGTGGGGATGGTGTTCTTGGGGTCATAGGCAGCATTCCTCCTCCTCCAAACACGGCGAGTTGAGTTGATGCCAAAGAGCTCCATTTTGGTCTCATCTGACCACAACACCTTCACCCAGTTGTCCTCTGAATCATTCAGATGTTCATTGGCAAACTTCAGATGGGCATGTATATGTGCTTTCTTGAGCAGGGGGACCTTGCGGGCGCTGCAGGATTTCAGTCCTTCACGGCGTAGTGTGTTACCAATTGATTTCTTGGTGACTATGGTCCCAGCTGCCTTGAGATCATTGACAAGATCCTCCCGTGTAGTTCTGGGCTGATTCCTCACCGTTCTCATGATCATTGAAACACCACAAGGTGAGATCTTGCATGGAGCCCCAGGCCGAGGGAGATTGACAGTTCTTTTGTGTTTCTTCCATTTGCGAATAATCGCACCAACTTGTCACCTTCTCACCAAGCTGCTTGGCGATGGTTTTGTAGCCCATTCCAGCCTTGTGTAGGTCTACAATCTTGTCCCTGACATCCTTGGAGAGCTCTTGGTCTTGGCCATGGTGGAGAGTTTGGAATCTGATTGATTGATTGCATCTGTGGACAGGTGTCTTTTATACAGGTAACAAGCTGAGATTAGGAGCACTCCCTTTAAGAGTGTGCTCCTAATCTCAGCTCATTACCTGTATAAAAGACACCTGGGAGCCAGAAATCTTTCTGATTGAGAGGGGGTCAAATACTTATTTCCCTCATTAAAATGCAAATCAATTTATAACATTTTCACATGCGTTTTTCTGGATTTTTTTGTTGTTATTAAAATACCATTAAAATTACAGACTGATAATTTCTTTGTCAGTGGGCAAACGTACAAAATCAGCAGGGGATCAAATACTTTTTCCCCTCACTGTATGGGAAACTTCATCCCGGAGCATATAGCTAGCTACCTGTAGGACGTTCCAGCGGTGCTGGAGCTGCCTGATATCAGTGAATCCTTCGGTTGTTTCCGGGTCGTCCCCCAAACGCTGAGCCGAGCCTTGTAGGGCCCTCTGAAGGTTATCAACCTCCTCCCTGATTCGCTGGTCTCGTCGGGCTACCTGCTCCTCTGCCTGTAGTTGAGCCAGCCAGCTGACGCCCCTCTCTAACTCCTCCTTCTGGTCCTGGAGATCTTTGACCTCTTGAGACAGAGTGGTCTGACCCTTGTTGTTGCAGCTGGCAAGCAGGATGTCCTTAAGAGACTCGAGCTCCACAAAGTCTTTCTCCATGTGGCCCACGGCCTCCTGCAAAGCCTGCTGGGACAGGCAGATTTGTTGTTTGTTGTTTCTTCAAAATAATATGAGTTTATATAAGGCTGTGTGTGTCTGTGTGTGTGTTCGTGCGTGTGTGTGTGTGTGTGTGTGTGTGTGTGTGTGTGTGTGTGTGTGTGTGTGTGTGTGTGTGTGTGTGTGTGTGTGTGTGTGTGTGTGTGTGTGTGTGTGTGTGTGTGTAGTTTAGTGTGGTGTGGTGAGATCACACTAATACATCTCACCTTCACAGCTCCTGTATCAGTCTCCAGGAAACTAGAGTCTCTGGGCTGGGACTCAATACCCAGCATCCTTTCCTGCAGTGAGTTCAAGGTGTGCCGGCACTCCTGCACCAGCTGGCCACAGCGATCCTCGTTACGGACGCCTCCCTCAAGACTCACACACATTCCCTAAAAATGACGAGCATTCAAAAAAGCATACAGTGTAAAATGTATACAGTTTTTGTAATTGAATTACAGACATGTTACTGTAGGATTTCTAACATGAATCAACAGAAAAACATGTATTTTTAATCCAACCAGGAATTGCCCCTTTGACTTCAGAAATCTCCTTTATTAAAACATAGCCTACTCACATGGAGCTTTTTGACCAAGGCGGGTTGGCAATCCTCTAGTGTAGCCCAGGAAGGGTCCTCCCAATTGGGGTCCTTGGTGCGCTGGGCTAGCTCCTTCCTCTGGGCCCCCAAGGCAGAGAAGGCCGGCCCCAAGGCTGTGGCCTGGTCCAGTAGTGCCCGGGCCTGTTGGGCAGCCTGCCTGTGTTGGGCCAGGCCAGGCCAGGGAAAGAACAGGGAGAGCTGGGTAGTCTGGTGCTGGAGCTGGTCCACTCTGGACCGGGCCTGCTGCCTCTGGACCAGAAGAGAGGAGGAGAGCTCGGGCTCACCATGCAGGAGACTGAGAGGGAAAAAAGACAGAGACAAATAGAGTTAAAGAGATGCCTTTCATGGACACTAACAAATCCAAATCAAGTAGGCTGTATGTATGGAATTCATCTCTATGTCGATTACTGTGCTTGAGTGCAGAAGCTTTTTCAACAATGGGCCAAGTCTTGAGAGCGCTGTGCGTAAAAAAATATTGCTAGGAACTATGGCACCTACAAATTACCTACTTTATTCCACCTTGTTGCACTGCTTTGTGTCTTTATCTAAATTTGTAGTAAGTAAGTCAACTTTGGACAATTAAGCCTTGTCCGAGCCAGAACAGCCCATAGGTGCAGGAGCATGAGGCAGCTTGATGTAGAATTATACCCCCTAGACAGGAAACTAGTCTGTAACAGGACCTGACTCCCAAAAGGCATGTTTTGCTTTAAAAAACAGATAAAAAACATATTGTATCACAGCGTCTCTCTTCTTTCTAAAGATCTAATTTAACTGTACTGTATATAACAATATCTCTCTCTCTCTCTCTCATGTACATAGTATTTTTATTGTCTTTCCTATATAAACCTCTTATTTTTCAAATGTAATGTAACCTTCTTGTCTATAACTGTTCTGTACGTTGTATTTGGACCCCAGGAAGAGTAGCTGCTGCATGTGCAGTAGCTAATAATAATAAACTAATAAACTTTGATTCGACAGGGGATCAAACCCCCAACCTTCCAATCTCAGGGCAGAAAAACTAACCATAAGGCCAGAGTTGGTATCTAACTTTGAATACAACATTATTGTGGAGCAAAATTGTCAACAAAATTGTATGTAGAGTTTCAGTTATTTGAAGGCAAAGATGCGTACTGTATCATTGTCAATTCTTTGTTATGAAAACAGTTTAAAAGCAACAGTTTTCCTAGAGCCTTCGAAGTGCTAGATGTGTGTAACCTCATTGAAATGTATGCTATATCTGTGGAGAAATTATAGTGGAGAAAATAAAAAATGTAATCGGAAGCTTAAAAACAGGGGTGATAATTCTTACTCAGAACTTTGTTGGAATCCCCCACGTTTGGGAGATCTAATGGAAATCTAAGGTTTTGTCCTGCATCAGGTTACATATCTTTATTCTGTGACTATTGTATATTGTTTTGAAATGAGAAAGCATCCAATACATGAAATGACACTGCCATCTAGTGTTACATAATGCCACACAATACACAATATTCCTCAACATTCTAAACTTCAAAGATAAGCAAAAAAGTTTTGTGTTGTTTTTGATAATTATTTACTGTGTAATTCTGTAATTTAATTCAGGTCAGATTGCTTGGAAAGGCAGCACTCCGCAGTAAGGATGATGTCACAGAGTAATATTGTGATGTCACCGGTAGGTTCTTAGAACTTTTGTCAAAGATCAAAAAAGCTTGCCTGCTTGGTAAGACTTAAAAGAAAAAAAAGTAAAACGAAAACAAAATGGATGTACTTAACTGCTGAGAATCCTTCACAAGAATGATTCCTGTCATTAATTTGCATAAAGTGGATTGCCCAGGTAAGGTTATTTTCCTATTTTCAATTGAGTAGTATTTTGTTAACTTTAAATTAAACTATGATTGGATTTGAATCTAGAAAAGTGGAAGTGACTAACTGTGAGGTGGAGTCTGCCAGGTATTAGTGGTGGCTTAGCAGTAATAGTACTAGTAATAGTTAGTAGTAGTAGTAGTAGCAGCAGCAGCAGCAGCAGCAGCAGCAGCAGTAGTGTAGTAGTTAGTTAGTAGTATTAGTAGTAATAATAGTAGCAGTAGTGTTGGCCTAGTAGTAGTAGCAGTACTGTTGTACTGCTACTACTAGTAGTAGTAGCAATACTGTTGTTTAGGATAGTTATCATTGTTTTAGTTTACAGTGGAGCCCCTAGTCCCACTCAACATGCCTCAGATACCACTTTTGTCCCACCTCCCACACATGCAGTGACCTCACCCAGTACAACCAGCACGTCCAGAGATGCAACCTCTCTTATCATCACTCAGTGCCTGGGCTTACCTCCACTGTACCCGCACCCTACCATACCCCTGTCTGCACATTATGCTCTGAATCTATTCTACCACACCCAGAAATCTGCTCCTTTTATTCTCTGTCCCCAACACACTAGACAACCAATTTTGATAGCCTCCTCTGTTCCTCGGGTGATGTGGAGGTTAACCCAGGCCCTGCGTGTCCCTCATCACTGTCAAACACTCCCTAAAAAACCTTTGCGAGCAGGCCTTTCTAATCAACCTGGCCCGGGTATCCTGGAAGGATATTAACCTCATCCCGTCAGTAGAGGATGCCTGGTCGTTCTTTAAAAGTAATTTCCTCACCATCTTAAATAAGCATGCCCCTTTCGAAAAATGTAGAACTAAGAACAGACACAGCCCTTGGTTCACTCAAGACCTGACTGGCCTTGACCAGCACAAAAACACCCTGTGGCAGGCTGCAATAGCATCGAATAGTCCACGCGATATGCAACTGTTCAGGGAAGTCAGGAAACAATACACACAGTCAGTCAGGAAAGCAAAGGCTAGCTTTTTCAAACAGAAATTTTCATCCTGCAGCTCTAACTCCCAAAAGTTTTGGGGCACTGTAAAGTCCATGGAGAACAAGAGCACCACCTCAATAAGCATTTCTCTACGGCTGGCCATGCTTCCCCCCCCCAGCTTCTCCACCCAAATCAGGATAGCGGATGTTCTGAAAGAGCTGCAAATCCTGGACCCGTACAAATCAGTTGGGCTTGACAATCTGGACGTTCTCTTTCTAAAACTATCCGCCGCCATTGTTGCAACCCCTATTACCAGTCTGTTCAACCTCTCTTTCGTATCGTCCGAGATCCCTAAAGAGAAGGTACGGAGAAGGTACGGTCGGATTCAAAATAGTCAGTGATCTGTTTATTAACTTGGCTTTCGAAGACTTTAGTGGGTCTAGAGTGTCACCCCCTTTGAAGAGGGGATGACCGCGGGGTCATCCCCTCTTCAAAGGGGGTGACACTCTAGACCCAAACTGCTATAGACATATATCCATCCTGCCCTGCCTCTCTAAAGTCTTCGAAAGCCAAGTTAATAAACAGATCACTGACTATTTTGAATCCGACCGTACCTTCTCCGGTGTGCAATCCGGTTTCCGAGCTGGTCAGGGTGCACCTCAACCACGCTCAAAGTACTAAACGATATCATAACCGTCATCGATAAAAAGACAGTACTGTGCAGCCGTCGTCATCGACCTGGCCAAGGCTTTCGACTCGACTAGCATCACTACCATGGACGGTTCTGACCTAGAATATGTGGACAACTACAAATATCTAGGTGTCTGGCTAGACAGTAAACTTTCCTTCCAGACTCATATTAATCATCTCCAATCCAAAATCAAATCTAGAATCGGCTTTCTATTTCACAACAAAGCCTCCTTCACTCATGCCACCAAACATACCCTAGTAAAACTGACTATCCTACCGATCCTCGACTTCGGTGATGTCATCTACAAAATAGCTTCCAATACTCTACTCAGCAAACTAGATGCAGTCTATCACAGTGCCATCCGTTTCGTTACCAAAGCCCCTTATACCACCCACCACTGCGACCTATATGCTCTAGTCGGCTGGCCCTCGCTATATATCCGTCGCCAGACCCACTGGCTCCAGATCATCTATAAGTCCATGCTAGGTAAAGCTCCGCCTTATCTCAGCACACTGGTCACGATAACAACACCCACCCGTAGCACGCGCTCCAGCAGGTATATCTCACTGGTCATCCCCAAAGCCAACACCTCCTTTGGCCGCCTTTCCTTCCAGTTCTCTGCTGCCAGTGACTGGAACGAATTGCAAAAATCGCTTAAGCTGGAGACTTATATCTCTCTCACTAACTTTAAACACCAGTTATCAGAGCAGCTAACCGATCGCTGCAGCTGTACATATCTGTAAATAGCGCACCCAATCTCATCCCCATACTGTTTTTATTTACATTTCTGCTCTTTTGCACACCAGTATCTCTGCTTGCACATCATCATCTGCTAAATTGTAATTTACTTTGCTACTATAGCCTATTTATTGCCTACCTCCTCACGCCATTTGCACACACTGTATATAGACTTTCTTTTTTTCCCTATTGTGTTTTTGACTGTACGCTTGTTTATTCCATGTGTAACTCTGTGTTGTTGTTTGTGTCGCACTGCTTTGCTTTATCTTGGCCAGGTCGCAGTTGTAAATGAGAACTTGTTCCTAACTAACTTAACTGGTTAAATAAAGGTTAAATAACAAATATAAAAATTTAAAAGTAGCAGTACTAGTAGTAGTAGTAGTAGCATTAGCCGTACTACTAGTAGTAGTAGTAGCAGTAGTAGGCTTTTACAGTGTAGTAGTAGTAGTAGCAGTAGTAGTAGTTGTTGTACCCCAAACCATTCTGTGATTCACGTAAACTATTGTGTTAAACTAAAAACAAGAAGAGTATGGTCTTTATTTTATAAAAGTGTTGAAGGATGATCTCTTTGTATAGGTCTTGTTGTTTTTGGCTTTGCCTTAAAAAAAATTGCTTTGCTTTGTAACATTCATGTATTCAACACAATTTGTAATTGTAGATACAGTTTTTCTAGGCCTTTAATTATGCTCTCCTCATTCGTAGTTTTCATGGGTGATAAACAGTGAGTGGGTCATAAACAGTGAGTGGAGACTCTTACTATGGCAGCATTAAATCTGTGCCAAATTTTTAAAAGCATAATGTGAAAAATAAGTAAAGGTTGTAACATATTAGTAGCTTTCTTCTGCTACATGCAATCAAATCCATCAGTGTATAATATTATTTTGTCTTTCAAAAGCATTTTGTCCATATTTGCCGTCATGTTATCAAAGCTTTTCAAATCTTTCACTATAAACCAGCATCATTTTACATCAGGTTGACTGTCCTAGTACAAACATACTAGTTTCTTTGTAAAATATTGCATGTATTCACAACATTATGCATTTTTTTACAGCAAAAACTAGCTTGGGCAAAATAAATGTATCCTAACTATAGTTCATTCTGTTTTATGTTTGCAGGATGCAGGCCTGATCTAACATGGCTTCAAAAAGTTACATCACAGAACCTTGGTTCAGCTCCATTCTGTGATCAGTGTACTATGAAACATGGTCCCTTCTGCAATAATTCTACTGGACCTTTATCGAGCAAGCCAGGGTGCAGTGCATCAATTGACCTAACACCACAGGGGCAGCCAACGAATGACGCCCCTGTGATGAGAACACTTCCAGGGCTTGCGGCCGGAGCTACTGGGCTGACCTACTACGAAAACCAGCCCACTAATGATCTATGGTGTTTGGAGCACCCAAGGAGGGAAGATAGTCCTTCTCCTCCTCCATCCCCAGAGTATGACAACAATGTATCCTCCCTTGCAGAGGCCTTCGAGGGCAATGAAGAAGAGAACAGTTTATCTCCTGCTTCAGTGTACATGGACTGCCTTGAGGAGCTTAGCCCATCTCCCTCAGCAGGATCCCCTCAAGCCGACTCTCCCCCAGACTCTCCTGCTTTATTTATCTTAGAAGGTGATAAGGGGGAGCAGTTCTCGGAACTCGGTCTCTCTCCATTTCCAGTGTTCCTTGAGTGTGAGCAGTGCAACAACTATTGCTGTTCTCCTTTAGGAGAAAGGATTGAGACATCTCCAGAATGTGGGGGCAAAATTAAATCATCTTCTGAAAAATGGCAAGAGATCAAGAAAGTTCCAGAGTTTAAGGAAAATATTGAGCTGTCTCCAAACTCTGAGCAAACATTTTACGTTTCCCCTGAGCCAGAACCACAAATCGAATTGTCCAGGGAGCATGAGACCCTAAAAGGGCCATCTAACCTCTGGCAAGAGATTGTGTCACCTTGTGAACGATCGCAAATGATTGAGCAGTCTCTTGAGCACAAACAAGAGGTTGAGTTTAATTCAGACTCCTGTCAAGTGTTTGAGGAGCCCCTGCATTGGACTGAGCAAAGCAAATTGCCTCAGGAAGTGCTCCAGTTGCCTCTACCACCAAAACAAACAGTTGAGCAGTGCCTTCAAGACATTGAGCTGCCTCATGAATCCATGCTTTGGAATGATCCATATCCAAATTCTGGTCAAGAGTTGGAAGTGTCAACTGAGCCCGAACAACAGATAGAGTTATTTTTTAAACCCCACCAAATAATTGAAATGTCATCTGAACCTATGATTGGCTTATCTGCTGAGCACAGACCAGCGGTTGAACCACCACTTGAGCCTAGAATATCTTCTACTGAAACACAGCAGAATGATCTCCAGCAAATAACAGTGCCTTCCCCAGAACTTGGCACTGTGTCAAAGGCTCCTACTGAGCCCTGGCCAGAGACTGAATCATCATTTGGTCCATGGCAAGACATTGAACCATTTTCTGAGTGCAATCAAGGGACTGAGGTGTCACCAAACTCCTGGCAAATATTTAAAGTATCTGAAGTATCTCAGCCCCAACAACTGACTGAACTGTCCACAGAGACACAAGGAGAGTTTAAGCTTCCTTCTGAACCCATGAAAATGAATGAGGTGTGTACTGAGCAGAGGCTAGGGGTTGAATTAAACCCTGACTCCTGGCAAGGGTTTGAGATCTCTACCAACTCCAAGAAACAAAACAAACCATCAATGGAGATTCAGGGAGTGTTTAAGGTACCCATGCCACCAAGACAAAGGGCTAAGTGGTCTACTGGGTGCATGCAACTGATCCAACTGTCTCATGAGCCCATGGAAGGTATTGATCTTCCTCCAAATGATGTGCAAATGTTTGAAGCATTTTCTGTGCCCAAACAAAACATTGAGGTTTCTTCTAAATCCCACCAAGGGACTGAGTTGTCCCACGAACACAGGCAAGGGATTTACTTATCTCCTGAGCATGGTATCGAGCCAGGACAAGAGACTGAACTCTCAATTGGACCTCAGGAATGTACCAAGTGGTCCTCTAACTTCATGACAGTATTTGACATGTCCAATGAATTCCAGCAACCAACTGGATCATCCACAGATCCTCAAATAGTGTTCAGGCTACCTCCTGAACCCATGCGGAGGAATGAGTTGTGCCAAGAAGCTGAATTGAATACAGACTCCTGGCAAGTGTTTACGGCATCCAATGAGCTCAACCAAGAGATTGAGACAGCCAAAGACCTTCAAGAAGTGGTGTTCAAGCCACTTACCAAACCCAGGCAAAGGACTGAGCAGTCATATGGATGCATGCAAGGGTTTGAACTGTCCTCTGAATCCACACACACAATCAACCCATTTTCTTCTAAACCCCAACAAGGGAATGAGTTGTCCCCAAAATACATGCAAGGAATTGAGTCATCTGAACATGAGCAAGGCATTGAGAAATATTTTGGGACTAAGCTTTCTATTGAATCTCAAGAATGGACAGAACAATCTCCCAATTCCTGGCAAATAAATGCAATGACAGACGAATCCCAACAAACCAAACTGTCAACAGAGGAAGAGTCTACGCTGCTTCTTGGTTTAAAGCAAATAAAAGAAAAGTGTCCTGAGCTCAAGCAAGAGGTAGAACTGACCCCTGACTCCTTGCAAGTATTTGAGGTGTCCAATGAACCCATGAAACCGACTGAATCAACCACTGAGCCTCATGGGGTGTTCAAGGTTCCCCTGCCACCAAAACGACTGGTTAGGAGGTTTTCAGGGTACATTCAAGGGAGTGAGCTGTCTCATGAGTCCATGCAAATAATTGATTCCTTTGCAAACACTGGGCAAATATGGAATATGTCCATTGAACCCAAACACCAAATTGAGGTGTCCACTAGACTCAACCAAGGGACTGAGAGCTCCCCTGAGCCATATGATTGGATTGAGCGTTCTCCTAGCTGCTGCCAAATATTTGAAATGTCCAATGAAGGTCAACAAATGACTAAATCCTCCACAGAGACTGAGGAAGAGTTTAAGCTGCCTCCTGAACTCAAGCAAAACACTGAGCTGTCTTCTAAGCACAAGCAAGGATATGAATTGACAACTGACTCTTGGAAGGTTTCCAATGAGCCCCTGGAATGTCTTGAGCCAGCCAAAGAGATTCAAGTTGTGTTCAAGATGCCTCTTCCACCAACAAAAAGGGTTGAGCGATCTCAAAAGTGCATGCAAGGAATTGTTCCCTCCGGCCAAGTGTTTAAGGGCTCTGCTGAGCCCCAACAGCAGATTGAGGTGTCTTCTCAACTCCACCAAGGGACCAAATTGTCCCCTAAACCCAGGCAAGAAGCTGAGCATGATGAAAGGATTCAGCGATCTCTTGAGTTCAGGCATGGGACTGAGATTTCGATTGAGCCTCAAACATCTAACGTCCTAGAAAAGCTTGACGTGTCCACCGAGCCACAAAAACGAACTCTAGGAGAGTTTAAGCTGCTATCCACACTCAGGCAAAAGACTGGGAGGTCTACTGAGCTCATGAAAGGGGTTGAAGTGACTTCTGATTCTAAGCAAGATAATGAGCTTTTTGAAACCCAACAACAGATTGAGATAGGTCTTGAGCTACAGGAAATAACTGAAATGTATCATAGTTTAAAGTGTGATTCAGAACCATCTCCGGAATCTTTGCTACAGACCGGGCCATCTACAGTGTTGGGGGTGTTCCCTGAGCACTCTACCGAACACACTCCTGATTCCCTGCAGAGGAATAAATTATCATCTGACAGAAGTCAAGGAATTGATCCAGCTAATGAGCCCATGCAAGGAATTGGGTCCTCTCTTGAATTCCAAAAAATTAGTGACAACACTGTCTCAGAGCGACCCCTCCACTCCTCATGCTCTTCTTTTGACTTTTCTTCCTCTCCTCCACCACCTATGTTCTTCTGTGATGTAAAACCATATAACGATTTAAGACTCATGCCATCCAGCCCTCCACATGATGAAGAGTTTGATGAATCAGAATCTCTTGGCACCACATGGAGTCCAGAGTTTATGGCAAGTGAACATCCTGAGCTGGCAGAAGAAGATTTCCATATCTCCATTCAGAGTCATGAGCCAATGCAAAGGGTGAAAAGATTGACCCCATACCCATACACTAGACCAAGAGCTTTGAGACACCATGGGAATGAAGATATAGACAGGTGTCTATATACAGTCAACCCGGTAGACCTACCTGACACATCTGGAGGAAGTAGAAACTTGCCTGAGATTTTAGAGTTAGAAGCTGAAGATGCAGATTATGACTCTGATAACAAGGACAAGGAAGAGGGCTTCTGCTGTAATGGCAGAACTCAGAGCCCCCAACTAGCAAGTCCATTGGCTGGCACCTCTGGGAATGCAAGATCACCCAGGCACCAGGCACCAGGTCCTCAACATGCAAACACAACTAAGTCAAAGCAAGTTTTTTTCGGAAATGACAAGCTTGTTGTGAATTTGGACAAGTCAACCACCCAGACCTCTTATGACCACAAGCCTACAGGTGCTCAAGGTAGAAAGCGTTCCAGAAAATCAAGCCGTCAGGAGGAGATCAATGATGAGATAGAAATGTCTCTCAGAAGGAGCACTGTGGCCCGCCGCACCAGTACCATTTTTTCCCACTCTCAGACACCTAAGCCTTGTAGCACTGTGTCAAGACACCAAAGTGATTATGGTGAAGAGGATGAGAACTGCTGTAGCCGGAGTTCTAAGAGCCAAAGGCTTAACAACCCCACTCTAATGATTCTATATTCAGGTGAGGATGTACCTTCTTATTTGCCAAATTTCCTTCCAACCCCTAGCAGACTAAATCCTACTCTTGAGGATAGTGCTAAGATTAGCTGTTCTAGCCACGCCCTGGGCCAACAGGGTCCCTCACTCACAAGGAACAGAAGTGGAATGATGATGAGGTCAACACTGAATCCCCCCAGCAGAGTCCGAGAACGACAAAACAGAAGAAGAGAAAGTCAAAAGGACAACTGCCCCTGAGGACAATGACTCTGACGCATAGCATCCTCTTCACCCCACCCCCCCATCTTATCTTCTATTCTTTAACAATAAACACATTCAGCATCATAGTTGAGCCTATATTGTAGTCATTTTACAGTGCTATTGTGGAAGACAATATGATGATTTGTGGCATGGATCTGGAGTATGTTTTTTCTTAAGAGAGTAAGAGAGTAAGAGAGAGTGAGAGAGAAAGAGAGGTAGAGATAGAGAGCGAGAGCGAGAGAGAGAGAGAGAGAGAGAGAGAGCAAAACTGCATGTACAATTCAACTTTAAATGACTCCGTGGCAATTACATCTGCCAAGACCCACTCTAAGTTTACAGTTTACAATGTTGGTAGAAACAGAGACTGAGTACATCTTGAACTATTCACAATCATTCCATCGATACTTTCCTACTGTCAACCAATTACACAGAGGTCATGCCTTTCTGATAGAAACATAAAAAATCATGAAAAGTGATTAGTGTCTCGAGTCTCATTCGTTCACCTACCTGCGGTGTTGGTCTGCAGACTGCAGAACGGCTCCCCACTGCACCTCTGTGTAACTGACGGTCTGCATGACGTCCAGTTTCAGACTCTCTCCCAGGCCCGGTCTGTGGGCCAGCCTGTGGCCTGCTTCCTTCAGCTCCTCCATACGAGACTCTCCCTCTGCCTTGGCACTCAACACAGTCTGCCAGACACAACAGAGGTAGCAAAAGACAAAGGTTTCATGTTTAAAGGTACAATCTGTGACTTTCATTTCAGGTCATTTCCTTTTTTTCTGCGCCATTAGAGGATATCTGCACCCATATCTGCACCCTAAGCCCAAAGACAGGTTCTTACCTCTGCAGCTTGTAGTCTCTGCTCAGCCTGGCTGTGAATGCATGGGGCTCCAGTGGCCAGAGAGTCAGCCTGCTGTTGCAAGACTCTAACCCAGGCTTGGGTGTCCTGGGCCAGAGTCTGGAAGGCCTGGGTGTGGCTGGTCAGAGAGCTCTGGTTCTCCTTGGAGGAAAGCAGATGGGTGTGGAGAATGCAGCAGCGCTCTAGAAGTTTCTCACTCTCTTTTAGTAGGGGGGAATGCTTTAGGGTGCTCCCATGCAAGGTGGTTATGTGTCCACTGAGGGCCTCTGTGTGCTTACTAAATTTGGGGGAGGAGAGACAGATGAGTTAAAACCATCACTACCATCATTATGACCTTCATCATCATAATTATTGTTTTGATCATTATTGCAAATGTCATCATTGTAGTTAATGACATTTTTGATTATGTGACCTGTGTTCGACTACTTCCTCCTGCAAGCGGCTAAGCTCCTCCCCTTTCTCCACCTTCAGCACTGCGGCTTGCAACCACTCTTGCAGACGGGCACACTCCTCCTGCAGACTACCACACAAACACACACACGTTAGTAAAACACTACTGAAAGTAAATCCTAACTAATATGTTATTTGCGTAAAATAAAATAAAGTGCAACTAAAACCACTCTAAAAATCACAGATGCTGAATTTGAGTACATTTGTGGGAACATGGAATCTGATAGTATGCCACACATTATACACCCAAGACGGACTAATATCTGAATAGATACACGTGTAACTATCAATAGGTATGCTTGTGACAGCCAGTACCTGTGCAGGGCCTCGATATCCCTCTGGGCCTGCACCCTCATTTCACTGATGTGCTGACGGGCTGCGCAGACGAGCTCATGCAGCCGGACACCATCTGCAGCTAGGCTCTGCAAGCTCTGTGGGCTGGCCACGGAGGTCAGGAGGTGCAGCTCCTCCAGGAGGCCCTCCGCCTGCTTTTCCTGTGTCTGAAACTGTGCAGACAGCTCCTGCACATGAAAGCAGGTTTTTGAGCAATGAGTACTAGTGGCAGGAGGTGAATAATATTATGGAAAGCATGGAATATTATGGAAAGCAGTGTTTTTTAACACTGGATAGTTTTAGACACTAATAAAAACATATAATAGGTTCAAGGAAATCTGCTGATCATTAGAATATCTTTTGGGGTCTTTATAGTCAATCAATCAATGACTCTCAGGAGCATAGTTCTTAATCATCTCTCCCCTGAACCAAAGAAACCAAGGGTACCCTCTGAAATGGGGATATGGGTCAAACATAAGAGATACCATATGGGAAAGTACTGACCCTCACCTGAATCTGTGTGAGGAGCTTTGGGCCGTCTGCAGCACTGAGCGTGTCCAGTGAGTCCTGGATGCCCTGAAGAGAGGAGTGACACTCAGCCATCTTGGCTGCCACTTGTCCCTTAGCCACCACCAGGTGCCTGTAGACATCCCCGAGGTCGGAGAAGAGTTCCTTCACCTGCTCCATCTTCTTCCTCATTTGGGACTCGATCACCTGGGTGAGGAAGTGGAAGAGTCGGTCACTGCTAAGCATCATTTAGAACATTTTACAAAATAAACTTCATTAAATTGTTCTCTAAATTGTGTCTCTGAGAGAGTATTACTCTGAGAGAGTATTAAAACGAGGACCCTTTCCAAAGTAGTGATAAAGAACTTCATAAGAAGGATACATTTTGGAGTAGCGCAAAGATCTGTGCAGGCCAACCCAGTGCCATATAGACTTATTCAGATCAACTCAGGCAATCTCAGACCCACACAACATATCCCAGGCCCATTCAAGCTGTCCTAGAAGTATACAGGCTACCCCAGGCCCATTCAGGTTATCAAAGAACAACAGAGGTTAACCAAGACCCACCCAGGTTATACCACTCACACAGGCTATCCCAGACTCATACAGGCTATCCCAGACCCATCCAGGCCCATTTAGGCTTTTCCAGGCCCCTAGGATCACCCAGACCTACCCTGGCCCACACAAACCTGTTATTCCAATATGGAGTTAGTGCCAAGAGACATTGAATTTGAAAGAAAGAATTTAGCATTTGCATCCAGAAATTGAATTTAATATAACTAATGTCACTCCATATTTCCAGATCCTCTCAAGTCCCACTCCCACCAGGCCCACCTCGCAGGCCCACTCACCTGAAGCTCCAATGGGGGCTCCTTGCTCTGCAACAAGACCTGGATCTCAGAGGCCCTCCTGTGGAAGCGCCCCACACTCTCTTCCTGGACCCGGATCTCCTCCTACAGTAAGAACACAACATGGGTCCATGATCGAGGTTGGGGCCCAGTCCATTTCAATTTCAATATTTTCAGGGAATTAGTTGAAATCCCAATAAAAAAACTGGAGAGAAAAAAAGTCAGAATTGAGATTCGGAAATACACTCTTGGAATCTTTAACTGGAATCAACAGGCAGACAGACAGACCATCACGATTCCCCTTTCAAAGTGAAAGAACTTCAGTTGCCAGAGGGCATTATGTTACCTGCATGGCTGTGACTTCTTGTTCGCTGTGGAAGGGGTGTGACTGCACCAAGCGGGCCATTTTGTGGCTGGTCCAGCTCTCCACCTCCCCGCCCAGCTGCAGCAGCCCATCCCACAGGTCCAGCCCCATGCGCAGATTGTCCAGGTGAGAGTCCGTCCTCTCTGTCACCTGGGAAAATCACAGCTGTCAGGTTTGACGTTCTAGGCGATAATCCATTCAGGGCACACATTTATCTGAGTACCTACCCTGTGAGACTTGGCTTGCGTTCGGTAGAACAGAGCAAACATTTTGACCCGAAGGGTTAGTACTAGTGCACTTGAGTAAACACTGTTATTACACTACCCTAAAGCGACAAAACAGGAGAGCCAAAGTCATGTGAGATATTTGACGTAAATTGAAAACGTGTCTTTCTGCCGAGGCATTATAGGACCCCCTGTGGTGTAACTACTTGTACTTGTATTGGTCTCTGGCAAGGGGGTGAGAACTCACATCTAGCCAGCGGTCCATCAGGGTGTCAGCCTCGCGCTCAAATGGAGTGTCAGGGCAGTCAAGGATTTGGCGCAGCTGAGACTGCAGCTGCTTGCAGACGCCTCGCATCTCATCCACTCCCTCCCCGAGACCACTCAACTCTGCCTTGGTGCTGTGGACCTGGTATAATGTACGCACGTATGCACGCATACGCACACACACACGCACGCACATGCACACACAAACAGATACACACACACACATAAATACAAACAAAGGCACACAGAAAAAGAAAAGTATGAAAAATAAATACACAAAAAAACATTACCAGGCAAAGAGATCCAGTATACTGTACGTATGAAAGCACATTTGAGGGAAAATGTTATTATGATCTTATGCTGGGAAAAATAGATAATTATAGTTGTGGTATCTGTTGCATAGTTCTTGTGCTTGTAGCTGTTGTTATTGTTTTTGTTGTCATTACTATAAGTTGTAGCTCTTTACCTTAGTGAGGAGTCTCTGTAGGTTGTCTTTGCCCATGTACGAGGCCTGTTCCCTGATGGTGCGCTCGGCCCTCTGTAAGGTGCTGCTTAGACGACTGTGTACCATTTGAAACCTCTTCAATAATTCTGTTAGACCTCCACAACGATCCAGCCTGTGCAATGAACACACACAGCATGATCACAAACAGCACAGTCACACACAGCACAATCACACACTCGATCACACACAAAGCAGGGCCACACACACAGCGCGGTCAAACACACAGCATGTTCACACATACAGTTAGTTCTTATTTGAAGTGTCCTTATCAGGTGTTGACTGTTTTTTTTTTTTTACTTTGTTTTTATTGTGGAACACAAAGGAAGCACAAAGAAAGTAAAGTAAAAGAACAACAACAACAAAAAATAGTTTAAAAAATATATATAAGATCTGGAAGTTACAGTGCACATCATACCTTACTTTGTTATCTTTTGAAATCAGACCATTTCCATGTACGTAATCCATTTTTCCCAGTATTCCTGTCCTCTCTCCTCTTGAGTTCTTAAAGCAAAGGTCATACGTTCCATGTGGTGTATTTCTTTAACAATATCTATCCATTGTGTCGCAGTGGGAGGGTCTTTTTGTAGCCATTTCCTAGTGATAGGCTTTTTACTGGCTGCCAGTAGGACCTTCAAGAGGTACTTTTCTCTATTATGCAAATTATCAGGTATTTCACCCAAGTACAAAGAAATGAATGTTTGTTCTATGTCAAGTCCCATTATTTTCCCTATGTTAGATCTTATTTCTACCCAGTAAGTTTCTATTGCGGGAAGGTCCAAAAGATATGAGAGTGATCCGCCCTCAACAGACCACACTCTCTCCAACAAGGGTGTAGGGAGCCAGTCTGTTTTGATTTCAGTTTAAGTGTTATGAAGAAGCGTGTAACATTCTTCCAACAGAATTCTCTCCATGACCTTGAGTTGGTGGAGCTTTGTTGAGTCTCTAATATGTTCAACCCTGTTTCATCCGTTATTTTAATGTTGAGTTCCTCCTCCATTTTCTTTTCAATGTAGTTTGTAGAATGTTTTTTTGAGGCTTGAATACCTAAGTATAGATTTGAAATAGTTTTTTTGCTACTTCCCAAATTGTATGCGTTAGTGAATACTTGGATTAATTTTTTAGGTGTTCGATGGTCAATCCCTTTTAATCTCCCTCAGGAAATAGTGTCGAACTTGTAGGTATCTGTAAAAATCTTCTTTATCCAGGCCATGTTTTTTACTTAGGTTCTGGAAGTTATCTAGGTCCCCATTCCTTATGATTGTACTGAGAGATGTGATGCCTTTCTGTGTCCATTGTTTAAATCTGCTCTCCTGAATTGCAGGGATGAAGCTGGGGTCGTATGCGGGCCAACTCAGAAGTTTAACCTCTCTGTCTAAATGATTTTGCTTAACTACCCTAAACCATGTCTTTAGTGAGAAATTAATCCACTGATTTTGTCTATTGTATTTTTCTATTATGTTCTTATTTCCCAAAACTGACTGTATGGGTATCTCTGTCAAAGTAGTCTCGATATCTTTCCATTTGGATTCGTATTCTGAATTGCACCAACACACCAGAAGTCTCAATTGAGCTGACACAAAATAATCTTTTAGGTTTGGTAAGGCCACACCCCCACAGTTTTTTGGTAATTGTAATGTTGTATGTCTAATTATTGGACTCTTACTGTTCCAGAAAAATCTTGATATCCGTTTATCCCATTCCCTGAACTGTTTAGGTGGGATTTCTATGGGCAGTGATTGGAACAAATACAGTAACCTCGGCAGGATGTTCATTTTGATTGTTTCAATTCTACTACTAAGATCTAAGGGAAGTGAATTCCACCTGTCCAGGTCTTCATATATTTTCCTGTTAATGTGATTGTAATTCATGCAATAAAGTTTAGATGTATCTTTTGGTAGATATACTCCAAGATAATTAATGGATGAAGAGGTCCAGTGGAAGTTATACCTACTCTTCAGCTCTTCCTGTGGGGTATGATTGTATACTAGGGCTTGGGTCTTGTGTACGTTAAGCACATACCCTGAGTATGTTCCAAATGTTTGTAAAACATCCATCAATCTAGGTACGCTTGCGCCTGGGTCTTTAAGGTATAACAGAACGTCGTCAGCATACATGCATATCTTATTGTTATTCCCTCTAAAGTTGGGTCCTGTCTTATTGCCTGTGCTAATGGTTCGAGGTACAGGGAGAAGAGCATGGGTGAGAGATGACAGCCTTGTCTTGCCCCTCGCTCTAATTGTATCGTTCGTGACGGATATGAATACAGTGATTTGATGCACTGTATCACTTCTTTGTTGAAACCAAATCTTTCCATAACTTGGAATAGGTCATCCCATCCCACTGAATCAAATGCTTTTTCTGCATGTAGACTGATTAATATTGCACTTGTCTTATTCTGAGTAATGTGGTCCATGATATGTAGTGTTCTCCTTATATTGTCCTGTGTCTGCCTATTTTGTATGAAGCCAGTTTGGTCTCCGTCAATCAATTCTGGGATGATATTCTCCATTCTTTTGGCTATTATTGATGCGTATAGTTTATAATCCGTGTTAAGAATTGCGATAGGTCTATATGAACTGCATTCCTTCTTATCTTTACCCTCCTTTGGGATTAAAGATATGATGGCCTCTCTCCATGATGGTGGGAGATCCCCCTCCCGCAGAGTCCAGTTAAAGCAGGCCTGGAGTAGAGGTGTTATTTGCTCTCTAAAGGTCTTGAACCATTCTGAAGGGAAGCCATCAGTGCCTGGAGACTTGTTTACTTTTAGTTGAGACATTGCTTTATTAATTTCTTCTGTGGTTATTTCTAAAGTCTATCATTTTGCTCTGTCCCGATTGAGGGGAGATCAAGTGAGTTCAAAAAATGCTCTATTGTCTGTGCATCTGCCTTCTCTGGTTGCTTGTATATATTTGTGTAATATGATTCAAATGCCTTCTGTATTTCATCTAATTTGCATGTGACCTTCTTTGTTTTGGGGTCTTTTATTTTGAAAATAGTATTCTGTGCTTGTTGTTTCCTGAGTCTCCATGCTAGTAATTTGGTTGCCTTTGAGCCTGCTTCATAATATCGTTGTTTCAGGAACCTGAGCTTTTTCTCTACTTCTCTATAGATCTGGTCTATTTCTTGTTTTACCTTTTGAATCTCTCGTAATATAAGAGGGTCTTTGTTTTGACTATGGGATCGTTCTAAGTTTCTTAGTGTTTCCTGTAATTTCAGCAGTTTCTGTGCTTTAATCTTTTTCTTGAGAGATGATGTGGCTATGATCTTTCCTCTAATAACCGCCTTAGCTGCGTCCCACAGTGTAGCAGGGGATACTTCCCCGTTATCGTTATTCTCCAGATAGATGTTCAATTCTGCCTTTATTGATTCTTTGAATGCTGGATCATTCAGCATGCTTGTATTGAGTCTCCATAGAGTATTTCTTGGTTTGCTATCAAAGTGTAGAGTAAGGTAAACTCCATTATGATCTGACAAGTCGCTCTGCCCGATCCTACAATCCTTAAGCCTATGTCTATCTGCATTGTACATGAAAAAGTAGTCTAACCTGGAGTATTCAGTGTGGCGGGCTGAGTAAAAAGTATATTCCTTATCTGTCATGTGGATGTCACGCCATACGTCGAGCAGTCCTAGATCCTGCAATATCCTATTTATCTTTTTAGCAACTAGACTCATTTTCCTATTTTGATTTGGGCTGTCCAATTTTGAGTTTAGGATCGTGTTGAAATCCCCTCCACAGATAAGAGTGACAGAGGTTTCTGTGGCAATTAAATCAAACACCTTCCCGTAGAAGATCATGTCACTCCCTGGGGGTGCGTATACATTAAATAATGTAACTTCCTTGTTGTCCAGTTTACATTTAACAAGAATAAATCTTCCCTCCTTGTCTTTTATTTCTGACATAAACTCAAAATTAACTGAATTTGGGATCAAGATTGCAACTCCCATTCTACCCATTTTGTATGAAGAAAAATAAGTATTCCTGTATCCCATTTTCTTGAGTTTCTCGTGTTCAGGTGTGGATAAGTGAGTTTCCTGCCAGAATAGTATGTCAAGGTGTTGACTGTTTTCTGAAAAGTTCCCTTTCCCATCCCTTCTATACTTGTCTGTCTACTCTTTACCTTCATTTCAACCTCACTCCCTCTTTACCTCTATTTTAATCTCACTACCTCTTTTCTCTATTTTAACCTACCTCCGTCTTTTCCCTCCTCTCTTCTCCATTTGTCTCTTCTTTTTTGCTCCTCTCCCTCATCTCTCTTCTTACCTCAGTAATGCCTCCGTTGGTCTGCTCCTCTCCCTCATCTCTCTTCTTACCTCAGTAATGCCTCCGTTGGTCTGCTCCTCTCCCTCATCTCTCTTCTTACCTCAGTAATGCCTCCGTTGGTCTGCTCCTCTCCCTCATCTCTCTTCTTACCTCAGTAATGCCTCCGTTGGTCTGCTCCTCTCCCTCATCTCTCTTCTTACCTCAGTAATGCCTCCGTTGGTCTGCTCCTCTCCCTCATCTCTCTTCTTACCTCAGTAATGCCTCCGTTGGTCTGCTCCTCTCCCTCATCTCTCTTCTTACCTCAGTAATGCCTCTGTTGGTCTGCTCCTCTCCCCTCTTTCTTTGGGCCTTAAGCCCTTCCCCCTGTTCCTGTACCTTCTTTCTTTGGAGTGCATCTTCCTCCCCTCTATGGTGTCCCCTCTTATTTTGGGCAGTATCCTCCTTCCCATTGACCCTGTCACTCCACCTCTCCTTCACCTCTCCTCTTCCTCTATTACCTCCCAGTAATGGTTCTGTTGGACACCTCCCTCCTATCTTTTCACTCCTACACTCCTTTAATTCAACTCTCTTCTCTTCTTTCTGTCTTACCTCTCTGTAATGGCTCTATGGGTCTCCTCCCACAATGTCTCCAGCTCCTGTGTGGCCCCGCCCCTCTCGGGGTTGGGGGTCGTTTGCGCAGCAGCGCGGTCTGCAGCCTCTAGACTCTGCAGCTCAGAGCGCAGCGCAGCCAGACGCCCCTCCAGGTCTGCCAATGCACGCATCCTGAGGAGGAGGAAGACAGGGAGAAAGAGCGTGTTTGCTCATCCACAAGTACTACAGAGAAGGTGTGTATGTGTGTGTGTGTGTATGTGTGTGTTTGTGTGCATGTTTGTCACACACCTGTGCTGCATTGCAGGGAGTGTCGGCTCCTTCAGTCCCTGCTGCTCCACTGCCCTCTGAATCTCCCTCAGGACCACCAGTAGGGCCATCCTCCTCTGGCCTGTACTCCTCTTCTCCTCCCCCTCTTTCCCTTCCACCTGGCCCTTCCTCCTAAGGCCCAATGATTCCTCCTCTTCCCTCCTTCTTTGGGCCTTAGGCCCTACCCCCCTGTTCCTGCCCCCTCTTTCTTTGGAACGCATCCTCCTGCTCTTGTTCCAATCCCCTCCTCTGCATGTCAGGCCCCTCCCCTTTCCCCCTCCCCTTAAGGCTTAGCTCCTCCTCCTCCTTCTGCTTCTGTCCCCTCCCAATTCCGCTTCCGGGCCAACTCGAGGTCTGCCTCATCCAGTCGCCGTGACAACGCTGCCACTGTGTCACGACAAGTCACAGCAGCTCCTTCCATTGTCAACTTCATTCCGGCTGCCTCCAGTAGACCATCCACGCTCCCGGCTTCTTCTCTGTACTTCCTCACACTCTGCCGGATAGACAGCAGCCCAGAACGCCTGCCTCGGGCCCGGGTCACACCATCTCCATGTTGCCAGTGGTCCAAGGGAACCAGCGCAGCCTGTATCCCAGCGTCGGCCTCTCGTATCTGGGCTAGAAAGCGATCAAGGGCCCCGGCGGCAGAGCGCACCCTCTTTAGTGTCTGCCTGAGCTGGTGGAGGCGGTGGCTGCAGCCCAGGAGGGCGTGGCACAGGGGTGGGGGCGTAGAGGGGTCGAGGGCCTCCCCCTCGGAGGTCTGCCCCGACACGCACTTTAGCTCCGCGTGGAGCCGCTGGTCCATTTCCTGGGGACAGGAAGACAGAAGACACTTAAAGGCGCAATCTTTGAACATGATTAAATTACCCATTGATTATTGAAGAATATCACTTATTAACGGCTCATGGGCTTAGTGTGTGTGTTGAACAAAATACATACAACTCATCAACTGTTGTGTGTCAAGTCAACTGATGAGTGAACACTGACGTGTACAGTATACCTTAAAGTCAGCCACAGTCCAGGGATCAGTCAGGCAATAGGCTGAGATAGCTATGGGCTGCCTGGTGATGCGGTCAAGCTGGTCTGAGATCAGTGATATCTGAGAGTCTGCTGATTCCATCAGCTCCACAGTGGTGTCCAGAGAAGCCATTCTGAGAAAGAATCACAAGCCATTTCATTTCACACACACACGCACACACACATACATGTATGCACACACAAACGCAAGCACACACACACACACACACACACAAACACAGGAATAACTACCAAGTATTCAAAAGGAAATTATGTGGTAACAATGGGTACTTTGAACCCCAAAATAATTCAACACAATTGGTCCCTACATGTGTTCGCATCTTTTGAAATTCGAAAGGGGGGTGGACATTTTGCCCATGCTTTGGCTGAGAGTTTCTGTTTAGGGGGGTGGAGACTTCCCTAGTCTCGTTAGTATCTTTTATCATACGTCTCCCCAAATGTACTTTTTCAAATAAATCAAATTAACTTGAAAGTGGGACTGGACCTGGTTTGCAGGCAGATCTGCTGGCCTCTCCACTGCTGAATGAGCTTGGCCCCTTCACTGTCCCCTTCCAGTCCACCTCCCTCTGCACTCTGCTGCTGGGACACCTGGGAGGACTGCAGCTCAAACTCAAACCACAGCACCTCAGTCTCCTGCTTAAGAGCCTGCCGACACATACACACATGTATTTTTGAAATGCACACACATTTAAAACACACGCACACATTTTATGTACACACACACGTTTTGAAACGGACTGAAATGGGGAGGTACTACCTGAACGTGTACAATGTACAAAGATATTATAATTTTCAAACAGCGTGTCCTACTGAACACAACTCTGGCAGGAAGGCAGCTGAGACCATAGAAATGAGCCGTGTCACCCATCCAATTGGTGTGAGCCTGGGCTATGTCCCTTCTAGTAGTTCTTTGTCTATTTAATGTATTTTTTTTTAAACTTGTGTAAGCTGCAAAGCTATTCAATGTTTCTGCATAGTAAACTGCCAAAGTGCATCATTGTGGCACAGGTATTTGTATATGTGTGAAATAAACCATTCTATGGCTGAGACTTACCTGTAGCTCCTTGATGTGGCTGTGCAGGGCAGAGGTGGTGACTGGCTCGGTCTGAAACTCTCTCTCCAGACTCTGTCTGTTTCTCTGTAGCTGTGAATGGAAGGCTGAACTGGAAGCTCTGTACCTGAATAGCCAAGGTTCAACTTTGTTATTATTGAAATTTTTTAAACAAAAGTGACATTTGTTTGTTACGCAGTGAAAACAAATGAAGACAGGAATTAAAAACATAAAAACAACCAGCAAAAATAGATCAAACATAAAACGTTGTTCAATTGATTCAGTGCAGTCATTTAATAACAACACATTTGATCTATGAGCATCTTTCAAAACAACCAGGGACACTGTACATGAAAACCGGGGGTGAGAATAAAGCATTAGTGACTTTCTCCTGCATTGAACAAAACTATCAAAGTATAAATGTCAACAAGTGCGACAAGTTTTAAAATGGAGCGCTTGTTGAAACGGTTTGGTAATGTGGTCGATTGGCCCTGGCAACTTGTTGTTGTAGTGGTTGGCACAGTGTCTATAAACAGTTTATAGCTTTCTTATAGCATTCTATATCTATATATGAAAGTGTTTATTTAACTAAACATTTTACAGTCATTCCAATCGGTTTCTCTATCCATATTTCAGCATCAACGATCCAACTGTTGTTCTTTTCAGCTCATCCTATCCAGGCTTACAAACTGTGTAGGCTAATGCAACGATTTGAGCTCGCCTTGAACAAATTGAAAAGAGGCTTTAATGGAATAGAATTATCAGCATGCGTCTTAACTGTCTTTTTTTACTTGTGTTTACACTAGCCAACAAACAGTAGAGATGGATCCCTTACCTCTCCACCACTTCCTGCGTCGACGACCCCTCTTCCTGTGGGGGGGTGGTGGCGGCGGCCGGGATGACTGTCCGTTCAGGTGCCGGCTGCTCGGTCTCCACGCTATCGCCCCTGACGATCACCTAGGAGACAAACAGGCAAACAGGCGCACGGTAACAGCGGGATCAGGGGAGGCAGTAAAGCCGGACAGTGGCTCTAGCACACTCCGGCATGAAGTTTCCCCCTAGGTACAGATACAGGATCAGCTTCCTCTCCCTTAATTATTTTCTTAACCATTAGGGTGGGAAATGCTATACTGACACAGGATCAGCATCTAGAGGCAACTTCACCCTACACCCTCCAGCACGGCTTTATCCAATTACTGGAGATTAACTCTTACAGCTGCTGCTGTCATAAGAGGTGCCAGGAGCAGCAAACCAAGACTCTGCCTCTAGTATGAGGTTCTTAGGAAAAGGGCAAATGGCAGTTTTTTTAAGGTGTTTTGACACTTTATTCAGACTGCAAGTAACTGAGATGAGGAGAAACAATGGGAAGGGTGAATGCAAGGTCTAAACCTCAGTCTCCGGTGGGGAGTTGTAAATTATGACACGTGCCAGGGACTGTTACCACTACACCATGGCTCTTAACAAAGGCCAGTTTAAAGGTCCAATGCATCCATTTATATATTAATATCAAATAATTTCTGGGTAACAATTAAGTACCTTACTGTGATTGTTTTCAATTAAAATTAGAAGATTTGCTTCTTAGCAAAGAGCAATTTCTCAAGCAAGAATTTTGCAAGGACTGTCTGGGAGTGGTCTGAGTGTGGAGGGGAAAACTAGCTATTATAGGCAGAGAGGTGTGGAACTTTCTTTCTTATTGGTCTATTAACTAATTTACCTCTATTAACTAGTGTATCCTCTGATACAGCATAAATATTTTGAATGAAGCCATAGTGCGGTTTTCCTTTCTGCTAACTAGCTAGCTAGCTAGTTGGCCTAATATATATATAGCTATCCACACCCTTCATTGAGCCCAAGCCCAGTCTCTGAGAAGACACTTTTCCAGCCATTAGTAAGAGTGAAACACCAGATTTAGGATACCCGAGACTAGCATCCTACCATCCTACCACTTCCAGTACCTGAGTGTGATTTGGGCTTTGTTGGTGGCTTTTCTGGACGTGCATTAAACGACCCCCTTGGACTTGCAGTAGGCGGCCCTGGACATGCAATGGGCGATCTTGGACTGGGTATTCCGGGGTCTGCAGTGGGCGGTCCTGTCTTAGTTGGGTTTGGTTCTGGTCTTGCAGAGCCTGAGAGCGGTGTCCAGCTTGCTTTTGTGGGAGTTCCTGGCTTTGCTTTTGTGGGCCAGCCTGCTGGCCAGTCTCGCTCAGCAGGGTGTGATCTCCAGGCTCGTTCCCCCTGCTAAAGTGACACAAGAACAGCAACAGGGGGTAAACCCAGGACAATCACTTAGCTAATCAAATTGCCTGGCCTCAGGAAATATAAACATAAATACACATAATTAATAGTTTGAGGTTTTACAGACAAAACAAGTGGCTAATGGTTAACTAGCCCATCAATTATTTAACTTTATAGCATCAAACAATCATCTAAATGAATTTAATAATTGTATCACTACTAAGATATTAAAGACATTACGGATTATTTGCAATTATAATTGTTGCATAGATCACCAGGGGGCAGACCAGAAATTGGTCAGGGCATTTCTAGTACACTGGCCCATTTTTTCCATTGAGGCCCCAATTACTAGCCAAATAATAATCATTTTGTGCAAAACCCTCAATTTATACCAGACCACTGGGCTAAAGATGGACTAGCCCATCTGGCATTTGCCGAAACATCCCAATGGCCAGTTCGTTTCTGTAGAGCACCATTGAAACTTTGTAACTGTAGCGCTATGTTTCACCTGTCCTGCGGGGGCACTGTGGCACCGTGCTGCAGTTGCGGCAGCATGTTCCCCTGCCCTCCCCCTGACTCCCTTTGCTGGACTGCAGCTCTGCTGGGGGCATTTTCCGGGGCCAGGGTCTCACACAGCTCCCTGAGGGCCTCCAGGCGCTCTGCACCCCTCAGGGTCGCACTGCCCTCTGTGGGTAGACATGCCTAGAACAATATAAATAAAATATAATGAATCCTACTGGTACACGGGTACACGCACATGTGGGTACGCAGACCCACAAGCAACTGCGGCCCCTCATGATGAGCTCAGATTTCTTGTGGCCCCAACCCCAATCAAAGTTTCCCATCCCTGATGTAGACCAAGCTCCAGAGCCACGTTTGGAGTACAGTTCAGTACAGTGAAGTACAGTGGTTTGGAGAATGAGAACCCTGTTAGACTAAATGAGACTGACAATCAGGATCAACCTGTAAAAAAACACATCTCTTCCCAACCCTTCTGCTTCAAAGCCTCCATTGCATGGAAATCACAGGTGGCTGGTGAGGGGAGGACAGCTCATAATAATGGCTTGAATGGAGTGAACGGAGTGGTATCAAACACATGGAAACCATATCATTTTGATATCATTCCATTTATTCCCCAAGCCACCACTAATGGAAATTAGGCCTCATTTCATTCTATCATGTTACCGTGCAACAATGCTGTGAATTATTGATTCAAAAGATTTCGAGGTACCTGTTGTCTGTACACAGGTTCAGGTTCAGTGGCATCTCGCTCAGTGTTAGTAGTGTATACGTCACATCTCATAACTGTGGGGTTAAGGGACCGCACCCCGTTGATCTCAGACCACAAAAGTGGCAAAAAGGCAGTAATCTCTGAATGCACAGCCTGGGCGTCACAAGACACAAAACCACTGTTAGTAAGACTAGGCATTAAATCAAATTAAATGAGCATAGAATGATAAGCTGCTCATGCAATGCAATGGTACAGTGTTTCTATTAGGACTCCTTGTGACTGACACAACTACAGCTGATGTGTGCAATCCTAATACGGACACCATACAGCTCCCTACAATTAGATTGTGATAGGTTGACAAAAACTTTTATCCGCTGATCTGCACATAACCTATACATTTCCCAATGGAGCTCAAAGCCCTGTTAGGTATGAGTTCAATCATCACCTTTCTGCCAACCTTAACCATTCTGTTTTATTAAAAGGTTATTTCTTGTGGCCTGGGGTGGTCTAGCTGTCTAGGCTGCTGCCTCTAGAATACATGTACTGCTACCAGCATGGGTTTGAATCAAGCCCATTGCTCTTTCAGGCACATCCATTTTTAGTCTATACTTCTTTCTGTCCTATCCAATAAACAATAAAATATGTAAGGGGTGGGACTGCCCCACTCCTTAAAAAATAAATACATTTTATTTATCAAAGACAGCAAACAGTGAACAAACATTTTCTACAGTGGCCCTTCTTGTACAGTGGGGCAAAAAAGTATTTAGTCAGCCACCAATTGTGCAAGTTCTCTCACTTAAAAAGATGAGAGAGGCCTGTAATTTTCATCATAGGTACACTTCAACTATGACAGACAAAATGAGGAAAGAAAATCCAGAAAATCACATTGTAGGATTTTTAATGAATTTATTTGCAAATTATGGTGGAAAATAAGTATTTGGTCACATACAAACAAGCAAGATTTCTGGCTCTCACAGACCTGTAACTTCTTCTTTAAGAGGCTCCTCTGTCCTCCACTCATTACCTGTATTAATGGCACCTGTTTGAACTTGTTATCAGTATAAAAGACACCTGTCCACAACCTCAAACAGTCACACTCCAAACTCCACTATGGCCAAGACCAAAGAGCTGTCAAAGGACACCAGAAACAAAATTGTAGACCTGCACCAGGTTGGGAAGACTGAATCTGCAATAGGTAAGCAGCTTGGTTTGAAGAAATCAACTGTGGGAGCAATTATTAGGAAATGGAAGACATACAAGACCACTGATAATCTTCCTCGATCTGGGGCTCCATGCAAGATCTCACCCCGTGGGGTCAAAATGATCACAAGAACGGTGAGCAAAAATCCCACAACCACACGGGGGGACCTAGTGAATGACCTGCAGAGAGCTGGGACCAAAGTAACAAAGCCTACCATCAGTAACACACTACGCCGCCAGGGACTCAAATCCTGCAGTGCCAGACGTGTCCCCCTGCTTAAGCCAGTACATGTTCAGGCCCGTCTGAAGTTTGATAGAGAGCATTTGGATGATCCAGATGAGGATTGGGAGAATGTCATATGGTCAGATGAAACCAAAATAGAACTTTTTGGTAAAAACTCAACTTGTCGTGTTTGGAGGACAAAGAATGCTGAGTTGCATCCAAAGAACACCATACCTACTGTGAAGCATGGGGGTGGAAACATCATGCTTTGGGGCTGTTTTTCTGCAAAGGGACCAGGACGACTGATCCGTGTAAAGGAAAGAATGAATGGGGCCATGTATCGTGAGATTTTGAGTGAAAACCTCCTTCCATCAGCAAGGGCATTGAAGATGAAACGTGGCTGGGTCTTTCAGCATGACAATGATCCCAAACACACCGCCGAACCAACGAAGGAGTGGCTTCAGAAGAAGCATTTCAAGGTCCTGGAGTGGCCTAGCCAGTCTCCAGATCTCAACCCCATAGAAAATCTTTGGAGGGAGTTGAAAGTCCGTGTTGCCCAGCGACAGCCCCAAAACATCACTGCTCTAGAGGAGATCTGCATGGAGGAATGGGCCAAAATACCAGCAACAGTGTGTGAAAACCTTGTGAAGACTTACAGAAAACGTTTGACCTCTGTCATTGCCAACAAAGGGTATATAACAAAGTATTGAGATAAACTTTTGTTATTGACCAAATACTTATTTTCCACCATAATTTGCAAATAAATAAATTAAAAATCCTACAATGTGATTTTCTGGATTTCTTTTTCTCATTTCGTCTGTCATAGTTGAAGTGTACCTATGATGAAAATTACAGGCCTCTCTCATCTTTTTAAGTTGGAGAACTTGCACAATTGGTGGCTGACTAAATACTTTTTTGCCCCACTGTAAGTCACTCTGGATAAGGCTGTCTTCTAAATTACGAAAATATAACATTTTATGTAAATATGATGTCTTCTTTGAACCAGCTCCTTTTCCCATTCTTACCTCCCACTGGCTCCTGACTGAAAGAGACAGTAGCTTCACGGCTTGGAGCTGGGCCCCAGAGCAGATGGCCCCCAAACCATCAGCAGCCCCCAGGAACTCCTCCAGGACGGCGGGCCTCAAAGCACCCAGGGCTCTCTGGAGGACGAAAGATCATGCAGACAAAAATCATGACCACCACACGGACATGTTGACCATGGACAACACGACCACATACTGACCACTGACCAACACTGACCATTGACCAACACTCCAAAAATACATTGAATTACATAAATCTGAGGTGTTGCACCGTTGCCATACTCTGGGACTACAAATAGACAACTTCTGACCAAGGAAAACGTTTACTATATTGCACAAAATTTGACAGGGATTAACTTCTTTGGGAGCAGCGCACGAGGTGACCGTTTTGGAGACCCTGGCGTGCCCAAAGTAAAATGCCTCCCATTCAGGCCCAGAAAATAGGATATGCACATATTTAGTACCATTGGATAGGAAACACTCAGAATTTGTGTTAACATTTAACATGTTAACATTTCGTCTGTGAGTAAAACAGAATGGATATGGCAGGCGAAACCCCGAGGAATTTCTGTCCTGGAAAAATTGGTTTTGACACATTGCCTCATTTAGAGCCCCTCCCTTATGAAAATGCCTTTATAAGGGCATATGAATGCAGTACCTATCGCTTCCTCTGGATGTCAACAGTCTTGAGAAAGTGTTCTGATTCTTTTTAGATGCTTTTAGAGCAGAGAAGAAGAGGAATAAGGAAGTGTCCACGCAGGTCTCAATACAAGTGAATGTGCGCTCCCGGCTGGCACGTTCTTTGGTTTTTTCCTTTCTTATCGCCCAGTTTATATTCCGGTTGAAATATTATGCTATTTATACATAAAAGTGTTCCTAAGGATACATTTACAATGATGTTTGATTGTTCTTGGACAAGTTTATAGGTATAAGTTTAACGAGTTCTCTTCACGTTTCAATGGAGGAGTCAACGCTGTTTTTTCTGATTATAACGCGCCAACCAAACTGAGATTTATGGATATAATACATTACTTTTTCTAACAAAAGAACCATGGATTGTCTTCGTTGGACATTTGGGAAGCCCTCAGCAGAAGTTCTTCAAAAGGTAATTGATTTGTTTTCGCTGTGAAATGTGTTATGTGTGAACCGTGATAGCTTATGAATTCATGGTAATGGAAAAATATGTTAGGTGCTACCCTCAAACAATCAAATGTGGTGCTTTCGCCGTAAAGCCTTTTTGAAATCTGACAACGCTGTGATATTGCCAAGAAGCAGAGCTTTTGATGACTATGAAACACTTGTATATTGGTGCATGTTTAATAATTCATCTTTTGGATTTTGAATTTGGCGCCTTGCATTTCACCTGGTAGTGTCGGGAGTGAGGCATTAGCGCTCCCTAAGAAGTTAAATAAAGAGACACTTTATTCAGACATATTAAAAAATTACACATGATAATAATGAAGATGGAAATGGCAACGTTTGACAAGGAAAAAAACTAAAATGTGATTTCTACCTCTTTTCTCTTGGCTTGCCAGTCAGACATCTCTCGATCACTGAAGAGTACGATGGCTTCCTGGATATTCTCTTGCAAGCGAAACTTGGCCTTCTCCAGCCTGCTCCTAGCCATCGCCTTGGCTTTCGAGTAGATCTCACTATGGACCATGAACGGTGGGTGTGGATAGGCTTGGTCGCTACCCTGTGGAGGAGGGTTCTGGGTCTTCAGTTGGCCTTTAACTCTGAATTTGGGGATGTGGGTCTGTTTTTGAGTTGGTTCAGACTGGGTTTGGGGCACCGTGGGAACATGGTACAAACATTGACCCAGAGGTTGCTGCTCTTGCTCTTCGTGACTTTGGTTCAAAGGTTGAGTTTCACTGGGTTTGGCGCATGTTTGAACTTGGGCCAGAAGCTGAATTCGCGGTTCAATGGGAGTTTGAGTTTGCTGAGTTTGAGGTTTGTTTTGAGTCTGAACCTGAGATTGAGTGAGGCCCACTGGCTGAGGCTGTGTTGGGGTCTGAGTGTGAGGTTGACTTTGTTCTAGGGCCTTGGTGGTGGCTGTCTGCTGGCTGATGGCCTGGGGTAGACGGTCCCCTTGCAGTGGGATATGGGGTTCTGTGTGCCACCGATGTGGGGGTGTCTGAGTTGCAAGCTTGGCGTGGGATGGCAGGTCACGCTTGCTCTTGGCTGTGGCCACTGCAAATGAACCCCTCTGGGTCTCTGGCAGTGAGTACCAGCGGACTACCACCTTGGGTGGTGGCTCGTCCCCTGCCGGCACCTGAGCTCGCCTTGACCCCAGGGAGCTAAGCATCTCCACAATTTCCTGGAAAAGGAAAGACACACAAACCAAAGCAAACACCTCTGAAACTGAGACAGACAAACTTCAAAGAGCACTCTTCAATTTCTATATCCGCCTACAGTGATGTCTTAACATGTTCATAAACTAAGGGTTGGGTCTTTGCGAATGTAACAGCCACCAACTGTTTTCCATAGACTGAAATGGAGCATATTCGTTTCCTACCCAGCTAGCCTGAAATGTCAGATAATCATGGCTGCGGTGTGAATTCGTTGTCCATTACTGTAAGTACCTGAGCCTGAGCAACCGCTTCTGTGACTCTGTCCTCCAAAGCAGCTGCATTGAGGTGTTGAATAGGGGAGTTTGACTGTGCTTTCTCCACTAGGACTTTCAGGTCCTGCCCCTCTGTCACCACTTGGCCCTCAAGCTGCAGGCCACGAGAGATCAGTGCCTGTGTGGAACAAGAGAAACAAACAAAATGTTACAAAAACATTATTTTAAAGTTTCTAGAGTGTTATGAAGTAATGTGTCGTGGAAATTCTACACATGACGTGGAAAATACCACCAGGGACACCTGAAGTCAATCTAAATGAATAATTGTTTATTAACAGTTAACTGGAGAGGTGCCAACAAACTTGATGCACCATAGTGAACGTCTGTCAGGAGCTCTAACTGGGCAGTCCCGTTAGCTTTCTTATATACTTACACAGACAGGTAATATTTGCATGATTTAGTTTATTCATTATTAATCATAATTAATTAATCATCAACGTTTGGTTCATTCATGTGACTGGCCAATACTGGTTCATGCATGTGACAGACCAATACCTCACAAGGGTTCTTCTCTCCAAGCTGAGACCTTGAAACTGAGATAATGTTCCCAAAACAAGGTTCTGGGCGTACTGCCAAATTGCAGATACTGATAGTGAGGATTCGTTCAATCAGTCAATTGCATGAACACAGAAATTGGTTATTAGAAAAGCACAAACATAAAATGTTCCATCACAAATGTTAGATCAAAGTCTTATTAGAACTTAATGGCAATGGGAGCTAATGTCCTAGGAATGTTTTTAGTTTGCTGGTAGGGCTAAAGTTAATAACTGTAGTCTATATGATCTGCCACTACTAGAATACATGATCTGTCAATACTAGAATAAAGCAAAAGGACATTGATACTGTAAATAGTGATACATGTCCACATAAGCAGTCTAACGGCACCGAGTAGTGTATGCTAACGATAACAGTAGTGAGGAGATTGTGGGTGCTCACTTTGGCCTCTCTTCCAGGTTTCCTCTCTTCCAGGTGCTGGTGAACCTCCAGGGCTTCGGTCCCCCAGTGGCTCAGCTCGGCCAAACGGCCCTCTAACATGGACGTGGCCCTCTGTAGATCACTGCATGTCCTTTCCGCTCTGGCCAGCGCCTGCCAAACCTGCACACACACACATGTGCAGATTAGGGTTGGGGTTAGAGTTGGTCTCAATCTGAATTGAAGTCAGTAAAATGTTAAAATCTAAAATCTTTTGATGTAAATAGTTTTTTCATTTTCAGTTTATTGAAAAGTAATTTAAAATAGGTTCAATTTTTTTCAATTATTAGACTGTAATTTCAGTTTGCTTCCTGAATTGACTGACCCCAAGCCTAGTTCACAAATGACATCCACTTGTATCAAAACATAATACTGTTTCTTGAATAATCTTCTTATAGTCACATTCTTGTCATAACAGCTGCCAACACACTAGAAAAACATCTTAAAACTGCTAGTCTAATCATTCACATCCACAGTACTGTCCCAGTGTTTGAATGGCCAGCAGAAAGGCACTGGGATTGGGGCTACCTCCAGGAGTGTATGCCTGAGTTTTTCCACTTTGTCCACAGGGAAGTCTGGGGATGGGCGGAGAGAACCCAAATCCACCTCCATTATCTTCTTACTCAAAAGCTGCGGGGACAAAAATAGGAAAGAAAATGAGGGAGTGAAAGACAGTGCTTTGCACCAGGTGCAAACCATGGTTGTAGTGCTGCCGGAGCGCAGGGGAGTGGAGCCCCCTCACTTTTTGAATTTGAGAATACATGAAGCTGGTATTTCTGGAAAATGTGTTCTGATAAATTCTATTTAAATACCTCTAAAATTACATGTAAAACATTAGAATGACAAAACAAATAAATATGTATAGCAGCCTATAGGTAGGCTTAGGTAAATGGTGGTTTCATCCCTGTCTTTTCTTTGGTGGTGGCGAGAATGATGAAGAACTATAGGCTACGTGTGTGCACTGCGGAGGCCCGTCGGAGGCTTGACCACTTTGGCCAATCAGAACTTTGATAGTAAAATCTGCTGTTGAGACACATGAACCTTATCATCACACCAACGAGATTGTGGATCCAAATTCACAGTGTGTCTGCCTTGATGTTCATAAACCTCCACGGACCCCCTCTTGCACTGTGCAGTGGACACCCAAACCAGAGTGGCCACCTCATAGCCCAAAGAGCCTGACCCTCTCTGGAAGTTGCTGTAGCCCTGCTTGGGATATTTAGCCGGTATTGGCTATTGGTTGAGACGCACAAGGCTTCTTCGGTTGTCCCCATAAGAAAACCCTTTTTGGTTCCATGTAGAACCCTTTTTGGTTCCAGTTGGAACTCTTTTGGGTTCCGTTTAGAACCCTCTGTGGAAAGGGTTTACATGAGACCGAAAAGAGTTCTTCAAAGCCACAAAAAAAAAAAAAAAGTTTTAGGTTCTAGATAGCACCTTTTTTTCTAAGAGTGTACTTGGTCAATTGATTTGATAGCATGTTTAATAACCTCTGTTTTATTTTGTTCTTTAATAGGGTAGGGCTATATTGTAACCATGTGTTCAAGCTAATCAAATCAAAGTTTATTTATGATACAGCATAGTGTAAGCTACACAATACAATGAAATGCCTACTCTCAACTAAAGCTCTCCTCGCAAACAGTGCAATGATTTTAAGCTACAGTATATGTATTTGTATTTACATTAGGCTATAGCCTACAAATAGCTATACCATGTATTCGTAGGCCTATTACACTACACTGCAAATTATTTTTGTTTCTGAACTGGCCGAATGGCAGAGGTATCCCCTCAGCACCACAAGTTGGTTGAACTTCTTTAACATCATTGCGCAATCATGGCGCTGTCCTTTCAGCACCACGAAAGGCGTTCCAATCACTTAAAAGAACACTCATCAATATCTGTTGCATACACCTAATAGTCCAGTCATCATTTATTATTATTATTATCATTACACATAGTGGAGTATCACTTCTCACAGTGGTGCTCGTTTAGTAAAGTTCGATCAACACTGAATAAATGTCTCGCAAGATCACATACTGATTCATTTGCATTTTACACAACAGAACCGAATATGAAAGCATAGCATAGTAGGCATATAAAGTTAACGTTACACCAAAAACACCTCCACATTTCTAAAGAGATTTTAAGATGGTAATCTGAAGCTGAATGGTAAAAAATATATATATAATGCGCCAGAACTCAACAGAGCGCACCACTAGGCAGGATATATGTTTTGATTGAAAATGCAAGAAAGGCTAATAGTTATTTAACACCATCTACTCTAATCCGCTCATGAAAGATCTAAATGCATATGCCCACGAATGATCATTCACGACCGACAGTGATGATGCCGTATTTTGACATTAAGTATGCCTAACTTGGTGCTTGAGGGCATTAAAAATCTCAAATGTCCTTGAGACAATACGTGTGGGCATAGGCAGACGTTGCAATTAGAGGATGCATTTTATACATATTCTATCATTTTAGGCTATTCAATAGGCTACATCTGTCGGTACAAACTCTGATTTAGGAATTTATGCGAATGAACGCAAATTCATTTTGAGCTCTCTCACCTACAAAATAGCACTACACCACTGGTGCAAACCCATTAGTAAGTCTGGTTCTATGGCTCCTATTTAATTGGAGGAGAAGACTCCAGATCCCTCACGTCAGACCTTCTTCTCCAATGGTTTTCAAAAAGGCGATGAAAGAGAACACGAGGAATGAAGGAAAGACAAATTGAGAAAGTCTCATTGTAGTTGTCTGCCGAGTTCTGTGGAGATATTCAAAGAAGGAAAGAGAGGAAGTCTCCACACCACTCTCTCACTTGAGTATCTTACCTAGTTATTTTCAGATGATCACATTTTTGCTATTTTTGTAGCTTTGGCAACTGAACTCAGCAAAAAAAGAAACGTCTTCTCACAGTCAACTGCGTTTATTTTCAGCAAATTTAACATGTGTAAATATTTATATGAACATAACAATATTCAACAACTGAGTCATAAACTGAACAAGTTCCACACACATATGACTAACAGAAATGGAATAATGTGTCCCTGAACAAAGGGGCGGTCAAAATCAAAAGTAACAGTCAGTATCTGATGTGGCCACCAGCTGCATTAAGTACTGCAGTGCATCTCCTCCTCATGGACTGCACCAGATTTGCCAATTATTGCTGTGAGATGTTACCCCACTCTTCCACCTGCAAGTTCCCTGACATTTCTGGGGGGAATGGCCCTAGCCTTCACCCCCCGATCCAACAGGTCCCAGACGTGCTCAATGGGATTGAGATCTGGGCTCTTCGCTGGCCATGGCAGGAAATCAAGCACAGAACGAGCAGTATGGCTGGTGGCATTGTCATGCTGGAGGGTCATGTCAGGATGAGCGTTGAGATTGCCTGCAATGACAACAAGCCCAGTCCGATGATGCTGCGACACACCTCCCCAGACCATGATGGACCCTCTACCTCCAAATCGATCCCGCTCCAGAGTACAGGCCTCGGTGTAACGCTCATTCCTTTGACGATAAACGTGGATCCGACCATCATCCCTGGTGAGACAAAACCGCGACTCGTCAGTGAAGAGCACTTTTTGAAGAGTGAAGAGCACTTTTCTGGTCCAGCAACGGTGGGTTTGTGCCCATAGGCGACGTTGTTGCCGGTGATGTCTGGTGAGGACCTGCCTTACAACAGGCCTACAAGCCCTGTCCAGCCTCTCTCAGCCTATTGCGGACAGTTTGAGCACTGATGGAGGGATTGTGTGTTCCTGGTGTAACCCGGGCAGTTGTTGTTGCCATCCTGTACCTGTCCCGCAGGTGTGATGTTCGGATGTACCAATCCTGTGCAGGTGTTGGTACACGTGGTCTGCCACTGCGGGGACGATCAGCTCTACGTCCTGTCTCCCTGTAGCGCTGTCTTACATGTCCCAATGTACGGACATTGCAATTTATTGCCCTGGCCACATCTGCAGTCCTCATGCCTCCTTGCAGCATGCCTAAGGCACGTTCACGCAGATGAGCAGGGACCCTGTGCATCTTTCTTTTGGTGTTTTTCAGAGTCAGTAGAAAGGCCTCTTTAGTGTCCTAAGTTTTCATAACTGTGACCTTAATTGCCTACCGTCTGTAAGCTGTTAGTGTCTTAACGACCGTTCCACAGGTGCATGTTCATTAATCATTGAACAAGCATGGGAAGTGGATGTCATAAATGTATCACTAGCCACTTAAACGATGCCATTTATAATGTATAATGTTTACATATCCTACACTACACTTCTCACATGTATATACTGTACTATATACCATCTACTGCATCTTGCCTATGCCGGTCAGCCATCGCTCATCCATATATTTATATGCACATACTCGTATTCATTCCTTTACACTGTGTGTATAAGGTAGTTGTTGTGAAATTGTTAGATTACTTGTTAGATACTACTGCATGGTCGGAACTAGAAGCACAAGCATTTCGCTACACTCGCATTAACATCTGCTAACCATGTGAATGTGACAAATAAAATTTGATTTGATTTGAAACAGTGTTTAATGAAGATCTGTGGAGTTATTTGGATTTTTACAAATTATCTTTGAAAGACAGGGTCCTGAAAAAGGGACGTTTCTTTTTTTGCTGAGTTTATGTGTGTGTTTTCTATACTTGTTTGCACCTCTCCCAGTAGGCTTTACAGACGCTCCCCAACCCTTGGCTGCAACCCTTCTAATTTTGTGTACACTGCACACATAACTCATGTGGAATTCCGGGTCTCTGGCAGCGTTTGGAACTGACGATCTGCGGTCAAGAACGTAGAGTTCTTAGTCCCTTGACTTTTTGGCCCTGACAGAGACATGGATCACCCCAGAGAACACTGCTACTCCAGCTGCTCTTTCTTCATCTGACTACGTTTTCTCTCATAGTCCGAGAGCATCTAGTCGTCGCGGTGGTGGAGATTTTCTCTTTTCTCCCTCTCTCACCTGTCTACCTCCTCCTCAAATCCATGCTGTCACTGTCACTTGTCCACTCAAGCTTAACATTATTTCCATCTATCGCCCACCAGGTGCCCTTTGAGAGTTCCTCAATGAGCTTGACACCTTGATAATCTCCCAACGTCTGCCTACGATTCATTTCTTACCAACTCACCGCCCACCCCCAATTTATAAAAATTAACCAGCACTTGCACTTGACCCCCTAGCTCTGAGGAAAAGTGTACTTTGTATGCCTGTGATATGTGGTTGTCCCACCTAGCTATCTTAAGATGAATACACTAACGGTAAGTCTCTCTGGATAAGCGTGTCT
The DNA here is from genome assembly GCA_030435695.1 of Brachymystax lenok tsinlingensis. Classification (NCBI taxonomy): domain Eukaryota; kingdom Metazoa; phylum Chordata; class Actinopteri; order Salmoniformes; family Salmonidae; genus Brachymystax; species Brachymystax lenok. The sequence goes on from CM059796.1 coordinate 13,552,564, forward strand.
GCTAAATGACTAAAATGTAAAATGTTGCATACTAGTGTAAGGTGAAGTTGCCCTTTGATGCTGATCTTGGCTCAGTTTAGTATTTTCCCCACTAACGATTAAGGTTAGGATTGGGGGAAGGGAAGCTGATCGTAGATCTGTATCTAGGGGAAATTTCACCCAGGCGAGTAGTGTACCTGCACCCTCTTCTTGTAGGCTTTCAGTGGGACAGACTCCACCTCTAGGTGCTCCCTCAGCACCCAGCCTGCCTCTTGGGCCAGAGCCTGCACCGCCTGGATGCTCAGAGGACCAGCACTGGGCTGGTTCGATACCTCCTAGTTAACACAAGAGAATTCAGACCACAAACATCATTAGGTCGCTGTGCTAAAGCCTGGCCATTAATTCTGGGAGCTAGTCCTCAGGGTCATATTCATTAGGCCTGAAGAAAACAAACTGAAACAGTGAGGGACTACCCTGGACTTGACCAATAGGAAATGCTTATTTTCATGTTCCGTTGCAAAACCTTCTAAAACATTTAATGTAATATAACCCCGGTCTCAGTCAAGGTTACGCTGAACCACTTCCACTTACATACACAAATTAAAAACCAACAAATGCATGGTGAAAAGATCAGAAAGGTTTGTATAGGGGACAATAGCACTCACAAACATAGTCCTCTTCATGTAGTCGGCCCACTGCATGTTCAGCTTAATAAGTTCGGCTACCAGGGCTTTGCTGGTAGATGGGTCTGTGACCTCGATGAGGAAGTTACCCACCTCGTTGAGGTAGGCTTGCAGGGTGCTCCACTGGGACACCTGCTGGGATGTCCCCTAAAGGGTTGGAGAGACAGTAGGGTGAAGCTTTGCTACAGAACATTTCACACAAGATTAATATGCAGTAATTGCCATAATAAAGTATTATTTTCAATACATAGACTATTTGCAATAAATGTGGATACTGAAAATGACTTTTACCAGAAATCTACATTAAATACTGCTCAAACAAGATGTTAGCTCTCAAGGCTTTTGTTCTATCCCAGTACCAACACATCTGACTCAACTCATCAAAAACAAGTTTGTCAATTCAGTGTATTTTCATCCAAATATCAGTTTCAAATCAGAACATTTTTAAATTACCCCTAATTTTTACAATTGAAGACAGTGTAACAATAACCCCACAGCCTGTAACAATTTCACTTCCATCACTTTCGGTTGAATTGTAAACAGCTGGAATGTCCTAGAAACTTTGTTACAGTGTGTAATGGTAGCTAAGATATGTATGTTTGTATAACATATTATGAATCTACCTCAAAAATATGTTTATACTAAGCAAAAGCCTAAAACTGTTACTTTGGTCCCCTGTTTCCTTTACAACTTGCCCAAAAATAAACATTTGTTCTCCTGGTGATCCCTACTGAACATGACTCTGGTGTGTTAGAGCTGGACTAAAATAAAATCTTGCACACACTGCAGCTCTTCAGGGACCAGAGTTTCCTTCCCCTGATGTAGGGTATGGGGGCCAACTAGAGTGGGACCTAGGGGTACTTCCGGCGCCGACAGAGATGGCAGCCTCGCTTCACGTTCTCAGGAAACCATGCAGTATTTTGTTTTTTTATTACTTCTTACATTGTTACCCCGGAAAATATTAAGTTTTATTACATACAACCGGGAGGAACTATTGGATATAAAGCAACGTCAACTTACCAACATTACGACCAGGAATACGACTTTCCCAAAGAGGATTCTCCTTTCGTTAACCCAAACACAACAACAGACTGGATAGCACGTAGCTACTCAAAACAACGGCGGCGCCGAGAAGAGGAAAGCGCCGGTCTTTTTGGTCAAGCTACGTCGACGGGCGCATCGTGCACCTCTCCCGAGTATTTTAATCGCCAATGTACAGTCTCTTGACAACAAAGTAGACGAAATCCGATCGAGGGTTGCCTTTCAGAGAGACATTCGAGACTGCAACGTTCTTTGCTTCACGGAAACATGGCTCACTCAGGACACGCGTTATCAGAGTCGGTACAGCCACCTGGTTTCTCCACGCATCGCGCCGGACGAAACAAACATCTCTCTGGTAAGAAGAAGGGCGGGGTGTGTCTTATGATTAACGAGGCGTGGTGTGATCATAACAACATACAGGAACTCAAGTCCTTTTGTTCACCTGACATAGAATTCCTTACAATCAAATGCAGACCGCATTATCTGCAAGAGAATTCTCTTGATTATAATCACAGCCGTGTACATCCCCCTCAAGCTGATACATCGGCGGCACTGAAAGAAATTCATCGGACTCTATGTAAACTGAAACCACATATCCTGAGGCTGCATTTATTGTGGCTGGGGATTTTAATAAAGGCTAATTTAAGAGCAAGGCTCCCGAAATTTTACCAGCATATCGAATGTGCCACCGGGCTGGTAAAATCCTGGACCACTGTTATTCCAACTTCCGTGATGCATACAAGGCTATTCTCCGCCCTCCTTTTAAGCCGTCTGACCATGACTCCATTTTGTTGCTCCCAGCCTACAAACAGAAACTAAAACAGGAAAGCGCCCGTTCTCAGGTCTGTTCAACGCTGGTCAAACCAATCTGATTCCATGCTGCAAGATTGCTTCGAGCACGTGGACTGGGATATGTTCCGGATAGCATCTGACAACAACATTGATGTATCACATGATTCGGTGAGCGAGTTTATTAGCAAATGCATTGGTGATGTTGTGTACCACATAGCAAATATCAAAACCTTCCCAACCAGAAACCATGGATTGATGGGCAGCATTGGCGCATAAAACTGAAAGCGCGAACCACTGCTTTTAACCAGGTAAGGCTACGGAAACATGACTGAATACAAACAGTGCAGCTACTCCCTCCGCAAGGCAATCAAACAAGCTAGCGTCAATATAGAGACAAAGTAGAGTCACAATTCAATGGCTCAGACACAAGAGGAATGTGGCAGGGTCTACAGTCAATCACGGACTACAAAAGAAAACCAGCCCGTCACGGACCATGACGTCCTGCTCCCAGACAAACTAAACAACTTCTTTGCTCGCTTTGAGGACAATACAGTGCCACCGACACGACCCTACTACCAAAACCTGCGGGATCACCTTCACCGCAGCCAATGTGAGAAAAACATTTAAATGTGTTAACCCTGCCAAGGCTGCCGGCCCAGATAGCATCCCTGGCCGTGTCCTCAGAGCATGCGCCAGACCAGCTGGCTGGTGTGTTTACGGACATATTCAATCAGTCCCTATCCCAGTCTGCTGTTCCCACATGCTTCAAGAGGGCCACCATTGTTCCTGTTCCCAAGAAAGCTAAGGTGACTGAGCTAAATGACTATCGCCCCGTAGCACTCACTTCCGTCATCATGAAGTGCTTTGAGAGATTAGTCAAGGATCATATCACCTCCATCCTGCCAGACACCCTGGACCCACTCCAATTTGCTTACCGTCCCAATAGGTCCACAGACGCACGCAATCGCAATCACACTGCATACTGCCCTAACCCATCTGGACAAGAGGAATACTTATGTAAGAATGCTGTTCATCGACTACAGCTCAGCATTTAACACCATAGTTCCCTCCAAGCTCGTCATTAAGCTCGAGACCCTGGGTCTCGACTCCAGCCCTGTGCAACTGGGTCCTGGACTTCCTGTGGGCCGGTCCCAGGTGGTGAGGTAGAAACAACATCTCCACCCGCTGATCCTCAACACTGGGGCCCCACAAGGGTGCGTTCTCAGCCCTCTCCTGTACTCCCTGTTTACCCATGACTGCGTGGCCAAGCACGCATCCAACTCAATCATCAAGTTTGCTGGCGACACTACAGTGGTAGGCTTGATTACCAACAACGACGAGGCGGCCTACAGAGAGGAGGTGAGGGCCCTCGGAGTGTGGTGTCAGGAAAATAACCTCTCACTCAATGTCAACAAAACAAAGGAGATGATCGTGGACTTCAGGAAACAGGAGAGAGAGCACCCCTATCCACATCGAGGGGACAGTAGTGGAGAAGGTGGAAAGTTTTAAGTTCCTCGGCGTACACATCACGGACAAACTGGATTGGTCCACCCACACAGACAGCGTGGTAAGAAGCGCAACAGCGCCTCTTCAACCTCAGGAGGCTGAAGAAATTTGGCTTGTCACCAAAATCACTCAAAGCTTTTACAGATGCACAATCGAGCATCCTGTCGGGCTGTATCACCGCCTGGTACGGCAACTGCTCCGCCCACAACCGTAAGGCTCTCCAGAGGGTAGTGAGGACTGCTAGCATCACCGGGGTTAAACTACCTGCCCTCCAGGACACCTACACCACCCGATGTCACAGAAAGGCCAAAAAGATCATCAAGGACAACAACCACCCGAGCCACTGCCTGTTCACCCGCTATCATCCAGAAGGCGAGGTCAGTACAGGTGCATCAAAGCTGGGACCGAGAGACTGAAAAACAGCTTCTACCTCAAGGCCATCAGACTGTTAAACAGCCATCACTAACATTGAGTGGCTGCTGCCAACATACTGACTTAAATCTCTAGCCACTTTATACATAGGAATTGGATGTAACAAATGTATCACTAGCCACTTTAAACAATTTTGTATATAATGTTTACGTATCCGACATACTCATATCAAATGTATACACTGTACTCTAAACCATCTACTGTATCTTGCCTATGCCGTTCGGTCATCGACCCAAATCTCTAACCACTTTAATAATTATAATTGGATGAAATAATGTATCACTAGCCACTTTAAACAATGCCATTTATATAATGTTTACATATCCTACATTACTCATCTCATATATATGTGTATATACTGTACTCCCATACCATCTACTGCATCTTGCCTATGCGGTCAGCCATCGCTCATCCATATATTTATATGTACATACTCGTATTCATTCCTTTACTCTTGTGTGTATAAGGTAGTTGTTGTGAATTTGTTAGATTACTTGTTAGATACTACTGCATGGTCGGAACTAGAAGCACAAGCATTTCGCTACACTCGCATTAACATCTGCTAACCATGTGTATGTGACAAATAAAATTTGATTTGATTTGACCTGTACCTCTGTCCCAGAGGAGTGTATAGGTGACTGTGACTCCTGAGCCAGCCACGTCTGTAGGGGGGGAAGATTCTTGCTGTAGGCCTCCCAGGTACTCAACACACGTCCCATGGTGCCTTTCACTGCCGCCACTTCCTCTGTGCTCGTGGCCGTGTCACTCTCTGCCTCTTTCACCTGCCTAATGACAAGCTGGGCATCCTCACCTGGGGAGTGGAATGCAAAAGGTTTAGGGCCAAGGTTTAACAGGGTTGTGTCATTGGAGGCTAGAATTCTACTGTAGGCCTCGCTCAGCAGGACACAACAACGTGCATCGTGTAATTCAATAGCAACAATGCTGCTCTGAACAACCATTTGAAGAATGTTGTGATTATGGTGGTCCAAAGGGAGATTGTGTACAGTGTGCTGCATGAGTTTTGCAATTTTGATTGGTCACACCCATATTGATCAGGTCACAGCCCGCTACACACACCATACAGGAGAAAACACACTTCAATGACTGTTGAAGAACGGTGAGCACTGTTTAGGGGAAATGTATTGTTCAGTACAAACTGTTACGCAATGTAGCAATGAATTCAGGATGAATTCCATCGTACACACTGAAAACTCATAAGGCTATTTCTCTCGTACAGACACGTTTATTCTCACACAGTCACTCACACACATATACAGTGAGTACACAAATAACACAGTATTTTCTTTCGCACACACATTTTCACGGACACACAGAAGCCTTACCCAGAGCTGCCTTGCTTGTGTAAGTGCTGGCTGTCTGTTTAAATTTTTGGAGGGCATCCATCAGATGAGAAACTAGGCATTGGCGATCCACTGTGTCCTGAGATAAGATATGATTCATACAAAACCATTGAGTAAAAAACCTTACGAGTAAAAATGGGTTTCCTTGTCAACATAGGATTCCTTGTTGTTTCAACTTACTTCATCAAAGTAATTGTGGATAGTTTGACGAATTTATTACCTCGTTAACTTTGATTCAAGTAAAAAGTAAAAAATTGACAAGTCTAATTTAAACTGAAACTGGATGTTTATCTAGATTGTTCGCCGAGTGGTACCACACTGGTATCTGATGTAAGACAATTGCTAATCTTGATCACATAATGAGTAGTAACTTGGGATATAAGGTGACTTGTAGATCAGAATCACTGATCTCGAACATGCACATTGATACATGCACATCGATCACAAACAGTGAATCCACTTCCCGTCACTGCAGTGCCATGATGCACAGCCAGGAGCACATTTTTGGACAGAGGCCCAGCCAACTCACATGCCAGTCCTGTAGGAGCAGACGCACTGCATCATGGGAGCTGTAGGGCCCTTTCCAGGAGCGTAACTTGGCACCAATTTGAGCCAGTAGATCCAGGACGGTGTGCCGGTGCTCCCGGTATTCCAGTTTGATCCCGTGGTACTTAGCCGTGACACGGGCGTTGGTGAAACTGTGGTAATAAAGACAGGGTTGTGTTCAGTAAGCAACAAACATAAGGGAAAAGACAGAAACAGGGAGGGACAACCTGGACTTATCCAACAGGAAATGCTCATTTTTGTTGCAAAACATTTTAAATGTTTCTGTTGTGTGCCCACGACCCAGGGGTCAGGAATGACATGGTGCAGAGTGATACAGTTCATTACCTGTGAGTTTAGTACAACATACATTGCAGGTTTGGGAAATGTAATGGAAATGCCACATCATTTAGTGAACTGCCTATTTTTTCCACCCACTCATTTTGTATTTGATGTTTTCATTAATAATTAACCCAGTACCTACACCTACAGTACATGTGTTTGCTGAGGCGGAACTAACCTCTGGACCAGGCATTCCCAACCTTTTTTCCCCAGGGTCCCCTTTTTTATGTCAAAAATATCACGCTGCCCCATGCAATTCTACGTAGTTAAATAAGACTCGACATCTTTTAGGTAGGCTATTTAATGATAATAATTTATATGAACTCTCAATTTAATTATACATACTCTCTTTTACAGAAAGTGAATAGATCAATTGATAGCGACTGAGTCACACATTGTATAAGTCCAATTTCTTTGACTGTTTGACTTTAGAAGGTTGTGGCTCAGCTTCTGAATGTCATAGAGCCAAACCAAATACAGTGCCTTCGGAAAGTATTCAGAGCCCTTGACTGTTTCCACATTTTGTTAGGGTACAGCCTTATTATAAAATTGATTAACTCGTTTTTTTCCCTCATCAATCTAAACATAATACTCCATAATGACAATTCTTTTTTTATATCACATTTGACACGCACTGTCAACTGCGGGACCTTATATAGACAGGTGTGTGCCTTTCCAAATCATGTCCAATCAATTGAATTTACCACAGGTGGACATCTCAAGGATGATCAATGGAAACAGGATGCACCTGAGCTCAAATTCAAGTCTCATAGCAAAGGGTCTGAATACTTATGTAAATAAGGTATTTCTAAAAACCTGTTTTCACTTTGTCATGATGGGGTATTGTGTGTAGATTGCAGAGGATTTGTTTTTGTTTTAATCCATTTTAGAATAAGCTGTAACGTAACAAAATGTGGGAAAAAGTCAAGGGGTCTGAATACTTTCCGAAGGCACTGTATATTCCCATGTGCATCAGAGTCGTGTCTTCCTCTGGCATGTTTCTATAAAAAAGCTGTTAAATCAAGGAAGGTCCCGCCCCCCCATGGTTGGGAACCCCTTCTCTAGACCACCCAGGCCACACTGCCATTCATTGTAAATAACTTCAATCAAACCTGCTTTTGCACTCTGTATTCAGTATGTTTGTTTACAAACTACTTTCATCTCACTAAAAAGGTGTCTTATTCTATAAAAAAGATGCATCTAGTTTTGAGGGAAGTCTATCTGCTATTTTACAGGTCCCAAAACTAGCTATATTTTCATCATCATACCAACTGACTTACTATTTTTATTGGCTATCATACAACTTTTCCATCTGGGCCAATCAGGTTGTTTCAGACAGGAAGTGATCTCTGTTCCAAGGGAAGTTGTGCCCGTTGTTATACCCACCGTCTCTTGATTTCGTCTAACTTCTCCACAGGCACGAGTACAGCACCGGTCTCAGCCTGGTTGCAGAACGTGTGAAGGATGTTGAGGTGGCTGCTCAACTCAACCATTGAATTCTGGGGGAGAATGCATGATCGTAAAAATATACACATTTACATGTAGCGGCTGTATGTATCAAGTGTCTTAGATGCTGCCCTGATCTTCAATGTAGTCAATGTAGTCAATTTCAAACAAGTATAGTAACTGTTTGTTTCATTTACCGGGAACAACAGCCTTTAGACAGTGTTGAAGAGATAGAGGCAGAGATAGATGGAGATAGAGCAAAGAGAGCCCATCTTTGCCATTATCACTTCTGTGACAGCATGGGGAGTGCCATTGAGGGCTAGCCTATCTCCATTTGAAAGTAGTCAATTCCTTCTTCTCCAACTTCTCAAACTACCTGAAAAGCTGCATACCGTTGTGCTGGAGTGTGAATAGTCTGAACAGACATGATTTACTGCCACCTAGCTGGAATGTTTGCTCAGGAGTATCATTTAATGGCTAATCCCTCCTGCTGACCTGGATAGAATTATGTGATCAGTCCCTTAACCCATAGGAAGTCCCACCCAGTTGGCTACATTAAAATGGTGAAAGCCTCCATTTGCGCTGCCCATGCTGAAACAAGCTTTGTAGAAATACCTCTATCTATCTCTATGAGATCTCTATGAGAGAGAAGGAAAGACACCTTGAGTTTTTCCTGTTTGACTCTTGCTTCTTTGGCAGCACAGGCGTGGTCCTGAGCATTTCCTCCCTCTTCAGATAGTACTGCCTCCATACGGTGAAGCCACGCCCCTACAAAGTCCATTGGAGCAGGAAGATATGTATCCAGCTCAGCCTTACACTGTCGCAGCTATAGGAGAGCACAAATGCACACACACACAAACACACACACACAGGAATTAGAAGAGCAGGTGGTCATGTGTACAAAAAATATGCAGTGCCTTCAGAAAGTATTCATACATCTTGACTTATTCCACATTTTGCTGTGTTACAGCCTGAATTCAAAATGTATTAAATATTATTTTTTTTCTCAACCATCTACACACAATATACCCCATAATGACAATGTGAAAACATGTTTTTAGAAATGGTAGCAAATGTATTGAAAATGAAATAAAGAAATATATAATTTACAACATCTCAAGTATTCAGACCCTTAGAATCACCTTTGGCAGCGAGTACAACTGTGAGTCTTTCTGGGTAAGTCTCTAAGAGCTTTGCACACCTGAATTGTACAATATTTGCACATTATTATTCTTCAATTATTGCTCAGTCAAATTGGTTGTTTATCATTGCTTGACATCTTTTTTTAAGTCTTGCCATTTTTTAAGTCTAGGCCACTCACGAACATTCAATGTCGTCTTGGTAAGCAAGTCCAGTGTATATTTTGCCTTGTGTTTTAAGTTATTGACCTGCTGGAAGGTACATTTGTCTCCCTGTATCTGTTGGAAAGCAGACTGAACCAGGTTTTCCTCTGAGATTTTGCCTATGCTTGGCTCTATTCTGTTTCTTTTATCCTAAAAAACTCCTTAGTCCTTGCCGATGACAAGCATACCCATAACATGGTGGAGCCACCACCATGCTTGAAAATATGAAGAGTGGTACTCAATGATGTGTTGTGTTGGATTTGACCCCAAACATAACGCTATGTATTCAGGACATAAAGTTTTTTTTTTTTGCCATATTTTTTGCGGTTTTACTTTAGTTCCTTATTGCAAACAGGATGTTTTGGAATATATTTCTTCTGTACAGGCTTACTTCTTTTCACTCTGTCATTTAGGTTAGTATTGTAGAGTAACTACACTGTTGTTGATCAATCCTCAGTTTTCTCCTATCACAGCCATTAAACTCTGTAACTGTTTTAAAGTCATAATTGACCTCATGGTGAAATCCCTGAGCGGGTTCATTCCTCACCGGCAAATTAGTTAGGAAGGATGCCTGTACTGTATATTTGTAGTGACTGGGTGTATTGATACACCATCCAAAGTGTAATTAAGAACTTCAACATGCTCAAAGGGATATTCAATGTCTGCTTTTTAAAATGTTTACCCATCTACCGATAGGTACCCTTCTTTTTGCGAGGCATTGTAAAACCTCTCTGGTCTTTGTGGTTGAATCTGTGTTTGAAATTCACTGTTCGACTGAGGGACCTGATAGATAATTGTATGTGTGGGGTACAGAGATAAGGTAGTCATTTAAAAATCATGTTAAACACTATTATTGCACACATGCAGTCCATGTAACCAACTTATTATGTGACTTGTTTAGCACATTTTTACCATAACAAATGGGTTGAATACTTATTGACTCATAAAATGTTAATTTTTTTATGAATTTGTACAAATTTATAAAAACATAATTCCACTTCGACATTATGGGGTATTGTGTATAGGCCAGTGACACTAAATCTCAATTTAATCAATTTAAAATTCAGGTTGTAACACAACAACATTTTGAAAAATGTAAGGAGTGCGAATACTTTCTGAAGGCACTGTACATATAGTGTATATATACACAGGGCCGTGATTCTGTAACCCCTGATACCTGATCCATGTCAATGAATTATGTAATTACCCAAAATATAAATAGAATATCTAATGGTATAACAGGGGGCAACTTCTACACACTCCCACTGGTGACTGTGGTGAGGCAATTTTACAATAAATAGCTTCTCCTTTTCAATTTATTGAGAAATCATTGAATATAGTTGCCCTTTTTAATTATTGACTTGGAATTTCAGTTTACTTCCTGAATTTCTCTAACCTTCTCTTCCAGGCAGTCCCAGGCTGCTCTTAGGGCACGTTGCTCCTCGCTGGGCTCCGTGCAGCGTCGCATGGCTCCCAACAGGGGCATCACTGGCCGTCGCTGCTCACTGAAGGATACCGCAAATGCCTGGAATGCCTGGAACCCACATAGACAAAACATATTATGTACAATATATGACAGAGTCTAGCAGATAGCCTTCAGCTCAGTTGGCTAATGCAGTCACGTGAATGACCCGGATTCAACATTTGGTTGGTCGCACAATGGTCATACAGACCTGAAATGTACTGTGCTGGCTTTCACGTTGTCCATTTCAGCAGTTTCAGCACAGCTTAAGTCAATAAAAGTGAGCTGAGCTGGCCTAACATTTCTGACATTTCAGTCAAGTTTTCAAGATGGAGCACTTTCAGAACAGAGCATAAACTGGGATGATGCATTTTGTAGTGAAGGTGCTCCATCTTGAAAACTTGACTGCTGAAAAATTGTGACTGCAATAACAGTGGATTCATCAACAAAAGACTAATTGAGTGAACTATCCCTTAATGTTTGTGACAGCATGATAGTGTGAAAAAGGTCTAACCTGATACCGCTCTGCATAGGCTTTTTTCTCCGTGGATGCCCACACCTCCAGCAGCTCCTGATAGGCCCGTTGTAGCCAGCAGGTCACCTCCCGTGCCCTTTGATTGGGTGAGGCCTGGGATCATAACGTTACAAAAGAAGGCAATATCAATCACTCATTCACGCACACTTCACTCTTTCACTGATTCACTCATTTTTACTTAGTCTCCCAATGACATAAATGCAATGTGAAAAGTAGAAGTTTGAATTCCAACATAAGGGGTGAATCCTATCAAACCTGCTATAACAATGTTTAGGTAGTATTTCTTGTTGCCAAGAAGTGCATGCACAGTGTACCTGGTGCAGGGGAGAGACAGCGATGGCGGGGGTGAAGTGAGAGGGCAAATTGATAGGAGAAAGGCAGGGGGGCTGGGCCTGGGTGAACAGCTGCACCACCCCACGAACAATAGAAGAGAAGAAGAGGAGGAAAATGAAAAGGAGAAGAAGGAGGAAAAGGAGGAAGAAGAAGAGGAGAGAAACATTACAGTGCAGGAATCTGGATGGATGGATCGAAGGATGAAGGGATGGCTAGATGGATGGGCGGAAGGGATGGACAGACGGAAGGGACGGACCAGGGGAGAACGACAGCCCCCTCTCATTGAAGCCACGGAAGTTCAAGGCCGACCGCGGTACTGCAGGCATTGTTTTTAGAAAACAGGGTCCCCCATTATAGTAACTGGAAAAAAATCTTTGTGGTCAATCTTCATGTAAATAAAAACATTTTTTGACGACAATCATGGCACCAATAATTGCCCCCAATACACCAGATGCATGTCCTTGAACAAATTATTTTTTAAATCGCCTACAGAAAAAGTAGTTGGATAATGTAGTTGCTAATGGCAGCTTTCGGAGTCTGCTGTGATGGATTTTACACTAAATCTATGATGAGTCTATGAAATTTTATTTAGTTCCTCCACATTGAAATGAATGGTGGCCAACTTGAAAATAGGCTGCTGTGACTGATGTCACACTAAATATTTTACACTATGAATCTATGAAATTTGAAAATAGGCTGCTGTTACTGATTTTACACTAAATCTATGATGAAGGTCCATCAATGTAGAGTCATCATAGATTTAGTGTAAAATCAGTCACTGCAGCCTATTTTCAAGTTGGCCACCATTCATTTCATTGTGGAGGAACTTCATTGATTTTTCAATGCCAAAAAGGAATAGATATTGGTGTAATATAACCAAGGCTGAAAATGTGTGTTACTGTGTCATCTCTCCTCCGTGACCCGGAAACCGATAAGGGGTCAAGTGGTCGAGTGGTGTGTCAGTTCGTTAGTAGGCAAATGGAAGAGTGTCTTCCCCTCCTCAATAGCCACCTTTCATCGAGGATACTCATGTTTATCCTACCGCGGAAGAGTTTTGAAATCTTCCACACCCCCTTTGAATCAGAAAACATGCACACGTTTAAAAACAATATGCTACTTATCGTTTCATCTATAAAATCTCTTGCACAACTAACTTAATTTGTTTTGAGCACTTTACACATTTATCATGGGATACACCCCTGGAAACATAATTTGCCTGATGTTGAGTGGAAAAGGACCGTCTCATTTCAGCCGACTCTCCTCGATCAACTTTGACCTTTTTCAAAAGGAGGCGAGAGAGGACGGAGAAGAGAGGAAGCAGGAGGTGAGCAAATCTAATTGATAAAAGGCCTATGTCTCTATGAGACGCCATCTTAACCAATTTCATTTGGCTTCAATGCGCTATTGAGTCTTCACATAGGAATGAATGGTGTCACGTGATCGATGGCTTTGTCCATTTATATACTGTATACAGTCATTGAAACAGATGGACGGAAGGAAGGACAGACAGACAGACAATTATGAACCAAAGGAAGAGATATTGACAGGAAAGCAGGAGAATGGGTACATCTCAATAGTCTAATATCCTCAGATAGAGCTATGCTAATTTAACAACTAAACATAACATAGGTGAAAAGCACAATGCACTATGACTGAAGCTTATAAAGGATATTGCTTACAGCAGGCACATTCAAATCTGGACCTCGAAGGCAGTTAAACTGGCTGATTTTCATTATTTCCCTCTAATCAAGGACTGATTTCGACCTGGGACACCAGGTGGGTGCAATTAATTATCAGGTAGAATAGAAAAACCAGCACTACTCCAGACCTTCAGGCTCAGATTTGCATACCCCTAGCCTATAGTATACTGTAAGTGGGTTGCACAGAGTGGGAAAATGGGAACGTGACCGCTGACCTGCAGGTCATCATCGTCGCGTGGTGTGGGGAGGTCATTGGAATACTGCAGGAACTGGGCCACATAGGTCATGATGGACTTTTCGTCTGGGTCTTTCACGTCAATGTCTAAAATTAAAAGAGACAGAGCCACATTCAATGAAACTCACATAGTAATGTTTATGTAATGTTTATGTAATGTATAGCATGTAATGTACAGTATATTGTCTTGTTTCTTTGTCAACATCATGGTATCACCTTATGAAGACCGACTATCTCCTCTCCTTTTTTTTTTTAAGGAGATCCGATCTCCTTTTGTATTGACAGGACATATTGAAAGTTTGGAGATTGGGAAAAAAATATCTAGACCGGGCACAGAGAAGAAGAGCACCGAAGGTGGTGGCTGATTTGAGACTCGAACTCCCGTCACCAGGGGGTATGCATCGTCCAGTGTCAGTAGTGTTACCGTTCAACCAGACTCCGGCACTATACCAAGTGTTCTTGTTTTATTTAATATGGACTGGTCCTCACCCTGGGGCTCCAGCAGACGGGGGATGTGTAGCTCCTGCTCAGCCAGACGGAAGGCCTCCTCCAAGTTCTGCTGGTTGCTTCTAGACTGGGCCTGAGTTAGGTCCACCAGGTCTGGTCTCAGAGAACACAGGATGCCCAGGAATGCCATCCCACTGCGCCAGCTGCACTTAAAGTCCTTGACACTGAGGGAGCAGTCAGCCCTGGCAGGACGGAAGTAGGATTGGAAAGAGAGAGAGAGAGAGAGAGAGAGAGAGAGAGAGAGAGAGAGAGAGAGAGAGAGAGAGAGAGAGAGAGAGAGAGAGAGAGGCAATAATAAATGAAGAAATAAAAAAGAAATCATGCATGGTGGCGTTCGTGTTTGTCTGTTTAAGTCTGTGTCTGTTGTACAAATGCATGCAAGTGGAACCCACCTTTGGCACTGGTCTCGGACCCACATCAGCAGGGCCTTCTTGGCCGAGACGCGGAAGCGGGTGTGGAGGGGTGAAGCTCGCCCGCGAGGGGCAGGACTACCCGGGGTTGGGCTTCCCAGTGCAGGGCTACTGGAGCGAGAGTCCAGACTGGCCAGGGAATCCAAGGAAGAGTGGCGTGAGCTGAAGGACAGTGTGCTGGCCAGCTCCTCAATCTGGGACACAAAGCAGATAGCGATTGAATATTGGGGAACACTGATTTGCATTGGAAGAGAGTACTTTTCCTCAAAATAAAGTAGTTTATATTGTATTTTTATAGCTATTCTCTAACTGTGTTTTTTTCTTCTAAGTTTTTTTTCAAGGCCACTGTGCTTCTGCTTCTCCTTGCTCTTTGGGATCTAGGTCAGGTTAATGTGAACACACTTATGTCTGATGTAAAAAGGGCTTTATAAACACATTGTTCCTGAGCAGAAATGAAATGCAAAGTCTATTTCCCAGGGCTCATCTGCACTACATGAATGGAGAGTCTCTTGTACTTTGAGGCCATTGAAGCTATAGGTGTGGTTAAAGAAACAGAATACATCAATGACAAAGGATGTGTTCTGTAATGTAATACTGTACTATCTAGTCATTATATCCCTGATATCAAAGCCATCATGATCAGAAAATAAGGGTTTTGAAATGCTAGACAATATAGCATGAATAGCATTGCATCCACATTTAAACTAACTATTGAATGCACAGTGCAAAATATTGCTCGCTTGCACCGTTGAAAACAACAACATAATATCTTTGAATGTGAGAATTCGTCAACAAGGGCCTTTTCACAATACTGAGCTGAGCCAAATCAAGCTGACCTGTAGTGTGCTGACCTGGTTACGCATCCACCATAGTTGCTGGAAAGGACCATGGGAAAAGAAAATATCCAAGCCAGCACAGAACAGTTTGGTTCGGCATGAGGGTACGGCCACACAGAGATCTTGTCCAACAAATGACAAATTGATCAAATTGTTTTTCCAAAGGGGGTCATCCGTTGACGGATAATGGATAACAGAGATTATTGTCTGTCAACAAACGCACAATATGTCCGCTTTTGTGTGTATGCATCTAGTACCCAAAAAGTTGACATGAGTTTTTGACAGACAGAAACTGAAAATGATGAATGCATGTGTTTTCTACATCTCTGTTTGTGAAAAGAGTGCGTCATGGGCTAAACTGGGCAGACACCCACGTGACAGTGGAGGATGATGGTCCATATGAGGCCCAGGATGATGGAGGGGCGTCCGTCGATGATGTCCGGGATGTTGATGTTCACCAGTTTAACCTGGGTTTGGGTTAACAGAGGCATGTTATTAGAACAAGCCAACCCCTGACACACCATTTTACATGTACATTTGAGTCATTTAGCAGATGCTCTTACTCAGAGCAACTTACAGCTAGTGCACTCATCTTAAAACAGCTAGGTGGGACAACCACATATCACAGTCATAGTAAGTACATTTTTCTATAATAAAGTAGCTTTCAGCAAAGTCATAGCTAGCAAGAGGGAAAAGTCAAGTGCAAGTGTTAATTCACGAAAGGCACTTACATTATTTAGCTTAAATATTAATGATTGTTTCTTGTTGCGATTGCTATATGCTTTCTCCGATCAAAACACAACAAACAAAAATATCAAATGTATTATTGTATTTATAAAATGTATCATTCATATGGCATAATTTCTCTTCCTTATCAGATTCTTCCCACACTCACACATCCGCTCTTACCGATTTCTTCTTGAGGAAGTTCAAGGCCGTCTGGATGTTACCCCTGTGCTGGAAAAACCCGTGGCCCCTCTCCCGTTTCTGTGGGAGAAAAAAAAAATCTACATGTTCCCTGAATCCCAAAACAACCTGTGTGAATCAGTCCCGAATTAGAGGGAAAGATCGGTTGCGTTCCAGGCCAACTACATTGCAGTCGTGCAACGTGGATCAACAAATGATTGCATACCATGTCATCGACTACACAGTCGGGCACCGATTGTTATATTATATGATATGGTTAGCTGATATCACCTATCCCGGCAGGGAGAGTGCAGTATCACTGACGTTTATTTCAAATCCAAAATAAAAATGTTACTGGTGTAATTTTGCAGTGTAACTGCTGTTAGAGTGCAGTATAACTGCAATTCAACTTCAGTACATTGCAGTTATTCTGCAATTACTGCGTCCAAAATACCACAGTCGACTGCAGTTAGTGCACTTTTAAAACTGCAACCTTTTTTAGTAAGGGTGTGATCTAGCAGGCGACTGCAATGTAGCCAGCCTGGAACTCAGACAATAATATATTCAATTTAGCAATTTATATTCAATTTAGCATCCAAAGCAACTTAGTCATGAGTGGACACATTTCCCTATGGGTGGCCCCAGCGGGAATCAAACCCACAATCATGGTGTTGCAATTGCTATGCTCTACCAACTGAGCCATACAGGGCCAGTGAAAGTCAGTAGTGCTACAGCCTTCCAGGACTGTTACTGAATGTCCCTTGTGGCGTAAGGGGTACCTTCTTGTCCATTTTACCATGTATAATGACTTGTACTGTAAGCTGCCAGGTCTCCCTCGAAAAAAGGGATCCCTTATCTCAAGGTACTTAAAGGTTACATTTATAAAATGTATAAATAAAATAATACAAATCTGCTATCACTGTATTTGGATAGTTCCACTTACTGTTAATGGTTTGTAGATGTTACATAGATGATCAACTGTCATTTCAACTAACTATCCACTAACTAGGGATGTGCTTCTTTCCCTTTCAAGATGATTCGATATGTATCTAGTTACATGGGCTCCGACACGATACAGGAATGATACATTTCAGTTTGAAATGATTTAATGCGATTCGGTTTGATTAGAGCAGTGGTTCCCAAACCTTTTATAGTCCCATACCCCTTCAAACGTTCAACCTCCAGCTGCATAGCACCGGGGTCAGCGCACTCTTAAATGTAGTTTTTTGCCATCGTTGTAAGCCTGCCACACACTATAAGATACATAAAATCTTCTTCAGAATTGGTGGGTCCCCTACGGGACGGTTGAGCTAATGTAGGCTAAGGCGATTAGCATGAGGTTGTAAGTAACAATAGCATTTCCCAGGACATAGACATATCTGATATTGGCAGAAAGCTTAAATACTTATTAATCTAATTGCACTGTCCAATTTACAGTGGCTATTACAGTGAAATAATACCATGCTATTGTTTGAGTGCACAGTTTTGAACATGAAAAGTTATTAATAAACAAATGATGCACATTTGGGCAGTCTTGATACAACATTTTGAACAGAAATGCAATGGTTCCTTGGATCAGTCTAAAACGTTGCACATACACTGCTGCCATCTAGTGGCCAAAATAAAAATTATGGCCTTTCTCTTGCATTTCAAAGATGATGGTACAAAAAAAAAAAACGTTTTTTTATCTTCTTTTTATTATCTTTTACCAGATCTAATGTGTTAGATTCTCCTACATTCCTTTAACATTTCTACAAACTTCAAAGTGTTTCCTTTTAAATGGTACCAAGAATATGAATATCCTTGCTTCAGGGCCTGAGCTACAAGCAGTTAGATTTGGGTATGTCATTTTAGGCGAAAGTTAAAAAAAAGGGGCCAATCCTTAAGAGGTAAAACATAAGAATGAGTGTGAGATTTTTTCACAACCAGGCTCGTGGGAAGTGACAAAGAGCTCTTATAGGACCAGGGCAGAAATAATAATATAATTATCTTTATTTAGCCATCTTACATATAAAATTTTATTTGCTGATCAAAAATGGTGAATAACTCACCACAGGTAAATGAGAAGGGTGTGCTTGAAATGATGCACATAGCTCTGCAATGTTGGGTTGTATTGGAGAGAGTCTCAGTCTTAAATTTTCCACACACAGTCTGTGCCTGTACTTAGTTTTCATGCTAGTGAGGGCCGAGAATCCACTCTCACATAGGTACGTGGTTGTAAAGGGTATCCGTGTCTTAACAGCGCAATTTGCCAAGGCAGTAAACTGAGCGCAGCCCTATCCAGAAATCTGGCAATGGCTTCTGATTAAATTCTATTTTCACAGAACCACTTGTTGCATAACCAGCACACTTCTGTATGTTGTAAAGCGTTACATGGTCGCTGCCCATATCATTGCATAATGCAGAAAATACACAAGAGTTCAGGAGCCTTGCTTTAACAAAGTTAACTATTTCACTGTAGTGTCAAAAACGTCTTTCAAGCTGTCAGGCATTCCCTTGGCAGCAAGAGCCTCTCGGTGGATGCTGCAGTGTACCCAAGTGGCGTCAGGAGCGACTGCTTGCACACGCCTACCAGTCCACTATGTCTCCCTGTCATGGCTTTTGCGCCATCAGTACAGATACCAACACATCTTGACCACCAAAGTCCATTTGATGTCACAAAGCTGTCCAGTACTTAAAAAATATCAGAAGAGGATATCTTCCTTAATTGACCCCCCATAAACGTAACAGACATATACCAGGAGCTGTGCCAGGCCCGCCACATCTGTTGACTCATCCAGCTGTAACGCATATAAATCACTAGCTTGTATGCGAAGCAGTAATTGTTTCAAAACATCTCCTGCAATGTCACTGATGTGTCGTGAAACAGCGTTGTTTGATGAAGTCATTGTCAGTATAGTTTTTTTGGGCCTTTTCCCCCATTATTGTCCCAGCCATATCCGCAGCAGCAGGAATAATTAAGTTCTCCACAATAGCATGGGGTTTGCCTGTCCTAGCCACTTGGTAGCTCACCATATAAGACACTTCTACACCCTTCTTATTAATGGTATCTGTTGCTTTTATACATGTCTTACTATTCAAAAGTCGTCTTTATTCTCGCTCAAAAAACTCCTGTGGCTTATTTTTCAAATTGTAATGTTTCGTTTCTAAATGTCTGCGCAACAGTGAAGGTTTCCCGCGAGAGAGTAACAGTTAATGTGATTGGATGTTAATTATTTGACTAGGCTACCTGTATTTGACATTGTGTTGTTATTTCGCTGAACACTAGATGGTTTCATTTTCTGGGGGGCAGTGAAACGAGGATACTCATGCGCGAGAAAATAACCTCACCCAAATGTATAGCCCTGTTGGAAAATATACTGTATGTACTGTTTGAAAATGTGAAGAAAGAATTATCTAGCAAATTACATTGGTTGTCACTCAACTAATAAAGCCTAATATTGCGCAAGCTATTTTACAAACATTTGAATGCTGAAGGTGACGTGCAGATGTACCAGATCAGGAATAGGCCTACCTCTCATTGGTCAGCGCAAGCAATTTTACTAGGCTACTGATATTGCCTAGGGTTGTTTGACTGGCAAAATAACAAGTAAGTCAATGACTGTCAACATAATTACACGCTTAGTTCGACACTGAAGGAGAGGATACAGTTGTCACAAAAGAAGATAGGTATTTTCGGAGGGTAGAAAGAAAGTAATTTTTGCAAAGAATGTTAGAGAACCGCTAATTTGTAATGTTAGAATCTATTTTCTGATCGATGCATGCTACATTTGGATCGGTTTGGGGTCCCGCAGAGAGATGCACTCATATCTTAAACACTTGAACCGGGCACCGATGGGTATCGGTGAATCGTTACATCCCTACCACTAACCCCAACCTTAACCCTAAGCCTGACCCCTATCCTAACCCTAAACTTAACCCTTTCATGGGGGGTCACTCACCATGCGCTGGCCGGTCATCACCTCGAGCAGGTCAAGGAGGCGAGCCCCATCTCTAAGGTCAGAGAACAGGTCCAGCACTGTTGTGGGAGGGCTCCTCTGGGACAACACAAAGAACAACATCTCTATTATAATCCATGAGGTACTGTAACTCAGATGATGACTTGGGTGGATAGACAACTTCATGAATATTGTTAGCTGGGCTCAGATTGGCTTATCTGAAATATTACAAGAGATGTTGAAAACCCACTCCCTCTTCATACTATTCAAACTTTTTATAAACACATCAATGAACCTACATGATATCATATTGGAGCAAATTATATTTATTGCACAGTGACGTGAAGGGGGGTTTGTATTATAAACTGGTTACCAACATTTAGAGCAGTAAAACTAAATGTTTTGTCATACCAGTGGTATACGGTCTGATATACCATGGCTTTCAGCCAATCAGCATTCAGGGGTGGAACCACCCAGTTTATAATTCTATACAAGCTACAGAAAAGTTTAAATCAGTGAGGGTGCCTTGTGTATATAGGTCTTGTTACAGAGGTAATAAGATATAATAGATCACAGGTTATAACTTTTATGAGAGACTGAAGTAGTTGGAATCTGGTGCTGAGCAACGTGGACGTGGGAGTGGAGGTGGGAAGCGGGGTCAGCTCACCTTACAACCTGCTAGCCTGCTCCACTATCCAGACTCTATTAATACTTTAGCCCCCTGTCGTACAACCCCCCCTTCACTGAGTCAGCATTTGTCTAGTGGTGCTAATGTCCTAATGTCCTAATGAACCCGTCACAACAGTGAAGGCAAGTCACAGAGCTCAGTGCAGTGAGAGATTTAACAAGTTCTCCCCAAAGGCGCGACTCGTTTAAATATATATATATATATACTTCAGATATTTCTGTGGGGGAAGGTTGTTATGTATTTATTTAGATAGGACAGTGAAGAAGAAACAGGAAAGATGGGAGATGGGAGACATTGTGAGTCAAAGGGGCAGTGGGTCGGATTCAAACCATTCTCTGGTATACATGTTTGCCGGAGTCTGGGATACTAAGCGCTGGACCACACAGGCCACACTCCTCATGTTTTTAACCTGAAAATATCAGAGTGATGGAAGCATTTGACAGTAACGACAGCTGATTTCAGTTTTTAGCAACCGATCTGACAAGAAGTGTCTTTGTAGACTTATGACAGTAACAATTATCTATGGAAGCTTATTAAGCTGGCTTTATGCCAAACCATGGCTGGCTCGTGTGTATTTTGTATGCTGGCCTCACAAAATGATAATGAAGTTCTAGTATATGACGCTCTTAACAGCATCATGTAGAGACTATACGAGGGGTGTTTTACGAGTGGTGCTACCGGTTAAGTTTGGACAGGGCATTGCAGATGAGAGTGGTGAGGTTATCCATCTTAAAATAGCATTGCAAATTATAGTGGTGAGGTTATCCCTCTTAAAATAGCATGTTTCAGTTGAAAAGTGTCTCCTGGAAAGTCAAATGGATGGGAAAGCTGTGACGATTTATCTCCAGATATCTGTCTCTCTTCTCTCTTCTTTCTTTTTACGTTCATAACTTTAACCTATTCATGTTACATCTGTCCAGGCAACCACATACAGTAGAAGTCGGAAGATTACATACACTTAGGTTGAAGTCATTAAAACTCGTTTTTCAACCACTCCACAAATTTATTGTTCACAAACTAGTTTTGGCAAGTCGGTTAGGACATCTACTTTATGCATGACACAAGTAATTTTTCCAACAATTGTTTACAGACAGATTAATTCACTTATAACTCACTGTATAACCTCACCACTCTCATCTGCAATGCCCTGTCCAAACTTAACCGGTAGCACCACTCGTAAAACACCCCTCGTATAGTCTCTACACGATGCTGTTAAGAGCGTCATATACTAGAACTTCATTATCATTTTGTGAGGCCAGCATACAAAATACACACGAGCCAGCCATGGTTTGGCATAAAGCCAGCTTAATAAGCTTCCATAGATAATTGTTACTGTCATGAGTTTACAAAGACACTTCTTGTCAGATCGGTTGCTAAAAACTGAAATCAGCTGTCATTACTGTCGATTGCTTCCATCACTCTGATATTTTAAGGTTAAAAACATGAGGAGTGTGGCCTGTGTGGTCCAGCGCTTAGTATCCGAGACTCTTCCTGTATCCTCTGTCACAGGAGGAGACGGCGGCTATGGAAACATACAGTATGTCTCTGAATCTCTGGGACAGGGATACATTCGGCCCTCCACTTCACCTGCCTCCTCAAGTTTATTTTTTGTGAAGAAAAAGGATGGAGGTCTGCGCCCATGTATTGACTATCGAGGTATCAATCAGATCACTGTGAGGTACAGTTACCTGATGCCTCTCATAGCCAGTGCGATCGAGTCAATGCATGGGGCGCGCTTCTTCACAAAATTGGATCTCAGGAGCGCTTACAATCTGGTGCGTATCCGGGAGGGGGACGAGTGGAAGACGGCATTTAGTACCACCTCAGGGCACTATGAGTACCTCGTCATGCCGTACGGTTTGATGAATGCTCCATCAGTCTTCCAGGCATTTGTAGACAAGATTTTCTGGGACCTGCACGGGCAGGGTGTAGTGGTGTATATCGACAACATTCTGATATACTCCGCTACATGCGCCGAGCATGTGTCCCTGGTGCACAAGGTGCTTGGTCGACTGTTGGAGCAGAAATGTCTGTTCTTCCAACAGTCCGTCTCCTTCCTAGGGTACTGCATTTCCACGTCAGGGGTGGAGATGGAGAGTGACCGCATTTCAGCCGTGCGTAATTGGCCGACTCCCACCACGTTAAAGGAAGTGCAGCGGTCCTTAGGGTTTGCCAACTACTACCGGAAGTTTATCCGGGGCTTTGGTCAGGTAGTGGCTCCCATTACCTCACTGCTGAAGGGGGGACTGGGTACGTCACCAAAACTCCGCCCCTGTGCATTCTTTTCGAAGAAGCTCAGCTCGGTGGAGCGAAACTATGATGTGGGGGACCGGGAGCTGTTGGCTGTCGTAAAGGCTCTAAAGGCGTGGAGACATTGGCTTGAGGGGGCTAAACACCCTTTTCTCATCCGGACTGACCACCGCAATCTGGAGTACATCCGGGCGGCAAGGAGACTGAACCCTCGCCAGGCAAGGTGGGCCATGTTTTTTTACCCGTTTTGTTTTCACCCTATCCTACCAACCAGGTTCCCAAAACGCTAAGGCAGACGCACTGTCCCGGATGTTTGACACAGAGGAACAGTCCATAGATCCCACTCCCATACTTCCGGCCTCTTGCCTGGTGGCACCGGTGGTGTGGGAGCTGGACGCGGACATCGAGCGGGCATTACGTACAGAGCCCACTCCTACTCAGTGTCCAGCTGGGCGTCTGTACGTTCCGTCTGACCTACCGTTTGACCTATTGGGCCCACACGTCACCCTCCTCTGGTCATCCTGGCATCGGTCGGACAGTGTGCTGTCTTAGTGGGAAGTACTGGTGGGCCACCTTGGCCAAGGACGTGAGGGTTTATGTTTCCTCCTGCTCGGTGTGTGCCCAGTGCAAGGCTCCTAGGCACCTGCCCAGAGGGAAGTTACAACCTCTACCCGTTCCACAACGGCCATGGTCGCACCTGTCGGTGGAATTCCTCACGGATCTTCCTCCATCACAGGGAAACACCACGATCCTGGTCGTTGTGGATCGGTTTTCTAAGTCCTACCTCCTTCCTTTGCCCGGTCTCCCTACGGCCCTACAGACTGCGGAAGCTCTGTTCACTCACGTCTTCCGGCACTACGGGGTGCCTGAGAACATAGTCTCTGATCGGGGTCCCCAGTTCAAGTCCAGGGTCAAGAGGGCGTTCATGGAACGTCTGGGGGTCTCGGTCAGCCTCATCTCAGGTTTTCACCCCGAGAGTAATGGGCAGGTGGAGAGAGTTAACCAGGATGCGGGTAGGTTTCTGCGGTCATTTTGCCAGGACCGGCCGGGGGAGTGGGCGGCTTTCATCCCCTGGGCAGAGATGGCCCAAAACTTACTCCACCACTCCTCCACTAACCTCTCTCCCTTCCAGTGCGTACTAGGTTATCCTTGTTCGGGCGGCGTTCGGCGGTCGACGTCACCGGTCTTCTAGCCACCGCCGATCCACTTTTCAATTTCCGTTTGTTTTGTCTTCATTATACACACCTGGTTTCTATTCCAATAATTACATGTTCCTTATTTAAACCCTCTGTTTCCCCCATGGTTTTGTGCGTGTTTGTTTATTGTAAGTTGGCCAGTTTTGTGAGCTTGTTATTTACTACTTGGAATTGTAGTTTGTTTGAGTAAAGATACGTGATTACTCATCTCTCGTGTCCTGCGCCTGACTCCGCTTTACCTGCTACACTGAGACCCTTGACAAATTGACATCATTTGAGTCAGTTGGAGGTGTACCTGTGGATGTATTTCAAGGCCTACCTTCAAACGCAGTGCCTCTTTGCTTGACATCATGGCAAAATCAAAAGAAATCAGCCAATACCTCAGAAAAAAAATTGTAGACCTCCACAAGTCTGGTTCATTCTTGGGAGCAATTTCCAAAAGCCTGAAGGTACCACGTTCATCTGTACAAACAATAGTACGCAAGTATAAACACCATGGGACCACGCAGCCGTCATACCGCTCGGGAAGGAGACGCGTTCTGTCTCCTAGAGATTAGCGAAAATCCCAGAACAACAGCAAAGCACCTTGTGCAGATGCTGGAGGAAACAGGTACAAAAGTATCTATATCCACTGTAAAACGAGTCCTATATCGACAGAAAGGAAGATGCCACTGCTCCAAAACCGCTATAAAAAAGCCAGACTACGGTTTGCAACTGCACATGGGGACAAAGATCGTACTTTTTGGAGAAAAGTCCACTGGTCTGATGAAACAAAAATATAACTGTTTGGCCATAATGAGCATCGTTATGTTAGGAGGAAAAATGGGGAGGCTTGCAAGCCGAAGAACACCATCCAAAACGTGAAGCACTGGGGTGGCAGCATCATGTTGTGGAGGTGCTTTTCTGCAGGAGGGACTGGTGCATGTCACAAAATAGATGGCATCATGAGGAAGGAAAAATATGTGGATATATTAAAGCAACATCTCAAGACATCAGTCAGGAAGTTAAAGCTTGGTCGCAAATAGTTCTTCCAAATGGACAATGACCCCAAGCATACTTCCAAAGTTGTGGCAAAATGGATTAAGAACAACAAAGTCAAGGTATTGGAGTGGCCATCACAAAGCCCTGACCTCAATCCTATAGACAATTTGTGGGCAGAACTGAAAAAGTGTGTGTGAGCAAGGAGGCCTACAAACCTGACTCAGTTACACCAGCTCTGTCAGGAGGAATGGGCCAAAATTCACTCAACCTATTGTGGAAGGCTACCCGAAACGTTTGACCAAAGTTAAACAATTTAAAGGCAATGCTACCAAATACTAATTGAGTATATGTAAACTTCTTACCACACTGGGAATGTGATGAAAGTAATAAAAGTTGAAATAAGTAATTCTCTCTACTATTATTCTGACATTTCACATTCTTAAAATAAAGTGGTGATCCTAAAAGACCTAAGACAGGGAATCTTTACTAGGATTAAATGTCAGGAATTGTGAAAAACTGAGTTTAAATGTATTTGGCTAAGGTGTATATAAACTTCCGACTTCAACTGTATGTGATGTAATGTTGCTATACTACATTTTAAACTGTGCTGCCTGACACACACACACACGCATGCACAGACGCAAGCACGGACGCACACACACGCACACACACACAGACACACACACACTGGACTTTCCTTCAGACTCACCTTAGATAGTTGAACATTGATCCAGTTGGTGAAGGTTCTCTTCTGAATCTGTTCTTGCTCCACTATTGGGAAAAGAAAGACGCTACATTACATAGCCTGTGTCACAAATGGCACCCTATTTATAGTGCACTACTTTTTACCAGACCCATGAGACTCTGATCAAAAGTAGTGCAGTATATAGGGAACAGGGATACATTCAATTGGTTGTACAACTGGTGGCTAGAGAATGCATTGGCCCAAGAGTCAAGAATCATTTGAAATGAGTTATTTGTTCCAACATAGAAGAAAAGAGTAAATATTGCAGAAATATATTAATAAACAGCATCAATTGACTGTGTTACAGTATGTCTTGTTCACACTTTATGATGCAGTATGATGCATTCATCAGTGAAATCACTATGAACTTGAATGAATAAGTCAGAAATTCTCCATTGCATATAATGTATGCAATATCCATATAACTTTGACAAAAATAGACTGAAAAACATACATGTAAGCTCTTCAGACAACTGCTACCCAAATTGGGATGCGACTGTTCAGGCTACACTTACCAAAGTCAGAGTATTCAGGGACCTCTATCTCCATTTCAGATTGTTGATCCTCCATTCTTAAGCCGCCCAGTGGATCATGACCAGACACAAAACTCCACTTATTACCCACTCCGTCTCCTTGTTTGTATTCCTTCTCTGTCTGTCTGTCTGTCTGTCTGTCTCTCTCTCTCTCTCTCTGTCTGCCTCTCTCTCTGTCTGCCTCTCTCTCTGTCTCCCTCTCTCTCTGTCTGCCTCTCTCTCTGTCTGCCTCTCTTCTCTGTCTGCCTCTCTTCTCTGCCTCTCTCCTTGAGTATCAGAGTATGATGACTAGACACAAAACACCACTTACAACTCAAAATATCTCGCTCTCTCTCCCTCCCTCTCATTCTCTGTGGTTGCCGACAGGTCTTCAGACCATTCCTTACAGTGGGGCAAGGTTTCTTCCTGTGCTAATTAAGGACAGCTAGAGACAGCTTTGGGTCTGGGATCTGGCCAAGGTGTTCATGATACATGACGGGACAGGATCCAAAAAATGTAAGCCACACACACCACCCACACGCACACCCATGCACACACCGGCAAAAAGGGTTTACAGGGCCCCAAAAGACTGAACCACTTAGTGCTACATGACAGGACAGGCTCCAAGACTGTGAGACAGCTTTCTCTCTCTCTCGCTCTCTCGCTCTCTCTCACACAAACACACAGACACAGACACACACACAAATCAAATCAAGATTAATTTATACAGCACATTTCAGACATGGAATGCAACGCAATTTGCTTCACAGGAAAAACGAATATTACTACACAAGGATAAAAAACTAAATAATAACAATAAAAACTGAAATACTAAATATATCCACAGCTTTGACACCCCTCAGGTTCTCTGGCAAGCTATTCCAGAGGCTTCCAGAGGCTGCCTCTCCATTCCTCATTATCATAGGCATTGGGATAGTTAAAAGGCCAGTGCCAGAGGACCTGAGGGACCTACTAGGTACATAACTTAAAAGCATGTCTGACATGTATTGGGGTGTACAATCACAGATTGATTTAAAAACCAATAGAATAATCTTAAAAATAATTCTTAAACTCACAGGCAGTCAGTGCAGAAAACTTAAAACCAGTATGTTTTGCCAATGGCTTTCTTGGGTAGACCAGACAGGAGAGCATTACAGTAGTCAAGCCTCTCTGTATCAGTCTGAGAGAGAAACGGCCGCACCTTGGCAATGTTCCTCAGGTGGTAAAAGCTATTTTGGTCACGTTCCTAATGTGTAATTTGAAATTAAGTTCAGAATCTAAAATAACACCTTCATTGCCCGTGAATTAAAATGTGCGGCCAGATTCCCTTTCTGTGGTTTGGCTCCAACAATAAGTACCTCGTCTTGTCTTGATTTCGCTGGAGGAAGTTGTGAGCCATCCCAGTATTTAAATCACTAATACAGTCTAATAATTTATCCGTGGAGCTAAAATCCTCTGGTGACACAGAAATTTACATTTTGCTTAAGAACGGAAGGTTGGAGATTGGCTGAAACTATCTAAGAGCTGAAGAATTTACTTTTTTCCCCTACTTTTCTTCAGAAGGAGTTTCACCATAGCAGTTTTTAGTGCAGTGAGGAAAGTGCTTGTGAACAGGGAGTGATTAACAATAGCTTACACTTCTTCAGATATGCAATTAAAAACTGTTTTGAATAAGGTGGTGGGGATAGGATCGAGAAGGCTGGTAGAATTCTTAAGTTGTGAAATCACTCATTTCAAATTGCCTTGTTATGCAGTAGTTGAATTCGACGCATGTGACACTTAACATTTGATTTGATGTAGTAACCAAAAAAGTGTTAAACAAATCAAAATATATTTTATATTTAAGATTCTTCAAAGTAGCCACCATTTGCCTTGATGACAGCTTTGCACACTCTTGGCATTCTCTCAACCAGCTTCAATCTTGAAAGAGTTCCCACATATGCTGAGCACTTGTTAGATGCTTTTCCTTCACTCTGCAGTCCAACAAATCCCAATCCATCTCAATTGGGTTGAGGATGGGTGATTGTGGAGGCCAGGTCATCTGATGCAGCACTCCATCTGTCACGTCCAGGCCTGAGATGACAGGCTGGAGTGTTTTGGTTTTGATTTTGGTGTAGGGTTTTTCTGTTCTAGATTATATATTTCTATGTTGGGGTAATGGTTCCCAATTAGAGGCAGCTGAGTGTCGTTGTCTCTAATTGGGAACCATATATATGTTTGTAGTTTTCACTTGGGGTTTGTGGGTAATTGTTTGTACATAGCTGTGTGTTTTGTTCAAGTTATGTTTCGTTACGATCGGCGTTCATTCATTTGTTGCATATTTGCCCAGTTACGTGTGTTACATTTTCGGTTAATAAACATGTATACTGGATGCCTCGCTGCGCCTTGGTCTGTCCTTCCCGAAGATCGTGACACCATCACTCTCCTTCTTGGTCAAACAGCCCTTACACAGCCTGGAGGTGTGTTTTGGATCATTGTCCTGTTGACAAACAAATGATAGTCCCACTAAGCGCAAACCATACTGGTAGCCATACTGGTTAAGTGTGTCTTGAATTCTAAATAAATCACAGACAGTGTCACCAGCAAAGCAACATCACACCTCCTCTTCCATACTTCACAGTGGGAACCACACATGCGGAAATAATCCATTCACCTAATCTGTGTCTCACATAGACACGGCTGTTGGAACCAAAAATCTCAAATTTGCACTCAACAGACCAAAGGACAGATTTCCACCAGTCGAATGTCAATTGCTTGTGTTTCTTAGCCCAAGCAAGTCTTGTCTTATTATTGGTGTCCTTTATTAGTGGTCTCTTTGCAGCAATTCGACCATGAAGGCCTGATTTACGCAGTCTCCTCTGAACAATGGATGTTGAGCTGTGTCTGTTACTTGAACTCTGTGAAGCATTTATTTGGGCTGCAATTTCTGAGTCTGGTAACTCTAATGAACTTATCATCTGCAGCAGAGGTAACTCTGGGTCTTCCTTTCCTGTGGAGATCCTCATGAGAGCAAGTTTCATCATAGCTCTTGATGGTTTTTGCGACTGCACTTGAAGAAACTATCAAAGTTCTTAAAATGTTCGGCATAGACTGACCATCATGTCTTAAAGTAATGATGGACTGTCATTTTTATTTGCCTATTTGAGCTGTTCTTGCCAAAATATGGACTTGGTATACCACCCCTACCTTGTCACAACACAACTGATTCGCTCAAATGCATAACAAATGTACTTTTAACAAGGCACGCCTGTTAATTGAAATACATTCCAGGTGACTACCTCATGAAGCTGGTTGAGAGAAGTCCAAGAGTGTGCAAAGCTGTCATCAAGGCAAAAGGTGGCTACTTTGAAGAATCTCAAATATAAAATATATTTTTTTGATGTCTTCACTATTTTTCTACAATGTAGAAAAAATTAAGAAAAAGCCTTGAATGGTAGGTATGTCCAAACTTTTGACTGGTACTGTATATGCCAAGTTGCTCTCTCAGAATATCATTATGGACCTGAAACTTTGACTTTCTCTACTTCCGTTCTGCCTTTCTGCAATTTCTCT
Source organism: Brachymystax lenok tsinlingensis (assembly GCA_030435695.1). Classification (NCBI taxonomy): domain Eukaryota; kingdom Metazoa; phylum Chordata; class Actinopteri; order Salmoniformes; family Salmonidae; genus Brachymystax; species Brachymystax lenok. The sequence continues at coordinate 13,582,818 of CM059796.1, forward strand.
TGAATTTATTCATTTCCTCACTCATCCAAGTGGCTCTCCATTCGGATGTGGCCTTTTTCAACTTTACAGGAGCTATGGAATCAATAGATGCCCTTAATTTGCTAGTGAAGTTATTAACTAAATCATCACAAGAGGAAGGCAGAATAGGTGATGGTATTTTGTTCATACACTCAATAAAATATGTAGCATCTTTAGAGTAGTAAAAAACCCACAGTGGGGATCAGATGAAGCAACATCACCAATAGAGGATATGTCAATAGAAAGCCTCTTGGTAATAACCAGGTCCAGAGGATGGCCGCGGTTATAGGTGGGCACACACACAGGCAAAGGGGATGCAAAGAACTGCACCACGTAGTCCCCAGACCAGGGCCAATATCCACACGACATCCCAGAAAAGGTCCTAGGAATCCTGTTAAAAAAAACGTTTTAAGACAACAAAAATACTCCCAGCTCAGAGTAGATTTTAGGATGATGTTAAGACACTGTCCAGAGACTCTGAGCCAGGAGTAAAATCAACTCCTAAAAGTTTATCTCACCTGGTAATCATGGCAGCTTGAGGTATCGCAAAGGAAAGAGTGATAACGCTCATTGACATTGTTGCAAATGATGGAGAATAACCAATTGCGATAAAAAAATTGCCCGCTGTGAACTCTATAACACGCCTCAACCATCAAATGTTGCAATGGTAAAACGTTTGATATAATTTTCCCCTAATACAATCACTTTGCCTACTCTTAATTCTTGCCTAATATGTTGGAAGGCTTTACCTTTTTTTAACCAATTCTGATGGTTAAAAGTAAAAGCTGCATTTTTATAATAGACTATTACTGTTATATCAACACACTTGTCACTCCCGTTTAACAACTATAAATAGCTTTGGCTCAGTAGGATTCAAGTCACTTGCCAATATTGTTGCATAAAACATTTGAAAACATTTTTGTATGACATTTTCTGAGATGCTTAGTGGATATGGCCCCAGACCTTCCACCAAACATAGAGCACTCTTAAAGCTAGACTCAGTGATATGATGTAGATGCAGTATGTAAACAGCATAGTGGGTACAACTTCCCAGCTGTTTTGGTGATCTGGCTACCACGCTGTGAACATCGTGAAGCGAACCTGTGTACATGCGCAGATACTGTGTGTGACCGTGTGAGAGCGAAGTCTTCCACCTCGCTCATCTCTATTTCTGCTGTGCTGCTCGTGGCAATGAGACTGAGTCTAACCTTTAACTTCAGTTCCACTCCATTAACAACCAGACATTTTTCAGACCCAGCTACTCAACACTTTGAGCTTTAATTGCATCAACAACAGCCATTAACCTTTCAAGACATCCAACCATTATTAGCAAACTGTCAAACGTTCAGTTGTTTGACCCTGGCACAACACTGCATGGGAAACTCAAGAGTGTATAACTCATAGTGCAGAACCATAAATATAGCTTGTAAAGAGACAAGTTATTTCTCAGTCAGAGTGTTTGTCTAAGAAAGCAAAGTATTACAATGGCACTCTTGCTTGTTTGTATAAAGCCGGCTCAGGCAGATATCCCAGTGTTTTGCCTGTTTTACAGGTTTGATGTAAAAGCAGTTGAAGTTGCTCCTAGATACTGACCTATGATCATTTTTAAAAATGTCCCCCTGGAGGAGACTAATCTGATCCTAGCTCTGTGTAGGTCCTTATGGGCAACTTCTACCCAGATCGAGAAAGGGCCTTATTTGCCGTGCCTGAACCTGGGGTGTATTCACAAGGTATAAATCTTCACGGAAGCCCTGAGACATTGAAATTAAATATGCAGAAGGAAGTGTTGCATCATGTGGAATGATCTCCAAAAGTCCTTAAAGTTGGTGGATTTGGTGCCTATAGGGCAATTCAGTTTTACTAAAGAATGTGTTTTGCTTTTCGTGTTTTGTGTTTGCTTTTCATGTATTGTGTATATAGATATGTATTGTGTCATTGTTGTATTATGTAATTGTTGTTTATTGCTGTTTTGTTTATTGCTGTTTGACAGGTCGTCATTGTAAATAAGAATTTGTTGTTAATTGACTTCCCTGTATAAAAAAAGTTGAAATAAATATAAAGTGACGTCACCTTAGACACAAAGGTCATCTTAGACACAACCGTGACTCAGAATGACTATCCCCACACACCGACCACCTCGTGGTCATAGCAAATACCTCGGAGCCTGGCAACCATGTGCCAGCGAATAGTGTCTGCTTTGGCCGAGTCCAGACCACACAAAAGAGTTCAACTGAGCCACTGAGACATAAAAAAAAGAGAAAGAGAGATAGAGAGAGAGAGACCCTTAACCTTCATCTCTAGGCAGTGAGAGGTCTATAGTATCTGAGAGGAGTGGATGGGTATAACATGAAAATTAGATCTATCAGAAAGTAAGGTATTGCCATATCGCTTACACCAATCCAATGCTTTGAGCTCTACAAGAAAGTTTTGGCATAAGGGCTTTTTTGAGGATGTATGAAATAGTGATAAACAGGTGACTTCAGCCCTGTCCAGAAACAACCCATCATCCCTAGGCACTGAACTAATTGGATAGGTATTAGTAATATGATAGTAGCTCCACTTTTCTCACTGAGGTGTAATAATCTCCATATTGTCCAATCCTCTCAGATGTACACAAGTGCCAAGGGGGAATTAAATCATGTTTGTCAGGTATGGGCAACTTTGATGGGGGAGAAGGCCACAAAAAATTTGAAATCATCATGAGGGGCCGCAGTTACTATTGGGTCTGCGTACTCACATCCATACCAGGATAAAAAGTTTAGATAGCTGACCGCTAAACTAACTTAGCTATCTAAAAAATGTTAGCTGACATGGACTAATTGACTGACTATCAGTGACTGACATACCCAGAGAAAACTGCTGATGCTTAACCAAATTTCGAAATTCTACTATTCTAACTCGCAACAGTAAGATAAGACCCTGACTGAGTAATATTTTTTTTTGGGGGGTGGATTGATTCGAGGGCCTTCAAAACAGGGTCCATCAGTTGCCCATCCCTGATGTAGGTCAATCAATACAAAATAAGAAGTTATTCCAATCCCAAGCAAATTACGCAAATTTACATTGAACAAAAATATACATTGCGTTCGGAAAGTATTCAGACCCCTTCACTTTTTCCACATTTTGTTATGTTACAGCCTTATTCTAAAATGTATTAAATGAAAAAATGTCCTCATCAATCTCATCAATACCCAATATTGACAAAGCAAAAACTGTTTTTTATGAAATTTTTGCAAATGTATTAAAAATGTAAGATTAAAACGTATTTACGTAAGTATTCAGACCCTTTGATATGAGATTCGAAAATGAGCTCAGGTGCATCTTGTTTCCATTGATCATTCTTGAGATATTTCTACAACTTGGAGTCTACCTGTGGTAAATTCTATTGATTGGACATGATTTGGAAAGGCACACACCTGTCTATACAAGGTCCCATAGTTGACAGTGCATGTCAGAGCAAAAACCAAGCCATGAGGTCGAAGGAATTGTCCGTAGAACTCTGAAACAGGATTGTGTCGAGGGACAGATCTGGGGAAGGGTAAAAAAAAATTTGCAGCAGCATTGAAGGTCCTCAAGAACACAGTGGCCTCCATCATTCTTAAATGGAAGTTTGGAACCACCAAGACTCTTCCTAGAGCTGGCTGCCCAGCCAAACTAAGCAACCAGGGGAGAAGGGCCTTGGTCAGGGAGATGACAAAGAACCCGATGGTCACTGAGAGAGCTCCAGCATTCCTCTGTGGAGATGAGAGAACCTTCCAGAAGGATAGCAATCTTTGAAGCACTCCACCAATCAGTCATTTATGGTAGAGTGGCCAGACAGAAGCCACTCCTCAGTAAAAGGTATATGACAGCCCGCTTGGTGTTTGCCAAAAGGCACCTAAAGGACTCTCTGACCATGAGAAACAAGATTGAACTCTTTGGCCTGAATGCCAAGCGTCACATCTGGAGTAAACCTGGCACCATCCCTACGGTGAAGCATGGTGGTGGCAGCATCATGCTGTGGGGATGTTTTTCAGTGGCAGGGACTGGGAGACTAGTCAGGATCGAGAGAAAGATGAATCCAGAGCACTCAGGACCTCAGACTGTAGCGAAATTGTACCTTCCAACAGGACAACGACCCTAAGCACACAGCCAAGACAATGCAGGAGTGGCTCCGGGACAAGTGTCTGAATGTCCATGAGTGGATCAGCAAGAGCCCGGACTTGAACCCGATCGAACATCTCTAGAGAGACCTGAAAATAGCTGTGCAGTAACATTCTCCATCCAACCTGACAGAGCTTGAGAGGATCTGCTGAGAAGAATGGGAGAAACTCCCCAAATACAGGTGTGCCACGCAAGAATCGAGGCTGTAATCGCTGCCAAAGGCGCTTCAACAAAGTACTGAGGAAATAATTTTTTATTTTTTATTTTTAGTACATTTGCAAACATTTCTAAAAACCTGTTTTGAATTTGTCATTATGGGGTATTGTGTGTAGATTGATGGGGCGACAATTTTATTTATTTTATAATAAGGCTGTGACGTAACAAAATGTGTAAAAAGTGAAGGCAAAACTTGAGACATCTGTGGCATTGTGTTGTATGACATAACTGCACATTTTAGAGTTGCCTTTTATTGCCCCCAGAACAAGGTGCGCCTGTGTAATGATCATGCTGTTTAATCAGCTTTTTGATATGGTACACCTGTCAAGTGGATGGATTATCTTGGCTTAGGAGAAATGCTCACTAACAGGGATGTAAACAAATTAGTGCCCATAATTTGAGAGAAATAAGCTTTTTGTGTATATGGAACATTTCTGGGATCTTTTATTTCAGCTCATGAAACATGGGACCAACACTTTACATATTGTGCATATATTTTAGTGCAGTGCTGTATGTTTTATACTAAATATAACTAATTTGACTAATTTGAGTCTTACATCACTGTGGGCTAATGGTCAAGCCAGAGAGACTGACCAAAGATATGTATAACTAACCCAAGATAGTTCATCTGTGTCGTTAACAGTAGGAGAAATGAAGCATAGTGGGCAGAACAAGCAAGGAGGTGGGCAAACCCAAGCACGAGCAAGCGAGATCTTTTTGGGGCATTGTATTTAGCATGTATTTGTATATTTCTGTAAGGGAACATCTACTCAATACGACCTTGCACTCCTAAACAACGCAATTTTTCATAAAAAAATTCTAGTTTTGGGAACAGAAATATTTATTGAGATCACATGCTTCATCAATGAGAAAATTAGAAGAATATCGGCCCAATTTCGCCTAGTTCCATCCTCTCCCACTACCCGCGACTGGAATTCCTCTCACTACCATATTTGGTGGGGAGAAAACATTCTGAACGGATGCTTAAGCTTTATTGCCCTTGTGATGTGTCTGGGTTACCCCTTCTGTCTGTGAACTGACCTTGCAGTAGCATGTGGACGTTATCAATGTCCAAGGGGATGACTCCATCGTCCAGAGGGGGTTCCTCTGGGTTTAGCCCTGACGCCATATCTCCTGAAAGGGGAACCGATCACCAGGTGAGTCCTGGCAGCATGCTGGTGCTCTGTGGAGATAGCAAGGCACACAGGACAATAAAGAATCTGAAATATATTTTCTGTATATAACACACTTTCATTAATCACACCCACATCAACCTAGTGGGCTCCGAGGAGAGTACTGTGTACACATACTGTATACCAGTAGTACATTTAAATAGACATGGTGTCACCACTATGAAAACTCCGAAGTCCAACAAATATTCAATAGCAACAGCAGGTCAAATAAATAAATTTAATACAACATGAGTTGCAGCAAGCTGAACAACAATCCACATCTGAGCAGAAAGATTACAAAACATTGACCAATATACAGGTACATACTAGCATAGCTTAAGTACACAAAAATACATATACACATAGGATCAACAGTGAAAACACTTACGTAACAGCCTATATAAGCTACAGTGACGTGCACGGATATCATTAATCAGGAATCATGGATCTGGTCATTCAGAACGGTGTTCGGGTAAAGAAAATTGTATTCCTCCTTGTCCTAGTTCCATTTCAGCCCCTGTCCCCTGCTCGTAGGACCTCCACCTTCCATGTACATGGTCCACAAAGCTCCACTTAGCCTATTGGAGGACTAGGTGGTGCCATATATTGCTTACACCTTTCCAGTCCTTTCAGATGTGTGAACATCAAAGAGGTAAAGGGAACGACCCTAACCTCAGGCTGAATTTGCCCTTTTATTCTAAGGGGAGTTAACGTCTCATACAGGGGAGCTGAGCCCCCCTTGGCGCCCCTGTAATTCGCACCCTGATGCTGGACCTCATATGGAAGCCGATTTGTGCAAAAATTCAGCTATAGAAACGACCACAACGAATCTTGAAAACTGTTTGCATCTAATAACAGATGACCATATCGAACCGTGAATGTAATTTAAAGCTCCAAGCTGGTCATTTGCTATTTGATGTGTTAAGTTTGCTAATGCAAACATAAAAATGAAACATGGTGAAGCCCCAAAATTGCCCACCCTGGAAGCTTGTGTTTCAGACATAAGGAAGTGGATGGTGGACAATTTTTTTACTTTTAAACTCGGACAAAACAGAGATGCTAGTTCTAGGACCCAAGAAACAAAAGATATCTGCTGTCGGATCTGACATGAATCTCGTTGGTTGTACAGTCGTCTCAAATAGAACTGTGAAGGAACTCAGCGTTACTCTGGACCCTGATCTCTCTTTTGACAAACATATAAAAAAATATTTGAACAGATGCTTTTTTTTTCAATTACGATCTTGTCTCATCGCTGCAACTCCCTAACAGTCTCTGGAGAGGCAAAGGTGGAGTCATGCGACCTCCGAAACATGACCTGCCTAACCGCGCTCCTTAACCCGGAAGCCAGCAGGACCAATGTGTCGGAGGAAACACTGTTCAACAGGTGACCAGGGTCAGCCTTTAGGCACCCGGCACGCCACAAGGAGTCGCTAGAGCGCAATGAGCCAAGTAAAGCCCCCCCCGACGCTGGGCCAATTGTGCGGCATCCTATGGGACTCCCGGTCACGGCTGGTTGTGGCACAGCCCAGGAATAAACTGGAGTCTGTAGTGACGCCTTTAGCACTGCGATGCAGTGCCTTAGACCACTGCACCACTCGGGAGGCTCATTAATCTATACGGTGGAAATAATGATGATCCACGCTTCTTTGAAAATATATATAATAATTTATCAAACCTACAAGCAATACAAGACTCTATTATTATGGTGGGAGATAATAATACGGTTAAATATGGTTAAATACCTCAATGGACCGTACAGGAAATCACACTACAAACTATCACCCTCGTGCACTTCAGGAAATCCCAAATGTCATTGATATTGGAACTAGTGAATATATGGAGGCTTAAATATCCTGACCTAGTGAGATATACATGGCAGAGACTCAATCAAGCTAGACATCTTGACTACTTTCTTATGTCATTCTTGCTGGTACCAAACGTAAAAAGAAGTGTTGATAAGGGACAGAATGTGGTTGGACCATCAAATAATTGGCATATACATTACTCTTACAGAATTTCTACGTGGGCGAAGATATTGGAAATGTAATCAAAGCCAATTGGATGATAACTTGTTATTAACTTGTTATTAACTGACTTTTTCCAACATAACATACAGTACAGTGGTTCCTCCTTTAAAAGTTGCGTCATACTGCAGCACACCTTGCGGGCTGTTGCACCATTCTATGGCACGTTATTTAATTGTCAGCCATTTTTTACGTTAATGGAGTTAGCGCTAGTTTGACCAGCCGAGGGCATCTTTGAGAAGAATTTGATAGTCTCCCATATTGGCATTGCTAGAGAATTTAAAACCTTGTTTGTAATAACATACTACATGGGATTGATTTTAAGAAATTTGGCTTAATAAATTTGATTAATATTATGGTGTTTCTATTCCAAGAAAAACAAAAAACAAAACCCTCAAGGTTTCCATTAGGATGGAATGGAAAATATGGCGCTGTATCACTAGCCACTTTAAACAATTTTGTATATAATGTTTACATATCCGACATTACTCATATCAAATGTATACACTGTACTCTAAACCATCTACTGAATCTTGCCTATGCCATTTGGCCATCGACTCAAATCTCTAGCCACTTTAATAATTAAAATTGGATGAAATAAATGTATCACTAGTCACTTTAAACGATGCCATTTATATAATGTTTACATATCCTACATTACTCATCTCATATGTATATACTGTACTCCATACCATCTACTGCATCTTGCCTACGCCGGTCAGCCATTGCTCATCCATATATTTACATGAACATACTCGTATTCATTCCTTTACTCTTGTGTGTATAAGGTAGTTGTTGTGAATTTGTTAGATTACTTGTTAGATACTACTGCATGGTCGGAACTAGAAGCACAAGCATTTCACTACACTCGCATTAACATCTGCTAACCATGTGTATGTGACAAATAACAATTGATTTGATTTTGTACAACGTGATGGTCAGGAGTAGGCTACAGCATAAGAGGATTGGAGGATTCTAAATTGTTTGCCTTCATTAGACAACTTTGTTCCAATATTTCTGTAAATTAGTGATATATATACTCCCATAGTAATTCGTTATGGATCTATAACTAAATCACCATCTGCATTTTGAAAGAGTATTTTCATCATTATTTAATTAATGAAAGCATAAAGATGCTGATGAAGAAATACAGTACTGTACAGTATATGCTTTTACATCTGGAAAATAAAGCATTTAAAGCATTTTGAAGATATAAGCCACCTGCATTTGTTTATTAGGCTACTGTGCAGTCTGACATGTAAACATAGCCTACAATATATACTGTAGTAAACATGGGAAAGTGTTTTAATTCCTTATTATATTATTACCTTTATTTTACCAGGTAAGTTGACTGAGAACACATTCTCATTTACAGCAACGACCTGGGGAATAGTTACAGGGGAGAGGAGGGGGATGAATGAGCCAATTGTAAGCTGGGGATGATTAGGTGACCGTGATGGTATGAGGGACAGCTTGGGAATTAAGCCAAGACACTGGGGTTAACACCCCTACTCTTACAATAAGTGCCATGGGATCTTTAATGACCTCAGAGAGTCAGGACACCCGTTTAACGTCCCATCCGAAAGACAGCACTCTACATAGGGCAATGTCCTCAATCACTGTGTCACGTCCTGGCCATAGATAGCCCTTTTTGGCTGCTTTTTGGTGGTTTTGATCAGGATGTGATCAGGGGTTTGTTCTATGTTGTATATTTCTTTGTTGGTTTCATTGATGGTTCCCAATTAGAGGCAGCTGAGTTTCGTTACCTCTAATTGGGGACCATATTTAAGTTTGTAGATTTCCCCACTGAGTTCGTGGGTCATTATTTATATTTGAAGTTGTATTTGTGTGTGTGTGCCTGTGTTGAGCCACACCTGCGTTGCAATCTTTATTTGTTTATTGTTTTGTCAGTTGCATTACGTAAATAAAAGTATGCACACTGGAACCCTCGCTGCATCTTGGTCCACTCCATTTAAAGTTCGTGACACACTGCCCTGGGGCATTGGGATATTTTTTGGGGGGGACTAGAGGAAAGAGTGCCTCCTACTGGCTCTCCAACACCACTTCCAGCAGCATCTGGTCTCCCATCCAGGGACTGACCAGGACCAACCGTGCTTAGCTTCAGAAGCAAGCCAGCAGTGGGATGCAGGGTGGTATGCTGCTGGCTTATAGAAGGGAGAGCAGGCCATGTCTGTACTGGAGAATGCGGGCAAGCGGGAGACCGGGGTTCAATTCCCCGAAAAAGGAGTAGGCTGTCCTTGTAAATAATAATTTGTTCTTAACTGATTCCAAATGGTGTTATTTCATAGTTGTGATGTCTTCACTATTATTATACTATGTAGAAAATAGTAAAAATAAAGAGAAATCCTGGAATGAGTTGGTGTGTCCAAACTTTTGACTGGTACTTTATTAATTAGATTAATATTATGGTGTTTCTATTCCAAGAAAAATTTAAAACCCTCTGTTTTTCCGTTAGGATGGAGCGGAAAATATGGCGCTGTACAATGTAACTGTCGGCAGTACAGTACTGGGCTATTTAGCTAAAGAATCCTGTGTCATGCGGGCAGGGCACGCAGGATACCGGGGTTCAAGTCCTCGACGGGGAGGAAGGAGTAGGCTGTCCTTGTAAATAAGAATTTGTTCTTAACTGACTTGCCTAGTTAAATAAAGATAACACTAAGAGCATAACATTTCTGCACCCAACTTTTCTCATTATAGTCTAACCAATACCAAAACGGAGATTCAGTAAAAAATAAATCTCATTTATTTATCAAGACCAGTCCCCATGCTTGTCTCAGAGCAGCGCGAAACAATGCTGAAATCTTATTGCTTCAAAAATCGTATTGCTTCAAATCCTATTGATTCTAACTTCAATATGCTTTTTAATAATATCTGAGAATATCTAAGGCAATTCTTGAACATGGGGTGAGACATTCTCACTAATTTGTAAATGAATCCAGTTTGTTATTTAGAATTATTTATTTCTGGAGAAACCATACTTGATTATTTAGCAGACATCACTTGCTTATATTCAGTCATCAGATATATCTTAAGAATATAATGGAATAAAATTTAACATTTTCGTTTCTCCTTGCTTGTCTCAGAGCAGCGCAAAACGGTGCTGAAATAGACGTCCACAGCGGCAAGGTATATATAACGATATATTTCATTTTTTTTAAATGACAGTGAGTGATTGTAATCTGAATGAAGGCCAAAATAATATTTATAAAGGCCAAAATATAGCCCTGCTAATAGCCATAATGTTCTGTAGTTTCGACCCAATAATTCGTCTGACAATCAAAGACCTTCGTGTCCTGCAGGCCCAGGCATGGATCAAAGCTCATATTTGATTTTTTATGGTAAGCTTGGCTATTACCTTTTTTAGGTATCATGGCTCGAGATTTCATTGAGGAAGAAATCATCAAGAGATATGCTGGACCCAATGTCAGAAAGTTGTTTCTGGGACCACATTGTTTCTTTCAAGATAGGATTATAGCAATATTTTGTTACGTTTAGGCCTATTTACATGTATATTTCTATTATTGTAGCTAATGTTGGCTGTTAGGCAAAATGCATTTTTTTCTACTCCAAATGCAGACAATGACCCAAAACATACTGCCGCCTGGGTTCGCATTGCAAATGAGGGCATAAACTGGGTCAAGACTCCAGCAGAGTAAGTAGGTAACGTGGTTTTACGTGGTAAAATAAAGGTTAAATCAAAATAAATAAATACATTAAAGACCTACAAAACCTACGGTAGGCCTACAGTATATCTAAAAATATTTTTTTCATCTCTACATCTACAGTTGAAGTTGGAAGTTTACATACACTTACGTTGGAGTTATTAAAACTCATTTTTCAACCACTCCACAAATATCTTGTTAACAAACTATAGTTTTGGCAAGTCGGTTAGGAAATCTACTTTGTCCATGACACAAGTAATTTTTCCAACAATTGTTTACAGACAGATTAATTCACTGTATCACAATTCCACTGGGTCAGAAGTTTACATACAGTGAGGGAAAAAAGTATTTGATCCCCTGCTGATTTTGTTTGCCGACTGACAAAGAAATGATCAGTCTATAATTTTAATGGTAGGTTTATTTGAACAGTGAGAGAGAATAACAACAAAAAAATCCAGAAAAACACACGTGAAAAATGTTATAAATCGATTTGCATTTTAATGAGGGAAATAAGTATTTGACCCCTCTGCAAAACATGACTTAGTACTTGGTGGCAAAACCCTTGTTGGTAATCACAGATGTCAGACATTTCTTGTAGTTGGCCACCAGGTTTGCACACATCTCAGGAGGGATTTTGTCCCACTCCTCTTTGTAGATCTTCTCCAAGTCATTAAGGTTTCGAGGCTGACGTTTGGCAACTCGAACCTTTAGCTCCCTCCACAGATTTTCTATGGCATTAAGGTCTGGAGACGGGCTAGGTCAATCTAGGACCTTAATGTGCTTCTTCTTGAGCCACTCCTTTGTTGCCTTGGCCGTGTGTTTTGGGTCATTGTCATGCTGGAATACCCATCCACGACCCATTTTCAATGCCCTGGCTGAGGGAAGGAGGTTCTCACCCAAGATTTGACGGTACATGGCCCCGTCCATCGTCCCTTTGATGCGGTGAAGTTGTCCTGTCCCCTTAGCAGAAAAACACCCCAAAGCATAATGTTTCCACCACGGTGGGGATGGTGTTATTGGGGTCATAGGCAGCATTCCTCCTCCTCCAAACACGGCGAGTTGAGTTGATGCCAAAGAGCTCCAATTTGGTCTCATCTGACCACAACACTTTCACCCAGTTGTCCTCTGAATCATTCAGATGTTCATTGGCAAACTTCAGACGGCATGTATATGTGCTTTCTTGAGCAGGGGGACCTTGCGGGCGTTGCAGGATTTCAGTCCTTCACGGCGTAGTGTGTTACCAATTGATTTCTTGGTGACTATGGTCCCAGCTGCCTTGAGATCATTGACAAGATCCTCCCGTGTAGTTCTGGGCTGATTCCTCACCATTCTCATGATCATTGCAACTCCACGAGGTGAGATCTTGAATGGAGCCCCAGGCCGAGGGAGATTGACAGTTCTTTTGTGTTTCTTCCATTTGCAAATAATCGCACCAACTGTTGTCACCTTCTCACCAAGCTGCTTGGCGATGGTCTTGTACCCCATTCCAGCCTTGTGTAGGTCTACAATCTTATCCCTGACATCCTTGGAGAGCTCTTTGGTCTTGGCCATGGTGGAGAGTTTGGAATCTGATTGATTGATTGCTTCTGTGGACAGGTGTCTTTTATACAGGTAACAAGCTGAGATTAGGAGCACTCCCTTTAATAAAAGACACCTGGGAGCCAGAAATCTTTCTGATTGAGAGGGGATAAAATACTTTTTTCCCTCACTGTACACTAAGTTGACTGTGCCTTTAAACAGCTTGGAAAATTCCAGAAAATTATGTCATGGATTTAGAAGCTTCTGATAGGCTAATTGACATAATTTGTGTCAATTTGAGGTGCAGCTGTGGATGTATTTCAAGGCCTACCTTTAAACGCAGTGCTTCTTTGCTTGACATCATGGGAAAATCAAAAGAAATCAGCCAAGACCTCTGAAAAAAAATTGTAGACCTCCACAAGTCTGGTTCATCCTTGGGAGACATTTCCAAATGCCTGAAGGTACCATGTTCATCTGTACAAACAATATTACGCAAGTATATAAACACCATGGGAACCACGCAGACATCATACCGCTCAGGAAGGAGACGCGTTCTGTCTCCTAGAGATGAACGTACTTTGCTGCAAAAAGTGCGAATCAATCCCAGAACAACAGCATGTGGGTGGGTCATAAAATAAAATAACACACATGTTTCAGTCATGTGGCCATAATCAATGTCAGTTTACACAATGACATGCGCTACAAGCTATATAAACATAAAACTACTACACCCACAACGGGTGCTCACTGCTCAATCACAGATCCGAGCGAGTAGGTGACATACAGAGTTACCCACATGCAGTGACATATTGGCATGTTGGAATGTGTGCCCTTGTGTGTGTGGTGCCAGTGTTTTCTTGTGTCACTATGGTGAGGAGAAAAAGTTGTATGGTCAGCTGCCTGCCTGTCAATGTGACTGGAAACAGGTAGCCTTGCAGGCAGCTGTCTTATTCATGTGCTTTGAACACGCACACAAACAGACACACACATATACACACACACAAACATTGATTTGTCAGGCTAACATCAGAAGTGGAAAAACTGTCTCTGCCCAATGGTCTGATCCTGTGAAGCATGTCAGGGCACACACCCACACACATCGATGTGCCAGGAATCTGTGGTGGCACCCAGAAATAGGACATAATATGGTTGATCTCCAGCCGAGCTCCTGCTCAACTCTGCATGCAGGCCGAGGGTACCTTTTATCAATGGCAGATAGAGGTCTATCATTTATGCTGATCTACTTATTTTATTGGGTCATGACAAAGTGACAACCAGGGGTGCATCCCAATGCACTTGTTCCCTACTTCCCACAAATCTATAAACATTGGCTTGGTGGAGGCATGGGCTATTGAGTTTCCACCACATTTCTTATACCAGTCATTTCCTTGTACCAGTCATGTCCTTCTACTAAGTCAAAAACAGACTGCCAGGTGACAGAATCCGGACTAGTGGACCAGATGTCCGAGTGGCAGCCCTTTGAGTATTTAGCACTGCAGCCCACACGCCTCTGTATATCTCACAACCCCTTGTTAAGCAATAATATATCAAACAGTGGAGGTGTCACGACTTCCGCCAAAGTCAGTCCCTCTCCTTGTTCGGGCGGCGTTCGGCGGTCGACGTCACCGGTCTTCTAGCCATTGCCAATCCACTTTTCATTTTCCATTGGTTTTGTCCTTGTTTTACACACCTGGTTCCAATCCCCCAATTACTTGTTCATTATTTAACTCTCTGTTCCCCCATGTTTGTTTGTGAGTGTTTGTATTGCGGTCCGTTATTGTGGGCTTGGCATTCTTTGACGTGTATTGTTATTATTGTTGAGTAAATTGCTATTATTACTCATATCTGCTGTCCTGCGCCTGACTCCTCTACACCAGCTACACACAGACGCATTACAGGAGGCTCCTCAGAGGAAGAAGAGGAGGGCCCACCTCCTCAGTAAAAATAAAAATAGTGAAACATTGAAAAAGTTATCCTTTTTAGATAAACTACACTAAATATATTCATGTAACCAAATAATTTATTAAAACACACTGTTTTGCTTTGCAATGAAGGCCTACAGTCGCCTCAACCACGCTCTGTATGGTACATAGCACCATGGTTTCCGTCCTCCTCTGGGCACAGTGACTTCAAAACAAAGTCTAGGAGGCTCTTGGTTCTCACCCACTTCTACAGACTGAATCTAGTACTGAAAGCTACAGCTAGCCAGCACTGCAGTGCATAAAATGTTGTGAGTAGTTGACTCAAAGAGAGAGAAAGACAATAGTTGAACAGTTTTGAACAAATTAATTTCTTCATAAATGAAGGAGAAGCAAGAGAGAGAGAGAGCTAGATATACTTAGTATTTTTTTCACTTCCACTTACTTAGCTAGCAAATGCAGCTAGCTAGTTTAGCCTACTCAAACAACTATGTTACCTAGCTTGCTCGCTATCCAACACTGGAACTCTTCCAAGTCAAGGCCACCGGGGCCCGCCGGTGTAACTGCTAAAATGCTTGCTAACTTTACACTGAACTGCATGACTGTAGCGGGTTTAATAATGTGTTAGTTCTAGTAGTAATGTTGACGTGACGTTAGCTAATATAGTGACAATGATGTAGGCTGTGTGTATCGGTTAGCGGTTATGATATGAAAGTTTGACTTGGAAAAGTTTTTTCTCCTGGTCACAGAGAGATGACATGTTGTGCACTGAAGTCCACAAGCAAAGGGAAAAGGTGAGAGGAGGAGAGCGTGTAGATGCGAGAAAGTATTATCCAATGATCAAAGGGCTCATGCTGTTTGTATATGGCTGCTATGAATGAAAATTAACTGTGTTTGCGTGTGATCAGGGACTGTATTCATTCCACCAATTCTGTTGAAAAACTTTTCTTAAACGGAACGAAACGGGGATAGACATACCTGAATTTGTCCAATAGAAACTCTAGTCTGCAACTGTTGGACTAATGATTACACTCTAGATCAGCTAGATGCAGGAAGATTGTGCAAAGCGGTATTGAATGTGTCAATGTCTGTCATCTTGATTACTCAAATTTCTCTCGACCTGCGCATCTATGTTGTAAACTTTCATTCATATGCTAGGTTGTAGCAACCTCATAATGGGTATAGGAAAAATGCAGTAGCCTAAACCTATCAATGTTATATTGAGCTGGGTGAATGGAATATGAAGGACAGTCATACAATATTCTGCTCATAAAAAAGATTAACAGCACCGCCAGTGATATCAAAACATGCAGCATGTTTTTTGCAGCTTGGGGTCTAGCATAGGGTTCATGTTTACGGAGAGGTGCACATATATGACATGGCACATCCCACTGGGCATAGACATCAATTCAACGTCTAGTCCAAGTTAGTTCAACATAATTGAATTGAAATGACGTGGAAAGACTGTTGATTCAACCAGTGTGTGCCCAGTGGGATGACACAGGCAAAGCTGCCTCTCTTTCAAACGCACAAATGCATCAATGCTTCAACACACACAATCATAATAGGCAAAGGTCAGGATTCAGGAACACTGTTTATTCCACCTACTGGGTCGAGCAGCTAACATCACAGCAAGACTAGACTGCTCCAGGGACAAGTTTCAACCCTGTTCTATCTCAGACCTGATAGGTGTGGTGGATTAGGCAAGCTGGAAAATAATGACTGTATGAGTCACCATAACCGCACGCAGACACACACACGCACACACACACACAAGCAACGCAGGCATGCAGAAACAAATCTGTTGGATGGGATTATTCGTTACAAAGATGTGATGGGCTTTAGCAACAACAAAAAATCTTCTGAGTGCTTGCGATATTTGGTTTTAAAACTGCCCCTGCAAAACAGGCTAAGACTGCTTTGGTATCCATACAAGTTGGGGAAAGACAGCTATAGAAGTATCAAAATAAAGTAATAACAAAATAGTAATAATAGCACTGTGGGGAATTGAGAGGGGAATTGTGGAGTAAAATAAGGCCTAATTATTGTATTGTATTTAACTGAGAAATTAGCAAGTGGTGAAACTTTTGTTTGCTCTTTACCTTTCCTCCCATTGCACTCGACAGTACAATCCTGGGTGGGTCTTGGGGAAGGATTTCATGCTACATGCTGGTGAGTCACCAGTGCACACACAGACACGCACTCTCTCTATATCTCGCGCACACGCTTTAAGACAAACAGAACATATCCACCAATGCACCGAAACATGCTTTGTAATGTAAACAAATGGTTACTGTCTCTCCATGTGTTATACACAGTAGGGTTGTCTAACGAAAAGGGTGCCTTTTACGTCTCTTTTATATTTTAAGTAGACATTGTGCACATTCCATTTTCCATTTTACCGGTTCGTGTTTTTCTACCTTGACGACATCCTCGTTTTTTCCCGGTCAGCTCAAGAACACGTCTTCCACGTCTGACAGGTCCTTCAGCGTTTCCTGGAGAACCATCTTTTTGTTAAAGCAGAAAAATGTGAATTCCATCGCTCCACCATCTTCTTCCTAGGGTACGTCATTGCTGCTGGAATAATTCAGATTCTGACAAGGTGAGAGCGGTGGTGGATTGGCCTCAACCCACATACAGAGTGCAGCAGCAACGTTTCCTGGGGTTTGCTATTTCTACCACTGCTTCATATGGGGTAACAGCACCCTGGCTTCCCCCCTCTCAGCACTGACCTCTCCCAAGGTTCCATTCATGTGGTCTTCAGCAGCTGACCGGGTGTTCTCGAACCTCAAGCATCGGTTCACTACAGCTCCCATCTTAGTCCATCCGGACCCGTCCCGTCAGTTTGTGGTGGAGGTCAACGCCTTAGACGAGTGGGGGCCGTCCTGTCCCACTGTTCTGCCCAGGACCAAAAGCTGCATCCCTGCACTTTCCTTTCCCAACGACATGGGAAATCAAGAATCAAATCAAATCAAATGTATTTATAAAGCCCTTCTTACATCAGCTAATGTCACAGAGTGCTGTACAGAAACCCAGCCTAAAACCCCAAACAGCAAGCAATGCAGGTGTAAAACCACGGTGGCTAGGAAAAACTCCCTAGAAAGGCCAAAACCTAGGAAGAAACCTAGAGAGGAACCAGGCTGTGAGGGGTGGCCAGTCCTCTTCTGGCTGTGCCGGGTGCAGATTAACTTCTTAGGGAGCGGCAGCTGAGGTGTCGGTTTTGGAGAGTCTGGCGTGCCCAAAGTAAAAGGATATGCACATAATTAGTACTATTGGATAGGACACTCTGAAGTTTCTAAGAGTGTTAAAATATTGTCTGTGAGTATAACAGAACTGATATAGCAGGCGAACACCCGAGGAATTTCTGTCCTGGAAAAAGTGTTTTTGACACTTTGCCTAATTTTGAACCCCCTCCCTATTGAAAACAGCCATATCTGGGAGTAAGATTGCAGTACCTATTGCTTCCACTGGATGTCAACAGTCTCTAGACAGTGTTTGCTCTGAAGAAGAATTCACCGGATGTAAACAGAAGAGGAGGCACGTTCACAGGCTCGCGCGCGCTGTGGTTTTTTTCCTTTCCTATCGTCCAGTTTATAATCCAGTTGAAATATTATAGTAAATATACATAAAAGTGTTCCTAAGGATACATTATCAATGATGTTTGATTACTCTTGGACAAGTGTATAGGTATAGGTTGAACGTGTTCTCTTCATGGTTCAATGGGCGAGTGGACGCTGTATTTTATGAACATAACGCGCCAACCAAACAGAGATTTATGGATATAATAAATGACTTTTTCTAACAAAAGAACCATTGGATGTCTTCGTTGGACACTTGGGAAGCCCTCAGCAGAAGTTATTCGAAAGGTAAGGGATTTTCAATGCACCGGCAGAACAGAGAAGCTGCGTCTGGTAAGACGAGGGGCGGGGGTGTGTGTCTTTTTGTCAATAATAGTTGGTGCACGATGTCTAATATTAAAGAAGTCTCGAGGTACTGCTCGCCTGAGGTAGAGTACCTTATGATAAGCTGTACACCACACTATCTACCACGAGAGTTCTCATCTATATTATTCTTAGCCGTCTATTTACCACCAAAGACCGATGTTGGCACTAAGACCGCAGTCAACCAACTCTATAAGGCCATAAGCAAACAAGAAAATGCTCACCCAGAAGCATCGCTCCTAGTGGCAGGGGAATTTAATGTGGGAAAACTTAAATCATTTTTACAAAATTTGGACCAGCATGTCACATGTGCAACCAGAGGAAAAAAAACTCTAGACCACCTTTACTCCACACACAGAGATGCATACAAAGCTCTCCCCCACCCTCCATTTGGCAAATCTGACCATAATTCTATCCTCCTGATTCCTGCTTACAAGCAAAAACTAAAGCAGGAAGTACCAATGACTCGCTCAATACGGAAGTGGTCAGATGACGCGGATGCTACGCTACAGGACTGTTTTGCTAGCACAGACTGGAATATGTTCCAGGATTCATCCAATGGCATTGAGGAGTTTACCACCTCAGTCATCGGTTTCATCAATAAGTGCATCGACGACATTGTACCCACAGTGACCATACGCACATATCCCAACCAGAAGCCATGGATTACAGGCAACATCAGCATTGAGCTAAAGGATAGAGCTACCGGTTTCAAGGTGCTGGACACTAATCCAGACGCCTATAAGAAATCCCGCTTTGCCCTCAGACGAACCATCAAACATCAAAGCGTCAATACAGGATTAAGATTGAATCCTACTACACCGGCTCTGACGCTCGTCGGATGAGGCAGGGCTTGAAAACTATTACGGACTACAAAGGGAAACCCAGACGCGAGCTGCCCAGTGACGTGAGCCTACCAGACGAGCGAAATGCCTTTTATGCTCGCTTCGAGGCAAGCAACACTGAAGCATGCACGAGAGCACGGGCTGTTCTGGATGACTGTGAGATAATACTCTCGGTTGCCGATGTGAGCTAGACCTTTAAACAGGTCAACATTCACAAAGCGGCGGGGCCAGATGGATTACCAGGACGTGTACTCAAAGCATGCGTGGACCAACTGGCAAGTGTCTTTACTGACATTTTCAACCTCTCCCTGACTGAATCTGTAATACCTACATTTCAAGCAGACCACCATAGTCCCTGTGCCCAAGGAAGTGAAGGTAACCTGTCTAAGTGATTACTGCACCGTAGCACTCACGTCGGTAGCCATGAAGTGCTTTGAAAGGCTGGTCATGGCTCACATCAACAGCATCCTCTCGGATACCCTAGACCCACTCCAAGTCGCATACCGCCCCAACAGATCCACAGATGACGCAATCTCAATCGCACTCCACACTGCCCTTTCCCACTTGGACAAAAGGAACACTTATGTGAGAATGCTATTCTTTGACTACAGCTCAGCATTCAACACCATAGTGCCTACGAAGCTCATCACTGGCTAAGGGCCCTGGGAGTAAACACCTCCGTCTGAAACTGGATCCTGGACGTCCTGTTGGACCGCCCCCAGGTGGCAAGGGTAGGCAACAACACGTCTGCCAAGGTGATCCTCAACACTGGGGCCCCTCAGGGGTGTGTACTTAGTCCCCTCCTATACCCCCTGTTCACCCACAATTGTGTGGCCAAACACGACTCCAACACCATTATTAAGTTTGCTGACGACACAACAGTGGTAGGCCTGATCACCGACAACGATGACAGCCTATAGGGTGGAGGTCAGAGAACTGGCAGTGTGGTACCAGGACAACAACCTCTCCCTCACAAGACAAATGAGCTGATCGTGGACTACAGGAAAAGGTGGGTCGAACAGGCCCCCATTAACATCAACGGGGCTGTAGTGGACCAGGTTGAGAGTTTCAGGTTCCTTGGTGTCCACATCACCAACAATCTATCATGGTCCAAACACACCAAGACAGTCATGAAGAGGGCACGACAAAACCTTTTCCCCCACAGGAGACTGAAAAGATTTGGCATGGGTCTCCAGATCCTCAAAAAGTTCTACAGCTGCACCATCGAGAGCATCCTGATCTGTTGCAGCACCGCCTGGTATGGCAACTGCTCTGCATCTGACCATAAGGCGCTACAGAGGGTAGTGCGTCGAACCAGTACATCACTGGGGCCAAGCTACCTGCAATCCAGGACCTATATAATAGGCGGTCAGAGGAAAGCCCATAATATTGTAAGAGACTTCAGTCACCCAAGTCATACACTGTTTTCTCTGCTACCGCACGGCAAGCAGTACTGGTCTAGGACCAAAGTCTAGGACCAAAAGGCTCCTTAACAGCTTCTACCCCCAAGCCATAAGACTGATGAACAATTAATCAAATGGCCACCGGACTATTACATTGACCCCCCCTCCCACTCCATTTGTTTTGAAGACTGCTGCTACTCCCTGTTTATTATTTATGCATAGTCACTTCACCCCTACCTACATGTACAAATTACCTTTAACTTGTACCCCCGCACACTGACTCGGTACCGGTACCCCCTGTATATAGCCTCGTTATTATCATGTTATTGTGTTACTTTTTATAATTTTTTACTTGAGTTTATTTGGTTAACTCTTCTTGAACTGCACTGTTGGTTAAGGGCTTGTAAGTAAACATTTCACGTTAAGGTCTACACTTATTTTCGGCGCATGTGACAAATAAAGTTGGATTTGATTTTTGATTAAACCTCTGTCTCACAGCCCTTTGTCTGCTGTTTCCATATTTTGTTCAAAATAAACATTAAAGTCAGCAGGTGAGCTGGCCATTTTCTGGATGAAGAACAGCGCAAAACACCAGTCTCAACGTCAACAGTGAGAAGGCGACTCCGGGATGCTGGCCTACTAGGTAGAGTTCCTCTGTCCAGTGTCAGTGTTTATTTGCCCATCTTAATCTTAATTTTTTGGGCCCAGTCTGAGATATGGCTTTTCCTTTGCAACTCTGCCTAGAAGGCCAGCATCCCGGGGTCGCCTCTTCACTGTTGACGTTGAGACTGGTGTTTTGCGGGTACTATTTAATGAAGCTGCCAGTTGAGGACTTGTGAGGCGTCTGTTTCTCAAACTAGACACACTAATGTACTTGTCCTCTTGCTCAGTT
This sequence comes from Brachymystax lenok tsinlingensis, assembly GCA_030435695.1. Taxonomy (NCBI): domain Eukaryota; kingdom Metazoa; phylum Chordata; class Actinopteri; order Salmoniformes; family Salmonidae; genus Brachymystax; species Brachymystax lenok. The sequence continues at coordinate 13,604,592 of CM059796.1, forward strand.
GTGCACCGGGGCATCCCACTCCTCTTTCTATTCTGGTTAGAGCCAGTTTGCGCTGTTCTGTGAAGGTAGTAGAACACAGCGTTGTACGAGATCTTCAGTTTCTTGGCAATTTCGGGCATGGAATAGCCTTCATTTCTTAGGACAAGAATAGAGTGATGAGTTTCAGAAGAAAGTTATTTGTTTCTGGCCATTTTGAGCCTGTAATCGAACCCACAAATGCTGATGCTCCAGATACTCAACTGGTAGAAAGAAGGCTAGTTTTATTGCTTCTTTAATAAGAACAACAGTTTTCAGCTGTGCTAACATAATTGCAAAAGGGCTTTCTAATGATCAGTTAGCCTTTCAAAATGATAAACTTGGATTAGCTAACACAATGGTCCATTGGAACACAGGAGTGATGGTTGCTGATAATGGGCGTCTGTATGCCTATTTAGATATTCCATTAAAAAAATCTGCTGTTTCCAGCTACAATAGTCATTTACAACATTAACAATGTCTACACTGTATTTCTGATCAAGTTGATGTTATTTTAATGAATTTTCTTTCTTTATTTTCTTTCAAAAACAAGGACATTTCTAAGTGACCCCAAACTTTTGAACCGGTAATTGTGTGCTTTCAAAATGAACTACGCAAAGGGACTCGCTCATCCCGCTGCGTCGTCCATTATTTCCAAGGTAACGTACAGAACCTCTGTGTTTATCCCTTACCTAATAGGCACTTACTATAATACTTTTATTTATTTAATGAGATGGGAAAATGCTTTTTTTTATTAAGTTGCACATGTGCTCTTTATGACAGAATGTTAAAATTAGGTCACAATGTTACACTACTCAAAAGGCACTTAATTGGTCGAACGACCCAGTAAAGCATGTGTCCAGTGCAGCAAGGACTTCCAATGACAACTTGGAAAATCCTAAATAGTTTCCACGTGCAGCTTGAAGTCACACACAGACACTGACAGTCTAATAAATTCCATTCCGGATGACACGAGGGACTAATGTAGTGAGCCTGCCACGGCTCAAAATACTCCCCAGCACTCACATGCTTCCCCATCTCCCCTTGAACAGTGTAATCCCCGTTTTCAGACTTTGTGTTTGCAGTGCATACTTTGTTTATCACAGTAGCCTAAACAGTACAGTAAATTAAAAGGGCAAAGTGCAGTTGCTTCATCCATGTTTGGATTTCTGAATTAATAAAATGTACCCATTGATTCTTCAAGTGTACAATTTATGCATGCCTTATGAGTTTAGTTTAACTGTCATACCCCATCAGAACCCAAAATATAAGCTTCTTTCATTCCAATTTTTTGTAAACAAAGTAAATGTAAACAAACACTATATAGCCTCAAAACATGGTTAAAACTATATTGTTGATATCATGAATGGTCAGTCCTTGTATCCATAGCTCTGTCTATGAATTTGAGAAAATTTCTCCAGCCCTATCCTCAGATTTTAACCGAAACAGGGGGTTGACGCTTTGTTATTGTTTCAACTGCTGATTGCCAATTTAAATACGGCAAACAAAATGACACATTTCAAAAAAATCTGATGGATAGGCCAACACAAAAAAAAGCACCTCTATTTCAGACATGCCTGATTTATACACACACAAGTTGTACAACTTTTCCCAATTTGCCATCTGGCCAATAAAATAAAATAAAAGATCCTTTACTTACAAAAGATCGAAGAGAGCACTTCTGTAGTCTCTTGGAGGTCAGAAGAAAAGAATACACTATATATAAAGTGAGCTGGAAGTCAGGTTGAACGTTGAGCAGTGCTCCGCTGTCATTACCAGAACAGGGCACGCCGCCTGCAAACCGGCTGTGGTTTCTTTGTATGCCGTCTGGAGGAAGTTAATTCATTTCAATGGGAAGCAATCCGCACTGCTGCGACTCATCTGCCAGACTAGGTGGGTGCAGTGTGTCGCATGTTTAGGATTTTTCCAGCTTGTGCCTTGCTTTGCCATGCGGTCTCAGAAACGGATGTACACTGAGTATACCAAACATTAGTAACACCTTCCTAATATTGCGTTGTCGTCGTTGTCCACTCCCCATGTCATGAAAAGAGTAGGTGTTCTTAATGTTTTGTATAGTCAGTGTAGTTTAAAACCACTGAAGACAGTGGAAATGTGTAGCTTTCAACTATGTGTTTATGTGATAGCAACAATAAAATGTTGACAGTTCAATACATTTACTTGAAAAGTACAAGATCAAAGTTGATGGTGTTTGTAATGCTGTGCAATTACGTTTTAGATGTATTGTATGCCATTGCTATGGCACATTTTTATTCATAATACAGTTGTGGGCTTTAGCCTGTTGTTATTATTAGTAGGTCTATTATACTTTTTACCAGTGGTGCCTCTGCCTATATGGAGACTACAGCCTCCGCTGCCAGGGTCTCAACTTACTATTATCAGTTAAAAAAGTAGAATACACAAGGTGCACTTTTGAAATTTGGTAGGGCATCAGCAGTTTTCAATGACAGTCACTCCAAAAAAGAATATTTCTAGGTAAGGTAGTCTAGCCAGCTATCTAAGCCTTGTAGTAATCATCGAATTACCGCCCAGGCATGTAAAGCATGTGCCCAGAGGCCCTGACCTTCAGGGGGCCCCCATAATTTGTTTTAGCCACTCTAACTCAGATATCATATGAACATGGCAAAATGTGTAGAATTGCAGGAAATTAGCTTTAAACTACAAAAGTGTTCCTCCACCTCATGGCAAAACGTGTAGAATTGACCTTAGAAACTGCACATTTTCTTTAACACTGCAAAGAAAATGCTGCTAAGAGGAGGAAGCACTAAAATACCAAATCTCGGCTAGAGGCGACACAGCTTTAATTAAGTAATAATGTGATTCCGCAGTAGTGCGTACAGGATGACAAGTGCACCAACAATGTGGCAGCTGCTAACTTTGTCTGAAAGATGTATGAAAATCCTGACGACCTGTCCATCTTACTAACTTATTTGTACTGCTTTCCCCAATTTCTTTGCCGTTATTTTCTTGAAAGAAAATAAAAAAGATCTGTAAAAGCATTGAGTTTTTTGTAAAAAACGTGTTAAACCTTTGAAATTGGGCAAATTGTGATTAATTGTGATTATTATTGATACAAAAATGTAGCATTTACACACACACCAAAATCCAAACTGGGATATAGACCTTTAAAGGAGAGAAAGACCTTTTAAAGGGGAACGGAAACATTTTAGAAAGTAAAGCTAAGCAAAGAAATTTATTCAATCCACTAATACTAGTGTCCTTAAAGACGGGGCTGAACTCACTGATTTTGACAGGCTTTTTGGGATGCTCATTTAGAAGTTCTAGTGGCCATGACTGAAGCCAAACGTGAGTTGTCTTGGTGGTGTGGTTTGATGTGGGTGTTTCTTGGATGTGTCCTTGCCACCACCAAGACACACCCATCTGTCAGCACCTTGCCCGCAGCTGTTCCTCCCCACTCAGTCACAACAAACAAACCTCCTGCAGGTTGAGTTCAATAACTACTGTACAGGCAGTTGTATGGTGAGATGCTGGAGGAAGCTTTGAATCAGTCAGTAGTGGGGTTACAAAGGGTTGGAAACTTTTCAGTAATTTTCCGGAATTTTTTCAGAAATCTTCCATGGTAAGTTCAGCCCGGGACTTTGGGGAATTTTGCTTAAATTCATCAAAAAAGTTAGCTTATAACAGTGAACCTTTTTTATGGGATACACATAAGGCAATTCTAGGTCTTGTGGCATACCTTGGTTAAACTATCCCCAATTCAATACAACCCTCTTCATGCATAGTGCATTCTTCCATCACATGTGCAGTGTACTCTTCCATCACATGTACAGCTGATTCGCAAGATCTTGCACAATAATGAGATGCTATTGAGCCCACACTACTACACTGTCTGAGCCAAGGACGACTGCTTTCTGTTACGTTTTGATTACAATACTGGGTAGGGTGAATATATTTTATATGACATACATCATTTTTTGTTAACTAGTAAATAGTAGCCTACAGCAAAGTGTGTTTAAATAATTTCAAACTTGTTAACAATTTCTGCAAGTTAGTTTTTGCTATGTGGTTTTTAGCTTGTTTGAGCCTGCTAACTGAGGAGTGTTAATTCACCTGTTTCCATAAACGTTTCATTTAAAAACATTTATCTTACAAATGAGTTGTTTAATCTAACTGCTAACTATTTATCTGTACATGGATGGAATTGTATTTTTTTTTTTTTACAGATTTTTTTTCTAATCTTTTCAGGAAAATGCCACTATCTGGTGTGTGGAGACATTTCACTGCAGCTAATGTAGAAAGAAAAGCTGTGTACATTTGCAAATACTGTGCCAAATCATATGTGAAGAATGCAAAAATGCACAAAGTTCCCTCAGCTCTCACAACAAGCAACCTCTGACAAAAGTCCCTCTACCTCTACTTGAGGTGAAAATGATGAATCAGACACCTTATCGATAGCAACAGCTGATGGTCCTCCTGGAATCAGACGTTTTTTTGACTCAATGGAGGAACGTAGTCAGAGAAATGCTGATAAATGTCTTGCTCGAGCTGTGTATGCACCTGGTTCACCTCTGATGCTCACAGGCAATGTGTATTGGAAGAGATTTCTGAATGTTCTTCGCCCAGCATACACCCATCCAACCAGACATGCTTTATCTACTCATTTGCTGGATGCAGAGTTCAAGTGAAGGTCAAGCAAATCATAAGAAAGCAGACTGTATTGCAATCATCTCTGATGGGTGGTCGAATGTTTGTGGTCAAGGAATAATTAACTACATCATCTTCACCCCTCAACCAGTATTCTACAAACCACAGACACAAGGGACAACAGACACACCGGTCTCTACATTGCAGATGAGCTGAAGGCAGTCATCAATGACCTTGGACCACCGAAGGTATTTGCACTGGTGACAGATAATGCTGCGAACATGAAGGCTGCTTGGTCTAAAGTGGAGGAGTCCTACTCTCACATCACACCCATTGCCTGTGCTGTTCATCCATTGAATCTGCTCCTCAAGGACATCATGTCCCTGAAAACAATGGATACATTCTACAAGAGAGCCAAGGAAATGGTTGGAATGTGAAGGGTCATCAAGTTATAGCAGCAATCTACCTCACCAAGCAAAGTGAGAAGAATAATTGAAGCTGCCCAGCAAAACCAGTTGGGGTGGTGTTGTTATCATGTTTGACAGTCTCTTGGAGGGGAAGGAGTCTCTCCAAGAAATGGCCATATCACAGTCTGCCGATATGGGCAGCCCCATCAAGAGGATCCTCCTGGATGATGTATTTTGGGAGAGTGGTAAGCAGCCTGCAACTCCTGAAACCTATAGCAGTAGCCATTGCACGGATTGAGGGAGACAATACCATCCTGTCTGATGTTCAGACTCTACTTGCAGATGTAAGAGAAGAAATCCATTCTGCCCTGCCCACTTCACTGTTGCTCCAAGCAGAGGAAACTGCAGTTCTGAAATACATCAAAAAGTGTGAAGACTTCTGCCTGAAGCCCATACACGCCGCAGCGTTGGACCCCAAGTATGCTGGCAAGAGCATCCTGTCTGGTGCAGAGATCAACAAGGCCTATGGTGTCATCACTACCGTGTCTCGACACCTTGGCCTGGATGAGGGCAAGGTTCTTGGCAGTCTGGCGAAGTACACTTCCAAGCAAGGGCTTTGGGATGGAGATGCAATATGGAAGCCGTGCCAACATATCTCATCAGCCACCTGGTGGAAGGGACTTTGTGGATCTGAGGCTCTTTCCCCTTTGCCTCCATTATCCTCCAAATCCCACCAACATCAGCCTCAACTGGTCCTTGTTTGGAAACACACACACCAAAGCACGCAACAGGCTGACCAATACAAGGGTTGAAAAATTGGTGGCCTGACAACGAGCCATCCTCAACAAGGTTGGAATGTGACAGTGAAGATGAGGCCTCAGAGTCTGATGTTCAAGAGATGGACATTGAGGAGGTCCAGGTAGAAGACATGGAAGCCTTAGTTTCTAGACTATCATTTTACAGATGTATGTTGAAAACGTTTTTGGGAGATGCGAAGGATCGTTGGGGATCATTCAATATTCCCTTTCTTTTGTTGTTCAGTGAAATCATCCCATGTGAAGAGTCAACTCAGTTAATTAAAGTTCAATTCGTAACTAAATTGCTTTTTCTATTTCTATTGGAAGGATTTAATAATTTGCAATTATGTCTACTTATGATAAGGTAAAAGGTTTATGTTTCTGTCTCCATATGATATGGTAAATATATCCAATGCAAACATCTACATTTAAATGGTATTAATATTAATTTGCAAATATTTCCGTTAATTCCCATATATTCCCGTTAATTCCCATATATTCCCGTTAATTCCCACGGAAAGTTTCCACCTTTGAATATTCCCCAAAATGTGCAACCCTAGTCAGTAGCCTACAGAGTAATATGAGAACAGTGCAATTGCTGAACTTATGTAGATATTTTCAAATTAAGTAACAGGTCCATGTAGAATAAACAACCCTTTACATACTAAAGTAGAGTAGAAGCAGTGTTCTGCTAATATAACAATGTGGAAATATTCAGGGTTGGTAGATGTAATTTGTTACAATTACTTGTTAACTGTCCAAAATTATAATCAGTAATGTTACATTTAGATTACCAAAACTCAGTAACCTAATCGGATTACTTAAACTTGCTCCCTTTTTCAATGCTGAATTGAATTTCATTGAGAAAACAAAAAGGTGTCATAATGTATGTTTTCGCAAACATCCTTTCTGAATTCAAAAGTAATCCAAGAAGTAATCATCTAGTTTTTCAAAAGTGTTTGTAATCTGATTACAATATTTTTGCTGGTAATGTAACTCGTTACAGTTTTTTGTAATCAGATTACATGTAATCAGTTGCTCCCCAACCCTACAAATATACACTTGTCTTTTCACCTTACATGTAACTGTGAACACATAGACACATAGTTACTGTTCTATTACTAATGGCAGGTAGGATAGGTGATATCTGACACAAACAGATACTATGTTGAAGTTAGAACAGGTCAGATAAAACTTACTCAATTGAGCACTCCCCATCAAACGACAGAGGCCGGCGTCTGGCAAAAGCATCTCCAGCCCATCTGTAGAAACAGGCAGAGTTGAGGCAGAGTTTATCAGTGACACATGGAATGAAAAGGGTTTTTGCTATTACTGGACATTTGTACTGTACTGTATTATTGGTAATCACTTTCAGTCCCACATTGTGGATAGGTGATATCTGACACACAAACATACTATGTTGAAGTTTGAACATGTCAGACAAAAACCTACCTAATTCTGGTCTACCCATCAAACAACCGTTGGTGAGCAGGCAAGAGGTGAGGCTAGAGATGAAGTCTTTGCCATTATAGCCTGTTTGGAAATTACTGACAATTAAAATATTCTCTACACAAGCAATGTTTACCTCGATTTTTCTTCAACTTCTGGACATCACATCTGGAACAACTGTCCACTGCAGCCATGTGCTTCAGTGTCACAAAATGTTTCCATGGTAACTAAATTAACATTCTCTTGAAAAAACTTTATTAATGAGGAATTTGTCCTCAGTGGTGGAAATGACACCACTCCCAAAGGACAGGTATATTTTGTGTAAAAAACAATATAAATGGCATACTCTCAATAAATATTGATATAGATTTTATTTCATTGACTCTTTCTGTAGTACATAACATGAATAATTACACATTATATAATGTTTTCTCATAGAAAAACATAGTAGAAGCTTAAAAGTCTGGGTCAGGGACAAGGGTAGTGAAATTGAGGTATAAAAGGTATAAAATGCATCTGAAAAGTAGCTAAAATACTTGATAGAGAGGTGTTTAAAAAAAGTATGGGGTGATTCCAGTGTGAACTTAACATACACATATTTGGGGGGTTGCTGAGGAGTATTTATGTCTGTAATAAAGCCCTTTTGTCTAATTTAAAGAAATTATTGCACAATTGGCCAGGCGTCGTCTGGGTTTGGCCAGGGTAGGCTGTCATTGTAAATAAGAATTTGGTCTTAACTGACTTGCCTAGTTAAAAAAAGGTTAAATAAACATTTATATTTTTGTTCAGTATAGAATGGCAGGCATCTCTTCCCTCAGGAACTTTGGATGGACAGGTTTCGATCTCTAACGATGCTGTGAATCTTGACACCCTCAGTGACCGTGAATCTCGAAAAACTGCAAAGGTAATAAATGCTTTGGTGCTCACTGGCCTGTAAAAAGGCTGTGTTCCACTGTCTTGCACAGGTAACACTGCAGGTTCTATTCACAGGGGCTGTCCCCACATCTACCAACACAGGGGATTTAACCTGCTCGTTACCAGCCTGGGTTGGTTCACCCCTCCTTAGACAACCTGGTGGCCTCCAGCTCCCTGTAACTCACCATGCTGATGTTGGCCGTGTAAAGGACCCCAATTCAACATAGCTCACTGCAGCACCAAACTCCCGAGCTCAAGCGGTCCTTCAGCCTAAGTCACCCAGACACTTGAATTACAGACACGCCGTGGACAGCGTCCAAAAAATAACTATTGAAATGGCGACCGGCGGCCCCCGATCCACCCTTTAAAAGGGGGCTGGAGGAAGAAAAGTTTAACTAAGCCATAGACGAGCTGAAAGAGGCGCACAAGCATTCAACCAATTTGGCTCGAATATAGGAACATTTTAGCAAACTGGATAAGATTGGTCAGCACTTCCCTGCTGACGGAAAATTCCAATCTATTAAAGAATTCGGAGATGTGTGAGAGAAAAATTGCAAGATTATGTTATAATAATTTTATTGCATCAAATGGTTGTTTTATGCAACAGAATAGAGGGTTCTTATAACTCTTTTGTGTCTGTGTGAACTGAAAGTGTGCCTCTGGGAGATAACACCGCATTCCAGAGCCTGAGTTAATGTTTGTTTTATATGGTACGAGGGAGAGATGACTCCAGGGCCAGACCCTGGTCTCTACGCAATGAGATACTGTCTGCTGTGAATTATAAGTATCTTTCATACAAATCTTAACCTTGTGACTCATTCCATACATCTGTTGTTTGTCATGAACATCCAGGAGGATGGATGCTATAAAATGCTGTGGCTCAAATCCGCTCGTTGAGTTCTCGGTGATCACCTCCAGGGGTGATTACCGACCAGCTCCATTACTGCAGTAATTAAATAATAAAAGTTTGATTACAATAATTCCACCACAGATGCTAGTGTGAGTTGACACAAAATCAAAAGCTCAATACACCAGCATTTTGATGTCAGCCTTCTATCAACAGAAAAACAAAACCTATAGAACCAAAATGAGTTGATGTACTCAGCATCAAAGGGACTACGTGAGTACGTGATAGGATGGAGGATGTATTGTGCACTAATCTGGCACTAGCAGATCATTTTAATGAAGATGCGGAAATTATTACCTCCGCTTTGAGGGCAGGGTTGAAACCCACCGTCAAAATGTCTATTGCAGGGGTGGTGGACAAACACTCCACAGGGACAGAGTATAAGAGCACAAGGCGAGACCCAGATGCTGACATGGGAGACAGATGGTTTGTGTCTTTTATATTTATTACATCCAAAAGGGGTAGGCAAGAGAATGGTCGTGGACAGGCAAAAGGTGGGTACAGATTCCAGAAAACAGGCAAGAGTCAAAACCAGGAGGAATAGTAAAAGAGAATAGAAAAGGCAGGAGCGCTGGTTGACTTGGAACATACAAGACGAACTGGCACAGAGACAGGAAACACAGGGATATATACACCAGGGATAAAAAGCGACACCTGGATGGGGTGGAGACAATAACAAGGACAGGTGAAACTGATCAGGGTGTGACACAGTGGTAGTTCAAGTCGCATTGAGATTGGAATCTAATCCGGCTCACCATGTGGTGCATGTAGTCACGGTTATCCATACCTAAAGCACCGGTAATAGTTTCAGGAGTAAGGAAAATAAAAGCAAGCAGAGAGAGAAATCTAAAAGCAAAAACTTGAAGCAGCAAAAAAACACCAAACGTTGTCGTCAATTTGGCGCTTTTGGCCAATGGGCGAGAGACTGTTCGGTGTTGCCTGAGCCCTCTGTGCCCGCTTATTCCGGGGTAAGTGTGGCTGTGCAGACATTTACTTTACTGACTAGTGAGCAACATCAAGCACTCCTGAAAGTGGACAGAGTTGGGAGAACGCATAGGGATATTTGGCCTCTGCGCAGTCATGAAATTGGCTAAATTTACAACGAAAAATCCAAAGCTATGCAATTACTACCAATGCTGTTTAGAATAGGTCCAGTTATTCTTTATGGTAGCTGGGGTAAAACCGATTATGGGTTTGGAAAATCTTTGTGAAGTGACAAGGGGTTCTAAAAGGGTTCTAAAAGGTAACAAGTTAAAATTGGCACAACCAAACACTCCTCGCAAGCACAGAAAGCCTTGGGAGTTTGAGGGAACATTTCATTGTCTGAAGAGATAGCCTTGAATTGTACACAGCATCTCCTCTCACTCTATCTTGGTTCGTGCAGGTGACTGTGACCTCCTCCTCAGACCAATTGGCAGTACGCCCAGAACATTGCTCTGTGAGCCAAAAGGAGTATCTCAGTTTCAAGGTCCCAGGTTTGAGAGAAGAAGCTGCATAAGGTATCAATTCAGTCACATGCAGGAACCAATGTTAATAATCAATAATGTAAATCATGCTTTTGACTTGTTTGTGTAGCAGTATATAAGGACTGAAAGGGAACGCCCTTGTCAGAGTTTTCATCAAGGAGAAATGGAGAGAATTAACATTACATGGAGTGGAGAAATTAACATTACAGTGGAGAAGTGGAGAAATTAACATTACATTCTCTGGCAACAGCTCTGGTGGACATTCCTGCATTCAGCATGTCAATTGCACGCTTCCTCAACTTGAGACATCTGTGACATTGTGTTGTGTGACAAAACATTTTAGAGTGGCCTTTTATTGTCCCCAGCACAAGGTGCACCTGTGTAATGATCATGCCGTTTAATCACCTTCTTGATATGCCACACCTGTCAGGTGGATGGATTATCTTGGCAAAGGAGAAATGTTCACCAACAGGGATGTAAACAAATCTGTGCACATGGGAAATGTCTGGGATCTTTTATTTCAGCTCATGAAACATGGGACTAACACTTTACATTTTGTTTTTATATTTTCTGGAAAACAGTGCTGTAGCTCTGCCACTTTCCACTGCAGATGGGAAGGACGACATAGGCGGATGCAGTGGATTGAGTTGCAGCCCTTGCAAAACATATCTCTAGCTTAACCTGACATATTGTTCATTTTTTGATTATGTATACATTTTGCACAGAGGAAATCAGTGTTTTTCATAGAGCAGGACATGGAAATGCAAAGAACACAAAAACTCTGCCAGGAACCCGCAGTTTCCATCACTTTGTTATATTCTCAAAAAGCCTCAGAAAATAAGTTTCCATCCAAATGGTGACAGATTATCATGCAAATATATTCTAAATTCTGCATAAAAATAATGTATTTTCCCAACAAAGATGTTTCCATCAAATTGACTAGCAGATAAAAGGCTGTGTGTGTTGGCCTCCCGAGTGGAGCAGCGGTGCAAGGCACTGCATCGCAGCTCTAGAGGCGTCACTACAGACGCCTCTAGAGAGACGCCTCCGGCTGTGATCGGGAGTCCCATAGGGCAGCGCACAAATGGCCCAGCGTTGTCTGGGTTAGGGGAGGGTTTGGCCGGGGGGGGGTTTACTTGACTCATCGCGCTCTAGCGACTCCTTGTGGCGGGCCGGAACCCTAAAGGCTCACCTCTGTCGTCAATTGAACGGCGTTTCCTCCAACACATTGGTGCGGCTGGCTTGCGGGTTAAGCCGGCGGGTGTTAAGAAGCACGGTTTGGGGGGTTATGTTTCGGAAGATGCATGACTTGACCTTGGCCTCCAGAGCCCATTGGGGAGTTGCAGCGATGAAACAAGATCGAAATTGGGGAGAAAAAGGGTGTAAAATACACAACAAAAAGGCTGTGCGTGTTGACATGGAGCATATAAAATAGTTTGTGGTTAAATTCCCATGTCCTTATAAATGATACAGGTTAAATGTATTTCCATTGCATTTTCAACTCTGATGGATTTCTCACAAATGTTGCATTATATAGTGACTGTGCCCACTCTGGTATTTGTGCATGCGCTCTAGCCAACAGCTCACAGATACTGTGCGGGTACAGCCTACATATTGAGATTATGAACAAAATAGCAAAAAAATGTTGGGTCAAACTGCAGCCAAGCATTGATGATCATGTCACCAGAATAAGACCCTCAAAAGTTATTGGAAAGGAGCTCATCACCTGGCATGTTGTATCATATGTTACGTTTCATATGGTATGTATTGATTTGTGGATGTCCATCACCCATTTCAATAATACTGTATGTTACGAATGACAATTAGTATTATATGTTGCGAATTTCCAAAATGTATAACATGTTATGACATTTTCCAAACTTATGTTACCAGTTCTAGCTAGGTGGTTAACGTTAGCTAGGCCAGGAGTTAGGGTTAAGTTTAGGAGTAAGGTTGAAGGGCTAGGGGTAAGGTTAGCTAACATGCTAAGTAGTTGCAAAGTATGTAGCTAAAAAGTAGTAAGTAATTAAGTGCTAATTAGCTAAAATGCTAAAAGTTGTCTGTGATGAGATTTTGAGCTCGCAACCGTTGAGTTGCTAGACGTTCGCGTTATACGCCCAACCTACTGAAAAGGTTGCCTTAAGTAACCATCTTTCTTATGTAACCATACCAAACATATCATACTAAATGGAGTGTACAGATTTACGTACAAGAATAAAAAGAAATGCTCTGAGACCAGGTTGTTTCACCACCATGTGATGTTCATATTTTATTGCATCTGTAGCATAATCAACTGCATACTTTCCCGACGAGTCCAAATTTACTTCGATATGGTTATATCAATATACTGTTTTGTATAATATACATCGCATAATACCTTCTACAGACAAAAAGATACCACCTTATTTAGCGTATTGTTTTGTCGAAGTTTACACATTTTCTGTTTCCATCAGGCCTGTCATGACATTTTCTATCCGACATGTACTTTACTCACATAAAAAGGTTGGCTGGAAACTTGGTTGTACAGTAGGTGCAAAGAGTTTCCAGGGACACAAATTATACCATTAAGTTTGACTTATCAAACAATAGTGAATATGCGAGCATCTGATTTTCTAGTTCTATGCTATGAGTACTGGTTTGGAATAGTGGATGATGAAAACATGGACATTTATGCACCTAAGTTATCCCGCAAGGTCATTTTCTTGACCAAACAGAGGACACGTTATGTACCAAAAACAAGCATTATCAGCACAATTAAAGCATCAACCACTGCCAATGGTTGCCAATATAATTTGGTTTGTTGTGACATCACTGCATTAGATATTTTATACTTTTATAAAAAATATTTTGTTCTTGGCGGGCCACATGAAGTTGCTTGCAGAACAAATCCGGTCGACAGGCCACTTGCTGACAATCCCTGGTTTTAATAAATGAGGCCTCAGGATGAGAATTATACTAAACAAAAATATAAAATGCAACAATTTCTAAGATTTTACTGAGTTAAAGTTCATAGAAGGAAATCAGCCAATTGAAATAAATTCATTAGGCCCTAATCTATGGATTTCACATGACTGGGCAGGGGCGCAGCCATGGGTGGGCCTGGGAGGGCATAGGCCCACCACTTGGGAGCCAGGCTCAACCAATCAGAATTTGTTATACCCCACAAAAGGGCTTGAGAGCACCCTGAAGCTTTCAAGGACCAGGGTTAGTGACCACTGCTGTAAGACAAAAGAAATCATTGCAAGCAAACCATGGGACAACAAAAAAAGGAAACTGACTCCACCATTTGTCATGCGGGGAATTGTTTTTATTGTGCACATTTACAGAACAGGATGTGTAAGTACTGCATCCTTAACGCTTACAGAACCCCCACGAGTCACTGAGTCTTCATACAGCAGACAGTCAAACATACTCATCTCAGTATTTACAGAGATTATTAGGGTAAAGCTCTTTTCCTGCCTTGCCGGGCAAGGTACAAATCTCATCTCACAGAACTGGAAACAAGGTCAGGCAGGGAAAGTAGGGGTAATACAACAAAAGAATACCTTAGTGTTACGTAAATGTCATTCTGCTTGAATGGCCACACCCATCGGATTTGTAAGAGCGTGGGTTTGATCAAGTGCTCAACTATAACACTTTCACACGCGACTGAAGTGAAGTGGTGAGGACCCCCCTGATCACGGCTCTATGGTGAGTGAGGCCTGACACACACACACGACACAAGACACAGGACACAGGCATAGGACACACGCATAGGACACAGGACACACACACAGGACACTGCATCCCTGTTCATCACATACACCACTTTCTATCTCAAATCTCAATCTCCATTGGCAATGGTTGGACACACCTTTTGGGAGGAGCTGACAAGTTGAGTGAAGCTTTAAAAGTTTTTCTAAAATAAAGTTTGTTTTTGCTGACAACCTCTAGAACTAAAGCAGGGCACTTAACGTGACAAATTGTAAATAGTTAAAAAGTGTATGTTATGATAGCATGGCCCTGACGGCGCAAGAAAATTAGGGGATGAGTGCTTAATTCCGTGAGAAGAAAAAAAATGTTTTATCTTATCTTGTTTGGGAAATTTCAATAGTCCAATACACTTTACTAATGAAGACCGCTTTACCTTTTTTATACTTTTGGAAAATAACCTAAGTAGGCCTTTTTGTTTTATCATGTGGAAGAGCAGTGTCAAATCACTAAAGAATCCCTATCATTTGAAAATGGAAAGAAAGCTATGATGTTAGGACAGTTCAAAAAGTCTGGCTTATTCAGAAATTACTTAGCAAACGACCAAGAGAATTGATATAGGTACTCTTCGTTCATAGCGAGTAGAGGGAAATTCTAAATCCCTGTTATGATTGTACATAACATTCATAATATCTGGCGCACCCTTGTACAGACCTCAAACTCTCACCCCTCTTCACAGCAAACACACATTCTAGACCTGTTCAACTCCTCATCATACATAATCATTCAGTCGTCATGTGCACATTAGGATAGCCTTGTTCAACTAGGCCTAGGCCTACTATTCCCTCAAATAGCTGGCAAATTGCTATTATGGCAGATTGTAACCAAATCCAGCCATGATTTACCATACAGGCTATAAAGCCTTGGCTACAGATTAAACAATTTAGGCATACAGCTCTTTTTCTCCCATCATAAACTTGGGATGGGGATAAATAACATTGACTCCCTTGAAGGGGGAGAATCTGAGCTTTCCAACAATGCCAGAAATATTACTGTACTCCTAATATTAAGCAAAAAGCATTCATATTTTCAATTTAAAAAACTGCACTCGTATTAGTGGGCCGCGAGAGCAGCAACACAGATGAATAGCAGCACACATGGAAAAATAGTTTCTGATTTGATCAAAGCAAAAATAGCCTACATTGTTCCTAGTTTAGGTTAGTTACAATTTGAGCATCAGTTCAAAAGATTCACAAGTGACTGAAGTGACCGCCGGGAGCTGTGTGGGAGAGCCGGGCAGATCAGCTCAATCAGACCCTGCAACTGAAAGACGTTAATTTAGCCAATGAGAGGATTGCATTCAATATTCTGCAAAGGCATGCATGCTTATGATTGGACAAAACAGACTGAAAGGAGCTACATGTCAAATGTAATGGTCATTAGTCACACGTAGAATTCTCGTCTAGTCACGTTTTCTTCAACTAAAAAACGAAATTGTTAGTTATTGTTTTTTTCATGGCATCTCGTTATCGTCATTAGTTTGTCAGGAAAAATAGGTTTGACTAATATTTTGTGCCATAGTTATTGACTAAATTAACACTGGTACACATACACCATGTCACACACACCTATTGTACACACAAGCCCCCTCTCTCTAGTCCTTAAACACACACACTTTCAAAACACACAAGGCCCTCTAAACTACACACACACACGCTGAAACCACAAAACACACTCACACATTACCTTCTCCAAACAGACACACATCATCAACCGTCAGAGGTAAGCACTAGGGGTGAATGTCCTGTCCGCTGAATAACTGAGCGGTGTCCAAAGAAAACACTACTGGTTAGTGCTTGATTCTCCACTGAGCCTTGTGCTCCAGCTTTTCTGGACACACACACCAGGATATAAATAAATCTGAAAGGAGAGAGTGAGAAAGCAGAGTGGGGTTTGGTCGACCGAAAAGGGGTAGCAGAGGGATCCTGTCTTTTCTGGGGTCTGTGTGTGTGTGTGTGTATCAGTGTTGAACACTGTCCGGTGTCCCATAGCCAGGGTTACAGGGAGGAGGGGGATACTGTGGCAGTAGGGGAGCACCAGGCCGCCCCACTCCGCCAGTCTTCGGCCACGCCTGCCTGTAGTCCAGTTTTTCACCCAAGGAAGGGGCAGAGGGGCTAAGCTAGGGAGCGCTGACGAGGTTTTATCCTGGGGTAAAGCTGCAAGGAAGAGAAAAGGTAGAGAGAGAGGAAGAGAGAGAGAGCGGTAGAGAGACAGAGAGTTGTTATACATCAGAGAGGGCCAGTACTGCCAAACAGTCACAATGTAGTTGAAAACTGGGAACAACGCATGGGCCTCGGGGTAAGCAGTGAGCAGGCCTCATCTCAACAGGTGCGTGTGAGAATGTGTACGTTTGACAGGCCTCACCCCCAGCAGGTTGCGGGGTACATAACCCTCCCTGTGGTCCAGGCGGCCCCACCACCACTCGGTTTCGCTGTCGTCGTGCCGCCGCAGGATGGTAATGGCGTCGCCCTCGCCGAAAGACAGCTCATCTGGGCTCTGGGCCTCGTACTCCCACAGCGCATACACCGCCCCCTTGTTCATCACACCCAGCTTTTCCTGGACACCTGGTAGAACACACACAGGTACTATATCAAGTAACTATAGTTATCATTACTGCAAAACTTCAGTTAAAAGCTGCCTGTCTCTTTTAATAACCAGGCAACGGCACACGTCATCTAATTAACTGTTTCAAATAAACGGCAGGTCTAAATTAATTGTTTACGAGGTTACCATGAATTACAATTAATTGTTTACAAGGTTTAATGTTTGATTTGTTACATTAAATAATTCCGTAATGACTTGAAAAAATTGCAATCTGTTTTTAATCGGCAGTAAGAAACTGCTAGACCTCAGCTATTATCTTTGGGAGTAGACACAGAAAAATATGCCAAAAATGCACAGTCAAAGAGGAGAATAATTAGTCTGTCAAGGAAACTTTGATACATTTTTTTTAATAGAGGCATTGGTGGCTAACAGCTGAGAACGGTTAGCTAAGTGGCTAGCACAAAAACAGTCAACTTCGGGAGTAAAGATCCTTAAAATCTGCTGATCGCTCTCCAGTGGCAATAGTAAGAACTTCTGAAAAGGTACAGTCAGAAGATGAATCTTTCTGTGAAGGAAACAAAAAATGTCATCATAATAGAGGCATACTAAGACAAAATAAACGTGACAGTGTGTAAATAACACAGTGCAGGAATGAATGTATTGAATGTATTGTAATGTTTTTAAAATTGTTTAACTGCCTTAATTTTGCCAGACCACAGGAAGAGTAGCTGCTGCCTTGGTAGCAGCTAATGGGGATCCATAATAAATACAAATACAAAAAATACAAAAATCAGTCAAATCGAAATAAATTCATTAGGCCCTAATCTACATATTTCACATGACTGGGTTAGGGGTGCAGCCATGAGTGGGCCTGGGAGGGCATAGGGGAGGACCATCCTCAGTGAATTTCATTAAAATATATATATATTTTTAGATAAAACTATACTAAATATAACTACGTCACCAAATAATTAATTAAAACACTATTTTGCAAAGGTCTACAGTAGCCTCAACAGCACTCTGGAGGACAGCTAGATTCCGTCCTTCTCTGAGTATATTGACTTCAATACAAAACCTAGGAGGCTCATGGTTCTCACCCCCTTCCATAGACTTAGACAGCAATTATGACAACTTGCAGAGGACATCCTCCAACCTATCAGAGCTCTTGCAGCATGAACTGACATGTTGTCCACCCAATCAAAGGATCAGATAATTAATCTAGTACTGAAGCATAAGCTACAGCTAGCTATCACTGCAGTGCATAAAATGTGGTGAGTAGTTTACTCAGAGAGAAAGACAATAGTTGAACAGTTTCGAACATTAATTTCTTCGTAAATGAAGGAGAAGCAAGAGAGAAAGAGATTATATTTCATTTAGCTAGCATATACGGCTAGCTAGTTTAGCATACTGAAACACACTGCTCAAACTGAGGGAGGCTATGTTGGATAGTCATAGCCAGCTAGCTAACACAACACTGGAACTCTTCCAAGTTAAGGTAAGCTTTTGGTTTTACAAATTTATTGCCACATTGCCCGCTGGTGTAACTGCTTACTGACTGTACACTAACGTTACTGTATGACTTAGCGGGTTTCCTAATGCGTTAGTTCTATTAGCTATGCTGACTGACATTACTTTAGCTAATATGGTGACAATGATGTAGGCTGTGTAGCGGTTTGGCTTGGAAAGGTTTTTTCACCTGGTCACATACAGCTGATGTTTTGTGCTTTGAAGTCCACTAGTGAAGGGAAGAGGTGAAAGGAGGAGAGCACATAACGTAGATGCGAGAAGGAATACAATGTGGTTGCTATGAAACTGAACTGTGTTTATGCGTAATCAGGGGTGTATTCATTCTGGCGATTCTGTTAAAAAACGTTTCAGACACAGAAGCAAACGGAACAAAACGGGGATAAACATACCTGAATTTGTCCAATAGAAACTCTTGTTTGCAACTGTTAGACTAATGATTACACCCAATATCAGCTAGATGCAGGAAAGAGTGTGCAAGACAGTATTGAATGTCACGGTCTCTCCATGTGGCACAGTCTGTCACATCAAATGTGTCTCTCGACCTCTGCAACTACGTTGTAAACTTTCATTCATAGGCTAGGTTGTAGCAACCTCATGATGGGTTTGGAAAGAAATTGAGTATTATGTAGTAGCCTAAACCTATCATTGTTACATTTAACTGGGTGAATGGAATATGAATGACAGACATCCAATATGCTGTAATAGAAATAAGGCCATGATCACAAAAAAAAAATAATAAATCGACCTCCCTCATCTGAAACGGCACTGATCGCCACTGAGGCCCACCCACTTGGGAGCCAGGCCCACCTACTGGAGAGCCAGGCCCAGCCAATCAGAATGAGTTGTTCCCCATAAAGGGGCTTTATTACAGACAGAAATACTCTTCAGCAGCCCCCCACAGAAAATCCTGCAGGTGAAGAAGTCGGATGTGGGGGACTTGGGCTGGCGTGGTTACACATGGTCTGCGGTTGTGAGGCCAGTAGCAGCAGCGTATGTGATGAGTTAAAAAAAGTAGTGCAAAAAGAGGTAATTCAGATAGTTAAATAGTTAACCAAATAGCTGCCGGAGCTAACTAATAGCTAACTATTTAGCAGTCTTATAGCTTGGGGGTAGAAGCTGTTCAGGGACCTGGGCCCGGTTGCATAAAACACCTTAATTTCTCTCTTATATTTTCCCTTATAGTTCCTTTAACTTTAAGTCAGTTGCACAAAACATTTTAAGGGTGCCCACGAGGTCCCTTAACTGCTGCATTCAGTATGGTAATCAATGTAAACAACATTTGTGGAGGTGAATGTTGCTTTCATCTGCACTGGTTACAAAAAGAAAACAACCAGCTAGCTACTTAGCTAAACAATGGAAGGTGCACAATCAATGGCTACAAAGTTAGCTGGCTACTTAGCTATAGCTACTCTGTAGGCTAGTTTGATGTAATAGAAAGTAATAAAAACAAGTTGAGAAAAAAGTAACTACCAGAAACATGGTTTATTATCACCAGCCAGTGACTGGGTGTATTGATACACCATCAAAAGTGTCATTAATAACTTCCCCATGCTTTTTATTTTTTTCACACATCTACCAATAGGTGCCATTCTTTGCGAGGCATTGGAAAACCTCCCTGGTCTTTGCATGTAAGCAGGAAATCAAGGGGATAGCGTTATAGTCAGATTTGCCAAATGGTGGGCGAGAGAGAGCTTTGTATGTGTTTCTGTGTGTGGACTAATGGTTATCAAGAGTGTTTTTGCCTCTAGTTGCACAGGTGACATGCTGGTAGAAATTAGGTGAGACGAATTTCAGTTAAAATCACCGGCCATTAGGAGCAGCGCCTCTGAATGAGCGTTTGCTTATGGCCCTATACAGCTCACTGAGTGTCGTTTTCGTGCCAGCATTGATTTGTGGTGGTAAATAGACCGCTATGAAAAACATAGATTAAAGCTCTTGGCAAATAGTAGTCTATAGCTTATGATGAAGTATTCTAACTCAGGTGAGCAGAACCTTGAGACTTATATTAGAGATCGCGCACCAGCTGTTAACAAAGACACACACCTCCCCCTTGAGTTTACCTGAAGCTGCTGTTCTGTCCTGCTGATGCATAGAAAAATCAGCTAATTGTATATTATCAAATCAAATTTTATTCGTCACAAACACATTGTTAGCAGATGTTAATGCGAGTGTAGCGAAATGCTTGTGCTTCTAGTTCCGACAGTGCAGTAATATCTAACAAGTAATCGAACAATTCCCCAACAACTACCTAATGCACACAAATCTAAAGGGGTGAATGAGAATATGTACAGTGGGGCAAAAAAGTATTTAGTCAGCCACCAATTGTGCAAGTTCTCTCACTTAAAAAGATGAGAGAGGCCTGTAATTTTCATCATATGTACACTTCAACTATGACAGACAAAATGAGGAAAAACAATCCAGAAAATCACATTGTAGGATTTTTAATGAATTTATTTGAAAATTATGGTGGAAAATAAGTATTTGGTCACATACAAACAAGCAAGATTTCTGGCTCTCACAGACCTGTAACAACTTCTTTAAGAGGCTCCTCTGTCCTCCACTCGTTACCTGTATTAATGGCACCTGTTTGAACTTGTTATCAGTATAAAAGACACCTGTCCACAACCTCAAACAGTCACACTCCAAACTCCACTATGGCCAAGACCAAAGAGCTGTCAAAGGACACCAGAAACAAAATTGTAGACCTGCACCAGGTTGGGAAGACTGAATCTGCAATAGGTAAGCAGCTTGGTTTGAAGAAATCAACTGTGGGAGCAATTATTAGGAAATGGAAGACATACAAGACCACTGATAATCTTCCTCGATCTGGGGCTCCACGCAAGATCTCACCCGTGGGGTCAAAATGATCACAAGAACGGTGAGCAAAAATCCCAGAACCACACGGGGGACCTAGTGAATGACCTGCAGAGAGCTGGGACTAAAGTAACAAAGCCTACCATCAGTAACACACTACGCCGCCAGGGACTCAAATCCTGCAGTGCCAGACGTGTCCCCTGCTTAAGCCAGTACATGTTCAGGCCCGTTTGAAGTTTGCTAGAGAGCATTTGGATGATCCAGATGAGGATTGGGAGAATGTCATATGGTCAGATGAAGCCAAAATAGAACTTTTTGGTAAAAACTCAACTCGTCGTGTTTGGAGGACAAAGAATGCTGAGTTGCATCCAAAGAACACCATACCTACTGTGAAGCATGGGGTGGAAACATCATGCTTTGGGGCTGTTTTTCTGCAAAGGGACCAGGACGACTGATCAGTGTAAAGGAAAGAATGAATGGGGCCATGTATCGTGAGATTTTGAGTGAAAACCTCCTTCCATCAGCAAGGGCATTGAAGATGAAACGTGGCTGGGTCTTTCAGCATGACAATGATTCCAAACACACCGCCCGAAACGAAGGAGTGGCTTCGTAAAGAAGCATTTCAAGGTCCTGGAGTGGCCTAGCCAGTCTCCAGATCTCAACCCCATAGAAAATCTTTGGAGGGAGTTGAAAGTCCGTGTTGCCCAGCGACAGCCCCAAAACATCACTGCTCTAAAGGAGATCTGCATGGAGGAATGGGCCAAAATACCAGCAACAGTGTGTGAAAACCTTGTGAAGACTTACAGAAAACGTTTGACCTCTGTCATTGCCAACAAAGGGTATATAACAAAGTATTGAGATAAACTTTTGTTATTGACCAAATACTTATTTTCCACCATAATTTGCAAATAAATAAATAAATCCTACAATGTGATTTTCTGGATTTCTTTTTCTCATTTCGTCTGTCATAGTTGAAGTGTACCTATGATGAAAATTACAGGCCTCTCTCATCTTTTTAAGTTGGAGAACTTGCACAATTGGTGGCTGACTAAATACTTTTTTGCCCCACTGTACATATAAGTATATGGATGAGCGATGGCTGAGCGGCGTAAGCAAGGTGAAATAGATGGTATAAAATACAGTATATACATGTGATATGAGTAATGTAAGATATGTAAACATTAAAGTGCCATTATTTAGAGTGGCATTGTATAAAGTGACTAGTGGTCCATTTATTAAAGTGGCCAGTGATTGGGTCTCAATGTAGGCAGCAGCCTCTCTGAGTTAGTGATCACTGTTTAACAGTCTGATGGCCTTGAGATAGAAGCTGTTTTTCAGTCGCTCCGTCCCAGCTTTGATGCACCTGTACTGACCTCGCCTTCTGGATGGTGGCGGTGTGAACAGGCAGGGGCTCGGGTGGTTGATGTTCTTGATTATCTTTTTGGCCTTCCTGGGACATCGGGTGCTATAGGTGTCATGGAGGGCAGGTAGTTTGCCCCCGGTTGTGCAGACCGCACCACCCTCTGGAGAGCCTTGCAGTTGAAGACGGTGCAGTTGCCGTACCAGGCTGTCACACAGCCCAACAGGATGCTCTCGTTTGTACATCTGTAAAAATGTGTCAGGGTTTTGGGTGACAAGCCAAATTTCTTCAGCCTCCTGAGGTTGAAGAGGTGCTGTTGCGCCTTCTTCACCACACTGTCTGTGTGGGTGGACCATATCAGTTTATCTGTGAACTTTCCACGTTCTCCACTGCTTTCCCTTTGATGTGGATAGGGGGGTGCTCCCTCTGCTGTTTCCTGAAGTCCACGATAATCTCCTTTGTTTTGCTGACGTTGAGTGAGGGGTTATTTTCCTGACACCACACTCCGAGTGCCCTCACCTCCTTCCTGTAGACTGTCTCGTCATTGTTGGTAATCAAGCCCACTACTGTTGTGTCGTCTGCAAACTTGATGATTGAGTTGGAGGCGTGCATGGCCACGCAGTTGTGGGTGAACAGGGAGTACAGGAGGGGGCTTAGCACGCACACTTGTGGGTCCCCAGTGTTGAGGGTCAATGAAGTTGAGATGTTGTTTCCTACCTTCACCACCTGGGGGCGTGTCCTTGTTCAGCCACAACTCCGAGAAACATAGGATCAGGATCACAGCTCTTCAGGTCCTGTTGATTGGATAGTCTCGAAAAGATTGTGTCCAGTGTGTTCTAGTGATTATACGTTCGCCAATAGAATGGAGGGTAGAGGTGGTTTATTCACTCATTGAGGCGTATAATGAACAAAAATAAACGCAGTATATAACAATTTCAAATATTTTACAGAGTTAAAGTTCATATAAGGAAATCAGTCAATTGAAATAAATTCACTAGGCCCTAATGTATTGATTTCGCATTACTGGGAATACAGATACGCATCTGTTGGTCACAGATAAAAAAATATATTAAAAAAAGGGAGGGGCATCTATAGCATAGAGTTAATCAGGCTGTTGATTGTGGCCTGTGGAATGTTGTCCCACGCCTTTTCTATGGCTGTGTGAAGTTGCTGGATATTGGCGGGAACTGGAAAACACTGTCGTACATGTCGATCCAGAGAATCCCAAACATGCTCAATGCGTGACATCTCTGGTGAGTATGCAAGCTATTGGAAGAACTGGGACATTTTCAGCTTCCAGGAATTGTGTATAGATCCTTGCGACATGGGGCAGTGCAATATTATGCTGAAACATCGAGGTGATGGCGGCGGATGAATGCCACAAAAATGGGCCTCAGGATCGTCACAACATCTCTGTGCATTCAAATTGCCATCGATAAAATGCAATTGTGTTCGTTGTCCATAACTTATGCCTGCCCATACCATAACCACACTGCCACCATGGGGCACTCTGTTCACAATACTGACATCAGCAATCCACTCCCCCACAAGACACCATACATGTACGTGGTCTGCAGTTGTGAGGCCAGTTGGACGTACTGCTAAATTATCGAGAGAAAAAAACGTTGGAGGTGGCTTATAGTAGAGAAATTAACATTCAATTCTCTGGCAACAGTTCTGGTGGACATTCCTGCAGTCAGCATGACAATTGCACGCTCCCTCAACTTGAGACATCTGTGGAATTGTGTTGTGTAACAAAATTGCACATTTTAGAGTGGCCTTTTACTGTCCCCAGCACAAGATGCACCTGTGTAATGATCATGCTGTTTAATCAGCTTCTTGATATGCCATGGATTATCTTTGCAAAGGAGAAATGCTTACTAACAGGGATGTAAACAAATTTGCACCGAAAATTTGAGAGAAATACGTGTGTATGGAACATTTCTGGGATATTTTATTTCAGCTCATGAAACATGGGACCAACACTTTATATTTTTGTTCAGTGTAGTTTCGTCAGGGTGCCCGCACTTCGGCCTCACTTACGCTGTGTCTTTCTCAGTCTCGGTAATTAGAGCCTGGTTTGGGGTAAGCATTATGTCCTGCTTCACCGACTCATTGAAATCCTCATCGAGGTTAGTGATCGCTGTTCTGATGTTTAAATGCTCTTTTCGGTCTTAGGAAACGAGGGCGGAAACATGTACAAAAAAAGTTGTGATCAGCGCGAAAACACACAAAATAGCAGAATAGGAGCCAGTAAACGGAAGCTATCCAGACATTCTAATTAGTTTCACGCTGTTGGAGAGCACGGTAGCCAGGGCACCAAAACAGAAGACGAGCTTAACCTCGTCTTCAACACTCTTAGTTGTTGTGGAAATTTAACCACTATGCTTACTTTCTGCATCTACATCATATTTCTGAGTCTACTTTTAAGAATATATATACACACTACAAATATATTCTACAAATACAAGAGTCTAGTTGCCCTATGGGCCCTGCTCAAAAGTAGTGCACTAGATGGGGGATATGGTACCATTTTGGATGCAGTGGGGCCCGGTCAATGTAATTCCCTGCAACAATGACCCTCCAGTATTCTCACCGTACAGAAACTGAGAGCACTGGATGTAGCCCTCCTCCATCTCTTCACACTTGTCTGCCGCTGTCTCCACGTCGCTGATGGTGCTGGCGAAGATGGCCGCCCCGGACTCCACTAGCAACTTGCACAGGTGAACGCTGTTACAGGAGGCTGCACAGTGCAGGGGTGTCCTGTAGAGAGACACACACACAAAATGAAGGGGTTACAATCGTTCCATGGAGACCAATCGCCTCTAAGGAAGGTAATCATAGGCAATAAAAAACAACTGTGACTGAGGCTTCTTCAGAATTGGTGCTTTTGTCTATATGTATATTGTGTATGCTGCAAAATGAATTGCCTCATTGAGGACATTCATTCTTTTTTATCTATTCTGCAGTGACAATGTATGAAAAGAGCTGTGCTCTGGTAAATAAATAGGGGGTTCCTTGGTGCAGGTGAGTGGATGAATTGTTATTGTAAATACAACACTATGAAAGCAAGTATGTCACAAATAACAAAATCTCAACATAACTGAAGCCTTGTTTTTGGAGGCACGAATAAAGTGGCGTAACTAAAGCTAAACTGACGCAAATAAGGGAATTCTGTCTTAACCTCTTCCAGCTAGGGTCCCATTTTCCGAATTTTCGCCTGTCTGACGTGCCCAAAGTTAAATGCCTACCACTCATGGCCAGAAACTAGGATATTTACATATTTAGTACTATTGGATAGGAAACACTCTGAAGTTTATAAAACCATTAAGATATAGTCTGTGGCTATTCCAGAACAGATTTAGCAGGCAAAACCAGAGAAATTTCTGTCCGAATTTATTTTTCTGTTGCTCTCTTCTCATTTTGAAGCCCATGTAATATTTTTCTATGGGGAATAGGACCGAGGTTGCAGTACTTATGGCTTCCACTAGATGTCAACAGTCTCTGGAAAGGGTATGGAGGAAAAGCTCTGACCAGATCCTTAGAGAGAGAATTACTACGGTAGGGAAAAAGGTAAACAGACGTGCACGTTCACGAACGTGAACGCGCCAGCGCGACCAACTTTCTTTTCGTCTTTTAACGTTTCACTTACCGTTCTTGTAAAATATGATCGCTATTATTCATAAAAGAATACATAAGGATGCATTATTAATGATATTTGATTTGTTTGTGAAAAGATGAGAGGTATAATTTGAACGCGATCCCTTCACTGTAAAACGGGCGAGTAGACTGACAATGCTTGGTGGAGTAGCTGAACGTAACGTGCCCAAAAACAACGGATATTTATGGATATAATTATTTACTTTTTCTAACAAAAGAACCATGGATTATCTTGTTTGGACACTTGGGAAGACCTCAGAAGAAGTTATTTGAAAGGTAAGCGATTTATATTAGCTGTGATATGGATATTTTGAGAACCGAGCTGGATATGAATTTATGCTAATGTGGAAAATATGTGAGGTACTAGCCTCAAACAATCAAATGTAGTGCTTTCGCCGTAAAGCCTTTTTAAAATCTGACAACGCAGTGATATTGCCAAGAAGCAGAGCTTTTGATGGCTATGCAACACTATGCAACACTTGTATATCGAAGTTAAATATTACGAATATGTATTACTTAATATGTATTTTGAATTTGGCGCGTTATGTTTGCTCTGAAAACGATCCCGCTAAAGGGATCGGCGCGCTAAGAGGTTAAAGGGATAGTTCACCCAAAAACTCTATTGTAGTATTATGTTCATTAGTTCACTGTGTAAATACAATCCTCAAAAAGTGTTAATGTCAGCAGTCAAGTACTGCACTTTCAGTATAGAAGATAAACGGTGATGCATGAGTGACCTCTTTAAGGTCCCTTGTGTGCAGGTGGTGTGTGGCTGCTCACCAGCCGTCGCTGTCGGCAGCGTTGACGTTTACTCCGAAGTCGAGCAGGAACTTGACAATGTGGTGGTGTCCGGCGCACACTGCGTTGTGCAGCGGGGTTATGCCCTCGTCGTTGGCCGTGCTGGGGTTCTTCACCTGGGGAAGAACACAGGGGTCAGCTAGTCCCAATTTGATCCCTACACAGAAGTGGACTGAGTTCCATTTCTTTTCTAAAAGCATTTCTAAGAGTTCAGAAGTTGAGTGACACGCCAAGATCAACCCCAAACACACCACAATTAAATTCTGACAGGTTTACTAGCCCACACACACACACACACACCGCTGAAAAACATGAAGCAAACACTAAAAGACAGACTAGTTTACAATGCTGTCAGCACAGCTCATATAGATGCAAACAAAGAGACAATTTGTTTGTGTGTTTGTTTGTGTGTTTGTCCCGTGTGGCTCAGTTGGTAGAGCATGGCGCTCGTAATGCCAGGGTTGTGGGTTTGACCCCACCGGGGACAAGTATGAAAAAGTATGAAAATGTATACACTCTCTACAGTAAGTCGCTCTGGATAAGTTACTAAAATAAACAAATTGTGTGTGCGAGCGACAGAGTCAGACCTCGTAGATAATCCTCTGCACCAGGTCAAACTCGCCCTCCAGTGAGGCATCCAGCAGCAGCGCCAGGGGGTTGAACTTCACCCTCAGGCCGTGACCCGTCCGCTCTGAGTTGGGCTTCTTCAGGTTAGTACGCTTCTCCTGTAGGGGAAGGATGGGAAGAGACAATTAGTAAAGAGTACGTGCAAACACAAACAGACATTTGTATGTCACAGGTGGGTCTGAACCCTCTGCTCCGGAAAAACCAACATCTTAACCGTTAAACCAAGAATCCAACTCACCGCCGCTACATGAACATGCATACTGTTTCTGTGTGTGTGTTTTGTGAAAGCCTCACCACTTGCTGTGAGGGGATGGTGGCAACCTCCTCTGGAGAGCTGACCTCAGGCACAGGGCTAGGCAGGGTGGCCAGCGAGACACCCCCTAGGTTATTGTTGTTGGTATCCTCCGAGGCCTCCGGGGTGGGGGGGCTGATCTCCTCGGGGGCTGGTGGCGGGGGCAGCAGCTTGTTGTCATTGGCGTCAGGCGGCGGCAAGGGCTCTGAGGACGACCCCTCTGCCACGGCCGGTGGCGGGGGAGGGAGCGGGTCCTCACATGGCGGGTTTCCGTTGTCGGCGTCTGCCAATGAGTCACCGGGGTAGTCGGGTGGGTTGGCGGGCTGGTAAAATGGCGTGCCGCCCGCCCTGGCTCCCCCTGCTCCAGCTCCACCACCCTCCATGCCGCCAGCCAGGGTATTGAAACGCTGGTAGAGCAGCTTCTGGATGTTGGGCCCAGCGGGGCCCTCTGGCTCAGTGATGGAGCTTCGCTTCTTGAGGGGCCGCGGGGCGTTCGCCAGCTTCTTGCGCAGCGTTTCCAGGTCGGCGTCGCTTTGGTAGCGAAGGGGCGAGTGGGCCATGGGGGTGAGCTTGGTGGGGCTGAGGGGCCGCGGGATATTCTCCACGTTGGGCGGGGGGGTATCCGGGGCCCCGTCTATGTCAGGGCCCTCTCTGTCCCCAGTGTCCTCACCGGCTGGCCCCTGGAGCCCGGGGAAGGGCCCCCCTGTCAGCATAAAGGGCAGCGGGGAGGGCGGCGTGGAGCCGGAGGGGAGAACGGGCTTCCCGTACACTGCGCACGCACACACACACACACACATACATAGGAGAGGAAAAAAACTAAAACAACGATGTACTACCCTGGAAAATAGAAATAACGTACTTGCTCGCTGACTCACTTTCATAAATGAATAATAAGGAATTACTGGATACACAAACATCAACAGTTAATGCATTAATAATCAAAAGCAAGAGTATTCACAGCATTGCTCTTTGTTATGCAAGTCTCAGTCAAAAGCAAAATATATAAACAGACTTCAGTCTCCTTTGATTTTGAGTTAAGCCCCTGCACCCGTTCCCTGTCCCTCCTTCATTTTACCCAGACACCAACCTGATCCAATACTTCCAAAACACACCTTTCTTTCCTGTCAATGATCTGTAAGTGATTGGGTAAATGAAATGATGGGGTTCACCATATTGTTTCACTTAACCAACCTTGACAAATCAGTTCCTCAAGGAAGAAAAGATGCATAATATTGGTACAACATACAGTGAGGGGAAAAAAGTATTTGATCCCCTGCTGAGTTTGTACGTTTGCCCACTGACAAAGAAATGATCAGTCTATAATTTTAATGGTAGGTTTATTTGAACAGTGAGAGACAGAATAACAACAAAACAATCCAGAAAAACGCATGTGAAAAATGTTATGAATGGAATTGCATTTTAATGAGGGAAATAATTATTGGACCCCTCTGCAAAACATGACTTAGTACTTGGTGGCAAAACCCTTGTTGGCAACCACAGAGGTCAGACGTTTCTTGTAGTTGGCCACCAGGTTAGGAGGGATTTTGTCCCACTCCTCTTTGCAGATCTTCTCCAAGTCATTAACGTTTTGAGGCTGACGTTTGGCAACTCAAACCTTCAGCTCCCTCCACAGATTTTCTATGGGATTAAGGTCTGGAGACTGGCTAGGCCACTCCAGGACCTTAATGTGCTTCTTCTTGAGCCACTCCTTTGTTGCCTTGGCCGTGTGTTTTGGGTCATTGTCATGTTGGAATACCCACAACACATTTTCAATGCCCTGGTTGAGGGAAGGAGGTTCTCACCCAAGATTTGCCGGTACATGGCCCCGTCCATCGTCCCTTTGATGCGGTGAAGTTGTCCTGTCCCCTTAGCAGAAAAACACCCCCAAAGCATAATGTTTCCACCTCCATGTTTGACGGTGGGGATGGTGTTCTTGGGGTCATAGGCAGCATTCCTCCTCCTCCAAACACGGCGAGTTGAGTTGATGCCAAAGAGATCCATTTTGGTCTCATCTGACCACAACACTTTCACCCAGATGTCCTCTGAATCATTCAGATGTTCATTGGCAAACTTCAGACGGGCATGTATATGTGCTTTCTTGAGCAGGGGGACCTTGTAGGCGCTGCAGGATTTCAGTCCTTCACGGCGTAATGTGTCCCAGCTGCCTTGAGATCATTGACAAGATCCTCCCGTGTAGTTCTGGGCTGATTCCTCACCGTTCTCATGATCATTGCAACTCCACGAGGTGAGATCTTGCATGGAGCCCCAGGCAGAGGGAGATTGACAGTTCTTTTGTGTTTCTTCCATTTGCAAATAATCGCACCAACTGTTGTCACCTTCTCACCAAGCTGCTTGGCGATGGTCTTGTAGCCCATTCCAGCCTTGTGTAGGTCTAAAATCTTGTCCCTGACATCCTTGGAGAGCTCTTTGGTCTTGGCCATGGTGGAGAGTTTGGAATCTGATTGATTGCTTCTGTGGACAGGTGTCTTTTATACAGGTAACAAGCTGAAATTAGGAGCACTCCCTTTAAGAGTGTGCTCCTAATCTCAGCTCGTTACCTGTATAAAAGACACCTGGGAGCCAGAAATCTTTCTGATTGAGAGGGGGTAAGTATTTCCCTCATTAAAATTCAATTCCATTTATAACATTTTTCACATGCGTTTTTTTCTGGATTTTTTTGTTGTTATTCTGTCTCTCACTGTTCAAATAAACCTACCATTAAAATTATAGACTGATCATTTCTTTGACAGTGGGCAAACGTACAAAATCAGCAGGGGATCAAATACTTTTTTCCCCTCACTGTACAAGGGTGCGTCCCAATAATATCTTGTTTTTCATTAAGTGTGCACTTGTTCCCTATTTCCCACAAATCTAATAGCATTGGATTGGTGGAGGCATGGGATAGTGAGAGTTTCCGCCATTATTTGTTTACCAGTCATTTCCTTTCAAATCAGTGAAGGGAAGTGAATAAGTGCACACTGGTCTAACGAAAGATAATTGGATTTGGAACTCATTCACTCCCAAACGGCCCCTGCTAGTACCTGCTTTGAGCGCAGGCTTGAGCGGGTAGCTCTTGGGCGCCGCCTGCTGGAGGTACATGTGGTAAATGGAGCTGGAGTTCATGGTGGCTGGGCCCTTGCGCGGCGACTGGGGCCGGGAGCCTCTGTCTGGGACGAATGGGCGCACCGCCACGGCCAGGACAGGGTCAGGCCGATCCCCGGGAAGACCCGGCGGGAAGAGAGGCGAGTTGGGCTGGAAGGTCGGGCTGGGGGGCACGGATATGCGCTGCTGGATCTGCTGGGAGGAGGAGCCGGTGGAGGGGGGAACACGGGGCCAGACAGGGTTGGGGAGCGGGCCTGGCCGGCGGTCCAGAGAGCTGGTGGAACCGGCGGAAGTTAGGTGGGAGCCGTAGGGAGGGGGCTGGGGCTTGGAAGGGGCCACCGGGGAGGAGATTGTCATCTTGTTGGAGTCCAGCACCTTGGTCGAGGCAAACAATTATTCAATACTTATTTAATATCATCAAATACATATCCAAACAAATTTTGGATGAAGCGCTGTCCCAACTATTTCAACTGTTATGGGTATTTGGGGAAATGTTGCATGCTGCGAGGGGTTGTTTTGAGGACAAAACAAATGTTGTCCCAAAACTAAAAACGTTAAGATACTCAATATTTACTATTCTGTTAGTCAGCACCCCTCCAATATTTTTGGGTGTGCGTCAACTCATGACTTTTATTAAACAACAAACAATGTCAAAGTAATGACTGACCTTGTCCGCTGTGGTAGCAGCAGGGGAGCCCGGAGGGGGAACCTTTCCCTGTGTGTCCGGCCCAGACTCCAGCCAGTCGGGGGGCTTGAGAGAGGCATTGCCCTTGCCAAGGGTGGGCCAGCCAGCGTCATTAGCTAAGGGTGGAGAGGGGAGAATGGGGCATGCTGAGTGTGGTCTAAGAGAGTTACCTATGAGAATTGTGTTAAAGCAGAGAGTGCTGTAGAACTCTCTAGATATGGATACAGCACATCTGTATAGATCAGTGTTTCCCAATCCTGGTCCTGAGAAGCCAAATGCACATTTTGCCCGGACCAGGATTGGGAAAGACTATACTGGTATGAATGTTTGCCATGATGGGGTGAGTGTAAAAGATGATACTGCTACACTGGGCAGTCAAATGCAGTAGTGTGGAGAGTGTTCGTTTAGATGGGTGAATCGTAAGGAAAGAGCTAGCTGGTACGCTACAGAGTACAGACACTGTTGCTGGGTGAAAGGGAGACGTACTTAGGGTCCTGTTCAATGGAAACCAGTTACTGGTTGATGAGGCAAGGAAAAAATACTTCTTGCCGTTTCACACAGTAAGCATGGTTTGATACTGCTGACATGAATCCAAATGTGGATTCAAATGCACATACACTATATATATACACACAAAAGTATGTGGACACCCCTTCAAATGTGGATTTGTCTATTTCAGCCACACCCGTTGCTGACAGGTGTATAAAATCAAGCACACAGCCATGCAATCTCAATACACAAACATTTCAACATTGGACTGCCATAGGATGCCACCTTTCCAACAAGTCAGTGCGTCAAATTTCTTCCCTGCTAGAGCTGCCCCGGTCAACAGTAAGTGCTGTTATTGTGAAGTGGAAAAGTCTAGGAGCAACAACGGCTCAGCTGCGAAGTAGTAGGTCACACAAGCTCACAGAACAGCACTGCAGAGTGGTGTAAAGCTCTCTGTCTGGAGCAGTGGAAACGCTATTCACCATCTGGCAGACTTACGAACGAATCTGGGTTTGGCGTATTTCCAGCAGAACGCTACCTGCCCCAATGCATAGCGCCAACTGTACAGTTTGGTGGAGGAGGAATAATGGTCTGGGGCTATTTTTCATGGTTCGGGCTAGGCCCCTTAGTTCCAGTGGAGGTAAATGTTAACGCTACAGCATACAATGACCTTCTAGACGATTCTGTGCTTCCAAATTTGTGTCAACAGTTTGGGGAAGGCCCTTTCCTGTTTCCTGTTTTCGGTATGACAATGCCCACCCATGCACAAAGCGAGGTCCATACAGAAATGGTTTGTCGAGATCTGTGTGGAAGAACTTGACTGGCATGCACAGAGTCCTGACCTCAACCCCATCAAACACCTTTGGGATGAATTGGAACACCGACTGCGAGCCAGGTCTAATTGCCCAGCATCAGCACCCAACCTCACTAATGCTCGTGGCTGAATGGAAGCAAGTCCCTTTAGCAATGTTCCAACATCTAGTGGAAAGCCTTCCCAGAAGAGTGGAGGCTGTTATTGCAGCAAAGGGGGTCTAATTCCATATTAATGCCTAGGATTTTGGAATGAGATGTTCGACGTGAAGGTGTCCACATACTTTTGGTTATGTAGTGTACTTACTAATGGTGACAATTTCATAGTCAAAATAATTGTGCAAAGTTTAAAACATAACATAAAACTCATTATAATGCAGCGTGATTTAATTTGAAACTTTTCTTCAACACTGTACGTTATAAAGAGGTGACTATTAATGTATTATGCAGTTTACTCAACTCAAATTAAATCATGCTGCCAGATTATGACGTTTAGTAATTTTAGCATGTTGACCTATGAAAATTTTGCCACAAGTATGCTCTATCATGCTGTCAGCAAAGATTAGGAAAGGAAAGGGAAGGAGGGAAAGAGACAAATAAATGTCAAAAATATATAGAACAATTAATAATTTCTGAAATACAGCGCATTCAGAATGTATTCAGACCTTGACTTTCTTCACATTTTGTTACATTACAGCCTTATTCCAAAATTTATTAAATAGTTACCCCTCGATCTACACACAATACTCCATGACAAAGCAAAAATAAGGTTTTTAGGAGAAAAAAAATCATTACTAATTTACATAAGTATTCAGACCCTTTACTCAGTACTTCGTTGAAGCACATTTAGCAGTGATTACTGCCTCGAGTCTTCTTGGTTATGATGCTACAAGCTTGGTACAGCTGCCAGGTTTCTCCCATTCTTCTCTGCAGATCCTCTCAAGTTCTGTCAGGTTGGATGGGGGGAGTCACTGCAAGGCTATTTTCAGGTCTCTACGGAGATGTTCGATTGTGTTCAAGTCCGGGCTCTGACTGGGCCACTCAAGGACATTCAGAGACTTGTTCAGAAGTCACTCCTGTGTTGTTTTGGCTGTGTGTTTAGGGTCGTTGTCCTGTTGGAAGGTGAACCTTTGCCCCAGTCAGAAGTCCTGAGCAGGTTTTCATCAAGGATCCCCACAGCTTGATGCTGCCACCACCATGCTTCACCGTAGGGATGGTGCCAGGTTTCCTCCAGACGTGACACTTGGCATTCAGGATAACAAGTTCAATCTTGGTTTCGTCTGACCAGAGAATCTTGTTTCTCATGGTCAGCATCCTTTAGGTGCCTTTTGGAAAACTCCAAGCGGGCTGTCATGTGCCTTTTACTGAGGAGTGTCCTCCATCTGGCCACTCTACCATAAAGGCCTGATTGGTGGAGTGCTGCAGAGATGGCTGTCCTTCAGGAAGGTTCTCCCATCTCCACAGAGGAACTCTGGAGCTCTGTCAGATTGCTCAGTTTGGCTGGGCGGCCAGCTCTAGGAAGAGTCTTGGTGGTTCCAAACTTCTTTCATTTAAGAATGATGGAGGCCACTGTGTTCTTGGGGACCGTCAATGCTGCAGACATTTTGTGGTACCCTTCCCCAGATCTGTGCCTCGACACAATCCTGTCTCGGAGCTCTACGGACAATTCCTTCAACCTCATGGCTTGGTTTTTGCTCTAAACTGTGGGACCTTATCTAGACAGGTATGTGCCTTTTCAAATCATGTCCACTCAACTGAATTTACCACGATGGACTCCAATCAAGTTGTAGAAACATCTCAAGGATGATCAATGGTAACAGGATGCACCTGAGCTCAATTTCAAGTCTCATAGCCAATGGTCTGAATACTTATTTTTTATAAATTTGCAAAAAAAATCTAAAAACCTGTTTTTGCTTAGTCATTATGGGGTATTGTGTGTAGATTGAGGGGGGGAAATGAATTTAATCCATTTTAGAATAAGGCTGTAACATAACAAAATGTGGAAAAAGTCAAGGGGTCTGAATACTTTCCGAATGCACTATATCGTGATTTGAAAATCCCCCTGAAGAGTGGGATTCAAAGGCTCCCCACCAGGTCCCTGGGTCGTATTCAAATTTGTCCAATAAGAAAAGCTTGTTTTCGTTTTCCGTTGCAAAACATTTAGTTATGGTGTGCACTAATAATTACGACAATGATGTTAAGCCATTTTGTCTCTTCTGTCATCCCCCCAATTTCCACCAAATGTTCAAATGTAGCTTCCACACAACTGGTGCCGTTCAATTAATTAGGATCTTGTCCGTCATATGCTCAACTTTGAAGCTGAAAATGCTAATTTAGTCAACAAACTTTATTGTTGTTGTTATAAAAGTACTCAAATTACATTTTGTAATTCTAAAAGCTGGAGAACAGCAGTAGTCATTAATCCAAATTCTTAAACCATACATTTTAGGAAGCGCTAAACATAGTTGAATATACACATCCTTGTCAGACAGTCCAATTGTGACCATTTTAAACATACATTACTTAGTCAGACTCAGTAAGTCTAGTTCAGTAAGCCAAAAATAAAATGGCATGTTTTTTATTCTGGTTTAACATTTCTCTAAATAGATAGTAAGTAAAGTAAGTAGCCTTGCACAAGCCTTAGCTAGAATGGCTCATAGGATCCTATCTCCTGTTTCTGTAATGTGAGGAAGCTTGATGTACAAGTACACCCCCTGGAAAGGACACTAATCTATCGCCTTGCAAAATTGACAGATTAAAGGTTAATTAGTTGGATAACAACTATTTGAATGCTCTATCACTGCTACTCGTGAGGGGAATGGTTAGGTGGGTTACGGTGGTTATGGAAAGGTCAAAGATCAGAGCTCAAATTTACTGAGGTGGTTTCAGAGGTAAATTTGACTGACGCCATTGATCCAGGTATCGAGGGCGGAGGAGCGCAGTGAACCTTCTCAGAGTAGCTAGTTGCGCACGGGCAGACACACGCGCTCAGGATCAGCAGTGCTTTGCTGTCTAACATCTTAAAAGCACTCGCACCAAACATTTTTCAAGGTTCATATATATTTTTTTGCATTAGCACCAAAATGGTCAGAGTGGTGTTCTTGAACAATCCACACACCCCTGTCTAATGTGATAGGATGACTTTTTAGTTATTTTAATAGTGATTCCATAGTTGCTTAATTAAACATGATCTTATCTCTGTTGTTAACTTATTAGGAGCACAAGGTAGAATCAGGTATTACTGTTGGATTCAAGCCTACACAGACAACGGCCCTTGCAGGGTAATATTGATTGCTGTAATAGGAATGGTTCTAGTTGTCCATGTGTCTGAGTGTGCGCCACGTTTGTGAGCTGTGACTGTAATAGGATCACTTAACAAAATAAAAACCACAGTATTATGTTCAGTAGTAGACTGTTGATAAGTTGTGTCAACATATCCGACTTGCCGCCTCATCAAAAATAAAATACACCTGCTAGCCAGCACCATGGAGAGCTGCACCGTTTAAGTTTTGACTAGTTTATTTTACAGTTGAAGTCGTTAGTTACATACACCTTAGCCAAATACATTTAAACTAAATTTTTCACAATTCCTGACATTTAATCCTAGTAAGAAATCCCTGTCTTGGGTCAGTTAGGATCACCACTTTATTTTAAGAATGTGAAATGTCAGAATAATAGCAGAGAGAATGATTTATTTCAGCTTTTATTCTTTCATCACATTCCCAGTGGGTCAGAAGTTTACATACACTCATTAAGTATTTGGTAGCATTGCCTTTAAATTGTTTAACTTGGGTCAAACGTTTCAGGGAGCCTTCTACAAGCTTCCCACAATAAGTTGGGTGAAGTTTGGCCCATTCCTCCTGACAGAGCTGGTGTAAGTGAGTCAGGTTTGTAGACCTCCTTGCTCGCACATGCTTTTTCAGTTCTACATTGACTTTGTTGTCCTTAAGCCATTTTGTCACAACTTTGGAAGTATGCTTGGGGTCATTGTCCATTTGGAAGACCCATTTGCAACCAAGCTTTAACTTCCTGACTGATGTCGTGAGATGTTGCTTCATTATGTGCACCAGTCCCTCCTGCAGCAAAGCACCCCCACAACATGATGCTGCCACCCCCGTGCTTCACGGTTGGGATGGTGTTCTTCGGCTTGCAAGCTTCCCCATTTTTCCCTCCAAACATAACGATGGTCATTATGGCCAAACAGTTCTATTTTTGTTTCATCGGACCAGAGGACATTTCTCCAAAAAGTACAATCTTTGTCCCCATGTGCAGTTGCAAACCGTAGTCTGGCTTTTTTATGGCCGTTTTGGAGCAGTGGCTTCTTCCTTGCTGAGCAGCCTTTCAGGTTATGTTGATATAGGACTCGTTTTACTGTGGATATATACACTTTTGTACCTGTTTCCTCCAGCATCTTCACAAGGTCCTTTACTATTGTTGGTTTACTATTGTTACTACTATTATTGTTGGTTGCATGGTCCCATGGTGTTTATACTTGCATAATATTGTTTGTACAGATGAACATGGTACCTTCAGGCGTTTGGAAATTGCTCCCAAGGATGAACCAGACTTGTGGAGGTCTACAATTTCGTTTCTGAGGTCTTGGCTGATTTCTTTTGATTTTCCCATGATGTCAAGGAAAGAAGCACTGAGTTTAAAGGTAGGCCTTGAAATACATCCACAGGTGAACCTCCAATTGACTCGAATGATGTCAATTAGCCTATCAGAAGCTTCTAAAGCCATGATATCATTTTCTGGAATTTTCAAAGCTGTTTAAAGGCACAGTCAACTTAGTGTATGTAAACTTCTGACCCACTGGAATTGTGATACAGTGAATTATAAGTGAAATAATCTGTCTGTAAACAATTGTTGAAAAAAGTACTTGTGTCATGCACAAAGTAGATGTCCTAACCGACTTGCCAAAACTGTAGTTTGTTAACAAGAAATTTGTGGAGTGGTTGAAAAACGAGTTTTAATGACTCCAACCTAAGTGTATGTAAACTTCTGACTTCAACTGTATGTTGTATTAGCCTATGTAACTAAGTGTGTAGCCCAGTAGGTCTATTGCATATTTATGAGGAACCACTCCAAAAAACATTAAGTTCTTATATTAGGTCCCTCAGCAGATAAGTTTTCAAGATGGAGCACTTTCTGTAAAAAATAATAATAAATTACATCTGTTACATTATGTGTTGTGTAACTCATGACTTTATAAATGTGATAGCTCACATTCTGTTTGATACAGAATAATGAGTGTAGCAATCAGGATGGTTTCACCAGGCTAGCTAAGTGTC
Source organism: Brachymystax lenok tsinlingensis (assembly GCA_030435695.1). Taxonomy (NCBI): domain Eukaryota; kingdom Metazoa; phylum Chordata; class Actinopteri; order Salmoniformes; family Salmonidae; genus Brachymystax; species Brachymystax lenok. The sequence continues at coordinate 13,642,920 of CM059796.1, forward strand.
CTTAAAAAAAAAGAAACTTCTGACATTTCGAGCTAGAGTTTCCAAATGTGTAAAGGCCAGTGTCTACTAAGTCACATGCTGAAGATCCTGCCCACTACTGCAGAGGTAAGGTTCAAAGGGCCGTCCGTCCCTCCTGCTAGGCAACCGCTCCAGGGTGAAGTTTCCCCTTGGTACAGATCTAGGACCAGCATCCCCTCCCCCAATCCTATCCAGGATCAGTGTCTAAGGACAACTTCACCCTACACCTACGCAACCTGCCACACTCACGGGACATGCCTTCCGAGCCACCCGACCGCGCCTCCGGAGGGGAAGGGGGCAGTGGGTCCACCACGATGTCTAAATCAGACACCTTCCACGGGCCGAGGGGCTTTCGCACTGTGTCCGCCCCTGGATGATTGTGGTAGATAGGGATAGGAGTAGGGGTGTCGCCCCCCCCCCCAGTGGAACAAAGACAATCACAGGACACCACAGCACAGGACGGGAGAGGGAAAGAGAAGGAAAGGACGAAGGGAGGGAAACACAGGATACACCACAGAGTAAAAAAGTGGAGAGAAGAAGGTTAAAGGATGAGAGAGATAGAAAGAAAAAAGTAATGAAGGAGTATCAACTGAAAAGCCTGTAAGGAGAGACATGGGCTTCAGGATCACTGGCGATGGTGATCACGGGGGACCAGTGGATTTGAGACTGGGAGGCTGCTCTTCGTCCTCCTGATGGATACTGCCTGCTCTGGGCACAGTTTTTTTTTTTTATATTTAAGCCAGATGAAAATGATCCTGTGTAGTGTTAAATTATGCTCCCCAATCAGACTTTTGGATGCAGTTCAATAATAAAACAAAATAAAATCTTTAACAGATCACATAAGTTAAAACAAAGATCCTGAAATATCCATGACATTCGGTAGAAATATTATATCAGATTTACAGGGGAAATTACCATGCAAATGTGTAGTCCTAACTGTCTGATAAGGACTTGGAACAGGGATGCAGCACTCTGTGTTTGCTGGTTTTTGGTATTTTAAATCAATACCTGTTCTAGACCATGCATGCCTGGGACAATTGGTGACGTGATTTGACCAATTGTGTTCCTGGGGGAAAACATGACTACAGTTGTTCACCGGTGGCTAGGAAGCTCAATAACTAGTCTAGGAGGTCTTCATGTGTCCCTCCCAACCACTATCAAATACATCCATTGTCAAGTCAGTATGGCTGTCTTGAAGTAGAGCCAAAGACAGAGAGTACAAACGTATATAGACATAGATAAATGTTAAGAGAATAAGAGATTGAATCATAGGAGAAAGCATAAGAGAGCAACAACGACCGGTGAGTAATATGTCAGGTTATTAGAAAACCAACCACACAGAGTGCTCCGAGGTTAAGTTTGATTTAGGTACAGATCTAGGATCAACTTCCAGTGCCCCAATCCTAACCTTAACCATTAGTGGGAATAATAACAAAACTGACCCAAGATCAGCATCAACTACACCCTATAGCATACAGAGTGAAGAGAGTCCGTGATGGCAAGGTAGACCAACCTGATTTGGAGCGGGCATGATTGGCTGGGGCGTTGACACCCAGTGTCTGGGGTTTCAAAGGTTCGGGGGGTCCAGTGTAGCCTCCCTCTTGTCTACCCGGCAAAGGGACCTGAATGTAGGGCCCCACGGCTGCCACCCGGCCCAGAGTCCCTGGGGCCGGCTGGGGAGAGGGAGGTCCGTTGGTCCTGTTCAGCTTTAGGGAGAAAGAGGGGACCACAGAGAGAAAGTGTTGTGTGGAGGGAGGGGGAGCGAGAGGGGACCACAGGAAAAAAAGGATGGGGAGAGCGAGGGATGACCACAGAGAAATGGAAGATGGAAGGAGAGAATAGGGTTAGTATCAATATGAAGTAATGGACCCCATCGAAAGTGTGTGTATTGAGTCATGTTATTATTTTCTTGTATTCTGTCCTGTTTAAGGGAATACACTATCCTGGGTTCTAATCTGTTTCTGCTCTCTTGCCAACTGCTTAGGCATTGTCATGCCAAACAATTCATGTTTGGCATGGCAATGAGCGACAGGGAGTTGGCATGATACTGATAGCAAACAGATTGGCACTTTACCAGCTTTGAATGTCCCAAAAGAGCCAACAAAAGTGAGCTTATCCATACATATGACAGGTGGGTAGGAGAGTTTATTTGTCCGTGTTGTGCACTCCTAGCCCAGGTTGTTATTGTAAGAGGCTATATTAATGCATACGTTTGCCGTGTGTGTGTGTGTTTTTCTTAGTGTGAGTGTGTTTGTGCATTGTCCGTTCCTAGCCTTACAGGTAAGTTCTCTTTTTGACGTGCCTCAGCTTTTTTCTTATAGAGGCGCTCCCCGCAGCTCGCCGATGCGCTTGTCCATGAGGGTCACCTCCATGTTGCGCTTGTTGAGCAGGTCCTTCTGCTGCTGCAGCTTGCTGTTCTGATCCTGGTTCAGCTTGTTCCGGATCTGAGGGTGACACACACGCAAGCCAACACATACACACAAACAAACGCACACAGGTACACACGCACATACACACACAGAATAGAAAGACAAAGAGTTAGCACACAGGTATGGATATGGGAAGCAAAAATAGGCCCAGACACGCATGTGTGCACAAACATAACCCCAATAATCCAAAAGTATATTTAGCATCTATTTCCATCAAGTTTGCTGTCCACAAGCACCAGGCCGCAGAGTTGTTTCCCCATTGTGAACATCGCAATGCTTAAGTTTTGAAGTTGCACTTTTCTGAAAAGCGCATCAGTTCACACAGAAGAAACGGCTAAGGTGATAGTCCTTTGCGTTTGTTTCGACTACAAATCCAATGCTTTTTAACGCACGGGAAGGAGTGCACAAGTGCAAACTTTGGGAGAAAAAAACGGATTAGTCGGACACAAGGAAAGCAAGGGCAGCGTTTTAGTGAGTCTGAGGCGGGGTTTATTTTGGAAGAGTCCTACTCCTTAACTATTCTTTTGTTTATTCAACAGGATTGAGAGAGAGAGAGTAGATAGGGGAGAGAACCATGCTCGCAGCGGTAGTAAACAGTACATATGATCCAGAGGCAGCGGGTTAGATCGCTGGACCACCCCACTGAGGCCCCTGGGCCTAGTGTTTAAAAACATTTAATCCATATATCAAAATTATCCTGTGTTGCGTTAAATTATGCTCCCCTTCAGATGTGTTCCCTCTTTTTTGGTTGCAATTATAACATTGGACCAAATCTCTAACATCACATACAATACAACAAATCAAATCGCGGGCACATATTTTACCGATGTTATTGCGGGTGTAACGAAATGCTTATGTTCCTAGCTCCAACAGTGCAGTAATACCTAACAATGCAAAACCCAAAAAGAAAGGTATTAAGAAATATATAAATATTTGTTTCAGCAACTAACTGGCTAGTAACAATGACTGAAGTTCAGGACAGGGTATTGGGTGGAGGCTGGCTAGTGGTGACCATTTAACAGTCCCCATTCTAGATGGTAGCGGGGTGAACAGGCCGTGGCTCGGGTGGCTGAGGTCCTTGATGATCTTCTTGGCCTTCCTGTGACTCAAGGTGCTGTAGATGTCCTGGAGGGCAGTCAGCACCACCTTTGGAGAGCCTTTGTTTGCGGATGGTGCAGTTGCTGTACCAGGCGGTGACACAGCCCAACAGGATGCTCTCAATGGTGCATCTGTAGAAGTTTGTGATGGTCTTAGAGACCAAGCCACATTTCTTTAGCCCCCTGAGGTTGAAGAGGCACTATTGTGCCTTCTTCACCACACTGTCTGTGTGGACAGACCATTTCAGGTTGTCAGTGATGTGTACGCCAAGGAATTTTATTTTTTCACCCTCTACACTATGGCCCCATCGATGTGGATGGGGGCGTGCTACCTCTCTTCTCCAAAGTCCACAATCAGCACCTTAATTTTGTTGACGTTGAGGGAGAGGTTATTTTCCTGGCACCACTCCGCCAGTACCCTAAACTCCTCCTTGTAGGCTGTCTTGTCGATGTTGGTAATCAGGCCTACCACTTGTGTCGTCTGCCAACTTGATGATTGAGTTGGAGAGGTGCATGGCCATGCGGTCATGGGTGAACAGGGAGAACAGGAAGGGGCTAAGAACGTAACCTTGTGGGGCCCCCGTGACCTCCCATCACCACTTGGGGTCGGCCCGTCAGGAAGTCCAGGACCCAGTTGCATAGTGCGGGGTTCAGACCCATGGTCCCGAGCTTAGTGATGAGCTTGGAGGGCACTATAGTGTTGAAGGCTGAACTGTAAACCATTGACATTTGGGTAAAATGAAGGCGAAAAACATTGAATGGGGGAACAGAATTGGTACAATACAGGATCATTTTTATTGGGATCAAAAGTGGGGCACTGGAGCAGGGTTTGTGATGGCACATTAGTTCAGAAGACTAAACTCTACCTGCAGCTCCTGGTAGAGTTTGCGCAGCTCCAGGGCTGCAGTACTGGTGACCTGTCCTCCCAGTGCGGACTGCAGGCCGTTGAGCTTTCCCCGCCGCAGGTCCTCCAGCTGCAGACTCAGCTGCTCCACCCGCAGCACAGCTGACTGCAGCTCCACCTGCTTTTCCTGGAACAACCCACTCACCTGCTCAATCTCCGCCGCTTTAGGGTTGGAGGAAGGAGGATTTAGGATTTAGTTGAGTTCAGCACACATATTACGTCGGTTTCCCACACATTTTAAGTCTAATCCTTGACTTAAAAGCGTTTTTCAATGTACTTTTAAATCCAGGACCAGACTTAACCTGTGTCCGGGAAACCACCCCATTAGAAGACAACCTGACATTTAAGCAACAAGGCCTGAGGAGGTGTGGTATATGGCCAATATACCACGGTTAAGGGCTGTTCTTATGCACAACACAACACGGAGTGCCTGGATACAGCCCTCAGCCGTGGTATATCAGCCATATATCACTGAGGTGCCTTACTGCTATTATAAACTGGTTACCAATGTAATTAGATTAGTAAAAATAAAATGTTTTGTCATACACGTGGTATACGCTCTGATATATCACGTCTGTCAGCCAATCAGCATTCAGGGCTCGAACCACCCAGTTTATAAAAAAAAACATTGAGGATGACAAAAAAAATTTGAATGACTTATTTCCATTGTGGTCCTTAGTACACACATTGTGGATAACATGGGACGCACATACACACACGTGGACACACAGTGTAGAGGTGATTTGGGGTGAGGTGGATGGACACAGCGTACACGTGGCTGAGTTTGGGAGACTTGGGCGAGTGTGTTTATACGTGTGTAAACTTACACAGGTTGCCGTTGATGACTTTGCTGTAGTCCACCTGGCCCCTCATGGCGCGGATCTTCTTAAGCTTGGCCTCCTGGCTCTCCACGCGCTCCTTGAGCCTCTGCAGCTTCTCGCTCTCAGACACCGACTGCTGCTGCCGCCGCTCCTGCTGCTTCAGGTAGCGCAGACGCTGCTCCTACAGAAAGATAGAAGGAGAGAAAGAAAATGAGAGAGGGAGACAGGGAAGGAGAGACATGGAACAAGAAAGCAAGAGGGGGAGATGGAAAGGGATGGAGAGGGGGGAGTGATTAGAAATGGTCAACGGTCTTCAACCTGATGCATAGCTAACACATTTGAAGGTCTGAACATCATCTGCATGTGTGCATGGACAACACAGCAATTTGTAACAGCATGACATTCGTGGTTTTAGCCCATGTTACACTTCATACATACACTCCTCCTGTCACACACACACTTGTGTTGCACACTTTGATCACACATTGCTGGCACGCAAGCACACACGACAGTCCTCACAAGACCCCGATATACAGATGAGCTTCCATCGAATAGCTAAAAGTACACATCTATTCATCATGAATAATATAAACTGATGTCCATTTAAGACATACATTAGCAACTGGGTCTGAACTCTGAAGGAGGAAAGGAAAAGGAGGAGGGATGACTTCATCTCTCTCTGAGTTTCTCAACTGTGTGTTGCTCTAATTCAAGTTCCAAGAGGAGATGACAGGCCAATGTTTCCAAATGACTGCAGGGTTTCATGTAGACCTACTTTTAAAATAAAATCACTTCTCTGCCATTTGGCACATGGAGGTTCACTGCACGGCCAAATCGGTCAATCATAATGACGACCTAGTTTGGAGTCGAAACATTGTCCTTGTCTTAAAGACTTTGGGAACATCATACTAGTGTGAGGATTTATAGTTTTGTTCTTCAGATCCAGCACCTGGGAAAACTTTTTTTTTTTATGGGTGTGTACAGAAATATAGACTGCCAACATATTATCTCTTGGTCAATGCGTTCCTCTAATAAGGAGCCTAATCTATTAACAAGGTAAATACTCTTTACATATGTTATAGCATTGGCTAAGCTAGCTAGTAATGTTGCTAGATACAGCTAACTAGCTTGAAGTTATTCCACAATGCTGGCTAGCAAGTCGCTGAGGCGAGCAATACAGCTAGCCTAATAGCTGGTGAATAATAGCTAATGTGGACCCACTCAAGACCAACAGAGAATTGCCCTGAATGTCCTGCAGTGGAGGTAGGGTGAATTTGGCTGGCTGGACCACAAATGCAAATGGATAAAATGAGAAAAAGAAAATGACAACCGCAAGAATGCAGACACAAAACCCTGCCTGCCTCACTCTCCACATAATGGAATTCAGCACCAAGTCTCTGCAATGGACAGCATTAATCATGTGCGCGCACACACAGACTGAGGCCAGCAGCATGGAATAGCGGAACGCATGCTCCCTAGTCCCTACCGAATCCAAAAGTGTTTGGATGTGTTCCAAATGGCCCCGTATTCCCATTAGTGCACTACTTTTTTTTTTAAGTGCAAAAAAATGAATAAATGCTGTCACATACCCAACACTCTAACCGCTAGACTACATGCAGCCCTAATGTGCACTACACAGGGAATAGGGGTCCATTTAGGATGCAGCCTTTGACTGGCTAAGTGAATAGATGCTATAAAATGTCCAGAGCTGCAGTGGCCTCAATGACACCCAACTACTCAGCCCCATGGATTTGATGACTGAACAGTTTCAACAACTGCTGCTACTAACATTTCTAATGTCTTCCAAATGATATTTCACAAGATATAGGCTTAACTAAACATGTGATTATCGAGGCACCATCAAATTCAAATCTGGACCTCAAAGCATGGGTTGGACATGGTTGAGGGAACAGAACCGAAAAATAACATTTGAGGAACAGAAGCAGAACCGGGAAATAAAGTGATCTACAGTGCCTTTCGGAAAGTATTCACACCTATTGACTTATTCCCCCCAAAATGTTGATACAGCCTGAATACAAAATTTATTAAATACATTTCTCACCCACATTTTTAGAAATGTTTGCTAATTTATTGAAAATAAAATACAAAAATGTAATTTGCATAAGAATTCACATCCCTGAGTCAATACTTTGTAGGAGCACCTTTGACAGCTATTAGAGCTGTAAGTCTCTAAGAGCTTTCCACACCTGGATTGTGCAACATTTGACAATTATTATTAAAGCTATCAAATGAGTTGTTGATCATTGCTAGACAACCATTTTCAAGTCTTGCCATAGATTTTCAAGTAGATTTAAGTCAAAACTGTAACTCGAGCACTCAGGAACATTCATGGTCTTCATGGTAAGCATCTTCTTGGTAAGCAACTCCAGTGTAGATTTGGCTTTGTGTTTTAGTTACGGTCCTGTCGAAAGGTGAATTTATCTCCCAGTGTCTGGTGGAAAGCAGACTAAACCAGGTTTTCCTCTAGGATTTAGCTCCATTACATTTTTTTTTAATCTTGAAAAACTCCTTAACGATTAAAAACATCCCCATAACATGATGCAGCCACCACTATGCTTGAAAATATGGAGAGTGGTACTCAGTAATGTGTTGTATTGGATTTGCCCTAAACATAACACTTTGAATTCAGGTGAATTGCTTTGTCATATTTTTTTGCAGTATTACTTTAGTGCATTTTGCCAACAGGATGCAATTTTTGAATATTGTTATTCTGTACAGGCTTCCTTCTTTTCACTGTCAATAAGGTTACTATTATGGAGTAACTACAATATTCTTGATCCATCCTCAGTTCTCCTATCACAGCCATTAACTGTTTTAAAGTCACCATTGGCCTCATTGTGAAATCACTGTGCAGTTACCTTCCTCTCCGACAACTGAGTTAGGAAAGTTTTAATGTCACATGCACAAGAACAGTGAAATACCTTTCTTACAAACTCAAAACCCAACAATACAATAATCAATAACAATGTATTACCAGAAAAAAACGAAGTAAGAAAATAAAAAATATTAAATACACAAAGCAAGCATACTATATACACAGGAAATACTTAAAAAGTCAGATCCAATACCATATTTACATGTGCAGGGATAGTGGAGTGATGGAGGTAGAAATGTACAGTGCATTCGGAAAGCATTTTTTAAAAATGTTGTTACACTACAGCCTTATTCTAAAATGGACTAAATAATTCCCCCCCTCATCAATCTACACACAATACCCCTTAATGACAAAGAGAAAACAGGTTTAGTATTCAGACACTGCTATGAGACTCAATTGAGCTCAGGTGCATCCTGTTTCCATTGATCATTCTTGAGATGTTTCTACAACGTGATTGGAGTCCACCTGTTGTAAATGTAATTGATTAGACATGATTTGGAAAGGCACACACCTGTCTATATAAGGTCCCACAGTTGACAGTGCCAGTCAGAGCAAAAATCAAGCCATGAGGTCAAAGGAATTGTCCGTAGAGACAGGATTGGGTCGAGGCACAGATCTGGAGAAGGTTACCATAAAGATTCTGCAGCATTGAAGGTCCCAAAGAACACAGTAGCCTCCAACAAGTTTGTCCTTTCGCTCGTTTGATGACTCTGCGGAGGTCATAGCTGGCCTTCTTGTACTTATTCTTGTCTTCGAGCGAAGCAACAGGGTTGTCTACGATAGCTCTGTGTGCGGTATCCCTGCTCTTTGATTTAGCGCCAACCTCTGTGTTAATCCAGATCTTTTGATTGGGGAAGCAGCAAACCCTCACCGTGGGTACAACAATGCCGATGCATTTTCTAATGAAGCCGGTGACGGAGGTGGTTAGCATGTCAATGATAATCGGCAGAGTCTCGAAACATATTTCAATCAGTGCTAGCAAAGCAGTCCTGTAGCATAACCTCTGATTCTGGTTACCATTTCTCAACAAAGTGAATTGAGGGTACTTCCTGTTTCAGCTGCTGCTTGTAAACACGAAGCAAGAGTATGGAGTCATGATCTGATTTGCCGAATGGCGGACGAGGGAGGGCCTCGTATGCTTCCTTGTGGGTAGAAATGTCTTCAGTCAATAAGTATTCATTGCTTTTGTTATGGCAAGATAACCTCAAGCATAAACATTTGCTTAACAAGTCAAATAAGTGCAATAATAGTGTTTAACATTGTTTATTAATTGCTATCTCATCTCTGTACCCCACACATACAATTTAGCTGTAAGGTCCCTAAGTTCAGCAGTGAATTTCAAACACAGATTCAACCACAAAGACCAGGGAGGTTTAACAATGCCTCACAAAGAATGGCACCTATTGGTATATGGGTGTAAAAAAAAATTAAACATTTAATTAAAGAAGGCAGGCATTGAATATCCCTTAGAGCATGGTGAAGTTAATTACACTTTGGATGGTGTATCAATAGATCCAGTCACTAAGATACAGGTGTCCTTCCTAACTCTCGGAATTCAAAGACATTCAAAGTTCCTTCATAGAAGCCGCTCCTCTTTAGGGATATAATTCTCTGGTCATAATTCTGTGGGCCTAATTCAGATAATGCATGTCATAAGATGCCCAGCACTTCAAGCCAAGCCTCCTCCACCCTCTCCCTACCAAAATAATTTCAGTCGCATCTCACACCGTCTGTCCAATGCACGTAAACTAAGCAAGCTGCTCTATCTGCACTGATTGGTAAAGTAATTTAATGCCGAGCTAAACATATATTTTTTTAAATAGATTTCAGAGGTTTAAAAAGGAGCATAAAGGAACGATAAACAGTTACATTTTTGAGGTTTGAACCGGTTCATAACTTTATTTTGCAGGTCGGAATAGTGGAACAGAAACAAAAAATAATGGTTCTGTTCAGAACTAAACGATTGGAAAATTATTTGGGTTCCAACCCCTGCCTCAAAGCCAGTTCTACTGCTGATGTTAGTCCATGGGCCAGCAACCCAAATTTAACAGTTGTTCGCTTTGGGGTGGCAAAGTCTTATTATACATTTCATTAAGGGAGGGTTATCTGCGGGTTATATTTTAGTATGATAACTACATTTAGCTACCTCCTATACGTGGGTATCACTGTATTATATGTTATGATCCAAATGCGATTAATGAGCCAACAGGATTGAGGGTAAGTATTATTAGAGAACACTCTTCTCAAACTAAGGCAATTTGATTTGTTGTTAACTTCATTATACAACACATTAAGATATGAAAAAATTGGAATGGTAATTAAATATCAAGGTAGGGGGGTTATGCATTTTGGGGTATGTCGAGACAGAATGGACATTATTGGGATGTGCTCTATCAGATGGTAACCTAGATGATGACTGCACCAAATTTCACACAGAACAAGAAGCCTTTTTTTTTTTTTTTTTTTTTAGATACATAGGGTAGGCCGTCATTATAAATAAGAATTTGTTCTAACTGGCCTCCATTCATTTCAATTGGGAGGAACTGCATCAACTGAATAAATGGCCATAAGTGAAGAAATAATTGGTGTAATGAGACCAATAGTGGCTCAAAATAAGTGAAACAATGAAGACAACCCAAAATGATGTCATATGTATTTTGCAAAATATTACCAGAATAGTGTCTGAATGGCTGAGTTCTGTAGCAGTTTCAAATATATTACATTAACAATAGTGGTGGAAGAGTATATTACATTAACACTAGTGGTGGAAGAGTACGAATTGCAGTTTTGGGGTTCTGGTTCAGTTCAGTTTTGGTACAGTGGGAAAATGAAATGCCAACAGTTACTGTCTAATTTTTACTTATTTAAGAAAATATAAAGTGTTGATATTCCTGATTCCATATACAGTGCATTCGGAAAGTATTCAGACCCCTTGACTTTTTCCACATTTTGTTACATTACAGCCTTATTTTAAAATAGATTACATATATTTTTTCCCCTCAATCTACCAACAACCCAAAATGACAAAGCAAAAACAGGTTTTTAGCAATACCACAATTACATAAGTATTCAGACCCTTTACTCAATAATTTGTTGAAGCACCTCTGGCAGCGATTACAGCCTGGAGTCTTCTTGGGTAGGACTTCCATTTTAGAATGATGGAGGACACTGTTCTTGAGGACCTTCAATGCTGCTGAAATGTTTTGGTACCCTTCCCCAGATCTGTGCTTCGACACAATCCTGTCTTGGAGCTCTACAGACAATTCATTCTACCTCATGGCTTAGTTTTTGCTCTGACATGCACTGTCAACTGTGGGGATCTTATATAGGCAGGCGTGCGCCTTTCCAAATCATGTCCAATCAAATGAATTTACCACAGGTGGACTCCAATCAAGTTGTAGAAACATCTCAAGGATGATCAATGGAAACAGGATGCACTGGATCTCAATTTCAAGTGTCATAGCAAAAGGTCTGAATACTTATGTAAATAAGGTACGTTTAAACATTTTAATACATTTGCCAAAATGTCTAAAAAACAGTTTTTTCCTTTATAGGGTATTGTGTGTAGATTGATGAGGTAAAAAAAACGATTGAATCCATTTTAGAACACAGCTATAAAGTAACAAAATGTGGAAAAAGCCAAGGGGTTTGAATACTTTCCGAATGCACTGTACACAGTGCTCTTTCCATGACAGACTGACCAGGTGAATCCAGGTGAAAGCCATGTTCCCTTATTGATGTCACTTGTTAAATCCACTTCAATCAGTGTAGATGATGGGGAAGAGTCAGGTTAAAGAAGGATTTTTAAGCCTGGAGACAATGTAAACATGTATTGTGTGCCACTCAGAGTGTGAATGGGCATGACAAAATATTTAAGTGCCTTTGAACGGGGTATGGAAGTAGGTGCACATCAAGCCAACTTGACAACTGTGGGAAGCATTGGAGTGAACATGGGCCAGCATCCCTTTCGACCGCTTCCGACACCTTGTAGAGTGCGGCGATGAATTGAGGCTGTTCTGAGTGCAAAATAGGGGTGTACAACTCAATATTAGGAAGGCTTTCCTAATGTTTTCTATACTCCGTATATGATCACAAGTCATACACTATATATACACAAATGTACCTTGCCAACAAGTCAGTTCGTCAAATTTCTACCCTGCTAGAGCTGCCGGGGTCAACTGTAAGTGCTGTTATTGTGAAGTGGAAACATCTAGGAGAAGCAACGGCTCAGCCGCAAAGTGGTAGGCCTCACAAGCTCACAGAACGGTACCGCAGAGTGCTGAAGCGCGTTAGCACGTTTGTCCTCGTTTGCAACACTCACTACTGAGTTCCAAACTGCCTCTGGAAGCAACTTCAACACAAGAACTGTTTATCGGGAGCTTCATGAAATCGGTTTCCATGGCAGAGCAGCCACACACAAGTTGAAGATCACCATGCGCAATGCCAAGTGTCGGCTGGAGTGGTGTAAAGCTCACCACCATTGGACTCTGGAGCAGTTAAAACATGTTTTCTGGAGTGATGAATCATGCTTCACCATCTGGGAGTTCAACGGACAAATCCTGGTTTGGCGGATGCCAGGAGAACACTACCTACCCCAATGCGTAGTGCCAACTGTAAAGTAGGGAGGAGAAGGAATAATGGTCTGGGGATGTTGTTCACGGTTTGGGCTAGGCCCCTTAGTTCCCAGTAAAGGGAAATCATACGCTACAGCATACAATGACATTCTGTGCTTCCAACTTTGTGGAAACAGTTTGGGGAAGGCCCTTTCCTGTTTCAGCATGACAATGCCCCAGTGCACAAAGTGAGGTCCATACAGAAATGGTTTGTCGAGATTGGTGTGGAAGAACTTGACTGGCCTGCACAGAGCCGACCTCAAAGCCATAGAACAACTTTGGGATGAATTGGAACGCCGACTGCGAGCCAGGCCTAATTGATGTGCCCTTGAGAAAGGCACTTAACCCTAATTGTTCCAGGGTTGCCGTTAATAATGGCAGACCCTGGCCTTGACCTCACTCTCCGAGGCTCTCAGGGAGAGTGGGATATGCAAAAATCACATTTTCAATGCACACATGTATTAATGCAAACTTGTATGTGTGAAATAGATCAAATAAGCACTCACCAAATTATCATAACACTAAAATAAAGTGCAATATGCATGTGAAATCAATATGTGAGCATGGCTCAGACATTATATTAGGCCTATGCTATAATGTTTTCTTACAGAGAAATATATGCGCACTTGTGTGACTCAAAGGGGGCGTGTCTGTAGCACAGTCCTTCTCATTTCCCATTCCGGGGTAATGGGATGGGCTATCACAGTTAAGAAGCTCTCTGTAGCCCTGGAGGTCCATCTATCTGTAGTAGGAGGTACACAGGGTGCATTCGCCAATTAATTGACAACTTCAGCTTGCATCGAGCGTGTACTACCTGTTTGCTTAAATGAGTGCCAGAGGACGAAGTTTGTAACATGGCTCGAGCACCTTCAGGAGGTGCTGAAACCCCCTATTCTTCTCCACAAGGGGAATAGGGGCATATCTGTAGATATAGACATACCTATCGCTCTTGCAATTTCTTTGGTCCGGTCAGAATCCTCTGAGAAGGGCTGCCGCTTGAATGGAGAGGGGAGACGAAGTCGTGTTGTTTTTTTGCGTTTCCATCTTGCTCCGGTGGTAGGAATACTGGGGTGACGTCGGCGTTAATGTGTCATAATGTTTGAGGTGTTGGCAGCTGCATAGGCTATTCTCGTTGAGCAGTGGCGACATACTCTAAGGTCTATCGCCGTTGTAATCTACTGGGAAGCAAACATTTAAACGATGGGATGGAGAATCCTCCTGGTTTATCGATCCCACCACTCGCCATTGTACAGAACTAGTTCCCGGCTGCGCCTCACAAAAGGACAGTTTGAAATTAGCCAATTAAGATTAGAATTTTGATTACAACATGCGGACAGTTTCTAGTTGTTTTAATGGAATAGCCTGAAAGGTTTTTTCAGCTGACTTACTCAAGAGGCATACAACGCAGCATAGGCACAGTGTTTTAATGTTTTAAAAAAAATATATATTCTACCGGTATTCATTCGGATTTACAGTGCCCGAACGAACCGAGGTCGTAGCACCAAACGGTTCAGTACAAATATGTGTACCATTGCACCCCGAATTAAAACACTTTGAAAATGTTCTAGAAGCATTCACTGATATCTATTAATTAAAATGATATGCAATATGATTCTATAAACTGAAATCTGATGTGAAACCTGCCTCATACATTGCACTCTGTATGAAAATCCCTTAGGAATGCATCACGTCCAGAAAAGAGGAATAGGTAACCCATTTTCACAAAATGCCTTCATAATGAGTACTTAACTTGACTTAACAATAATGCTTAGCTATTGCTGATTTAACCATAGGGTCATAGACATTTAGAGAAATCACAACGTTGTATCTGTCCTATTATGGAGTCTGACTTCACAGGCACCACCATTTTGAAGCAGTCAATTTCCTACTTCTATGAGTTGGTAAAAAAAAAGGGTGCATACTGCCACCTGGAGTGTGTTGTTTGAACCAGCATAAAGTCAAGGTTGGCGATTTACTGTCGCCTACATTTATGGAATATTCGCTCACAAGTATAATTGACTAATCCCTCCTGATGACCTGCAGGGAATTATGTGATCCTTCCTTAACCCATAGGTAGTCCCACCCGGTTGACTACTTGGTTAAAGTCCTCAATGGCGCAGCCCATGCTAAAACAGGCTTTTGGGCACTAGAGTCCTCTATAACATCTCTATGCCATAAGGTACACATTTTCCGATATGGCCGCCAGATAAATATTGCTATGCAACAGACTATTACAAGTGACAACTATAAAACCAACACACTACTAGATTTGTATCTCTTGAACTTGTATTATTTCCCAGTATGACCAATTTCCCTAAAACAAGCAGCCTATGTAGTTCTACCATTTGTAACATTGTTGTTTCAATAATGTTTAAAAGTAATTTTCAATGAGCATGTGAACATTCCAACTTGTGTCAACATTCTTTAAATCAGCCTGCAAACATTCTATTGCATAAACTCCCATACAACAAGATATATAAGTGTAAAAAATTGTTTGGAGAGGGTATCATATCTATTTAGTCAGGGGCTTGTGGGGAACAATTTAACACCATCAAACCACCCCAAAGTGGACAAATCTCTAATCAAGGACAGATTTAAACCTGGAACACCAGGTGGGTGCAATTAATTATCAGGTAGAACAGAAAACCAGCAGCACTCTGGACCTCCAGATTGGGATTTGAATACACCTGGAATACAGTAGCTCTGACCCTCTTATAAGGTTTATCTTCCAGTAAAGAAAATGATGTCTACACAAACAGACAATAGGTTACCTTGGCAACAAGCATCTGTTGCTGGGCCTCGATCTGCTGCTGTTGCCGTGTGGCCATCTCCTGCAGCTCTGAGAGCGTGAGCTCCACGCGGGGGTTCCCCACCTACACACGTGAGAGAGGGAAAAAGAGACATAGAAAGTGAGAGAGGGGGAGAGAGAGCAATCAAGAAAGAGAGGAAAGGAGAGAGAGGGAGAGAAAAAAAGAGGGAGAGAAAGAAGGGATAGGTGGAGAGAGAGAGAGCAGAAGGGAGTGGTAGAGAATGAGAGAGGGTGTGGTGGGAGAGAGAGAAAAGGGAGTAATGGGGAAAGAGAGGGAGAGTGGGAGAGAGACATTAGTAGGGATGTTCTGAACTGTTATCCATTTGTTTGTTTATCTCCTCAGCCCTGAAGAGGAATTCTGCATGCCAAATGGCACCCCTTCCCCTATAGCCCAGGGATCTAGTCAAAAGTAGTGCACTATAGGGATTAGGGTGCCATTTGGAATGAAGCCGAAGAGCCAGCGCACACTGGCTCAGCCAGATGAAGAAAACGAGCTACAGCAGTCAGCAGCAGACACATTATCTAGATAGAAAAAAAAACACTAACTGCAGGGAGGAAAATCAAAGCATAGAGATCGCACAGTGCTGGGATGGTCATTATTTCAGTAGTGGGTGTACACAGTACAGCCTACAAACAATTAGCCCAGGGCAGCTTTTGCACAGAAGTTTGTTTTGGGACACTGCAAAATGTTGCCTGCGGGTATATCTATTTATTAATTATATTTATTTATATCTCTCTATCCATTCATTAATCTAGTTACTCATTTTTATATTTTTTTTACAGTTCAATGCAGGTTATATAATAGATGTGGTCCTGTGTGTCTCAGTTAGTAGAGAATGGCGCTTGCAACTCCATGATTGCGAGTTTGATTCCCGCTGGCGCCATCCATATGAAAACATATGCACAAACTACTGTAAGTGGTATATATTGCTAAATGGCATGTTGTAGATCGGGGTTCCCCAACTGGCGGCCCCTGGGCCAAATTCGGCCTGCGGGTGATTAAATTGTTGGACATAAAAGACTAAAAACACCAGCTAATCAGCTCCAAGTTATTTTGATTTTGGAAATCTGTTCCAAAGTATTCCCACACATATAGAGCGGTATACACTACATGACCAAAAGTATCAGTCTCTTTACACAGACGGCGCGCAGTTCCTATCACAACATCACGCCGAGGCACTGGGAGGGGCACGGACAACGATAATTGGATTAAGCACATGTTCCCGAAGGCCGTAACTCGGGGAAAAAAAGAATTCCTGTGAGCCTCTATCGGTTCAGAGGTCAAGTCAAACCTTCTCATCCCTCGAGTCCAAACTGTTGACTTCAAACCAGCCAGGTTGTGTAAAATACCTTTCTTGAAGTCCAATAGCCATAGGTGGGTAACACAAACACACCTAAAGCTGCATACACAAGGATGATGTAAACTGTGTTTAGACAGTAATGCATCCTCTTCAAAGCACATAGCTGAGGACTAGTAACGAGTTAGTGAGGCGGGAAAAAACATGGAAAAGAGATGGGGGTTGATGTTTTGGGACATGCTAGCCAGCTGCCAATAGTCCCAGTCTCTGTCCCACACACACATCTCTGATTCCCTGTCCACATATGGAATTCAGCACCAGGTTTCACAGATCGACCAAGATCCACGCAACAGTTTCTGACACAACAATCCAAAACGACCTACTTGTGCGATTCAAACCTTTGACAATTTCCTTGGTAGAAGTGGCACTGTGATGACGAATATGTTCGTTCTCATATTGCATCACTAATATTGAATAAATCATATCACGATCAATCACCATATTCAACTTTTAATCTATTTTTTGAGTGCAGACTCGCTTTCGCTTTGAGAGACAGGTAGAATAGGTTCAAACAGTTAGAAAAGCTCTCTCTCTGAGATATCGGGCTATTCTTCAACGTAGAAAGGTAGATGCTCTACAAAGTCCGTAACATGTCAACTGCACGTCTGTTGTCTTTCAACCAGAACGTGTCTGTAGTCCATCTACAAACTATCACTAGACTATCAACAGCTTTATTTCTGCAGAGCAGCTATAGTGTCTGTAAATATACTACAAATGCACACAGTCCAAGTTGGCTGCGTGGTTCAGATGGAGGGTTGAGATCGCCTTACCTCCCAAGTGTTTCACCAGCTTCAGTGAGTGAATCCCCGGTGCGTGTACGTGTGGCCTCACAGACAGGAGGGATGGAGTGGACGATAGTAGAGGGAGAGGGGACTGACTCAACTCAGGCAGGATGTGCCCCACACACACACAGAAAGCCACTGGCACGCAGAACCACGCTCCAGTGCATCCGGGCGACACAGCCTCACTGATGAGGCCCACGGGAAAACACAGACACACACACAGACCGCCGAAAGGAGAGTGAGAGAAAGTCGGGGTGAAATTGAGAGAAAGGAGGAGAGAGCGAGAGGGAGGGGGCTGAGAGAAAGAGAAGGGGACCACTATGATTATAGAGAGGAGAGGAGAGAGAGGGAAAGCCATGTCTTACCCTACCATTCTCTAAAGGGCATGTGTCCCC
Organism: Brachymystax lenok tsinlingensis; assembly: GCA_030435695.1. NCBI lineage: Eukaryota > Metazoa > Chordata > Actinopteri > Salmoniformes > Salmonidae > Brachymystax > Brachymystax lenok. The sequence continues at coordinate 13,661,042 of CM059796.1, forward strand.
TGGGGATTATAGAGCTCCTCTCTCCCTGGGCCTAGTCCCTGTGTGTGTGTGTGTGTGTGTGTGTGTGTGTGTGTGTGTGTGTGTGTGTGTGTGTGTGTGTGTGTGTAGTTTCGCTGCTTGTGTGTAGGAGTGCTTGTGTAAGTGTCATGAGTGTGAGAAAGTGTGCGCTTGCATGTGTGTTTGTGAGAGAGGGAGTAACTGTGTGTGTGCGTGTTTGTGTTACACTTTTTCAGAGAGCGTCCCACATGTGGGCTGAGCGGCGAAAAGCCCCTTGCTCGACCAGAGCCCCGCGGATAACCACAACACTGATCCTCTTAGGACCGTTATGTCATCATACTGCCCTAATCCTCCAAACTACACAGGAGAATCCTGCGCTTCCTTATACATTCGAGGTTAACACACACAGGTTAGTAAGCAACGTGCTATGGATCAGGGGTAATGTTTGTTTGGGGTTGTCAGTGGGGTGCAGTGGGGTGGGGCAGGAGGGCAAGACGGATGGGGTTTACTGAGTGCATGGAGATTTGAAGAGTTGGCCAACAATGGGATGTCATCTGAAACAAATAAGCTATAGAAGCATTTGTGGACAGGACACCCCCTGCTCTGCCTAATGTAGGAGAATGTGCGCACACAATATTATTCTGTACAATGTGTGTGTGGATATTCACACACACACACACACACACGGGGTAGGGGGAACTGATCCTAGATCTGTACTAGGTCTACAGGAAACATGTAGTTTGAGTGAGAGTCAGACTTGGTGGATTGTGTTCTGGCAGCACCCTCTAGGGTTGTATTCACTAGAGACCAAACGGAAGCAAATGGACTGAAACAGGGAGGGACCTAACTGAACTACCTGAAGAAACACTCGTGAAACGTTTTGCCATGGTTTGCACTAATAAATACAACCCAGGGGACACCCACCTGAGAAGGAGACACACTCTACCGGCGAGCTAGCGTTAGCCCTGTCTGGCTAATCAGCTCCCTAGCCGACAGTCCACCTCCCCTAGCTAAAACGCAACACTGCTCCCTGTGGTATTTACACACAAACACACACCCACTGACATGCGCGCACATCCATGAACATCCACATGCATGTGCACACGCAAACACATCTGGATCATGAATAGTAGGAGAAAGTATGCCAAAGGGACCAGATGAGGCAACGTGGTGTGTCGCGATGCGGTCATCACAAGAGTATATAAACAAATAAATAAAAACTCCATCTTGTGCCGCAATGGTTTTTTCCCGCCCCCCCTTAAGGTTAAATTAGTTCCGCTTCCTCAAGCACAGCTCTCCCCATTCTGGAATCTGGGACAGATGGTTAGGGAGTGAGGGGGTATGCCAGAGGCTGCTGTTATCATGGAGCCATCCTCTAACAAATGCATGCATGCACACTAGTGGTGCGCGGGTCAGCTGTTTGATCACCCGCACCCAATTGTTAATAACCCATCCGCAAGCGCCCGACTATATGTGATAAAGTAATAATGTGAGGCCCTCACCAAACTCTAACCCGCTAATATAGAAAATGCGCTGTAGGCTACAGTCAAAGATGGCAGAATTATACTTTTTTTACAGGGGGTGCAGGATTTTTGGGGGGCTGATTTACATACTGAGTATACCAAACATTAGGAACACCTTCCTAACATTGAGTTGCATATTCACTTTTTCTGCCTGTTCCCAAAAGTATTTGGTGATTGGCATGTAGGCCATTTGGCGTGCATACAGTTCGACCCTAAAGCTTAGACTTTGGCACTAATGCCAGATAGCCTTGAATAACAAATTAAATAAAAAAAAATGTAAGTTATTGTTTTCTCTTTATTTAACCCAACCTTAATCCACACAATATTTAATTACCCTAAACCTGCCTGCCCAGCGGCTATAACCGCAGCAACGGTGGGTTATGAGTTAACCCGAGCATCACTAATGCACACACACGCACTGCAGTTTACTACTGCCAGAAAGTGGGACTGCTATGGGAGTCATTTAGTGCAGTTATGTGTAAGAGGGTGACTGACATGCACTGAGTGTTTCCAAGAAAGTCTTAAACATATTGGTCTTCATTTGTCAAACCGTCACTGAAATGAGCATGGATTTTAGCGCATAAGTGCCCATGTGCAAAAGCTCACGTCTGATACAAAGTTTCGTAACTGCCTTAACCAGGCTGCATCACATCCGGCCATGATTGGGAGTCCCATAGGGCGGCGCACAATTGGCCCAGCGTCGTCCGGGATTGGCCAGGGTAGGCCGTCATTGTAAATAAGAATTTGTTCTAAACTGACTTGCCTAGTTAAAAGAAAGTGTATAAGAGTTTGTTGCTCGATAATTCTAACTTCATCGTTCATGTCATTCAGTAGAAAACTACAATCCACTTTCGTTTGAAGCGTGCTGCATGACACAGTGCAACCAGCACAACATATTGTGTAGCAATGGGGGGAGAGTGGGGCATACATTATTCACTCATATGGACAGTGGCGGTGAAGAAGCCTATATTTGGGACATCAAACGTTCAGCCTGCTGCACAGACCCTATGGATGCTCTAGTCTAGAGGAAGAAATAGACGTCATTGTTGTAAAAATGTGTGAGTGTCCCACATTTACCATCATATACAGTATGGATGGGGAGCGTCGCTGCACAGCTTTTTTTCAGGTCTCTCCAGAGATGTTCAATCAGGCTCAAGTCTGGGCTCTGGCTGGGCCACTCACTCCTGCGTTGTCTTGGCTGTGTGCTCAGGGTCGTTGTCCTGTTGGAAGGTGAACCTTTGCCATACTGAGGTCCTGAGCGCTCTGGAGCAGGTTTTCACAAGGGATCTCTCTGTACTTTGCTCCATTCATCTTTCCCTTGATTCTGAATAGTCTCCCAGTCCCTGCCGCTGAAAAACATTCCCACAGCATGATGCTGCCACCACCATGCTTCACCGTAGGGATGGTGCCAGGTTTCTTCCAGACGTGACACTTGGCATTCAGGCCAAAGACTTCAATGTTGGTTTAATCAGACCTGAGAATCCTTTAGGTGCCTTTTGGCAAACTCCAAGCAGGCTGTCATGTGCTTTTTACTGAGCTGTTGCTTCCGTCTGGCCACTCTACTATAAAGGCCTGATCAGTGGAGTGCTGCAGAGATGGTTGTCCTTCTGGAAGGTTCTCCCATCTCCACAGAGGAACTCTGGAGCGCTGTCAGAGTGACCATCGGATTCTTGGTCAGCTCCCCGATTGCTTGGTGAGTCTTGGTGATTCCAAACTTCTTCCATTTAAGAATGTTGGAGACCACTGTGTTTTTGGGGACATTCAATGCTGCAGAGATGTTTTGGTACCCTTCCCCAGATCTGTGCCTCAATACAATCCTGTTGTCTCGGAGCTATACGGACAATTCCATTGACCTCATGGCTTGGTTTTTGCTCTGACATGCAATGTTAACTGTGGGACCTTAAATAGACAGGTGTGTGCCTTTCCAAATGATTGAATTACCACAGATGGCCTCCAATCAAGTTGTAGAAACAGCTCAAGGATGCTCAATGGAAACAGGATGCACCTGACCAAAATGTTGAGCACCATAGAAAAAGGATCTGAATACTTATGTAAATAAGGTAGCTGTTTTTTGTAGTTTTTTTTTTAACCTGTTTTCACCATGTCATTATGGGGTATTGTGTGTAAATTGATGAGGAACATTTTTTATCTATTTTAGAATAAGGCTGTAATGTAACAAAATGTGGAAAAGGGGAAGGGGTCTGAATACTTTCCAAATACACTGAATGTTTTAGGAATATAAAAAGGTACATTAAATATTATTTTTCAACATGATTTAACTCAGGCAAAAACTACTGAATGAGCTCAAAAACATGCTATGATGTATTGATTTTGATGACTGGGGTGAACATTTTTGTCCTGGCTAGCTATATAGAGTAGTCATTTGAATAACCGGAGCACACAAAATGTCATTGACACACTGATTTTGTGAATCACTAGCACAGTGAGGGCCTAACCTCGTCCCCAGGTTAATTGAGCATAACGCATATAATCCTGGCATATCAACGAATCAAAGCTGGCCTCTGTGGGAGTGAACAGAGGTAGGGAATGAACTGAAGTATTTGTTATTGTTTGATATTAGCGAATCTCACGACTGCGAGGCGTGGCTCCGAATCAGAGACATATGGTTTGCTACTGTGTTCGAAGGTCCTCAGGGAGGTTCAGAGATTGATTAGGGATAAAGCCAATGGATATGGGTAGGGACATGTTCTATTGGACAAGGACTTTTCCACATTCTCTCTATTGGGTTAACAAAGGCCATTATTTTGAGGTATTGAAATAATATACCAATATATATATTAAAATAGCGGAGCAGTCTCACTACGGCACAACCCCAAACATACTAAAATATGAGTGTGTATCATTTAGGTGCATGATGTGTGTGAGACTGTTTTGTGAGACTCAGTGTGTGTTCTTACCCCATTCTCATTGTGCTTTTCCCCACCGCTTCCACTTCTACGGTTGGCCTGCTCTTGAGATTGCTGGCTCCCTGCAGGGGGAAAGCACAAACACTGAGTACACTCTAGACCACGTGTCAAACTCATCATTCAATCTGGCCCCAAAAAACTAATTTAACCACCGGCATCATTTATTTTTTTGTTGTAAAAAATACAAATGAATGTAGATATCAATTGACATAGAAATGAGTAAAAACAAAAACTGTAGAAATGATAATGGACCTACATTTCCAGTCTCTTCACTCTGTACAGCTTGCTAACAGTCATTGAAACGAAAGCTAGATAGTCAGGGAGCCTAAAATTCTAAAAGCGATGGATAGAGAACTATTTTATATTTTTACGGCGAGGAAATTATCAATATTAAGTGCGGACCTCGGTGAAGAACAAATGCAGCCCGCGGGGAAAATAAGTTTGACACCCCTGCACTAGACAGTATATCTGCAAACACACGTGATGGACTGGGGCCACCTCTGTGTGTGTGTGTGTGTGTGTGTGTGTGGGGGGGGTCTCTGTCTGTGTTCCCCAAAAATCCTGTGACGGAAACTTAAGTCGATCTCTGATCGATTGTCTTGGGCCAAGTTAATCTCCCCTTTCCCTTGAGAAAGTCATGACCACCATACTTTTAGGGAAAGAGGATCATTTTGTATTAAACTGCGAGTTTAACCAATTCCAGTCCCCTTGATTAGGGGGTCTGGTTCCACCCTGGGATAATTTTTATTTTGAAGGACTGAGAAGCTAATTTCTGGTGACTTTTAAAAAAGGACATTATAACCCAAAATGAATGAAATAAATGCTGACACCATCTAAAATATATTTTCCACCTCCAGAAATGAGCCAAATAACATATTGGTAAAACTTATGGTACAATTATCTTCACATCTTGGACCATGCCTATAGCCTGGTCTACATCCCTCAAACTCAACTCTAGACCTCAAAATCAGTTACACTGCGTTTTTTCATCATTCCACTCTAATCAGGGACTGATTTAGACCTGGGACACCAGGTGGGTGAAATGAATTACCAGGTAGAAATGAAAACCAGCAGGGTCCGGACCTCATTGTGTAAGACTTGAATACCTATATTATCAGGATGTGCTATTAACAACAAACAAAAGACGATAACAAATAAATATGAAAAGAACAAACTGCTTTCAAAAGTGTTTTCCCGGGTTTGTATTAAGATTTATTGTGCATTGACTGCTTGTCAGAATACGTTTCCCTCACTATGGCTCTCGCAACTTGAAAGCGCCTGGAGAGGAATATTTCACTCGCATAGAACACACAACTAGCAGACTAGGTAAATAGGTAAACTATTCTACTATAGGGTTGTCTGTTTAAATAACATTATATGGCAAAAATAGTAGCACGGAAAGTTGCATTCTGAGTGATACTTTGCTTGAAGCTACAGTAGGCTACACACAGCTATTTGAGTTGAGCACCGCGGTGGTGTGCATTATAGACTACTTAATTCACTTCATCTGAACATCGAAGTGTCAGCAACAATCATTAATGTCAATTCAGTGCACACTGCATTACAGAGAAAATGTAATATTTGAGAATACATTTATTTGGGAATATATTGCGTAGAATAGACATGCTTCTGTGTTAGGCCATGTCATCTCCAAACCATTCACACACACACACACACACACACACACACACACACACACACACACACACACACACACACACACACACACACACACACACACACACACACACACACACACACACACACCCCCCCACATACTACCAAAGACTTTTATTACGGATCTACAGTGATCTCAAAAACAACCTCTCCCGAATCTATGTGATGGAAATCCGTCGCAGTGAATGAGAACTTTAACCCCTAAGTACAGTAGAAAGTAAGGGGAAGAGTGAGGGATAGGAAAAAAAAAAGAGACGATTGAGGGGCTACTTTTAATTAATTCCCAGATTACTCGCATCCTTCTCAACAGTATTGGAAGAGAAGGTCCACCTGCCCACGGACATTCTTCTCCAATGCGTTTTAAGAAGGGAGGAAAGAAGATGCAAAGAAACGATGAAAGGTTAATTAAGGGTAGAAGAGAGAGGTAACATGCTTGCATTGGTGTTCCAACGCAATTCCTATTAACACTCATGGCATTTCAATGAGTGGCAGTTGAAGAGTAACGGAAATAAAACATGCTCAGGGACAGAAAGCCCCCTGGCCCCCTTTCCAGTGGCAAAATTACAGTGGGCCTATTATTTATCATTTGTGACCAGAGTAGATGTGTACAGTTAGTGCCTGCAGAAAGTGTTCATAACCTATGACTTATTCAAAACGTTGTTTTATTACAGCCTGAATTCAAAATGTAGAAATATCGCATTTACAAAAGTATTCACACCGCTGAGTCAATATTTTGTAGAAGCACCTTTGGCAATTACAGCTGTCAGTTTTTCTGGGTAAGTCTCGAAGAGCTTTGCACACCTGGGTTGTGCAATATTCGCCCATTATTTTATAATTATTTTATCCTGAAAAACTTCCCAGTCCTTAACGGTTACAAGCATACCCCTAACATGATGCAGCCACAGCTATGCTTGAAAATCTGTAGAGTGGTACTTAGTAATGTGTTGAATTGAATTTCCCCTAAACACTTTGCATTCAGGACAAAAGTGAATTGCTTTGCCACCTTTTTGCAGTGTTACTTTAGTGCCTTGTCGTAAACAGGATGCATGTTTGGAATATTTTTGTTCTGTACAGGCTTCCTTCTTTTCACTGTCAATAAGGTTACTATTGTGGAGTAACTACAATGTTGTTGATCCATCCTCAGTTCTCTAATTCACAACTATTAAACTCTAACTGTTTAAAAGTCACCATTGGCCTTAGATCGCTGAGCGGTTTCCTTCCTCTCTGGCAACTGAGTTCGGAAGGACGCCTGTATCTTTGTAGTGACCAGGTGTATTGATACACCATCCAAAGTGTAATTAATAACTTCACCATGCTCAAAAGGATATTCAATGTCTGCTTTTTTTTACCCATCTACCAATAGCTGCCCTTCTTTGCGAGGCATTGGAAAACATTTGCCTGTGTGTGCACATTTGCCTGTGTGTGTGCGCTTGCGCCTGTGTGTGTGCGTTTGTCAGTTACAGACAGCAAAGGGGTTACTATTGCACCCACCTTGATCACTGCTTTCGGTGGGTGAGTCCTCGTGCCGGAGAAAGAACTTGACCTCTTGTTTTCGGGGTCCCCACTTCTGCAGGTGCTCGTACATCATGTGCTCAAAGGGGATGGCTCGTTCTATGGGTATAGGGGGGGGACAGAGAGAGAATTGATTATTTCAGCCATCACTGATTTATTGAATTCCTATATGTTTGCTTGTATGCAAAGTATGTGGTAGCACTTTCCAAGGTAATAAAGCCTTCTGAATTTGAGAGTTTAAAATCAGGAAAAGGCAGAATCAGGTGGCTCGTAGCTGTCTGAATGACTAGTCTATAATCTGCTTATCAAGCGTCTCAGAGTAGGAGTGCTGATATCGGTTCAGGTCTCCCCTCTCCATGTAATATTTATTGTGATATAAAAGGCAAAAGTTACCCTAAATCAGCATTCCTACTCTGAGATGCTTGACACATACAGTCCCTGGGCTACTGAGGGACAGCGAGAGAGAGAAGGAAAGGAACAAAGAGAGAAAGAGAGCGATTCAAAGAGAGATAGAGGCAGGGGGGATCTTAGCCCACCCCATAACATTCTTTACCACGGCAGTGATGGCACTATAACCAGTAGAAAGCAGAGTTCTCCTGGTTGAGCAGAGTGACCGGACCAAAGCAGGAGCTTTAAAAGCACTTAAGTGAGCTCCTCCGCTTGAGGCAGACTCATGCCGACTGCTGGCCCCATTCGTTCCCATTACAGCTGAGCCAGACGCCTCACACAGGCAGAAAGGAAGAAGGGCAACGTGGCCGCTCCCCCTCCCATCCAAAAACTTGAGCTCTGATGAAGACTAGATAGTTCCGGCTGTGCTTTTCATCAGTCTTTGTCTGCGTCCCAAATGGCAAAAGTAGTGTAGTATATAGGGGACAGGGTGCCATGTGGGATGCAGACTGTCTCTTCAGACATTAAATGCAGACAGTGGACACACCCCGCTGTCAGAGTCGCGCACACACACACACACACACACACACACACACGTCATGATTGCTTCCCTCACCAGAGTTCTAGCTGACACACCCGTGTCATCAGTGTTTTGCTGAGAGGGACCACTCCTTGAGATAAACATGACATCCAGCCAGCGTGTTTATTAGCCCTGTTACGTAATCCCATTTGGCTAGCTCCTAACAATACAACTCCTCTGTGTGTGTAAGCTGTTCTCCTTTGGGGAGAAATCTGTGGCAAATCAGTATTTTTGTATGCGATTACCCAGTACAGTAGAGGCTACGGACAGTTTTATGGCACACACATAACAAATACGTTTTCAAAACCATGTGGAATTTGATTATGTGTCATTTTCAAAAATAAATGTTCTTTTCACATATCTAACAATATTAGGCTTTATATTACTGTTTGGATGCCCAGTTGTGGTGTCAACTTTTTTAGTGAGGCCGCTATAGGTCAAGTGCACAGTACCTTCAAGCTTTGCATGAATGGACTTGCGATCAACTAGAATTCAATTTGTTTCCATAATTCAGGCATTTTGTCCACCTACAAGTAAAATTAACCTTGCCATTACTCCTGCAATTGGCATTGGCCACATACAATTGACATTTCCCTCAAAAATTTAGTTATCCTTTATAGTGTACATCTGACTACTCAAAGATCCACTTGTCTCCAGCGTTAGTTTCACGGTTGTTTCTCACATGATAGCTAGTTATTACCATAGTTTGTTTAGTTTGACTGGTATGTATGGCTCTGAAAAGCTCTCAAAGCAGAAAACCACACTTTCAGTGTTACTTTGTGTATATACAAAAGTATGTTTCCTTTCACAAAGCTTATTTCAAATTGTAGCTGACTGTGTGCTACATGCTTATTCATGTCTGAATGCAGCCTAAGCAGAGAGAGCATGTATCCCAAACACCCTATTCCCTATTTAGTCCACTACCAGAGCTCTTTGGGCCTTAGTAAAAGCAGTGCACTATATAGGGAAGAGAGAACCATTTGGGACGCACACAAGTATTGTTAGGGTCTCAAAGCACACAACTCTTTCACAATTTGTGTGGTAATGAGAGTTGTCAACATGCAGTTCAGGTAAAGTGGTTTGAAGAAGTCTCCATTTCAAAACTGACCTAGTCTAGTTGGAAGTACACTTCAAGTCCTGAAGAGCCAACATATGAGCCGGCTGTTACTCCAGCCAGTACCTGACTAAAATGGCAAGAATGAAAATGAGCGGTGGAACTGGACTCTAGGTCAAGATTGAAGTATACCTGCACAAGAGGCTAGGGTAAGAAGGCGCTTGAGGAGATTCGAGCCGGCGTCACTTTCTTACCGTTGCCACGCCACACTTCAGCAAGGTGGCAGCCGCTCTCGCCAGGCTCCTTGCAGAACTCGACCACGTCGCGGCACGACGTCTCAGGGGTGATGGGCACCTCAGTCAGTGCCTGTTCCCCATCACTTAGGTACACTGTCAGGATCATCTGAGCGGGAGAGAGGCAGTTATATCCCCTGCTATTGGTTACGTTGAGTAAGCAGTAGTACATTTAAAGAGCGGGACAGGTTTTGCTCCCCCAACACCTAAAACAGATCTACAGTCAAAATTTAGCATAATATTTAGGCTAAACGTTAGCTACCCTTTGCCAATGCAAACTACACGTGCTTCATTTTCTCAATGGTTTCAGTGCCTTGAGTTAGCTAGCAATGATAAACAGCTACCAAAAGCGATTGACGTGGATTTTCAATTATGTTTTCAGCCTTCTATCAGTAATAAGCTTTGAGCATTGGACAATCAAGCAACGACCAACCCTGTGTCCTGGCTATAGCTTGAGTTGGGTGTATCCTCAGCACACACTCCTGTGGAATGTGTGTGAAAAGGTTTGGTGGAGCTCTTTACAGTAAACGTCACAGAGGTTTGTGGAATACCACAGACTGACATCAGTTCCTCATAGGTGCATTGACATGTGGTAACACTAGCCCTACTGAGTCAGCTGTCTACATGGGTTAACTCAATGGGCTGGTGATGATCATTAGAACTTTCATCCATAGAGAAATAGAAAAACAGCTGCCAGGAGGCATTTTTCTATGGATCCATTTCTGAAAATGTTCAGGGCCCCAAACATGTTTTTCACATATTGCCTGGACTATTCCTCCCTCCCTCCTTTCCTTCCTATTGTAGCACTCACAGGTTTTAATGTGCCATCAAGTGTTACCCATCAAAGACTGTCAGCGTTTTCCACAGTCCCCCCCAAAACTCTATACACACACTTGAGTCAGTCCAATGCTCAAAGCAGAGATGGAGAAAGCAAATTTCTGATAGAACCAAGGTTGAGAACATAATAACACATGTTCAAGATACCTCTCCTTCTAGCCTAACAGCATAGCCTGCATCAGTCACAATGGGCAGTCCTTGACACTTCCCATGGCTAATCTTGCCTCGGCAACAACGAACCAAAATCTCACACCAGATGCTAGATTAGGTTCTTGGAGTGGGGTAGAGGGAGGTCTATTTGATATGAAATTACAATGGGTGGCGTTATCTTCTGTTTGCAGCTAACACTGTAGCACACATTACGGCCATTCCCACACTGACCCCTAGCCCCACTGCAGTTTTGGGCAGTCAGACAAGATTTTATAAATGAAAGAAATATGGGTGAAAATTCCACAAGGCCAATCTGGGGGAAACATGGAGCCATTACCCTATTGATTATATCCATTCAATCCTTTCATATCTCCAAAGTCCATAGGGGGTCTTGCTATGGGTCGATTTGGGATAGAGCAATAGATTCCACCAAGAGAGCAGCAGGGGGTAAGAGAGAAATCATTGGCCTTCTTTTCCACAGAAGGGGGGTAGACAAAACCAAACATGATGCAAATGTAGAGCGCCGATCACACCAACCAAGACCAGTTTCCACAACTAGTGCCAACAGGCAATCCCATACCAATGAACTTATCGTTGTCCTCTGCTTTCTTATTTTCCAAATGAAACAAGAGAGGATAACATAATTTTCAGAGTAAATGCATAATTCAGGGGAGCGGGTGCCAGGAAAGTGGTAGGCAGTGTTCGCCCTCTTCTGATGAGATTAAATCGGAAAAACAGGGATGAACAAAGATTAGCACTGCCAACACTGGACATGAGAAAATTCAGAGCGCAGCGCTTCTAAGCCCCTTGTCTCCCTGCAGAATCCCTCCATTAAGATCCACCCCAACATCAATATATCAGATGAAATAATCGCAATACCAAGCAATTCTTTTAAGTGCACTAAAACAAAGCCTATTGGACCATGACGGATAATGCAAGAAACAAAGGATCTTGCCAAAAAACAAAACTGGAAAACAAAACTGGTAAAATGATTTGTTGGTATTGAACATTCTGCCTAAAATGAATAGGATCTGACTTATTATAGTATACTGCAACCAGTAGCCTACATTTCAGATGTGAAGATCTAAGTATGTGCATATGCCAATAAACAAGCTCTATGGCAATGGTGGCAACGGCCAGCAGTACACTCTGGGTCAACAGTCAACACAATCAAGAATTACCGACTATCCACTCAATCACATCATTCCAATACGGGAGGCTCATCTCCAAAGCAACATGCTCACACACAAATACTGTTTTGAAAAAAAAAGATTTAACAAAATTATTGTCCAGTCTGGCTCAGTTGGTAGAGCATGGTGCTTGCATCGCCAGGGTTGTGGGTTCGATTCCCGGGGACACCCATACGTAAAACGTATGCACGCATGACTAAGTCGCTCTGGAAAAATGTGTCTGCTAAATGGCATATTATTGTTAAATTAAAAATTATGAAATTCACAAAGGTCAGCATTTCTGTCATGACACGATTTTTATGCAAACATATGACTGTCTTCCAAAAAAATGCCAAAACGCAGGAACCACAGAAGTGCTAGTTAGACCAATCAATGGCCTTTGCCCCAGCATTGACATGGGTCACCAATAGCGTTGCTGCAAAACAAAGGTTAGATGGATGACAAAAAGAGTTCTCACTGGGAAATATAAAGAAAGCAACAAGCGTCGTCTTGTTCACGCTACCATTACACAAAGCATATCGACAAGGACCTGGCACGGGCAGGCAAAACTGAAAACAGCAAAGGCTGTTGTAAAGATTTAGCCGAGACAATTTCACCTGGTAAACGACCAACGCTGACGTGAGACAATGAGAGTAAACCACCCTTGAATTGAAACTTGAGCAAGACAGATCTCACCTCAAGAGGAATACTAACCACCCTCCCATAGTTGCCGTTTCTGCCCGTAGCACTTCCCCCTTTAACTGCTGTCCGTCTCCTCCGGCCTTCCTTCTTCCCCGGTCGGTGGCGCTCCTTCACCCAGGTACGGTCCTTCGAAAGGCTGACCAGGCCGCGGAGCACTATGGTCACAAACTTCTTCATTATGCACCCCCCACCTCCCCGCCGCGTCTTATCGCCCTGCCACTGTAGACTCCAAGACACACTCAAGTAAACGGTATGAATAACAAACGCTAGGCAAGCGTCAGGGTACGCAGTAGCGAAGGGAGCCCCGCGGAGGAGTCTTTGGAGGAGTGAGCCTTGCTTGTTGTGTGAGCACCAAGGGATGGAAAAGAAAGGGAAGCAAAAGGGGGAGAAAGAGAGAGCGAGAGCGAGAGAGAGAGGGAGGGGTGCATCCGCGAGCCCCCCTCCTGAGCAAGGCTCCCTGGGGCACACTGGTGAGTCTAGCACCGATGACACACTGCCAATGAGTGTGGGCGGGCCTTGCTGTGACTGACAGATCAAGGATCCAACCCGGGCATCGCTGCAAGACGGTGACGGCTGAAGCAAGTCCCTCTCTGATATTGTTTCAACCACTGCTTCCAGCAAGCAATCCCCCGTCTCTGGAGAGCATAGATGTATCGCGATTTGCGAATGAATGGGCAGTGGAAGTGGAGAGAGAGGGAGAAAGAGAGCGAGAGCGAGAGCGAGAAAGAGAGGGAGGAGGAGGGAGGGAGATGCATGCCATGCCTGCTCCCCGGTTGAAGGATTCACATGGTCATCAATTCTGACCACTCTAATCACATTCATATCCCTAGTGAGGAGTGTGGACGCCTCAAAACATGAGAAAAACAAAACAATGAAAGACTTAAAAAGCCATTTATTGCTACAATGACAGCACTGGATTTAACCAGTTAAAGGTACTGTATTTTTCAACAGTTACACCACAATCTAGGACAATGGACACTTGTGTGGATGTGTAAATAGTAATCTATTTTTCAGAACTTGGAGCCAGAAGTTTGTCAGCTCCAGGGTTGGAAACATTTCATTGTAAATAGGCCTAAGTCAATTCTGTGAACGAGATGGATATCTGATTAATGAACCTGAAATAAATCCTTATCGAGGATAGATTCTGTGAATTTGTATGGGGAATACATTCAATAGGCTATATAACAGACGTGCTTTTCAAATCGTGGCCTTGTGTCCATCTCAATTGACTGAAGCAAAAACCCAACATTCCCAAGATAGCCATTATCACCCGTATAGGGTGACGGTCATCATTATTTAGGAAAAACCCTTTCCACCACTAAGCTTATATGGTCAGGCTCCCAAACATCGTATTTTTAGATTAAACACTACCACAATATTTCCATCGATATATAGCCCTTGAAATATCCAAGTGCAAACTTAAATAATAAATCACCAAGGAAGTCAGTTCTAGCTCCCAAATAAGCTCCCACTTTAATGAAAATACTTTCAAAAAGGGTCATTTTCTTTTCGTCTGCCAACCAGCCAGGTTCTACATATGATGAATTGCCCCATAAAAAAAAAAACACGTACTACTTACTGTATCACCATGCAATATTAAACGTTAGTTGCATCATTACTCATCCATTTAGTGCTTATACAGTAAACCCCAATATTTAGTTGATAGAGATATATATTTCTGGATACAAGGTTAATTGGCATAAACATGACGCTATGCCAGTCTCTAGAATAAAATCCATCAGCCATGGTTGTCCCTTTTAATTTCAAGTAGAAGCAATAGGGTATAAATTATCTGGGCATTCTATTGACAGAGTTAGATAAGATAAAAGATATCAATATTCCAGTCCTCCAAAAAATTGAAGTCGTTAAATCTTAGTTTATGGGGAAATATGTATACAATTAAAATGATGCTTGTTCCTAAGTTAAACTATATTTCAATGATGCTACCGACATGCATTCCATACATTTTTAAGCAGTATAATAGCATTACTGTTCCTAGACTATCATTGAAAATAAGAATCTGTTCTTAACTGACTTGCCTAGTTAAATAAAGGTATAATTAAATAAATTATTAAATACTATATATGGGAGGGGAAAAGACCATGCATCAGTATGAGGAAAATACATGCCCCTAAAAGAAAGAGGGTTAGGAATTCCAGATGTAGAACTGTACAACTGAGCTGCCACCACCATAAAGGAGACAAAACCATAACTTTGCTGGTGTATTATAAGATGGTTGTGAGGATATTGGGACAGATTTAAAGTGTACTGAAACATTCATCCTGAGGTGTTCTGAAACATGATTTGAGGTAACACCACTTAAATCAATAGGTGTGCACCACATAGCCAGGGACTGGGAGCACTAAAAGGTGTTTTGAGTCCTGTGTAGTACAGAATTCTCTTTTGGTGTTGTTCCCCCTCTCAAATGCTCCTAAACACTATGATGGTGTTTTGAGTCCTGTCTAGCGCAGGATTAGATCCCTTTTTCTGGAGTTTCCAAATACTGTAAATGGGAGACCCTCTTATTGTATATTCCCTGCTCTTATGGGGTGTGTTGATTAACTCATCATTGGTAACTCCTAAAGGTAAAATGTACAGTATAATACTCAAACAAAGGACACAAGAAAATATAGTTTTGTGGAAGTAAATTAATACGTTTGTCCAGGATAATAATTAATGAGCACAAAATTACTTTTTCAAGACATGATTGAAGCTTAAAATACTTTATTTTATTTGCAAATTATTAAATAAAACATGAACAGGTCTTTCACGTATTTATATTGATAAAGACAGTTCAAAGCTCAATAAGGTATTTATAATATTCTTCAAAATCAACAGAAATGTGGCATTATAGTTCATTCATGGAAAAAATGCAGGTAATGACTGCTAATGTTAAAAGTAGCACTTATACATAACTTGTACAAAACCTCAGCCCAGGGCTCAATGCGATCCCACCAGTCATCCATTATGCTAACTTTAACAGCAGTTTAGATGGTACAATGATTCTCTACATTATAATTGCTTGTTTTGTCACATAAACTGAAAACGCAAACTATTAGAAGTTTAGCACCCAGGAAATGGCGGAGCGATTTCTGCATAGTGCATCTTTAAATATGCTATGCTTTGACATACAATCAAAATGTTTTGGGCTAAGTAACATTATTTATAAATGTCTAGCAATGTAGCCTATAATTAGTGCCAACGTCTACCCTAGGAAGACTCCAATTCCCAGTGTCTTCTTTAAAATGTTACTCAAAATATTGACAGAAAATTAAATACATATTTATAGTATAAATCAATTTAAAAACATTTGATTATTCACAATTTAAAAACATTTGATTATATTATACAGTCTGCTAAAACATTTTTGTGTTTTAATGCTGCCTTTTTATCAAGGCGAGATCCAAATGCAGACACTGGAGGCAGATGGTTGGAGTCTTACAATGTTTATTAATCCAAAAGGGTAGGCAAGAGAATGGTCGTGGACAGGCAAAAGGTCAAAACCAGATCAAATAAAATAAAATGTTATTTGTCACATACACATGGTTAGCAGATGTTAATGCGAGTGTAGCGAAATGCTTGTGCTTCTAGTTCCGACCATGCAGAGTCCAGGAGGTACAGTGTGGCAGACAGGCTCGTGGTCAAGACAGGCAAAATGGTCATGCAGGCGGGTAAAGTTCAGAAACAGGCAAGGGTCAAAACCGGGAGGACTAGAAAAAGGAGAATGCAAAAAGCAAGAGAACGGAAAACACGCGGGTTGACTTGGAAACATACAAGACGAATTGGCACAGAGAGACAGGAAACACAGGGACAAATACACTGGGGAAAATAAGTGGCACCTACTGGACAGGGTGGAGACAATCACGAGGACAGATGAAACAGGTCAGGGCGTGACACTTTTACATGCACTGAAACACCAGAAAGTGACTTTCGAGCTATCCAGAAAGGCTAAGCGCTGGAGGAGAGATAGAAGAGACGGGTTACGATGGAAACTACAGTTGAAGTCGGAAGTTTACATACACCTTAACCAAATACATTTAAACTGAGTTTTTCCACAATTCCTGACATTTAATCCTATTAAAAATTCCCTGTCTTAGGTCAGTTAGGATCACCACTTTATTCTAAGAATATGAAATGTCAGAATAATAGTAGAGATAATTATTTATTTCAGCTTTGACCTCTTTCATCACATTCCCAGTGGGTCAGAAGTTTACATACACTCAATTAGTATTTGGTAGCATTGCCTTTAAATTGTTTCACTTGGGTCAAACGTTTCAGGGAGCTTTCTACAAGCTTCCCACAATACGTTGGGTGAATTTTGGCCCATTCCTCCTGACAGAGCTGGTGTAACTGAGTCAGGTTTGTAAGCCTCCTTGCTTGCACACGCTCTTTCAGTTCTGCCCACAAACGTTCTATAGGATTGAGGTCATGGCTTTGTGATGGCACTCCAATACCTTGAGACTTTGTTGTCCTTAAGCCATTTTGCCACAACTTTGGAAGTATGCTTGGGGTCATTGTACATTTGGAAGACCCATTTGCGACCAAACTTAAACTTTCTGACTGATGTCTTGAGATGTTGCTTCAATATATCCACATAATTTTCCTCCCTTATGATGCTATCTATTTTGTGAAGTGCACCAGTCCCTCCTGCAGCAAAGCACCCCCACAACATGATGCTGCCACCCCCCGTGCTTCACGTTTGGGATGGTGTTCTTCGGCTTGCAAGCCTCCCCTTTTATCCTCCAAACATAACAATGCTCATTATGGCCAAACAGTTCTATTTTTGTTTCATCAGAACAGAGGACATTTCTCCAAAAAGTACGATCTTTGTCCCCATGTGCAGTTGCAAACCGTAGTCTGGCTTTTTTATGGCGGTTTTGGAGCAGTGGCTTCTTCCTTGCTGAGCGACCTTTCAGGTTATGTCGATATAGGACTCGTTTTACTGTGGATATATACACTTTTGTACCTGTTTCCTCCAGCATCTTCACAAGGTCCTTTACTATTGTTCTGGGATTGATTTGCACTTTTCGCACCAAAGTACTTTCATCTCTAGGAGACAGAACGCGTCTCCTTCCTGAGCGGAATGACTGCTGCGTGGTCCCATGGTGTTTATACTTGCGTACTATTGTTTGTACAAATGAACGTGGTACCTTCAGGCGTTTGGAAATTGCTCCCAAGGATGAACCAACCTTGCTCCCAAGGATGACTTGTCTACAATTGTTTTTTTTTGAGGTCTTGGCTGATTTCTTTTGATTTCCCATGATGTCAAGCTAAGAGGCACTGAGTTTAAAGATAGGCCTTGAAATACATCCACAGGTACACCTCCAATTGACTCAAATGATGTCAATTAGCCTATCAGAAGCTTATAAAGCCATGGCTTCTGACCCACTGGAATTGTGATAGTGAATTATAAGTGAAATAATCTGTCTGTAAACAATTGTTGGAAAAATTACTTGTGTCATGCACAAAGTAGATGTCCTAACAGATACTGACTACTAGGGTGGCAGGTAGCCTAGTGGTTAGAGCGTTGGGCCAGTAATTGAAAGGTTGCTGGATCGAATCCCCGAGCTGACATGGTAAAAATCTGTCGTCTGTCCCTAAGCAAGGCAATTAACCCACTGTTCCTGGGCGCCGAAGACGTGGACGTCGATTAAGGCAGTCCCCCGCACCTCTCGGATTCAGAGGGGTTGGGTTAAATGAGGAAGACATTTCAGTTGACTGCATTCAGTTGTACAACTGACTAGGTATCCCACTTTGCCAGTCCCTGCCACTGAAAAACATCCCCACAGCATCGGCTTCACCGTAAGGAGAGCCAGGTTTCATCCAGTTGTGACGCTTGGCATTCAGGCCAGAGTTCCATCTTGGTTTCATCCAAACAGAGAGTCTTTAGGTGCCTTTTGGCAAACTACAAGCGGCTGGAGTGGCTTACATCTGGTCACTCTACCATAAAGGCCTGATCGGTGGCTGGTTGTCCTTCTGGACAAGGTCCTCCATCTCCATAGAGGAACTCTAGAGCTCTGTCAGAGTGACCATCGGATTCTTGGTCACCTCCCTTACCAAGGCCCTTCTCCCCGATTGCTTAGTTTGGCTGGGCGGCCAGCTCTAGGAAGAGTCTTGGTGGTTCCAAACTTCTTCCATTTTAGAATGATTGAGGCCACTGTGTTATTTTGGGGACCGTCAATGCTGCAGACATTTTTTGGTAACCTTCCC
Organism: Brachymystax lenok tsinlingensis; assembly: GCA_030435695.1. Taxonomy (NCBI): domain Eukaryota; kingdom Metazoa; phylum Chordata; class Actinopteri; order Salmoniformes; family Salmonidae; genus Brachymystax; species Brachymystax lenok. Next base: position 13,680,060 of record CM059796.1, read on the forward strand.
CAGATCTGTGCCTCGACATAATCCTGTCTCTGAGCTCTATGGACAATTCCTTCTACCTCATGGCTTGGTTTTTGCTCTGACATGCACCGTCAACTGTGGGACCTTATATAGACAGATGTATGCCTTTCCAAATCATGTCCAATCAATTGAATTTACCACAAGTGGACTCCAATCAATCAAGTTGTAGAAATCAATGGAAACAGGATGCACCCGAGCTCAACTTCAAATCTGAATACTTATGTAAATGTTTTTTTCAAATACACTTAAAAAAAGCCTGTTTTCGCTTTGTCATTATGGGGTATTGTGTGTAGATTGTTGAGTTTTTTTATTTAATCAATTATAGAATAAGGCTGTAAAGTAACATGTGGAAAAGGTCAAGGGGTCTGAATACTTTCCGAAGGCACTGTACGTTAACAGTAGCCAAATCTGCCAAGACCGGTCATTATTGGCTCCAACCAATTTGCCCACTGCCACATTCGATAGAGCCAACAAAGGCAGCCTTGGAAGATTTGGTTACCATTAGATCAAATTGTATTCGTCACATACATTTTACAGCAGGTATAAAAAAGATACAGCGAATTGCTTATGTGCTTTAAAACGAATATATTTATTGTATTTTACTAGGCAAGTCAATTAAGAACAAATTCTTATTTTACAATGAAGGCCTACCAAGAGGCAAAATGCCTCCTGCGGGGACTGGGGCTGGGATTAAAAACAGACAAGAGAGACCTAAGACAACACAGCTAGCTAGCTACCTCAATGCAGTACATCAGTCAATAACAAAGAGTCAAGTCAAAAATAACAAGTAATAGAAGTAGGGATGCACGATATATCGGAATCAGACGATATTAGCTAAAAATGCCAACATCGGTGTCGGCCCGATGTCTAGTTTAACGCCAATGTTAAAAACCGATGTCAAAGCTACCGCGCAAGGACGTCACGTAAAATTTTGCGCTACACGTGCAACACAGAATTCCTAACCCAGCCCACAATGTCTGCTGTGTGGAAAGAACCAGTAAACAAGTCGGGCAGTCATTTGAAAGGGTAACAAAAGCACCGGTACACACTACCAAGTGCGCTATTTTTCAGAAGCTGCCCTACCGGAGTTCACAGAAGTAGCATCACTGCTATTATCTTCACAACATACATACTATGGACCGCAACTTCTGGGATAGCTAGCTTTAGCTTGGCCAGTAGAAACTGCAGTAATTTTCATTATTCTTAGCAATGTTATTGGAATCCTTGTAAGTATTAGCTAGGTAGACACTTGTTGTTCGCCTTTTGAAATTGAACTTCAGTTCATGAAAATAAATAGCTAGCCAGCTACTTATCCATGTTGCCTAAAGCTAAAGTTATAAGCAGCCAGCTAGCTTCATCTGGCTAGTGAGGCTCGACCGGACCGGGTTATGTGTTGTGAAGCAAGCTACAATAAGGATTAGGCACAATAGTGGAATTTGCAGTTTGCCTTCAAAATAAAAGTATGTCATTGACAGTGATGCAAATGAATACAAATAGTAGAATTATGCCATACTTTTATTTTGAAGGCTAACCGCAAAGTCCACTGTTGCGGCTAATCCTTATTGTGGCTATCTGGACATAGATGGTTCAACCACCATTAATCAAATAAGAACTGTATTATACATTTGAGTTATTTAGATGACACCTAGCTATATAGTAAGCTAGCTAACTATAGCTTCTGAAACAGATGTCGTTTTGCTATGTTTTTGGGTAAGAACATTGTTTGCATCCATGAGCTAGCTACCTTTTTTATGACCAGCACTGTAGTTGTGTGAGACAACTTTACCAGCATCATAGCATACGTATCGATGAGTCGTTGTGACATACGAGTGATAGTGTAATCAACGTGTAATAACTACGTAAAAAATGTATGAACGAGTTAAATTATTACGTGATGTGTAGTCATAGAGGTCCTGATTGGTCAACAAGCTTATTTGACGTCAAATAGAGTTATTTTACCCAATTGGCGTTCCATAGAAATCCTGGTTGAGAATGAAACGACTGAACAATTGAACAATGAAACAGCACAGCAAGTGAAAGAAATTGGTTTTGATTATGTTTTACCGGTAATGGGGACATAGGTAAATGCCAACAAAATAACTTTTTGGTCAGTGGTGTGTGTGTAACCTTTATTTAAACTAGGCAAGTCAGTTAAGAACAAATTCTTATTTACAATGACATCCCGGACGACGCTGGGCCAATTGTGCTTCGCCCTATGGGACTCCCAATCACGGCCGGATGTGATACAGCCTGGATTCGAACCTGGGACTGTACTGACGCCTCTTGTACTGAGACGCAGTGCCTTAACACACACACACACACAGCGGTCTAAATAGTTAACTGTACTAGAATGCTTAGAAGGCCGCTAACATTTTAAATATCGGTTATCGGTCTAGTTATTTTTTGGCAAGGAAAATATTGGATATCGGTGTCGCACAAAAAAGTAATATCGGTGCATCACTAAATAGAAGTAATAAGAAAGGAAGTATGCATAGTAATAATGGACTGTATTTACAAATTTCAAGTGGGTAGTGACTTTGTCACGACATGGAACTGTCTTTAAGTGGGAAGTTATTCCGTATGTCTATGATGATGTCATGTTGCTGAATCTACCTTTAAAGTGGCAGTCTGAGATCTGAAAAGTTATAATGTTCAAGAATCAATGGCTATGTGTCATGAATTTATATGTCCAAAAATGAATGTACACTCACAGGAGGGCATCTCTCCACCATGATTCAAAGCTGTAACGACAGGGCCACATTTGAAAAGCTTCTCCATATCAAACATGACAATTTAGAAGAGTGCATTAAGGAAAGAAAAATGAATATGTAATGAACTACGCAAAAAGAGGGAGAGAAACAGAGCGCGCACAGGTATACGAGGTCTTTTGAATAAATCAATAGCTAACTGACTCTTTTCATCCTTTCAGGGTCAACTCAGGGGAAAGAAAGTGCTGGGCTGCCATCAAGTCCGTTTCATTCCAGAGGTTATATAGTTCTATAGTCAGCGTCCAGATTTCAGTTACTATTCCATTTAACCCATATGAATTTTTGCAGCTCTGCAAGAGCTAATTGATGCTCCTATAACAGCCATAGGCCCATCCAGGAAGAGGATGTTATGTAATATATATGTAAGATTGAGTTGTGCTTGTGAGAAACGGTAGATGTCGCTTGACCATTTCCTCCGGAGTCCCCTTGACAACAGTACATTAGCCATTCCTGCCCGTGTGTTATTGGCTAAGGGAGTCACGCGAGATTAGAGGCGAGGAAAGGCACTGGGCTGCTCTCCGGTCGACTGGCTGTTTGACACTGATGGTCCGGTGGCGCCGTGGGGCACAAACGTCTGCCTGGGCCAGTGCTGCAGTCACTCAACTCCCCCATTGAGGACACTGGGGGGAGGAACCTCCCAGCACTGCCTACATGTCCATCCTGCTGCACCCTCTGTAAGACCACTATATGCTCTTATTCACTCACAACACACTAGGCTTTCTGTAACCTCTGCTCGGTGCAACGCCACTGGCCATCACCCTCTTTCACATTGACCACGTTTACATGCACACCAATATCCCGTTTTTATTCGGGATACTCAAATATTCTGTTTTTCAGTTGATGCATAAACATATCCTGTTTACAATAACCCGAAAACGCATGTATCCTGGTTGAGAAACCCAGATAAGATGCCTGGGATGCCTTAGACGGGATACTGTGGCATGTAAACATCTTATCCCGTTTACTGTACTTTTTTTGTGATCTGCGCAGGCTCAGTTTCGCATATCATGGGTGTTGTGTGATGCTTTCATCTGATTTTCAAACAAATCACTTCAAACAGTAGGCTACCTGCGCGCAGTTCAATCCACCATAATAATTCCATAATAACATTTTTGCTGATACTCCGTACTGGACCATATAGCCTACTGGCTTAGGCTACTTGCTCCCCTAATTTAGATACATTTCTGCTTATAGTTTCCGACATTTGGTAGGCCATTTGTTTGTCAACTATAGTTAGATACACGCATCTTCTCTTGTCATAACTTGTTGCCCTACGGCAGGGGTATTGTGTAGAATCTAAGGGGAAACTCAGGAGATGGATGGGTGGGACGGGGACTGAAACAACCTCAGTTGCTGGGTGGGAAGCATGGTTTGCGGGTGGGGAGGGAGGATGGGGAGTGAGTCGGGGTGATATTTATACGTATTTTTTTTTTAACCTCTAACCCCCTCTGAAAAATAAAAGGCATCTAAATAAAAAGTTGGTCACAAAAAAATGTTTTTGCCGAAGAACAGTATTTCCCCCCAACGCTGGTCCTCGAGTACCCCCAACAGTACACAGTTTTGTTGTAGCCCTTGACAAACACATCTCATTCAACTTCATTGAAAGATTGATGATTAGTTGACAAGTTGAATCTGGTGTGCTTGTCCAGAGTTACAATAACGAGGACCATGGTTGGGAAACACTGCCCTAGAAGACTAAATAAAGTAGTGCTCAGCAGAATAAGGTCTTAAATCAACTGACTGCATGCATTAGTAATCTAGTTAACACCGGTAAAGTTCTGTTTCACTTCAGCTTTGCCCCAACCTCGCAGAGAGAGGACGCAATAACTCCAAAACATTGATGTCCAAATGTCATCCGTTTGATCGGCTTTAAGGAAATGAAAAGCTGAGAAAATGATAAAACACGTTTCAGATAAGACTTCAGTTTGTCTTGGGTGCATAATTTGTGGTTGAAATAATATCTGCTTGCATAACAGTGTCAAAGATATCACATTACACGCGCATTTTCTCAAGAGATGTTGGAAAATTAACATCTGGTGTATAGTTTTACTGCCAGAAATGCATAATTCTGCAGGAGTTCATATTATATAATGCTACAGGTGAGAGCTTATAGTCTTACAGTCAGCATCCAGATTTCAGTTACTATTCCATTTAACCCATATGAATTTAAATTAGGAATATATATTTTTTTATTCAGGATACAGGGATACTCGTGAGCGGGATATCGAAAGGTGCACGTCAACAGCTTACCTAGAATAAGATGTTAAGCAGGATATGAGCTACTATCTCATATAGTACCTATAAATGTGATCACTGTAAGGATAGCGGTGCTTGAAATTTAACAGGACCACTTTCCATACAAACGATGGATTAGGCTAAACACATTTTTTGTAGTGATGCACCGCTATGACATTTTGGGCCGATAACGATATCCGATATTTTCCTTGACCAAAACAAACACGATACCGATAACAGATATTTACAATTTTAGCGGCCTTTTAAGCATTCTAGTACAATAATAGTTAACACACACACGAACGCAGCAGTCTAAGGCATTGCATCTCAATGCAAGAAGCGTCACTACAGTCCCTGGTTCGAATCCAGGCTGTATCACAGTCGGCCGTGAATGGGAGTCCCATAGGACGGCGCACAATTGGCCAAGCATCGTCCGGCTTTGGCCGTCATTGCAAATAAAAATGTGTTCTTAACTGACTTGCCTAGTTAAATAAAAAGGTTACACACACAAAAAAGTTATTTTGTTGGCATTTACGTATGTCCCCATTACCATCAAAACCGATTTCACTTATTTGCTGTGATGTTTCGTTGTTCATTTGTTGTCGTTTCATTCTCAACCAGGATTTATTTTTTGCGTGTCAAAAAATACACTATTTAACATGTGTCAAATAAGCTTGCTGACCAATTAGGACCTGAATATGGCTGCACGTCACATAATAATTTAACGCGTTCATAAATGTTCTATGTAGTTATTACACTATCATTCGTATTTCATATGTCACAACGACTCATCAATACGTATGCTATGATGCTGGTAAAGTTGTCTCGCACACCTACAGTGCTGGTCATAAAAAAAGCTAGCTAGCTCATAGATGCAAACAATATTCTTCCTTAAAAACTACATCTGTTTCAATAGCTATATAGTTAGCTAGCTAACTAACTATATAGCTAGGTGTCATCTAAATAACCCTAATTTAAAATACAGTTCTTAGGTTAACACAAATGTATGAGTGTGATGGGGAGTTGACATCACGTTAGTTGTTTGGCTAATATCAACACCTGAGAATTTTATGGTTTTGTTACCCAAAACAAGTACCCATTCCTTTACACTTGTGTGTATAAGGTAGTTGTTGTGAAATTGTTAGATATCACTGCACAGTCTGAACTAGAAGCACAAGCATTTCGCTACACTCGCATTAACATCTGCTAACCATGTGTATGTGACCAATAAAATTTGATTTGAAGTACCCACTAAATAAGCTGGCATTGGCAGACTTTCAGTTGACTTTTCTGACAGGGAAGAGACAGTCGGAAAGTCCTGTATGGTAATACTTTGAGTAGTTAAATGAAATAAAGTGAAATGTAAACTTTGCGAGGTGGAATTGAGTTACAGTGGCAGTACAGGTGCAATGCTTAACCATCTGAACGGAAGGCACTGGGAGAGTGAGACCCAAACCGTTGCTGGCAGCAGCGCAGGCCCCCAACAATAGACAGGTTCTTCACACGAAAGAAGCATGATAAGGCATGGAGTGAGAAAATCACAGAGCTGCTTACAGAAATTATTCAGTTGATACGCAGCCATTGTCAATAGTAAAGGATGTCTGATTCAATGCCCTGATGGCATATCTAGAACCAGACTACAAGATACCACGTTGAAAAACTATGACGGCCCGGACGGAGAAATTGTACAATATTTGTCCTGAAAGTACCAAGCGCAAGCTCTCAAACGCCATACCTGGCGTTAAGATACTGTTGGTCAATACATCACTACAATGAGCCATCTCAGTGAGAAAAGGGACATGAAGTCCAGGTACTGACCACAGAACATGGAGGAGAGGCACAGCAGAGAACCCAAAAAAGGCATTAACTACCATAGTTGTCAAGTGGATGGGGGGACAACCTTATTCTAAAATTGACTAAATTCCCCCCCCATCAATCTACACACAATGACAAAGCAAAAACAGGTTTGTAGAAACTACAAATGTATTAAAAATATATATATTTACATAAGTATTCAGACCCTCTACTCAGTACTTAGTTGTAGCACCTTTAGCAGCGATTACAGTCTCGAGTCTTCTTGGGTATGACGCTAGAAGCTTGGCACACCTGTATTTGGGGAGTTTCTCCCATTTTTCTCAGCAGATCATTTCAAGTAGGGATGCACATATCAGAAATAGGACGATATTAGCTAAAAATGCCAACATCGGCCCGATGTCTAGTTTAACACCGATGTTAAAAACCGATGTCAAAGCTACCGCGCATACCTATATAACGTAGGTACATGACGTAATGACGCCACGTAACATTTTGCGCTACACGTGCAACACAGAATTCCTAACCCAGCCCACAATGTCTGCTGTGTGGATTGAGCAGTCAACAAGTCGAGCAGTCATTTGAAACAGTAACAAAATTTCAGCTCACAAGCAAAATCCATTAAAGCCAAGATAATGGATTTCATTGCCCTTGACAATCAACCGTTCTGTCGTGGGTGATGTTGGCTTTCGCCGACTGGTTGAGCACCGGTACACATATTGCCCTACAGTAGAAACTGTAGTTATTTTCATTATTCTTAGCAATGTTTTTGGAATCCTTGTGAGTAAGTATTAGCTAGGTAGCCACTTGTTGTTCGCCTATTGAAATTGAACTTCAGTTCATGAAAATAAATAGCTACTTAACCTTGTAGCCCAAAGCTAACGTTATAAGCAGCCAGCTAGCGTCATCTGGCTAGTGAGGCTCGATTGCACCGGGTTATGTGTTAGAGCTAGCCACAATAAGGATTAGGCACAATAATGGATTTTGCAGTTTGCCTTCAAAATGAATCATGCCATATTTAGACTAGATAATGTTAAACAAGTGTGAAGCAATGAAATGTGAAGCAATGAAATGGGGTATCAGTCTACTCGGTGACACCCACAGAACACAACTGTTTAGAGTTTACGCAAATATTAGCGTTGTAGCTCTTATAGTGGGACTGTGACTGTGAAATTCCCTCCCCAGTCAGCCTATATTGTGAATTGACATTCATATTGCAGTGTACAGCTTTACCTAAGGATTGGGGATCAATGAAATGGTGTATCAGTCTAGTCAATACCCAATATATATTTTTTTCCCAACGTCCTCCTCAGTTATCAGACTCCAAAACATCCACGCAGTATTGTTTTTCCTCAGGAATAGTGTTCAATAAACATAGGTTGACAAAATGTGGCTCAATTCACAATTGTTTCAGAGTCCCGCAATAAGAGCTACGACGCTAATGTATTTGCATCACCGTCAAGGACATACTTTTATTTTGAAGGCTAACCGCAAAGTCCACTATTGCGGCTAATCCTTATTGTGGCTAGCTTCACATAGATGGGTCCGACCACCATTAATCAAATAAGAACGGTCTTATAAAATTAGGGTTATTTTAGATGACACCTAGCTATATAGTTAGCTAGTTAACTATAGCAACTGAAACAGATTACGTTTTTGGGGAAGAACATAGTTTGCTTCCATGAGCTAGCTAGCTAGCTTTTTTTATGACCAGCACTGTAGGTGCTCGAGACAACTTACCAGCATCATAGCATACGTATCAATGAATCGTTGTGACATATGAAACACGAATGAGAGTGTAATTAGTGTAATAATTACGTAAATGTATGAACGCGTTAAATTATGTGACACGCAGTCATATTCAGGTCCTGATTGGTCAACAAGCTTATTTAACACGCAAAGACCCAAGCAGCATTCCATAGTATGAGAAATCCTGGTTGAGAATGAAACGACTGACCAAATGAACAACGAAACAGCACAGCAAGTAAGTGAAAGAAATTGGTTTTGATTATGTTTTACTGGTAATGGGGACACACGGAAATGCCAACAAAATAACTTTTTGGTCAGTGTAGTATGTGTAATCTTTATTTAAAACGTCCATGTGTATGTTAACTATTTAACTGTACTAGAATACTTAAAAAAGGCGCTAACAAAATGACATCAGTTTTCGGTATCGTTTTTTTTTTGGCAAGGAAAATTTGGATATCGGTATCGGCCAAAAATGTCATATCGGTGCATCACTACTCTCAAGCTTTGTCAGGTTGGATGGGGAGAGTCGCTGCACAGCTATTTTTAGTTCTCTCCAGAGATGTTCGATCAGGTTCAAGTCCGGGCTCTGGCTGGGCCACTCAATGACATACAAAGACTTGTTCTGAAGCCACTCCTGCGTTGTCTTGGCTGGGTGCTCAGGGTTGTTGTCCTGTTGAAAGGTGAACCTTCGCCCCAGTCTTAGGTCCTGAGCGCTCTGGAGCAGTTTTTTTTTAAAATCAAGGATCTCTCTGTACTTTGCTCCGTTGATCTCTCTCTCAATCTTGACTAGTCTCCCAGTCCCTGCCGCTGAAAAACATCCCCACAGCATGATGCTGCCACCACCATGCTTCACCGTAGGGATGGTGCCAGGTTTCCTCCAGACTTGACGCTTGGCATTCAGGCCAAAGAGTTCAATCTTGGTTTCATCAGACAAGAGAACCTTGTTTCTCATGGTCTGAGAGTCCTTTAGGTGCCTTTTGGCAAACTCCAAGTGGGCTGTCATGTGCCTTTTACTGAGGAGTGGCTTCAGTCTGGCCACTCTACCATAAAGGCCTGATTGGTGGAGTACTGCAGAGATGGTTGTCCTTCTGGAAGGTTATCCCATCTCCACAGAGGAACTCTAGAGCTCTGTCAGTGCCCATTGAGTTCTTGGTCATCCTGTCTCCGAGCTCTAAGGACAATTCTGTCAACCTCATGGCTTGGTTTTTTGCTCTGACATGCACTGTCAACTGTGGGACCTTAATATAGGCAGTTGTGTGTCTTTCCAAATCATATCCAATCAATTGAATTGACCACATGTGGACCCTAATCAAGTTGTAGAAACATCAAGGATGATCAATTGAAACAGGATGCACCTGAGCTCAATTTCAAGTCTCATTGCAAAGGGTCTGAATACTTATGGATCTGTTTAAATAAATGTTTGTGTGCAAAAAAAAAAAATTAAATAAAAAAACTTTTCACTTTGTCATTATGGGGTATTGTGTGTAGATTGCGGCGCCGACAGAGATGGCAGCCTCGCTTCACGTTCTCAGGAAACCATGCAGTATTTTGTTTTTTTTATGTTTTACTTCTTACATTGTTACCCCGGAAAATATTAAGTTTTATTACATACAACCGGGAGGAACTATTGGATATAAGAGCAACGTCAACTTACCAACATTACGACCAGGAATACGACTTTCCCAAAGAGGATTCTCCTTTCGTTAACCCAAACACAACAACAGACTGGATAGCACGTGGCTACTCAAAACAACGGCGGCGCCGGAGAAGAGGGAAACGCGCCGGTCTTTTGGTCAAGCTTACGCCGACGGGCGCATCGTGCACCTCTCCCGAGTATTTTAATCGCCAATGTACAGTCTCTTGACAACAAAGTAGACGAAATCCGATTGAGGGTTGCCTTTCAGAGAGACATCCGAGACTGCAACGTTCTTTGCTTCACAGAAACATGGCTCACTCAGGACACGTTATCGGAGTCGGTACAGCCACCTGGTTTCTCCACGCATCGCGCCGACAGAAACAAACATCTCTCTGGTAAGAAGAAGGGCGGGGGTGTGTGTCTTATGATTAACGAGACATGGTGTGATCATAACAACATACAGGAACTCAAGTCCTTTTGTTCACCTGACATAGAATTCCTTACAATCAAATGCAGACCGCATTATCTACCAAGAGAATTCTCTTCGATTATAATCACAGCCGTGTACATCCCCCCTCAAGCTGATACATCGACGGCACTGAAAGAAATTCATCGGACTCTATGTAAACTGGAAACCACATATCCTGAGGCTGCATTTATTGTGGCTGGGGATTTTAATAAGGCTAATTTAAGAAAAAGGCTCCCGAAATTTTACCAGCATATCGAATGTGCCACCCGGGCTGGTAAAATCCTGGACCACTGTTATTCCAACTTCCGTGATGCATACAAGGCTATTCTCCGCCCTCCTTTCGGCAAGTCTGACCATGACTCCATTTTGTTGCTCCCAGCATACAAACAGAAACTAAAACAGGAAACGCCCGTTCTCAGGTCTGTTCAACGCTGGTCCGACCAATCTGATTCCATGCTGCAAGATTGCTTCGAGCACGTGGACTGGGATATGTTCCGGATAGCATCTGACAACAACATTGATGTATACGCTGATTCGGTGAGCGAGTTTATTAGCAAATGCATTGGTGATGTTGTACCCATAGCAAATATCAAAACCTTCCCCAACCAGAAACCATGGATTGATGGCAGCATTCGCGCAAGAAACTGAAAGCGCGAACCACTGCTTTTAACCAGGGTAAGGATACCGAAACATGACTGAATACAAACAGTGCAGCTACTCCCTCCGCAAGGCAATCAAACAAGCTAGCGTCAATATAGAGACAAAGTAGAGTCACAATTCAATGGCTCAGACACAAGAGGAATGTGGCAGGGTCTACAGTCAATCACGGACTACAAAAAGAAAACCAGCCCGTCGCGGACCATGACGTCCTGCTCCCAGACAAACTAAACAACTTCTTTGCTCGCTTTGAGGACAATACAGTGCCACCGACACGCCCGCTACCAAAACCTGCGGGCTCTCCTTCACCGCAGCCAATGTGAGAAAAACATTTAAATGTGTTAACCCTCGCAAGGCTGCCGGCCCAGATGGCATCCCTGGCCGTGTCCTCAGAGCATGCGCAGACCAGCTGGCTGGTGTGTTTACGGACATATTCAATCAGTCCCTATCCCAGTCTGCTGTTCCCACATGCTTCAAGAGGGCCACCATTGTTCCTGTTCCCAAGAAAGCTAAGGTGACTGAGCTAAATGACTATCGCCCGTAGCACTCACTTCCGTCATCATGAAGTGCTTTGAGAGATTAGTCAAGGATCATATCACCTCCATCCTGCCAGACACCCTGGACCCACTCCAATTTGCTTACCGTCCCAATAGGTCCACAGACGACGCAATCGCAATCATACTGCATACTGCCCTAACCCATCTGGACAAGAGGAATACTTATGTAAGAATGCTGTTCATCGACTACAGCTCAGCATTTAACACCATAGTTCCCTCCAAGCTCGTCATTAAGCTCGAGACCCTGGGTCTCGACCCAGCCCTGTGCAACTGGGTCCTGGACTTCCTGACGGGCCGGTCCCAGGTGGTGAGGGTAGGAAACAACATCTCCACCCCGCTGATCCTCAACACTGGGGCCCCACAAGGGTGCGTTCTCAGCCCTCTCCTGTACTCCCTGTTCACTCCATGACTGCGTGGCCAAGCACGCATCCAACTCAATCATCAAGTTTGCTGACGACACTACAGTGGTAGGCTTGATTACCAACAACGACGAGACGGCCTACAGAGAGGAGGTGAGGGCCCTCGGAGTGTGGTGTCAGGAAAATAACCTCTCACTCAATGTCAGCAAAACAAAAGGAGATGATCGTGGACTTCAGGAAACAGGAGAGGGAGCACCCCCCTATCCACATCGAGGGGACAGTAGTGGAGAAGGTGGAAAGTTTTAAGTTCCTCGGCGTACACATCACGGACAAACTGAATTGGTCCACCCACACAGACAGCGTGGTGAAGAAGGCGCAACAGCGCCTCTTCAACCTCAGGAGGCTGAAGAAATTTGGCTTGTCACCAAAATCACTCAAACTTTTACAGATGCACAATCGAGAGCATCCTGTCGGGCTGTATCACCGCCTGGTACGGCAACTGCTCCGCCCACAACCGTAAGGCTCTCCAGAGGGTAGTGAGGACTGCACAACGCATCACCGGGGTTAAACTACCTGCCCTCCAGGACACCTACACCACCCGATGTCACAGAAAGGCCAAAAAGATCATCAAGGACAACAACCACCCGAGCCACTGCCTGTTCACCCCGCTATCATCCAGAAGGCGAGGTCAGTACAGGTGCATCAAAGCTGGGACCGAGAGACTGAAAAACAGCTTCTACCTCAAGGCCATCAGACTGTTAAACAGCCATCACTAACATTGAGTGGCTGCTGCCAACATACTGACTTAAATCTCTAGCCACTTCATACATAGGAATTGGATGTAACAAATGTATCACTAACCACTTTAAACAATTTTGTATATAATGTTTACGTATCCGACATACTCATATCAAATGTATACACTGTACTCTAAACCATCTACTGTATCTTGCCTATGCCGTTCGGTCATCGACCCAAATCTCTAGCCACTTAATAATTATAATTGGATGAAATAATGTATCACTAGCCACTTTAAACAATGCCATTTATATAATGTTTACATATCCTACATTACTCATCTCATATATGTGTGTGTGTGTATATACTGTACTCCATACCATCTACTGCATCTTGCTTATGCCGGTCAGCCATCGCTCATCCATATTTTTATATGTACATACTCGTATTCATTCCTTTACTCTTGTGTGTATAAGGTAGTTGTTGTGAATTTGTTAAGATTACTTGTTAGATACTACTGCATGGTCGGAACTAGAAGCACAAGCATTTCGCTACACTCGCATTAACATCTGCTAACCATGTGTATGTGACAAATAAAATTTGATTTGATTGACATGGAACATTTTTTATTTAATCCATTTTAAAATAAGGCTGTAACGTAACAAAATGTGAAAAAGGTGAAGGGGTCGGAATACTTTCCGAATGCACTGTATTTGTGGCAAATAGAGATGGGCAAAGATATCAGAATATCCGGACATCAGTATCTGATTACTTGCTAGAGTATTCATTTAAGAAAAGAATAGGCCTATTAACAATCAAAAGGCTGTCTAAAATAAAATGATTTATGTGACATTGCTACATAGCCTACAAGGAAACACCATTACATTCAACATTTTAATAAAACACCGACAGTTATGAGTGCGCCCCTAAAAAAAAAAGACATAGCCAACACACTTGTGTAGCTTGTTGTTATTGTCGGTCAATCAATGCGCCACTACAGTCAGAGGCTCCATGTGTTGGAAGTGAAGTTGGTGATTTCTAATCAATGCAAAATGGAATAAAAATGTACCAAATTAAGTTGACTAAATGAGAAGGAGTGGGCTACAACAACCAAACAACAGGTAGATTGTTGTTTTATATGAATGGAGTGGCTGTAGACAAGGATGGGGTTGTCACTAGTTACCACAACCACAAAAGCCCAAATTGGCTATATCGTAAAAATGTGTGAACAAAAAAAGTGCTTTTTGAACTTAATATTAGGCATAATGTTAGCAGTGTGGTTAAGGTTAGGTTTAAAATTTGAGAAATTGTAGAAATAGGCAGACTTTAGACATTATGACTGTGGCAACTAGTGACAACCCAAAGACGGGGAGCGCAGCAAAATAACCTCAATTAGCCCTGCTGCCTATGCGGTCTGACAAAAATCACTATTTTAGTAGTTCTTCAAAGTAAATAAGGCATAGTTTGTATTCAGAAGTCATAAAAGTATCAATCTTAGATCATGGACTGTATTTTCAGGTAGATACCTCACGAAGCAACTGCCCTCTATCCCTTCGATCAGGCGTTCGGACAAGTAGACGCGAAATGGATTATGATCATTGTAGTGTATAACCATGTTTTCTGCATTAAACTATGTTGAATATTGGCCTGGAAACTACAATGCCCTACTACATCACACAGTTCGGGCTTGATTTGTTTATTCTAGAGAGAAACTGCGGCATTGCCCTCACAGAAAAAAAAACTTTATGGATTTCAAATAATTAACCAACGTCAGTGACAATTAGTTGTTTAAAAACCCAAGAACAGCATGCATTTGGGTTAATCGCTCAGCAATATTGACGTCACAAAAATAAAAATCTTGATATTATTTAGTGGCAAACACTTTTTTTTCACCCAAATATACTTTAATGAAATGCTTCTTAGTGAAGACAAACAGCTCTACGCGCTGATACCACGGTTCCCTCACAACCCATATTTCAACCCATACAGAGTGAGACTCAGACCACATGATTGGTGAAAGAAGTGGTTTGTCCACCTTTGTCTGCAGTGTGTGTGCATCTATGTGTGGTCCTACCTCAGGGGAGGCCTGGCAGGCAGATCCAGGGCACAGTCCAGCTCCACAGTGCTGTGTAGAGCCATCAAAAATGATGAACTGGCAATGATGCACTGACTACAGAGTTTGATCATTAATCTGGCCTTCTCTAACCCAGCTCACTAATACATCACGTTAACTAATTAGAGCCACGTGAACTAATTAATTCCAAAATGAATTCTTAAAATTGCAATCCAAAAACAGCAATTGTCAAAGAAATATGCTTCAAAATGTTGATTTCTTCTCACATTGTGAAATTAATGACATCATGAGAATGACTGCAAGTGTTTAGATAGTGCATGAGAACTTTCTTCATCCTATTTATAGAGCACCACAGTGGAAGTGTCATAATACCCATAAAACCTAGCAGTCAAACAGGGAAATTTAGAAACACTTAAAATAAGGTTTGGGTTTCGTTGTAGACTTTGGTGTGACGTTTTGATAACCATGTAATTCTCTCGAACATGGTGACTTGTCAATATATTCGGCACTCTTTACAACGATTGGAAAATGCTAATTAGCATCAGAGTATACATCAGGGTAAGTCTACACGAAACACAGCCCTTATTTTAAGTGCTTCTAAAATCCCCTACAGGAAAAATGAATGGTGGGAAAATGATTGGAACGATTTCCCTGTTTGACCGCTTGGTTATGCGTATTATGACTCTATTGTTGAATTATCGACAGATACTGATTTAGCGGTAAAAGGCCAATATCAGCAAATAATGTCAGTGAACTGATATATCGGTCGGGCCCCTAAACAAATACTTTGAAACTGACAATGACCAAAACAATTCTCCCTTATACATTGTTACTTACATGAAATGGACAAAAGACACACGCTCTCCCTTCCAAACTCCAAAAAGCACAGATGAAATTCAGTACAAAACAGGACAGCCCTCTCGCAAACTTTGTGCCGTTCGAAACACACCAACATTTAAATAGGCTACTACCCCCCCATTTCAGATAGATACATAAACACCAACAAACTTCACAGTATCTCCTTTTCTCTCACCTAAATCACTCAAGTCTATTACTCCAGGACAGCCTGCCCCCTGCAACGTGTGTACGAGTGAGATAGACTGAGTGTGGGTGTGTTTTTGTTTGTTTGCCAGCACAGTGTGATGGACTGGAAGAGCAGCTGAGGCTCCTTGAGAGCTCCCTGCGCTGTTCCACCGGGGAGCAATTCGTCTGACCTGCTAAATATACCCCCAAGGGGCATGGCAGGCACAGAGAGTTAACACATTTATCCACTGCCCAGGCTGGGCTGGCCAGCAAAACCTCCATCCATCCCGTTAACAGATTGCTGATTTCTCTCTGGCAGCATTTTATCCTCCTCATTAACCTGAGGATTTGAGAGTCTGTGCTCCCCATCTACAATGCTGGGTCTGACTAAATAGGCCTAAAATGTTAGATGGCAACAGTGGGGAGAATAAACCTATCCAATCATTAAGCTTATCATCAGTACTCATGAGCGAGATGAAATGCAGATCGAAAGCCATTTCCTAAATATTGCACATCGCGCAAAGCATTTGTGCAAATACAGGAGAAACCCTACACCTGACCTTTGACCACCTGCTGTACACCGAGGGCACTAGGTCCTCACACACCCTACAGTCTTGTGTACTGTCGTGCACGCATGCGTGTCACTGTCTAGGCAGATTTCCCATGGGGTGCTGGCAGTTTAGTTTTTTTCACCATTCATCATTGGAGTCCTAACACGAGACAACATTCTAGGTCACGTTACCCCTCTGATAGTCCTGCCGTGCGAGCCTCTCTCCCACTCACAACTCCAAAAGGTTTCTCTGTAGCTTGCAGGTGTAGGAAAAATTGGTAGGTCACACACACAATCTTCTGTGTGATAGGCTGGGAAGATAATTTTTTTGTTTTCCCTACGTTCTTCAGAAGTACATATAAATATATCAATCTTGTCAAAACACAGGGTTTGTGAATGTGCTTCGCTAACTAGCATATCTTCGATAACGTCAAAAGTTTGATACAATGTAGGCTACATTTGTCATATCACCCCCACTCGTGGCAGCAGTATGTTGACCTTAGAATGTCCCAACTCCCAAGCACGGCGATACCACAATCGAACAGCCATAACAAACCACGTTTCCATCCAACTTTATAAGTGCTGTTATAAGAATGTATTAGTCGACATGGTGGGATCTTTTTGTGCCTGTAAAATCAATTAATCAAGAAATGGAGTTGGAAACGCCTTAATGCGCAAATAATGATATTCACGTGATTATTTGGTGTGTGTCGTCCTCCCACTACAACTTGGGAAATGCAGTTTATTAGGCTACAGATGAAATAGTCATGATGAACTTCACAAGTGCACGGTGATCTTGATGCTCCTTTCCAATAAATATTGAGGGTCTTATGATGATCGATGCTTGACTTGCGTTTGACAAAAAAATACTCTCGCTTTTATCCATAATAATCTCATAATTTAGACTAGTCCACCCGCACATCATCTGCGAGCTTTTGGCTAGAGCGCACATGCAAAGACCAGAGTAGGCATATTTGCTATTTAACGCAACGGTTTGTGACAAAACTTATCAGTAGAGTTCAAAATGCGATGGAAACACACTGAACTTTCAATGTTTAATTGGTACATGAAAACTTCAGTGAAAAAGTACATTGTGTGTGCACTGTCACCACGCACTGATTTTTATCTGCAACAACTCAGTTTTGTGGAAAGATACCACTGGTCGGAAAATACGCATC
Source organism: Brachymystax lenok tsinlingensis (assembly GCA_030435695.1). Classification (NCBI taxonomy): domain Eukaryota; kingdom Metazoa; phylum Chordata; class Actinopteri; order Salmoniformes; family Salmonidae; genus Brachymystax; species Brachymystax lenok. The sequence goes on from CM059796.1 coordinate 13,697,883, forward strand.
TATATTCTATATGCCGATTTTAGAATATTTGCATGAAAATCTGTCGCCATTTAGATGTAAAACATGCTACCACGGCTGAAAAAAATAACCATAAAGAACAGAGCAGGTTTTTCTGTTCTCTTCAAAATTAGCCCCATGGAATGTCTCTGTAGTGTGCTAGTGACAGTGGAGAGAGAGGGGGGGGTGTATTAGAAACACAGCTTCGTTAAAGCACTACCCCATGAGAGTCTAACCTCATGCTGCGCCCAAAGCCACACCTTTAGAAGGGGTCAGAAGTTCAACTGCCCAATATTTATCTACTCCACCCTCGCTCTTTCCTCAGCTTTTAAAGTACAGTCAATTATGTCAGTGTGGGCCAGGTTTCAATGGTCTTGCTTTGAGTTTGTTTTGGATTGCATTCATTTTGCACACAGTACGAATCAAAAGTTTGGACACCTACTCATTCAAGGGTTTTTCTTTATTTTTACTATTTTCTACATTGTAGAATAATAGTGAAGACATCAACTATGAAATACCGCATATGGAATCATGTAGTAACCAAAAAAAGTGTTAAACAAATCAAAATATATTTTATTTGAGACTCTTCCAAGTAGCCACCCTTTGCCTTGACAGCTTTGCACACACTTGGCATTCTCTCAAACAGCTTCACCTAGAATGCTTTTCCAACAGTCTTGAAGGAGTTCCCATATATGCTGAGCACTTGTTGGCTGCCTTTTCTTCACTCTGTTGTCCAACTCATCCCAAACCATCTCAATTGGGTTGAGGTCGGGTGATTGTGGAGGCCAGGTCATCTGATGCAGCACTCCATCACTCTCCTTCTTGGTCAAATAGCCCTTAAACAGCCTGGAGGTGTGTTGGGTCATTGTCCTTTTGAAAAACAAATGATATCACGTCTGGTCTGCGCTTAGTGGGACTGGCGTCTCGCTGCAGAATTCTGTGGTAGCCATGCTGGTTAAGTGTGCCTTGAATTCTAAATAAATCACAGACAGTGTCACCAGCAAAGCACCCCCACACTTCCTCCTCCATGCTTAACGGTGGGAACGAAAAACATGCGGAGATCATCCGTTCACAAAGACACGGCGGTTGGAACCAAAAATATCCAATTTGGACTCCAGACCAAAGGACACATTTCTACCGGTCAAATGTCCATTGCTTGTGTTTCTTGGCCCAAGCAAGTCTCTTATTTTTATTGGTGTCCTTAAGTAGTGGTTCCTTTGCAGTAATTCGACCATGAATGCCTGATTTATGCAGTCTCCTCTGAACAGTTGATGTTGAGATGTGTGTTACTTGAACTCTGTGAAGCATTTATTGTGGCTGCAATCTGAGGTGCAGTTAACTCTAATGAACTTATACTCTGCATCAGAGGTAACTCTGGGTCTTATCTTCCTGTGGTGGTCCTCATGAGAGCAAGTTACATCATAGTGCTTGATGGTTTTTACAACTGTGCTTGAAGAAACTTTCAAAGTTCTTGAAAATTTCTGGATTGACTGGCCTTCATGTCATGAAGTAATGATGGACTGTCATTTCTCTTTGCTTATTTGAGCTGTTATTTGAGCTGGTCTTTTAACAAATACGGCTATGTTTTGTATACCACCCCTACCTTGTCAAAACACAACGGACTCAAACTCATTAAGGAAAGTAATTAACCTTTAACAAGGCACACATGTTAATTGGAAAACATTCCAGGTGACTACCTTATGAAAGCTGGTTGAGAGAATGCCAAGAGTGTGCAATGCTGTCATCAAGGCAAAGGGTGGCTACTTCGAAGAATCTCAAATATGAAATATATTTGATTTAACACTTTTTTGGTTACTACATGATTCCATGTGTTATTTAATAGTTTTGGTGTTTTCACTATTATTCTACAAGGTAGAAAATAGTAATCAATTAAGAAAAACCATGGAATGATTAGGTGTGTCCAAACGTTTGACTGGTACTGTATAATCCTTTGCCTTTTCAGAAGTCAGTGGAGCCTTCACAAAAGCTAGGCTATTCAACAACTCTTAAAAAGGGTAGCCTAACACCCATTCCAAAGTCACAAATGGATTAACAGCCATGATGCATAACTAGGCTAATTGTCACCATTGCAAGCCAGTGCAGGGTGACAACGAGCTCACTAGAAAGTTGTTTAAAAAGGTATAGACAAATGAGCTGGGACAGATAAGAGGGAACATAGTGTGAAGACCGGTGGATTTGAACACACGCAGAGAGGGGATTGTATGTGCGCAGAGGGCAGCGCCTTTAAACCTAAATGCTCAACCAACCTCAGGCACGAATGTAATTTTTCTTAAAAGGAAGTGAACAGTGCCACACAGCACTTAAACCCCTGTGGATTGTCTGAAAATCTGCTAATCTCATTAGATCCCCAAATGGGCAGCAGACTTGGTGGAATATTGTCAGGGCGCTGCCCCTCCCACATTAACCACTAGGATTATCCCAACTTTCTTTACTGTAATCACATTCTTAAATGGTATTCCCAGACACTTGCAGAGGAGATCATTTAATTCACTGGTGCGTACATGCACTTGCCATTAGACATATTACTTTCCAACTGCAATTGTTGCTTTAGGGTTTCACTAGCCAAGGCACTCGAACAAACGGCATAGCTAAAGCTTGTGGTCGAGTTGATGGTTCATTGACAATATGGTAATGTTCAACCAAACTTAAAATTGGTGATAATTTATTCTAAATTTGCAAGGCACCAGTGTCTTAACGGCTGTTTCCAGTTGCAGGTGGAACTCCAAAAACCAGAGAATGTTCACAAAAATATGAAATCTACTTTTTGCACCACGTGAAGAGATTTCTCGCCATCTCAGCTGACATACAAAACGCATTTCCTAACATCTTTGCTGGAACTAGTCATTTCTAAGCAACGCAGCTACGGCCACATGTAGAAGATTACATAGCGTTACACAATGCGACCAAAACACAAAAACTGGATTTAATTATTTCTGAATATTCCCTGGTTATCGGTGTTCCACCTGCAACTGGACATTGGTGCCTACAAAAATCAAGAATTAAGGAAGTATCGCCATGGTAGTTAGACAAATGTTCCCCTATCTATAATCCATCCTACACTAGAACCCCATATGGAAGAAGTAGCCGTACATGGATCTAACTAGAGCTGTGGTTTCATGAGCCAGTGGTCTAGTTGGAACAATGCTTCAAATATTGGAGAAGGGATGCAAGAACTTAGTGGGTTTTCAACAACAACAAATTTGTCAGGAGAAGTTCCTGCCCCCATTCATTTTCAACGAGAGGAGGGCACGTGGAGAAATATAGGGGGATTGTGGGAATGTGAGCGGTGAGAACCCTGCTAGCAGAGTGGAAACGTTATCAAAAACCACTGTTTCAAGCAGGTATCATCTTCCTGGTAACATACACTTCTCACAGAGATTGACTGAGGCAACAGTTAAAGATGGAATCCGCATTACGGGAAACAGCCACTGTCCGCCCCAGCACCTTTGTTATTGTTTTGCGGATGAAAAGGAGATGATGTGTGTCTAGCAGTGTAGTAAAAAAAAAACATTGCAATACATATTCTGCTGTTCTATCGAACGCATGCAATGGTGTCCCGTAATGTAATATCACAATCGTTAGTGGCATATTCACCATTAAGGATTCCAGCTTTAATGCCTCCAGGTTCCCTTTGTGAAGTGTCGAACGACAGGCAAAACATGTACATTCACCAACACTCACCGGCATCATATTGGCGGCTCTGTCTGTCAGAACGACGGGGGCATCAAATCAACAATGTCGAACTTGGAAAGGGTGAATTCGATGTCTTCTAGCTATCTGCTAACGATATCCAAAGTTATGGGTGTGGATTCTGTCCAGTAGCGCCAACACTTCAGTGATGAGAGGGCCAGCCCAGGCCTCGTCCTAGGCAAGGCAATGCAATATAAAACGGATATGAGCTAACTAACTGTTACAGTAACTAGATACCTAGCCAACTAACGTAACTAACTGCATACAGACTATGTATGCAGTGAGAAGTAACGTTACCTAGCTAGCTAGTTAGGCCGAGTGGGTCAGAGCTCAGTCTAACGTTACTGTAAACACTGACATCAACTCATCAACACTTGGGCCTGGAGCGAACCTTATATTATTGATGATGAATACCAAATATTGACACCACGGTTGCCCTCACTATATAAGCTAGAGAGTTATCTACGTTAATGTTTCCATGGTTACTTTAACCTTCTACTGTAAGTAGGTAACTATTTATAGGCTAGGTAGCTAGCTAACGTTAGCTAGATAGTAGTGTCATACCATCAGTATCTTTGGTCAGTGTGGAACTTCGCTAGCTAGCCAATTAGACAGTTAGCTAACGTTAGGCCCTCAGCAAGACCTAACTATCTAGCTAACGTAACGTTTGTTGCCAATTGTTTGTATCGTAGTTTTAACTGAAATTATAGGAGCGTTGGGTAGCACTTAGCTAACGTTAGCACATCTTTTTTGGAATGTCAAACATGATTAATGTCGGTCTTGTTCAGGTAGATTGTTAACTAGCTAACGTTAGTGAATAGCTAGTCTAACTTAGGTCGCGAGATAACGTTGACTAGCTAGCTAATCAGCAGATGAAGCGATAGCTAGCTAGTAACGTTAGATAGCTACTGAAATAAACAACAAAAGCGTTACTTACAGATGTCAGAGATCATTCCTGTTCATTCTTGGTCGTCGTAGCCTATCGCGAGTGATTCAGGCCTAATGAATCTACTGATACCAAGTAACCTAACGTACCAGCGCCATAAGATGCGGTCAAAGATCTTTACAACTAACCCAAGATAGACCAGAGCCTGAATCCTAGTGGGCAGAACAAGCAAGGAGGTGGGCAGAGCCAAACACTTCTTCTTCGATGAGGTTTAACGGCGGTTGGCATCCAATAAATGTTGCATTACCGCCACATACTAGACTGGAGTACAACTCCCTTATACTTCGCTTGAAAAATGATTAACAAGTACCCAACAATCTAACACAGGGTGGGCAAACTTTTTGGCTCGAGGGCCACATCAGGATTTTGAAATTCCATAGAGGAACGCATGTTTGCTTCCTCTCACCACCATATTTGATCCCACACCAGGTCAGCAGCTGGGTGGAAGGGACACTATTTTTCAAAACACCTTGTAACTCTTCTGCAATAAAATCTCATACACCCAAGTACTTCTCTGCAGCTGCCGCCACCACTTCAACATTTATCCTCTGTGATTTACGTTCCATTCCTGCGGTACAGTTGACAACCATGAACGCCAAAAAAACAACCTTACTGAAGCACATGTTATTCCTACCACTCTCCATTCAGTGGAGGTTCTAGACCCTTTCAACAGGGGGGGCCAAGCTGGGGCCAGTTGTACTGTTAGAGGGGCCAGTTACATTAGACGTTATTGTTGTCATATCGTTTTCTTCACTTCATTGCAGGCATTAGTAGACAAAAGACCATATCCCTCTAGTAAATGTGTGTGTTTAATTAGTGTTCCAAGTTGCCACTGTCTAATAACGGATGTAAAAAAAGAATGATAGCAAAAATTTGTTACGCAAAAATTATTTCATACTCCACATTTAGGAGGGCCACAAGGGGGTCCAGAATTGTTGTCACAGGGGCACTGGCCCCCAGAACCGCCAGTGTCTCCATTGGCCTCGCCCTACTCACAGGGATCCATCTAGTATCCTTCACCCTGGACCCATCTTCCTCTTTTACATTTTTGTATCCTTTATTTAACTAGGCAAGTCAGTTAAGAACAAATTCTAATTTACAATGACGGCCTACCCCGGCCAAACCCAAACAACGCTGGGCCAATCATGGCTGGATGTGATACAGCCTGGATTCGAACAGGGACTGTAGTGACGCCTCTTGCACTGAGATGCAGTGCCTTAGACCACTACTGCCTTTCTCTCACCGGACACCTTTGATCTCCAGCACCATGGGTACCTCTACAGTGAACACACACAACTTTTTCCAGCAAGACTACACATTCATTTGTTTCATGTCCTCCTGCACACGTCTCACATCTAGGACTCTCCCTCCTACACTGCTGACACATGACCATAAGCTTGACACCTAAAACACCGTAATGGATTCGGGACAAAAGCTCTCACGGGATAACTGATCCTAACTTGACTTTATCTGGTAAAGACTGCATCAAAACTTCTCTGTTTCACCACGCTCTCCAATGGGTCTGTCGCACCAAAACGGCAGGCGTCACAGACACTGGGAATCTTCAACTTCAGTTGAAACTCAACACTTAACGCCACTCCAGTTATCACTCTTTTCAACAGCGCCCTGCTCCGGAGAGGAAAGCAAGTCACAGTTCTTGACCCCATTTGCGTGGTGCAAAGTGCATGCTCCCTCTAGACGGCAGTAACTCCAAAAATCTACATGATTCCACTCCAAGTCACTTTCACCAACCCAACATTCCCCAACCTCTTCTCAACCACATCTGACACTACATGGATCAGCCAGAAGGCAAGGATCCATTCTCTCAAATCTCACTCCCACTGGGCCACAATCATCTTTTTCATCATCAAACTCGACGGTCTTCACCGCATCTGCCACTGCAGTTAATTCATCCTGACTCTCATCACGTTCAATTTCCTTCTGTAGCTCTTCCAAAAGTTATTTGTAATCCATCATTCCATATTCACTCAAAACATGTTCCACTTTTCCTTTTTTTCCCTTTCCGCCATCTTACCACCAACAGCTCTGTTCACTACCAACATGCTACTGTGCATGCAGTCTATGGCGCACCTGACTCAGTGAGCTATCCCATCGCCATCTCACCGGCCCCTAACCCCTCTCCAAGTTTAGCTGGAATTCAGCCTTAAGGATTTTAGAAATAGGATCAGTTGACCTCACAGCCTCCCTATTCATCTATTCCTCTTATCTAGCTCTGTTTCCACCTACTATTCTGGCATGTGACTTCATTACACTTGGTTGAAAAATTGCCATACCAACTGACCCTACACCCATTAAAAAAAATGGACGGGACACTATCTCTTAACACAGTTTGTAACTCTTCTGCAGTAAATCTCGTACACCCACATACTTCTCTGCAGCTGCCACCACCACAGGTATTTTCTGTGATTTACGTTCCATTTCTGCAGTACAGTTGATAACCAAGGCTATGAACGCTAAGAATTCAAGCTTACTGAAGTACATGTTATTCATATCACTCTCTATTGCCTGCTCACAGGGATGATCTTAGGCTCCCTCGCCCTGGACCCATCTGCCTCTACTATTCTCTTCACGGCCTCAGCATACAACACCTATACTACTCTGATCCTGCCAACCTCAACCTGCCTTTCTCTCATCGGACACTTATGATCTTCAGCACCATGGGTACCCATACAGTTAACATACACAACCTCTTCCACCGGTACTACACAATCCCACCTGCACACTTCTCACATCTACGAATCTCCCTCCTGCACACAGCTGCCACGTGACCATAAGCTTGGTGTGATCATAACAACATACAGGAACTCAAGTCCTTTTGTTCACCTGACCTAGAATTCCTTACGATCAAATGCCGACCGCATTATCTACCAAGAGAATTCTCTTCGATTATAATCACAGCTGTGTATATCCCCCCACAAGCAGACACCTCGACGGCCATGAAAGAACTTCATTGGACTCTATGTAAATTGGAAACCACATATCCTGAGGCTGCATTAATTTTATCAGCATATCGAATGCGCGACCCGGGCTGGCAAAACCCTAGATCATTGCTACTCTAATTTCCGCGACGCATACAAAGCCCTCCCTCGCCCTCCTTTCGGCAAATCTGACCACGACTCCATTTTGTTGCTCCCAGCCTATAGACAGGAACTAAAACAGAAAACGCCCGTGCTCAGGTCTGTCCAACGCTGGTCCGACCAATCTGATTCCACGCTTCAAGATTGCTTCGATCACGTGGACTGGGATATGTTCTGGATAGCATCAGATAATAACATTGATGTATACGCTGATTCGGTGAGCGAGTTAATTAGCAAGTGCATCGGTGATGTGGTACCCACGGTGACTATTAAATCCTTCCACAACCAGAAACCGTGGATTGATGACAGCATTTGTGCAAAACTGAAAGCGCGATCCACTGCTTTTAATCATGGCAAGGTGACCGGAAACATTACAGAATACAAAGAGTGTAGCTATTCCCTCCGCAAGGCAATCAAACAAGCTAAGCGTCAGTGTAGAGACAAAGTAGAGTCGCAGTTCAACAGCTCAGACACGAGACGTATGTGGCAGGGTCTACAGTCAATCACGGACTACAAAAAAGAAAACCAGCCCCGTCGCGGACACCGATGTCTTGCTCCCAGACAAACTAAACAACTTCTTTGCTCGCTTTGAGGATAATACAGTGCCACTGACACGGCCCGCTACCAAAACCTGCAGGCTCTCCTTCACCACAGCCAACTAAAGTAAAACATTTAAACGTGTTAACCCTCGCAGGCTGCCGGCCCAGACGGCATCCCTAGCCGCGTCCTCAGAGCATGCGCAGACCAGCTGGCTGGTGTGTTTACGGACATATTCAATCAATCCCTATCCCAGTCAAAGATCATATCACCTCCAGTCTACCTGACACCCTAGACCCACTCTAATTTGCTTACCGCCCCAATAGGTCCACAGACAACGCAATCGCAATCACACTGCACACTGCCCTAACCCATCTGGACAAGAGGAATACCAATGTAAGAATGCTGTTCATTGATTACTGCTCAGCATTTAACACAATAGTACCCTCCAAACTCGTCATTAAGCTCGAGACCCTAGGTCTCGACCCAGCCTTGTGCAACTGGGTCCTGGACTTCCTGACGGGCCGGCCCCAGGTGGTGAGGGTAGGGAACAACATCTCCACCCTGTGGATCCTCAACACTGGGGCCCCACAAGGGTGCGTTTTCAGCCCTCTCCTGTACTCCCTGTTCACCCATGACTGCGTGGCCATGCACGCCTCCAACTCAATCATCCAGTTTGTAGACGACACTACAGTGGTAGGCTTGATTACCAACATTGACGAGACGGCCTACAGGGAGGAGGTGAGGGCCCTCGGAGTGTGGTGTCAGGAAAATAACCTCATACTCAACGTCAACAAAACAAAGGAGATGATTGTGGACTTCAGGAAACAGCAGAGGGAGCACCCCCCTATCCACATCGACGGGACAGTAGTGGAGAAGGTGGAAAGTTTTAAGTTCCTCGACATACACATCACCGACAAACTGAAATGGTCCACCCACACAGACAGCGTGGTGAAGAAGGCGCAACAGCGTTTATTCAACCTCAGGAGGCTGAAGATAGTTGGCTTGTCACCAAAAACACTCACAAACATTTACAGATGCACAATCGAGAGCATCCTGTCGGGCTGTATCACCGCCTGGTACGGCAACTGCTCCGCCCACAACCGTAAGGCTCTCCAGAGGGTAGTAAGGTCTGCACAACACATCACCGGGGGCAAAGTACCTGCCCTCCAGGACACCTACACCCCCCGATGTCACAGGAAGGCCAAAAAGATAATCAAGGACAACAACCACCCAAGCCATTGCCTGTTCACCCCGCTATCATCCAGGAGGCAAGGTCAGTACAGGTGCATCAAAGCTGGGACCGAGAGACTGAAAAACAGCTTCTACCTCAAGGCCATCAGACTGTTAAACAGCCATCACTAACATTGAGTGGCTGCTGCCAACATACAGACTCAATCTCTAGCCACATAATAATAATTTATAATTGGATGTAATAAATGTATCACTAGTCACTTAAACAATGCCACTTTATATAATGTTTACATACCCTACATTACTCATCTCATATGTATATACTGTACTCTATACCATCTACTGCATCTTGCCTATGCCGTTCGGCCCTCGCTCATCCATATATTTATATGTACATATTCTTAACCATTTCTTTACACTTGTGTGTATAAGGTAGTTGTTGTGAAATTGTTAGATTACTTGTTAGATATTACTGCACGGTCGGAACTAGAAGCACAAACATTTTGCTACACTCGCATCTGCTAACCATGTGTATGTGACCAATCAAATTTGATTTGATACCTAAAACACTGTAATGGGTTAGGGATAAGAGCTCTCACGGGGTAACTGACGCATCCTAACTTTGTTGGGTAAAGACTCTGCATCAAAACTCAGCAGAACAGACAATGTCTTCTCTGTTTCACCACGCTCTCCACCAGGTCTGCGTCGCACAAAACGGTGGACATCACAGACACTGGGAATTTTCCATTTCAATTGCTCCTCTTCAACACTTAACGCCACCCCAGTTATCACTCTTTTCAATGGCGTCCTGCTCCGGAGAGCAAAGCAAGTCGCAGTACTTGTCCCTAGGCGTTTGGTACGAAGCGCCCACTCCCTCTGGGAGGTAGAAACACAAATAATCACTGCAAGTCCACTTCGAGTTACTTTTACCAACTCAACAGTCCCACACCTCTTCTCCACCTAACCTGACACCACATATGGATCCGCCAGAAGGAAAGGATCCATTCTCTCCAAAAATCTCACTCCCACTGGGCCAGAATCATCTTTGTCATCATCAGGACGAGGCTCAATCTCTGCGGTCTTGACTACACCTGCCACAACAGGTAATTCATCACCACTCTTGTCAGTTGTAGATTTTAATCAAAAGGGAACTATAGCGCTCTCCCAGAAGCTTGGCTGGTGCATAGTGGTATGTTGCCTTCTTCCACCTTTTGCTTTTCTGTTTTCCTGCCACGCTGGATTCCCTTCCTTTGTCTTCTTCCCACCCATCCTCACTCTCGTAAGGTGTAGTGGTAAATGTTGCCTTCTTCCATCTTTTAATTCTCTCTTTTCCCTGCCATCTTCCCCTAATCAGCCTCACCCAACTTTCTTCTTCTTCTTCTTCTATTTTATTATGGTGGTCCGCAAACAAGAGTTAGAGGTGCACGTTGCCACCTACTGTACGGGTGGTAAACTATAGAAAAAAATATCCATTGTATGGAAAAAGGTGGAAAAACTGACATCATACAAAATAGACATAAAGAAAAACATCCCACTCCTTCAAATGCATTCCAATTCAAGTCACCTCCCTACACAGGCTCAGGGGCCTGTGAGGGCAGAACATCCTTTGACAGTATTTCTTGCAATGCCTCGGGTGTAAACTCACTGAGTCCCAAAAAGCGTTCTGCTGCACTCACAACATTTAAAATTGTCTATGATTTCTTCGTTTGTGCTGTGCAGTTTATGAACATTGCAATAAATGCTACAAAGTCAACATTTTTTACATAATATATCAGAATCCCTTCATTGCTGTGAAACATTCATGGGTGCAGTCTCAATTACCATTGCAACTAAACGTCTAATAGAGAGCGACCCGGATCTACGTATTCTACTGGTTTGTGACCCACTGACACCGACCCCGGTTAGAGGGGAAGAAGGCAGTCCAAGAGTTGACATACACAGGTGTCACACCCTGATCTGTTTCACTTGTCCTCATTATTGTCTCCACCCCCTCCAGGTGTCGCTTGTTTTCCCCAGTGTATTTATCCCTGTGTTTCCTGTCTCTCTGTGCCAATTCGTCTTGTATGTTTAGTCAAGTCAACCAGCATATTTTTCCCGTACTCCTTTTGCTATTCTCCTTTTTGTAGTCCTCCCGGTTTTGATCCTTGCCTGTTTCTGGACTCTGTACCCACCTGCCTGACCATTCTGCCTGCCTTGACCACGAGCCTGTCTGCCACTCTGTACCTCCTGGACTCTGATCTGGTTTTGACCTTTTGCCTGTCCACAACCATTCTCTTGCCTACTCCTTTTGGATTATTAAACATTGTAAGACTCCAAACATCTGCCTCCTGTGTCTGCATCTGGGTCTCGCCTTGTGCCTTGCTACACAGGGACTTTATTTACACACACTGGAGATGAGGATGGTTCTGTAATGGACAGAAACCGAGAGATAACAAATATGCTATACAGGCAGTGGCCCGTAATTCAGGGAAGAGCCCCACCTGTTTTGAGACCCACCTGTTTAGCTTAAAAATATACATATATATAAATATATACATATAAATCATTTGTTTAATTGTATTATTTGTTGTTGCTGGTTTTGCATGTTATTTTGGCATTAATACGTGTCACATAGCTTGAAAACAATGTAATATATATTTTTTTAAATGGTTAATAAAGCTGCATACAAACATGGTCTCTTTTTTGCTTTCTTGAGAAAGGCAGCTCCAAATTGCAGGTGTTTCAGCTCAGTGCTTTCTGTGGTGGTGGGGCAGCCAGCGGAAAATATGGAGAGTAGGGGTTGGTAATGTTCACTAGTTGCGCCGTGATTGGCTCAGTGTTCTGTCACTCATGGGGACACGTCACCGCAAAATCTACAGGGAGAGCTCGAAAATTCAAGCCCCTTGGGTGCTGCCATAGAGTTACATTAGAAGTGCCCATCCAAGAAAGACACAGGTCACAGTCATAGGCCACAGATAAAACGTGATTTGACATCATTTTATCTACCCTTGCTTTGATTGGACTGATCATGTCAACATCATACTTTCAAAAGCTTAGCTAGCAAGCATCATCATATATAATTTTATTTAACCTTTAGGCAAGTCAGTTAAGAACAAATTCTTATTTACAATGAAAGCCTAGGAACAGTGGGTTAACTGCCTTATTCAGGGGCAGAACAACAGATTTGACCTTGTCACCTCAGGGATTCAATCTAGCAACCTTTGGGTTACTGACCCAACGCTCTAACCACTAAGCTACCTGCCGCCCCAATGAATCAAGTTGACAATCTACTGGCAAATCCTTTTCAATCCGTGTCATATCAAGAGAAATTATGAAGAGAAATTATAGATAAAACGTATCAGTGCTCATCGGCCATTGGACATAAACATTACACAACAAGTTGGAAATCACAAATTCAACAATGAGTGGAAGGAAAAAGTGGGTAACTGCAAGCATTGCAAAGCAATCACTAGCCTGCTATTCAGTGGAGTGGGTGTGTGGTCCAAGTCTGGGTTTAAGGGTCTCTTTTTCAAGCTTAAAAGGATAAACATTCAACATTGGCCATGCTGTCAATCCAGCATTACTTGTGCCGTGTTCAAAACAACAATAAAAAACGAGCTCTGACTTGGAAAATACGTTTTAAATGGTCATCCAACCCGGGAATTCCAAGTCGGGAACTCGGGCCTCTTTCTAGAGCTCCGACCTGAAAATCACTGACGTCATGATTCAAGTCATGATTTTTCAGAGTTCTCAGTTGTCTTGAAAGCACCATAAATCCAGAGAATGTCAGACTTTGATGACAAAGTTTGATGACGAAATCTGCCCACCAAGGACCGCCGCGCCACTTTCCTGTTCAAGTGAGCACAGCATAACAAGGTGAATCCAAAAATGTATTGTATGCTGATTCATAAATGATGTAATATGCCAAGGAGATATGTATACTGTAGCTAAGAAAGTAATACTAAGTGTATGTTGTGTAGTAAGCTGTTAGTAGCCATTGTGCCTCACCCTAACAATTTGGTCCCTTTTCCCATTATAACTTAGCCTACTGTTCTGACAAGGTGGTGCACATGTAGCCTATAGCCTGTTTTAGAGCTTTCATTGTCTGCTTATATGCCCCCTTCATTTATCCTACGATTCTGACTTGGTGTTTAGGGAGAATACTGTAAGAACGGCGCATGTTCTGAATTATGTCGCTGTACATTTCAAAAGGGCTGAACAAATAGGATGGACGTAGTCAATATAACTATCTCGCTCATTAATGTCTGAATCGTAATTACGGACTGCCTCTCATCCGCTTGTCGTCCCCTTATGCCAGAGTTTGTCCATTGTCAGTAGAAACCACATTTGTTTAAGCAACTTAGCCATATCAGCTATGTTTTTTTTAAAAGGCTGAATGAACTGTTTCGCTGCCAGACAAGGCTCTGCTGATAACCAGGTATAGCAGGGGTAAGGTGTTGGGACTGCTGTTGGGACTCAGCTGTTGGGACAGCTTTATGTAGCCCGTAATAGTTTTTGGGCACCGTTTGTCACCGTTATAGTGCAATTAATGTGTTGTTTAGTATTGTGTTGTGTAGTGGCTTTGCAGGCATGCATAAACATTTTGGGGGGGAGTTTGCCAATGTATACAGGAGATAAATACACTGTCTTGAATATATACGGTATATGCAGAGTACGATAGAATGGGATATGGGTTAGAACAACAAGGACTGTATCAAATAATGCCATTATAACCATGTATTACATAGTAACACCAGATTAATGACTAGAATGGCAATATCACAATAAGAATAATGGCAAGGACTGTATATTACACAAACAGTAGGCTACTGCACAGCAACACACAAGAAAAAGGACTGTATTTAAATAGTGTAGGAAATAGGAAGTATAGGAAATATGAAGTAGTAAACAGTGACTAATCATTGCAGACAATCAGTAGTAACATAATAACAGAAATGAGAACTACATAGAATAATGCAACTCTAGCACATACTGCAATGATAACAGCGACAACTTGTAATCATGCATCCCAAGCATGTATGTCCACCCACACTCTGACACTGGAAAAAACACAGTTCAGGCCCGGCTAATAATTATACGCTTGAGAGGGCATGCAACGGACCCGAATGACCAGTTCTGGGCTAGCTAGGAGCATCTTACCAATCACAAGATGCATGATCAGTGCATGGACAGTGTGGGGTGCATGGGGACAGTCTGTTTGCCTAAAGCCATAAGCTGGAGGTGGAGAGCTAGACTACGCCGCTCCAGCCAGACATAAATACATACACGCTTGAAATTAGTCCCACAGCGCCCTCGGCAGGGGGGATTCTGCAACGACACCACTCGCTCTTTCCACTCTTCTCACCGCATCCATATAGCAGACACGCTGGACAGACCTTATTCTTGCTACCTCTGTCTCCTTCACCCTAACAGGGCAATCCGGGGACTCGCCACATGTTTCCCACCACAGTTGCAGCATATAACCTCAGCTGGCATACAATATTGTTCCCGTCTGCTAGCTCTCGAAAACCCTTCTTCTCCGTATGTAGGGTTTTCAGCCATTACATTCGCCCACATTTGGCTCTGTGTAAACTACAATTCCAACGCTGTTTTAACATTTAGAAACATTCAATAATCATCGTTTTCTAAACGCTTTTCAAAACATATGCTGATATGCCCCTTATCTTTCATGTCACCGAGAAAGAATCTTTAAAATAAAAAAATATACACTTACTGTAGAAGTTTTACACAGATCCATACACTGTGTGCCTCCAGTTGAAAAACTACACTTCCTCTCCAGTTAGCTTACACAAAGGTGTTTGGAGTATGCTAAATAGCTAATTAGCACAGGTGGCTTACTATGTCCTCTGTAAACAAGCGCTGTAACATGGAGATATGGCCGTGTGGGAACACTAACCCTAAAAAAGGTGTGTAGTAATTTACTTTAATATCTTTTTTTTCGTGCTGATATGAAAGATAAGTTTCTTATGTTTCCAAAACAGTACCGCAAGCAGTTGCGATATTAGCATGTAAATCTTGGCGGGGCAAACTCTTTTTTTTTATGCATGCCAGCAAAGTCACTACACAACACAACACTAAACAATACATTAATTGGACTATAACGGTGACAAACGGTGCCCACAAAACGATAGTTACCGGAGCAACTCCACTTCTATGAGTGGAACGGAGCCCCATAGGGGAGCTCTACTCCTAGTGGTTTACCCCGTTATGCAAACAAATTATGCAAACACCTGCAGCCAATAGGAGTACAGGTGTCCCTATATAAGGGGATGCTTCCCCACAATCAGCCTCCCGAAAAATGTATTCTGCGAGACTGGAGTTCGGCAGGGCTTAAGTCCTGTGGGGCTTCGCTCCAATCATAGAACTGGAGTTACAACTCCGGTAACTATCGTTCTATATCGTGGAGCTCCACCCCATAGGGGAGCTCTATCCTAGTAGTTTAAGGCGGAGTGCAACGCTCCAAAATGTACTCCCTGCCGAGCCTAACACTTCCCAAACTAATGAAAAGGTTGGGCTCAGCCATGGCTGCGACCAAATGCCGCAGTACTGTACACATTGTGTCACAATATACTGCGTCCTCGGGGCACTTGCCAATGACTAGTGGGCTGATAAACAGAATATGAGCCAAACTAATCTGTACAAGCAGATAGATGATACTTCAATATTCAATATACACTGCTCAAAAAAATTAAGGGAACACTAAAATAACACATCCTAGATCTGAATGAATGAAATAATCTTATTCAATACTTTTTTCTTTACATAGTTGAATGTGCTGACAACAAAATTACACAAAAATTATCAATGGAAATCAAATGTATCAACCCATGGAGGTCTGGATTTGGAGTCACACTCAAAATTAAAGTGGAAAACCACACTACAGGCTGATCCAACTTTGATGTAATGTCCTTAAAACAAGTCAAAATGAGGCTCAGTAGTGTGTGTGGCCTCCACGTGCCTGTATGACCTCCCTACAACGCCTGGGCATGCTCCTGATGAGGTGGCGGATGGTCTCCTGAGGGATCTCCTCCCAGACCTGGACTAAAGCATCCGCCAACTCCTGGACAGTCTGTGGTGCAACGTGGCGTTGGTGGATGGAGCGAGACATGATGTCCCAGATGTGCTCAATTGGATTCAGGTCTGGGGAACGGGCGGGCCAGTCCATAGCATCAATGCCTTCCTCTTGCAGGAACTGCTGACACACTCCAGCCACATGAGGTCTAGCATTGTCTTGCATTAGGAGGAACCCAGGGCCAACCGCACCAGCATATGGTCTCACAAGGGGTCTGAGGATCTCATCTCGGTACCTAATGGCAGTCAGGCTACCTCTGGCGAGCACATGGAGGGCTGTGCGGCCCCCCAAAGAAATGCCACCCCACACCATGACTGACCCACCGCCAAACCGGTCATGCTGGAGGATGTTTCAGGCAGCAGAACGTTCTCCACGGCGTCTCCAGACTCTGTCACGTCTGTCACATGTGCTCAGTGTGAACCTGCTTTCATCTGTGAAGAGCACAGGGCGCCAATGGCGAATTTGCCAATCTTGGTGTTCTCTGGCAAATGCCACACGTCCTGCACGGTGTTGGGCTGTAAGCACAACCCCCACCTGTGGACGTCGGGCCCTCATACCACCCTCATGGAGTCTGTTTCTGACCGTTTGAGCAGGCACATGCACATTTGTGGCCTGCTGGAGGTCATTTTGCAGGGCTCTGGCAGTGCTCCTCCTGCTCCTCCTTGCACAAAGGCGGAGGTAGCGGTCCTGCTGCTGGGTTGTTGCCCTCCTACGGCCTCCTCCACGTCTCCTGATGTACTGGCCTGTCTCCTGGTAGCGCCTCCATGCTCTGGACACTACGCTGACAGACACAGCAAACCTTCTTGCCACAGCTGGCATTGATGTGCCATCCTGGATGAGCTGCACTACCTGAGCCACTTGTGTGGGTTGTAGACTCCGTCTCATGCTACCACTAGAGTGAAAGCACCACCAGCATTCAAAAGTGACCAAAACATTAGCCAGGAGGCATAGGAACTGAGAAGTGGTCTGTGGTCACCACCTGCAGAACCACTCCTTTATTGGGGGTGTCTTGCTAATTGCCTATAATTTACACCTGTTGTCTATTCCATTTGCACAACAGCATGTGAAATTTATTGTCAATCAGTGTTGCTTCCTAAGTGGACAGTTTGATTTCACAGAAGTGTGATTGACTTGGAGTTATATTGTGTTGTTTAAGTGTTCCCTTTATTTTTTTGAGCAGTGTATATATTAAAGACTGGTTTAATAGTACTGTCATACCAGTTACAGAACTATATCTCTAATCCTTCCGCCCAAACACAGTCATAGACTTGTGGGCAGGATATAACACATGACTCTACTGTACCACACCCTCAGCCAGGAGTCATGTCAAGCTGTCATTCTAATAGGAAAAAGCGGACCTGATGGAAACCCTGTCCATTGATCGTGCGTTTCTCACCATAGTTCTAGCCCTCCCATCAGCAATGCTGAGTGCAGGCTGAACCAATTTAGAAGACATACTCACTGATTTCTCAGTGTAACCCGCCACACTCAATCCATAGGCCAAGGCCAATGATTCTTGGGCAGATAACAGAATATGGGCCATATTAACCTGGCTCAGCAGATGGATGATACCTCAATATTCCATCAAAGTTAGTGACCGGTCCAATAGTACACTAATACTAGTTACAGTACTATTTCCCTCGTCACTCCTCCCCAACACAGTGACACACTAGTGGGCATTCTCTACTGTACTGGCAATTCAGACAGGAGTCATGTCACACATGTCTCTCTCCTTGAAAAAAAGAGTGGACCTAATGGGAACAACGCCCAACAGTCGTGCATCTTTTTCCCTTAACTCAAGTTCTCCCATCAGCCATGCTGAGTACAGAACGAGCTAGAGAGTTAGAAGACATGTCTAGAAGGTAGAACGGATAAAATGAGACAGACGGTGACGACCACGACGCCACTGCACAAATATCCTCTACCCCTGTTCCTCTCAAATCATGTCAAATTGTATTGGTCACATACACATGGTTAGCAGATGTTAATGTGAGTGTAGCGAAATCCTTGTGCTTCTAGTTCCGACAATGCAGTAATATCTAACAAGTAATCTAACAAATTCACAACAACTACCTTAAACACACAAATGTAAAGGGATGAATAAGAATATGTACATGTAAATATATGGATGAGCGATGGCTGTGCGGCATAGGCAAGATGCAGTAGATGGTATAGAATGCAGTATATACATATGAGATGAGTAATATAGGATACGTATGTATGACAATCAATGTTATTGTCTGAGGCTATCCGGAACATATCCCAGACCACGTGATCGAAGCAATCTTGAAGCGTGGAGCCCGATTAGTCAGACCAGTGTTGGATAGACCTGAGCACGGGCGTTTCCTGTTTTAGTTTCTGTCTATAGGCTTGTTATAGACATTTTGTGCTCAATGTTCACAAACTGAACTTCAATTAAACAAACTCTGTCTGTTACCCAGTATTTGTAAGATACTGGTTGAAATGAAACAAACAGAGGCCCAATCTACAATGGTCAAATGTAAATTGTTTAATTCAGGAGAGCTCTGAATTTAAAAGGTGTACACAGTCTTTTATACTGTACAATGTTGAAATACAAAAAATACAAAGGCCCCACCATATTCCCCACCCTTTCCAGGAAATAGTGTTTTCCCACAATACCCATTCATTTCTTATCACAATCTTTGCAACATAGGTCAACCTTGGACAGCTCCTAACCGTCCCTCCTGTCCCTAGGACCAGAAGCCTTCCCACATATGTCTGATTAGAACTAAGAATGCTTTGTTCTCACACTCCTTCTCACAAGTCGTACCATCCTGTTCCACTCTCCACACAATATTCATTTATAGACACACACATTAATTGGACTACCATTTTGTCTTATAACCCTATCTCTATTGCATACATTTTCAGAATGGAATATTCTTAGATGTACAAACATTTAGTCATTAAACATAAAATCTATAACAAGGCTGGGAACAACAAAATGGAGTCATGGTCAGATTTGCCGAAGACAGGGCGGGGGAGGGCTTTGTATGCATCGTGGAAGTTAGAGTAGCAATGATCCAGAATGCTACCAGCTCGTGTTGAGCATTCGATATGCTGATAGAATTTAGTCATGTTCTCAGGTTAGTTTTGTTCAAATCCCCAGCTACAATAAATGCAGCCTCAGGATGTATGGTTTCCAGTTTACATAGAGTCCAGTGAAGTTCTTTCAGGGACGACGAGGTATCTGCTTGGGGGGTGATATTCACCGCTCTGACTATAATCGAAGAGAATTCTCTTGGAAGATAATGCGGTCGGCATTTGATTGTAAGGAATTCTAGGTCAGGTGAACAAAAGGACTTGAGTTCCTGTATGTTGTTGTGATTACACCATGAGTCGTTAATCATAAGGCATCACCCCCGCCCTTCTTCTTACCAGAGAGATGTTTGTTTCTGTCGGCGCGATGCATGAAGAAACCGGGTGGCTGTACCCACTATGACAACATATTCAGAGTGAATTTTACAATCTCTGATGTCTCTCTGGAAGGCAACACATGCCCTAATTTCGTCCACCTTGTTATCTACAGATTGGACATTGGCGAGTAATATGCTCGGAAACGGTGGATGGTGTGCTCGCCTTCTGAGTCTGACCAGTAGGCCGCTCTGTCTGCCTCTCCTGTGTGACCTCCTTGTTTTTTATTTTATTTTACCTTTATGTAACCAGGTAGGCTAGTTGAGAACAAGTTCTCATTTACAACTGCGACCTGACCAAGATAAAGCACAGCAGTTTGATACATACAACAACAAAGAGTTACACATGGAATACACAGACATACAACCAATAATACAGTAGAAAAATAAGTCTATATACAGTGAGTGCAAATGAGGTAAGATAAAGGAGGTAGGGCAATAAATAGGCCATGGTGGTGAGGTAATTACAATATAGCAATTAAACACTGGGATGGTAGATGTGCAGAAGATAAATGTGCAAGTTACTGGGGTGCAAAGGAGCAAGATAAATAAATAAATAAATAAATACAGTATGGGGATGAGTTAGTAGGATGGGCTGTTTACAGATGGGCTATGTGCAGGTGCAGAGATCTGTGAGCTGCACTGACAGCTGGTGCTTAAAGCTAGTGAGGGAGATATGAGTCTCCAGCTTTAGTGATTTTTGTAGTTCGTTCCAGTCATTGGCAGCAGAGAACTGTAAGGAAAGGCGGCCAAAGGAGGCTTTGGGGGTGACCAGTGAGAAGCTGTTAAAGGCACAGTCAACTTAGTGTATGTAAACTTCTGACCCACTGGAATTGTGATACAGTGAATTATAAGTAAAATAATCTGTCTGTAAACAATTGTTGGAAAAATTACTTGTGTCATGCACGAAGTAGATGTCCTAATCGACTTGCCAATACTATAGTTTGTTAACAAGAATTTTGTGGAGTGGTTGAAAAACGAGTTTTAATGACTCCAACCTAAGTGTATGTAAACTTCCGACTTCAACTGTACATAAAAACAGATAACTGCATAGTTTCCTAAGGACCTGAAGCGAGGCGACCATCTCTGTCGGCGCCATCTCCAGGCTCTGAAAAGGGTCGTAGACGACGCTACTCCACGAGTGGAGTGGGCTCTTACGCCCTGAGGCAGTGGCCGCCCTGCCGCCTCATAAGCTGTCTCAATGCCTTCACAAAGCCAATGAGACAGCCTCTGTTTTGAAAGTGGTCTACCTTGTGCACTAGCACCGTGACACACACATAGCTGAAGCGATGACCTAATCATTGCCGTGCGCTGCACGTAACACGCCAAGGCGTGCACCGGGCACAGGCTATGAAGCCTCTCCTCTCTCCACTCCGCATGTGGAGGGGAGGAGAAGGCCCACAGCTCAATGGTCTGTGACCTATATGAGCTCTTAATAACCTTTGGCATAAATGCTGGGTTAGGACGTAACACCGCTCTGCTCAAATCGCCATTGATGGCAAAACAGTTGGGTCTGGTCGAAAGAACACACAAATCACTGACGCGCTTGGCCGTAGTCAAAGCAAGCAACAGTGCTGTCTTCAGAGATAACATCTTGAGGGGGATTTGATTCAATGGCTCGAACGGCATCTCGCAGAGCACCTCGAGTACCAAAGTTAAATCCCACTGGGGCATTGGCCTAAGGCATTGGCCTAAGCCGGGGCATTCCCAATAGAAACCGTTTCACTAGAGGGTAGCTGAAGATGGTGTTTCTGCCAAACCCCTCACGACAAGCCGAAATCGCTGCTGCGAACACCTTAATGGTGGCGGGTGAGTGCTGCTTGTCAAACATGAACTGTAGGAATGAGAGCCCGCTCTCAACCTGACAGCACATGGGGTATCCACATTCTCTGTGGCACACCATTGTGAAAGCACGTTCCATCTGCTGGCATACAGATGTGGAACTAGCATGCGAGCCCTGTATGGTTCTGATTACTGAATCAGATAGCCCACGGCGCTTTAACCTGTCCCTCTCAGGGGCCAGACCCTCAAGTGGTTGGCCGATTAGAGCCAATTGCTCTACCATGCCTCCCGCCTGAGACATTGCGTCCTCTCGATGTGAAATGGGCCATGATGGCGCAACCAACATCTGACTTATCTCCGCGTACCACGGAGCCCCTGGGTGATCAGGGGCTATCAATATGATTGACAGCCCTCCTGTTCTCTTGCGGGCAAGCAGTGGGAGAACGCTGGACAGCGGTGGAAATGCGTACAGGAGAACATCCGGCCACGATTGGTGAGCAAAAGCGTCTATCCCTAGTGGCAGTTCGTCCTGGGCTTGTAGGGAGAACCATAGAGGACACTGCGCGTTCACACGTGAATCGAACAGGTCTACCTCGGCTCTCCCGAACAGTTCCCATATTTAGAGAACAATGTCGGGGTGCAGCTGCCACTCGTCATCTTGGGGACCCCCTCAAGACATGAGGTCTGCTCCGACATTCTGATAGCCTGGAATGTGTGCTGCTATCAACGAGCGAAGGTGCTCGTGAACCTACAGCCACAATTCCTCTGCCAGCCGGTGGAGTGCAGGAGACCTGACTCCTCCTCGGCGATTTATGTAGGCTACTGTGGTTTCGGTTGTCCGACCAGACCAGCACGTCGCGACCCCGTAGGGTAGACACAAAGTGGGTCAGAACCAGTAGAACTGTCTACAACTCCAGGAAGTTGATGTGGCGTCCCAAGGGAGGCCACACACTGCCGATCACCCGAGCCTGACATGTCCTTCCCCAGTCAGACAAGCGTCTGTAAATACTGGAATGTAGGAAGACACTCTGCCTATAGAGACCCCTTGCGTCAAAACGCACAGGTTTCACCAATAGTTCAGGTCCGCTCTGAGCGAGAGGGGAACCACCAACAACTGACGTCGGTGCCTCACTGGGTCCAGTCATAGTTGGGTGAACCGGCCAACATGGTGGAGCAGCGACACTGAGCTGTTTTGGGTTTTAGGTTTTTTATATGACCAATCATATCAAGTAGTTCCAATGACGAATTTGACATTATGCCACCCGTCGCTATTGACTTTCTTCAGCAAAGATGTCTGACAAAAACATTATGGTGGAAGCAAATGTAAGTAATTATAACGTCATAACGAGTCAAGCAAAAAATTTACAGTTGAAAGGAATATGTTAGTTAATGTAGAGACAAACCATTGTGCGTATTTTTTTGTTGTCATAAAGTTAATTTACGAAAATCGCTATTTAGCAAGTTTTTTTCAGTCATATCCAATACCAGGTGTATCAAACTCCATTCTTTGAATGATGCTGGGTCTGCATGTACAGTGGGGCAAAAAAGTATTTAGTCAGCCACCAATTGTGCAAGTTCTCCAACTTAAAAAGATGAGAGAGGCCTGTAATTTTCATCATAGGTACACTTCAACTATGACAACGAAATGAGAAAAAGAAATCCAGAAAATCACATTGTAGGATTTTTAATTTATTTATTTGCAAATTATGGTGGAAAATAAGTATTTGGTCAATAACAAAAGTTTATCTCAATACTTTGTTATATACCCTTTGTTGGCAATGACAGAGGTCAAACGTTTTCTGTAAGTCTTCACAGGGTTTTCACACACTGTTGCTGGTATTTTGGCCCATTCCTCCATGCAGATCTCCTCTAGAGCAGTGATGTTTTGGGGCTGTCGCTGGGCAACACGGACTTTCAACTCCCTCCAAAGATTTTCTATGGGGTTGAGATCTGGAGACTGGCTAGGCCACTCCAGGACCTTGAAATGCTTCTTACGAAGCCACTCCTTCGCTGCCCGGCGGTGTGTTTTTTTGGATCATTGTCATGCTGAAAGACCCAGCCACGTTTCATCTTCAATGCCCTTGCTGATGGAAGGAGGCTTTCACTCAAAATCTCACGATACATGGCCCCATTCATTCTTTCCTTTACACGGATCAGTCGTCCTGGTCCCTTTGCAGAAAAAACAGCCCCAAAGCATGATGTTTCCACCCCCATGCTTCACAGTAGGTATGGTGTTCTTTGGATGCAACTCAGCATTCTTTGTCCTCCAAACACGACGAGTTGAGTTTTTACCAAAAAGTTCTATTTTGGTTTCATCTGACCATATGACATTCTCCCAATCCTCATCTGGATCATCCAAATGCTCTTCAGACGGGCCTGAACATGTACTGGCTTAAGCAGGGGGACACGTCTGGCACTGCAGGATTTGAGTCCCTGGCGGCGTAGTGTGTTACTGATGGTAGGCTTTGTTACTTTGATCCCAGCTCTCTGCAGGTCATTCACTAGGTCCCCCCGTGTGGTTCTGGGATTTTTGCTCACCGTTCTTGTGATCATTTTGACCCCACGGGTGAGATCTTGCGTGGAGCCCCAGATCGAGGAAGATTATCAGTGGTCTTGTATGTCTTCCATTTCCTAATAATTGCTCCCACAGTTGATTTCTTCAAACCAAGCTGCTTACCTATTGCAGATTCAGTCTTCCCAACCTGGTGCAGGTCTACAATTTTGTTTCTGGTGTCCTTTGACAGCTCTTTGGTCTTGGCCATAGTGGAGTTGAGTGTGACTGTTTGAGGTTGTGGACAGGTGTCTTTTATACTGATAACAAGTTCAAACAGGTGCCATTAATACAGGTAACGAGTGGAGGACAGAGGAGCCTCTTAAAGAAGTTGTTACAGGTCTGTGAGAGCCAGAAATCTTGCTTGTTTGTATGTGACCAAATACTTATTTTCCACCATAATTTGCAAATAAATTCATTAAAAATCCTACAATGTGATTTTCTGGATTTTTTTTCCTCATTTTGTCTATCATAGTTGAAGTGTACCTATGATGAAAATTACAGGCCTCTCTCATCTTTTTAAGTGAGAGAACTTGCACAATTGGTGGCTGACTAAATACTTTTTTGCCCCACTGTATGTATTACAATTATACACTTCAACAGTGTTTACCACTCCTGCTCCTGGGACATAAATGATTACACATTGTAACTATGCAATAGATTAGAAACATGATTTAAGTAAAGGCTGATTTGTAATTCACATATACAGAAAAATAACTGTACACTACACTTCCTATGCACATCTAACTACCTTTACCTGCATTAATCTGAGGAGGTTCTCCCAGCCATGTGGACGATTGAAAACAGGGCAGCAAAGTTTGTCACCAGAGCAGTTTAGAGCATATTACTATTTGCCTGTGAATAACCAGACCTTCATACAAACTTGCTATGCTGAATTCTTGACGCACAACTGAAGGTGCTGCCATATCCTGCCAGCACGCCCACAAGCGAGCCACTCAGGCGGAGAATGACGCGTGGAAGAGGGTGAGGAACAAGATGGTAGTAACAATCCAGGCTACTTGCTCTGAGACCGGCATAATAATGTAATAAAACAGGCAGGGAGCAGGTTTCGAAACTCTCAACATTCTAGCCCGAAGTCCAGCACGCTATCGACTGTGCCAAATGTATTAACTGACGTTGGGGCCAATTGTGGCTAAAAACACTATCAATTGGAATCTTTAACAAGTGGAAAGGGGAAAAAGTATTAACGTTTCTAGGATAGGCTATTAGCTGAACAATAGACTATTCAACCTTTACGAAAGAATTGTCTAATTGCCAAGCTAGATGTGAATCCCCCCCCTCCCAACTTACAACAAATAATTTGTATTTACCTTTCCACATCTACCTACACACGTATCTACCTACACACGGTTAATGTTCAGGATTAGTTTTTTGTTTTTTAAGTGTATATATATATATATATATATATATATATATATATATATATTTTTTTTTTTAAATACAGGCTGTATCACATCCGACTGTGATTGGTAGTGCCGTAGGGCGGCGCACAATTGGGTTGGCCCGGGGTAGGCCGTCATTGTAAATAAGAATTTGTTCTTACCTGACTTGCCTAGTTAAATAAAGGTTCAATAAAAAAAAAGAAAAATGGCGGCAGCAGCAGCGCAATCAATAGGAGGTGAACAGTGGCTGGTTCTGAAAATATAGCAAACTTGTTATGCAAGTGTTGCACACCAACAAAATCTACACCAGTCGAGCAATTCATTTCAACAATAGGCTTAACAGCCTAATAGAATTAGGATTTTTTTTATTAGGCATACTTACAATTGCAAGTGGTCAAAAATGTAGCATCCTACATAAAACAATAATTTTAAGAAAAAAAGTCTGCACGTTCAAACTAAAACAATGTAACTAATAATGAAAAGCACACATTTCTAAATCCCAAACTCTAAAAGTAATTGGAAAGGTAGATACAAATTATGTGTGACATTGTGGTGTGACATTGTGGTTACAATAAAGAATGTAAAGTATGCAAACAAGATGTAAACAAGATGCTGTGTTTTTATTTACAGTAGTGATGGACAACTGGAGGCATTTTGAAAACAGGTTTTCAAACACTTGTTTTTCACAAGTGTACTGTAGTACTGTAGCAGGTGTAGCCCATTATGCAATGTTTCCTATTAGCAGAACAGTACACTTTTTAAAGCCTGGCTACTGTTGTGAAAATCCCTCAACTTGCAATGTATTTGATGCTTAAGTACTCTAAAGTGTTACATTTCTAACTCAAAACAGCACTACAGGATTTCTTCATCAACATATTTATGCTTTTGTTAATAAAATAAAGAGAAAAAACACATTCAAATGCGGGTGTTTATTTAAACACATTTTAGTCGCACTTCCACCCAGCTCCACGACAACTCCTTGATGATCAATATATTTGTTGCATTGTTGTATCGCCAATTTCTCCAGCCAAAACATCCTGATGGCCTTGACCAGTACATCTTTGCTTGTCGGCTTGACAGAGTTACGGATGAATGTTTTCAGTTGATGCCAAACAAGTTAGACTGGGTTTAAATCAAGAGACCTACATGTAGAGATGAAAAACATATTTTTAGATATACTGTAGGCCTACCGTAAGTGTTGGGGGTCTTTTATTTATTTATTTTTAATTTAACCTTTATTTTACTACATAAAGGTCTACTTACTCTGCTGGCATCTTGACCCAGTTTATGCCCTCATTTGCAATACAAACCCGGGCAGCAGTGTGTTTTAAAATACATTTAGCCTAACAGGCTAAATATTTACAAGGACAGCCTACTCCTAAACATGCAATACATAGTAAGAACAAAATATAATTTAACGTAAGAATACATTAGGAAAACAATTTTAATTGCAGTGACTCAAAACTGTAGCCTATCAGTGGTATAGTGAGCCTAGCTAATTCAGATAAACGGGGGGGTCTTTTTCTCCCCTTTTTAACAGTACGAGTCAGAATAGAAATTTACAACAGATGAAATACAACATAGGGTCTCATGGTCCCCTTCTGTGTCTTCATCTGGGCTGAGATTCACAAAACCTTTTTAAGAAGACATTTCTTAACTATAATTTTTTCCTTAACTATAGACTTAAGTTAAGAAAAGTTGCTATTCCTCAAAAAGGTTATTGGAAATGTTCTTGCGCTATTTCAAAAAGTTAAAAAGAAATGTTATTCTTGAAAATAAAGTTATTGGAAATGTTCTTAATTTCAAGACTAAACCCTTGCCTGTCAGGACAGTGAGAGAGAAAGCTCATGAAAGCAATTTAACATTTTTTAATTCACACAAACTTCATCTGAAAGTTTCAGTTTTGATTTTAAACCCAAGAACAGGTTTTAGAACAGTAATATCAGTAAGAAATATGATAACATGACTGCCATTACTAGCTAAATAGCTAGCTAAAACGGTTGCCTGGCAACAAATATCTTATGAAGATATTTTAGAAGTTCGTAAGAAAATTGTTGAGAAATTGCACTTACGAACTATCTTAACTTTTTTTTTCTTAAGATACTTACTTCTTACGCAAAAACTTATTTTGTGAATCTGGGCCATGTTACTTTCTTGTCAAGCATTTTCCCATCCTGGACTCTGACCTGTGGGGGATAAAAGGAATTTATGACAATTTAGCATAGACACTCTAGCTACACAACTCTACTATCATTATAATGATTTATATAATTTAGGCTTAGCTAGATATGTTATCAACTGCTAGCTAATAATAATAGTTAGCTAACTAACGTTAGTGTTTAACATTACTTGCTAACACTAATAGCTAGCTACCACAGATTAAAGGGGCTAGCTAGTTATCATAATTGTTGCTATTACACTAACTAGCTAGCTAACTAGATAGTAAGTTAGTCAGAAGATGTTTATATCTAACCCAAGATAGACCAGAGCCTGTTTTTTTCCATAGGAGCAAATTAATGATGGTGTGCAAAACAAGTAGGAGGTGGGCAGAGACAAGAATGAGCTTGTGAAATCCTATTGGCGCATTCCAACATTTATTTGGATATTTCCATTGGGAACGCCTACTCTGTGAAGTGAGCATGTGCAATAATAATTTGCCCTTGCACTCCTAAACAATAAATATTTTTGAAACTTTGGCAAAAGGTAAAGCGTACAAAAGGCAAAGCGTACAAAAGGCAGTCCACTCTTGTTACAGATTCTAGTTTTAGAAACAAAAAACTGTATGGAGACATGAATATTTAAAATATTTATCCATGATAACGACAGAACAAAATATTTTTTTTCATGAGATAAACTGTATAACAAGGAGTGGAGGCATTGATGATACATGACAGTATGGCTGAGAGCCCACAGTGGATGTTTTTTATTGATTGCTACACTCGTGTTTGGAGCTCATCCGTTTATCATTTAGAATGTTAGCTCAAGGTAAAGGACATTTAGCTTGCTAAGAGCTCTTGGGGCATCTAAGCCCTCGTGGGGCATTTAAGTCCTGACCAATGACTGACAGACAGTTTGTCTCCCAGGCTGTACGCCACTCCCAAGACTAAAGCCAATCGCATGCCAGCAACAACGTAGCTACTGTGCCTTCAGAAAGTAATCATACACCTTGACATATTCCATATTTTGTGTTACGGCCTGAATTTTGTCACCCATCTACACACAATACCCCATAATGACAAAGTGAAAACGTGTTTTTAGAAATGTTTGCAAATGTATTGAAAATTAAATACAGAAATATCTTATTTACATAATTATTCACACTCCTGAGTCAATGCTTTGTAGAAGCACCTGTGGCAGTGATTACAGCTGTGAGTCTTTCTGGGTAAGTCTCAGAGCTTCCACACCTGGATTGACTAGAATTTGCCCATTTTTCTTCTCAAAATTCTTCAAGCGCCATCAAATGTTTGTTGATCATTGCTAGACAATGTTAAGGCATAGATCAAGTAGATTTAAGTCAAAACTAACTCGTCCACTCAGGAACATTCACTGTCTTCTTGGTAAGCAACTCCAGTGTAGATTTGGCCTATTTTGGGGGTTATTCTCCTGAAAGTTGAATTTATCTCCCAGTGTCTGGTGGAAGGCATACTAAACCTGGTTTTCCTATAGGAATTTGCCTGTGCTTAGCTCCATTCCATTAATTATTTTATCCCACCAAAAATCCCCAGTCCTTAGCGATTACAAGCATACCCATAACATGATGCAGCCACCACTATGCTTGAAAATATTGACAGTGGTACATAGTAATGTGTTGTATTGGATTTGCCCCAAATATAAACACTATTTAGGACAAAAAGTTAATTTAGCAGTGTTTTGTGCCTTGTTGCAAACATGATGCATGTAGGTTATTATTGTGGAGTAACTACAATGTTGATCCATTCAAGTTCTCCTATCACAGCCATTAAAAGTCCAAAGTGTAATGAATAACTTCACCATGTGTCATGTACGCTTGGTTTAGTTGGTGTAGAAGAGTCAGGCGCAGGACAGCAGAGATGAGTAACACAACGTAGTTTACTCAATAGAATACAAAGTACATAAATTCCAAGCCCACCAAAATTAGGACTGACATCAAAATAAGGAATAATAACTCACATGTAATTAGGGAATTGAAACCAGGTGTGTATAAACCACAGACAAACAAATGGAAAATTAAAAAGTGGACGTCGACCGCCGAACGCCGCCCAAACAAGGAGAGGGACCGACTTTGGCGGAAGACACCATGCTCAATGTTAGATTTTTTTTTTCTTGATTTTATTTTAAAACTACCAATAGGTGCCCTTCTTTGCGAGGCATTGGAAAACCTCCCTGGTCTTTGCTGTTGAATCTGTATTTGAAATTCACTTCGACTGAGGGACCTTACAGATATTTGTATGTGTGGGGTACAGAGATGAGGTAGTCATTCAAAAATCAGGCTAAAAACTGTTGCGCACAGTCCATACAACTTATTTTTGTGACTTGTTAAGCACATTGTTACTCCTGAACTTATTTAGGCTTGCCATAAAGGTGTTGAATACTTACTGACTCAGCTTTACGTTTTTTATTAAATTTGTAACAATTTCAAAAACATAATTCCACTTTGACATTATGGGGTATTGTATGTAGGCTAGTGACAAAAAATTCTAAATTGTATATTTTAAATTCAGGCTATAACACAACAAAATGTGGAAAAGGGGGTGTGAATACTTTCTGAAGGCACAGTAACTTGATTAGTCTTGTTATATATGCTGGTTGTTAGCTTGCATAACTGATATGTTTCTAATTGTAAGGGACACTTCATGTTTTAAGGATAATATTTACATTTAGAGTGGGTGAGCTGATCAGATTCAATAGCCGCCTCAAAGGCCGATAAGTCAGTATGCTGCCTAATAGGCTGTCTGCAAGGAACCTTACATATAAAACAGCCTACAAGGCAGCATCCTGATTTATTAGCCTCTGAATCTGATCAGCCTGCCAGGAAGAGCTCACCCACTCTGGATTATATGAGTCAGCATTTAACACGCTGACAGCTAATCTGCCTGCAAAGTGCTTTACCTATGAAACAGCCTACAAAGCAGCAAACTGACATCAACTTCTGAGGCTGCTATTGAATCTGCTCAGCCTGCCAGGAATAGAGCTCACCCCCTGGATCAGATATGCATCTGCCTATAAAGTACTTTGACAGCTAATTTGCCTGCAAGGAGTCTTACCTATGAAACCGACTCCAAGGCAGCATCCTGACTTGAATCTGATCAGGAATGGAGCTCACCCACTGTTAATGTAAATATTATCCACAAAACACAAAGTGTCCTTTATAAATATACACATGAGGTATGCAAGCTAACAACCACCATATATAAACTAGCTTGATAGCTAGCTAACAAGACTACATAACTAACTAGCTAGCTCACAAGACTAGCAAAGTTAGCTGCATTGTTCCTTGCATGTAATTGGCTGTGATCTTGGGAGTGGCACAGCACCTGGGAGAAGGTGCCACCTTCACGCATCGTTCAGGATCTAAATACCTCACATTGAGATTAATTAACAGGGCTCCTTGATTAAGCGGTTTTATGCATATTAACGGATTATCTCGTGACCTCAAAAACTAGTTTTGTTCTGTCGGGATCACCAGAAAATTCTCATGATCGACAAAACATTCATTATTGTCACGAGTGGACCAAGGCTGGTTGAGTGAAACATATTTATTAGAATGCAACTCACCAAAACAAGAAATTCACAACAACCACAACGTGTAGCGTAACACAGCAACTACCGCAACAAACATAAATATCCCACAACACAGGTGGGGGGGGGGGGACTGAACAACCTAAATAGGATTCCCAATTAGGGACAACGACTAACAGCTGCCTCTAATTGGGAACCCAAACCAACCAACATAGAAAAATCAACATAGAACAAAACACATCCCTGATCACATCCTGACCAAAACCACCATAGAGCAGCCAAAAGGGCTATCTATGGCCAGGACGTGACAGTTATGTTGTGATCGTAAGATAAATAAGATCTTGACATAATGAGGGAACAATTTTTTTTTATTCATATGTCCTCTCTGGACTTCCGTAGGGTTTCAAACAAGTGGCAACACACATCATGGAAGTTGACCATCGGTCTGAAAACCAACTATTTCTGATCCTGGGACATAGCAACAATACATCACACCCAAAATGTGAGAAAATAACTATCGATAGAACAAACAGTTTAACAGAGAAATATATTTTTAATTTTCAGGAGGGGGGGAATCGCATTGAATCAAAATCAAATCAAACTTTGTCACATGCGCCGAATACAACAGGTGTAGACCTTACCGTGAAATGCTTACTTACAAGCCCTTAACTCTTCTTGAACTGCATTGTTGGTTAAGAAAATATTTAACAAACAAACTAAAGTAAAAAATTATAAAAAGTAACACAAAATAACCATAATGAGGCTATATACATGTAGGTAGGGGTAAAGTGTGTGCATAGATAATAAACAGCTAGTGGCAGCAGTGTAAAAACTAAATTGGGGGTGGGGGTCCAGGTGGCCATTTGATTAATTGTTCAGCAGTCTTATGGCTTGGGGGTAGAAGCTGTTAAGGAGCATTTTGGTCCTAGACGCTCTGGTACCGCTTGCCGTGCGGTAGCAGAGAAAACAATCTATGACTTGGGTGACTGGAGTCTCTAACAATTTTTTGGGCCTTCCTCTGCCTAGTATATAGGTCCTGGATGGCAGGAAGCTTGGCCCCAGTGATGTACTGGGCCGTACGCACTACCCTCTGTAGCGTCTTATGGTGATGCAACCGGTCAGGATGCTCTCGATGGTGCAGCTGTAGAACTTTGAGGATCTGGGGACCCATGCCAAATCTTTTCAGTCTCCTGAGGGGGAAAAGGTTTTGTCGTGCCCTCTTCACTACTGTCTTGGTGTGCTTCGACCATGTTAATTTGTTGGTGATATGGACACCAAGGAACTTGAAACTCTCAACCAGCTCCACTACAGCCCCGTTGATGTTAATGGGGGCTTGTTCGGTCCGCCTTTTCCTGTAGTCCACGATCAGCTCCTTTGTCTTGCTCACATTGAGGGAGAGGTTGTCTCTGACCTCCTCCCTATAGGCTGTCTCATCGTTGTCGGTGATCAGGCCTACCACTGTTGTGTCGACAGCAAACTTAATGATGGTGTTGGAGTCGTGTTTGGCCACGCAGTCGTGGGTGAACAGGGAATACAGGAGGGGACTAAGTACACACCCCTGAGGGGCCCCAGTGTTAAGGCTCAGCGTAGCAGACGTGTTGTTGCCTACTTTTGCCACCTGGGGGCGGCCCGTCAAGAAGTCCAGGATCCAGTTGCAGAGGGAGGTGTTTAGTCCCAGAGTCCTTAGCTTAGTGATGAGCTTTGTGGGCACTATGGTGTTGAACGTTGAGCTGTAGTCAGAGCTGTAGTCAATGAACAGCATTCTCACATAGGTGTTCCTTTTGTCCAGGTGAAAAAGGGCAGTGTGGAGCGCGATTGAGATTGCGTCATCTGTGGATCTGTTGGGGCGGTATGCAAATTGGAGGGGGTCTAGGGTGTCAGGGAGGATGCTGTTGATGTGAGCCATGACCAGCCTTTCAAAGCACTTCATGGCTACCGACGTGAGTGCCATGGGGCGGTAATCATTTTGGCAGGTTACCTTCGCTTCCTTGGGCACAGGGACTATGGTGGTCTGCTTGAAACATGTAGGTATTACAGACTCAGTCAGGGAGAGGTTGAAAATGTCAGTGAAGACACTTGACAGTTGGTCCACGCATGCTTTGAGTACACGTCCTGGTAATCTATCTGGCCCAGTGGCTTTGTGAATGTTGACCTGTTTAAAGGTTTTGTTCACATTGGCTACCTAGACCGGTATCGCACAGTCATCCAGAACAGCTGGTGCTCTCGTGCATGCTTCAGTGTTGCTTGCCTCGAAGCGAGCACAAAAGGAATTTAGCTCGTCTGGTAGGCTCGCGTCACTAGGCAGCTCGCGTCTGGGTTTCCCTTTGTAGTCCGTAATATTTTTCAAGCCCTGCCACCCAATCAAAGGATCAGATAATTAATCTAGCACTGAAAGCATAAACTACAGCTAGCTAGCACTGCAGTGCATAAAATGTGGTGAGTAGTTGACTCAAAGAGAGAGAAAGACAATAGTTGAACAGTTTTGAACAAATACATTTCTTCCAAAATGAAGGAGATGCAATAGAGTTTCACTTACTTAGCGAGAAAATGCAGCTAGCTAGTTAGCCTACTCAAAAACCCTGCTCAAACAGAGGGTTGCTATGTTAGCTAGCTGTCATTGACTATCCAACACAACACTGGAACTCTTCCAAGTCAAGGTAAGCTTTTGGTTTTACAAATTTATTGCCACCGGGGCCCGCCGGTGTAAGTGCTAAACTGCTTACTGATTGTACACTGTAACTTTACTGCATGATTGTGGCGGGTTAACTAACGCATAGTTTTAGTATTAGCTATGTTGACTGACGTAACTTTAGTCAATATGGTGACAACAATGTAGGCTGTGTGTAGTGGTAATGATATGATTTGGATTGGAAAGGTTTTTTCGCCTGGTCACATACAGCTGATGTGTTGTGCACTGAAGTCCACAGGTGAAGGGAAAAGGTGAGAGGACGGGAGCGCATAGATCAGAGAAGGAATACAACGTGGCTGCTATGAAAGTGAAAATGTTTACGCATGATCAGGGGTGTATTCATTCCGCCTATTCTGTGGAAAAACGTTTCTTATACGGAAGCAAATGGAACGAAAGGGGGATAAACATACCTTCATTTGTCAAATAGAAACTCTTGTTGTCAACGGTTGGCCTAATGATTACACCCTAGACCTTTCGGTTACTGGCTCTAACCACTAGACTACCTCCCTAACCCATCTAGATCAGCTAGATGCAGGCAAGAGTGTGCAAGTCGGTATTGAATGTGTCACTCTGTCCATGTGTCACTGTCTGTCACATCAATTTTTTTTCTCGACCTGTGTGCACCTACGTTGTAAACTTTAATTCATAGGCTAGGTTGTAGCAACCTCATGATGGGTATAGGGAAAATGTGAGAATCCATTAATAGCCTAAACCTATCGCTGTTACATTGAACTGGATGTCATTCATAGGTCCACCTGTGGACCTATGAATGACAGTCATCCAACATGCTGTAATAGAAATAAGCTATGCTCACGAAAAGTGAAAACCGTCCTCCCTCATCTGAAACGGAAAAGACCACAACTGGCTACACTGAATGTTTTATAAAATTCACAGCCAAAACCATAGGGGCCTGCAGCCTTTCCAGGTGGGAAAGTTTTTATTGACGCTATCATCAAGTTTTGGCAGGCTGATGGAGTCAAAGAAGGCTGACACATCAGAACTAGAAGCATCGGATCTGGAAGAATATAACTCTGAGTTTAGGATCTGTCAGCAAGGTGCCTGCCTGAATTTATGGATTTAGCCTGTGCTCCCTTTAGTTGTCTAGCCAGCAACCTTTCCGGTTTGTCCCCTAGTTCAAATTGTATTTATCTCAGCTTTAATAGGAGGTCACTGACCTGGGAACCAAGATGACAATATATTTTAATTTAAAAATATTGTTGTAGTCAACCTGAGTGAAGTTCTGTATGTCCCCTTCAAAGCGTGGAGTTTTTTTTTCTATCTTATCCAGTTGCATGCGATTCCTTTTTTTTTTTTTAAACGGCAGACTCATATGAAATAATATGACCTCTAATAACCACTTTAAAAGTTTCCCATAGTGTAGAATCAGATACCACTCCTGTGTCATTAGTCTTGAGGAACTCATTCAATTTGGCTGTCATGCAGTCAATTAATGCTTGGTCTGTGAGCAAGGAGGGATTAAAATGCCAACTGTAATTCTGTTTAGGTAAAGAGAGATTGAGGGACAACATAATTGGACTGTGATCACTTATGAAGATGCTAAGGTATTTCGAA
This sequence comes from Brachymystax lenok tsinlingensis, assembly GCA_030435695.1. NCBI lineage: Eukaryota > Metazoa > Chordata > Actinopteri > Salmoniformes > Salmonidae > Brachymystax > Brachymystax lenok. The sequence goes on from CM059796.1 coordinate 13,733,587, forward strand.
TTGAGCACATTGGGTATCAATTTGGAATCTATTAAGAAGTAGTCGATTCTAGAATAAGACTTGTGAACATGAGAGTAGAATGAGTAGTCCTTGTCTGTGGGATGTTGGTCTCCAGATGTCTACTACATTTCCTGGATTTGATTAGATTGTTTAGACCCTGTACGTGTAGTCTGTCAAAATACAGGTCAAGGTAACAATTAAAATCACCTCCGAGTATTAGATTAGTGGCACTAAGATCTGGGAGTAAATCAAAAACATTCAGAAATAAATGTGGGTCAACACTGTTTGGGCCATAGACGTTCAATAGCGTGACAGGGAAAAAGTTAATGTTCCCTGATACTATGATGTACCTACCGTGTGGGTCTGTAGACATGGACGAGAGTTGAAAAGGGGTGTTTTTACGAAAGAGAATAGCAACACCTCTAGCCTTGGAAGAGAAGGGTGATTGATAAACTTCAGAAATCCAGTTGGATCTCAGATGATGCTGTTCGGTAGCTTTTATGTTGGTTGTTGAAGGAAAATTATGTCAGCACCAGGTGCTTAAATGTGCTTAAATACCACACCCCTTTTCCTCGCGTGCCCGAAACTGTGCACATTCCACAAGACTAATGTGACACCTTTAACATCTGACTGATTCCCATGATAGTTTCCTGTCATTTATATCCAAAGGCATTTCAAATAAAAAACATGTAAAAAACATCTTAAACATGTACTAATTCAAATAAAACTTGTTTGGCAGCAGAAAACAGAAACAAAACAATGTCACAGACCCCAGAGAAACCCACCCTCCCCACTGCTTCCCCAAATGAAGCACTGTTCTCCCCATCTCACATAAATGAGCCCTTTTTCACGGTTGTTGGAAAACAAATGAATACCTTACCATTTACAGTTGAAGTCGGAAGTTTACATGCACTTAGGTTGGAGTCATTAAAACTAGTTTTTCAACCACTCCACAAATTTCTATTATCTACTTTGTGCATGACGCAAGTAATTTATCCAACAATTGTTTACAGACAGATTATTTCACTTATAATTCACTGTATCACAATTACAGTGGGTCAGAAGTTTACATACACTAAGTTGACTGTGCCTTTAAACAGCTTGGAAAATTCCAGAAAACGGCTTTAGAAGCTTCTGATTGGCTAATTGACATCATTTGAGTCAATTGGAGGTGTACCTGTGGTTGTATTTCAAGGCCTACCTTCAAACTCAGTGCCTCTTTGCTTGACATCATGGGAAAATCAAAAGAAATCAGCCAAGACCTCAGAAAAAAATGTGTAGACCTCCACAAGTCTGGTTCATCCTTGGGAGCAATATCCAAATGATTGAAGGTACCACGTTCATCTGTACAAACAATAGTTTGCAAGTATAAACACCATGGGACCACGCAGCCGTCATACCGCTCAGGAAGGATAGGCGTTCTGTCTCCTAGAGATGAACGTACTTTGGTGCGAAAAGTGCAAATCAATCCCAGAACAACAGCAAAGGACCTTGTGAAGATGCTAGAGGAAACAGGTACAAAAGAATCTGTATCCACAGTAAAACAAGTCCTATATCGACATAAACTGAAAGGCCGCTCAGCAAGGAAGAAGCCACTGCTCCAAAACCGCCATAAAAAAGCCAGACTACGGTTTGCAACTGCACATGGGGACAAAGATCGTACTGTTTGGAGAAATGTCTGTTAGACATAGAACGGTTTGTCCATAATGACCATTATGTGAAAAATTATGTGGATATATTGAAGCAACATCTCAAGACATCAGTCAGGAAGTTAAAGTTTGGTCGCAAATTGGTCTTCCAAATGGACAATGACCCCAAACATACTTCCAAAGTTGTGGCAAAATGGCTTAAGGACAACAAAGTCAAGGTATTGGAGTGGCCATCACAAAGCCCTGACCTCAATCTTATAGGAAATTTGTGGGCAGAACTGAAAAAGTGTGTGCGAGCAAGGAGGCCTACAAACCTGACTCAGTTACACCAGCTCTGTCAGGAGGAATGGGACAAAATTTACCCAACTTATTGTGGGAAGCTTGTGGAAGGCTACCCAAAACGTTTGACCCAAGTTAAACAATTTAAAGGCAATGCTACCAAATACTAATTGAGTGTATGTAAACTTCTGATCCACTGGGAATGTGATGAAAGCAATAAAATCTGAAATAAATCATTCTCTCTACAATTATTCTGACATTTCATGAAGTGGTGACCCTAACTGACCTAAGACGGGGAATTTTTACTAGTATTGAATGTCAGGAATTGTGAAAAACTGAGTTTAAATGTATTTGGCTAAGGTGTATGTAAACTTCCGACTTCAACTGTATGAATAAACAAAGACATTTGTGGCGAGTGATTTCACCCTTTCAGGGTTTGCTGTAATTTTGATACGTAGTTTGCGGCCTCTTTGGGCTTTGTGAAAACTCTTGTCATGCCATTGTGATGGACATGTAGCTTGGAAGGAAAATGCAGGCTGTATTTCACCTCTGCCTATCACTTCTCGGAATGTGTGCTGTTGCTCCATCACCTCCATGGTGTAGTCAGGGAAGATGAGAACCTTTTGGCCTTTGTATTCCATAGCTCATCCAAGTCATAGAATTAGCTCCTTTTTCTTAAAGTGATGCACCCTTGCAATTTTGGTGCGCGGCTTGGCACCTGGTGAGGGCTTCGCCTGTAGAGAACAGTGCACGGTCAATGATGAAGGGCTTTGGGAAGTTGTCCTCGCCCAGCAGCTTGGGAATGAGCTTGGACACAAACTCTGTGGGTTTCGTTGATAGTTTTTATTACAGCCTCTTTCATTTGTTGACACATGGCCGTGGCAGAATCTTGTTGCTGGATATCTGGAGAGTTGTCATCATCAGTACTCAAAATTGACATATTTCACATTTTCGCTGCTAGTTAGTTCCTGGGGAATATACTAAACAACATGTGTGTATATATATATATATATATATAGCTTAAGTGATTTTTGCAATTCGTTCCAGTCATTGGCAGCAGAGAACTGGAAGGAAAGGCAGCCAAAGGAAGTGAGCCAGCCAACGAGAGCATACAGGTCGCAGTGGTGGGTAGTATATGGGGCTTTGGTGACAAAACGGATGGCACTGTGATAGACTACATCCAGTATGCTGAGTAGAGTGTTGGAGGCTATTTTGTAAATGACATTGCCGACATCAAGGGCCAGATGTACACAGAATGGTGTCCTCTGCGTAGAGGTTGATCAGAGAATCACCAGCAGCAAGAGCAACATCATTGATATATACAGAGAAAAGAGTCAGCCCGAGAATTGAACCCTGTGGCACCCCCATAGACTGCCAGAGGTCCGGACAATAGGCCCTCCGATTTGACACACTGAACTCTATCTGAGAAGTAGTTGGTGAACCAGGCGAGGCAGTCATTTGAGAAACCAAGGCTATTGAGTCTGCCGATAAGAATGCGATTGACAGAGTCAAAAGCCTTGGCCAGGTCGATGAAGATGGCTGCACAGTACTGTCTTTTATCGATGGCGGTTATGATACCGTTTAGGACCTTGAGCGTGGCTGATGTGCACCCATGACCAGCTTGGAAACCAGATTGCATAGTGGAGAAGGTACGGTGGGATTCAAAATGGTCCGTGATCTGTTTGTTAACTTATCTTTTGAAGATTTTAGAAAGGCAGGTCAGGATGGATAACTGACTGTGTATATTGGTTCCTGACTTCCCTGAAAAGTTGCATATCGCGGGGGCTATTCAATGCTAATGCAGTACGCCACAGGATGTTTTTGTGCTGGTCAAGGGCAGTCAAGTCTGGGGTGAACCAAGGGCTATATCTGTTCTTAGTTCTACATTTTCTGAACGGGGCATGCTTATTTAAGATGGTGAGGAAAGCACTTTTAAAGAGAAACCAGGCATCCTCTACTGATGGGATAAGGTCAAAATCCTTCCAGGATACCCGGGCCAGGTTGATTAGAAAGGCCTGCTCCCTGAAGTGTTTAAGGGAGCGTTTGACAGTGATGAGGGGTGGTCGTTTGACCACGGACCCATTACGGACGCAGGCAATGAGGCAGTGATCGCTGAGATCCTGGTTGTAGACAGAAAAGGTGTATTTAGAGGGCAAGTTGGTCAGGATGATATCTATGAGGGTGCCCATGGTTACGGATTTAGGGTTGTACCTGGTAGGTTCCTTGATAATTTGTGTGAAATTGAGGGCATCTAGCTTAGATTGTAGGACGGCCGGGGTGTTAAGCACATCCCAGTTTAGGTCACCTAACAGTACGAACTCTGAAGATAGATGGGGGGGCAATCAATTCACATAAGGTGTCTAGGGCACAGCTGATGGCTGAGGGGGGGTCTATAACAAGCGGCAACGGTGAGAGACATTTCTGGAAAGGTGGATTTTTAAAAGTAGAAGCTCGAATTGTTTGGTCACAGACCTGGATAGTATGACAGAACTCTGCAGGCTATCTCTGCAATAGATTGCAACTCCGCCCCCTTTGGCAGTTCTATCTTGTTGGAAAATGTTGTGGTTGGGGATGGAAATTTCAGAATTTTTGGTGACCTTCCTAAACCAGGATTCAGATACGGCTAGGACATCAGGGTTGGCGGAGTGTGCTAAAGCAGTGAATAAAACAAACTTAGGAAGGAGGCTTCTGATGTTAACATGCATGAAACCAAGGCTTTTACAGTTACAGAAGTCAACAAATGAGAGCGCCTGGGGAATAGGTGTGGTGCTGGGGGCTACAGGGCCTGGGTTAACCTCTACATCACCAGAGGAACAGAGGAGGAGTAGGATAAGAGTACGGCTAGAGGAACTGGTTGTCTAGTGCGTTGGGAACAGAGAATAAAAGAAGCAGATATCTGGGCGTGGCAGAATAGATTCAGGGCATAATGTACAGACAAGGGTATGGTAGGATGTGAATACAGCGGAGGTAAACCTAGGCATTGAGTGACGATGAGAGCGGTTGCGTCTCTGGAGGCACCAGTTAAGCCAGGTGAGGTCTCCGCATGTGTGTAGGGTGGGACAAAAGAGCCATCTAAGGCATTTAGGGCAGGGCTGTGGGCTCTACAGTGAAATAAAACAATAATAACTAACCTAAACAGCAGTAGACAAGGCATATTGACATTAGGGAGAGGCATGTGTAGCCGAGTGATCATAGGGTCCAATGAGCAGCAATAGGTGAGTCAGGGAACCATTCGGTAGTCGCTACTACGCTAGGCGAGCTGGAGACACGGCGATTCAGAAAGCTAGTGGGCTGGGGCCAGCAGATGCGACGTCGCAACGGAAAGGCCTGTTCAACCACCTCGGACAATTACGTTGGCAGACCAGTCGTGATGGATTGGCGGGGCTCCGTGTCGGCAATAAAGGGTCCAGGCCAATTGGCAAAAGAGGTACTTAGGTTGAGGCTAGCTCAAGGCTAACTGGTGCTTGCTTCGGGACAGAGGCGTTAGCCAGGAGTAGCTACTCGGATTGCAGCTAGCTAGCTGCGATGATCCGGTGTAATGGTCCAGAGCTTGCAGCTTGAAGACCGCTAGCAGTGGCTAACTGACTACCAGCTAGTTAGCTGGCTAGCTTCTGATGGGGGTTCCGGTTCTAAAGTATAAAAATAGCAGATCCGTACCACATTGGGTGAGGCGGGTTGCAGGAGAGTATATTCAGTCCGTAGATGGAAAGTGAGATTCAAATATATGAGAAATACATACAAAAACCCCAAAAGAAATCGATTATTTACACAGGACAAGACGGAACAAGACAAACACACATCCGACTGCTACGCCATCATCAATAAGGGAGAGCAGCCTTTACTGCCAAACGGTAGTCTAGGTAGCCTATTCTACTTCTTGCAAAGTAGTGTACCAGGATTGCCTTCTTTAGGCAATGCCTACTATGGGCGGACTGCTATCAATTTAGTTCATATGTTCAAATAAAAAGTGATATATAATTTTTTTAAACTACCTCTAGAATGTAATGGATACAGCTGGTGTCCAACTCGTAGAATATACTCAAGATATTCTTGATTGGAAAAACTAGCTTGGCAATGTCAGTGAAATATTCTTCTAGACAATGTATAAATTCAAGTCTCAACAGATAGACACTCAAACCACATGTCTCCCTACACTTTATGCACTTAAGCCATACCCTAAATGTACACACCTAAATCTACATAATTCATTGTCATAACTGTGAAGGCATACTTTTACGCTAAATAACGTGTTCCCTGCAATTGAACCACTAACTATAAATAACAGTCATTAATGCAAATCAACCGGTAACCATCAATTAATTTTCAATTCAATTTCTTAAAAACCTTATTGTAATATAAGTAACACTTTATTTTAAGTTAGCCCTACACATAGCCATTCATTTGTAGTTTATATGTACAGTACCAGTCAAAGGTTTGGACAAACCTACTCATTCCAGGGTTTTTCTTTATTTTTACTATTTTCTACATTATAGAATAATAATGAAGACATCAAAACTATGAAATAACACATATGGAATCACATAGTAACCAATAAAGTGTTAAACAAATGAAAATATATTTTATATTTGAGTTTCTTAAAAGTAGCCACCCTTTGGCTTGATGACAGCTTTGCACACTCTTGGCATTCTCTCAACCAGCTTCATGAGGTAGTCACCTCATGAACAAGAACAAATTCTTATTTACAATGACGGCCTGCCCTGGCCAAACCCTATCGACGCTGTGCCAATTGTGTGCCGTGATCAGGAGTCCCATAGGGTGGCGCACAACTGGCACAGCGTCGTCCAGGTTAGGGTTTGGCCGGAGTAGGCCGTCATTGTAAATAAGAATTTGTTCTTAACTGACTTGCCTAGTTAAATAAAAATAAAATTGTAAGCGCTTTCATTGTCTGCATATATGCCCACTTTATTTATCTTACAGTTCTGACTTGGCGTGCCAACTGAATACTGTAAGAACAGCCCATGTTCTGAATTCTGTTGCTGTACATTTCAAAAGTGCTGAACAAATAGTTATATTGACTACATCTGTCCTAGCTTGCTCATTAATGTCTTAATCGTAATTACGGATTGCCTCTTATCCCCTCGACGTTCCCGTATGCTATAGTTTGTACATCTCAATTATCAGTAGAAACCACATTTGTTTAAGTCAGCCATATAAGCTGTTTTTAAAAAGGCAGTAAATGAGGCTGAATGAACTGTTTCGCTGCCAGACAAGGCGCCGGTGTAGTGGTGGTAAGGATTCACTCCATGGTGCTGAAAAGTAAGCTCTGCTGTTGGGACAGCTTTAAAGGGAAAGGGGATGCCTAGTCAGTTGTACAACTGAATGCATTCAACTGAAACGTGTCTTCCGCATTTAACCCAACCTCTCAGAATCTGAGGTGCGGGGGGCTGCCATAATAGACATCCACGTCTTTTATGTAGACCCTAACAGTTTGTGAGCACCGTTTGTCACCTTTATATGCAATTAATGTATTGTTTAGTGGCTTTGCTAGCATGCATCATCAAATAAAAGTGTTTACCCCACCAAGATTTTCATGCAACAATCGCCACAGCATGACAGGCCCCATGGAAACAGCAAATTTGTCGCTAAACTTTCCAAATGTCGACAAGTTAAAATAGACTAAACATTGTGTGGTCCAGCATGCAGTTTAATAGGCTACAGAAATTATGAAACTCATATGGTGGTGTAAGTGCACAGTTATGAGATGGATGCTCCTTTACAATAAATAGAGGCTCTTATTCTGGTAACATGTTCGGCTGCCATTTGTCAAATAATCTCGCTTTTATCCATAATCTCATTGTGAAGGTTACCTACCCGCATTATATCTGCTTGTTTAGTCCCGCAGCGAGCCAGTCAAAAAAATGTCGGACATGACTTTGAAAACGCCAGCAAATCAGCTCATGTTCTGGCCCCTGACCATCCGCTCAATAAAGAAAATCATAATAAATCTGCCCCTGGTGGAATCTAGTTGATGAACCCTGGTTAGACAGATGGCCTGTTGCAGAAGCAAATAAGCATTTAAAATGTATTTTTATCCACTTGTAGAAGTGGGAGATTAAGAGGTAGTCTACTCGCACGTGAGTGAGGTCTAGAATCAACTACAATGTCAGCAACAATTGGAAAATAGGTCTGACCCATGTTTCTCCAAGTAAAAATATGGTCACACTTCAGAATAGGGAAGAGTTTTACTATGCCCACATTGAGACCACATACACAGGAGTTTCCACTCCAATTAGTGGAAAAAGTTTTGAATTGTTCTGCCTGTGTAAACACAGCATCAGAGTATTTTCTGTTTAACTTAGTCTAACAATTAATATGTCTTCATTATAGCTAATAAAGAGGGTATTAAGGATTGGCCAGAACTACATTACTTACGTTTCCATAGCAAATCACTTAAAGCCTAATATAGCTAATACAAGGCCTTACATATATAACTACAAATGTGGCTAATGTGTACCTTAAAATAAAGTCAATGGTTTAATAACTCAACATATACCAATCTTTTGAACCCGTTGAGGAGATGAAAATGATCACTGAATACAACGGCAAAAATGTATATTCTTCTAGTGATCCCAGTAGACCATTTTATTGTTCCATAGAAACAGACAATATGGACAGACATTATGGTGTAAATTGAGCTGCTTCACATGGGGTACTATTTCACATGGGGAAAGGGGGTGACCGCTCAGCATAGTGATGAAATCAATGTGCAGGCTCTGAAATAAAAGCACAAAAATGTGTCAATGCATACAACCATAACAGCCAACCATAACCAACAGAACAGTGCAAAATACATTGCAAAATAGATTGTTTATTAATGTCAGGTGATACTGCCAAGATAGCCGCAATGTCATCTATCATGAAATGTTGTTTAATACATCTATCATGAAATGTTGTTTAATACATCATAAAGTATAAAAGTTTTGTTTTTATTGATTACTTGAACATAAAATGCCTAATAGAAAACATGTTGCACTTACTTCCTTTAACTGCTTTCTTTCCTAAAGTTAGAAAGGGGAGAAGGAAACAATAGAAGTTAAAAAGCAAAAATTATCCAAATACAGGTGTACTGGCCCTGTACAAAGTTAATACGCTCCATTAAAAAAGCCCATTCTGAAATTGTAGTAGTGTTCTGCTGCTGCATGATAGTTTCTCCAAATCACCGATGTAAAGATCTTGTTCAGTTGCTAAAGACCATCCTCTTCAAGTCTGTGGCGTGCCATACCAACAATTTTAATTTATTTAACCAAGTAGGCAAGTTGAGAACAAGTTCTCATTAACAACTGCGACCTGGCAAAGCAGTCCAGTGCAACAGAACACTGTACTACGATTTCAGAGGTTTTGGTGTCAAACTTTTATTCAATTTAGCAGTAGACAACTCACCCCCATAAGAGACTTTGTAGTACAGGTATGTCATGACACCCAGGCCGACCCACATCTCCTGGTACGCCCCAGTGTAGTAAGGGCTCATCTTGGCCCACCAGCTTGTAAATACACGCCCTGCCATCTGTGTGAAAAAAAAAACATTTATTTACCAGGCAAAAAAACAGGGGGGGGGTCTACATTGGATGGAAATTAACTTAGGCCAAATGTACCACTACAACTGGCTAGCTTGTAGTATGTGGGTGGTGACAGACGCCTAGGTGAAAGATTGCTGGCTAGCTGTATAGCCTAGTACGCGACATGGTATATGCCCACGGACCAGAACTTGGAAGCACAGAGGACGTCGCATGACTTTCAACCACATCTACCTTCTTAGCTAACGTTAACCAGTTGTCCTGACACATGGCTGTTCTAAGAGTCAACTTAACGTTATCAAGGCACATTAGCTAGTATGTATGTCTATGTCAAAAGTAACAGCAAAAACTAGCTAGCTACATTTACACAATCATGCAAGGTTAGCTTGCTAAATTCCTGCAACTAACGTTAGTTAACTGTTAACGTTAGCCAGTTCGCTGGCTGACGTTAGGCCTCATGCAGAGGTTGTCGTCCTGGCTGGCATGCGTAGGTAAACCTAATATATATATATAACATAAAAAAACAAGTAATCTGATATATTTTATTAATATTTTTGCCCTGGGTATTGGTTTGTAGGCATACTAGAACATCTTTGTAGTGCCTTACCTTCAGTATGTGATGCGCGGTGAGAAGAAGGTCACTGTCAAAGCAAACAACAGCCAACAGTGTATGGTGTGTCGCAGAGCGTGCTGGGATATCCGTTTTCTTCTTTTGCCGCACGCAGAGGAGTAGTAGATGGCACTTACAGATTTAGCCACATTGCCACCCCGTGGTAGCCGCGATTTATCATCCAGCAAAAGCACTAGATCCACCGATATAACATTGAAAATGTGCTGTTCCATTATCTTCTCCAGTGATTTTTTGTCGACATTTAGAAAGTTTGCATAGAAAATAGACGTGACAATTGCGTTTCCATTTAACTATCTTGTCTCGCTAAAGACAGCTGGAGATAATTGTTTCGCAACACCTAAAACAATTATTGATTCGTAAAAACCTACAGTGTCGAATAAAAATTAAGTGGTTGAAGTGTTTCCATTATCCATAGTGGCTAATTGCGCATTCATAAATTGGCAACAGCCTGTTTGCCTTCTCACCTATCTGTTTCATGTCTCAGGTAGCCCGCGGAAGACAGCGTGGTTATAATATTAACTGGACGAATATTTGCCATATTATAATAACGTATTGCTACAGTCCGTGGCATGGTGAAATTTGCACTCCTGTAGATCTGAAGTAATTGGATGGTGAAACTTGTATTCAGCCAACCAGAAAAGCAAGGCAAAGCAATTCAGGCATTCTTGAAAGTCAGTCCAATCCTTGTCCTGCAAATAAACATTATTTTTTATAGTTGTAATTTTTTAAAATTTAGCAAGCAGTAGGCATTTAAAATTACATTTGTATTTATTTTTTGAGAACAAGTTCTCATTTACAACTGCAACCTGGCCAAGATAAAGCAAAGCAGTGCGACAAAAACAACAACACAGAGTTACACAAACAAACGTACAGTCAATAACAGAATAGAGAAGAAAAATAGAAAAATGTATGTACAGTGTGTGCAAATGTAGAAGAGTAGGGAGGTAGGCAATAAATAGGCCATATAGGGGGTGGATGTGGGGTGGAGCTTTAAAGTTAGGCCTATGTAATGACATCACGTGCACAGCGGGCCTTCAAAATTATTCGTCAATCATCATTTATTCAAAAAACAGTTTCCATCATAGTGTGTTGCAACAAAGAAAGTAAGACAACAGAACGATCCACCCCTGTCGAACGGATAACAATGTTGTTGATCTTTAGAAAATGTCTCCTATATCTGTCATTTCCATTATACATGTGGCAATGTTTTTGTTGTTGTGACATTGCTTTTGTTAAATAAACTTCGGTAAATGGAAACCTGTCTCCTATTACTGAGTGGACTAAATGATTTATTCCCAAGAGGAAGAGGCGAAGCGAGAGGGATAACTGGGCCCGAAATCTGTCTTCTCTAGCACGTGTCGAATTTGGTTAACCATTTTTTTATGTATTATTTGCTATGTGTGGTTTATTTGATCGAATATGTTTCGTAATAATTAGGTTGTTACGAGTGTTCTGATATAAGTAGGACAAGTGACATCCCGGCAACATAGAGAAAAAACACTTTACAGTTGTGCCTGATAGTCACTAGTAGTTACCTGGTCGTCATAAACATCGCCTATGTCTTCAAAATATATTCTTAAAATGTGATTTTAAATATAACCTAACCACACTGCTAACCTTAAATTAAGACCAAAATGCATTTTTTTCTCGACAGCCAATTTGGACATGTGGGTGTGTTAACTAGTGGAAACCATTGTTCCTAGTTGGGCACACGCGTATCTGCACTCTCATTGGCTAGAACGGCTCCACCTGATCTTGCCTCCTCGTGACTGCCTTCCATTTTTGAAGACTTTTCTTTTAATTGTTAGGGCAGCCACTAGATAATCTGTGTTTACCACAGGAGGTTGGTGGCAATTTAATTGGGGAGAACAGGCTCAGAATCGTCTCTGGAGCAGAATCGTCTCGTGTTAATGACTGGAGCAGAATAGGTGTAATGGTTTAAAATACATCAAACACAGCTGGTGTTTGATGCCATTACATTTGCTCCGTTCCGGCCATGGCTTATTCCAAAATGGATAATGATTTTTATGTCTATGATTCCACGTGAGCAAGGGATAGGTCTACAAGTCAAAAAGCCCCTAATAATGCATCTCCAGGAGACCTGTGGATAATGGAGCTGGCTACCAATAAATTTTCATTCAGTCATGGCTGGTTTGGGAATTTATTTGAATCACCAAAACTAATGGTTTGAAAGTAATTGAATATATTTTGGATGGTGTCTTTTTTCCCCCCCAGAGTCACCACCCGGCTGGCACGGGAAAGTAAATGTAGCAAAAAAAGAAACGTCCTCTAACTGTCAACTGCGTTTATTTTCAGCAAACTTAATATGTGTAAATATTTCTATGAACATAACAAGATTCAACAACTGAGACAAACTGAACAAGTTCCACAGACATGTGACTAACGGAAATGGAATAATGTGTCCCTGAGGGTCACCAGCTGCATTAAGTACCTCAGTGCATCTCCTCCTCATGGACTGCACCAGATTTGCCAGTTCTTGCTGTGTGATGTTACACCACTCTTCCACCAAGGCACCTGCAAGTTCCCAGAAATTTCTGGGGGGGAATGGCCCTAGCCCTCACCCTCCAATCCAACATGTCCCAGACGTGCTCAATGGGATTGAGATCCGGGCTTTTCGCTGGCCTTGGCAGAACACTGACATTCCTGTCTTGCAGAAAATAACACACAGAATGAGCAGTATGGCTGGTGGCATTGTCATGCTGGAGGGTCATGTCAGGATGAGCCTGCAGGAAGGGTACCACATAAGGGAGGAGGATGTCTTCCCTGTAACGCACAGCGTTGAGATTGCCTGCAATGACAACAAGCTCAGTCCGATGATGCTGTGACACATGACGGACCCTCCACCTACAGGCCTCGGTGTAACTCTCATTCCTTCGACGATAAACGCGAATCCGACCATCACCCCTGGTGAGACAAAACCGTGACTCATCAGTGAAGAGCACTTTTTTGCCAGTCCTGTCTGGTTCAGCGATGGTGGGTTTGTGCCCATAGGCAACGTTGTTGCCGGTGATGTCTGGTGAGGACCTGCCTTACAACAGGCCTACAAGCCCTCAGTCCAGCCTCTCTCAGCCTATTGCGGACAGTCTGAGCACTGATGGAGGGATTGTGCTTCCTGGTGTAGCTCGGAGAGTTGTTGTTGCCATCTTGTACCTGTCCCGCAAGTGTGATGTTCGGATGTACCGATCCGGTGCAGGTGTTGTTACACGTGGTCTGCCACTGCGAGGATGATCAGCTGTCCGTCCTGTCTCCCTGTAGTGCTGTCTTAGGCGTCTCACAGTACGGACATTGCAATTTATTGCCCTGGCCACATCTGCAGTCCTCATGCCTCCTTGCAGCATGCCTTAAGCACGTTCACACAGATGAGCAGGGACCCTGGGTATCTTTATTTTGGTGTTTATCAGTCAGTAGAAAGGCCTCTTTAGTGTCCTAAGTTTTCATAACTGTGACCTTAATTGCCTACCCTCTGTAAGCTGTTAGTGTCTTAATGACTGTTCCACAGGTGCATGTTCATTAATTGTTTATGGTTCATTGAACAAACATGGGAAACAGTGTTTAAACCCTTTACAATGAAGATCTGTGAAGTTATTTAGATTTTTACGAATTATATTTGAAAGACAGTGTCCTGAAAAAGGGACGTTTCTTTTTTTGCTGAGTTTATTCAGCAAAAAAAAAAATATGAAAATATGGTAGCCTATGCCAACACACTTTATTTTGCCATTATTCCTAAGGGAAGTTTGCTGGCTTCCTGACCAAATAGCAACCCAGTTGGCATGTGGCGTAGGCTACCAGTGATATTTCATGTCTTTTTCTTGTTGAAATCTGGTTGGGACGTCTTATAACCAGATCACAACCATATTAAGACATGAAAAAGAAGTCATATAAAATATGTCTCATTTTGGTTGATATCTGGTTTATGGTTGAAATCTGATTGAACTACTAACCACTTACCTACTCAATTAATAGACACCAATCTATATAAACATGTGCATAGTGTTTGTGGGCCATGCACCCATCAGATATAAGACACTTGAACCATTACAATTATTATAATTAGAGTAATTTTATTTTTCATCAGGTTTTGCATGATTCAGCTTGGGAAACAACAGCTGGCAGTGCGGCCCAAAACGGATTAGGGTTTCGTGGCATACTGTACCCAGTCAACACGCTTGGCCTATTCCATTTGAGACTCGGGGGGCTTCATGCGGGCCGAGCTCTTCCCGAGTCCGGCAGAATCATATTACTTTGGGCTCCGGCTAATGATACTCAAGTCAACTTCAGTTTATCCTTCCCAATAAACTTTTTTAGGAGTAGGGCCATTTGAAATGTTTATTCGGCAGGTGATGAAATACCAATTAAAAAAGCAAAGAAATGTTAGAATTTGCTAGATACAATGTGTCTCTGCGGTACTATAGCCATCAGAGATGGTCCCTAATTTAGAGAATCTCCGTTGCTATTGCTTTTACTAGCTAAGGCAGGGTTTTTTGTAGTTTGCAGTTCACCCAATTTAAAAGTGAACATTAATTTCCATAACATTTGTTCCAGGCTACCAGCATGTAAGATAAACATGCACAATAATACAGGATACAATTTGTGTCTCTGTGGTCCCATAGCTATCAGATATAGCTATGTAGAAATAGCTCCACCAATTCCTGGATGCTAAAATTCTAATAGTTTGGCTAAATGCAGTTTATGTGACAAAACAAGCAAGTATAGTGTAGAGAATCCGTGTACCATCTAAACCGATGTGAAGTATCTTTTCCATAACCACAAATATTGTATTTTTAGCTGTTTAAAGCTGGTGTACAAAACCGAAAGTAAAAGACGCAAAAAAGAAACGTAAGAATTGGAAGCATAGAAATTGCACACACAGGACAGATCTACCACTTCTTAGACTTGCTTTCAATAAGAATGACAGATCTATAACTAATTTCTATGTGAATTTGGTCGGGTCGCCCCAAAAAGGTACATACAGTGCCTTCGGAAAGTATTCAGACCCCTTGACTTTTTCAACATTTTGTTACGTTACAGCCTTATTCTAAAATGAATTAAACAAAAAAGAATCCTCAGCAATCTACACACAATACCCCAGAAATACCCTATTTACATAAGTATTCAGACCCTTAGATACGAGACTCAAAATTGAGCACAGGTGCATCCTGTTTCCATTGATCATCCTTGAGATGTTTCTACAACTTGATTGGAGTCCACCTGTGGTAAATTCAATTGATTGGAGATGATTTGGAAAGGCACATAGCTGTCTATATAAGGTCCCACAATCGGCAGTGCATGGCAGAGCAAAAACCAAGCCATGAGGTCAAAGGAATTATCCATAGAGCTCAGAGACAGGATTGTGTCAAGACACAGATCTGGGGAAGGGTACCAAAACATTTCTGCAGCATTGATGGTCCCCAAGAACACAGTGGCCTCCATCTGTCTTAAATGGAAGAAGTTTGGAACCACCAAGACTCTTCCTAGAGCTTCCTAGGCGTTCGGCGGTCGACGTCAACGGTCTTCTAGCTACCGCCGATCTACCTTTCATTTTCTATGTGTATTGTCTTCATTATACACACCTGGTTTCTATCCCATAATTACATGTTCCTTATTTAAACCCTCTGTTTCCCCCATGGTTTTGTTTGTTTGTTCTATGTTAGATGTTCTTTATTTGTGAGCGTGTATTTCACTACCAATTTTTGGTAGTTTGTATTTTGAGTAAATATACGTGATTACTCATCTCCGTTGTCCTGCGCCTGACTCTGCTTACCTGCTACACTGAGACACCTGACAGCCCGGTCAAACTGAGCAATTGGGGGAGAATTGTCCATAGAATTTGGTTAGGGAGTTGACCAAGAACCCGATGGTCACTCTGACAGAGCTCCAGAGATCCTCTGTGGAGATGGGAGAATCTTCCAGAAGGACAACCATCTCTGCAGCACTCCACCAACCAGGCCTTTATGGTAGACTGGCCAGACAGAAGCCACTCCCCAGTAAAAGGCACATGACAGCCTGCTGTGATTTTGCCAAAAGGCACCTAAAGGAATCTCAGACCATGAGAAACAAGATTCTCTGGCCAAGATTGAACTCTTTGGCCTGAATGCCAAGCGTCACGTCTGGAGGAAACCTGGCACCATCCCTATGGTGAAGAATGGTGGTGGCAGCATCATGCTGTGGGGATGTTTTTCAGCAGCAGGGTCTGGGAGACAGGATGGAGGGAAAGATGAACGGAACAAAGTACAGAGAGATCCTTGATGAAAAACTGCTCCAGAGCGCTCAGGACCTCAGACTGGGGTGAAGGTTCACCTTCCAACAGGACAACGACCCAAAGATCACAGACAAGACAACACAGGAGTGGTTTTGGGACAAGTCTCTGAATGTCCTTGAGTGGCCCAGCCAGAGCCCAGACTAGAACTTGATCGAACATCTCTGGAGAGACCTGAAAATATCTGTGCAGCAACGCTGCCCATCCAACCAGACAGGGCTTGAGAGGATCTGCAGAGAATAATGGAAGAAACTCCCAAAATACAGGTGTACCAAGCTTGTGGTGTCATACCCAAGAAGACTTGAGTCTGTAATCGCTGCCAAAAGGTACTTCAGCAAAGGTCTGAGTAAAGGTTCTGAATACTTATGTAATTGTAATTTCAGGGAAGTTTTTTTTAATAAATTTGCTCAAATTTATAAAATATGTTTTTGCTTTGTCATTATGGGGTATTGTATGTAGATTGATGAGGGAAAAAAACTAATCAATTATAGAATAAGGCTGTAACATAACAAAATGTGGAAAACGTCAAGGGGTCTGAATACTTTGACTGCACTGTAGGCTGTGAGAAATGGTTAGAACCTGTTATTTTTGGTATAATGCTTTAAGGGAGGGAAAAGCAGTTATTTGTGTAGGTGTATACAATTACTGTGCGACTCTGTACATTCTAAGTTTTTCTCCGGTTTCATCCTGATTGTAAACTAACCTGCAATTGCTTGAATAAACTCGTATTGCTGATAAATGAGTTCTGCCTGATTCCTCAACAATCTAGTGCTGTGACCCAGATGAAAGCGGTACGAGAAGAAGTCGACCCATCTTTTTCGGCTTGGACCCAGATATTCCTTGGCCAAATTACTAAAAAGAGGGACCTTATTAAAAAATCCCTACATAAGGAGTTGACAAGCTATCAGCTCGGTGCCCTATTCATCTACAAATTGGGTAAAATGTGCAGGTTCATTTAAAGGTGATATTGTAGTGTTGTACATTATTTGATGTACATTATTTGATCATAAAAGTTGCAAGACCAAGATTTTGGAAATTGTGATATTCCATACTTAAGGTATTTCCTAAGTACAGTACCATAATAATTTGGTAAATCAAGATTGTAAGATATTTCCTGTATGTTTCTCAGCGGCATGGACTGGGAGACTAGTCAGGATCGAGGCAAAGATGAACGGAGCAAAGTACAGAGAGATCCTTGATGAAGACATGCTTCAGAGCACTCAGGACCTCAGACTGGGGCAAAGGTTCCCCTTCCAACAGGACAACGACCCTAAGCACACAGCTAAGACAATGCAGGAGTGGCTTCCAGAGAAGTCTCTGAATGTCCCAGCCAGATCCCAGACATGAACCCGATCGAACATCTCTGGATGTTCCAAACTTCCTTTAGATTCTTTGGGGGGGGGATTATCTTTTGTAACGTGTAGTGATTCTGTTATTCAATGTGTTTTCATCAAATAATTTGTACATATATTTTTGATACTTTCTAAATCAAACAGGCAAAATGATCCTTGGTAAGACCTTAAAACAATTCCATATAGTTTAGTAGAACCCCCCCGCCCCCCCTCTTAGATTTTTACGGGTTAACTGCCTTTTTCCATTTTTTTTTATTATATTTGTTTGTAGGAATCTTCTAGCTTGGATGGAGGAGGGAACAAATGGAACAAGTACATTAGTTATACAACCTGCTGACTAATACATGTATATAGCCTATGTTTTGATGTCTATCTCTCTCCGTCTGTCTGCCAGATTGATGAGGGACAACATAGTCAATGTACTTGCTAGGCTAAATCGAACTTATTGAAAACCTTAGGTAATTAATTGGTTAATCATGATTTTTCCCTGTCTTTACAGTTCCTGAAACATGTCAATAACCTGATGCATGGGCTCTACAGC
This sequence comes from Brachymystax lenok tsinlingensis, assembly GCA_030435695.1. NCBI lineage: Eukaryota > Metazoa > Chordata > Actinopteri > Salmoniformes > Salmonidae > Brachymystax > Brachymystax lenok. The sequence continues at coordinate 13,751,851 of CM059796.1, forward strand.
AGTGCTTGGCCACCCATTCAGTTACCAGTGACCTATTCTGCCACATCCCAGGGAAAGGAGAGCAGAACCATCCCTCCTTAAATCCATAGTCATTGACAGTAAGTTTTGTGTGCAAATTTGTTTTTCTTCGCTTTGATACTCTGATCTTCAATGTGAATTTATGCCTACATCCAGCTTAGTAAGAGCTAGGTTGTACTAGCTATGATAAAAAGATGGCGACGGAGGGTGCCGTCTTATCGGCTCTTAACCAACCATGCTATTTTTTCGAATTGTTCGTAAAATCGCAACGGACGCAAGGGATATACCATGGATACCTGACCAGGCCCAGATCCCCGTGATTCGCTGGAAAAGGAAACGTAGGCTTTGCGGAAAGAGATCAGGATGCTTTTTGAGGATCAGGCGACAAGTGGCTAATCTGCCCTTGCCTTCCGTTCTGCTAGCTAACGTTCAATAGCTGGAAAATATATGGGACGAACTGAAAGCACGTATATCCTACCAACGGGACATTAAAAACAGTAAAATCTTATGTTTCACAGAGTCGTGGCTGAACGACAACATTAAGAACATACAGCTGGCGGGTTATACACTATCGGCAGGATAGAACAGCAGCCTCTGGTAAGACACGGGGCAGGGGGCCTATGCATATTTGTAAACAATAGCTGGTGCACGATATCTAAGGAAGTCACAGGGTTTTGCTTGCCTGAGGTACTCAGCTGTAGACCACACTATCTACCTAGAGAGTTTTCATTCATACCACCACAGACCGAGGCTGGCACTAAAACTGCACTCAATGAGCTGTATTCCGCCATAGGAAAACAGGAGAACTCTCATACAGAGGCGGCGCTCCTAGTGGCCTGGGATTTAATACAGGGGAAACTTAAATCAGTTTTACCTCATTTCTATTAGCATGTTAAATGTGCAACCAGAGGGAAAAACATTCTAGAACACCTTTACTCCACACACAGAGACACCCTCCATTTGGAAAATCTGACCATGACTCTATCCTCCTGATTCCTGCTTACAAGCAAAAATTAAAGCAGGAAGCACTAGTGACTCATCTATAAAAAAGTGGTCAGATGAAGCAGATGCTAAACTACAGGACTGTTTTGCTAGCACAGACTGGAATATGTTCCGGGATTCTTCCGATGGCATTGAGGAGTACACCACATCAGTCACTGGCTTTATCAATAAGTGCATTGAGGACGTCGTCCCCACAGTGACTGTACGTACATACCTAAACCAGAAGCCATGGATTACAGGCAACATTCGCACTGAGCTAAAAGGTAGAGCTGCCGCTTTCAAGGAGCGGGACTCTAACCTGGAAGCTTATAAGAAATCCCGCTATGCCCTCCGACTAACCATCAAACAGGCAAAGTGGCAATACAGGACTAAGACTGAATCGTACTACACCGGCTCCGACGCTCGTCGGATGTGGCAGGGCTTGCAAACTATTACAGACTACAAAGGGAAGCACAGCCCAGAGCTCCCCAGTGACACAAGCCTACCAGACGAGCTAAATAACTTCTATGCTCGCTTCGAGGCAAATAACACTGAAACATGCACGAGAGCATTAGCTGTTCCGGACGACTGTGTGATCACGCTCTCCGCAGCCGATGTGAGTAAGACCTTTAAACAGGTCAACATTCACAAGGCTGCTGGGCCAGACAGATTGCCAGGACGTGTACTCCGAGCATGCGCTGACCAACTGGCAAGTGTCTTCACTGACATTTTCAATCTCTCCCTGTCTGAGTCTAATACCAACATGTTTCAAGCAGACCACCATAGACCCTGTGCCCAAGAACACTTAAGGTAACCTGCCTAAATGACTACCGACCCGTAGCACTCACATCTGTAGCCATGAAATGCTTTGAAAGACTGGTCATGGCTCACATCAACACCATTATCCCAGAAACCCTAGACCCACTCCAATTTGCATCCCGCACCAACAGATCCACAGATGATGCAATCTCTATTGCACTCCACACTGCCCTTTCCCACCTGGACAAAAGGAACACCTATTTGAGAATGCTATTCATTGACTACAGCTCAGCATTCAACGTCATAGTGCCCTCAAAGCTCCTCACTTAGCTAAGGACCCTGGGACTAAACACCTCCCTCTGCAACTGTATCCTGGACTTCCTGACGGTTCGCGCCCAGGTGGTAAGGGTAGGTAACAACCCATCCGCCACACTGATCCTCAAAACGGGGGCCCCTGAGGGGTGCTCAGTCCCTTCCTGTACTCCCTGTTCACTCATGACTACACGGCCAGGCATGACTCCATCTCCATCATTAAGTTTGCAGACGACACAATAGTGGTAGGCCTGATCACCGACAACGACGAGACAGCCTATAGGGAGGAGGTCTGAAAACCTGGCCGTGTGGTGCCAGGACAACAACCTCTCTCTCAACATGATCAGCCCCATTCTCATCGACGGGGCTGTAGTGGAGCAGGTTGAGAGCTTCAAGTTCCTTGGTGTCCACATCACCAACAAACTAACATGGTCCAAGCACATCAAGACAGTCGTGAAGAGGGCACGACAAAACCTGTTCCCCCTCAGGAGACTGAAAAGATTTGGTAATGGTCCTCAGATCCTTAAAAGGTTTTACAGCTGCACTATCGAGCATCCTGACGGGTTACATCACTGCCTGGTATGGCAACTGTGTATGAGAAAATTGTTATTTTTTGAAGACATCTATAAGCTAAAACTGCCATGAACTTCTTCAACTAGTGCCATTTAAATACTTTTAACCAGCTCAGTCCAAAGTTTCTTCAGGAATTTCCTTTTCTAGTTTTCTTTCAAAATCTTAATTTGACAAAGTTGTAATGTGCTGATTCTCTTCACTGCAGATCTGACCCATCAAACCACTCTTCAAGAGGGCCACTACGCTCCAGATCGCCTTCTGTGCTCAGGTATCCTTGATGAGGATCTACCCAGTCACACCACTCTTATTAATCCTTAATAAAATAAAACAATGGGCCTTTATACTCTGTGTCCCAGTCTTTATATGCATGTAATGTATGTGAGGGAATTATGGAACAATTACTGTATGCAGATATGCAAAAAATATATATTTGTTTTGTTTTTATCTATTTTAAATGTAAGAATATAGTGAGCTCCAAAAGTATTGAAATGTAATAATGACTATGAGTACTGTCAGCTTTAATTTTAGGGTATTTTCATCCATATCGGGTGAACGTTTAGAAATTACAGAACTTTTTGTACATAGTCTCCCCATTTCAGGGGACCAAAAGTATTGGGACAAATTCACTTACAGTATATGTGTATTAAAGTAGTCAAAAGTTTAGTATTTGGTCCCATATTCCTCGCACGCTTGTGACTACACACATGCTGGATGCATTGGCTGTTTGTTTGGGTTGTATTTCAGATTATTTTGTGCCCAATAGAAATGTATGGTAAATAATGCATTGTGTCATTTTGGAATCACTTTTATTATATTTAAGAAAATATTATGCTTCTAAACCCTTCTACATTAATGTGGATGCTGCCATGATTACGGATAGTCCTGAATGAATCGTGAATAATGAGTGAGAAAGTTACAGACGCATAAATATCATACCCCCAAGACATGCTAACCTCTCACTATTACAATAACAGGGGAGGTTAGCAATTTTGAGGGGTATATTTGTGCTTGATCACTCAATTTGAGACAAAATATCCACAGGCAAGTATTATTAAACCGACTTTTCAAAATGCTGGTACTGCGTTGAGATTTTTATAACCTGACACAGGCCCAAAACCATGTAAAGTCGGTTTAATACAACTTTACTGTGGATATTTCTCAAATCTCCAAAGGCTTAAGGACGAATTTTGAACTGTTTAAAAAAAAAAAAAAAAAAAAACATTCTCACTTGTAAAGGGACTGTTCGGTATTCTGGAATGTATTTGTTAGCATCACGGAAGCATAAGAGGCTAGAGGGAAATGTGATCGGATATGTGCATCGACAAGGTTGTTAGCTGTTTTCCAGTATCAAAGTCTTGTGTCAATTAGGCTGTGTCACAAAGATACCACCGGAGTATATGTATCTACTTCTTTACTGTCAATTGGTGTAATGATGTCATACTATTGTCATAGTAATACTGTACCTACATTGGCGTAATACCTGCACGGGAGATGGCAAGTGTCTTGTTTTGCACGCTTTGTATAAAATAATAAAATGCAGGATGACAGAATCTTTATAAATGTAGCTATACTTTATTAGCTAAACTCTGGCATGTTCGTGTCTCAGGCCATGATGAACTGCAATGACCTACGACCTGGGTGGTCTAAACCAATCACAGCGCAGTGTGATATGACAGTGACATAACCAATATCAATTCAGTGTTAGCACATATGAATATTACATCCCCCTTCTTTTGAAAAAGAAAATGTTACCATTGTTTCAAACATTTATTTTGCATAGATCTTCTGTAGTATGACTCTGTAGCATTATGAATACTATATCAACATAACACTGCAAAAAAAAATCAACATTCTGTTACTTTAGAATAAAAATATGCACATTTTCAACAAATGCAATATCAAAGCTTTTCAGCATTAACTGTTCAATAACAAGTGTACAGTCTGGAACTCTTTTAGGGCAGCGATCCGCCTACACCCAATGACATTTCACAGGTCAAGTATAGCTCTAGGCTTGACCTCTGTTCCTGACCTTCTGTGGTATGAACCTGAGCATGCTTCTGTGTCATTCAACAGTTATAGCATGTGTGGTGTTCCAGGTTAATATGTTGTCTGTTGTGTGTGTGTTTAGTCCATCAAGGTCTCTTTCAGGGAAACGGTTCAACTCGTCAGTGTGTTGTTATTTTGTGTTCAACTGGTGACATTGATTGCGGTGGTACACGCTCCTGCGGTGCGGACATTATACGACCATTCAGTGTCAGCTGGCTGGATGACAAGTGCTGGATTCAAGTTCCCATATTCCTGGATTCTGACTGACTCTGTCATGCAGTGGTGTCGGTGGTCTAGCAGACCTGCCGTAGTATCTTTGGTGTTACTGTCTCTGTGCACTTCCTTGTAGCTGATGACCTCAGTCTGTAGCTGCTGGTTGGTGTTGAGAAGGATTGAGTGAAGTCTGCAACTCATCAACAGCGGTGCTGGTGACATGAAGTTGTCAACTGGAGCCGGGAAGAATCCATCCGGGAAGAACTATTGGATGTCAGCCACCATTATAGCTACAATTATAACCTAGACAATTGTCAGATGTGGGCGTTAACAAGCAAAGAACTGAGAGGAAGATAATTGTAGAGCAGGGCCAATGGGAGTTGTTCATGAACATACAAGGAGTGATTCTATACGTTAAGCAGGGACAGAATACTATAAAGGAAGAGCTCTGTGATAAGGGAGTCTGTCTCTTTCCATGGGAGAGGCTCGGCTTTAATCCGTTAAATTAAAGTCTAAATTGAATTCACAAGTTCCGGTATCTGTGTAAATATTCGACTCAAGATTTTCCACAACAGAAGAGGAAGGGCGGGGGCGTATCTTCGTGATTAACGACTCTTGGTGTAATCATAACAACATACTCAAATCCTTCTGCTCACCCGACCTAGAACTCCTTACAATCAAATGCCGGCCATATTACCTTCCAAGAGAATTCTCGTCAGTTATCGTCACAGCTGTGTACATTCCCCCTCAAGCAGACACCAAGACGGCCATCAAGGAACTTCACTGGACTCTTTGTAAACTGGAAACCATATATCCTAAGGCTGCATTTATTGTAGCTGGGGATTTTAACCAAGAAAATTTGAGAACTAGGCTACCTAAATTCTATCAGCATATTGATTGTACTATGCGCGGGGGTAATACACTCGATCACTGCTACTCTAACTTCCGCAATGCATACAAAGCTCTCCCCCACCCTCCCTTCGGCAAATCCGACCACGACGCCATCTTGCTCCTACCGTCTTATAGGCAGAAACTGGACTTTCTGACGGGCCGCCCCCAGGTGGTGAAGGTAGGAAACAACATCTCCAATTTGTTGACCCTCAACACTGGGGCCAAACACAGACAAACTGAAATGATCCATCCACACAGACAGCGTGGTGAAGAAGGCGCAACAGCGCCTCTGCAACCTCAGGGGCGGTAAAAACCCTAACTTTTACAGATGCACAATCAAGAGCATCCTGTCGGGCTGTATCACAGCCTGGTACGGCAACTGCACCGCCCTCAACCGCAAGGCTTTCCAGAGGGTGGTGCGGTCTGCACAATGCATCACCGAGGGCAAACTACCTGCCCTCCATAATACATATAGCACCCGATGTCACAAGAAGGCCAGAAAGATCACCAAGGACAACAAACACCCAAGCCCCTGCCTGTTCACACCGCCACCATCCAGAAGGCGAGGTCAGTACAGGTGCATCAAAGCTGGGACCGAGAGACTGAAGAACAACTTCTATCTCAAGGCCATCAAACTGCTAAACAGCAATCACTAACTCAGAGGCTTCTGCCTACATTGAGACCCAATCACTGGCCACTTTAATAGATCGATCACTAGTCACTTTAAACAATGCCACTTTAAATAATGCCACTTTAATAATGTTTACATATCTTACATTACTCATATCATATCTACAGTGAGGGAAAAAAGTATTTGATCCCCTGGTGATTTTGTACGTTTGCCCACTGACAAAGAAATAATAAGTCTATAATTTTAATGGTAGGTTTATTTGAACAGTGAGACAGAATAACAACAAAAAAATCCAGAAAAACGCATGTGAAAAATGTTATAAATGGAATTGCATTTTAATGAGGGAAATAAGTATTTGACCCCCTCTCAATCAGAAAGATTTCTGGCTCCCAGGTGTCTTTTAAACAGGTAACGAGCTGAGATTAGGAGAACACTCTTAAAGGGAGTGCTCCTAATCTCAGTTTGTTACCTGTATAAAAGACACCTGTCCACAGAAGCAATCAATCAATCAGATTCCAAACTCTCCACCATGGCCAAGACCAAAGAGCTCTCCAAGGATGTCAGGGACAAGATTGTAGACCTACACAAGGCTGGAATGGGCTACAAGACCATCGCCAGGCAGCTTGGTGAGAAGGTGACAACCGTTGGTGCGATTATTCGCAAATGGAAGAAACACAAAAGAACTGTCAATCTCCCTCGGCCTGGGGCTCCATGCAAGATCTCACCTCGTGGTGTTGCAATGATCATGAGAACGGGGAGGAATCAGCCCAGAACTACACGGGAGGATCTTGTCAATGATCTCAAGGCAGCTGGGACCATAGTCACCAAGAAAACAATTGGTAACACACTACGCCGTGAAGGACTGAAATCCTGCAGCGCCCGCAAGGTCCCCCTGCTCAAGAAAGCACATATACATGCCCGTCTGAAGTTTACCAATGAACATCTGAATGATTCAGAGGACAACTGGGTGAAAGTGTTGTGGTCAGATGAGACCAAAATGGATCTCTTTGGCATCAACTCATCTCGTCGTGTTTGGAGGAGGAGGAATGTTGCCTATTACCCCAAGAACACCATTCCCACCGTCAAACATGGAGGTGGAAACATTATGCTTTGGGGGTGTTTTTCTGCTAAGGGGACAGGACAACTTCACCGCATCAAAGGGACGATGGACGGGGCCATGTACCGTCAAATCTTGGGTGAGAACCTCCAGGCAGAACCAGCCAGGGCATTGAAAATGGGTCGTGGATGGGTATTCCAGCATGACAATGACCCGAAACACACGGCCAAGGCAACAAAGGAGTGGCTCAAGAAGAAGCACATTAAGGTCCTGGAGTGGCCTAGCCACTGTTGTTATTCTGTCTCTCACTGTTCAAATAAACCTACCATTACAATTATAGACTGATCATTTCTTTGTCAGTGGGCAAACGTACAAAATCAGCAGGGGATCAAATTTCATTTTTCCCTCACTGTATATACTGTATTCTATACCATCATTGCACCTTGCTTATGCCGCTTGGCCATCACTTATCCATATATTTACATGTACATATTCTCATTGACCCCTTTTAGATTTGTGTGTATTAGGTAGTTGTTGGGGAATTGTTTGATTACTTGTTAGATATGACTGCACTGTCGGAACTAGAAGCACAAGCATTTCGCTACACTCACATTTACATCTGTTAACCATGTGTATGTGACCAATACCATTTGATTTGATTTGGAGTGTTGTGGTACTCAAGGCCTCTGAGGTAGGGGCCTCTCTTGTCTGCTTTTGCTTTAGCAATCTGCACAGATTTCTCAGCAAGGCCATTTGAGGGTATCCACTGAGCACGAACCTACGCCGATGTCCATGGACGTCTTTTTTTGGTCTGGTCCGGCCTTGATTTTTCCCAAACAGAGATGCCTATTATTAGTTCAATTTTGGGGTAGGGGGGATGGTGGCATTGACCCTTGCCCGTTCGGCGTAGAAAAGGGGCAGGTTCGGTAGTAGTGCCCCTGCCTCCAGCACAGGTTGCAGGGTCGTGTTGATTTGCTGGTGTGGTCGCCTTTGCTGATTTTACAGATGATGGCTGTACAGGCTGCAGCCAGATGGCTCAGTTGGCCACAGTTCCTGCACAACTTGAGCATGCCGTAGTAGTGGACAGAGCCCCTGTTGTTTCCCAGGGTGATGGTGCTGGGTATGTGTTGGACTTAAAGGGGGTAGTTCATGCAAAATTTATATTTGGGTTAAATTCTTCTTACCTTAAACTGTGTCTGAATGCCCATTGTGACAGAATCCACAATAATCCATTATTTACTTCTGGCTACAGATTTCATGAATGGAAACAGCTGCACTGAAAGCCAAAACTTCCTCAAAAACACTTCCTTACAGCTGAAAAATCCCCACAATTCAATGGTGTGAGGATTTGTACGCTATGGTTGTAAAAATCATCACAGCATGAGATTTCTCACAGTTCAATTCAGGGTTAACTCTGGGGTGTGAAGACATGCTTTCCGAAATCAAGAACATTTTTATTTTTTTTATTTTACTTTGTTGATCAGGTTGTGTAGATCAATAGGATAACATTTCTATTGAATACCTTTTTAGATTTTATTTTAAGGCATCATAATGTATAGACGTTGCAAGGGGTGTGTCAATTTTCACTAGGCACTGTATGTGGCCTGACCAAATTCATGTAGAATTTAGATTTATAGATCTGTCATCCTCAGTGAAAGAAAGTCTGACAAATGGTAGATCCATGCTTTGTGCGCTATTTCTAGGGCTGGGACAATACCAGCATAGCAATATTTTTTCCAAACTCTTTTGTCCTTTAAAAACCTGCTGTATGTAAAATAAAAATAAATGTGACTGGATGACATGATGTTTGTTCCCAACATTAGGGGTGTTTTCCGAAAGAAGTTAAATCTGCTTTGTGTTTTGTTGTATTTCAATATTGGTATCGTCTCTCCCATAGCTATTTCTATGCTTTCCATCCTTAAGTTTAGCTTTTGTGTCTTTTTACTTTCGGTTTTGTACTCTAGCTTCAAACAGCTGAAAAAAAAAAGATTGGTTATTGAAAATATATTTCACAGTGATTTAGATTGTACAATGATTAGCTACACTAGGGAGTTTCAAACCTAAGCTACACCATTGCTCAGTTACCCACACATCAGCACACATACAGTACATACAATGCCTTCAGAAGGTATTCATACCCCTTAAATTTTTCCACATTTTGTTGTGTTACAGCCTGAATTCAAATTAAATGGCTTTCTCTCACCGATCTACACACAATACCCCATAATGACAAAGTGAAAACATGTTATTAGACATTTTTGCAAATGTATTGAAAATGAAATACAGAAATATCTCATTTATATAAGTACTTACACTGCTGAGTCAATACATGTTAGAATCACCTTGGGCAGCGATTACAACTACTGTAAGTCACCTTTGGCCTTATGGTGAAATCCCTGAGCAGTTTCCTTCCTCTCCGGCAACTGAGTTATGAAGGATGCCTGTTTCTTTGTAGTGACTGGGTGTATTGATACACCATCCAAAGTGTAATTAATAACCTTTCCATATTTTTTTACCCATCTATCAATAGGTGCCCTTCTTTGCGAGGCATTGGAAAACCTCCTGGTCTTAGTGGTTGAATCTGTGTTTGAAATTCACTGCTCGACTGAGGGAGGTTACAGATAATTGTGTGTGTGGGGATGAGGTAGTCATTCAAAAATCATGTTAAACACTATTATTGCACACAGTGAGTCCATGCAATTTATGGTGACTTGTTAAGCACATTTTTACCCATAATAAAAGGGTTGAATACTTGACAAGAAATTTCAGCTTGACATTTTTTATTAATTTGTAAACATTTTTAAAAACATAATTCCACTTTGACATTATGGGGTATAGTGTGTAGGCTAGTGACACAAAATCTCTATTGAATCCATTTTAAATTCAGGCTGTAACACAACAAAATGTGGAAAAATTCAAGGGGTGTGAATACTTTCTGAAGGCATTGTATGTCCAAGAGCTATCCAGGTCAGATAGGGGAGAGGCGTTGTACTGTAAAGTGTTGTTTTATTTGTGTTTTAAAGCTAATTTTGCTGTTTGCTTGACTAATTTGAGGCAGAACGCTATATGCTGTGCGTTGTCTTTGGGGACTGTGAAGAGACCTCTGGTGGCTTATGTTTGTCAGAGTGATATGTATGTTGACTATACAGCCAATTTGGAATTTTTCTCACAAAAACAAGAATTGATGCAGTCAATTTCTCCTCTACTTTGAGCCAAGAGAGACGGACATGCACACTGTTGACATTAGCCCTCTGGGTACATTGAAGGGCAAGACATTCTGCTCTACTCTGGGACAGCTGCATCTTTTCTAGGTCCTTCTTTGCGGTACTTGACCAGTATAACCGGTACTTGTTTGGTCGACTGTGGTGTTAAAAATGCTGATCATCTCTTCATCACAGACAGACTTCTCCCCATCTCTACAACAATTTATTCAACATGCCATGACCATGACAATTTAGTCTAAGGTGACACCAAGAAGTTTAGTCTCAATATACTCAACAATCCCATCACTCATCACCAGATTCAGTGGAGGTCTAGAACATAGGAAATTATTTGTTCCTTAATACAATGCATTTAATTTCAGATATGTATAGAACATAGGCATGTTTACCTAGCCAACCCAATTCCAATAATTTGGCATATTCGATACAGACCTGGTCCTTTTCCCAAAATGTCAGCAGCGAAAGACCACGTGGAATCAGGGTTTCGTTAATAAAAAATAAATGCTTCGATTTCATACTAAATATGTGCATAAGATCAGTTTTAAAAATGTGAGTATGCATGATTTATAAAATGTTTGTACGAATGTATAAAGTGTCGTAAATCAACCATAATCTTTCATTTATAAATCAGAAATGTTTGTAAAATTGAGTGCACATGCATGAGCATTGCAGCCCCGCTTGGTAAACAGCCCTCACGGTAACAAGTTACATTTATTTGCTATATAAGGCTATGGATTACGACAAAAACAGACAAAATAAGGTAATTTTCCAAATGTTCTCCACGCCACCTTCATCCAGTGGCATCATTTGAAAGATGAGATTTCTCAAAAAAGATTTTATACTATTTAATACAATTTAAATTATATTGAATGTTTCACAATGATCATAAATATTCAAATTGACGGCCGTCATGTATTAAATGTAAGATGGATTAATGGCATGGTGATTTCAGTTTTGTTATATAAACACTGCAAGGCAATTGCAACCAACAGGCAGAACTTAACGCGTGTTAATGCATGGGTGTATTCATTACAATTCCGGAGCAAAACATTTTACAACAGGAACAGTTAAATCCAAACGGAAACCATTTTGCAACAAAAACAAGTTACTATTGGACAAATTCAGGTCAACCCCACCCCGTTTCTTTCCGTTTGCTTCTTAAATGTTAAATGATTTGTGTTGCAAGACGCAATGAACAAACCTATAGATTTCTTAAAATGCTACTAACGGGAAATGGGTTTTTCTTTATTTTTACTATTTTACACATTGTAGAATAATAGTGAAGACATCAAAACTATGAAATACAACATGATTCCATATGTGCTAAGTAAAAAAAGTGTTATTTTAGAGATTCTTCAAATAGCCACCCTTTGCCTTGATGACAGCTTTGCACACTCTCAGCATTCTCTCAACCAGCATTCACCTGGAATGCTTTTCCAACAGTCTTCCCACACATGCTGAGCATTTGTTGGCTGCTTTTCCTTCATTTTGCGATCCGACTCATCCCAAACCATCTCAATTTGGTTGAGGTCGGGGGATTGTGGAGGCCAGGTCATCTGATGCAGCACTCCATCACTCTCCTTCTTGGTAAAAGTAGCCCTTACACAGCCTGGAGGTGTGTTGGGTCATTGTCCTGTAGAAAAACAAATGATCGTCCCAAACCAGATTGGATGGCGTATTGATGCAGAATGCTGTGATAGTCATGCTGGTTAAGTGTGCCTTGAATTCTAAATAAATCATAGTGTCACCAGCAAAGCACACCTACACCATAACAGCGCCTCCTCCTCTGTGCTTTATGGTGGGAAAGATAATCCGTTCACCCACACCGCGTCTCACAAAGACACGGCAGTTGAAACCAAAAATCTCCAATTTAGACTAAAAACCAAAGGACACATTTCCACCGGTCTAATGTCCATTGCTTGTGTTTCTTGGGTCAAGCAAGTCTCTTCTTCTTATTGGTGTCCTTTAGTAGTGGTTTCTTTGCAGAAATTCGACCACGAAGGCCTGATTCACACAGTCTCCTCTGAACAGTTGCTGTTGAGAGGTGTCTTACTTGAACTCTGTGAATCATTTATTTGGGTTGCAATTTCTGAGGCTGGTAACTATAATGAACTTATCCTCTAAAAGAGGTAACTCTGGGTCTTCCATTCCTGTGGCGGTCCTTATTAGAGCCAGTTTCATCATAGTGCTTGATGGTTTTTGCGACTGCACTTGAAGAAATGTCCAAAGTTCTTGAAATGTTCCGTATTGACTGACCTTCATGTCTTAAACTAATGATGGACTGTCGTAGATCTTTGTTTATTTGAGCTGTTCTTGCCATAATATGGACTTGGTCTTTTACCAAATAAGGATATATTCTGTATGCTCCCCCTACCTTGTCAAAACACAACTGATTGGCACAAACGCATTAAGGAAAGAAATTCCACAAATTAGCTTTTAAGAAGGCACACCTGTTAATTGAAATGCATTCCAGGTGACTACCTCATGATGCTGGTTGAGAGAATGCCAAGAGTGTGCAAAGCTAACATCAAGGCAAAGGGTGGTTATTTGAAGAATCTTAAATCTAAAATATATTTGTATAACACTTTTTTGATTACTACATGATTCCATATGTGTTATTTCATAGTTTTGATGTCTTCACTATTATTCTACAATGTAGAAAATAGTAGAAATTAAGAAAAACCCTTGAATGAGTAGGTGTTCTAAAACTTTTGACAAGTAGTGTATGTGCTACAATAACCTTGATTGCAAACAAAAAACCCACAAGAATAAACCAGCAGGGCCCGGTTTCCCAAAAGCATCTTAAGGCGAAGTTAATAGTTAGAACCTCCGTACGAGCATCGTTAAATCTCTGAAATGTTTTTCAAAATCAATGTTACCATTGTTACTAAAGTTGCACTTGAAAATGCTCATTATTTTCCGACTGCTTTGTTGTTAGATGTTTTTTAGTTTTCCCGCGTCACTTTATACACAGAAGATCAGTGCTAAACAGAATCAAGATGTTTATCTGTCTTTGAGACCACCGATAATTTCAGAACGATGTTGACTACAAAGTTGCCAATGTATTTGTAATTGTTACAAACAAGCAAATTATAAAAATATGCGTCAAATGAAACAGATGGCTGCATTAAAATATAAATACTGTTAAAACGGCCAGCTTCAGTCAGCTGATTCTAGCCATCCTTTATGGTTAGTTGTAGTCGGGCAGCTTTGTTTCCCATTCAGAGGACCCCCACTTGTGTTAGTGTCTTATTGGTCAAGGTCACGCCAAATAATTATCACCACATCTCCTTCAGCCTATCAGACCTTGATTCCAGGGACTTCAGTTTGTTAGTCTATGACCCCAGCACGCTGTGTGGTCAGAAAACACTCTTTTCCCATCCTGATGAGAACTTCACAGTTTACCCTCCTGCTGAACTTACCCTCCTGTGGACTGAATCCCTGTATGTCTGATGTTTAATTGTGCGTGCATCTAAACAACCTCATAGTCAATGTCAGTTCTCACTGGACATGATTCTCAGTTATCTGAACCATGAGTGGTCAGATGTGTGTGTGAATGTGGACATCTTCTTCCATTAAACTCCCCTTAACCTGGACATCTGCCTCATCTTTGTTCTGACCGGACATTCTGTAGTGGTTGCTACCGGCCTTAAGCCAGCACCTAAGGTTTCGTATTACATTCATGGACCTTCGATTCTCTACAACCCTACCCATATTTTTCAAATACAGTATAGGCTATATGCAAAATAGGCTATGGACAGGAGCCTACAATTAGAAAAATGTAACTTGATTGAACATGGATTTGATTTCCTTATGATCTAAATATTATACATTTTTAAACATTCTGGGAACGAAAGCGAACATTTTTCATGTTCTGAGAAAGTACATTTTTAGGTTGCAGGGAGGTTCTGAGAACATTTTACTATGGTTCCCTGAAAGTTTGCCTGGGAGGTGTGGGCAAACCGTTCTCTCTTTGTTTCATCAGACCAGAGGACATTTCTCCAAAAAGTACGATCTTTGTCCCCATGTGCAGTTGAAAACTGTAGTCTGGCTTTTTTTATGTCGGTTTTGGAGCAGTGGCTTCTTCCTTGCTGAGTGGCCTTTTAGGTTATGTCGATATAGGACTCGTTTTACTGTGGATATAGATACATTTGTACCTGTTTCCTACAGCATTTTCACAAGGTCCTTTGCTGTTGTTCTGGGATTGATTTGCACTTTTGGCACCAAAGTACGTTCATCTCTAGGAGACAGAACGCGTCTCCTTCCTGAGCGGAATGACGGCTACGTGGTCCCATAGTGTTTATACTTGCATACTATTGTTTGTACAGATGAACGTGGTACCTTCAGGCGTTTGGAAATTGCTCCCAAGGATGAACCAGACTTATGGAGGTCTGCAATTTTTGTTCTGAGGTCTTGATGATTTCTTCAGATTTTCCCATGATGCTAAGCAAAGAGGCACTGAGTTTGAAGGTAGGCCTTAAAATACATCCACAGGTACACCTCCAATTGACTCAAATGAAGTCAATTAGTCTATCAGAAGCTTCTAAAGCCATGACATCATTTTCTGGAATTTTCCAAGCTGTTTAAAGGCACAGTCAACTTAGTGTATGTAAACTTCTGACCCACTGGAATTGTGATACAGTGAATTATAAGTGAAATAATCTGTCTGTAAACAATTGTTGGAAAAATGAATTGTGTCATGCACAAAGTAGATGTCATAACCGACTTGAAAAACTATAGTTTGTTAACAATAAATTTGTAGAGTGGTTGAAAAACTAGTTTTAATGACTCCAACCTAAGTGTATGTAAACTTTAGACTTCAACTGTATATTAGTTGATCTCCCGTTGTTATCGTGTCAAGTCAGTTTCATACCAGTGTCGTCTAGGTTCTCTACTCCCAACGAAATATTGACCCATTAGGAACATTGAAAATTGCAAAGCTGGTAATTCATTGTAAGAATATTTCATTCAAACATTTCATCTTAAACGTCAACATAATTAGAATTTAAAAAGTCATTTGACAACTTCATTTGACCACAATTTAATTAAAACAGATATTAACTCAATTATGATTGTCTTGATTTAATTACACATTTTAGATGTGGACAGTTCTGGGATATTTTAATTGATCCTCTTGATAAGAAATGCCCATACGGTATTAAGACAAGTTGTTGTTAATGGATTACATGAATTGGAAATGGAAAAGTACGTACACATGAGTTTCCCATTCAAAAAAACGTGTAGGGTAAACTGCCACAGTAGATTTGGCATGGTAAACGAGGAAATAGTTTATTTCAGTTGTACGGAATGATTGTCAAATAGGTAAATCTGTGCTTGGTCTGCTCAATGACCAGGTGTATAAATAATACCATGTAGAGACAAAATAAAACTATTTTGGCGAAAGCAGACTAAGATCACACCGACCTAGCGCATAGCTCGACTTTAAGGGAGCAGGAAATGTTGAAAGCAATTGAGATCACTGTGCGGGTGATCTTAGCGTGAATTGATGGTTTAACGAGAGATCACCTTGTGGTAATATGGTGGCCAATATTGGTTGCATTTGGCCCTGCAGATTTAAGCTTGTCACATAACAGACGAGAATTACCCTGCAACACTATTATGATAAATAAATAATAACTTTTTCCCATACTGTGCTTTCACCAACTCACCAAACTGTTTCAAGAAGTGGACAACAATTTATTTAATTTTCCTGTTTGTCTTCTTAATATAACCATAATTATAATATTTATCCGTAGACCACAATTCCTTAGATCAATGTCCTTACAGTTAATGGATTATGAATGAAATGTATTGGGTCATGTGTGTTGACATAACCTATGGCATGCACCTCCATTTGTCCAAAGGATCAAAATGACGTCTTGCTTGCAATACAGTTGTTTGAAGAATGGTCTGTTGCTTACTTAGAGGTATTCACATTTCAAGCTAAATGTACAATCAAATATGTGCATAAGAATGTTTTATAAAACGAGGTCCCTGACTTTTTGAGTTCCAATTTAGTACCACATTTGTATGTGGTACTAAAATCCTATACATTTCCAATGCTCTGCATGTGACCGGAGCCTGGACATTTTTTGGCTCTCAACTGATTTTGTGACATTCTCAGTGTCACAAGTTAGGAACAAACACTGATCTTGGTTGCAAGCACAGATCTCACAAAACTGTTACAGTAGTCTACATTATAAATAAGACCTAAGAGGTTTGGCTGAAGACAAATCAGCAAAAGATAGAAAGGAACAGTGACAGTAAATGATCATTGCGTCTGTGTGCTATTTCAGAGGCAGCATCAATGTGTACGTGCAATGTAAATGTGTAAAACTGAAAGTGGACAGTCAGACAAAAGGATTGAATATGAAACAAAAAAATCTTATTAGGCCTCTTGTGTAAACACAGCCATTGTAATTACATCAGATTAATGTCCCAATAATCCTGCCTTGAGATCACAGTGAGTAGAATTGACTGTTTAGTCAACCACAGAACTCAATCTCTGAATGCCTCAACATTTCATTGCCCATGCATCCACATCCCACCATGCTCTACTCTGCTCAACCTGTATATGTATTAAAACATTTTACATACTCCCATTTTCCTACCATAATTCAATTGATAAGTGTTCCTTCCACATGCAAGTTGCAAATCTCACATATTTCTGAGAAGGGAAAAAACATCCAGGAGGGGCATGGTCTCTCTCAAATGGCAAGGTGCCATTTTTGTGGTATGTTCCATCAACAAAAATATAAATTCAAGGGAAATTGATAACTGAAATGACATCAAACTGCACTTGTAGGGGTTGGAATTGAGTCCAGTTTATTGTTTCAAGGGTAAATAATATTGATGTAGTGAGCAGGTTAAGGGCCTGTATGGAACAGAGGGGATATTTTGTCTCAATCCTGTTTCCACAACCAACATTGTTCCCCTTCATTTTATAAAGATACACAAATAAAAATAAGTTGACCCAAATCTCATGGGATCATATGACATTATCTTTGTTGTAGCACATGTGATATGTTAGAGATTTGCTTCAGCTTCTTCTTAAAACTACATACAAAAATTAGGAGGGACTACATATGAACGGGGAGCAGAATTGAACAACACATGATCATTTTGATCTGGCTTAAATGTTTTGAAAAGACTGGGGCCAGTATCTGCGTTTCTATTTAAGGGTCTTCTGTTGGGAGTGTAAGCAAGAGGAGATGGCTGATATAAAACAAACACCTCCCAGCTAGCACATTTGGTTAATTGGAAGTTGTGGGAACGCACGTTTTTGGTTTCCTATTGGTTCTGGGAATGAAGCCATAAATTTCCTGACAGGTAAAACAAAACGTTTCTTAAACGTTCTGAGAACAGAAGTGAACATTTTTGCCTAAAAACCTACATTTTTAGGTAGCAGGGAGGTTCTGAGAACATTTTACTGTGGTTCCCTGAAAGTTTTCCAGGAGGTTTAATAAACATTCTGATTTGAACTTAATTAAATAACATTCTAAGAACATGTTTCAATAAGACTTTTAATAATACTGCTAGCTTAGATTAACTTAGCTTAACTGTTTTGAACTCCGAGCACAGATAGAACACATGGACATTAATTTGCGTAAGCATTAAATCATGCAAACACATTTATTTTTTGTGGCATGGTGTCAATGGGATTCAAACCTATGATCTTCTGTTTTCAATCCATGGAATTAGTCCGCTGGAACTAGCATGCAATGTTTTTTTTTTTACTCATACAACGCTGTTCATTTTAGTCTATTCAAACAGAACCCATTTCAAAGGAAACAAGCACTCATTAAGATCAGGTGTGGCCAATTAGAGGTTGCGGCCAATACAGCTGAACACACTTAACAAGATGCTGTTGACGCTGAGAACGGAATGTATTTTTTAAATAACATTCTAGAACAGTTTGAGAACATTACTTTAAATAGAACCATGAGGAAACGTAATGCTGAAGTACTGAAATTCCTACAGAAGAACGTTCTCTGAACTATTTGAAAACATTCCCAATGTCAAACCAGTTGGAGAAAGTTCCTAAAACTTTACCAAAATTTTTATTAAATGGAACCACATTTGAACTTTTGGGACACGTTCTGTTAAAGTAATGAAATATCTCAGAATATCAAGTTCCTTAAATGTGCTGAGAATGCTCCATTCCCAGAAACTTGGGAAGGTTGTATGCAAAATAACCATGAGACAACCACACTCTCACCAAGCTCTAAGAAACATATGGTTCTCAGAACGTTATGTGCTAGCTGGGCTTACTTTTGACGGCACACACTGACAACTGGTGACAGAGATGAAAAAGACAACCCTTCCAAAAAAAGTTGGTGGACATGTTTAGAGTTGACATTTGTTTTTTAGTCTCCCGGTCTTCTTATCACCATTATAGGCATGTGGCCATGTCTCTGCTGTACATATGCACTGTTTAAGCACAAGGGGAGGGGGCTGATTAGCAGATTATCGAGTGTGTTCAGGAGAGGTTCAGGTAGCTGAAGAGGAGGGGAACCAGACAGACGCAGCTGAAGCTCACCGTGCCATAGACAATGTAGCGGTAAGATAGCTCAACTTCCATGTGCTGCCGTGCCTGCCGTACATCGCCAGCAGGCAGCCCAAACACCCGGCAGGCCAGCGGAATGGTGGCTGCTTTCATTGCAGCCCGGGTGGCAAGCAGGACGACCACCCCAAGCAGTAGACGCAGCAGGGAGCGGGCCAATAGGGCGGCACTCAGGGGGGGCAGTGCCAGGGGCAGGGAGGAAAGTGGTGGGTCGGCCAGCAGGCCCAGCTGGTGGTTGAGGTGGGAGGCCAGGGCAGCCCCGGCCCCAGTGCCCAGAGCCTGCGCTGTGTCACCCCGTGAGGTGCTCCATGAGTCGAGGGTGAAGGCCAGGAAGCCTAAGCCTACATGCAGGATGACAATGACTAGTGGTGCATGGTGGCTCGTCAGGTAGAAACTGTCAATCTGGTCCAACGTTGATTGGAAGACGGCCAGGATCAGCAGGCTGTATAGAAAGCCAGTGATGACCTCCTGTAAAACAGAGATTGCAAAGGATATTAGGGCGCTTTGAATCCAAAATACATTAAACACGTCAACGCAGCAGTGTGGTGGAGAGAAACTAATCGGTAAAAACGCTACTACATCTTCAATTGGTTGATGGATAACTTGTTGAAAAGAGAAAGGTAAGTGCTGCTAGAGTACACAATAGTAGGTCTATGTAATTAGTAAAAAGGGGTAAATTGGTCATATTAGTTGGTTAATTAGCCGTTCAATTGTCCCTTATCTTTCCCTCAAAGACATTAAGTCATCCGAAATACAATGAAGGGATTTTAACCAGAAAATCAAGTTTGCAAACTTGCATTGATCCCAAAACCTGAACTCCGCTCTCTTAGGTAATCCTCATCCCCCTCTTCAGTCAACTTTGGACTGATTGGACTGACACACACGCTGAAAATGGGCCCCCGGATGCTAGAGGGCCCCGGCGGACCATAGACAGAGTGTTTTTTTTAATTTTTATTTTATTTAACCTTTATTTATACAGGTTTTTTTCTCATTGAGATAACATCTCTTTTCCAAGAGAGACCTGGTCACGTCGTTACGCAGACAGTTTTTCACACACTACACCAAGGGTGAGTAAACCTTTTGGCTCGAGGGTCCTGTTGGGATTTAAAAATTCAGAGGGACGCACAGATTTTTTTTTATACCATTAATTGGTTATGAGGTTAATGTTTGATTTGTTACATTCAATAATTCAGTAATGACTTAAAAATTATGGCATTCATCCATTTTTAATTACCAGTAAAAAACCTCTAGGCATTGGCTGCTAACAGCTGAGAACTGCTAGCTAACTGGCAAATACAAAAACAGTCAACAACTTTGGGAGTTCAGACCTCCAGAAAAGTAAGTAAATTCCAAAAATGCAGTCTAATGAAAATAATTATTCTGTCAAGGAAAAGTATATATTTTTTTAGCAAAATAAAGAAATGTATTAAAATACTGGAAGTGAATGCCGGAATTAAACAATTAACTATGCAAATTAGTAAAAGTGCATTAAGGAAATAGACGCCTGCCTCAAATAGTAGCCTGTCTCTAATAAGCGCCTGTTGTGTTCAATGGTTTAAACAAATAAATGCCCAGGCTATTACTTGAAGTTTTACGGTATTCATGGAACATTTGGGGTATGTGCACCGTCAGACAAAACAATGACATGAGTTTGAGGTCTAACTGGTGTCTCCAAGTGGACGCACATTTAAGTAATTTCATTGCACTTTTATGACTCAAGGAAAAAGCTATTAGGTCAGGGCTCCAGACTAACATTTTCCCCTGGTGGAACTGCACATGATTTTTCTTATAGACACGCAAAATATATATATATTTTTGATAATCTTATAAATCCATTCACAGTGCTTTATAGAAAATTATAAACTGGGTAGTCAGAGCCCTGATTGCTGATTGGCTGACAGTCGTGGTATATCAGACTGTATACCACGGGTATATGTACTGATCTAATTACATTGGTAACCAGTTTATAATAGCATTAAGGCAACTCGGGGGTTTGTGGTTGTTCGTCTTTACTCTGTTATTTAGAACCTTACGGACAACTATGAAAAGCTCAAACCATGTTTATTCACCAAATGTGTCAGACAGCTGAACAGACAAAAACATATTCCCACCAAATCAAATCCAATTTTATTTGTCACATACACATGGTTAGCAGATGTTAATGCGAGTGTAGCGAAATGCTTGTGCTTCTAGTTCCGACCATGCAGTAGTATCTAACAAGTAATCTAACAAATTCACAACAACTACCTTATACACACAAGAGTAAAGGAATGAATACGAGTATGTACATATAAATATATGGATGAGCGATGGCTGACCGGCATAGGCAAGATGCAGTAGATGGTATGGAGTACAGTATATACACATATACATTATATATATATGAGATGAGTAATGTAGGATATGTAAACATTCTATAAATGGCATTGTTTAAAGTGGCTAGTGATACATTATTCCATCCAATTATAATTATTAAAGTGGCTAGAGATTTGGGTCGATGGCCGAACGGCATAGGCAAGATTAAGTAGATGGTTTAGAGTAGTTTATACATTTGATATGAGTATGTCAGATACGTAAACATTATATACAAAATTGTTTAAAGTGGTTAGTGATACATTGTTACATCCAATTCCTATGTTTAAAGTGGCTAGAGATTTAAGTCAGTATGTTGGCAGCAGCCACTCAATGTTAGTGATGGCTGTTTAACAGTCTGATGGCCTTGAGGTAGAAGCTGTTTTTCAGTCTCTCGGTCCCAGCTTTGATGCACCTGTACTGACCTCGCCTTCTGGATGATAGCGGGGTGAACAGGCAGTGGCTCGGGTGGTTGTTGTCCTTGATCTTTTTGGCCTTCCTGTGACATCGGGTGGTGTAGGTGTCCTGAAGGGCAGGTAGTTTACCCCCGGTGATGCGTTGTGCAGTCCTCACTACCCTCTGGAGAGCCTTACGGTTGTGGGCGGAGCAGTTGCCGTACCAGGCGGTGATACAGCCCGACAGGATGCTCTCGATTGTGCATCTGTAAAAGTTTGTGTGTGATTTTGGTGACAAGCCGAATTTCTTCAGCCTCCTGAGGTTGAAGAGGCGCTGTTGCGCCTTCTTCACCACGCTGTCTGTGTGGGTGAACCAATTCAGTTTGTCCTTGATGTGTACGCCGAGGAACTTAAAACTTTCCACCTTCTCCACTACTGTCCCCTCGATGTGGATAGGGGGGTGTTCCCTCTCCTGTTTCCTGAAGTCCACGATCATCTCCTTTGTTTTGTTGACATTGAGTGAGAGGTTATTTTCCTGACACCACACTCCGAGGGCCATCACCTCCTCCCTGTAGGCCGTCTCGTCGTTGTTGGTAATCAAGCCTAACACTGTAGTGTCGTCAGCAAACTTGATGATTGAGTTGGATGCGTGCTTGGCCACGCAGTCATGGGTAAACAGGGAGTACAGGAGAGGGCTGAGAACGCACCCTTGTGGGGCCCCAGTGTTGAGGATCAGCGGGGTGGAGATGTTGTTTCCTACCCTCACCACCTGGGGCCGCCCGTCAGGAAGTCCAGGACCCAGTTGCACAGGGCTGGGTCGAGACCCAGGGTCTCGAGCTTAACGACGAGCTTGGAGGAACTATGGTGTTAAATGCTGAGCTGTAGTCGATGAACAGCATTCTTACATAGGTATTCCTCTTGTCCAGATGGGTTAGGGCAGTATGCAGTGTGATTGCGATTGCGTCGTCTGTGGACCTATTGGGACGGTAAGCAAATTGGAGTGGGTCCAGGGTGTCTGGCAGGATGGAGGTGATATGATCCTTGACTAATCTCTCAAAGCACTTCATGATGACGGAAGTGAGTGCTACGGGGCGATAGTCATTTAGCTCAGTTACCTTAGCTTTCTTGGGAACAGGAACAATGGTGGCCCTCTTGAAGCATGTGGGAACAGCAGACTGGGATAGGGACTGATTGAATATGTCCGTAAACACACCAGCCAGCTGGTCTGCGCATGCTCTGAGGACACGGCCAGGGATGCCATCTGGGCCGGCAGCCTTGCGAGGGTTAACACATTTAAATGTTTTTCTCACATTGGCTGCGGTGAAGGAGAGCCCGCAGGTTTTGGTAGCAGGCCGTGTCGGTGGCACTGTATTGTCCTCAAAGCGAGCAAAGAAGTTGTTTAGTTTGTCTGGGAGCAGGACGGGGCTGGTTTTCTTTTTGTAGTCCGTGATGGACTGTAGACCCTGCCACATTCCTCTTGTGTCTGAGCCGCTGAATTGTGACTCTACTTTGTCTCTATATTGACGCTTAGCTTGTTTGATTGCCTTGGAGGGAATAGCTACACTGTTTGTATTCAGTCATGTTTCCGGTAGCCTTACCCTGGTTAAAAGCAGTGGTTCGCGCTTTCAGTTTCTTGCGAATGCTGCCATCAATCCACGGTTTCTGGTTGGGGAAGGTTTTAATATTTGCTATGGGTACAACATCACCAATGCACTTGCTAATTAACTAGCTCACCGAATCAGCATATACATCAATGTTGTTGTCAGATGCTATCCGGAACATATCCCAGTCCACGTGCTCGAAGCAATCTTGCAGCATGGAATCAGATTGGTCGGACCAGCGTTGAACAGACCTGAGAACGGGCGTTTCCCGTTCTAGTTTCTGTTTGTAGGCTGGGAGCAACAAAATGGAGTCATGGTCAGACTTGCCGAAAGGAGGGCGGAGAATAGCTTTGTATGCATCACGGAAGTTGGAATAACAATGATCCAGGATTTTACCAGCCCGGGTGGCACATTCGATATGCTGGTAAAATTTCGGGAGCCTTGTTTTCAAATTAGCCTTATTAAAATCCCCAGCCACAATAAATGCAGCCTCAGGATATGTGGTTTCCAATTTACCTAGAGTGAAATGAATTTCTTTCAGTGCCGTCGATGTGTCAGCTTGAGGGGGGATGTACACGGCTGTGATTATAATCGAGGAGAATTCTCTTGGTAGATAATGCGGTCTGCATTTGATTGTAATGAATTCTATGTCAGGTGAACAAAAGGACTTGAGTTCCTGTATGTTGTTATGATCACACCACGTCTCGTTAATCATAAGACACACACTCCCACCCTTCTTCTTACCCGATAGATGTTTGTTTCTGTCAGCGCGATGCGTGGAGAAACCAGGTGGCTGTACCGACTCTGATAACGTGTCCTGAGTGAGCCATGTTTCCGTGAAGCAAAGAATTGCAGTCTCGGATGTCTCTCTGAAAGGCAACCCTTGATCTGATTTCGTCTACTTTGTTGTCCAGAGACTGTACATTGGCGATTAAAATACTCGGGAGAGGTGCACGATGCGCCCGTCGACGTAGCTTGACCAAAAGACCGGCGCGTTTCCCTCTTCTCCGGCGCCGCCGTTTTTTTGAGTCGCCGGGTGCTATCCAGTCTATTGTCCTAGTTGGGGTAGCAAACAGAGAATCCTCTTCGGGAAAGTCGTATTCCTGGTCGTAATGTTGTTAAGTTGACGTTGCTCTTATATCCAATAGTTACTCCCGGTTGTATGTAATAAAACTTAATATTTCCCGGGGTAACAATGTAAGAAGTAATACATAAAAAAAACAAAATACTGCATGGTTTCCTTATCAGTGACCACAACCAGGTGATTGCTTTTCCCTTACTCAGTAACATTCCAAGCCCTTGGCTCATATCAAACCTTAATTGACCCCACCATATACATTCATCCTACAGATAACCATTCCCTTCTGGTGTAGAAACCAGACTGTGACCCTTCTCCTTTCCACAGGATACCTGATGTCTAACATGTTCTGCATTCCCCTCTCTCCCTACATACCATGAACAAGGATATTTCATTTTACAAGTTTAGAAGTCAGAACCCATCATGGTATATGGCCAATATACCACGGCTAAGGGCTGTATCCAGGCACTCCGCGTTGCGTCATGCATGAGAAAATCCCTTAGCTGTGGTATATGCGGCATATACCACACCCCCTCCTTTTATGTTGTGATTAAAAATATTTTAATGTGCACCCTAATCCAGTGATTGTCATGCATTTTGGGTTGACAATTAGGCTATTGTTGTTATATTTTACTGTTAAAATAGGGTTCCCGAATTTTCTGATGAGTTTGCCTGCATGTGTATGTGCACCAAATAATTTCATAGGCTAATTTACTGTATTTGTGGCTATTTCACCAACTGAGTAAGTAGAAATTCAAAACACATTAGCTAGATTGCTAACACTATATATAATACCCACTGCTAATAGCCAAATTAATCTAACAGTAAATGTTTTATGTCCCAAAAATCTATGTAGTTGTAGCCTACCGCCCAATGAGGCCTATGCAATCGCAATGGCCAAAGTGCATGTCGCATGCCATATCAAATATCTTGGTTGTAAAATAGTTGCTATTGAGTTCAAAATTGATAGCTGAGAAATACAAAATATACCTACAGAAAGCTGATGACCTTCTTTATTCAACTATAACAACGGGATAGCTTTGTTTTCCCCACAATAGGATTTTAAAATGTTATACAATCAGAACACTATTTTCCCAGAGCATTTATTTTCCCGGGGAAAGGAGAGTGGCTCAACACAGTAGCAGACCACAGGTAGCCTAAAGGGGCACGCAGAGACTTTAGTTAAAGAAATCCCGAGGATAGTGTACTTTACTGTTTGACCAAATCATGGTTTTAGCCTCCTAAAAAAATATTACGTTTTGAGTGAGGTGACCAGTGTGAGCTGCACATTTAACATGATGGGACTAATATTTTATTTAAGGGTCGCAAAATGGACTAAATGGTCGCAGTTGGGGGCCTGTATTAGATTCTTTTTTTTGAGCTCTCCTAGCTATGTCGTTGAGAAACTGAAGCAAGCACACTATGCGCGGTCGTAGGCTCCGACAAAATTATGTAGTGTAGTGTGGATGGTGTTACGAGCCGATCCCGGTGACTGACTAATAGGAACACGGCCGGCAGAGTACGCACGAATAGTCAGATTAATATAACAGTTTAGTTTAAATACTTTGGAAGAAGAACGATTTCCCTAATAATCTTCTTTACATGACATCTGAAATCAGGCTACCTGAAACACCTACATATTTTGTCTTACCAATTCACCCTCTGAATGGCACACATACACAATCCATATCTCAATTGTCTAAAGGTTTAAAAATCCTTCTTTAACCTGTCTCTACACTGATTGAAGTGCATTTAACAAGTGACATCAATAATGGAACAACGCTTTCAGCGGGATTCACCTGATCAGTCTGTGTCATGGAAAGAGCAGGTGTTCTTATTGTTTTTTATACTCAGGGTATGAAGTTTGTTTTGTGAAAAATATTTCTAAAACGCATTCTAAGATGTTTTTCCGAACTCACTTGGGAGGCTTGCACTGCTGGTGCTGGCACTTGCGCAGATCAAACACACAGCTTCAGTTGACGTAGCCTACGTCGGCTGACGTAGCCTCGCAAGCCAATCGCAGAATGTGAAAACAGAACTGAAGCAAATTGTACAATCTGGCCAGTTTGAGGTAAAGATTTAAATTTGGTAACAATGCAAAGTGGGACATGTAATAATCGCAAAAGACTGAATCTGACGTACAGTGTGGGAAGGCCTTTAGGAAAATGAGTCGCCGGACAACGTGACAAGGAATATTTTAATTTACCGGTCATTTGAGAAATGTACCGGATCCATATTGGGTGTGTAATCCATTAGGGTGTCCACCCACGGTTAGAATATGGTAATTCATCTTAACAGAAAATGTAACTCCTATAATGAAGCAGCCTTAAAAATGTAATTTTCGAACATTATCCAAAACGCAATTACAGAGAAAACCCCATTCTAAACAGTGCACCTGATGCGAGCGGTTCCATACAGCGAATTCAGAAAGTATTCAGGCCTAGGGTTGCAAAGGGTCGGAAACTTTCAGTAAATTTCCTGAGTTTTTCCATGGGAGGTTAAGCCATGGAAATTTGCTTAAATTCATTTTTTTTTTTTTAAGTTGTGTTTAAATCATTTCTAACTTGTTAACAAGTTCTACTAGTTCATTTTTGCTACCATGTGGGTTTTAGCTTGCTTGAGCCTGCTAACTCCATACGTTTTATTTTAAAACATTTATCTTACAAAGTAGTTGTTTAATCTAACTGCTTAACTATTTATCTGTACATGGAATTGTATTTGTTATTTTTGTTGCTCATTTTTTTCTAATCATTACAGGAAAATGCCACGGGCACTTGTGATGTGTGGAGACATTTCACTGCAGCTAATGTAGAAAAAAAATCTGTGTACATTTGCAAATAATGTGCCAAATCATATGTGAAGAATGCAACAAAGATGCAGAATCATCTGTCCAAGTGCACAAAGTTCCCTCAGTGCTAACAACAAGCAACCTCTGACAAAAGTCCCTCTACTTCTATTTGAGGTGAAAATGATGAATCAGACACCTTATCGATAGCAACAGCTCACGGTCCTCCTGGAATCAGAAGGTGTTTTTACTCAATGGAGGAATGTAGTCAGAGAAATGCTGATGAATGTCTTGCTCGAGCTGTGTATGCAACTGGTTCACCTCTGATGCTCACAGGCAATGTGTATTGGAAGAGATTTCTGAATGTTCTTTGCCCAGCATACACCCCTCCAATCAGACATGCTTTATCTACTCATTTGCTGGATGCAGAGTTCAACAGAGTTCAAGTAAAGGTCAAGCAAATCATAGAAAACAGACTTCATTGCAATCATCTCTAATGGGTGGTCAAATGTTCGTGGGCAAGGAATAAGCAACTACATCATCTCCACCCATCAACCAGTATTCTACAAGAGCACAGACACAAGGGACAACAGACACACCAGTCTCTACATTGCAGATGAGCTGAAGGCAGTCAATGACCTCGGACCACTGAAGGTATTTGCACTGGTGACAGACACTGCTGCAAACATCAAGGCTGCTTGGTCTAAAGTGGAGGAGTCCTACTCTCACATTACACCCATTGGCTGTGCTGCTCATGCATTGAATCTGCTCCTCAAGGACATCATGGCACTGAAAACAATGGATACACTCTACAAGAGAGCCAAGGAAATTGTTAGGAACGTGAAGGGTCATCAAGTTATAGCAGCAATCTACCTTACCCAGCAAAGTGAAAAGAATAAGAGCACCACATTGAAGCTGCACAGCAACACCAGTTGTTGTGGTGTTATCGTCATGTTTGACAGTCTCCTGGAGGGGAAGGAGTCTCTCCAAGAAATGGCCATATCAGTCTGCCGATATGGAAAACCCCATCAAGAGGATCCTCCTGGATTATGTATTTTGGGAGAGAGTGGTAAGCAGCCTGAAATTCCTGAAACCTATAGCAGTAGCCATTGCACGGATAAAGGAGACAATGCCATCCTGTCTGATGTTCAGACTCTGCTTGCAGATGTAAAAGAAGAAATCCGTACTGCCCTGCCCACTTCATTGTTACTCCAAACAGAGGAAACTGCAGTCCTGAAATACATCAAAAAGCATATAGACCTCTGCCTGAAGCCCATACACGCCGTAGCGTTGGACCCCAAGTATGGTGGCAAGAGCATCCTGTCTAGTGCAGAGATCAACAAGGCCTGTGCTGTCATCAATACCGTGTCTCGCCACCTGGGCCTGGATGAGGACAAGGTTCTTGGCAGTCTGGCGAAGTACACTTCCAAGCAAGGGCTTTTGGGATGGAGATGCAATATGGCAGTCGTGCCAACATGTCTCATCAGCCACATGGTGGAAGGAACTTTTTCCGCATTTTGTTACTTTACAGCCTTATTCTAAAATGTATTAAATATTTTTTCCCCCCTCAATCTACACACAATACCCCATAATAAGCAAAAACAGGTTTTTAGAAATGTTTGCAAAAAAACTAACAGAAATACCTTATTTATATAAGTATTCCGTCCCTTTGCTATGAGACTCGAAATTGAGCTCAGGTACATCCCTTTTCCATTGATAATGTTTAAAAATATTTTTTTATTTCACCTTTATTTAACCAGGTAGGCCAGTTGAGAACAAGTTCTCATTTAAAACTGTGACCTGGGCAAGATAAAGCAAAGCAGTTCGACACAAACAACAGAGTTACACATGGAATAAACAAACGTACAGTCAATAACACAACATTTTTCATAAACAGTGTGTGCAAATGAGGTAAGATTAGGGAGGTAAGGCAATAAATATGCCAAGGTGGCGAAGTAATTACAATTTAGCAATTAAATACTGGAGTGATAGATGTGCAAGTAGAGATACTGGGGTGCAAAAAAATAATACAATATTGGGATGAGGTCGTTGGGTGGGCCATTTACAGATGGGCTATGTACAGGTGCAATGATCTGTGAGTTGCTCTGACAGCTGATGATTAAAGCTGGTGAGGGAGATATGAGTCTCCAGCTTCAGTGATTTTTGCAATTCGTTCCAGTCATTGGCAGCAGAGAACTGGAAGGAAAGGCAGCCAAAGGAGGAATAGGCTTTGGGGGTGACCAGTGAGATATACCTGCTGGAGCGCGTCCTACGGGTGGGTGTTGCTATGGTGACCAGCGAGCTGAGATAAGGCTGGGCTTTACCTAGCAAAGACTTATAGATGACCTGGAGCCAGTGGGTATGGCGACAAATATGAAGCGAGGGCCAGCCAACGAGAGCAAACAGGTCGCAGTGGTGAGTAGTATATGGGGGTTTGGTGACAGAACGGATGGCACTGTGATAGACTGCATCCAATTTGTTGAGTAGAGTGTTGGAGGCTATTTTATAAATGACATCGCCGAAGTCGAGGATCGGTCAGTTTTACGAGGGTATGTTTGGCAGCATGTGTGAAGGATGCTTTGTTGCGAAATAGGAAGGCGATTCTAGATGTAATTTTGGATTGGAGATGCTTAATGTGAGTCTGGAAGGAGAGTTTACAGTCTAACCAGACACCTAGGTATTTGTAATTGTCCACATATTCTAAATCAGAACCGTCCAGAGTAGTGATGCTGGACGGGCGGACAGGTGCGGGCAGCGATCGGTTGAAGAGAATGCATTTAGTTTTACTTGTATTTAAGAGCAGTTGGAGGCTACAGAAGCAGAGTTGTATGGCATTGATGCTCGTCTGGAGGTTAGTTAACACAGTGTCCAAAGAAGGGCCAGAAGCATACAGAATGGTGTCATCTGCGTAGAGGTGATGAAAGCCTTGGCCAGGTCGATGAATACGGCTGCACAGTATTGTCTTTTATCTATGGCGGTTATGATATTGTTTAGGACCTTGAGCGTGGCTGAGGTGCACCCATGACCAGCTCAGAAACCAGATTGCATAGCGGAGAAGGTATGGTGGGATTCAAAATGGTTGGTTATCTGTTTGTTAACTTGGCTATCAAAGATTTAAGAAAGGCAGGGTAGGATAGATATAGGTCTAACAGTTTGGGTCTAGAGTGTCTCCCCCTTTGAAGAGGGGGATGTCCGCAGCAGCTTGCCAATCTTTGGGGATCTCAGACGATACGAAAGAGGTTGAACAGGCTAGTAAATAGGGGTTGCAACAATTGCAATGGATAATTTTAGAAAGAGAGGGTCCAGATTGTCTAGCCCAGCTGATTTGTAGGGGTCCAGATTTTGCAACTCTTTCAGAACATCAGCTATCTGGATTTGGGTGAAGGAGAAATGGGGGAGGCTTGGGCAAGTTGCTGTGGGGGGTTCAGGGCTGTTGACCGAGGATGGGGTAGCCAGGTGGAAAGCATGGCCAGCTGTAGAAAAATGCTTATTGAAATTCTCAATTATCGTGGATTTGTCAGTTGTGACAGTATTTCCTAGCCTCAGTGCAGTGGGCAGCTGGGAGTAGGTGCTCTTATTCTCCATGGACTTTACAGTGTCCCAGAACTTTTGGGAGTTTGTGCTACAGGATGCAAATTTATGTTTGAAAAAGCTAGCCTTTGCTTTCCTAACTGCCTGTGTATATTGGTTCCTAACTTCCCTGAAGTTCCCTGAACATCATCCTTGAGATGTTTCTACAACTTGATTGGAGTCCACCTTTAGTAAATTAAATTTATTGAACATGATTTGGAAAGGCACACGCCTGTCTATATAAAAGGTCCCACAGTTGACAGTGCATGTCAGTGCAAAAACCAAGCCATGAGGTCAAAAGAATGTTGAGGCACAGATCTCAGGAAGAGTACCAAAAAATGTCAGCAGCATTGAAGGTCCAAGAACAAAGTGGCCTCCACAAATCTTAAATGGAAAAAGTTCCTAGAGCTGGCCACCCGGCCAAACTGAGCAATCGGGGAAGGGACAAGGGCCTTGGTCAGGGAGGTGACCAAGAACCCGATGGTCACTCTGACAGTGCTCCAGAGTTCCTCTGTGGAGATGGGAGAACCTTCCAGAAGGACAACCATCTCTGCAGCACTCCACCAATCAGGCCTTTATGGCAGAGCTGCCAGCTAGAAGCCACTCCTAAGACTTTTAGACCATGCCAAGATTCTCTGGTCTGATGAAACCACAATTTAACTCTTTGGCCTGAATGCCAAGCGTCACGTCTGGAAGAAACCTGGCACCATTCCTACGGTGAAGCATGGTGGCAGCATCATGCTGTGGGGATGTTTTTCAGCGACAGAGCCTGGGAGACTTATTAGCAAACATTAAAAAAAAAAACAGTTGCTTTGTCATTATGGGGTATTGTGTGTAGATTGATGAGGATTTTTTTTTATTTGATACATTTTAGAATAAGGCTGCAACAAAATGAGGGAAAAGTGAAGGGGTCTGAATACTTTCCGAATGCACTATAGCTGTATTCCATTTCTTTTTATCCTAAAAAAACTCCCTTGACGATGACATACTGTTAACATTATGCAGCCACCACCATGCTTGAAAATATGAAGTGGTACTCTTATGTGTTGTGTTGGATTTGCCCCAAATTGCATTCAGGAGAAAATGTTAATTTCCTTACCACATAATTTGCATTATGATAGTGCCTTGTTGACAGTGCCTTGTTATGACAGTACCTTGTTGCAAACAGGATGCATGTTTTGGAATATGTTTGTTTTATTACATATTACATACTTCCGGCGCCGACAGAGATGGCAGCCTCGCTTCACGTTCTCAGGAAACCATGCAGTATTTTGTTTTTTTTATGTATTACTTCTTACATTGTTACCCCGGAAAATATTAAGTTTTATTACATACAACCGGGAGTAACTATTGGATATAAGAGCAACGTCAACTTACCAACATTACGACCAGGAATACGACTTTCCCAAAGAGGATTCTCCTTTCGTTAACCCAAACACAACAACAGACTGGATAGCACGTGGCTACTCAAAACAACGGCGCGCGGAGAAGAGGGAAGCGGGCGGTCTTTTGGTCAAGCTACGTCGGCCAGGCGCATCGTGCACCTCTCCCGAGTATTTTAATCGCCAATGTACAGTCTCTTGACAACAAAGTAGACGAAATCCGATCGAGGGTTGCCTTTCAGAGAGACATTCGAGACTGCAACGTTCTTTGCTTCACGGAAACATGGCTCACTCAGGACCACGTTATCAGAGTCGGTACAGCCACCTGGTTTCTCCACGCATCGCGCCCGACAGAAACAAACATCTCTCTGGTAAGAAGAAGAGGCGGGGTGTGTGTCTTATGATTAACGAGGCGTGGTGTGATCATAACAACATACAGGAACTCAAGTCCTTTTGTTCACCTGACATAGAATTCCTTACAATCAAATGCAGACCGCATTATCTACCAAGAGAATTCTCTTGATTATAATCACAGCCGTGTACATCCCCTCAAGCTGATACATCGACGGCACTGAAAGAAATTCATCGGACTCTATGTAAACTGGAAACCACATATCCTGAGGCTGCATTTATTGTGGCTGGGGATTTTAATAAGGCTAATTTAAGAACAAGGCTCCCGAAATTTTACCAGCATATCGAATGTGCCACCGGGCTGGTAAAATCCTGGACCACTGTTATTCCAACTTCCGTGATGCATACAAGGCTATTCTCCGCCTCCTTTCGGCAAGTCTGACCATGACTCCATTTTGTTGCTCCCAGCCTACAAACAGAAACTAAAACAGGAAAGCGCCCGTTCTCAGGTCTGTTCAACGCTGGTCCGACCAATCTGATTCCATGCTGCAAGATTGCTTGAGCACGTGGACTGGGATATGTTCGGATAGCATCTGACAACAACATTGATGTATACGCTGATTCGGTGAGCGAGTTTATTAGCAAATGCATTGGTGATGTTGTACCCATAGCAAATATCAAAACCTTCCCCAACCAGAAACCATGGATTGATGGCAGCATTCGCGCAAAACTGAAAGCGAACCACTGCTTTTAACCAGGTAAAGGCTACCGGAAACATGACTGAATACAAACAGTGCAGCTACTCCCTCCGCAAGGCAATCAAACAAGCTAGCGTCAATATAGAGACAAAGTAGAGTCACAATTCAATGGCTCAGACACAAGAGGAATGTGGCAGGGTCTACAGTCAATCACGGACTACAAAAAGAAAACCAGCCCGTCGCGGACCATGACGTCCTGCTCCCAGACAAACTAAACAACTTCTTTGCTCGCTTTGAGGACAATACAGTGCCACCGACACGGCCCGCTACCAAAACCTGCGGGCTCACCTTCACCGCAGCCAATGTGAGAAAAACATTTAAATGTGTTAACCCTCGCAAGGCTGCCGGCCCAGATGGCATCCCTGGCCGTGTCCTCAGAGCATGCGCAGACCAGCTGGCTGGTGTGTTTACGGACATATTCAATCAGTCCCTATCCCAGTCTGCTGTTCCCACATGCTTCAAGAGGGCCACCATTGTTCCTGTTCCCAAGAAAGCTAAGGTGACTGAGCTAAATGACTATCGCCCCGTAGCACTCACTTCCGTCATCATGAAGTGCTTTGAGAGATTAGTCAAGGATCATATCACCTCCATCCTGCCAGACACCCTGGACCCACTCCAATTTGCTTACCGTCCCAATAGGTCCACAGACGACGCAATCGCAATCACACTGCATACTGCCCTAACCCATCTGGACAAGAGGAATACTTATGTAAGAATGCTGTTCATCGACTACAGCTCAGCATTTAACACCATAGTTCCCTCCAAGCTCGTCATTAAGCTTTTCGAGACCCTGGGTCTCGACCCAGCCCTGTGCAACTGGGTCCTGGACTTCCTGACGGGCCGGTCCCAGGTGGTGAGGGTAGGAAACAACATCTCCACCCCGCTGATCCTCAACACTGGGGCCCCACAAGGGTGCGTTCTCAGCCCTCTCCTGTACTCCCTGTTTACCCATGACTGCGTGGCCAAGCACGCATCCAACTCAATCATCAAGTTTGCTGGCGACACTACAGTGGTAGGCTTGATTACCAACAACGACGAGGCGGCCTACAGAGAGGAGGTGAGGGCCCTCGGAGTGTGGTGTCAGGAAAATAACCTCTCACTCAATGTCAACAAAACAAAGGAGATGATCGTGGACTTCAGGAAACAGGAGAGGGAGCACCCCCCTATCCACATCGAGGGGACAGTAGTGGAGAAGGTGGAAAGTTTTAAGTTCCTCGGCGTACACATCACGGACAAACTGAATTGGTCCACCCACACAGACAGCGTGGTAAAGAAGGCGCAACAGCGCCTCTTCAACCTCAGGAGGCTGAAGAAATTTGGCTTGTCACCAAAATCACTCACAAACTTTTACAGATGCACAATCGAGAGCATCCTGTCGGGCTGTATCACCGCCTGGTACGGCAACTGCTCCGCCCACAACCGTAAGGCTCTCCAGAGGGTAGTGAGGACTGCACAACGCATCACCGGGTTAAACTACCTGCCCTCCAGGACACCTACACCACCCGATGTCACAGAAAGGCCAAAAAGATCATCAAGGACAACAACCACCCGAGCCACTGCCTGTTCACCCCGCTATCATCCAGAAGGCGAGGTCAGTACAGGTGCATCAAAGCTGGGACCGAGAGACTGAAAAACAGCTTCTACCTCAAGGCCATCAGACTGTTAAACAGCCATCACTAACATTGAGTGGCTGCTGCCAACATACTGACTTAAATCTCTAGCCACTTTATACATAGGAATTGGATGTAACAAATGTATCACTAGCCACTTTAAACAATTTTGTATATAATGTTTACGTATCCGACATACTCATATCAAATGTATACACTGTACTCTAAACCATCTACTGTATCTTGCCTATGCCGTTAGGTCATCGACCCAAATCTCTAGCCACTTTAATAATTATAATTGGATGAAATAATGTATCACTAGCCACTTTAAACAATGCCATTTATATAATGTTTACATATCCTACATTACTCATCTCATATATATGTGTATATACTGTACTCCATACCATCTACTGCATC
Organism: Brachymystax lenok tsinlingensis; assembly: GCA_030435695.1. NCBI lineage: Eukaryota > Metazoa > Chordata > Actinopteri > Salmoniformes > Salmonidae > Brachymystax > Brachymystax lenok. The sequence continues at coordinate 13,787,418 of CM059796.1, forward strand.
TTGCCTATGCCGGTCAGCCATCGCTCATCCATATATTTATATGTACATACTCGTATTCATTCCTTTACTCTTGTGTGTATAAGGTAGTTGTTGTGAATTTGTTAGATTACTTGTTAGATACTACTGCATGGTCGGAACTAGAAGCACAAGCATTTCGCTACACTCGCATTAACATCTGCTAACCATGTGTATGTGACAAATAAAATTTGATTTGATTTGATTTGATTTATTCTGTACAGGTTTCCTGCGTGTATAGATACACCATCCAAAGTGTAATTAATAACTTCACCATGCTCAAAGAGATTTTCAGTGTCTGCCTTTTTATTTCTGCACATCTATCAATCGGTGCCCTTCTTTGCGAGGCATTGAAAAACATCCCTGGTCTTTGTGGTTGAATCTGTGCTTGAAATTCACTACTTGATTGAAGGACCTTTCAGATAATTGTATGTGTGGGATACAGAGATGGGGTAGTCATTCAAAAATCATTTTTATCTCTATTGTTGAACACTGAATGAGTCCATGAAACGTATGCGATTTGTTAAGCACATTTTACTCCTGAATTTATTTAGGCTTGTCATAAGTGGGTTGAATACTTATTGACTCAAGACAATTTAGCATTGTAATTATTTTGTATTTTTATACAAATTTTTTAACAAAATTCCACTGACATTTTCGAGTATTGTGTGTAGATCAGTGATACAAAATATACATTTAATAAATGTTGTATTCAGGCTGTAACAACAAAATGTGAAACAAGGGTTGTGAATACTTTGAAGGCACTTCATACAAATACCTGTCAATAGAAAAACGAAATGCAGCTAGTTCGGCGTCTTTCCAGCTTCAGTCTGGAGTGATTGTGTTAGCTGTGTAGTTGGCTAGCTGGGAGGGGCCTCTATAGCAACCATTTTTGTTTGCCATAGCAACCTGCCCAATCGAACTAACGACCAGTGAACCTTGGCTGGAAACAATACAATGGTATGAACAACCAGATGGCTTGGGTAGCAACCTCTGGACTATATCCTCATGGAAGGATGAAATAGTATGAATAAATTTCTCAAAATAACATTAATGAAAATATGTCAATCATTATTTCAATATGTTGGTAACCCGGTGTATAAAAGTGATAATGCCCCCGAAGCCATGGTTTGGAGGATATATTGGCACGGTTTGCCAGCCCAAGACGAACAATACCCGTGCCAATATATCCTCCAAATCACGGCTTCTCTGGCATTATCACTTAATTATACACATTATTAGCTTGTTGGAAAATGCCCTCGTCAACCGATTGATCATATAACCAGTTGGCAGCACCAATCTAAATGATAGGAGCAGAACATGTGAGAAATGTTCATGCAATGAAGAGAAAGTTAATGTAGATGCAGCTGCGCTCTATCCAATTGTAGCAGTAGGATCAACCTACAGCCCTCCCATTTCTTTATAGACAGCAGAACTAGCCAATTGAGCATTTAGCGCATGCAGCACCTCAGACTTGTTTGACGACAAGAGATCAGCTGAATTTTTTTTTTAATCACGAATAATAATAATACAAAAACACGTGTATTATAATTGTATCCGGAGAATTATCCACATCCATTATGATACTTGTTTTATCCGAATACTCGGCACACCCATAATCACTTTACAATGTTGGAATCAGCACAGTCAGCTAAACTTTGAACATTAAATAAATGATAGATCAGAAGCATAGAAAATAAGGAGTGAAAGAGACTAGGTTTTATGTCAGAAGTTAATGATTTTCTGTAGAAAGACAGAGTGGCTGTGGAATGTGCTGGGTGGACGGGAGGAGACCAACGGATTGCTATAGGGGAAGCAGACCAACATCTGTGGATTAGGTGAAGGAGGGGTTGAGGTCAGGTCAGAATTAAACTTGGTTAAGCTTCTCTAGTGTCTGAGTTACTCTGAAAAATAAGAACCTAACAACAATAATGAACTTTATGATCACCAGACAATAATGAACTTCATGCTACAAAATAATTGGTGCATTTCCATTATATAAAATATTTTTGAGTGAGAAACTAAATGTTGGGGCAAATGCTTGTGAAATAGAGGCACTACTACATGATTTAGGTTAGGCCTAGCCTCAGTAATTCAACTTAAACTTTTTATTGAGCATCTTATCAAGCTATAGAGATGTTCAGGAAAAGTTCAAGGATTTTTACAGATAAGAGTAAACATTGTGCAAGAGCCATGTCATGATGTGGAATATGAAACAAAGTGTCAGGGTGGTGAAAAGAAAATGGCCCAGATAAGACATGGTGAGGTTGGCCCTTAACTGAACTTTGCCCTTATTACCTTTGGAAAGACATACAGTTGAAGTTCACATACACCTTAACCAAATACATTTAAACTCAGTTTTTCACAATTCCTGACATTTAATCCTAGCAAAAATTCCCTGTCTTAGGTGAGTTAGAATCACCACTTTATTTTAAGAATTTGAAATGTCAGATTAAAAGTAGAGAGAGTGATTTATTTCAGCTTTTATTTCTTTCATCACATTCCCAGTGGGTCAGAAGTTTACATACACTCAATTAGTATTTGGTAGCATTGCCTTTAAATTGTTTCACTTGGGTCAAACGTTTCAGGTAGCCTTCCACAAGCTTCCCACAATAAGTTGGGTGAATTATGGCCCATTCCTCCTGACAGAGCTGGTGTAACTGAGTCAGGTCTGTAGGCCTTCCACATACTTTTTCAGTTCTGCCCACAAATTTTCTATAGGATTGAGGTCAGGGCTTTGTGATGGCCACTCCACTGCAGGTTTTGTAGTCAACCTGAGTTGCAACAGATTTCCACAACGATTTTGCTACCAACCTTATTATAATGACAAAATGAAACATTTGTTCACAAAAAATATTGTTCTGACAGTGTTATTTAACACTGTAAATTTTGTAATGAGTGGTTTTGGGTGGATTTTTCCATTCAACTAATAATGGCAGAGAAATCCATGCTTTCTGGGAATGAATTAAGGTCTGGTAGTTGTGGGCAGGGCTGGAAAGGTTGTTGTCAGAATCGAATGATTTATTATTTAAAATATCGAATATGCATGGGCTATGGAGAGAAACAAAATGGTGCCGTTTCAGGCCAGGCAGAAAGTGATGTGGGTGCTGGAGATGGGGGTGTGTGCTAGTGGGTCTGGGCAGGTGTGATGTAGTTGATGTTTGTATGATGTTGTTTGTTTGCGTATGTTTTGTATTGTTTATAAAAAACTAAATAAAATCGTACAACAAAATTATGCGACTATGTAGAAGGACTTGCTTTAAGTTTTTCCCATGTCAATTCCACATGCTGCGCTGTTCATCAGTCACAACTTGACAATTGATAATATTTTCAGCCATCAGACTGTCAATTTAATCTATTAAGGCTACATCTATTATTATATGTGTGAAATTAACTTCGATATAGTTTAGTTGTAGTTTTGATGGGCCATTATCAGCTGGGCAGGCAACTGTTGGGTGAAGGAGGGGCGGGGGACGACATGTCCTCCTAACACCGCTTATAACACAAATGATGTTAGTGATAGACATTCTAACAACATCAGTGTGTTAAATACAGTTATTTAGGAAAAGTCAAAGAGGGCATGAAATTAAAAAGGCAGAGCTATATAAAAATAAAATTCACATAACATTCAAAAGACAATGTTAACTCCTGTAAACGTCCAACTACTGGAAATGCGAGTTAGGTCCAGGGCTTTTTTTTTCCTGAAGCGACAGTGTATATTTTGAGCCTGGCTTGAATATGCACTGAAGCAAATGGACAGAGGATAGTCTACATTTCTGTCTGATTCTGTGTGGTGGTTATAATAATAATAATAATAATAATAATGAATAGTTATTTTACGATGTGCTTTCATGCACCCAAAGAACTACAACACAGTATGAAAAACCTCACACAACTTTAAAATCACCCAGGTGTATACAGAACATCTGTATTGAACAAGCAGGGGTGAAAGTAGATTGCTTTTAACATAGAATAAGGTTGTTTCAATGAAGGCATGGCAAGACGGAAACCACAAGGTGAAACTATCGTGAAACGGAGCATGGATTCGGTTTGGATTGCAGGTTAAACCTTGAATGTCTTCAACAACAAATGTATGAACCTTTCTTAGAATGCATGTTTTACCCCCTCATATTTCAAGAAAGGTTCTTATTTGGTCTAAAATACAATTGACTTACCAGGACAGAGTGCATGCCCATGTAGACTCTGCTTACACAGACGAGGAAACTCCAGCAGATGGCCAGACTCAAGCCAAACAGGAAAGGGTACTGTGAGCAAGAGCAACAAAGGGAGGAAACAAGGGGAGGGGAGGGGATTACTATTGTTCACATTTATGATTTCAAAAGTTTAGCCTATACATATCATTAGCTGTGCTTAACAAGCTGAATACCAATCAGTCACATTTACAGTGTGTTCTATCTCAAGTGTGTAAAAAGCTATTCAATTACAGTCCTGGAGGGCCACAGCAATAGGCCTATTGGTTGTTCATTAGGCTAGGCTATTCATTAATCAGAGACTGATTCAGACCTGCGACCTGTCGTCACACGTGCTGACAAAGACCAATCATGGGCTGGCAAGTTACGAGGAGGCTGTCAGGCAGGATGAAAACAACTATAGACCATGATCCTTTGCTAGTTACGGCCATTTTCACCATGATCCTTAGCGATTTTTTGGTGCCATTCAGCAATATGTCGCACTTCAAATTGAAATAATACCCGGCAACATGCGCCATTGGGAGTTTTACAGTCATAGGAATACGTGGATGACGTCAGCTCTATCTACTGATTTTAATGTCTATGATGAAACCAGGTGGGAGAACTATCAGGCCAATCAAGGTAAGTAATTTATTAACCTATTAGACTAACTACAAGGAAGAAAAGAAAACAAGTTGTACAACGCCTTCGAGGGTCAGGATTAAATAGCCCTGTTGTAAAAAATGTACAGTAATGAATAGGCCTACCCAAATTAACAATGAATCATGCATTTTAATGCCATAGACAAGGCAGCTTTTCCCCAAGAGGTCTTTGCTTTTGTCTCCGTTCCCCTTCAAGAAAAACAGATTCTGAATTTAGTCATCAATATTTTAGTGATCTGGTATAGATTTATAGGCAGAGCCCCACTGTAATCCATAGAAAGATTATTTGGCAGAAAGATGTTAATATGTTTGACATTTGTAAATAAAATGAATAGAGAAAGTTAATAAAAGTTGAGATGTTTGTAACGTTAAGATATTTATTTTGCGTCTGGTTAGGGACAGATCTAAATTTACTGGCAGGGGGGCAGTCCAAAATAGGGGAGGGTTGTCAAACTTTTGGGGGGCTTTGGAGAGGAACAAATTACCCTCCTTCTGTATGTCTATACAGCGCATTCAGTAAGTATTCAGACCCCATGACTTTCTCCACATTGTTACGTTAATGCATTATTCTTAAATTGATTAAATCGTTTTTAGAAATGTTAGCAAAAAAATAAAAAATTTAATGAAATCACATTTACATAAGTATTCAGACCCTTTTTTAAAAACTCAGTACTTTGTTGAAGCAGCTTTGGCAGCAATTACAGCCTCAATTCTTCTCGGGTATGACGCTACAAGCTTGGCACACCTGTATTTGGGGAGTTTCTCCCATTATTCTCCGCAGATCCTCTCAAGCTCTGTCAGGTTGGATGGGGAGCGTCGCTGCACAGCTATTTTCAGGTCTCTCCAGAGATGTTCGATCGGGTTCAAGTCCGGGCTCTGGCTGGGCCACTCAAGGACATTCAGAGACTTGTCCCAAAGCTACTCCTTTGTTGTCTTGGCTGTGTGCTTAGGGTCGTTGTCTTGTTGGAAGGTGAACCTTTGCCCCAGTCTGAGGTCCTGAGAGCCCTGGAGCAGGCTTTCATCAAGGATCTCTGTACTTTGCTCCGTTCATCTTTGCCTCGATCCTGACTAATCTCCCAGTCCCTGCCGCTGAAAAACATCCCCACAGCATGATGCTGCCACCACCATAGGGATGGTGCTAGGTTTCCCCCAGACGTGACGCTTGGCATTCAGGCCAAAGAGTTCAATCTTGGTTTCATCAGACCAGAGAATCTTGTTTCTCATGGTCAGAGCCTTTTAGCAAACTCCAAGCGGGCTATCATATGATTTTTTGTGGCTTCCGTCTAGCTACTCCACCATAAAGACCTGATTGGTGGAGTGCTGCAGAGATGGTTGTCCTTCTTGAAGGTTCTCCCATCTCCACACAGGAACTCTGGAGGAACTGTCAGAGTAACAATAAGGTTTCTAAAAACCAGTTTTTGCTTAGTTATTATGGGGAATTGTGTGTAGATTGACAAGGATTTTTTTCAAATTAATTCATTTTAGAATAAGGCTGTAACGTAACAAAATTTAGGAGGTATGGTTTTACTGCAGGGGCAGCAGTGGTCAATAATCAGGTCAGGGGTCATGTAGGCCTAGATCAAGGAAGCCTGTTCTCTCTCTTATCACACACACATATTCAGTCATGTATTGGTTCTGAGATTAGCCACCGTTTCTTTTCCCATTAACTTCTTAGGGAGCGGCTCCCGAGGTGACCGTTTTGGAGACCCTGGTGTGCCCAAAGTAAAATGCCTCCCATTCAGGCCCAGAAAATAGGATATGCACATATTTAGTACCATTGGATAGGAAACACTCTGAATGTTCTAAATGTGGCGCCTTGCATTTCACCGCTCACTAAGAAGTTAAATCATTGCTAAGAATAATGAATGACTGCAGTTTCTACTGGTCCTTGTTTTCAGGCTAGTTGTATTGGTGCTAGCTAGCAACCCCATAAGTTGCGGTTGAACAAATGATGCTTTATTACCAACTTGGTACAGTAAACATCATTCGTGGCTGGTGTTAGCAAACCTTTTTGTTCAGCTCTGACAGTGCTACTGATAGTAGTGGTGGCGCTTGGCTTGCACGTGCAAATTCATTACACACAACATTCTATAATATAACTGTGTTATGTGTCAAATCAAAAGCTTATTTAACATGTCAAAGTGTTATTTGACGTGTATCTTTTTTTGACACGGATAGACCCAAACGGCGTTCCATCGCGACCAGACAAAGGCTACGAAGGAGGGGGGGCGCCGCCGCCGAGCACTCGGCAACAATTTTTGATCATGCACATGTGCAGAAATATCGGTGTTATTAGCCTGGGCAAATTGGAATACATAACCGCTGTATCCCGTAGACACTCCGTTACAAAGATTACCCATGTAATGCTAAAGCCCCCATGCAGTCTATTTATTTTTTTATCAGCACTTTATCTAATAAATCACTGTGTGTTTATTTTTATATAACTCAAATATATTTGGTCATTTATTTCCATGAGCCACTTAAATGCTCAGTCCGACTGTGTGGGCGTGGGGATACAAATTTGAATATATTTACAGCGCCTTTAGAACGCATTCATACTCCTTGACTTAGTCAGTGTTTTAAATAAAAATCGTGCTTAAATGAGGTGGATAAATGTTTCATTAATTTTGTTCAACTGTCAATACTATATCAGAATTCCAAAATACTAAATTGTTTGTAAACAAATACTATAGTTTCAAAACATGGTGATCATAGGCTAGGTTTGATGCATAGCCTACCTGCCAGCGTCCATACGTGAGTAGGAAGAGAGAGAAAGGGATGGCGGTCCCGGACATGGCATGCGTTGATGGCATACTGTACTCAGAGTTGTAAAACACCTCCACTTTAACCACAGGCGGAGATGCTGGTCGCGTCCAGCGGACAATGTCTTTGGTAGATTGGCCGAGGAAAAGATTCCAAATCCAGACCACAAGGATTCGCCGGCTAACAAAAGCATCTACATTCCAAATTAGGAAGGGGAAGAAAACAATGAAGAACATCTCGTTGCCAAGCTCGGACCCGAATGTGAAAAGGTAGAATAGGAATTTATTCTGAATAATAAACTCCTGGCCTACATCCCCAGTCAGTGAGTTCCTGCGAAGAGGTTTGACCCTTCCACTAGAGTCCCCATTCTCGCGGTCACTCGCAACCACTTTGGACGGCTTCCCAATCAATCTACAGCCGCTACTTTGTCTGTTTCCCTCATGGGAGACGATATGTTGTTCGGTTGTCTCCCCTATCCCAGACACCAGAGCTGTTCCATGTTGCAGCTTGCTTGAACAGTCGTTATGTTGTTCTCCAGCAGTTACACTTTTTCTTTGCAGAGGACCTTCGATTTGCTGTCCGCCAACATGTCCCTCGCCGTTTCCACTTTGGTCCTGGTGGCGTTTCACGCAGGCACCGTTAACAAAAAAATCATTTTCCCATTCTTTCCTGCTCAGTTTGACTGGGAACGAGCCTTGGACACCACAGAACTTTTGAAATGATGCTACATGGTGCGGGTCTTGCAAATACCCACAACACCGTATGAACATCGTTTTTAGATCTTTCGCCATAGTACGTCTGACACAAACTAGTTTAGCTAGCTAGCCGCCCTCCAAATCACATGCAAGATGGAGTCTCGTTCGCTACTGTAGGTAGCTTTCCCAGACAAAATAGAGGAAATACGATAACCTCCAGTTTAGGTGAAAAGTCGTTGTAATACAAAATTTCCGTTAGCTAGCTAAATCGGGGGAGGGGTGTCTGATGTAGGTAGCTAGCTACTAGTCACAAAATAAACCGTACCAGTTGTGGCCGGCGCGTTCGATGATCTATGAGAAGCTAACCACCTTAACGATTAGCAACAATAGTGGAATTTGCGGATTGACTTCAAAATAAAAGTCCCTAATTGAAAGTGATAGTGGAATCATGGACGACTAGACAATGCTAAACAAGGTTGGAATGTTGTTACATAATTCAAATACAATAATTCAGTTCACCAAATCCACCGTCGGCACCTCGAATAAAATAACGAATTACTACCACACAGGTCGGCTGATCCAGCACCAGTACAGTATCCCGAAAGATCATTGATTAAATGTTTACTTACACCTTTTTTGGAAGAACATAAGGGCAGTAATGATGATAGATGCTCTGCGAAACTCCATATTTTGGTGAGTACGGAACGTTTTGACATTAACGTTGGAGAGCTGGGTCTAGAGATTCACAAAACACTTCTTACTCAAAAAAGTAAGAAATCCACAAGATATTGTTGAGGAATTGCACTTGAGGAATAGAAATGTTGCTTAACTTTCTTCATAATTCCAAGATAGCTAAACCCTTGTTTTATAAACTAATGAAAGCAGTTGAAAATGTTTAACTCACAGACAAACTTCATCTGAAAGTTTCAGTGTTTACTATTTGAAACTCAACATGTTTTAGAACTAATTTCAGTACGAAATATGTTAACATGATTCCCATTGCTAACTAAATCGTTTGCCTAGTGACTCATTTTGACGCTATTTAAGCAGTTTGTTATTAGATATTTGAGAAGTTCGTAAGAAAGTCATGAAATCTTAGTTTGTGAAATTCCTCAACAATATCTTAAGATTTCATGATTTTCTTACTTACTTCTCAAATAGCTTCTTACAAACGACTTAAATAGCGTCTTAAAATGAGTCGCTAGGCAACCGATTTAGTTAGGCAATCATGTTAGCATATTCCGTATTGAAATTAGTTCTAAAACATGTTAAGTTTCAAATAGTAAACACTGAAACTTTCGAGTAAAGTTAAGTTAAACATTTTCAAGTGCTTTCATTCGCTTATAGAAAAGGGTTTAGCTATCTTGGAATTATGAAGAAAGTTAAGCGAAGTTGCTATTCCAAGTGCAATTCCTCAAAATGTCCTTAGGAATTCATAGTTTTCTTAGGAACTTCGTAAATATCTTATGTGGCATTGCCAGTGTCGTGCTTGAAACCAATAAATAAGCCTATGTGATAGGGATGATAGGATTTGGCCCTCTATATTAAAGTGTTGATATTTCCATTTTATTACATAAATTGTTTTGCTTTGTCTCGAGAATACCGTTTTTTAGTTGGCTCGCGAACTCTTTAGCAGGGAGTTGAATAAGACTGGAGGGGGGTGGTATCAACCGTTCATGTGGACCAGCTGGAGGACAAGGTGTTGTCCATGATAGGAGAGACGGTGGTAAGAGGGACTGCGGTCGGGCTTCGACTCGGACTGCGGGACCGGTAAACTAGCTAGCTAGCGCGTAACAACATTAGCTAACGACGTTAACATTAGCTAAATTAGACAAGTCTTTCTTTGCAAATTGACGAGCTAACTCTAGCTATAAAACACTTCTGGAATATTGTAATATATTACTTACTAGCTAGCTAGCTAATGCACGTTTAATTCGTTTTATTGATGTATTTAAATGTCAGGTAAACGTCTATGGCAGTGGCCCAAGAAAACGTTAATGGTTACAAAAGTATCCAGTCGTGCAGCTAATGTTACTTGTTTACTTCACTCATCATATCGAGCCTACAGCTCTTGAAACGTTGTTGTCATGCTGACACGATGCGTTTGACCTTCCAGAAATAACACTGGACCTCATCCGTATGCCCCTGTGCCCTGATGTGGGAGCCAGGGATCATCATGATCATATGACAGAAGAACAAGCAGAGGTAGGTGTTTGTTTGATCAAATCCAAAAATCTAAATCAAACTTTATTTGTCAAATGCCCCGAATAAAACAAGTGTAGACCTTACCGTGACATGCTTACTTACAAGTCCTTAACCAACAGTGCAGTTCAAGAAGAGTTAAGAAAATATTTACCAAAATAAACTAAAGTAAAAAATTATAAAAAGTGACACAAATAACGAGGCTATATACAGGGGGTACCGAGTCAATGTGCGGTCAGTCAAGGTAATTTGTACATGTAGGTAGGGGTGAAGTGACTATGCATAGTTAATAAACAGCGAGCAGCAGTACAAAACAAATGGAGGGGGAGGGAGTATGTAAATAATCCGGTGGCCATTTGATTAATTGTTCAACAGTCTTATGGCTTGGGGGTAGAAGCTGTGAATGAGCCTTTTGGTCCCGAAGTCTATGACTTGGGTGACTGGAGTCCCTGACAATTTGCTGGGCTTTCCTCTGACACCGCCAAGTATCTAGGTCCTGGATGGCAGGAAGTTTGGCCCCAGTTATGTACTGGGCCATATGCACTACCCTCTGTAGTGCCTTACGGTTAGATGCTGAGCAGTTGCCATACCAGTCGGTGATGCAACCCGGTCAGGATGCTCTCGATGGTGCAGCTGTAGAACCTTTTGAGGATCTGGGGACACATGCCAAAACTTTTCAGTCTCCTGATGGGGAAAAGGTGTTGTCTTAAATAATAAATGTATTAAATGAGAAATCATTTTATCTATAATAGGCCTAACAACACATTTCATTCCCATAACAGATTCATTGTATTTTCTCAACAGATCATCACTGAAGACACAGAGAAGGTGGAAGGTTAGCTGTGGAGAAAGTTTGCCATGAAGAAGCGAAGTAGACTTGATAAATGTTTCAATATCATACAAACCTTTTGTGTCATGATAGTGTTGTGGTAGTCGATATTGCCTCAGTAGAACATGGTCAGGGACATGTAGAGGATCCATCCGATCTCCGAGAGGCCTCTGTAGCTTCTCCCTCTCTCTAGCAGCTACCCAAAGAACTCCCATCCTTTAATGTACAGTATTTTTTTTCACCTTTATTTAACCAGGTAGGCAAGTTGAGAACAAGTCCTCATTTACAACTGCGACCTGGCCAAAATAAAGCAAAGCACATACAACAACAGAGTTACACATGGAGTAAAACAAACATACAGTCAATAATACAGTAGAAAAACAAATCTACAGTGGGGCAAAAAAGTATTTAGTCAGCCACCAATTGTGCAAGTTCTCCAACTTAAAAAGATGAGAGAGGCCTGTAATTTTCATCATAGGTACACTTCAACTATGACAGACGAAATGAGAAAAAGAAATCCAGAAAATCACAGTAGGATTTTTTTATGAATTTATTTGCAAATTATGGTGGAAAATAAGTATTTGGTCAATAACAAAAGTTTCTCAATACTTTGTCATTGCCAACAAAGGGTATATAACAGAGGTCAAACGTTTTCTGTAAGTCTTCACAAGGTTTTCACACACTGTTGCTGGTATTTTGGCCCATTCCTCCATGCAGATCTCCCCTAGAGCAGTGATGTTTTGGGGCTGTCGCTGGGCAACACGGACTTTCAACTCCCTGCAAAGATTTTCTATGGGGTTGAGATCTGGAGACTGGCTAGGCCACTCCAGGACCTTGAAATGCTTCTTACGGCCACTCCTTCGTTGCCCGGGCGGTGTGTTTGGGATCATTGTCATGCTGAAAGACCCAGCCACGTTTCATCTTCAATGCCCTTGCTGATGGAAGGAGGTTTTCACTCAGAATCTCACGATACATGGCCACATTCATTCTTTCTTTTACACGGATCAGTCGTCCTGGTCCCTTTGCAGAAAAACAGCCCCAAAGCATGATGTTTCCACCCCCATGCTTCACAGTAGGTATGGTGTTCTTTGGATGCAACTCAGCATTCTTTGTCCTCCAAACACGACGAGTTGAGTTTTTACCAAAAAGTTCTATTTTGGTTTCATCTGACCATATGACATTCTCCCAATCCTCATCTGGATCATCCAAATGCTCTCTAGCAAACTTCAGATGGGCCTGAACATGTACTGGCTTAAGCAGGGGGACACGTCTGGCACTGCAGGATTTGAGTCCCTGGCGGCGTAGTGTGTTACTGATGGTAGGCTTTGTTAGTTTGGTCCCAGCTCTCTGCAGGTCATTCACTAGGTCCCCCCGTGTGGTTCTGAGATTTTTGCTCACCGTTCTTGTGATCATTTTGACCCCACAGGGTGAGATCTTGCGTGGAGCCCCAGATCGAGGAAGATTATCAGTGGTCTTGTATGTCTTCCATTTCCTAAAAATTGCTCCCACAGTTGATTTCTTCAAACCAAGCTGCTTACCTATTGCAGATTCAGTCTTCCCAACCTGGTGCAGGTCTACAATTTTGTTTCTGGTGTCCTTTGACAGCTCTTTGGTCTTGGCCATAGTGGAGTTTGGAGTGTGACTGTTTGAGGTTGTGGACAGGTGTCTTTTATACTGATAACAAGTTCAAACAGGTGCCATTAATACAGGTAACGAGTGGAGGACAGAGGAGCCTCTTAAAGAAGTTGTTACAGGTCTGTGAGAGCCAGAAATCTTGCTTGTTTGTATGTGACCTAATACTTATTTTCCACCATAATTTGCAAATAAATTCATTAAAAATCCTACAATGTGATTTTCTGGATTTTCTTTCCTCATTTTGTCTGTCATAGTTGAAGTGTACCTATGATGAAAATTACAGGCCTCTCTCATCTTTTTAAGTGAGAGAACTTGCACAATTGGTGGCTGACTAAATACTTTTTTGCCCCACTGTAAATACAAAGTGTGCAAATGAGGTAAGATAAGTAATTACAATATAGCATTTAAACACTGGAATGGTAGATGTGCAGTAGCTGAATGTGCAATGTAGAAAAACTGGGGTGCAAAGGAGCAAGATAAATAAATAAATACGGTAGGGGATGGGCTATTTACAGATAGGCTATATACAGGTGCAGGGGTCTGTGAGCTGCTCTGACAGCTGGTGCTTAAAGCTGGTGAGGGAGACAAATGTCTCCAGTTTCAGAGATTTTTGTAGTTCGTTCCAGTCATTGGCAGCAGAGAACTGGAAGGAAAGTCGGCCAAAGGAGGAATTGGCTTTGGGGTGACCAGTGAGATATACCTGCTGGAGCGCGTGCTACGGGTGGGTGCTGCTATGGTGACCAGCGAGCTGAGATAAGGCGGGGCTTTACCTAGCAGGGACTTGTAGATGACCTGGAGCCAGTGGGTTTGGCGATGAGTGTGAAGCGAGGGCCAGCCAACGAAAGCGTACAGGTCGCTGTGGTGGGTGGTATATGGGGCTTTGGTAACAAACAGGATGGCACTGTGATAGACTGCATCCAATTTTTTGAGTGTTGGAGGCTATTTTGTAAATGACATCACCAAAGTCTTGGATCGGTAGGATGGTCAGTTTTACGAGGGTATGTTTGGCAGCATGAGTGAAGGATGCTTTGTTGCGAAATAGGAAGCCAATTCTAGATTTAATTTTGGATTGGAGATGTTTGATGTGAGTCTGGAAGGAGAGTTTACAGTCTAACCAGACACCTAGGTATTTGTAGTTGTCCACATAATGTAAGTATCATAGTAAGCTTTGAATCACGAAATGTTCTTGTTTTATTATTCAGTTTTTTTTACTATTGTTATTTTAATAACGTTTCTAATCAATACATTTAGCTTTTTCATCATTTGATTTTATGACCATTTCAACAATTATTATTATAATATTCATTATTTAGTCAAATGTCATTAAAATATTTAAATTAAGGTTTACATTGATGTTTTTAAAATGCTCACCTCCTGGGCCGAGTTCTGCACAAGAGAAGGGTTTAGCTGTCCTAAAGTTAAGTACATTTACAAGAAGAAATCCTAAAGCATTATTTTCAAGAATCCCATTTCTTAATCTTTTTCTTAGGAAGAAACTTAGGAAAAAAACTTTAACATTTCCAATAACTTTATTGAGGAATAACAACTTTGCTTAAATTTCTTCTTAAGTCTATAGTTAAGGAAATTAAGAAGAAATGTATTTTTAAGGTTTTGTGAATCCGGCTTTGCAAGTGTTCCTGGAAGTCTCTCGATGTTGCGCCTCTGGGTTTAGAAACTCTGTGCTATGGCCATGGTTCAAGAGGATAAAAAACAGAATGTGTCATGGGTAAATTGTGACTGACTGAACTATAAATAATAATGAGTTGTTATTTATGATGAAAGGGGGGATTTGTAGATCAGTCAGTCGGCAGCCGCCTGTAGTTTTTTTGATGCTCTCGAACATGGACATGGCTAGAAGGAATCCAGCTTTTGTCAAATTACCATTAGATTTGACGTAACAGGTTAGGATAATTAGGTGAAGAAAGGGGTTAGGGATGGCAAAAAAGTAACTTTTGACGTTAATTTGACATGCTGGATCCATTCTAGCCATGACCCTCGAACACAGCCAATGTATCCTTGAATCCGCAAATTCTCGCAGTATCTCGTTGGAACTTGAGACTTAGGTTGATGGTGCATTCATGATAACTTGGAAACTTGGAACCTTCGAGTTCAAATTAAAGTCAGTTATTTGCATAGAGCTTCCTATTGGTTGATTCTGATACTTTCCAAGTGGGGAAACTCTGGCCAGAAATATTTTAAGAAATTAAGAGATATAATATCATTGGCTATTGAATGGAGGAACGTCCCTGCCAACAGACTGTCGACCAGTTGCGTTCATGTTGTCATACTGCGGCTTGGTTAAGCTAATAGTCACAAAATGTCTTGTAGAAAGTCAGGGTGTGTCGAGAAACTGCTTATTTTCCTCGAAAGTACGTAATGGCACGATTTCAAAAAAGATAATGCATAGTGGAATATCTCAGATCTCTGAAAATATTAGTAATGTTGTGTTGCTTGTTCACGTACTTCATGCTAATGTTGGGTTTTTGAACTAGCACCCAATTGACTAAGAATGCATCGCATGGCCCATTGACAACGCACGGGCAAAGCACACAATTGGAATTCATACAAATCGAATTCACCATCTCCTCATTTCTTAAAAGTATTTCTGCTCGAGCGTCATCTTTCTACAAAGAGTTTCCAAGTCTGAAATGTTTGAGTTTCCAAGTTCCGTGTTGTCTGTAACGCACCATTATTTTCAGAACCTGGATTGGGCCAAAAATATGTCACTAAGCAAAACCAAACAAAGAAAACAGCCACTTCAATTTTTATTTACGTGGTTTTGCAATTTGCACTACCATGACAAATGCAACAGTTCTCATTGTCATCAGCTACCTAGCTACATTGTTAGCCACGCTAGCTAGCTATGTAGCCCCTATTAAATTATTTAGTCCAATGCCGGAGACTGATGATGCTAACTTGTTAGCTAGTGTCAATATTTTTAGGCCCGCTAGCAATCTAACGTTAGATCGCTAATTTGCTGTCTAGCGGCGCTAACGAGATAGCTAGCAAGTTAATGAAAACACGACCTGTTGCTTATTGTGGTGTAGTGCAAACTGCAAAACCACACTGGTAAATATATATTTTTTTATGCTATTGTTTGGTTTCAGTTTGGAATCATGCAGGTAGTCCTTCAGGAAAACAATCCTGCAGAATATACAGTACCAGTCAAAGGTTTGGACACGCCTACTAATTCAAGGGTTTTATCTTTACTATTTTCTACGTTGTAGAATAATACTGAAGACAAAAACTATGAAATAACACATGGAATCATGTAGTACCAAAAAAGTGGTAAACAAATCAAAATAGTAGCCACCTTGACGACAGCTTTGCACACTCTTGGCATTCTCTCAACCAGCTTCATGAGGTAGTCGCCTGGAATGCACTTCAACTAACAGGTGTGCTTTGTTAATGCGTTGAGCCAATCAGTTGTGTTGTGACAAGGCAGGGGTGGTATACAGAAGATAGCCCTATTTGGTGAAAGACCAAGTCTATATTATGGCAAGAACAGGTCAAATAAGCAAAGAGAAATGACAGTCGGTCATTACTTTAAGACATGATGGTCAGTCAATCCAGAAAATGTCAAGAACTTTTAACGCTTCTTCAAGTGCAGTCGCAAAAACCATCAAGCACTATGATGAAACTGGCTCTTATGAGGACCACCACAAGAAAGGAATTTTTATGTATTTTATTTTTTATTCAACCTTTATTTATCTAGGCAAATCAGTTAATAACAAATTCTTATTTACAATGACAGCCTACCAAAAGGCAAAAGGCAATAACACAGGACAACACAGCATGGTAGCAGCACAACATGGTAGCAGCACAAAAACATGGCACAGACAACAGCACGAAGGGCAAGAAGATAGAGACAACAATACATCACACAAAGCAGCCACAACTGTCAGCAAGAGTGTCCATGATTGAGTCTTTGAATGAAGAGATTGAGATAAAACTGTCCAGTTTGAGTGTTTGTTGCAGCTCGTTCCAGTCGCTAGCTGCAGCGAACTGAAAATAGGAGTGACCCAGGGATGTGTGTGCTTTGGGGACCTTTAACAGAATGTGACTGGCAGAACGGGTGTTGTATGTGGAGGATGAGGGCTGCAGTAGATATCAGATAGCGGGGAGTGAGGCCTAAGAGGGTTTTATAAATAAGTATCAACCAGTGACGGGTATACAGAGATAGTTTACGGAGGAGTATAGAGTGCAGTGATGTGTCCTATAAAGAGCATTGGTGACAAATCTGATGTCCGAATGGTAAAGAACATATAGCCGCTCGAGAGCACCCTTACCTGACGATCTATAAATTATGTCTCCGTAATCTAGCATGGGTAGGATGGTCATCTGAACTCCCTTGGTGACAGGCCGTGGTTGAGACAGCAGATTTTCTGACTTTATACTCTGCACTCTTTGAGAGAGGTATTTAGCAAACCAGGCCAAAGACCCCTCAGAGACACCAATACTCCTTAGACGGCCCACAAGAATGGAATGGTCTACCGCATCAAAAGCTTTGGACAAGTCAATAAAAAAATAGCAGCACAACATTGCTTATCAAGGCTGCAGAGGATGCGTTCATTAGAATTAACTACACCTCAGAATGTAGCCCAAGTAAATTATTCACAGAGTTCAAGTAACAAACACATCTCAACATAAACTGTTCAGAGGAGACTGCGTGAATCAGGCCTTCATGGTCAAATTGCTGCAAAGAAACCACTACTAAAGGACACCAATAATAAGAAGAGACTTGCTTGGGCCAAGAAACAAGAGCACTGGACATCAGACCATTGTAAATCTGTCCTTTGGTCTGATGAGTCCAAATTTGAGATTTTTGGTTCCAACCGCTGTGTCTATGTGAAACGCAGAGTAGGTGAATGGATGATCTCCGCATGAGTGGTTCCCACCGTGAACCATGGAGGAGGAGGTGTGATGGTGCTTTGCCTGTGACACTGTCAGTGATTTATTTAGAATTCATGGCACACTTAACCAGCATGGCTACCACAGCATTCTCCAGCGATACGCCATCCCATCTGGTTTGCGCTTAGTGGGACTATAATTTGTTTTTCAACAGGACAATGACCAAACACATCTCCAGGCTGTGTAAGGGCTATTTGACCAAGAAGGAGAGTGATTGAGTGCTGTATCAGATGTCCTGGCCTCCACAATCTCAAACCAATTGAGATGGTTTGGGATGAGTTGAACTGCAGAGTGAATGAAAAGCAGCCAACAAGTGCTCAGCATATATGGGAACTACTTCAAGTTAAAAATAATGGTGCCGATAGAGAGGGCAGCCGTGCTTCTAGCCCCTAGGCAACTTTGCAGTATTTAGTTTTTTTATGTGTTATTTCTTACAAAAAAAATTCCTAATAATGTGTGTGTTCGTACCCCTCTTGGCAATTGAACTGATTCCAGAGGCTGACCCAAAACATCGCCGGCAGAGAAGAGGTACTCAGATAGGACTTCTAGTCCAACCCAGGAGGCGCACACACCACCCACCTCTTCCGAGTATATTACTTGCTAATGTTCAGTCTCTGGATAATATAGTTGAGGATTTCCTTCCAGAGAGACATCAGGTATTGTAACATACTCTGTTTCACAGAAATATGTCTCTCTCGGGATTTGCTGTCTCAGTCTGTACAGCCATTTGGGTTCTCAGTTCAACGCACTGACATAAATAAATATCTCTGGGAAGAAGAAGGGTGGGGGTGTATGTTTAATGATTAACTACTCATGGTGTGATTGTGATAACATACAGGAACTCAAGTCCTTTTGTTCACCCGACCTCGAATACCTCACAATCAAATGCAGACCGTATTACCTCCCAAGAGAATTCTCTTCGGTTATCCAACTCAAAATCAACAAAACAAAAGGAGATGAACGTGGACTTCAGGAAACAGCAGAGGGAGCACCCCCATATCCACATTGATGGGAACGCAGTGGAGAACGTGGAAAGCTTCAAGTTCCTCTGCGTACACATCACTGACAAACTGAAATGGTCCACACAGACAGTGTGGTGGAGAAGGCACAACAGCGCCTCTTCAACCTCAGGAGGGTGAAGAAATTTGGCTTAGCACCTAAAACACTCAAAAACTTTTACAGATGTACAATTGAGAGCATCCTGTCGGGATGTCACCACCTGGTACGGCAACTGCACTGCCAGCAACCGCAGGGCCCTCCAGAGGGTGGTGCAGTCTGCCCAACGCATCATTGGTGGCAAACTACCTGCCCCCCAGGACACCTACAGCACCCGATGTCACAGGATGGCCAAAAAGTTAATCAAGGACAACAACCACCCAAGCAACTGCCTGTTCACCCCGCTATCATCCAGAAGGCGAGGTCAGTACAGGTGCATCAAAGCTGGGACCGAGAGACTGAAAACAGCTTCTATCTCAAGGCCATCAGACTTAAATAGCCATCACTAGCACATTAGAGGCTGTTACCTATATACATAGACTTGAAATCACTTTAATAATGTTGACATATTTTGCATTACTCATCTCATTTGTATATACTGTATTCTATTCAACTGTATCTCAGTCTAGGCCGCTCTGACATTGCTCGCCCATATATTTATATATTCTTAATTCCACTGTTGTGAAATTGTTAGATATTACTTGTTAGATATTACTGCACTGTTGGAGCTACAAACACAAGCATTTCGCTACACATGCAATAACATCTGCTAAACATATGTGACCAATAAGATTTTATTTGAAAAGCATTCCAGGTGAAGGTGGTTGAGAGAATGCCAAGAGTGTACAAAGCTGTCATGGCAAAGGGTGGCTACTTTGAAGAATCTCAAATATAAAATATATTTAGATTTGTTTCACACTTTTTTGGTTACTACATGATTTCATGTGTTATTTCTGAGTTTTGATGTCTTCACTATTATTCAACAATGTAGAAAATAGTAACAACAAAAAGAAAAACCATTGAATCAGTAGGTGTGTCCAAACCTTTGACTGGTACTGTATATCCTGCAGGAATAGGAAGTCCTGCTTGATATCCCACAAGATTGTCAGGGCCACTTTCCTGTAGGACAATTCCTGCAGATAGTTGCAGGATTTATTTGAGGTCTATCATCAACAACATCTGTGAGTATGCATGTGTGTGTTAGGCTCTGTTTTAAAAGAATCAATGAGAGGCTGAAACTGTGTGTGATGTTACCTTCTCCTGCATGGCTGTCCAGTGCTACCTTCTGTGGTAGTCAGTCTCACTGTTGTTTACAGACCCTGTTAACTGGGGAGGACACAAGAGAGATGAGAAGGGCAGAGTTTGCAGGATGTAACCGCAGAAACTGTGTGTGCGTGTGGCTCCGTTTTAACTAGTTAGGAAAGGGGAGAAAGGAGAGGGACAGAGGATGCAGTATGTAACAGCTGAAACTGTGTGTTGTGTTACCTTCGCCTGCATGGATGTCCAGTGCTGCTGCCTGTGTTAGTCAGTCTCACTGTTGTTCATAGGCTCAGTCTTAACTGGGGAGGAAAGATGAGAGGGGCAGAGTTCACAGGATGTAATTGCAGAAACTCTGTGTGTGTGTAACATGAAGTAATAGTTAGTAAGTACTATTCTGGTAAGTATGACTCATCATAAATCCAACTCAATGAAAGGGGTCGTACTTGGAACAGAAACAAACTTGATCTTTGTTAAACATTGTTATTAAGCCCATATACAGAATGCAGTATTACTAATAGGCTGTCAACTCAGTCACAAGGGTAATGATTTGCCTATGTAATGATATACTATTAAACAGGTTTAAAAAAAAAAATATTGTTATTTTCTCTCAATGCTGAAATAACAAAAAATCGAATTGGTCCGAACCATGCAAATGGCCTCATTAAAGTGACAACACTACAAAGCTCAGGTGTTGTGGAGCCTTCCACACAAGGCTCCGTTCCAGTTGGAAAAGTAAAAAAGATTACCCCCCTCCTGGAAAAGTAGTAAGAGAAGAAAAGAAATGTCCCTTTTTCAGGACCCTGTCTTTCAAAGATAATTTGTAAAAATCCAAATAACTTCACAGATTTTCATTGTAAAGGGTTTAAACACTGTTCCCCATGCTTGTTCAATGAACCATGAACAATTAATGAACATGCACCTGTGGAACGGTCGTTAAGACACTAAAAAGCTTACAGACGGTAGGCAATTAAGGTCACAGTAGGCCTTTCTACTGACTCTGATGAACACCAAAAGAAAGATGCCCAGGGTTCCTGCTCATCTGAACGTGCCTTAGGCATGCTGCAAGGAGGCATGATGACTGCAGATGTGGCCAGGGCAATAAATTGCAATGTCCGTACGGCGAGACGCCTAAGAGAGCGCTACAGGGAGACAGGACCTCCCGGCTCCTCCCACCGACATACTATTAAGGAAAACGAGCAAAGTGAAAGAATTCGGCAGACAGAGTGGGAGGGTCGTCAAAAATGGCTAATTAAGCACTTACCTTTGGAGCTGGTGGTTGGGCAGTGACCCGAGAGGCTGGAGCACAGCATCAAGTTTTAGAAGCAAGGCTATTCATGAGATTGAAAAACAGTAACAAATAAACCTGTTTTCAATTCAATCATTTGAAAAGAGTGAGAGACAGACAGAAGAGAGAGACATTCAGGTGATTCCTTGATAACAATACAAACATTCCTATAGCAATACATACAGTGCATTTGGAAAGTATTCAGACCCCTGGACTTTTTCCACATTCTTACATTACAGCCTGTTTCTAAAATTGATTGAATTAATTTTCTTCCTAATACATATACACACAATAGCCCAAAATGACAAAGCAAAAACTTTTTTTTTTACATAAGTATTCAGACCCTTTGCTATAAGATCCGAAATTGAGCTCAGGTGCATCCTGTTTCCATTGATCATCCTTGATGTTTCTACAACTTGATTTGAGTCCACCTGTGGTAAATTAAATTGATTGGACATGATTTGGAAAAAGGCACATACTGGTTTATATAAGGTCCCACAGTTGACAGTGCATGTCAGAGCAAAGCCCAAGCCATGAGATCGAAGGAATTGTCCGTAAAGCTTAGAAACAGGATTGTGCCGAGGCACAGATCTGGGGAAGGGTACCAAAAGATGTCTGCAGCATTGAAGTTCCCCAAAAACAGAGCGGCCTTCATCATTCTTAAATTGAATAAGTTTGGAACCACCAAGACTCCTCCTAGAGCTGGCCGCCCTACCAAACTGAGCAATCGGTGGAGAAGGGCCTTGGTCAGGGAGGTGACCAATAACCCGATGGTCACTCTGACAGAGCTCCAGAGTTCCTCTGTGGAGATGGGAGAACCTTCCAGAAGGACAACCATCTCTGCAGCAGTCCACCAATCAGGCCTTTATGGTAGTGGCCAGATAGAAGCCACTCCTCAGTAAAAGGCACGACAGCCGACTTAGTTTGCCTAAAGACTCTCAGACCATGAGAAACAAGATGCTCTGGTCTGATGAAACCAAGATTGAACTCTTTGGCCTGAATGCCAAGCGTCACGTCTGGAGGAAACCTGGCACCATCCCTATGGTGAAGAATGGTGGTGGCAGCATCATGCTGTGGGGATGTTTTTCAGCAGCAGGGTCTGGGAGACAGGATGGAGGGAAAGATGAACGGAACAAAGTACAGAGAGATCCTTGATGAAAAACTGCTCCAGAGCGCTCAGGACCTCAGACTGGGGTGAAGGTTCACCTTCCAACAGGACAACGACCCAAAGATCACAGACAAGACAACACAGGAGTGGCTTTGGGACAAGTCTCTGAATGTCCTTGAGTGGCCCAGCCAGAGCCCAGACTAGAACTTGATCGAACATCTCTGGAGAGACCTGAAAATATCTGTGCAGCAACGCTGCCCATCCAACCAGACAGGGCTTGAGAGGATCTGCAGAGAATAATGGAAGAAACTCCCAAAATACAGGTGTACCAAGCTTGTGGTGTCATACCCAAGAAGACTTGAGTCTGTAATCGCTGCCAAAAGGTACTTCAGCAAAGGTCTGAGTAAAGGTTCTGAATACTTATGTAATTGTAATTTGTTTTTTTTAAATAAATTTGCTCAAATTTATAAAATATGTTTTTGCTTTGTCATTATGGGGTATTGTATGTAGATTGATGAGGGAAAAAAACTAATCAATTATAGAATAAGGCTGTAACATAACAAAATGTGGAAAAAGTCAAGGAGTCTGAATACTTTGACTTAACTGTAGGCTGTGAGAAATGGTTAGAACCTGTTATTTTTGGTATAATGCTTTAAGGGAGGTGTATACAATTACTGTGCGAAGTTTTTCTCCGGTTTCATCCTGATTGTAAACTAACCTGCAATTGCTTGAATAAACTCGTATTGCTGATAAATGAGTTCTGCCTGATTCCTCAACAATCTAGTGCTGTCACCCAGATGAAAGCGGTACGAGAAGAAGTCGACCCATCTTTTTCGGCTTGGACCCAGATATTCCTTGGCCAAATTACTAAAAAGAGGGACCTTATTAAAAAATCCCTACATAAGGAGTTGACTGTTGCCTAGTCAAGCTATCAGCTCGGTGCCCTATTCATCTACAAATTGGGTAAAATGTGCAGGTTCGTTTAAAGGTGATATTGTAGTGTTGTACATTATTTGATGTACATTATTTGATCATAAAAGTTGCAAGACCAAGATTTTGGAAATTGTGATATCCCATACTTAAGGTATTTCCTAAGTACAGTACCATAATAATTTGGTAAATCAAGATCGTAAGATATTTCCTGTATATGGTATTTCTTAAGAGTAAAACCCATACGAATTTGGTTTAGACTGACTTAAGGGTCAATTCTAATAAATAAGCACTTTAAAATAGGTTTCAGAATGTTGGGTTCGATGAAAGAAAAGGAAGTGAAAGAATTGATTGATACAGTTAAGAACATAACATGTATAGCTTGGAAAGTGAAGTGGAGAGTTAAAGTTAGGAAGGAGATCATAGATCTACGGACCTGAAAGACTATGTGATTAGACAGAAGGAATATTGAAATAAGGGTAGTGATTTCGATATTTAATGGCTTAAATTGTAATGTAAACGGTTGGAGTCAGGAAGCAGGTGCAGAAGGTAAGTTTAATGAAAAGAGAAGGCAGATAGACAAAACAGGAGAAGCGTACTGAACGTGAACAAAACCAATACTTCCTAATGACTGAGGGCTAAATAAAGGGAGAGTAATCAAGGTGATGAGGTCCAAGTGAGCGTAATGATGGTGCCATGACCGGTGGTTAGTCGAGCGCTGGAGAGGGGCAGCGGGCGTCGGTGTGACATTACCAGAAATCTTGTGAAAATGCAAGCTTGTGTAATGTAACACAAACTGTCCACATTAGGGAAATTAGCAGAATATACAAACATTTTATATGGCAAATTAATTCAACATGTCAATTTAAGATGATAGTACTGTATATGTTGCCCACTCACAAACTATTGCAACAATGACATCTTTATCACTCATTTAACCATTTAGATTGCTGTTTTGAATATGGTCAAGTTAGTGTGGGAGAGGTGGAAAATATTGTTATCCGTCAACAATGATAAGCCACCAGGTGTAAACAACCTCGATGGAAAACTATTGAGAACGATAGACTGTATTGCCACCCCTATTTACTAGATATTTAACCAAAGCCTAAAGGAGTGTGTCCACAAGCATGGAAGGAAGCTAAAGTAATTCCACTGCCTAAAAATAGGAAAGCACCCTTTGCTGGCATGTCGAACTGAATAGAAATTAAGAACGAGCTGGCACGGTTAAGAGCTTTGCTTAAGGTAGCAATTGATTTCATACACCCGCTCAACACTGCAGCAGATAGCAGTCGAATTCAGGCATAACAGCAACCTCTCACAGATGCTGTGAATCCGAGACTGATTGTGCTTCTGTTGTGGGTGTGGTAGCGAAGCAACCTTTATTTGCATCCAATTAACATATGTTAATATGCATGACTATTTCTCCCAACAGTGGAAGAACTGCCCTGGCACGCTTCATGAAACAGAGGAGCGCTTCCCCGGCACCATACAGGTACTTTTTACCCCTTTTTCATGATTGGTAGTTAGTCTTCTCCCATCGCTGCAACTCCTGTACGGACTCTGGAGAGGTGAAGGTCGAGAGCCATGCGTCCTTCGAAACACGACCCGCAAAGCCGCACTGCTTCTTGATACACTGCTCGCTTAACCCGGAAGCCAGCCGCACCAATGTGTCAGAGGAAACACAGTATAGCTGGCGACCTGAAGTCAGCGTGCAATGTTTGTGTTACCAATTATACCGGAATTTACTACTGCAAGTAGTAGCACTCAGGTTATCATGTCTAGCTATAGCTACCATCGGCCAACAGAGTTTCAGCCAGTTTGCCTATAGACATTCAAGGTTTATCTTGATTTTGTGTAACAGTATGAGAAATGCTGATGTGCTAAACTAATAATAAGTGATGTGTTTCAAGGCTAATAGTGGGTGTAAAAGGTAATAGGGGTAATATCAGGGGTGTAAAAGGGGCTATGCTAAAAGCAAGCATGCAGTAAACGAAAAAAATAAATGTTTGATACAGAATTAATCACAGGATATGGTCAATTGGCTTTATTCTGCAGACTCCATATGATGTGGGTCTATCCAGTCTTATGTGGACAATGGCTCCTGCTCCTCTTCAAGTCACTTTTCCCACATGAAGTCGGTCAAATTCGGATAAAATAGGAATCTCTCTGAAAATACATGTAAACGTGATATGTGTATTGGGACTTTTAGTTGGAATGATGAAACATCAGAATGTCCTAAGAAAGTAAAAATGTTTAGTTCAATGTGGTGATATGAGCGTGTTTGAACTAGGGCTTAGTTATCCCCTCGGGCGTGAAAAAGATGGGTATGATATAAAATCAAACAAATGTCCATTATTAGAAGGTCATTACAATATAATACATGTTATCGCAGTTTATTTTCAGCAGATGTCAACACTACGGTTCTGCACTGATAGTAATGACATTCTATAGACAAAATACTCAACGAATATTATTTCAAATACATAAGACTCCTTGAATTGCCACCAACAACGGTTAAGCTACTACAACTTTGAGACGTCGCCACTCAACACAGTTAGCAAACCTGAGTGTGGAAGGACTGAAGCTTTCCCTATTGTTGTCAGACTTGGTGGCTCTCAGGATGGTAAAAACCGCAGTACACAAAAATGTTGTTGAAAGTGGGGGGCCTACAACCAAGCATATAAATCATATTGTTGTAGCGTTGACCATCATTAAAATGTGAAGACTTATTGTCAAATCAATTCTGTGTAATTATTCCTTACGTGATTAAACTTATCATGTAACTTTAACTAGAAAGTCAGGGCACCACGGGGAAATTACAGTATGTATTTCCCAAATTAACTCTTCCGATATTATCATCTCTTATCAATTAGTCTTTTATTAATGTATTATTACTTGTCTCATTTCTGAACGTCGCAAACCCTTGGATATCTGCACGAACCCTAGCATCATAAATCAGCGATACACGAATTGGCTTGATTATTTATTTACTAACTAACCAATCACAGAATTACAAAACACACACAATAGGTCTTACATTGGTTACTAACATGATACCAAGAAAAAGTCCCTAGTGGACGAAACCGATATGACGGCTTGGTAGACAAAGGGGTGGGGACAGCTCAACAGTGGGAAACTCAGTGGCCCCACTAAATCAGTTCATAACGTTCATCGTAAATCTGGATATTTAGCACCCTAACAACCGCTCCTTTGGATTTTAGAAATGCGATGTACATATTTACGAGTGTATGCCTTTGTTGTCCCTCTGATTGCCGGTCCGTCTGCTGGATGGATTGTCGACAGAAAGTCTCTGGTTTGTCCACCAGAGATCAGTCTTCCGTAGTCGTAGGTTGTTATAATGGATACGTCAGAGTACCATTCGGAAATGTTCTTAGCTAGTATGCGTTTACCAGACTAAAGTATTTAAAACAGCTGCAGCCTGAATAATTGGTCTTTAGTTTCTAGATTTCTTCACCATTTCAGCGTGGGGATTATCTCCACGTTCTCTGGTCTTGTCCTTTCATAGAGTTGTAGTTAAACCATGTTACAACATCCGGCTCACGCCTTAGTCTGCTTGGTCTATAGAGTGATAGCCATTCCAAACGTGGAGACCTCGTCCCGGTGTTCTCTTGACTATATTTAAAATTGCCTACTATTTCATTTTTTCGATTTAATGTACATTTTTCTGGAAGTAGGTTTTGTACTCAAGTAGATAAGTAGGCGTTCCATGACGCCGATGTAAATGTCTTTGCTCACGGGGGTGTGGCCACTGACTGATCATAAGTTATGGAAAACTATCACATCTTTTAATCACATACGTTCCCCCACATTTGGATGTGACCCTGACAAGTGGGAAATATGTACATTAAAAGACAACTACAGTCTTTAGTTACATCACAAATTCGACAGGATTGTTCTTTAAAATACCCACGGACAATTCCAACTGGTTGGAATACAGAGATATTCTTACATTATTCAACCTTGAGGTTACCGTACTGCAGTCTTTCTCTGTGGTAACAAAGGGATTCTCAACTTTCATTTAGGCAGAGTATTTACGACTGTCAAACCAGCCGACTTCCCGTTCTACGAGAGAGAGAGAACGCGCTGTAGAGCAGACCCACTAACCTGATCCTTCAGATCTTCACAGGAGAGTGATGACTATGTAAATAGGGGGAGTTTGTGTGGACAATGAACTTGAGAAACAATATTTGTGCACGCTATCTAGCGTTTAGGCATCATTATTGTACTTTTATATTAAAATTTACTAAACTGTACTTTCTTCCTGATATCTACGCTCCTGAAGGTTTCCTACAAGAGGGTAGATATGCAAGAAGATGGACACTACCTGTTGTAAATACAGTACAAAACAAGTTGTTCCAATTACACCTGGTCAAATAAAAAGGTTTATTAGAGAGTAAAAACAAGAATACAAGGTAGTCTAACATCAATTACAAAAGCAGTGTAAGGAAAACATTAAAGTACTGAACTGATATCACCCAGACCACGAGAGAAGAAATAAATAAATCACTAAGTAAAATGACTTGAAGATATAACCATGGGATATAGCTGACAGTGTAGTCGTAGAAAGTGTTCAACTGTTATGTAAACATACTTGGTAGTAAATAAATAGAATAGTGGAGTGGTGAAATGGCAGCAGTCATGCGTTTTAAAGTGCAGGAGTCTTTGGACTGAAATATTTAGCAGTGTGCAGTCTTCAGCAGCTGTCATGACAGTCCTGTGAGGATCACAATGGGTCAGATCAGCTTGGCAATTGCTGACAATAACCAGACCTCCCAACCGCAGAGGGGAGGGTTTTGACACCTCCACACCCGGTCGTAAACTAAGCAGGAGAAGACTCTCTACCCTCCAGTATTGGCTAAAGGAATGTCCCTTTGTCTCCAGAGACTTTTGCCCGCCCAAAAAGTGGATAACAGAACAATAATTAACATAAAGAACGTGGGGAATGGTCAGTGGGGAGATGTAGAAAAGTATTTTTTCATTTTGTGATGTCATTATAGTGTAACTTGGAAAGGATACCCCCTTTATCTGTCAAGTTCCCATCCAATACATTGTGCATATGAAAAATTAGAAAAGTATTTAAGATAGGAAAGTGATTTTAGGAGTCATAAGAGATAATGGGCAAAGGATATGATTAGAAGTTAAGTAGCCACTTTGGGGTGGCAGGTAGCCTAGTGGTTAGAGCGTTGAGCCAGTAACCTAAAAATCTGTTCTGCCCCTGAACAAGGCAGTTAACCCACTGTTACCCGGTAGGCCATCATTGTAAATAAGAATTTGTTCGTAACTGACTTGCCTAGTTAAAAAGTTATTTTTAAAAAGCCACGCCCTGAGTGAGTTCCTGAAGAATTTGTCAGATGGACAGAGCCATCCCTCAAGGTCTTCCCCCAATTCTTTAGCAAGCCTTGCCAGTGCCCCTTCCCCTTGCTCTTCAAAACTGTAATCCTACAGAAAAAAAACACAAAAACACGTAGGAATATGTAATGATTGAATGCGTCTCTTATTAGGCTACATCACTCATACAAATTTCTTTGTGTTTAGTTTGGTGCACATTTACCAAACCTTGTCTATACCACCAATGTCTGTTTAAAAAAAATAACTAGCTAAGGACTACCATAGCTCTCGAGAATCCAAGGCAAGGGGCCATACCAATGGGCTTATTGTTTTCCGCTGCTGTCATTTAGCTGTGGCACTGCGCCACAGCAAAATGATAGCCGCCACATAAAAAAAATATGGAACATGAACTCAATATTTCTGCCGGGGCACACTTTGAAGATGTTAGAACAGTCCAAATGTACTTTCTCTGCAAACAAAACAAGTAATGAATAGATAAACTATTCTACTATGAGGTTGTCTGATTTATCTATTTACCTAGTCGACTTGTGTTTAATGCGAGCGATTCCTCTCGATTCTTGCAATCACGAGGAAAACAGCAATTAAGGGCAGGGCTCAAAACTGCAACCCAAAAACACTCGCATTTGGGAGCTCTGACTTGGCAATGCTACTCAGTTTTTAAATTTGTCGCTAGGATGCTAGTATTTTTTTTTATTTAACACTAAATGTATGTGGACACCTGCTTGTCTAACATCTCATTCTATAATCATAGGCATTAATAGAGCTGGTCCCCCTTTAATGCTGTAACAGCTTCCACTTCTGGGAAGGCTTTCCACTAGATGTTGGAACATTGCTATGGGGAGTTGCTTCCATTCAGCAACGAGCATTGGTAAAGTTGGGCACTGATGTTGGGCGATTAGGCCGGGCTCGCAGTCAGAATTTGATGGGGTTGAGTTCAGGGAACTGCGCAGGCCAGTCTAGTTCTTCCACACCAATCTCAACAAACCATTTCTGTATGGACCTCGCCTTGTGCACGGGGGCATTGCAATGCTGAAACAGGAAAGGGCCTGCCCTAAACTGTTGCCAAAAAGTTGGAAGCACAGAATGTCATTGTATGCTGTAGCGTATTATTTCACTTCACTGGAACTAAGGAGCACTAGGCCCCTAACCATGAACAGCCACAGCCCATTATTCCTCCTCCACCAAACTTTACAGTTTGCACTATGTCCAATGACAACGAGCTTTACACTACTCCAGCCAACACTTGGCATAGCGTATGGTGATCTTAGGCTTGTGTGCAGCTGCTCGGTCATGGAAACATACTTCATGAAGCTCCCGACAAAGTGCTTAAAGAGACAGTTTGGAACTCTGTAGTGAGTGCTGCCACAGAGGACAGATTTTTACGCGTTTCAGTACTTGGTGGTCCTGTTTTGTGAGCTTGTGTGGCCTACCACTTCGCTGCTGAGTCCAGTTGCTTCTAGATGTTTCCACTTCACAATAACAGCACTTAGTTGACCAGGGCAGCTCTAGTAGGGCGGAAATTTGATGAATTGACTTGTTGGAAAAGGTAGCATCCTACAACAGTGCCATGTTGAAAGTCACGGAGCTCTTCAGTAAGGCCATTCTACTGCCAATGTTTGTCTATGGAGATTGCAGGGCTGTGTGCTAGATTTCATACACCTTTCAGCAACAGATGTGGCTGAAATAGCTGAATCCACTAACTTGAAGGGTGTCCACATATGCACACTCAGTGTAGCTAATCTTGTTCGTTTTTTTATTCACAATTCTCTATTTATTATATTACAGACGCCTTAATCCATTCTTGTAAATTACAGTGCATTCGGAAAGTATCCAGACCCTTTCACTTTTCCAACGTTGTTACTAGGGGTCGACCGATTATGATTTTTCAACGCCGATACCGATTGGAGGACCAAAAAAAGGCGATACTGATGAAAATCGGACGATTTATATATTTGTAATAATGACAATTACAACAATAATGAACACTTATTTTAACTTAATATAATACCTAGATTTTATTTATTTAGTCTCAAATAAATGAAACATGTTCAATTTGGTTTAAATAATGCAAACAGTGTTGGCGAAGTAAAAGTGCAATATGTGCCATGTAAAAAAAGCTAACGTTTAAGTTCCTTACTCAGAACATGAGACCGCTGGTGGTTCCTTCTAATGAGTCTTCAATATTCCCATTTAAGAAGTTTTAAGTTGTAGTTATATGAATTATAGGACTCTCTCTCTCTATACCATTTGTATTTCATATACACCTTTTAATATTGGATGTTCTTATAGGCACTATAGTATTGCCAGCCTAATCTCAGGAGTTGATAGGCTTGAAGTCATAAACAGAGCTGTGAAGCAAGCATTATGAAGAGCTGCTGGCAAACGCAGGAAAGTGCTGTTTGAATGAATGCTTACGAGCGTGCTGCTGCCTACCACCGTTCAGACAGACTGTTTTATTATAATTAAGTCTGATTTGATAGCAGACAGAAATACGAGCCTTAGGTCAAATCCGGAAACTATAATTTTATAACAAAACGTTTATTCTTTCAGTGAACTACGGAACCACTCCGTATTTTATCAAAACGGGTGGCATCCATAAGTCTAAATATTGCTGTTACATTGCACAACCGTCAATGTCATAATTATGTAAAATTCTGGCAAATTAATTACGGTCTTTGTTAGGAAGAAATGGTCTTCACACAGTTCGCAACTAGCCAGGCGGCCCATACTGCTGCATATACCGGCTCTGCTTTCACAGAACGCAGTTAATATTGCCTGCTAACATTAATTTATTTTAACTAAATATGCAGGTTTAAAAATATATACTTGTGTATTGATTTTAAGAAAGGCATTGATGTTTTTGGTTAAGTACATTGGTGAAACGACAGTGCTTTTCTCACGGAAAGCTTGTTAAATTTGGTGAAGTAACGTTAGGCTGTGATTCGATAAATTAACAGGCACAGCATTGATTATTTGCAACGCAGGACAAGCTAGTTAACCTAGTAATATCAACCATGTGTAGTTAACTAGTGATTGTGAAGATTCATTGTTTTTTTTAATAAGAAACGTTTAAGGCTAGCTAGCAACTTACCTTGGCTCCTTGCTGCACTCGCATAACAGGTGGTAAATCGGCCATAATAGGCATCCAAAAATGCAGATTACCATGAAAACTTGAAATAGGCCCTAATTAAAAAAAAACAAAAAAACAATCTACACACAATACCCCATAATGAAAGCGAAAACAGGTTTTTACATATGTATTCAGACCTTTTACTATGAGACTTGAAATTAAGTTCAGGTGCACCAAGTTTCCATTGATCATCCTTGAGATGTTTCTACAACCTGATGATTCGAGTCCACTTGTGGTAAATTAAAATGGATTGGACATGATTTGCAAAAAGGAACATACTTAAGGTCCTACAGTTCACGGTGCATGTCAGAGCAAAAACCAAGCCATAAGGTCAAAGGAATTGTCTGTAGAGCTCCTTGACAGGATTGTGTTGAGGCACAGATCTGGGGAAGCGTACCAAAACATTTCTGCAGCATTGAAGGTCAAAGTGGCCTCCATCATTCTTAAATGAATGTTTTGAACCACCTAGACTCTTCTTAGAGCTGGCTGGCCAGCCAAACTGAACAATCGGGGGAGAAGGGCCTTGGTCAGGGAGGTGACCAAAAAGCCAATGGTCACTGACAAAGCTCCAGAGTTCCACTGTGGAGATGGGAGAACCTTCCAGAAGGACAACCATCTCTGCAGCACTCCATCAATCAGGCCTTTATGGTAGAGTGGCCAGATAGAAGCCACTCCTCAGTAAAAAGCACGATTAGCCCGCTTGGTTTGCCAAAGGGCACCTAAAGGACTCTCATACCATGAGAAACAATATTCTCTGGTCGGATAAAACCAAGATTGAACTCTTTGGCCTGAATGCCAAGCATCACATCTGGAGGAAACCTGGCACCATCCTCTGTGAAGCATGGTTGTGGCAGCATTATGCTGTGGGGATGTTTTTCAGCAGCACGGACTGTCAGACTAGTCAGGATTGAGGGAAATATGAACAAAGCAAAGTACGGAGAGATCCTTGATGCTCCAAGGCTCTCAGGACCTCAGACTGGGGCCAAGGTTTACCTTCCAACAGGACAACAACCCTAAGCACACAGCAAAGACAACACAGGAGTGGCCTTGGGACAATTCACTGAATGTCCTTGACTGGCCCACCTAAGGCCCGGATTTGAACCCGATCGAACATCACTGGAGAGACCTGAAAATAGCTGTGCAGAGACACTCCCCATCCAACCTGAGGGAATTAGAGGATCTGCAGAGAAGAATTGGAGAAACTCCCCAAATACAGGTGTGCCAACCTCAGATCAGATAAAGTCAGATAAAGTCACCATTATTAGTCAGTTGTACAACCAAATGCCTTCAACCGAAATGTGTCTTCCGCATTTAACCCAACCCCTCTGAATCAGAGAGGTGCGGGGGGCTGCCTTAATCGACATCCACATCTTTGGCGCCCGGGGAACAGTGGGTTAATTAGAGGATCTGCAGAACGACAGGGGCAGAACGACAGATTTTTTTCCTTGTCAGCTCGGGGATTCGAACTTGCAACCCTCCGGTTACAAGTCCAAAGCTCTAACCACTAGGCTACCTGCCGCACCTTGTGGCGTCATACTCAAGAAGACTCAAGGCTGTAATTGCTGCCAAAGGTGATTCAAAGTACTGAGTGAATACTTATCTAAATGTGAGTTTGTAAATTTGCACTACACACACTACCCCATCATTATGGGGTAGTGTGTGTAGATCAAGATAAAACAGACATTTTTATACATATGGAAAAAGTCAAGGAGTCTGAATACTTTCCGAATTAACTGTATGAGCTAAAATATTTTTTTATATATCCATTTACAGTGCTGGTCAAAAGTTGGCACCTACTCATTAAAGGGTTTTTCTTTATTTTGACTATTTACTACATTGAATAGTGAAGACAAACTATGAAATAATATATGGGATCATGTAGTGTTAAAAAGTGTTAAATCAAAAAACATTTTATATTTGAGATTCTTCAAAAGTAGCCACCCTTTGCCTTGACAGCTTTGCACTCTCTCAACCAGCTTCATAAGGATTACTTTTCCAACAGTCTTTGAGTTCCCATATATGCGGAGCACATCTTGGCTGCTTTTACGTCACTCTGCGGTCCATCTCATCCCAAGCCATCCCAATTGAGGTTGAGGTTGGGTGATTGTGGAGGCCAGGTCATCTGATGCTGCACTCAATCACTATCCTTCTTGGTCAAATAGCCCCAACACAGCCTGGAGATGTGTTTTGGGTCATTGTCCTGTTGAAAAACAAAACCATAGACCCACTCAGCGCAAAAACCAGATGGGATGGCGTATCGCTGCAGAATGCTGTTGTAGCCATGCTGGTTAAGTGTGCCTTGAATTCTAAATAAATCACTGACACCAGCAAAGCACCCCCACCTTACTTCACGTGGGAACACTACATGTGGAGATCATCCGTTCACTTACTCTGTATCTCAAAGACAGTGGTTGGAACCCAAAAATTTAAAATTTGGACCAAAAGGACAGATTTCCACCAATCTAATTGCTTGTGTTTCTTGGCCCAAGCAAGTATTACTTTTGGTGTCTTTTAGTATTGGTTTCTTTGCAGCAATTCGACCAAG
Organism: Brachymystax lenok tsinlingensis; assembly: GCA_030435695.1. Taxonomy (NCBI): domain Eukaryota; kingdom Metazoa; phylum Chordata; class Actinopteri; order Salmoniformes; family Salmonidae; genus Brachymystax; species Brachymystax lenok. The sequence continues at coordinate 13,821,944 of CM059796.1, forward strand.
GCCTGATTCACGCAGTCTCCTCTGAACAGTTTATGTTGAGATGTCTGTTACTTGAACTCTGTGAATAATTTATTTGGGCCACAATCTGAGGTGTAGTTAATTCTAATGAACGTATCCTCTGCAGCAGAGGTAACGCTGGGTCTTCCATTCCTGTGGCGGTCCTCATGAGAGCCAGTTTCATCATAGCACTTGAAGAAACTTTCAAAATCCTTGAAATTGTCTGGATTGACTGACCTTCATGTGTTAAAGTAATGATGCTGTCGTTTATCTTGGCTTATTTGAGCTGTTCTTGCCATAATATGGACTTGGTATTTTACCAAATAGGGCTCTCTTCTGTATACCACCCCATCTTGTCACAACACAACTGATTGGCTCAAACACATTGGAGGAAAGAAATTCCACAAATTAACAAGGCACACCTGTTAATTGAAATGCATTCCAGGTGACTACCTCATGAAGCTGGTTGAGAGAATGCCATGAGTGGGCAAAGCTGTCATCAAGGCCAACTGTAGCTACTTTGAAGAATCTCAAATATATTTTGATTTGTTTAACACTTTTTTGGTTACTACATGATTCCATGTGTGTTATTTCAGTGTTGAAAATAGTAAAAATAAAGAAAAACCCTGAAATGCAGTTGTGTCCAAACTTATTATTTACCGTCCCGACTACAACAAAACAATACTTAAATGTATGTTATTGTCCGTGAAACATTGAAATACTGTACAATATGCCAAGATGGCCGACCGGTGGCTTCAAAATCTGTTAATGACCAGTACATAGCATCAGCAATCCAGGGTTTATATACAGGATTGTATGCAAATAATAATTTAAAAAAATAAAAAAATAAATCGTGGTCATATCTTGCCCATTTTAACACGGGTGTAGCAAAATGTTTCTAGTTCCAACAGTGCAGTAATATCTAACAATAGACAAACTCCAAAAATGTAAAAAGTAATTAAGAAATATTAAAACCAGCAATGTCAGAATATAAATATACATGTATATGATGGTGTGTATAGACCGTGTATGAATAGAAAAGGTGTACAGCAGTAGTTATAGGTTTGAGCATTCACTAAAAAAGTATATCCATTTATAGTGGGTAAAACAGTATGCAAACATGATTAACGTGACCAGTGTTTAATGACTATGTACATAAGGCAGCAGTCTCTAAGGTGCAGGGTTGAGTATCAGGTGGTAGCCGGCTAGTAACAGTGACTAAAGTTCAGGACAGGGTACTGGGCGGAGGCCGGCTAGTGGTGACTATTTAACAATCTGATAGCCTGGAGATTGAAATAGGTTCGGTCTCAGCTTTGATGCACCTTTACTGTCTCCGCTTTCTAGATGGTAGCAGGTTGAACAGGCCATGGCCCTGTAAGGTAGGCAGTGTGCCCCCAGTGATGCATTGGGCTGACCACACCACCCTCTGCAGAGCCCTGTGATCGCGGACGAAGTTGCCGTACCGGGCGGTGATACAGCCCAACAGGATTCTCTCAATGGTGCATCTGTAGAAGTTTGAACAGGATTCTCTCAATGGTGCATCTGTAGAAGTTTGTGAGGGTCATAGGAGCCAAGCCGGATTTCTTCAGCCTCCTTTTAGTGAATGCTCTTCACCACACTGTCTGTGTGGCTGAACAATTTCAAGGTTGTTAGTGATGTGGACGGCAAGGAACGTTAAGCTTTTCACCCTCTCAACTGCAGCCCCCTAGATGTCCACGATCAGCTCCTTTGTTTTGTTGACGTTGAGGGAGGGGTTATTTTCCTGGCACCACTCCGCCAGGGCCCTCAGCTCCTCCCTGTAGGATGTCTCGCCGTTGTTGGTAAATCAGGCCTACCACTGTTGCATCGTCTGCAAACAAGATGATTGAGTTGGAGACGTGTGTGGCCACACAGTCATGGGTAAACAGGGAGTATAGGAGGGGGCTGAGCACTCACCCTTCTGGGGCTCCCATGTTGAGGACGTGGCTGATTTTCCCTTTATAAAAATAAGTGATTGTCTGGAATCCCTGCCACATACGTCTCATGTCTGAGCCGTTTAATTGCGACTCAATTTAGTCTCTGTACTGATTTTGCTTGTTTGCCTTATGGAGGGCACAGCTGACTGTACTCGTCCATGTTCACAGTCACCTTGCCATGGTTAAATGCGGTGGTTCACCCTTTTAGTTTTGAGCAAATTATGCCATCTATCCACGTTTTTTTTTGTTTGGAAAAGTTGCAATCGTCAGTGGGAACATCCTCGAACTCAGAGTCAGTGTATACATCAATGTTATTCTGAGGCAAACTAACATATTCCAGTACGCGTGATCAAAACAATCAAGCATAGATTCCGATTGGTCAGACCAACTTTGAACATTCCTTACCATGGGTACTTCCCGGTTTAAGTTTGACTATAGTAAGGGAGGAGCAGAATGGAGGCGTGATCTGATTTGTTGAAGGGAGGGGGGTGGAGGGCCTTGTAGCCATCCTGGAAGGGGGAGTAGCAATGGTCAATAATTCTTGATGAGCTAGTAGCGCAGTTGATGTGTTGAATAAAATTCCGTAGTGTTTTCCACAGATTTGCTTCACTAACGTCCCCAGCTACAAAACTGCCGCCTCAGGATATGCGGTTTCTAGTTTGCACAAAGTCAATTGTAGTTCCTTGAGAGCAGTCGCGGTGTCAACAATGGGTTGGTTGAATCTTTGCAATGCGCAATTCAATCATATGTGTGAATTAACATTTCTAAAGGCATTAGCAAAAAGAAAAATATCCAATTGAAATGTTGACTGCAAAGTAGGCCTACCTTGCAGAATGAGATTATTGGTATTAATCAATTGTTTTGCAATCCCTGCCATCACATTAATATTGACAGATACTACAACAGCCCTATGCCTTACTTTGAGACTGCTTAAAGGGATACTTTTATCGACTTCCCCAGAGTCAGACGAACTCATGGATACAGTTATGTCTCTGCGTCCAGTATGAAGGAAGTTTGAGGTAGTTTTGTGAGCCAATGCTAAATAGCATTAGCGCAATGACTGGAAGTCCCATGGTATCTGCTAGCATGGTAGTAGATACCAATAGACTTCAAGTCGTTGCACCAACACTAGTTCTACAAAGCACTAGTTCTACAAAGCAATTCAGTACAAGTGATAGGGGAGAGTGGAGCTAAAAGTAACATGTGTCAATTGTAAGGAAACTTGGGTAAAAACACCACCCTACATCAAAAGTATTTTTCCAGGTAGGGTGACCGACTAAAAAGAAGTAGACGAGGGAACCCCACTGGATGGGCCATTCCCAGTACAGTACTATTGTCAGAAGGACAAAGGATTACCGATCCATGCTTGGAAATTCAGAGACTTATGCAAATTTGGTGCCACATTTATTTGTACACAAAAACAAAAAAACAGGTGTGCACTATTAATTACATTTCCTGTTATATGCACAGTAATCAACTGGCTCCAGCCCTCAGACAACTTGATGACTTTATTCATTATAGGAGATTTAGTGTGCTCCTAATGCCTTACATTTGTCTGACACCAGCCTCTCCAAAAGTGCAGCAGTTATAGCCCAAATCCTCTGCATTCTCTTCACCACCGGAAACTGTGTTTTCTCTTTGGTCTTTTCACTGAAATAAAATGTAAGAGAGAGTCAAAGCAATTTAGGAGAATGGAAACCGCAGGTTTGAGTCTTCATTACATTGGGGTCCATTTATATGCACAAATAATGAGAGAATAGACCATAACAATAAATTTTTTAAATTGTCTTTGGTATGACTCTGCTGGGGATAGGTCTGTGCCGCTCACGTATTTGTCAGCGTTTGATTGTCAAGCAAATAACTGGTCGGTCTCACAGTAACGGACTGTTAATTAACAAATACATTTACCATCTCCTAGCTTCCACGCATAGCCTACAAGCCACTGACTGATGCAGACCTTTGGAACATCTACATTTTAATGTGTTACGCCCTGATCTGGCTATGCCATATAGCTGTGGGCTACACTAGTTAATTTAGCAGACAGGATTGGCTTGGAATTCCGTGGCATTTTATAGTGTGAAGAATACAATTGAACAAAGCTGAATAAAATGTAAATTATATTTTCTCCAAATGATTTGAGGGAGTGTGCACATTGACTATTCTGTGTTGAGTGGTTAAAGAAATAGGTATTCCTTTTTGCTTAATTTTGAGTTATTAATCTAACTTTAGTTGTTCTACAAACACTTGGCTATTTGTTTAGATTTTTAATACATTGTAAGGCTGCATGATGTGACACGAATGATGATTGGAAAAAAGTTGCTTGAAAGTCATGAGCTCTGCTTTGTTTTTTGTGCAGGCTGTACACACACTACATCAGTCACGCATTCACAATTTGACAAGCACTTGATAATGCCTAAAATTTCACAGTGGCATCCCCTTTGTGCGGTGGTAACACACCCCAAAAAAATCCATGCCTTTTGCGGCCAGTGGCTGTTGTGCCCTACCGGAGTGTCGCACGCTCCAGATCACCTCTCACGGCTCTCCATCAAAGTGATCGGGTCTTTCTCACAAGCTACAAGTGACGACAGACATGGAACTGCACGCATCCTTATCCAATTCCAAGGTGCATATTGGAAGAACAGTTCACATTTACTTTTCATCAGCCAACAAGATGAGTAGCAGAAGTCAGTCTACTATCCCCCCATAGTACAAAAGTCAACCTGTTTTATTCTGTGTGAGAAATAAATATTCCAAAACATAGTCTGGGACAGTTGTGGGATGCAATAGATTGTATTAATTTCTAACCACCTAGCATCAACTTTTTTTACGCAATGTGGCTGACTCAACGGATCAGAATGTTTAGCTTACAATGTAGATACATTAGGCTATTTATTCACATTATAAGTGCAGCAATGCACACATAGTAGTAAGCGATAAGGGCGCATGTTCCATTAACAGGAAAACACCATTATCAAAAGTGACCGAAAATGTAATTATGCATGTAACGCTTTTATTATAAAAAAAAGGTGCATTTTAATAAATTCTTCCCCAAACTTGAAACTCTCACGCTGCTTATGTATGCCAGTTAGGCTCTACATCCCTCGTAAAGCAGATGAATGTGCTTAATGTTAAGAAGTGATGGTCACTTTAGTTGTGATAAACCTTATCAAAACATATAGGCCTATGGGCTAGGCTACACAAGGACTTTTAGAAAAAGTAGCAAAAAGAAAAGAAAAAGGCATTGTTTCTTATGCTGGGCATTATTCACAAGTGTTACTATATAATTCACAACTGACAGGCTAATAGTCACCAATCAGACTATTCTTGATTTAATCTTGTCTTTACATATACACTAAATAATGTGCGAAATTTGTTTTGATTTAGAATGGAGCAGTATCATGCACCTGTATCGAAACAATGTCATCTATGCACTTAAATAGCTTATGGAGGATCCTTTCCCCGTGTTTCATGTTCATTCCAGCCAGGTAGGCTATACTCCGGTTGTAAATATAAGCAATATGCTTAATATTACGAAAGTTGAGAAATAAATCTAGCAGGCCAAGCCAATAGAAAGCTGATGGGATCCTCTTTTTAGTAGAGGCCATCACTGTTCTCACACAATTGCATAGCCTATAGAAATGTTGTGCAACATGAGCTCATGGGCTCTCATGAAGCGTTTGATTAGATTTGCGATTACATTTGCATTGATGAGTACCAGGCAGTTAGCAAGTTTGGTAGGCTACTAATGACCAGCAGCAGCATCAGAGCTTGGAGAAGCCCAATTAGTGAATAAACTGTCACATGGAATTTGACTGCCTTCATGACTCGTGACCGCCCGCCAGTGTGGCGGTAATACGGTCACCGCAACAGCCCTAGCCGAGGATTGAACTCCCAACCTAATCTCAGGGCAAACATTAACCGTAATCACATTGTGAACTATGTAAACAAAAGACAGACAATTTGTCTACGTTTGGATTTAGAGTACCTAAAATATACATAGATCCGCAAACACCCATAAATAAGTTGTAAAAGTTAAGTCAAATGTAGCAGGCCTGTAATGCGATTGTTCACACAAGTGATGACACATGTATTGTTATTACATCCATACAAGCATTATAATCCTATTTTAATGCCAAAATTGTGTGAAATACATGGCTAATGTTGATGTGCTGTGGAAAGATCAACCAATCAAGTCATTTCTATAGCACGCCACATGTCCCTCGTAGCAGTGTTTACACCTAAGACAGAAAATTCTGTCAGGGTTTTTTTCCTTTTTTGGGAGATCGCCAGTGCTATTAATTAATTGGATGCCATTGGCCCTTCCATACTGTGCAGCTCAAACTTTCATTTAATGCACAACCTAAAAATGTATTTAAAAAAAATTGTCTGACATGTGAATCGTGATATTTTGATGCATGCCAGGATTTATAACTTTATACAAGCATCAATTACATATTGCTAAGGAGAACACTTGTTTAAGTGTAAATCCAGACTTACATTTAGTAGTTTCCTGCCCCCCCCTACTTGGCTGTCAGGTATTTTTTTTTGTTTGTTGTATGGATCTGCATTGAAATAATCCCCTATTCACACTGGAAAGTGGCATTGGCCTGTTCTTACATGCAGTCTTGTCCTCCTCCGCAGCACTAAGGAGCCAATATTTGGTCTTCTGTTCATCCCCTACTGGAAAGGGACACAGCAGAACAAAAAGCTATTGTAAGGTTGGTGATGACCGGAGTTAATCAGTGAAATAAAGAGCATAACTTGGCTTGAGGTATATGAATAAACATTATCAGAGGAGGCTGGTTGGAGGAGCTATAGGAGGACAGGCTCATCGTAATGGCTGGAATGGAACCGTATCAAACATATGGGAAACCACTTGACTCCATTATAGCCATTACTATGAGCCCGTCCTCCTATAGCTCTTCCCACCAGCCTCATCTGGTATTAATCAAGTGACTTAAAAGCCTGGACAGACAGGTAAAATGCATCACAGTACACATTCATCTATCCCGCAAGTCAGCTGGCATACACTGAAAAGCATGGCCTTTGTGGCTTTATTTGGCAAATTACTATGAATTAACTGACTTATTTCCTAAAACTTTTCAATACTAAATATCATATTAAGGTGTGGGGACATGCATTGTGTGACAAGAAATAACTACCAGGTCTATTACGCCCCAGCAGCTAGAATTTGTCCGTCCACAATTCAACAGTGGGAACAATACCAGGCAACATAAATAGCAGGCCACTAGTATACGAGAGATTGTTCGTGAGGAGATTACCTCTGCTCTCGACTTACAATTAAAACCAGAAACTGATATCAATGGCAGTGTTCACTGCTAAAGTCGATACCTATTCAACCAAAGTGGGACATCTGGAGAAGACCGCTAATGGTGCGACTCCATGACCTGGAAACAGAGCAAGCTAAGTTGGAAGGGATAATCAAACTCCTAAAAGAGAAAATGGAATCACTCGAAAATCATTCTCGTAAATTCAGTGTACAGGCCACAGGACTTGAAACTAGAGTGGAAGCGGGCAACAAATTCCTTCATGAGAAATCTTTTCTATGAACTGTTCGGGCAGGAGAAGCTGGGTCCCATGCCACTCATTAACATTGTGCACCACACGGATCAACTCCGCAACAGCTCTCGCTGTATGATTGTTTGGATCCACAACTTCGACGTCAAGCGGCGAATTGTTCACCTTGCAGCGGAATCCAGGGGTCTGATCTATGCAGGGAAGAGGATCAGCATCTACCCAGACCTGAGTGACAAGCTGCTAAAACAGAGGGAGTCCTACAACGAGGTGATACTACAGCTACGAAAGCTAAACCGGAGATGCGGCTTCATCGAGAGCAGAGGTAAACTCATTAATCTTCCAGAACACACACAACACAATTTGCACTGCCAAAGGATGGTCAAGACTTAATTGAAAAGCACATAAAACCCAATACACAACCAGACAAGCTGACAGCCTATTGCTATGATGCTGCCCTCAGCATAAGAAAAATGAGGACACCCATCATGTTTGGGTACAAGGAACAATGTTACTATTATTGCTGAGCATTGAACTTGTTATAATTATATTGCCTATGTTCCAGGACATTTACACAGTGATGACACCATGTCAATTAATGAACAATATAAGGATCCTACTGCTATACTTTTTTTGAATGTTAACTGATTAGGCTTGCATATGTCATACCTAAGTTTTAATTTTATTTTCATCATTACCCACCAAGTCTGCCAACTTAATTGTAAAGGTCTGAATTGGTTACTTATTTTGTTTACTATCTTTAGTGTTGATAAGCCCATGGATGTAAAATAAAAAGCAGGACCCACAGGGAAACCCACCCATTGGTCACTCCCTAACCAAAAGAAGCTACTGCTGCTACTACTACTTACATTTTAGAAAAACAATGGCAACACTAGCTTGATGTGTCTGCTCCAAACTCATATGATCCTCTTAACAGCATAATTGTTAGAATTAACTGAACACAAACTGGTTATTGGGACAGACATGAATGACATTCTGGACATGCGCGACAAATCTAATAAGCCCAACAATCCACAGGCAACCAGGGCTCTCCAACATATACTATCTGATCACAACCTCTGATACCTGGAGAGCTCATAACCCTAAAAGAGTAAACTTCCTATTCAAACAGGCACAAAACATTCTCCCGAATCAATTTCGTTATAAACTCAGCAAAAAAAGAAAACGTCCCCTTTCCAGGACCCTGTCTTTCAAAGATATTTGGATTTTTACTAATTAACTTCACAGATCTTCATTGTAAAGGGTTTAAACACTGTTTCCCATGCTTGTTCAATGAACCATGAACAATTAATGAACATGCACCTGTGGAACAGTCGTTAAGACACTAACAGCTTACAGACGGTAGGCAATTATGTCACAGTTATGAAAACTTAGGACACTAAAAAGAGGCTTTTCTACAGACTCTGAAAAACACCAAAATAAAGATGCCCAGGGTCCCTGCTCATCTGGGTGAACGTGCCTTAGGCATGCTGCAAGGAGGCATGAGGACTGCAGATGTGGCCAAGGCAATACATTTCGATGTCCGTACTGTGAGACGCCTAAGACAGCGCTACAGGACGGACAGCTGATCGTCCTCAGTGGCAGACCACGTGTAACACCTGCACAGGATTGGTACATCCGAACATCACATCTGCGTGACAGGTACAGGATGGCAACAACTGCATGAGTTACACCAGGAACGCACAATCCCTCCATCAGTGCTCAGACTGTCCGCAATAGGCTGAGAGGGGCTGGACTGAGGGCTTGTAGGCCTGTTGTAAGGCAGGTCCTTACCAGACATCACCGTCGCCTATGGACACAAACCCACCGTCGCTGGGCCAGACAGGACTGGCATAAAGTGCTCTTCACTGACGAGTCGCGGTTTTGTCTCACTAGGGGTGATGGTTACACCGAGGCCTGTACTCTGGAGCGGGATCGATTTGGACGTGGAGGGTCCGTCGTGGTCTGGGGCGGTGCGTCACAGTATCATTGGACTGAGCTTGATGTCATTGCAGGCAATCTCAACGCTGTGCGTTACAGGGAAGACATCCTTCTCCTTCATGTGGTACCCTTCCTGCAGGCTCATCCTGACATGACCCTCCAGCATGACACTGCCACCAGCCATACTGCTCGTTCTGTGTGTGATTTCTTGCAAGACAGGAATGTCAGTGTTCTGCCATTGCCAGCGAAGAGCACGGATCTCAATCCCATTGAGCACGTCTGGGACCGGAGGGTAAGGGCTAGGGCCATTCCCCCCCCAGAAATGTCCAGGAACTTGCAGGTGCCTTGGTGGAAGAGTGGGGTAACATCTCACAGCAAGAACTTGCACATCTGGTGCAGTCCATGAGGAAGAGATGCACTGCAGTACTTAATGCAGCTGATGGCCACACCAGATACTGACTGCTACTTTTGACCCCCCCTTTGTTCAGGGACATATTATTCAATTTCTATAAGTCACATGTCTGTGGAACTTGTTCAGTTTATGTCTCAGTTGTTGAATCATGTTCATACATGTTAAGTTTGCTGAAAATAAACGCAGTTCACAGTAAGAGGATGTTTATGTTTTTGCTGAGTTTAAATTTATTTAAAGCCTTCTGGGCAGAAATGCTTTCTGGAACATGCGAGCTTTCATGTGCCTTAACTTCTTAGGGAGCGGCTGCATAGGTGACGGTTTTGGAGAGTCTGGCGTGCCCAAAGTAAAATGCCTGCCACTCAGGCCCAGAAAATAGGATATGCACATAATTGGTACTATTGGATAGGAAACACTGAAGTTTCTAAGAGTGTTAAAATAATGTATGTATGTGAGTATAACAGAACTGATATAGCAGGCGAAAACCCCGAGGAAAATCCATCCGGATTTGCAGTTATTTTGGTACTTGACCTTCGTCTCAAGGCTGCCTATTCATTTTTATTTTAACCAGGACTGAGACTGCAGTACCTATGGCTTCCACTAGATGTCAGCAGTCTATATACAAAGACAGAGTGATTGGAGTAAGAGGAACAGGAAATGGTCAGGGGACCACGTTTGACGCGCACGAGATTGTGAACGCGCACCACTATGTTCTTTTCCTATCGTTCACGTTATCGTCCGGTTGAAATATTACAGCAAATATACACAAAAGGATACATAATTTTTTTATTTGTAGAAAGTTTATAGGTATAATTTGAACGTGTTCTCTTCACGGTTCAATGGGCGACTCAACGGTGGATTTTATGATCATAACGCGCCAACCAAACAGATGTATGGATAAAATAAGACTTTTTCTAACAAAAGAACAATTGGATATCTTCATTGGACACTTGGGAAGCCCTCAGCAGAAGTTCTTCAAAAGGTAAGGGATTTGTTTTCGCTGTGATGTGTTGTGTGAACCGAGCTGATTTATGAATTTATGCTAATGCAGAAATATTAGAGGTGCTATCCTCAAACAATCAAATGTTGTGCTTGCGCCGTAAAGCCTTTTTGAAATCTGACAACGCTGTGATATTGCCAAGAAGCAGAGCTTTTGATGACTATGCAACACTTGTATATTGATGAATGTTTAATAATTAAACTTTTGGATTTTGAATTTGGCGCCTTACATTTCACCGGGTAGTGTCGGGAGTGGGGGCGCTACAAACTTGTATTCCATCTGTAAATGTGAATAGAATTTTCAAAATTATGAGGCTGGTTTAGCCACAGAAAAAGACAGCAACCTTCCTGCTAGCCATGATTGGTTGATATGAGTGGACATGCCGAGAGATGAGTTCGGATTGTTCTGCCATGTAGCACCTGTCGGTCTATAATGTGAGCTGGTCAGTATATGTAGGTAATACTGTAACGCAGCTTTTTTTTTTTTTTTTTTACAATATCACATAGTAGAACTGCAAAAGTGTTGCTCTCTGGTGGAATTGGAGTATGATAGCTCAGGAGAAATTCTGGTGTTCGATTGCAAATACGCAGAGGGAGTCAAATACACAGAAGGCTGTTGTATAAAACACTTGTCTCTGGATTACATCTTCAAACTAAGGGAAACCATGGCATCCGTGACAGGGAGAACCGTCCATCCATGTTTACGGATAAGATAGTCTAGCTAGCTATATTTTAGAAACGTGTAATATCTGAAATAGGCAGAAAGTCTTGTTTCAAGTTAGTGTCCAGTTAGCTAGCTAACGTTAGACATAGATCTGTGTAGTAATATTATTTGTATCTCAGAGCCATTTGCATTGCTTGTTATAGCCTAAGGTTAGCTAGTTACCTGCAGATTCAGGCAGGGTAGTAACATGAGTTGATATTATGGTTAATTGTTTAGCTAGCTACATGTCTAAACAAAGACTCCACTATGCAAGTAACCATTTCAATAAAAAGATGTCACTGCGACAACTGTCGATAGCCTTAGCTGGTATAGAATAACTGACAAAATTTACAAATGGCCATATTCAACAGGTGTTGAGCGGTGTAAGTGTAATTTAAAAAAAAAAGAAAAGTGTAATTAAATTGTTGCCAGCAGCAGTTAAGGTCACCAACGCTCTGGACAACAAACAGCCTAAGTGCTAGGGCGAGTAAAATTGTGAGCTGTTCTCATTTGTCTGGAAGTAGCTAGCAAGCTAGCCAACATATGTATGGGTGCTTGACAGCTGTTAGTTAAGAAAGCTCGGATCAACCCTACTTCTCGGTCAGAGCATCCAGTGTGCCCTCTGAAAGCTTCGAGAGCAAAACGCTCTTTATTTACGAACGGACAATCTGACAACGCTCTGACCAGAGCGCACTCTGACAATCCAGAATTTATTTACAAACATAGCATTAGTATAAACCAGCCTTTAGTTTTGAAATCTTTGGTTATTTAGTACATGGCCTCACACTTGAATCCTTAAAGAGCTGGGTGGGGCTAAAGAGGGTGTGAACGATGCTGAATGGGTGTAGACAAAGACGAGCTCTCCAGTAGGTGTACCAAAACATTGAAGGGCCATTTTCTCAAAAGTGAAACAAGTTAATCAACTTTCAAAGTCAAATTATTTTCCCTTTGTTCCTCAACTGCACGATATTACAGTACCAGTCAAAAGTATGGACACACCTACTCATTGAAGGGTTTTTATTTATTTGTACTATTTTCTACATTGTAGAATAATAGAAGACATCAAAACTATGAAATAGAAACACGAGCAATCGACATTAGACCAGGGGGAAATCTGTCCTTTGGTCTGATGAGTCCAAATTGGAGATATTTGATTCCAAGCGCCATATCTTTGTGAGACGCAGAGTAGGTGAACGGATGATCTCCGCATGTGTGGTTCCCACAGTGAAGCACAGAGGAGGAAGTGTGATGGTGTGGGGGTGCTTTGCTGGTGACACAGTTGGTGATTTATTTTGAATTCAAGGCACACTTAACCAGCATGGCTACCTCAGAATTCTGCAGCGATACGCCATTCCATCTGGTTTACACTTAGTGTTTTTCCACAGGACAATGACCCAAAACACAACTCCAGGCTGTGTAAGAGCTATATGACCAAGAAGGAGAGTGATGGAGTGCTGCATCAGATGACCTGGCCTCCACAATCACCCGACCTCAACCCAATTGAGATTGCTTGGGATGAGTTGGGCCGCAGAGTCAATTAAAAGCAGCCAACAAGTGCTCAGCGTGTGTGGGAGCTCCTGTACCCACTGACTATTATAACCTACCCTAACCATAAAACATGGATATTTGGCAGCATTCGCACAAAACTGAAAGCACGAACCACCATTTAACCATGGCAAGGTGATGGGGAATATGGCAGAATACAAACAGTGTAGTCGTTCCCTCCGCAAGGAGGATGCGCTGGTGTGTTTACGGACATATTCAATCTCTCCCTATCCTAGTCTGCTGTCCCCACATGCTTCAAGAGGGCCACCACTGTTCCTGTTCCCAAGAATGCTATGGTAATGGAGCTAAATGACCATCACCCCATAGCACTAACTTCAGTCATCATGAAGTGCTTTGACAGACTAGTCAAGGATCATATCACCTCCATCCTACCCGACACCCTAGACCCACTCCAATTTGCTTACAGTCCCAATAGGTCCACAGACAATGCAATCACACTGCACACTGCCCTAACCCATCTGGACAAGAGGAATACCTATGTAAGAATGCTGTTCGTTGACTACAGCTCAGCATTTAACACCATAGTACCCTCCAAACTCATCATTAAGCTCGAGACCCCTCCCTGTGCAACTGGGTCCTGGACTTCCTGACGGGCCGCCCCCAGGTGGTGAGGGTAGGAAACACCTCCACCCCGCTGATCGTCAACACTGGGGCCCCACAAGGGTGTGTTCTCAGCCCTCTCCTGTACTCCCTGTTCACCCACGACTGCGTGGCCAAGCACGCCTCCAACTCAATCATCAAGTTTGCAGACGACACTACAGTGGTAGGCTTGATTACCAACAACGACGAGACAGCCTACAGGGAGGAGGTGAGGGCCCTTGGAGTGTCGTGTCAGGAAAATAACCTCTCACTCAACATCCACAAAACAAAAGGAGATGATCGTGGACTTCAGCAAACAGCAGAGGGAGAACCCCCCTATCCACATCGACGGGACAGTAGTGGAGAAGGCGTAAAGTTAAGTTCCTCGACGTACACATCACAGACAAACTGAAATGGTCCACCCACACAGACAGCGTGGTGAAGGGGCAACAGCGCCTCTTCAACCTCAGGAGGCTGAAGAAATTCAGCTTGTCACCAAAAACTTCTACAGATGCACAATCGAGAGCATCCTGTCGGGCTGTATCACCGCCTGGTATGGCAACTGCTCCGCCCACAACCGTACGGCTCTCCAGAGGGTAGTGAGGTCTGCACAACACATCACCGGGGGCAAACTACCTGCCCTCCAGGACACCTACACCACCCGATGTCACAGGAAGGCCAAAAGGATCATCAAGGACAACAACCACCCGAGCCACTGCCTGTTCACCCCGCTATCATCCAGAAGGTGAGATCAGTACAGGTGCATCAAAGCTGGGGCCGAGACTGAAAAACAGCTTCTATCTCAAGGCCATCAGACTGTTAAACAGCCATCACTAACATTGAGTGGCTGCTGCCAACATACAGACTCAATCTCTAGCCACTAAGAATTAAAAATTGGATGTAATAAATGTATCACTAGCCACTTTAAATGCCACTTCATTTGTTTACATATCCTACATTACTCATCTCATATGTATATACTGTACTCTATACCATCTACTGCATCTTGCCTATGCCGTTCGGCCATCGCTCATCCATATACAGTTGAAGTCGGAAGTTTATACACCTTTGCCAAATACATTTAAACTCAGTTTCACAATTCCTGACATTTAAATCCTAGTAAAGATTCCGTGTCTTAGGTCATTTAGGATCACCATTTTATTTTAAGAATGTGAAATGTCAGAATAATAGTAGAGAGAATGATTTATTTCAGCTTTTATTTCTTTCATCACATTCCCAGTGGGTCAGAAGTTCACATACACTCAATTAGCTCCCCACAATAAGTTGGGTGAATTTTGGCCCATTCCTCCTGACAGAGCTGGTGTAACTAAAGTCAGGTTTGTAGGCCTCCTTGCTTGCACATGCTTTTTCAGTTCTGCCCACAGATTTGCTATAGGATTAAGGTTAGGGCTTTGTGATGGCCACTCCAATACCTTGACTTTGTTGTCCTTAATCCATTTTGCCACAACTTTGGAAGTATGCTTGGGGTCATTGTCCATTTGGAATACCCATTTGCGACCAAGCTTTAACTTCCTGACTGATGTCTTGAGATGTTGCTTCAATATATCCACAATTTTCCATCCTCATGATGTCAATTTTGTAAGTGCACAAGTCCCTCCTGCAGCAAAGCACCCCCACAACATGATGCTGCAACCCCCGTGCTTCACGGTTGGTATGTTGTTCTTATGCTTGCAAGCCTCCCCCTTTTCCTCCAAACATAACGATGGTCATTATGGCCAAACAGTTCTATTTTTGTTTCATCCGACCAGAAGACATTTCTCCAAAAAGTACAATCTTTGTCCCCATGTGCAGTTGCAAACCAGTCTGGCTTTTTTATGGCGGTTTTGGAGCAGTGGCTTCTTCCTTGCCGAGCGGCCTTTCAGGTTATGTCGATATAGGAATCTTTACTGTGGATATAGATACTTTTGTACCCATTTCCTCCAGCATCTTCACAAGGTCCTTTGCTGTTGTTCTGGGATTGATTTGCACTTTTCGCACCAAAGTGCGTTCTGTCTCGTAGAGATGAACGTGTCTCCTTCCTGAGCGGTATGACAGTTGTGTGGTCCCATGGTGTTTATCCTGGCATACTATTGTTTGTACAGATGAACGTGGTACCATCAGGCATTTGGAAATTGCTCCCAAGGATAAACCAGACTTGGAGGTCTGCAATTTCTTTTGATTTTCCCAAGCTGTTAAGCAAAGAGGCACTGAGTTTGAAGGTAGGCCTTGAAATACACCCACAGGTACACCTCCAATTGACTCAAATTATGTCAATTAGCCTATCAGAAGCTTCTAAAGCCATAACATAATTTTCTGGAATTTTCCAAGCTGTTTAAAAGTGAAATGAACGGCTTGCCAAAACTATAGTTTGTTAACAAGACATTTGTGGAGTGGTTGAAAAACGAGTTAATGACTCCGACCTAAGTGTACGTAAACCTGTACTTATATGTACATACTCTTATTCATTCCTTTACACTTGTGTGTATAAGGTAGTTGTTGTGAAATTGTTAGATGACTTGTTAGATACTACTGCATGGTCGGAACTAGAAGCACAAGCATTTTGCTACACTCGCATTAACATCTGCTAACCATGTGTATGTGACAAATCAAATTTGATTTCTATCAGAGGTTAGAACAGAGATTGTAGAAGAATACAAATATCTGGGTGTCCTCTTGGACAATAAGCTTCAGTGGAGTAAATGTACAGACCGGAGCTACAAAGACAGTCACTGTACTACATTAACTGTTTTAGAAATCTTTAACTGAGATCTTAACTTTTTGTATTGTTTGTTGGTTTGGCAATGCCACTGTCAGACAGAGATATATGCTGAGAAGGATTATCACCACAGCAAGCAAGGTACTTGGAGTCAAACAGAAAGGCCTGGATGAGATCTTTAAGGTCAGGGCCCTCCACAAGGCTCATCATTTTAGTCCCGAGCCAACCCCTGTACCCAGACTTTGAACTACTCCGCTCTGGGTGCAGATATAGTGCACCCCTCGGCAGGAAAAACAGAACTAGACAATTTGTGCCAGTTGTGATATCCTTCTTAAGTAGCTCGGGCTAATGTTCCTAACGACCCAGTAAGGTCAGCAGGCTAGTCTATTGGTATGTAACTGTTATGAAAGTTGTATTGTCAATCTGTTTTGTATTTAAACATGTACATGACACTGCAACAATTTCCCCATGGGACAATAAAGTCAGTAAAGTAAAGAGGCCATGCCCTGACAAATTGAGGCTGATCTGAAGGCAAAGGTGAATAAAACTCAATTAGGAAGGTGTTTAATGTTTTGTACACTTGGATGGCCATATACACACCATACCTCCAGGCCTTATTGCTTAATTATATCGTATCTTATTTTCAAAAGACACATTACTGTATTCGTAGCTCAGTACCTTATTAATCCACTCAAGAGACAAAATAATTAAATCATGGTCCCATGATTTGGGGCTCCCGAGTGGCACAGCAGTCTAAGGCACTGCATCTCAGTGCTAGAGGAGTCACTACAGACCCTGGTTTGATTCCAGGCTGTATCACAACGGGCCGTGTTTGGGAATCCCATAGGGGAGCGCGCAATAGGCCCAGCGTTGTCCGGGTTAGGCAGTCATTGTAAATAAGAGTTTGTTCTTAACGGACTTGCTTAATTAAATAAAAAGGTTTAATAAGTGGTGTGGCAGATACCAAGTTTACCCCATGGTTCAGGTGCCTATGAGTCTGAACACGCCCTTGAGAGTAATTCATGGAAGTGGAATTAAAATAGACTAAGCGGAATCCATCCTGGTGTGACCACTTGTCTAGCTGCCTGTTAGTGGAGCAGCCATAACAGAACCTCAGTCTGACAGTCCTGTTCTCTTGCTTTGTGGCTAGCTTTAAGTGTATCCACATCACTGTTGACTATGGAGAAACTCCCCTCAACATCTCACCCCAAAAAAACATTGAGTTCACAAACAAGAGGTACACTGACCTTCCCCACCGAGGTTCTTGTAGGTTCGGGCCCTTAGTGATGGAGCCTTACTTTTGTGATATTTGGGGGCCTCTTTAATGTAGCCCGTTCCAGAAATGTCCATCTCCACCTGGCGATGCCGCCGTGACTTCGAGGCCTGTGGATAAACATAAAACTGATCAATCAGATCAAAAGTATTCCGTTGAATAGGACAGATATGCATTGGACACTTAAGTGGCACTTGAAATTAAGTGAGAAAAAGCACTTCTTGTTCAGCAGACCTCTGTTAGATGCCCATATGATTTTGTCTTGATGGATGCCAGAAGCTGTGCCCTATTGGAAGACTGGACAAAAAGAGAGCTTTTTCAGGAAAGGATAAGACCTTCAATGCTTGCAATGTCGCCATCTGGCAAACTGTGGTACTCACCGGTGTTGATGTAAAACCATTGCACACTCCCAAAGGGTTTTTTAGTTTGTTAGTCAATGTACTATATTCTAGCAATGTTAGTACAGTAGCAAAACAAGCAGTGCAGAATGCTTTCTAGCATTAAGTTCATAAATAGTCATAACCATGTTATTTCATTACAGTACAAAAAAAAAGGCTAACTACGCTAAAGCTTACCTCGACCTGCTGGGCTTTTTCCTCAGCATCAACCAAGTGGTCTGCATCTCCATGGTTCTAAGCACAACAAAAAGCCTAGTTTAAAATCCCACCCAGTTTCTGGGCTCAAATATTTCTTGAGTAGAAATTTACATTTGATGAATTCTCAAAAAATGTTGTAGTGTGAAAGTGACAATTAAACACTGCTGCATTCAAATATGCTTTATTGCTGCGCTATAAGAATGTTATTTTTGCCAGTTCCTGGTTTTGATTGAATAGCCCAAATTGTACACAAAAAAAACTGTAGTAAGTTAATGCTGTGCTAACACACAAGCATGTGTCACAGCCATAAATTCCTATCGCCATCGGGGACAGTGTCACAACAGCGCTATACAGAACGGAGAAACAAATCATGTTGTCTGTGCTTAGTTCAGAACCTAATGCTCATACTTCACTCCTGAACCCATTTAATTTTCCATTCATAGTACTGTACTATGGTTGTGTTAACAGCAAATCAATGAAACGGTTCATTTTAAAATGATTGTGTTACTCTTAACCATAAGGAATGAAAATAACAGTTACGTTATGACACCTACATATTGAACTTGAGGCTCACCTCATGCCTGTCCTGCCAGTGGAGGAACTCAAGCACACAGCTGTGCAAGCGGGCCGGCAGGTCCTGTTGGGTCACCGCAATGGATGACCTCTCCAAGACGGACGCCTTCAGCCGCTCATAGTGACCCTGAATGTTGGCCACCTCCTATGTGCAATGCAAACAAAATACACTTGCCAGACAACAAAACAGTCTGATATGCTAAATGAATCCAGTGTGAAAATAGTTTGTGACAAACTGTTACATAAAATTAAATACCTATGTAAAACCATTGCAACACGTTTTGCAGTAACATACAGTGCATTCGGAAAGTATTCAGACCTTGACTTTTTCCACATTGCAGCCTTATTCACAAGTATTTAGACCCTTTTCTATGATACTCGAAATTGAGCTCAGGTGCATCCTGTTTCCATTTATCATTTATTATTTCACCTTTATTTAACCAGGTAGGCAAGTTGAGAACAAGTTCTCATTTACAACTGCGACCTGGACAAGATAAAGCAAAGCAGTTCGACACATACAGTAGAAAAATCTATATGCAATGTGTGCAAATGAGGTAAGATAAGGCAGGTAAGGTAATAAATAGGCCATGGAGGCAAAGTAATTACAATATAGCAATTAAACACTGGAATGGTAGATGTGCAGTAAATGAATGTGCAAAGTAGAAATACTGGGGTGTAAATAAATACAGTAGGGGATGAGGTAGTTGGTTAGATGGGCTATGTACAGGTGCAGTGATATGTGAGCTGCTCTGACAGCTGGTGCTTAACTTCTTAGGGCAAGGGGGCAGTATTTTGAAGTTCGGATGAAAAACGTGCCCAAAGTAAACTGCCTGTTACTCAGGCCCAGAAGCTAGGATATGCATATAATTAGTAGCTTTGTATATAAAACACTGAAGTTTCTAAAACTTAAAATAATTTTATGAGTATAACAGAACTGATATGGCAGGCGAAAACCCAAGCAAAATCCATCCGGGATGTCTGAATCAGTCATGTCACGTCACACTATTTTCAATTGGCATGCTATTCAATGCTGGGTATTTTAGCTCCAAGATTGCAGTTCCTATGGCTTCCACTAGATGTCAACAGTCTTTAGAAAAAGGTTGGAATGTTCAATCATGAAAATCAAGGGAGTAAGACCACTAGTTCCTGGGTTCATGGCAAATGTACTGTTTTGGATTCTGCGCTCAGTTCTCTTTCTCTTCAGCAGGTTATATTCCATCTGAAATATTATAGTGTATCTGAGTATTGATTACAAATGCTGTTTGAATTTTTTTCGACAAACTTTACGGGTACTTTTGGGATATTCTTTGTCTGCATGGATTAAAGCCTTTGGGCAGGTGGATTAGTGAACAAAACGCGCCAACCAAACGGAGCTATATGGATATAAAGAGGAACTTTATCGAACAAAAGGACCTTTTATTGTGTAACCTGGACGCTTTGATATGCCATCAGAGGTAAGAAATTTATTTTATGCTATTTTTGAGTTCTGACACCTCTGCTGGTTATGTTATTATGCTAATTTAGTTTGAGTGGGGGTGCTGTCCTCAGACAATCAAATGTTCTGCTTTCGCCGTAAAGCCATTTTGAAATCTGACAATGCTGTTAGATTAACAAGAGTCTAAGCTTTTGAGAGGTGTGCAGCATTTGTATTTTCATAAATGTTTGAAATTAGTATTTTTGTAATTTGAATTTGGCGCTCTGCATTTCACCCGGATGTTGTCAAAATCGATCCCGTTCACGGGATTGGATCCGTAACAGGTTAACTTCTTAGGGAGCGTCTCCCGAGGTGACGGTTTTGGAGAGTCTGGCGTGCCCAAAGTAAAATGCCTCCCACTCAGGCCCAGAAAATAGGATATGCACATTAATTAGTACTATTGGATAGGAAACACTGAAGTTTCTAAAAGTGTTAACATAATGTCTGAGTATAACAGAACGGATATTGCAGGCAAAAACCCCGAGAAATTTCTGTCCTGGAAAAAGTGTTTGACACATTGCCTCATTTTGAACCCCTCCCTATTGAAAACAGCCATTTCTGGGAGTAAGATTGCAGTACCTATTCCTTCCACTGGATGTCAACAGTCTCTAGACAGTGTTTGGTGATGTTATAGTTGCTCTGGATGGTAATAGAAGAAGAATTTCGAAGTGGTCATGGGATGTAAACAGAAGAGGATGGGCGTTCACGGGCTCGCGCACGCTGTGGTTTTTTCCTTTCCTATCGTCCAGTTTATAATCCGGTTGAAATATTATAGTAAATATACATAAGTGTTCCTAAGGATACATTATCAATGATGTTTGATTGTTCTTGGACAAGTGTATAGGTTGAACGCGTTCTCTTCACGGTTCAATGGGCAAGTGGACGCTGTATTTTATGATCATAACGCGCCAAACAAACAGAGATTTATGGATATAATAGACTTTTTCTAACAAAAGAACCATTGGATGTCTTTGTTGGACACTTGGGAAGCCCTCAGCAGAAGTTTTTCAAAAGATAAGGGATTTTTTTTTCGCTGTGAAATGTGTTGTGTGAACCCCAATGGTTTATGAATTTATGCTAATGGAAAATATTGGAGGCGCTACCCTCAAACAATCAAATGTTGTGCTTTCGCCGTAAAGCCTTTTTGAAATCTGACAACGCTGTGGTATTGCCAAGAAGCAGCGCTTTTGATGACTATGCAACACTTGTATATTGATGAATGTTAAATAATTCAACTTTTGGATTTTGAATTTGGCGCCTTGCGCCCCACCACTCCGTAAGTAATTAAAGCTAGTGAGGAAGATAAGTGTCTCCAGTTTCAGTAATTTTTGTAGTTCGTTCAAGTCATTTGCAGCAGAGAACTGGAAGGAAAGGTGGCCAAAGGAGGAATTGGCTTTGGGGGTGAGATGTTACTACAACTTGGAGTCCACCTGTGGTAAATTCAATTGATTGGACATGATTTGGAAAGGCACACACCTGTCTATATAAAAAAAGTCCCACAGTTGACAGTGCATGTCAGAGCAAAAACAAAGCCATGAGGTCAAAGGGATTGTCCGTAGAGCTCTGAGACAGGATTGTGTTGAGGCACAGATCTAGGTAAGGGTACCAAAAAATTTCTGCAGCATTGAAGGTCACCAAGAACAGTGGCCGCCATCACTCTTAAATGAAAGAAGTTTGGAACCACCAAGACACTTCCTAGAGCTTGCCGCCTGGGCAAACTGAGCAATCGGGGGAGAAGGGCCTTGGTCAAGGAAGTGACCAAGAACCCGATGGTCACTGATCAAGCTTCAGAGTTCTGTGAAGTTGGGAGAACCTTCCAGAAGGACAACCATCTCTGCAAAACACTTTATGGTAGAGTGGCCAGATGGAAGACACTCCTCAGTAAAAGGCACACGAAAGCCCACTTGGAGTTTGCCAAAAGGCATCCAAAAGGATTCAGACCATGAGAAACAAGATTCTCTGGTCTGATGAAACCAAGATTGAACTCTTTGGCCTGAATGCCAAGCGTCACGTCTGGAGGAAACCTGGCACAATCCCTACAGTGAAGCAGGATGGTGGCAGAATCATGCTGTGGGGATGTTTTTCAGTTGCAGGGACTGGGAGACCAGTCAGGATCGAGGCAAAGATGAATGGAGCAAAGTACAGAGAGATCCTTATTGAAAACATGCTCCAGGGCTTTTAGGTCCTCAGACTGTGGCGAAAGTTCACCTTCCAACAGGACATCGACCCTAAGCACACAGCCAAGACAACGCAGGAGTGGCTTTGGGACAAGTCTCAGAATGTCCTTGAGTGGCCCAGCCAGAGCCTGGACTTGACCCCGATCGAACAGCTTTGGAAAGACCTGAAAACAGCCATGCAGCGACACTCCCGTTCCAACCTGACAGGTGCTTGAGAGGATCTGCAGAGAAGAATGGGAGAAACTCCCAAAATACACGTGTGCCAAGCTTGTAGCATCATACCCAAGAAGACTATGCTGTAATCACTGCCAAAAAAGGTGCTGAGTAAAGTGTCTGAATTCTTATGTAAATTTTAAAAATAAACTAACTTTACAAAAACTTTGTCATTATGGGGTTTGTGTGTAGATGGATTCAATACATTCATCAATTTTAGAATAAGGTTGTAACATAATGTTAAAAAAGTCAAGGGGGTCTGTACTTTCCGAATGTAGGCATAGGTAGTTTATTCTACCCAAGCCTTTGTGTTAGAATTTTTTCCTAATTGTAGGCTACCTTTAGCACTTGATGTTGCTAAGTATTTTAATGTTGAAATGTTCCTATGTGAATTCTGTAATAGATGGTCGAGCTAAGGCTTAAGAGGGTGTGAACGATACTAAATGGGCAAAAATAAAGAGCAGCACTGTAGCTGTTCAATGTGAAATTGCATTTTTAATATACAACAATAACTAATTTAATACTGTTAATGGTTTGCCTAATGAGGGAACTTGGTGAGAATGTTCAGAGAATCCATTTAGGCAATTTGTTTAAAGTATTCATTCTAAATATAATATTTCCCAACGATTAATTTAGAGCAAGTGTGAAAATCGCAGCAAAATGTTTGAATGCCTTTCTCTCCTGAATGGGATTACACTTTATCAACTTTTAAAGCAGCATTACATCCCCTATGTTTTCTCCATCTACAGTAGAAGTGGTCTCCAACCTTTTCAAGCAGGACAGCGTGTTCCAGTTCCCGCCAATATCCAGCAACTTCGCACAGCCATTGAAGAGGAGTGGGACAACATTTCACAGGCCACAATCAACAGCTTGATCAACTCTATGCAAAGGAGAGGTGTCGTGCTGTATGAGGAAATTGGTGGGCACACCAAATACTGACTGGTTTTCTGATCCACACCCCCACTTTTTTTTAAGGTATCTTAAATCCATCGATTAGAGCCCAATTTATTTATTTCAATTGACTGATTTCCTTATATGAACTCACACAGTAAAAAATATAAAAAAATGTTGCATGTTTAAATTTGTGTGCAAAACAGCCCAACCACATTTTGACTGGATGGTGTGCGACAGGCTTTAGACGCACACCCATGCCTGCATTATAGCCTACTGATGTTCAAAAGGCCTCTTCACACATTCAGTGGGAGATCTACAGACTCAGCATGGGAAATGTGCCAATTCCCCAGTGTGACATGGAACAGTTTTTACTGTAACAACGTTTTTAATAGAGGAAAAGCCATACTTGTAGCATATCTGTAGAGATGAGGTCCTTGACCCTTTCCGGTCGGTCACGGAACTCCTCGCACACCTTGTGATGCTGGGACTTCATCTTCACACGGAAGAGCAACTACAGGTGGACACAGTGAACTGGAGTATAGGGTCAATTCCATATAAATCAATTAAAAAGTACAATCTGTTTTAATACAAGTTCAAAAAGTAACATTTCAGGTCAAAAAGTATTGACCCTACAAGACTAAGGAGGAGGGTCAATACACGTGTACTCTGCTGCACTGATTGGCTTAAATGGAGCCAAGTTTGGCGTGTGCACGCAGAAACAGCGGAAGTAGGTTGTGACAAGTGCGGCCGCACCCCCTGGTCTACGCACCTTTGAAGTTTAGATGGGTTAAATGGAATACACTGAAATCTGGACACTGACTGTGGGCCTAGAACCTTTCACATGTAGCCTAATACAATATAAACTGCTGCAGAATTAAGTATTTCTTACAGTAAAATTATACACCAAACATTGTTTGTTTTGGGAATAGGAGTGGAGAAATATGATTTCTTTCAGCATCTTGAGAGAGAATAGGAATGTGTGGTTAAAGGCGCTGCATGGTCAATCCGACATCTGCATTGGACGTGCAGAATTTACAGTGATACGGTCTCTGCAGAAGTCAGGGCATTCATACTTCTTGCGCTACTCGGAGCAGAGCTGTTGTGAAGGAAGTGAGTGTTTATACAGGACCTCCCACCCCCACATACTATCAACCAATCCTGTCAATGCGGAGCTATAAGGAGCCCTCCGCATTGTTACATAAGCATTAATTGGCTTTTAGGGACAGTGTAGAAAATACTGTCAGGAATATAAAACCACAAATAGGCTATGCATTCAAGACAAACTGAAATCGTTGGATCGTTTTCACGGAATTTCATTTTCTTAAAACCGGTCAAACTGATCTCAGACATTTTGCATGAGAAATCTTTCAGCTGTTTGAGTTACTGCATTCTCTCCCTGGTTCCTTAAATGTCCTCACTCCGTGAGAGAAGCAGAAATTAAAGAGAACACTGGAATACTTTCAAGTTGTGTAAAGGACTTATGTACTTAAGTAGTATCTGTACTTTACTTTATATATTTGACTACATTCCTAAAGAAAATAAATGTACTTTTTACACCATACATTTTCCCTGACACCCAAAAGTACTCATTACCTTTTGAATGCTTAGCAGGGCAGGAAAGTGGTCCAATTCACACACTTATCAACAGAACATCCCTACAGCCTCTGATCTGGCGGACTAACTAAACACACATGCTTCGTTTGTAAATTATGTAGGAATGTTGGTGTACCTCTGGCTATCCGTAAAACTTAAAGGAAAAAGAAAATGGCACCATCTGGTTAGCTAAATAAAGTATACATTTTAAAATTCCTTAACTTTTGATACTCAAGTATATTTCTAACCAAATATCTTTGACTTTTACTTGAGTAATTTTCTATGAATGTTTCTTTATTTCACAAATATGACAATTGGGTACTTTTTCCACCACTGATGCATTCAATCGATCGATTTATGACATTCTGGTGGGCAAGGCTTTATTTATTCTTTCAGGGCATCAAGTAATGACAAAGAGAAGCTGCATGTATCCAATTATTGACTAACAAATAGGAAATAGCCTACCAAATGTGGATAAATGTGAAACACACAACTAGGCTTAATGTAAAAAAAAAATAAAAGATCTTTCCACCGTCTAGCCATGATCTCAAACGTTCGCTTGCTCAAATTGGCTGCACCTGCGACAAAACGTCAGAATTTCTCACCCTAATAACTTGTTTTCCATCTAATAAACTTAGTTAATGGTGAATCAACAAAATGTCTACACGGACTCATCAAAACTGGTTGTCATGGCTTTGTCTTGTCCCTCTGCAGCAGACATGTTTTGGGCTTCTTTGGCACTCTGGAATGTTGAGTGTTGCGCCCGCAGCTTATGCTCCATGCTTAAACATTATTTTGTAAACACTTGAATCATCAAAAGGGATTTCAATTAGAGTAAAACGAATCAAATCAGACTGATTTAAGTTGGTGTCAGGGTCAATTAAACAAATTTACTTCTGATTAAATTCCCTTTCACTGTAAATTACATCAAGGAAAGTCTAATTCCAGGTCAATTCATTTTAATGTCAGGTAAATTCCCCCAAACAAAATCAACTTGAATTCAATTCACTCAAGCTGATCAGGTCACTTTAAAAGACAGCCCTGCTATAATGAAAATAAATCTATTTGTTGAAATTATTTAAGACTTAGATGCACAACCTATGGAACCTACACCTTTGCACAACAGGGTCCTAGGAGGCCCATAACATTATTTATATATCTGTACAAGATTGTGCAGAAACACTGACCAACATGACGTTATAATGAAAAAAAACATTTTAAAGCTTGCAATGTCATCAGTTGGCCAAAGACTTGACACTAATTACTCCTATGAAGATAGATGGATGGGCTGACATCATGACAAAAAAGGACACCGGTTCTGAGGTACAAGGCTGTCATTCGGGTTGGTCAGATAGCTAGTAATTGACTAGACTGCTGCTGTGAGGTGAATCATAGGTGGCTTGTTTTAGTTAGTTGTATTTTGTTCTTGTTAACATCTAGTGTTTTGACCAATGATGTAAATAAACAGATGACTGACAGGGGGCACTGTAAGCTACTGCACTGCCATTTTTGTACTCCTACATTGTTTAAAAAGTTTTGGAAGATATGTAGACATTAAATGGATTTCTATCATCACTTATGCCAAGTATGTAATATTACAAACACCTTAAGGGATACTTCAAAAGTACAATATGTAATTTGGGAGTGCCTTACCATTTGAGGCATGGCGGTGTAAAGGACAGCATTCTCAGCTATTAGCTTCCTGATAATGTAAACTGCATCATAGTGCTGCGAATTCACAGAATCCTGGTAAAACTTCTGAATTTGCTCCCAGTCCTTTAGGGCAATCCTGATCTGGGAGGGAAAACACACTTAATCATCTTAACATTGTGCATGACTTCATCCCCCTAATACATCTAACAAAGCACCCAATAAGTTGGATACATTGCATTCAACCACAAGAATCAAGTTCAGATAGCCCAAGTTGCCCAACCCAAGATACTTTTGAGTCATTTGGGGGACATAACCCCAACACATTAATAATGATGAGCAAATTCATTCGAATATACTTCATAAGCTATCGTTATTTACTGTCAGGGACATGCATACATTTTCTCCTGCGCTAGTGAGAAACAATTTCACCCACATGTATCAGATATAATTTTCTGATGAGTTACACAAATGTGACATTTCAAATGGATTGACAGTGAACACTTGGATCTGGAAGATTTACAGTCATTGTACGGGAAAAACAGACATTCCGAGACTAGGGCTGTCTGCAAGTTGTTGCACACTACAGGAGAATTTCAACTGCATACTCCTCAAAACCCATTGAATGAGAAAGACAAAAAGGTGCATCCCCTGTGACCTTCTCCTCCAAAGGGTTTTCAGGAGGCGGCGAGGAGTATTCAATTGAGATTCTCCACAGACATTGTTCAGTACAGCATATTAGTTTAGGAAGTGGAAAAGTATCAAGTCAATTGTTAAAGTAAAAAAATAGAAAACACTATTGGAATAAATGGGATTGAATAATGAGATTCAAAGTAAGTGTCTTTCAGCACCTTCTCTTTAGGTGAAGCGAGCTGTGTGTGGTATAGACCATAGAGAAGGTACAGACCCCCCACTCTGATCTGGAAGCTATATGGGGGCAAGAAGTAGTTGAAGGCCATGGTCAGGGTTCGGGTGGCAGAATTCCCTCATCTCATTACCAGCAAGTGAACCGCTAAAATGAAATGAAAATCAGAGGGAAAATTAAGAAGAGTGGGAGTTGTTACAACAGTAGCACTGGTCAAGATTAGCTAGGACAAAACAGGTGTGACAGACCGGTGTGTGTATTCAATAAGAAATACACAACATGGAATGTATTTTAGATTTTTGGAACAACTTGATTTAATACTCTTGGGCACTGCTTGGTTAATGCCTTTTAAAATTAGAACTTTCTACCAATTATTACAGATATAGCTTCAGATGTGGGACATGCTGCTAAACAGGTACAGTCATTTCAGTATGACAACGCATATACTATGGTATCCACTAAGATGGTAACTATGTACAGTATGTGTACAGGTAACAGACTAGAGGTTCAGTACTTCCCGTTAGTCAGAACTGCCACATGTCAATATAATTTACACCACGGGGAAAGAAGTGAAATGGTTTTAAAACATACCTCAATCCAGGGATGGAATGAGTCACTGTACTCCTAAATATTCCATTGAGCAAATCGATATAATATTTTTTTTAAATAAAAAATATGTTGGCATATGGTATTTGACTAGAAAGAAGAACTGAACTTCTAGTTGAGCATGGGGGGCAACATCCAAAGCCCCGTTTCCCGATAGCAATTAGGTTTGAGTGTATTAACAATGAATCATTCCTAAAAACGGACGAAGAATTCGCATGAGTTTCCCAAAACATTACATATAGGGATAACATTCACTAAGTGCATAGTTGGAGCATGTGTCGACACTGATAGGATCAAAAGAAAAGCAGCGCTACTCTCGGATCAGCTTTCTCTATTCAAATCCTACCTTAATATTATTGTTCCACAACACTGACAGATCAGCTCCTAGAGATATCGGCACCTACTGTATAGGCTATGGCTGCAAATATTGAGGCGGCTTATTTTAATGCTTAGGCCCTAGCCTACACTATAACACACTAAATCACAGATTTAGCACATCATTGCGCACATTACACACCATGAAGGCAAAAATTTGACACTAGCCTACAATTAGCAAATTAGAACTCAAATGTACCAGAAATTGATTACAATATGATTGAAATATATAGAGTTACAGCACCTTCAGAAAGTATTAATATCCCTTAATGTTGTTACAGCCTGAATTCAAAATGGATTAAAAGATACTTTCTCACCCATCTACAAACAAAACCCCATAATGACAGTGAAAAGTTTATTGAAAATGAAACAGTATTAACACCCCTGAGTAATAACATGTTAGAATCACCTTTGGCAGTTGTAGTCGCTGAGTTTTTCCTGCACATGGAAGGCGCAGAAAGAGCTTTGCCCACCGGATTGTCCAATATCTGCACATTCTTTAAAATACTTCAAGCTCTGCCAAGTTGGTTGTTGATCATTGCTAGACAGCCATTTTCATGTCTTGCCATAGATAAGCTGATTTAAAATCACAACCGTAACTAGGCCTCTCAGGAACATTCAATGTCATCTTGGTAAGCAACTTGTATATTTTTGGCCTTGTGTTTTAGGTTATTGTCCTGCTGAAAGGTGACATTGTGTCTGTTGGAAAGTAGACCGATACAACAGGTTTTCCTCTAGGATTTTGCCTGTGTTTAGCTCTATTCTGTTTCTTTTTATCCTAAGAAAAACACTGAAGCCACCACTATGCTTGAAAATATGAAGAGTGGTACTCAGTGATGTGTTGTGTTTCCCCCAAACATAACGCTTTGCATTCAAGACAATGTTAATATCTTTGCCACATTTTTTGCAATTTTACTTTAGTGCCTTATTGCAAAAAAAAACCAAAAAAACATTTTATTCTGTACAGGTTTTTTTACTCTTTCATTTTAGGTAAGTATTGTGGAGTAACTAATGTTAATTTATCCTCAATCAAAATTGGAATCATACTGAAATCCCTGAGCGGTTTCTTTTCTCTCTGGCAACTGAGTTAGGAAGGACGCCTGTATCTTTGTAGTGACTGGGTGTATTGATAGTTTACCATACAAATCGGTATTGATGAACGGAGTGGTTTGGGTTTTTACTTTACCTTCTATAACAGTATTTGAATGTTGGGTTTGTTAAATGTGATATGCTGTGTAACGTCCATTTCTATTGTTTACTCCGCTACTTATGCTCTCTCTGCCGCTTTCCACACAGACCTATCCCCACCCCATCACTCAAGGAGAGTATTTATTGTTGATCGACCACGAGACAGTTGCTTTCAGTCTGCAAACTAGACAATTAACACAATTGCATTTTATCAATGGCAATTTGAATGCACAGCGACATCGTGATGAGGACCACTGTCGTGCCATTCATCTTCCACCATCAGCTCATGTCCCAGCATGAGCTGATGGTGGGAGATGAATGGCACGACAGAGGTGCAAAGGTTAGGAAACTTTCCGGGAAATTTCATGAATTTTTCCAGAGGTTTTACATGGGAAGTTAAGCACGGGAAGTTCTCTTATAACAGTGAACCTTTTTTGTGGGATACACAAGGCAATTCTAGGTCTTGGGGAAAGTTTAACCAAAATATGTCACAATTCAACGGAATTGCAACCCTCTGCATGCACAGCGCATTCTTCCGTCACAAGTGCAGTGCACTCCTCAATCACATGTACAGCAGATTCTCAAGATCTTGCACACTAATGAGATGCTATTGAGCCCACACTACTACACTGTCTGAGCCAAGGACTACATGCTGTCTGGTAAGTTTTGATTACAATACTGGGTGGGGTGAATATATTTTATATGACATACATTATTTTTTGTTAACTAAACTCATCAAAAAAAGAAAATCCCCTTTTCAGGACCCTGTCTTTAAGATGATTCGTAAAAATCCAAATAACTTCACAGATCTTCATTGTAAAGGATTTAAACACGGTTTCACATGCTTGTACAATGAACCATAAACAATTAATGAACATGTACCTGTGGAACGGTCGTTAAGACACCAACAGCTTACAGACGGTAGGCAATTAACTTCTTAGGGCAAGGGGGCAGTATTTTGAAGTTCAGATGAAAAACGTGCCCAAAGTAAACTGCCTCTTACACAGGCCCAGAAGCTAGGATATGCATATAATTAGTAGCTTTGTATAGAAAACACTGAAGTTTCTAAAACTTAAAATAATGTCTGAGTATAACAGAACTGATATGGCAGGTGAAAACCTGAGCAAAATCTTTCCGGGATGTCTGAATCAGTCATGTCACACTGTTTTCAATAGGCATGCTATTCAAAGCCTTTTTGTTTAACCCCCAGATTGCAGTTCCTATGGCTTCCACTAGAAGTCAACAGTCTTTAGAAAAAGGGTTGAAGCTTTTATCTTGAAAATCAAGGGAGTAAGACCACTTCTTCCTGAGTAATTTTTATTTGGCGCTCTGCATGTCACCGGATGTTTTCAAAATCGAACCCGTTCACAGGATTGGATCCGTAACAGGTTAAGGTCAGTTATGAAAACTTATGACACTAAAGAGGCCTTTCTACTGACTCTGATGAACACCAAAAGAAAGATGCCCAGGGTCCCTGCTCATCTGCGTGAACGGGCCTTAGGCATGCTGCAAGGAGGCATGCAGATGTGGCCAGGGCAATAAAATGCAATGTCCGTACTGTGAGACGCCTAAGAGCGCAACAATACAGACAGCTGATCATCCTCGCAGTGGCAGACCACATGTAATACCTGCACAGGATCAGTACATCCGAACATCACACCTGCGGGACAGGTACAGGATGGAAACAACAACTGCCCGAGTTACAGCAGGAACGCACAATCCCTCCATCAGTGCTCAGACTGTCCGCAATAGGCTGGACTGAGGGCTTGTAAGCCTGTTGTAAGGCAGGTCCTCACCAGACATCACCGTCGCCTATGGG
Organism: Brachymystax lenok tsinlingensis; assembly: GCA_030435695.1. Lineage (NCBI taxonomy): Eukaryota > Metazoa > Chordata > Actinopteri > Salmoniformes > Salmonidae > Brachymystax > Brachymystax lenok. The sequence continues at coordinate 13,853,640 of CM059796.1, forward strand.
CACAAATCCACTGTCACTGGACCACAGGACTGGCAAAAAGTGCTCTTCACTGACGATTTGCGGTTGTCTCACCAGGGGTGATCGTGTTTATCGTCGAAGGAATGAGCGTTACACCGAGGCCTGTACTCTGGAGCAGGATCGATTTGGAGGTGGAGGGTCCGTCATGGTCTGGGACAGTGTGTCACAGCATCATCAGACTGAGCTTGTTGTCATTACAGGCAATTGCAACCCAGTGCGTTACAAGGAAGACATCCTCCTCCCTCATGTGGTACTCTTCCTGCAGGCTCATCCTGACATGACCCTCCAGCATGACAATGCCACCAGCCATACTGCTTGTTCTGTGCGTAATTTCCTGCAAGACAGGAATGACAGTGTTCTGCCATGGCCAGCACGGCTCTCAATCCCATTGAGCACGTCTGGGACCTGTCGGATCGGAGGGTGAGGGCTAGGCCATTCCCCCCAGAAATGTCCGGGAACTTGCAGGTGCCTTGGTGGAAGAGTGGGGTAACATCTCACAGCAAGAACTGGCAAGTCTGGTGCAGTCCATGAGGAGATGCACTGCAGTACTTAATGCAGCTGGTGGCCACACCAGATATCGTTACTTTTGATTTTGACCCCCCCCCTTTGTTCAGGGACACATTCAATTTGTGACACTTGTTCAGTTTATGTCTCAGTTGTTGAAACTGATGTTCATACAAATATTCACACATGTTATGTTTGCTGAAAATAAATGCAGTTGACAGTGAGGATGTTTATTTTTGTGCTGAGTGTAGTAAATAGTAGCCTACAGCAACATGTGTTTAACTTCTTGGGGATGGGCGCATGAGGTGACCGTTTTGGAGAGCCTGGCGTGCCCAAAGTAAAATGCCTCCCATTCAGGCCCAGAAAATAGGATATGCACATATTTGGTACCATTGGATAGGAAACACTGAAATTTCTAAAAGTGTTAACCATTTGTCTGTGAGTAAAACAGAACGGATATGGCAGGCGAAACCCCGAGGAATTTCTGTCCTGGAAAAAGTGGTTTTCACAGAGTGCCTCATTTGGAACCCCTCCCTTATGAAAATGCCCAAAAGGGCATATGAATGCAGTACCCATCGCTTCCTCTGGATGTCAACAGTCTCGAGACAGTGTTCATTTTGGTTTTGGATGCATTAGAGCAGAGAATAAGAGGAAACCAGGAAGTGTCTCATTTATGTCAACAGTAGGCAGCGCGCGCTCCCGACAAAGCGCACTGTGTTTTTTTACCGTCTTTATCGATCAGTTTATATTCCGGTTGATTTATAATAGTAAATATACGTAAAAGTGTTCCTAAGGATACATTTAAAACTAATGTTTGTTCTTGGACAAGTTTATAGGTATAAGATGAACGAGTTCTCGTCACGTTTCAATGGAGTAGTGGAAGCTGTCGTTTCTGATTATAACGCGCGAACCAAATGGAGATTTATGGATAAAATACATTACTTTTTCTAACAAAAGAACCATGGATTGTCTTCGTTGGACACTTAGGATGACCTCAGCAGAAGTTCTTCAACAGGTAATTGATTTGTTTTCGTTGTAAAATGTGTTGTGTGTGCCGTGATAGCTAATGGATTCATGGCTATGGGAAAAATATGTGAGGTGCTACCCTCAAACAATCAAATGTGCTGCTTTCGCCGTAAAGCCTTTTTGAAATCTGACAACGCTGCGATATTGCCAAGAAACAGAGCTTTCGATGAGTATGAAACACTTGTATATTGGTGGATGTTTAATAATTCAACTTTTGGATTTTGAATTTGGCGCCTTGCATTTCACCTGGTAGTGTCGGGATTGGGGCGCTAGCGCCCCAGCAATCCCCAAGAAGTTAAATCATTTCTAACTTGTTAACAATTTCTGCTAGTTAGTTCTTGCCACCATGTGGGTTTTTAGCTTGCTTGAGCCTACTAACTGTGTGTTAATTCACCTTTTCCATACATTTTCATTTTAAAAAAGGAGTTGTTTAATCTAACTGCTTAACTATTTATCTGTACATGGAATTGTATTTGTTGTTTTTTTACTAATCTTCACAGGAAATGCCACAGGCACTTTCTGATGTGTGGAGACATTTCACTGCAGCTAAAGTGAAGGAAAAGCTGTGTACATTTGCAAATACCGTGCCAAATCATGTGAAGAACACAAAGATGCAGAATCATCTGGCCAAGTGCATAAAGTTCCCTCAGCGCTCACAAGCAACTGACAAAAGTCCCTCTGCTTCTATTCGAGGTGAAAATTATGAATCAGACACATTATCGATAACAGCTCATGGTCCTCCTGGAATCAGGTTTTTTTTACTCAATGGAGGAATGTAGTCAGAAATGCTGATGAAGGTCTTGCTCGAGCTGTGTATGCAACTGGTTCACCTCTTATGCTCACAGGCAATGTGTATTGGAAGAGATTTCTGAATGTTCTTCGCCTAGCATACACCCATCCAACCAGACATGCTTTATCTACTCATTTGCTAGATGCAGAGTTCAACAGCGTTCAAGTGAAGGTCAAGCAAATCATAGACAGACTATTGCAATCTCTGATGGGTGGTCAAATGTTTGTGGGAAAGGAATAATTAACTACATTGTAGTTGTACCTTTATTTTACTAGGCAAGTCAGTTAACTTCTTAGGGAGCGGCAAGTGAGGTGACGGTTTTGGAGAGTCTGGCGTGCCCAAAGCAAAATGCCTGCCACTCAGGCTCAGAAAATAGGATATGCACATAATTCGTACTATTGGATAGGAAACACTGAGGTTTCTAAAAGTGTTAACATAATGTCTGTGAGTATAACAGAACTCATTTAGCAGGTGAAAACCAGGGAAAAATATATCCGGAAATCAGTTTCTGGTGACCTATTGCTCTGTTTGACACACTCCCCATTGAATCCATTTGTAACCAGGACTGAGACTGCAGTACCTATGGCTTTCACTAGATGTCAACAGTCTATATACAAAGACTCAGAGAGATTGGAGTAAACAGAACGAATAGGCACAGGAAATGGTCAAGGTAGCTCAGATGTCAACAAGTTCTCGGGCGCGAGTCTGGCTGCGTGCCCCACTTTATTTTACTTATATAAGGTATAGATGACCATCCGAGTCAAATATTAATCGCTCATATTCATAAAAGGATAGCTAAGGATGCATTTTAACTGGTATTTGATTTGTTTAGGAAAGGTTTATAGGTATATTTGAACGCGTTCTCTTCACGTTTCAATGAGCGATTCGACGTTGGATTTTCTGAACATAACGCGCCAACCAAACTGAGATTTATGGATATAATAAATTACTTTTTCTAACAAAAGAACCATTGGATGTCTTCGTTGGACACTTGGGAAGTTGTGTGAACCGCGATGGTTTCTGAATTTATGCTAATGCAGAAATATTGGAGGTGCTACCCTCAAACAATCAAATGTTGTGCTTTCGCCGTAATACTTTGTTTATTGAATTTTCAGTACCAGCATTTAGAAAAGAATTGCACTTGTAAGTTATTTGGTAGAGATATGGAACAACAATTTGAAGACAACGATACAGCAAAACGTAGAGAGACAGACATGAAAGAAAATACATTAAATACATAAATAAGATAAAATACTAAAAAAAGGAAAAATATATATTTTGATCCAGTTGTTTTAGGTCAACTAGCACAGTTAGTACCGTCCTTAACATCCGAGATGTCGTATATGCACATACCAGGCTTCTTACATCACCAATATATAAATACAGTGGGGAAAAAAAGTATTTAGTCAGCCACCAATTGTGCAAGTTCTCTCACTTAAAAAGATGAGAGAGGCCTGTAATTTTCATCATAGGTACACTTCAACTATGACAGACGAAATGAGAAAAAGAAATCCAGAAAATCACATTGTAGGATTTTTAATGAATTTATTTGCAAATTATGGTGGAAAATAAGTATTTGGTCAATAACAAAAGTTTCTCAATACTTTGTTATATACCCTTTGTTGGCAATGACAGAGGTCAAACGTTTTCTGTAAGTCTTTACAAGGTTTTCACACACTGTTGCTGGTATTTTGGCCCATTCCTCCATGCAGATCTCCTCTAGAGCAGTGATGTTTTGGGGCTGTCGCTGGGCAACACGGACTTTCAACTCCCTCCAAAGATTTTCTATGGGGTTGAGATCTGGAGACTGGCTAGGCCACTCCAGGACCTTGAAATGCTTCTTACGAAAGCCACTCCTTCGTTGCCCGGGCGGTGTGTTTGGGATCATTGTCATGCTGAAAGACCCAGCCACGTTTCATCTTCAATGCCCTTGCTGATGGAAGGAGGTTTTCACTCAGAATCTCACGATACATGGCCCCATTCATTCTTTCTTTTACACGGATCAGTCGTCCTGGTCCCTTTGCAGAAAAACAGCCCCAAAGCATGATGTTTCCACCCCCATGCTTCACAGTAGGTATGGTGTTCTTTGGATGCAACTCAGCATTCTTTGTCCTCCAAACACGACGAGTTGAGCTTTTACCAAAAAGTTATATTTTGGTTTCATCTGACCATATGACATTCTCCCAATCCTCATCTGGATCATCCAAATGCTCTCTAGCAAACTTCAGACGGGCCTGAACATGTACTGGCTTAAGCAGGGGGACACGTCTGGCACTGCAGGATTTGAGTCCCTGGCGGCGTAGTGTGTTACTAATGGTAGGCTTTGTTACTTTGGTCCCAGCTCTCTGCAGGTCATTCACTAGGTCCCCGTGTGGTTCTGGGATTTTTGCTCACCGTTCTTGTGATCATTTTGACCCCACGGGTGAGATCTTGCGTGGAGCCCCAGATCGAGGAAGATTATCAGTGGTCTTGTATGTCTTCCATTTCCTAATAATTGCTCCCACAGTTGATTTCTTCAAACCAAGCTGCTTACCTATTGCAGATTCAGTCTTCCCAACCTGGTGCAGGTCTACAATTTTGTTTCTGGTGTCCTTTGACAGCTCTTTGGTCTTGGCCATAGTGGAGTTTGGAGTGTGACTGTTTGAGGTTGTGGACAGGTGTCTTTTATACTGATAACAAGTTCAAACAGGTGCCATTAATACAGGTAACGAGTGGAGGACAGAGGAGCCTCTTAAAGAAGAAGTTACAGGTCTGTGAGAGCCAGAAATCTTGCTTGTTTGGTCACATACAAATACTTATTTTCCACCATAATTTGCAAATAAATTCATTAAAAATCCTACAATGTGATTTTCTGGATTTTTTTCCCCTCATTTTGTCTGTCATAGTTGAAGTGTACCTATGATGAAAATTACAGGCCTCTCATCTTTTTAAGTGAGAGAACTTGCACAATTGGTGGCTGACTAAATACTTTTTTCCCCCACTGTATACATCACTCTGGAACTGCAGGGAAATGTATTCTTTTAACATAAGAAAAGAAGGGAGCCCACATTGCATAGAATTTGTCTACAGACCCATTGAGTGTGTGTTTAATTTTCTCCAACTTTATGCAATTCAAAACAGATTTAATCCAAAGAGCATGAGAAGGGGCTGCAGAGGATTTCCATCTAAGTAAAATTAATCGTCTCGCTAACAAAGTGACAAAGGCAATTACATCCTTATTCATTTTGGTCAATTGTATTGTGGGTAAGGAAACCCAAAATAATGCAATGAAAGGGTCTGGCTCGATCTGTGTGCCGCTTAATTCTGAGAGTGTGTTAAAGATGTCTTTGCAGAAACCAATAAGAGATGGGCAACACCAAAACATGTGCACATGATTAGCAGGAGACTGATTACATCGTACACAATTAGGGTTCACATCCTTGTAAATTTTGGATAATTTTGCTTTGGTCCAGTGGGCCCTATGAATGAGTTGGCATTGAATGAGGCCGTGTCGAGCGCAAATAGAAGAGCTATGTACCCTTGAGTGCCCCTTCCCATAGTTCATCAGATATTTCCTCACCCAGTTCCTCCTCCCAAGAGGATTTGATATTGTTTAATGAGATGGCTTGTAGTGAGCAAATTTGACTATAGATTATTGACAATGTGCCTTTCTGAGTAGGAAGTGGGGTGAGAAATGAGTCGAACTGTGTTTCGCCAGGAAGGTTGGGGAATCCTGGATCTATGCTGCGGACATAACTCCGGACTTGTAAGAACCTAAAAAAATTATGTCTGGGGAGACCAAATTTAGCTGATAATTGTTGAAACGTACTAAATGTATTGTTAATATACAGATCTCTGAATCTTTTAATACCGAGACTAGACCATGTTGAGAAAGCACCATCAATCATAGATGGGGGAAAAGCTGGGTTTGAGGCTACCGGAGCCAAAGAAGAGGTTGTTTGAAACCCAAAGTGGCGCCTAAATTGATTCCAGATCTTCAATGTTGTTTTGACACATATATTATTGGTGAAGGAGGAGTAAGGGCCTGTAACGGAGGAGTGAGCAAGGAAAGACAATAATGCCGGTATAGACGAGGCAGCTTCCATCTCTAGCCAAGTTGGGGGTGGGAATATCACTCTGCTCTGCAACCAGTACTGAATAATCCTAAGGTTAGCGGCCCAATAATAGAATCTGAAATCTGGTAGAGCTAGACTGCCGTCTGGTTTGGGCCTCTGCAAGAGCTGTTTTGTCCCATATAAAAGGGTAGAATTAGGCCGTCGATCTTTTTGAAAAATGTATCGGGTAGAAAAATCGGAAGGCACTGATAGAGATAAGAATTTAGGGAGAGTATTCATTTTAATAGAGTTAATTCTTGCGACTAAGGAGAGGTGTAGCAAAGACCAGCGTTCCAAATTGTCCTTAACACGGGTTAAAAGAGGAGCAAAGTTGGCTTAAAATGTTTTCAACCCTAATTGTGACATGTACCCCGAGATAAATAGAACTACTGTGAGCTATTTTAAAATGGCAAGTTATGTAAAGGGGATTTTTTTGATGCGGCCATATTAAGCGGCATCAATTAACTTTTACTGAGATTCAGTTCATACCCTGATAAGTGACCGAAGGATGCGAAAGTAGCAAGGGCAGCAGGAACAGAGACAGAAAGGTTGGATGTGTATAATAATAAATCATCTGCATATAAAGACAGTGTGTTCGTATCTGACTATGCCTTTGATGAGGGGGTTGGAGCGAAGTGCTATTGTAAGTGGCTCTATGGCGAGGGCAAACAGTAAGGGACTTAAAGGGCAACCCTGATGTGTCGATCTTTGCAAAGGGAAGCAATCTGATTGAGTGTTATTAGTCCTGACAGAGGCTTGAGGGGATGAGTACAGAAGTCTTATCCAGGTCATGAATTTGGAGCCAAAGCCAAATTTATTTAGAGTGTAAAAAAGGTATTTCCATTCCACCCGATCAAACGCTTTCTCCGCATTCAGGGATATAATGGCTTCAGAGGTATTGTCGACAGAAGGATTGTATATAATATTAAATAATCGTCGAAGATTGACGAATGAGTGTCTATTTTTTATAAATCCTGAGGAGGACTGTTTCCAGACGCGTTGCCAGAATTTTGGCTAGAATTTTATAGTCAACATTTAGCAGGCTAATTGGACAGTATGATGCACAGTCAAGAGGGTCTTTGTTTTTTTTTTTAAGAATAACACAAATGGTTGCCTGAGTGAGAGTCTGGGAGAGCACCATTTACAAATGCATCATTGTACATTTCAATTAGAATAGGGGCTATTTTGGAGATAAACTTTTTATAAAACTCTGTCGAGTAGCCATCAGGCCCTGGGCTTCTCCCAGATTGAAGGGATTTGACAGCATTAGACAATTCTTCAACAGTGATCGGCTGCTCTAATTTTTTTACCAAATCCCGGCCGACCGAAGGCACAGAAAGTGAGTGGAAGAAATCATCCAATTCCAATGTATCCGCTTTACTTTCAGAAGTATATAGAGACTGGTAAAATCTCTTGAACTCATCATTGATCCCCCCCCAGGATCTAATGATATCCCAGATGATGTACGAATTTTTGCAATCTGAAATGATGATGATAGTTGACGTAACTTGTGAGCTAATAATTTACTGGCTTTATCTCCTTGTTCATAGTAAGTGCTCCTAGACTTGACAAGCATTTCAGTAACCTGGTCTGTTAATAGTGTGTCAAATTCTGCTTGCAGAGTTAAAAGTTCCTTATAAATATCCGGGGATGGTGAAACGGCATAAATGTCATCTAATTGGGCAATACAGCGTGTTAACATGGATAACCTATCCCTTTTCAATTTGTTCTCATGTGCGGTGTAGGAAATTATTTCACCTCTGATATAAGCTTTCAAAGTTTCCCAGAGAGTAGACACAGAGATGTTTGGGGTTCTATTTGTAATCATGAAAAAGTCGATTTGACTCAAAACAAAATTGAGGAAGTGTTCATTACTGAGCAGTTGAGTATTTAGTCGCCAAGGCGGTCGCTGATTGTCAACATTTTGAAAAGCTACTTCCATAGTAACAGGGGCGTGGTCAGATACAACAATTGGGTTAAAAGAACATGAAGATATGGAGTGGAGGAGCCGGTCATCAACAAGGAAGTAGTCTATGCGCGTAAAAGTGTGGTGAACCGATGAGAAAAAAAAAAAGAGTATGCTTTCCCAGCTGGATTAACCATTCTCCAAGGATCTGAGACTGCGAATTCAGACATAAAGGTTCGGACAACTCTAGCTGAGGTTGACAATTCTATATCTACCACGGGGATCTGCGATCAAATTAGAACATGTAAAAGGTACCGATCTGTGAAGTAAAATAGCCACCCCTCTTGCCTTACTCTGAAATGAGGAATGGAACACCTGACCCACCCATCTGCACCTAAGACTTGAGTGTTGTGATACCTTCAGATGAGTTTCTTGGAGAAAGATTATGTGAGCTTTCAATTGATGAAGATGGTGTAGCACCTTACTACATTTAACTGGGTTATTTATGCCCCTGCAGTTCCAAGTAAGAAAATTAAAGCCATTCCCTCCAGCAGGATGGGCTACACTAGGCTGAGTCATATCTTAAGAGAGAGAGAGGATGTGTAAAGGACAAGGTACAATGTAAACTGAAGATCTTAGTTTAACCTAAAAGCGCAAATGTAAAAAACAAAGACAAGCGACGAGGCACAAAAAACATATACAAACTATATACAAATAGAGAGGGAACAAACCCTTCCCTCACAACCGCCCTTGCCGAAGCATCTCCCCAAATGAGATGCAAGCAAAACCCTAAATACAAAAAAAGTTGAGCTAAGCACGATAACTCTTACTCTGTGCTACCTGAGATTTGTGACCATTTAACTAGAGTAAGCCAAACATGCATAGATTGGTCCCCAACAGAGTCTAAGGAAAACTACCCTCGGTTAAGAGAGGTTTAACATCAATAAAGATGATAAGTGATAAAACTAAAACAGCCATGAAGACCCCCAGATATTGGCATTAGAGGCGGCAACCTGGGCTGGAAATAAAGAGATAAAAAAGAGAATGACATTCAAATGTCAATGAACCCAGCAAAGATGGCTTCGTTAGTCACCCATTCGGCCTGCGAACTAGCCTGCTAAGAAGACCAGCTAGCCAACCATTTGTTACACACCATGCGGTACAACAGCCGCTTTCACGTTCTTGTTGATGAAATCTGCCGCTATAGCCGGGTCCTCGAATCTGTGCATGGAGCCGTCCAGTAAAGTCAGTCTCAAAACCGCAGGGTAGATGAGGCCAAACTTCACGCCCGGGCAGGCGTGTAGCTGGCGTTTCACAGCTCCAAAGCTAGCCCGCTTCTTAGCCACAGCTGTTGTGTAGTCCGCAAATATCGAGACTCTTTTACCCTTATATAGAAGAGGGGATGCTTCTCCCGATCTTCTCAGTATGTCATTGCAGACGTGAAAGCAATGCACCCTGATGACAAATGGTCGCGGGGGTTCTCCATCCCTGGGTTGGCTACGCAGAGTGCGGTGAGCCCGGTCTAGCAGTGGCTTCTCCTCTAGCCCGAGCAGCTCCTGAAGCAGCTGGGCCATGTACTCCGTGGGTCTTGGGCCCTCCACTCCCTCCGGTATTCCCAGTAGACAAATGTTGTTCCTCCGCATTCTACTTTCCATATCTTCGCATCTATTGTCGAGGAATGCCACCCTAGTTGTCAATGAGCCGACGTTAGCCTCTAGCTCGCTAATGCGAGTGCTGTGGTCTGTAGCACCTCGCTCCAAATCCAATAAATCAAATCAAATCAAATTTTATTTGTCACATACACATGGTTAGCAGATGTTAATGCGAGTGTAGCGAAATGCTTGTGCTTCTAGTTCCGACCATGCAGTAGTATCTAACAAGTAATCTAACAAATTCACAACAACTACCTTATACACACACAAGAGTAAAGGAATGAATACGAGTATGTACATATAAATATATGGATGAGCGATGGCTGACCGGCATAGGCAAGATGCAGTAGATGGTATGGAGTACAGTATATACACATATATATGAGATGAGTAATGTAGGATATGTAAACATTATATAAATGGCATTGTTTAAAGTGGCTAGTGATACATTATTTCATCCAATTCTAATTATTAAAGTGGCTAGAGATTTGGGTCGATGACCGAACGGCATAGGCAAGATACAGTAGATGGTTTAGAGTACAGTGTATACCACCCCATGTGCGTCGAGCTTATTCTGTATACTCTCAATAGATTTTTATAAGCTCGTCTTTGATATCTCTGACCTGAAATTGGTAGAGAGACAGTCAATTTTTTCGAAAATATCGGTTTTGAGGGTGCCTATCACGGATTGCAGCATCTCCACAGTCAGTGTTTCCGTGGGGCCGGCATTAGCAGCATTCGGTGGCGGGGGTGAATCAGGAGAGGGTGCAGGCTTGCTGCGGCCTGCTCTTGCAGACTCTGTTTTTGGCCGGGTTGACGTCATTACGAACTTAAATTTATTAAACTTGAACAATTGTTTATGGGTCTCTTCAGACACCTGGACAAACAGAAATGTATGCAATTTTGCAAGGTTAAATATATAAATTTGGTCACTAACTCAGGAGCGATAGGGAAACGCGTTCTACATCCTTGGCTTCCAACAGCGCCCCCAGAAGCAGAGCTTTTGATGTCTATGCAACACTTGTATATTGATGAATGTTTAATAATTCAACTTTTGGATTTTGAATTTGGCGCCTTGCATTTCACCGGGTATTGCCCCACCACTCCATAAGTAGTTTTAAGAACAAATTCTTATTTTCAATGACGGCCTAGGAACAGTGGGTTAACTGCCTGTTCAGGGGCAGAACCACAGATTTGTACCTTGTCAGCTCGGGGATTGCAACTTGCAACCTTTCGGTTACTAGTCCAACGCTCTAACCACTAGGCTACCCTGCCGCCCCGAACATGAAGGCTGCATGGTCTAAAGTGGAACAGTCCTACCCTTACATCACACCCATTGGCTGTGCTGCTCATGCATTGAATCTGCTCCTCAAGGAAACTGCAGTTCTGAAATATATCAAAAAGTGTGAAGACTTCTGCCTGAAGCCCATACACACACCAGTGCTGGACCCCAAGTATGCTGGCAAGAGCATCCTGTCTAGTGCAGAGATCAACAAGGCCTATGGTGTCATCACTACCATGTCTTTACACCTTGGCCTGGATGAGGGAATGGTTCTTAGCAGCCTGGCGAAGTACACTTCCAAGCAAGGGCTTTGGGATGAAGATGCAATATGGCAGTCATGCCAACATATCTCATCAGCCACCTGGTGGAAGGGACTTTGTGGATCTGAGGCTCTTTCGCCTCTTGCCTCCATCATCCTCCAAATCCCACCAAAATCAGCCGCAACTGGTCCTTGTTAGGAAACACACACACCAAAGCACGCAACAGGCTGACCAATACAAGGGTTGAAAAATTCCCTGGCATTTTCACTGGTTGTCAAAACATTTTTTTTTTTAAGTGCCCACTACCTTCTAATTATAGAATAATACTTTTTTTTTTCCATGATTCCAATAGTTCACCCAAGAGTTGTTCTAAAATCGCAAGTCAAATCGAAGTTTATCCGTCTCTGCAACTGCTGAACAAAGTTTACTACAACAAAAGTTGCTAATGTCTTTGCAATACACGCGGGATATAAAATTTATATTGGGTATTGCAATACAATAAGCGACCTCTTGCAGTCGTAGATTGTAAACTCTCACTAGGAGCTCATCCGTCGTCAGTATTGTAAAATAATAATATTAAAGTAAGATTTTAACTGAGAAAGCTGACCCAAGAGCAGCGCTGCCCTTCTTTCCATCCGACAGTATCGACAAACACTCCGACGACGCACTTAGCGCTGTTCTCAGCGTGACGTTTTGGGAAACGCACGTTGCATCTTTCCTACAACGGCCGAATATGTATCGTTAAAACAACAGTAAGCCTAAATTCCACCGTTATCGGAAAACCAGGCATTTTGGCAGTGTGGTCAAATAATAATTTGCATGTTTAAAAAAAAATAAGGAAACAAGTCTGCATTATGGCAAATGCATATTTGGCAACAAATTGTCGACACTAGGTAGGCGGGCAGGTAATCTTAAAGAGACTACCGATGAAGAGGAAAGGGACTTACTAAAATACACTGGAGAAGCCCATGTTTCTCCAAATAGCAGTAAATTCCTCAAACCGCACGGATTCCGTCTGTTGGAAACGACCCAGCAGTTCCTCGTAGTCTGCTACAAGTGGCTTCAGAAAATAATCCTTCGCTTTACCTGATTAACGATATATTTAAACTCTACACCAAATACATGTATAGTTAAACTCACGAGTGTGGTGCTGCAATCCTACTTACCATAAGGCATTTCAGAAGTATGCTGATTGGCTACCCTTTTCAGTGAAGTTGGGCTCTGAGCTCAACATGCGACCGTTTCAATACAACTGCTTGCTGTCAGTTCCTAATCTTCCTCTTCGATATTACTGCGGTCTGCAAACAAATGTTATGCCATCACCTTCTGTATTGGCTGTGCATCAACCTAATACGTTCCTCTTCTTCTTCTGTGGATTTTACATGGCGGTTGGCAACCAACTTTAAGGTGCATTACTGCCACCGACTGGAATGTTGACCAGAGGCAGTGACGGTCTAAATCCTACCCAAAAATCTCGTCTCCCGAAGGAAACAAAATACATTATTAAATACTACATCCCGTGAAGATTTCCCAAAGAGTTCACCTAATCCTGGCTCTTCAACCCCATTACTCCTATCTAATAACAATCTAATAACAATGGCTCCCTTTCTCTCATATATTTCTGCCACTGAAATATAACATGTTCCACTGTCTCCATCTCCTCCTGACAATGGTCACACCTCCCAATATAATGTTTCCCCACCACTTTCAATGTACTATTTAGCCTTGTGTGTCCCAGTCTCAGCCTTGTGACTACACTTTCCTCCCTTCTCTCTTGGCCTGCCGACCTCCCTGCCCCCACATTTTCCTGGATCTTATACAGGTGTCTTCCCTTACTCTTCCTGTTCCACAACTCTTGACACTTATTTTTAACCACTGTTCTTATTAATCCCTTGGCTTCTGCTTTACTGATGGACAATTCCATCTCAACATTAGGATGTTTAAGAGCCTGCTAGGCAATAATATACACCTCCTCGTTCCCCTCTACTCCCACATGAGCTGATACCCAGAGGAACATCACAAATACCCCATCTGTATCTTTTTTTAACAAACACTGCAAAACCTCATACAATACTGCTCTGAGACACACATGAATTTAAGCTCATCAGTGCTGTACAGGTGTCAGAGCAGATGACTACCCTGTCCGGCCTCACCTCCTCCACCCACTCTGCAGCCAATAGTATGGCCAACAACTCCATTGTGTAAACAGATAAATGATCCGTTGCTCTTTTTGTCACTGCCACCTTAAACTCAGGAACACTAAAAGCTGCTCCCTGTTTTAGGGTCCTTAGATCCATCTGTGAATATATTCAAGAAAGCCTAGTATTGTGTTCTTAAATGTTCACTTACAACTGAATCTACTCCTTCCTCAACATCTCTTACCCTCACAAGCAGCCCTAGATCTATCACTGGCTGAGGGAGAAACCAAGGTGGGATAGCAGGAAGAACCACAGAGGGGCTAAACTCCCTCCCAAACAACCCCATCTCTCTCGCCATGCAATTGCCTATCCACCCAAAGCTTGTATTCAGATTTTGTTTATGTTTCCAACACTCTACTAGCACCTTTTTTGTAGGATGTGTAACCTTATGTCATTGTAGATTTACCCAATATGTCATGGCTAGCTGCTGTCTTCTTAACTTTAACGGCATCTCTCCCAACTCTACCTGCATCACTGCCACCGGAGAGGTACTAAGTGCTCCACAACAGATTCTTGGGGCTTGTGCCTGGATAACAAATCTAGCTTTTTTAAAGATGTCTGAGCTGCTGCTATACTTCCATAATCCATTGATGACCTTAATAGCGCTATATATCATTTTCAATGGCATTCTATCTGCCCCCCCCCCACTCCAATCCTGACATGCAACGCATCACATTCAATATTTTCTTTCCTTTGACAACTACTCTGTTAATATGCTCTGCCCATGTCATTTGAGTGTCAAACCAGCCTCCCAGGAATCTAAACACTCCCACCCGCTCTAGATTCCCGCCATACAACTTCAAGTATATTTCCTCCCCAACCTTCCTTCTAGAAAAAACAGTGTGCTTTCTCCCGAGGCTCTGAGAGGGTAGCACTGCTCGTGACAGCACCTCGTGTAACACCTTCCCTTAGAAATCTTTAAGTCCCAAGAACTGTTCTGCATTCACAATAATGTCGTCTTCCTGGACTTTCCCTCCACTTTAGCCGTGCCACTGATCACCATTGCCATAAAAATCACAAAGTGCACCTTCTTTACAGGTAACATCCCTGGATCCTGCTGGTGGGAAGCCAACTTCGCAGCCTGCATTGAAGGTCTCTAATGTGCAGGCCTCTGCATGTTAAATTCTCTGGATGGCCCTGACATTGGCAACCTCATTCTCTTTCGCCCTCGTCCGGCGCTCCGAAGATGTAGCTACATGCTTTCCACAACAGTTGCGACACTTCACATCTTCCTCATAACTTTCACCATGACCTTCTTTTCTACAACTTCCACATCTCTGATTCCTCTGCCTGCAGACACTCTCTAAATGTCCAAACATTCTATACCGTTTATACCGCAACGGCCTGGAAATAAAAGCTCTTACAGGAAAGTGCACATACCCCAGCTTCACTCAGATCGGGAGGGACACAATAGTAGACAAGCTATTTTCTTTCTTGCCATTGACCCAACGATTCATCCTCCATGCATTAACCACTCAAGAAACACTTTTCGGCTCCTCGATGCCCACTTACTCAGAGATTCCAGAAATGACTCCCTTGACAGGTGCTCTTCTCCTTAGTTCAAAGCACAATACAGCATGGTCATCAATTCTTCTGATTGCCAAGACACTCTTCCTCTGTTCAGCAGAAACACAAAAAATCAAGACCAGCCCACTCCTCGTGACCCTCACCGACTCCCCTTTACCCACACCTCTCTCCACCATCTTGGATACTTCCAACGAATTTGACAATTCGGGCCCCAATTCTCCCAGAAACTGGACTTCCACCAAATGTGATGTGGTCTTTTTTTAACACTAGGTGTCTTATTTCCCATCCCAACTTTGATTATTTCCCTGTCCTTTTGGACAAAGGTCCATTCTTCCTTACTTCCACTGCCATCTGATTCATATTACACATCTGCCTGCGCCATCCTTCATCCGAGTCTATGCTCTCATCTTCTCCTGATGAGCAGTTTCAACCAGAACTTCTGCCTTCTTCCTCTCAACCACCTGAGTGAAAATACAATCTGCCATCTCCAGCAGCGGCAAAGTTGCTCCTTATTGCCTAATCATGACAATCAGCCTTTTTAGGGAATCCGTTCGAGTTGTCTCAATTTAGATCAAATTCGGTCTGGTTCGCGGGATACCCGGGCCAATGCGAGACTTGGCAATGTTCAAATATGAACATTTTTATAATTAATGAGCTTGAGGAGAAGAGAGGATTTGATCCGATAACACTCATAGTTGTCCTCCAATCACAATGTTTATGAATATTCTGATACAAAAACGTTGTTTCATACATTTTATAGGAAACATTATAACATTTGTATTAATTTTATTTAACCACTATTTATATAGAGAATCCTAATTGAGACCAGGGTCTCTTTTTCAATGGTGCCCTGTGTTACCACAAACAACAATTGAAAAACAGCTTAAAGAGACACAATTACATACAGAGCAGAAATTATTAGATTTTCAATCACAAAATATACATTAGACTATCAAGGCAGAATGGCATTGTAATACGATGTGAAAGTGAGGGGTCACTCACATCCCTTTCCCGCCATTGACTTGGGATACAAATCCCTTTCCCATCCCTAAGTCATGAACACACTATGGGAGGCACACAGTACTACATAGAGCCATGACTACATAGAACTCTATTCCACATCAGGTACTGATGCAAGCAGTAGAATCAGATTTAAAAAACAGATAAAAATACACCTTATGGAACAGCGGGGACTGTGAAGAGACACACACACTCACAGACACACATTCAAATGATAAGACAAGCACTCTACACACACATACACATGGATTTTGTATTGTAGATGTGTTAGTAGAGTAGTCCCCTTGGGGAAAACAATTAATGTATTGTGTAAAGTGTTATGAAATGTAATGTCATTTAATATTTTAAATTGTATTGAATTGCCTTAATGTTGCTGGACCGCAGGAAGAGTAGAGGGGACCCTAAAAAATACAAAAACCAACCATCAAACAGCAGCAGGTAGGCGGCGCAACCATTAGACACTCTCACAGGCCCTAAAAGCTTGTGCCCCACAAAACTGTCCTGCATGAACAGGCGTCTTTCAGCACTACAGACAACTAGGCCTAGTTGTAGACAGTGCTACACACACACAAAGTGCCTAGTAGTCCGCTTTACTGATTGAGATATACTGTACAGTGCCTTCAGAAAGTATACACACCCCTTGACTTTTTACAGATTTTATTGTGTTACAGCCTGCATTTTAAATGGATTACATAGAGATTTTGTGTCACTGGCCTACACACAATATCCCATAATGTTAAAGTGGAATTATGGTTTTCAACATTTTTACAAATGAATATAAAATGAAAAGCTGAAATGTCTTGAGTGAATGTATTCACCCCATTTGTTATGGCAAGCCTAAATAAGTTCAGGAGTGCTTAACAAGTCACATAATAAGTTGCATAGACTCACTCTGTGTGCAATAATAGTGCTTAACATGATTTTTGAATGACTACCTAATTTCTATATCCCACACATACAATTATCTGTAAGGTCCCTCAGTAGAGCAGTGAATTTCAAACACAGATTCAACCATAAAGAACAGGGATGTTTTCCAATGCTTCGCAAAAAGAAGGGTACCTATTGGTAGATGGGTAAACATTTAAAAAGCAAGCATTAAATATCCCTTTGAGCATGTTGAAGTTATTATTTACACTTTGGATGGTGTATCAATACACCCAGTCAATACAAAGATAGAGGCGTCCTTCAGAACTCAGTGGAGGAGAGGAAGGAAACCGCTCAGGGCTTTCACCATGATGCCAATGGTGACTTTAAAACAGTTACAGAGTTTAATGGCTGTGATAGGAGAAAACTGAGGATGGATCAACAACAGTGTAGTTACTCCACAATACTAACCTAAATGACAGAGTGAAAAGAAGGAAGCCTGTATAGAATAAAAATATTCCAAAACATGCATCCTGTTTGCAATAAGGCACTAAAGTAAAACTGCCAAAAAATAAAATTAACTTTATGTCTTGACTACAAAGCGTTTTGTTTGGGGTAAATCCAACACAACACATCATTGAGTACCACTCTTCATATTCTCAAGCATGGTGGTGGCTGCATCATGTTATGGTTATGCTTGTCATCGGGCAAGGACTAAATTGTTTTTTTTTTGTTGGTAAAAATAAATGGAAAAAATAAACAGGCTGTAACTTAACAAAATGTGTAATAAGTCAAAGGGTATGAATACTTTTTGAAGGTACTGTAAACTTACACAGTAGATGTAATGTAATAAAAGTAGACCGAGCTACAGTAAACACTTGCACTTACATTTACTTGTAAACAAAGTCCATCTGTCTATCCTTCTGTGTAAAGACATCAGCGACTGAACTGTAAAAAAAAACTCCTCCAGGTTGGGCCTCAGTTTTAAAAGTCTCTCGGTCTCAATGGAGATGATGGAAAGTGATCAGGGCACTGGACAGACAAGGGGACCTATACATGATGTAATTATGTAAATCAATGCATACCATCTTGCCCAGTAATTTCACAACATTAAAAAAGAGTGCGACCTGGCTCTCCATATTTTACTGGTCTGTGGCACGCTAGCCCCGGCCCCGTTCAGAGGAGATGGGCAATGATTCAACCTCAGAGTTACACACATGGATACTTTATTGACATACACCGGCAGACATGGAAAGTGGAATGGTAGTGGTTCTGTAACAGGAGAAAATATAGGCAATGAATATTCACATACCAAATTAATATACCAGGGCAAGAATGCACAGATGCATAACCTTACAGAATAGAGTAGAAACAAATGGCAAATAAATGTTAAGAACTAAAAGCTAACATTGTACAGAACAACCAGCAGTAATATACACAAATACAATTTCCCTCCTTCAACTTACTTTATAAACGGGCACCATCCCACATGTCAAGGTATGTGATGAGTCCAGTTGTGTTGGGCAGGGAAGAGGTGTAGGGGCTTGATGCTCTCCGCAACTGCTTAAAGAAGACTGAGAGGGGGGCGGCAGATACCCAAAATGACTGCCTGTGATTGGCTGATTCCACAGTGTGATAAGGCACCTGGCAACCTGGTCACTAGCAACCAATTGGTTTGATTAGGGCCAGAGATGTGAAGGGCCAGTTACATATTTTCTCTGAGAGAGGGCTATGAGACGGCAGATAATTATGTAACATAATTTGTAAAGCTGAAACTTGTTGGCGGTAACGGCTTGTGTCAGTTCCATTGATTGTCTGGTTTGAATAATTTGTATTCAGTTTGATGTTTCTATGACAACCCAAACCGGAAAAAAATATACAGTGGCAGTTAAAAGTTTGGACACATCTACTCATTCAAGGGTTTTTCTTCATTTTTACTATTTTCTACATTGTACAATAATAGTGAAGACATGAAAACTATGAAAGAACACATATGGAATCATGTAGTAACCAAAAAAGTGTTAAAAAAATCAAAATATATTTTATACCCTTTGCCTTGATGACAACTTTGCACAATGTTGGCATTCTCTCAACCAGCTTCATGAGGTAGTCACCTGGAATGCATTTCAAATAACAGGTGTGAATTTGTGGAATTTCTTTCCTTCTTAATGTGTTTGAGCCAATCAGTTGTGTTTTGACAAGGTAGAGGTGGTATACAAAAGATAGCCCTATTTGGTAAAAGACCAAGTCCATATTATGGCAAATGAGCATAGAGAATCGTCAGTCCATTACTTTAAGACATGAAGGTCAGTCAATGCGGAAAACTTCAAGAACATTGAACGTTTCTTTATGTGCAGTCGCAAAAACCATCAAGCGCTATGATGAAACTGGCTCTCATGAGGACCGCCACAGGAAAGGAAGACCCAGAGCTAACTCTGCTGCAGAGGATAAGTTCATTAGTTACCAGTCTCTGAAAGTTACCAGCCTCTGAAATTGCAGCCCAACTAAATGCTATGCAGAGTAACAGACACATCTCAACATCAACTGTTCAGAGGAGACTGCGTGAATCAGGTCTTTGTGGTCAAATTGCTGCAAAGGAACCACTACTAAAGGACACCAATAATAAGAAGAGACTTGCTTGACCCAAGAAACACGAGCAATGGACATTAGACCGGTGGAAATCTGTCCTTTGGTCTGATGAGTCCGAATTTGAGATTTTTGGTTCCAACCATCATGTCTTTGTGAGACGCAGAGTAGGTGAACAGATGATCTCCGCATGTGTGGTTCCAACCATGAAGCATGGAGGAGGAGGGTGATGGTGTGGGGGTGCTTTGCTGGTGACACTGTCTGTGATTTATTTAGAATTCAAATCAAATTCAAATCTAATGTATTTATAAAGCCCTTCTTACATCAGCTGATGTCACAGAGTGCTGTACAGAAACCCAGCCTAAAACCCCAAATTCAAGGCACACTTAACGAGCATGGCTACCACAGCATATTGCTGCGATACACCATCCCATCTGGTTTGCACTTTTTGGGACTATAATTTGTTTTTCAACAGGACAATGATCAAACACATCTCCAGGCTGTGTAAGGGCTATTTGACCAAGAAGAAGAGTGATGGAGTGCTGCATCAGATGACCTGGCCTCCACAATCACCTGATCTCAAACCAATTGAGATGGTTTGGGATGAGTTGGGCCACAGAATGAAGGAAAAGCAGCCAACAAGTGCTCAGCATATATGGGAACTTCTTCAAGTAAATAAAATGGTGCCGATAGAGGGCAGCCATGCTTCTAGCCCCTAGGCAACTTTGCAGTATTTTGTTTTTTATGTGTTATTTCTTACATTATTAGGCCATCATTGTTTTTGTGTTATTACATACAGCCGGGAAGAACTTTGGATATCAGAGCAGCGGTAACTCACCAGCATTACCAGCATTACGACCAGGAATACGACTGTGCTCAGCATATGTGGTAACTCCTACAAGACTATTGGAAAAGCATTCAAATCAAATCAAATCAAATTTTATTTGTCACATACACATGGTTAGCAGATGTTAATGCGAGTGTAGCGAAATGCTTGTGCTTCTAGTTCCGACCATGCAGTAGTATCTAACAAGTAATCGAACAAATTCACAACAAATACCTTATACACACAAGAGTAACGGAATGAATATGAGTATGTACATATAAATATATGGATGAGTGAGGCAGAATGCAGTAGATGGTATGGAGTACAGTATATACACATATATATGAGATGAGTAATGTAGGATATGTAACATTATATAAATGGCATTGTTTAAAGTGGCTAGTGATACATTATTTCATCCAATTATAATTATTAAAGTGGCTAGAGATTTGGGTCGATGGCCGAACGGCATAGGCAAGATTCAGTAGATGGTTTAGAGTACAGTGTATACATTTGATATAAGTATGTCGTATAAGTAAACATTATATACAAAATTGTTTGTGATACATTGTTACATCCAATTCCTATGTTTAAAGTGGATAGAGATTTAAGTCAGTATGTTGGCAGCACCCACTCAATGTTAGTGATGGCTGTTTAACAGTCTGATGGCCTTGAGGTAGAAGCTGTTTTTCAGTCTCTCGGTCCCAGCTTTGATGCACCTATACTGACCTCGCCTTCTGGATGATAGCGGGGTGAACAGGCAGTGGCTCGGGTGGTTGTTGTTCTTGATGATCTTTTTGGCCTTCCTGTGACATCGGGTGGTGTAGGTGTCCTGAAGGTCAGGTAGTTTACCTCCGGTGATGCGTTGTGCAGTCCTCACTACCCTCTGGAGAGCCTTACGGTTGTGGGCGGAGCAGTTGCCGTACCAGGCGGTGATACAGCCCGACCGGATGCTCTCAATTGTGCATCTGTAGAAGTTTGTGAGTGATTTTGGTGACAAGCCGAATTTCTTCAGCCTCCTGAGGTTGAAGAGGCGCTGTTGCGCAGCACCCCCCTCAGACGATCCGGCAGGTGAAGAAGCCGGATGTGGAGGTCCTGGGCCGGTGTGGTTTACACGTGGTCTGCGGTTGTGAGGCCGGTTGGACGTACTGCCAAATTCTCTAAAACGTTGGCGGCAGCTTATGGTAGAGAAATGAACATTCAACAGCTCTGGTGGACATTCCTGCAGTCAGCATACCAATTGCACACTCCTGAGGACACCATCCAACCTGGAACTGAGTGAGTAGTGTTTGGTCAGATGTTATTTTGAAAGCCAATGGGGACTGAATGCTGAGTTAAGACTGCCAGGTTTGCTTGAACAGACAAGATACAACTTCAATAAGTACTGAGGTGTGAAGTAAGAGGTGTTGAGGCCTTTGGGCCCAACAAGTGGCAAGAGTCTCTCGCAGCCTGGCCCACCCAAATTCAGAGGCCTTTGAAGCCCCCTCCCACTGTTCAGAGACCTTCCACTGGCATTTTCTACAAGAATTCTGCCTCCAGAAATAAAAGCTTCTCCCAAGTGGGTGTGACACCTAGTCCTGTTGCCTGCTGCACTGCTGCTTGGATTCCACCTGGCGATCTGTTCACCATCTGCCCTGGCCTGTCTCCCCGTCTGGTACAGGTACCCCCACCACACTCCCCACCTCTCTGCCGAGCTTTCACTCGCCACCAGCACACACGCATTGATGGGTCGAGTGACTCTGAACTTACAATGGCAAGCCCCAAGTCGTTTTATATTTAAAATGTTTCTTGTGCATTTTGCTATTTGCCTCATGACTCCTGCATGCTTTGTTGACTATGAACTTTCTTGTTTACCCAACAGTGGGACAGACTATGTTTGTTCCAACACTCGGGACTCTATTGGTTACACAGACTTTTGGCCTCCCATCCTATTCTAACCACCTCTCGCCGGTTTTGTATTCATGTTACCTGATGAAATTGCTGTACAATTTGATCTTGGTGCCATCTAATGCACATTCAAATGTCATAAATCAACACAGCAGAGCTCTCCCTGTCCTCTGACGTGCCTTGATTGTATTACTGCTGATGATATCTGGAAATGTGCATGTACACCCTGGCCCATCTAATTCTGACTTGTGCTCTGATATCTGCTTCACTGATTTCTGCTCTCATAAAAGCCTGGGTTTTCTGCACTAATATTCATCAATTGAAAGTGTGGGTTCACAGCTCCAATCCAGATGTGTTGGTAATTACTAAGACGTGGTTAAGGAAGAGTGTTTTGAATACTGATGTTAACCTTTCTGGTTATAAACTTTTTCGGAAACACAGATTCCAAAGGTGGGGGAGTGGCAATCTTCACCAAGGATCACCTGCAGTGCTCAGTTGCCTCCACCAAGTCTGTCCCCAAACAATTTGATTAGCTGGTTTTAAGCATTAAACTTTCAAATAGCTCTTTGATGACTGTTGCTGGGTGCTATCGTCCTCCATCAGCACCGGCCTGTACCCTACCTGTCCTAAGCTCTTTCCTGGCCCCTTACACTAAGTCTGAATTTGTCCTGCTAGGTGACTGGGAAATGGGAAATGCTTAAACCACCTGACCAAGTCCTAAAGCAATGAGACTCCCTAAATATTTCTCAGATTATTACCAATCCCACAATGAATGACTCCAAACTTCCAGAAAAGGCTACTCTTCTCTATGTTGTACTCACAAATAATCCTGATTGGTATCAGTCTGGTGTTTTCTGTAATGACCTTAGTCATTACACTGTTTTACTGCCTGTGTTTGTAATGGCTGCTCAGTGAAACAACCTGTCCTGATTGTCATAGACGCTTGCTAAAAAACTTGAATAAGCAAGCCTTGCTTCATGACAGGCAAATGAGAAATAAGTGCAAGTTCGTTACTTTAAGGAGCAGTTCTCTCTCTGTGGGTCTAAGCCCAAGAAGTTCTGGAAAACGGTAAAAGACCTCCTCACAGCTTCCAATGTCCCTTAATGTTGATGATGTGGTTGTTACTGACAAGAAGCACATGGCTGAGCTCTTTAAACACCACTTCATTAAGTCAGGATTCCTATAGGATCAGCCATGACTCCTTGCCCATCCAACACTTCCTCATCTCCCAGCCCTTCTAATGCGACTAGCCCTGATGCTCCTCCCTCTTTTCCCCCTGCCCCGAAACACAGCTTCTCCCTGCAGGTCTTCCCTGAGTCTGAGGTGCTAAAGGAGCTCTTTAAACTTGACCACCAAAAAACATCAGGGTCAGATGGTTTAGACCCTTTCTTCTTTAAGGTTGCTGCCCATATCATCGCCTATCTCTGACCTTTTTAACCCCTCTCTCCTCTTTTGGTAGGTTCCCATTGCTTGGAAGGCAGCCATGGTTCGTCTTTTATTTAAAAGGGGAGAGCAAGCTGATCCTAGCTATTATAGGCCTATTTCTATTTTGCCCTGTTTATCAAAGGTGTTGGAAAAACTGACTGGCTTTTTCGATGTCTATAGTATTCTCTTTTGAATGCAATCTGGTTTCCACTCAGGTTATGGATGTGTCACTGCAACCTTAAAGGTCCTCAATGATGTCACCATTGCCCTTGATTCTAAGCAATCTTGTGCTGCTATTTTTATTGACTTGGCCAAAGCTTTTGATACGGTAGACCATTCCATTCTTGTGGACCGGCTAAGGAGTATTAGTGTCTCTGAGGGGTCTTTGGCCTGGTTTGCTAACTACCTCTCTCAAAGAGTGCGGTGTATAAAGTCAGAACATTCGCTGTCTCAGCCACTGCCTGTCACCAAAGGAGTACCCCAAGGCTCGATCCTAGGCCCCATGCTCTTCTCAATTTACATCAACAACATAGCTCAGGCAGTAGGAAGCTCTCTCATCCATTTATATGCAGATTATAGTCTTATACTCAGCTGGCCCCTCCCTGGATTTTGTGTTAAACACTCTACAGCAAAGCTTTCTTAGTGTCCAACAAGCTTTCTCTGCTTTTAACCTGGTTCTGAACACCTCCAAAATAAAGGTCATGTGATTTGGTAAGAAGAATGCCCCTCTCCCCACAGGTGTGATTACTACCTCCTGAGGGTTTAGAGCTTGAGGTAGTCACCTCATACAAGTACTTGGGAGTATGGCTAGATGGTACACTGTCCTTCTCTCAGCACATATCAAAGCTGCAGGCTAAAGTTAAATCAAGACTTGTTTTCCTCTATCGTAATCGCTCCTCTTTCACCCCAACTGCCAAACTAACCCTGATTCAGATGACCATCCTACCAATGCTAGATTACGGAGACGTAATTTATAGATCGGCAGGTAAGGGTGCTCTCGAGCGGCTAGATGTTCTTTACCATTCGGACATCAGATTTGTCACCAATGCTCCTTATAGGACACATCACTGCACTCTATACTCCTCTGTAAACTGGTCATCACTGTCGCAAGACCCACTGATTGATGCTTATTTATAAAACCCTCTTAGGCCTCACTCCCCCGCTATCTGAGATATCTACTGCAGCCCTCATCCTCCACACACAACACCCGTTCTGCCAGTCACATTCTGTTAAAGGTCCCCAAAGCACACACATCCCTGGGTCGCTCCTCTTTTCAGTTCGCTGCAGCTAGCGACTGGAACGAGCTGCAACAAACACTCAAACTGGGCAGTTTTATCTCAATCTCTTCATTCAAAGACTCAATCATGGACACTCTTACTGACAGGTGTGGCTGCTTTGCGTGATGTATTGTTGTCTCTACCTTCTTGCCCTTTGTGCTGTTGTCTGTGCCCAATAATGTTTGTACCATGTTTTGTGTCGCTACCATGTTGTGATGCTGTCATGTTGTGTTGCTACAATGTTGTTGTCATGCTGTGTTGCTATCATGTTGTCATGTTGTGTTGCTACCATGCTGTGTTGTCATGTGTTGCTGCCTTGCTATGTTGTTGTCTTAGGTCTCTCTTTACGTAGTGTTGTGTTGGCTCTCTTGTCGTAATGTGTGTTTTGTCCTGTATTGTTTTTATCCCAGCCCCCGTCCCTGCAGGAGGCCTTTTGCCAGGCTGTCATTGTAAATAAGAATTTGTTCTTAACTGACTTGCCTAGTTAAATAAAGGTTAAATAAATAAATAAAATAAAACAACTTGAGACATCTGTGGCATTGTGTTGTGTGACAAAACTGCACATTTTAAAGTGGCCTTTTATTGTCCCCAGCACAAGGTGCACCTGTGTCTTGATCATTTGGTTTAATCAGCTTCTGAATATGCCACACCTGTCAGGTGGATGGATTATCTTGGCATAGGAGAAATGCTCACTAACAGGGATGTAAACAAGTTTGTGCATATGGAACATTTGAGATTTTTTTATTTCAGCCCATGAAACATGGAACCAACACTTTACATGTTGCATTTATATTTTTGTTCAGTGTAGTAAAGTCTTGTCGCTGCCGTTCCAGTGCTTTCATTGTGTCGCTGATACAGGTAAGGCAGAAACCCATATCCATCCCTTTGTTTTGCAGAACACGGTAGAGCGCATCAGTTTAAATGAAAATTCCATTATAGGCCATGAGCAAAAAGCAAACACGGTGGCGTCTCTAAATGGGTTACTAACTGTAACAAAATAATTCAGCAAAGGCATGTAATAGTTCCACATAGTTGCCCCTGTTTGATCAGCTGGCATTCTCATCATTGCCACGAAATGTCAACTCCTGTTTATCTAGGTAGCATGTAGTATTAATTGGGTCTTTCAAAAGTTTGTATGCACCACGTGTGTTTTGTTGTTTAGTTTTTGACTACACCCCTCCACGGCCTCACCGTCGGTTTCGGTGGGGCATTCAGTATTCCCTGCCAGGATCCTTGCTAATCGAGTGTAAATTCCTCCCATCCGTGCAACAGCCGGGGGACCGGTCATGCAAAAGGAGCTCACCAATTTTCCTCCTGCTAAATTCAAGTTTTAAAAGATTATGGCAAAACTCAATTGATGGTGGTTATCTGCAATGTCACCTTTGGTATACAGTGTTCTCATTTATTTTCACAAATATTTAAACCTGAATATTTAAGGACGGGATGCATAGAAAAAGACAAACTACAACTGAATATTGCTTATCAGACTTGCTTTTTAATCAGAATGACCGATTAATAACTGGCATTTCTATGTGAATTTGGTCAAATCCCCACAAAGTTACATGAACCTTTGATTCTAAACATTCATTAAATATGTTCATTAAATTAAAATATTAACACAATTTGTCGGTTTCAACATTTAAAAAATACGATTTTTTTTCTTAATGGACATTAAGAAACATACATATGACATGTGAAATGAATAACTATTTTAATACAGTATTGGCCTGTATGGCCAAAATTCAGAAGTTTCTGGAACGTGATGTCAAGAAGTTCTGCTTTTTTGGCATAACAGTCAGCTTCATTAGGATCAGCTTGGAGAGGCCTAGCGGCAAATCTGTCAATTTAGGGGACCCCTTAAGGCTCAAGAGAACCCAAAAAGAAAAGGTCTCTATATCCTCTTAAAAGTAAATATAGCTTGTCTAGCAAAATAATGGCTTTCAGACACATTCAGCTAGACAAAGACTGAAAATAAAACCCAAATTCATTTCTCACTGTTTTACAAGTCATAATACAAAAAAAAGCCTGACATTTCGAATAAAAATATTTTTGGACAGCTGCGTCATTACACCCCTCAAAATGACATCACTGCCGAGGTTCCTCGAGTGGGCGTTCCTTATAAAATGTATTTTGCAGTTCGGCCTGTTCATCACACATCTATATGATGTGTAAGTGACATAATACTACGTCATACTTTCGAATGGACTTCAAGATTATATCATAAAATTCATGAAAACGCAATAATTTAAGATTTACAGTGGGTTTTAACATTATTGACACCCTTAATAAAGAAACCGACTAAATAAATAAAAAATAAAAAATACTGAGCTACAGGTAACTGCCAAAATAATGGAAACACTTGAGTAAATGAGGGATACAAAGTATATTGTAAGCAGGCGCTTCCACACAGGTGTGGTTCCTGGGTTAATTAAGCAATTAACATCCCATCATGCTTTGGGTCATGTATAAAAATGGTTGGCAGGCGCTTATTTTGTTTACCTTAGCTATGCCCCCATATGATGACAATGCCCCCATCCACAGGGAACGAGTGGCCACTGAATTGTTTATGTAAGCCATTATAACATGGCCATCTCAGTCACCAGATCTCAACCCAATTGAACACTTATGAGAGATACTGTGAACTTGATGCAGCATTTTTTTTACCACCATAGCCGTGGGAAGTAGGGTTGCTGAGGGTGCTGCAGCAACCACATCCGATCTTTTTTTAGAGCTGATCTGATTGGTCAAAACACCAATTAATAAAAAAAAATGGTCTGGCTGTGTGAACACAGCCTTAGACAAGCAACCCAATTCTTATATTTCTTTCATGAATTGGTCTTTTGACCAATCAGACCAGCTCTGAAAAAGACCTGATGTGAAAAGATCTGATGTGATTGGTCAAAAGACCAGTTACTGGAAAAAAGATCAGAATTGGGCTGCCTGTTTAAATGCAGCCAAAACAGCCACGCTGACATCCCTGAGCAGTTTCTATTTTCTCCTGCAGCTCAGTTAGGATGGTTAGCCAGATCCTCACAGCATGGCTGCGGAAAGATGTTTTGGGTTGGTAGTGCTTATCAGGGCAGCACCCCTTCTTCCCTCGGCTAAGCCTCACAGTGCCAGGGTGACATGATACACCATCCACAGATGAATTACAGTACTTGACCATGCTTAAAGGAAGGGGGCCCTCACAGGGGCCCTCACAGTGCCCCTGTGACAACAATTTTGGACCCCCTTGTGGCCCCCCTAAATGTGGAGTATGAAATAATCTTTGCATAACAAATTTTTGCTATCGTTCTTTTTTTACATCCGTTATTAGACAGTGGCAACGTGGAACACTAATTAAACCCACACATTTACTAGAGGGACATGGTCTTTTGCCTACTAATGCCTGCAATGTAGTGAAGAAAACGATATGACAACAATAACGTCTAATGTAACTGGCCCCTCTAACAGTACAAATGGCCCCAGCTTGGCCCCCCCAGTTGAAAGGGTCTAGAACCTCCACTGCCCCTAATCTGTGTACATTTGGAAATTTATATTTTACAGCAAAGACGACATGGACAAGACCAGTGCTATAATTGATCTCAGAATGTTCAGTAAATCATTTTATTTCAATCATAGTAAACATCTAAAAATGACATCACATTTGTCTACATTTCTGATATTTGGATATACAAGTTCAAATAAATCCTTCAAACTAACTTTTAAGACCTTGGAATGAGCTTTCTGAAAGCATTACCATCTTACATATAAAGCTATAGACAACTTAGTCTGTGTAGATGGCAGGGGGAAGTATTTTCAAATACATTATTATTCCTTCATCTTACAAATGTTATGCATGTTCAATGAAAAGATAGTGCCTATTTCATTTAGTTCTAAAAAGAGTTCATGACACAGAACAAATAGTGCTTCCATTAATGGGTTTGTTCACTTACTTAGGCTGTTGTTTATTGACCCAGACAGATTTAAATACATAGTTGGGTATTTAGTTTGTTTCAGCAACCTCTGGCTGGCATTTAGCATTTCCATAACGGCACTGCATTTCCTAGGCAAAGCATTATTCAGCAAAAACTATTTAACCAAAACTCATCCAATCTAATCACTGTTCCTAATTGCTCTATCAAACATGACCTAACTGTGAGTATTGCTAACAGTGATTTGATTGGAGGAGGATGGAATCAGGTAGAAGCTGCATTTAAGCAAATTATTATGAAAAACAATGGATGTCTGAAGTACATTGTATATGATATACTAAACCCAAATATTATATTAAATATACATAATACTCCTAAAGGTCTATGATGCAAAAAAGTATACTGGCACATAGCACTTTATGTCTAGTAAAATAATAAAATAATAAAAAAGAAATGCTTGTTTATGTGCGAGTGGCTGGTCAGGAAGAACACATTTTATTTTGGATTATGATAAGGAAAGAGTATTAATTTGTTTTCTGCGTTTCTTATTCAGAAACGAATAACGGATCCCTTATAAAGAGTAGGAGAGGTGATCTAAAAGGCATAAGTGATCGTAGATCAGTAGTCCTGCTCAGAGACACATGGCTGTTATATTTCATGTCATCCTGTCCTCTGTTTATTTGTGTAGTAGGCCTACTACTGTGTAGCCTGTTTTTTTCAACCACTCCAAACAAGAAGGGAAAAATACATCTCTTATTATTATTATTCAGAATGATAAAATGTTGCAGAGTGCACATACAGTATAAAAACTGTTTGGGTTGATCGACAACAGCCTAGAGAAGTGTAAAAAATCATACAAATGTGTAATTTTGGTGAAACTAACCCTGAACAATGCTGCAGTAGATGCGTACCAACCAAGACAGTTTTATTTAAGACAACAATAATAACAAAGAAAATAGCCTAATCAATTTCTTTCTTTGCATTAGTAGTGCTTTAAAAAAATACATTTATATATTTAGTGTAACTGAGTGCATGGACCGTCTACTTTGAGTGCGAATGCAGGATACATAAATTATATTAATAATAAATACATTAAATTAAATTCAATGAGTTATTGCTCAGAGGCATGTATAGGCCAATGTGCAGCTAGCCATGTTCTAAATGAGGTAGGCCTAATTGCAGTCATAACAACAATCCCTTTGCTACGCACTAGATAGAAACCTTGGGAGTGTGGCACCATCATTGTGCTAGTTGGTACATAGGATAAAACATTGATATGACAGCTTCCAAGAGCAACCAATCCATTTATACCACAGATCTCCCAAAAACACTGGCCAGCTTCAATGCTACAACAATTGCAAAATGGGTTAAACACTAATAGCTCAATGAGCATGGTCCCAGGAACCAATGGGCTGGGCCCGAGCCAGAACACACGTGGGTAAAGCAGAGTTTGAAAATGTGTCATTGGCTTTGATACTCTGATCGGTTAGAGATGATCCAATCGCTGATGATTTATTTTTTAACAACACTCCTCATTTTGACATCACCACAAATGACGTCAAAGATGGCAGTCTCAGACTGAAGTATGCAGCATACGATAAAGCAGCGGAAGAATTCCGTTTTAGTCGCCAGGCAAAATATCGGTACCATTGACTTATATTGGACTTGTGTCACAAATCCTCAAAAGTTATCATTTGGAAACAGTGGCCAGGTAAACAAAACTAAAGCATGGATAGCTGTCAAACCTTGTCCATAGACTGATCACAGGTTAAGGAAACCAATATCATTTTGTAATTTGGGAGAACTATCCATTTAAGTTAAATGGAGCATTGTGTGTCACCTCTTTCTTATGATTCTCTTATGAGAGTTTTGAGCAATGTCTGGCATTTTCCATGCACCAGTATCACAGATGGAACAATGAGACAGATATTTCATCAGATGTATAAATGTGAAGCATCCGCTTAGTGAGAGGAAGCCCAGTGGCCCGGCAGTGGGAGAAGATGGAACTAAATGGATTTTGGCCGGCATTATGCTAATTTTCTAATCGATGAATCATTTGATCTCAATACAGTTTTCTGTTCTCAAAAATAGAATCTATTACGAACAGAGTGGACAATTTTTTTTTATACTTTTACCCTTTGCCAAAGTAAAAAGAAAATGGTGTTGTTTAGAAGGAGTGCAAAGGCGAATTGAGTTATTGCACATGCGCACTTCAGTGTAGGTGTTTCCTAACGGAAATAAGCAAATTCATGCTAGAAGGTGCCAATAGGATCTCTCTAGCTCATTCTTGGCTCTGCCCACCTCCTTGCTTGTTCTGCCCACCATGACTCATTTGTTCCCATTTGAAACGACGTGCTGTGATCTATCTTGGTTTAGTTATAAAAAATCTTTCCCGGTATGCTCAGAACCAAAACATCATTTGTAAAGGCCAGGAGGTATATCTATGCCTGTCTATGCAACTGACACTTCTCCCTCCCTGTGCTATCAACACTCCCTCCATTACTACTGCCTTTCTGAACTGCCTCGACACCTTGGCCTATCAACTGTGGAAGACCATCGCCAAGTCAAGACCTGCCACTGCAAGAACCCTGCAAATCATGCCTGAAATGAAAGGCCTCTCTGAAAATTTGCTTTCCTGGCAATGACCAAAACAAAGAAGTTAGAATAGCATGAATGAATGAACTAACACCTGTTTCTCACTGGTCAGACAATTATAACTGCTCTTGGACACGACAGCCCTCCCATTTGTACCTGCCCTGCAGCATCCCTAAAGCCCGGGAGGTTTTAAGCTGACAGTGATCAAAACCAACAAAGCCCCAGGTTCCGACAGTATGCCACAGTAGAGCCTCCAAGACTTTACCTGCGAGTTGAGCCAACCCCACCCCATCTCTGACATCCTCAATATATAATTCCAGCAGGGGAATTCCTCTCCCAGTGGAAGACAGCACGGTCGGGCCAATCCCCAAGATACACCATCTGTCAGTCGACCAACAAAACAAAGGAGTAACAAAACCTTATATTTTGGGTTATGATGAAGACAGACAGTTGTGCTAAGCTCATCATACTCTTTAAGAACCAGCGGGTACATAATGAGAATTTAAATGACCATTAAACAGCTTTCCAAATCCCAAACTGTAGCTTTAGATGCTCCCAGGCTATTTACGTATTTCTCTTTGTATTGTTAGAATAAGTCCCTTGTCTGTCCTTTCATACATTTATTTATATAGGCCTATGCCATTTGTATGGTCATGGATTTCTGTTTGTTTTAGAATAGGGGTGTAAATTAACTTTGACTAAATCATGCAGGTGGGGGTTATTGTGTTCAGTGCAAAAACTAAACGCTATCAAGATAGAAACACAGTCTTTGCAACAGGATGACATTTTGATTAAAATCAACTATTATCTTTGTTAAATCGTGCAGTTGGTACCATGCATGCCAATGTACTACCCTTCATGAATATATATATAATTTTTACTTTAAGATTGGGGACCAAGACGTCCATTCAAAAGGTAAAGTAGCCAAATGATGCACAGTTGACGTCAAACTGGAGAAGAAATTACGTTTTTCATTATGGTTGCCTGACATGCAAAAGTTCAACTCAGTGTTTCCCCTAGGAATCTTTTCAGCAGTGGTGGCAAAGTTAGCAGGTAGTGGCCGTGGCCAATGGCGTGGTTTTAGAGGCCCTCCTATTAACATTTAGCTATTTTCTACACATTTTGTCATGGGCCGAGAGAAAATGTGCAGTTTTAAAGCTAATTTCCTGCAATTATACAAATGTTTTATACACAAAGTGACTCAAACATTATAACAAAATCAATGGGGGCCCCATTCCATGACATTGTTTGAATTTTAGATTGTTCCTGACTGTCTTGTTATACTTTTGGTGATTGTTAGTTCTCAAAGATTATCTCATAAAAAAATACACTGAGTGGAATCGCTTCCTAATATTGAGTTGCACCCCCTTTTGCCCTCAAAACATCCTCAATTCATCGGGGCATAGACTCTACAAGGTGTCGAAAGCATTCCACGCGGATGCTGGCCCATGTTGACCCCAATGCTCCATTATCTTTTTCTACATACTTCATATCTCGCTTTAGTCGTTTAAGTTTACACTGAAAACGTTCTAGCATCCCAAAATTATTTTCAAATAAAAATTATAATATTCTTGTATTTTGTATTTTTTTTCCAGTGGCGGCCACGAATGCATATAGGGGAAACACTGATTTAACTTCAGAGCAAACCAGCAGACATACAGATATCAATGTAGAAATATAGCATCAGTCTCTGTGACATATTATGCTTGCTTAATTTCCCTTTAAGATACAAAGTTGCAAATCTTTTAAAGGGACAATTCAAGATTTTGGCAATTAAACCTTTTTCTACTAACCCAGAGTCAGATGAACTCATGGATACCATTTGTATGTCTCTGCATGCAGTTTGAAGGAAGTTTAAGGTTGTTTCTGGAGTTTGCAATATCTCCAGAAATTACCTTCAACTTCCTTCAAACTGCATGCAGAGCAGAGGATGTGAGTGGAGCGAGTAGCGGAGTGTGCGTAATTTTGCAGGAGCATAGTTAAAAAATGCTCAGGTACCGACATTCTATTGTATTTATTTAGCCTACACCACCACTAATGCGCAGAGCTGTTGACATGACTCAACCAAGAAATAGGTCACACAACCTGTATAATTGATAGCAAGACAACGAATGAGCATTGCATCAGAGATATTTAGATGTTTAAATAGGCTATTATAAAAGAATAAGAGTGTAAGATTGGAACAGTGCTAAAGAAAGTTGTCTATCAACTGTAAAATGTGAGCACAACAGAGCCACACTTACAACTGATCATCAATAGACACAGCAGCCACATATCATCAGGTAGGTCCTTGTTAAATAGCCTACAACATTTTGTTGAAATGTTGAAGCTTCTTACGATAGCCTACTTCAAAACCAAACGGTACATAGTTACAAAAGTAGATGGGGTGTTTATTAAATGATATTTTTTTCTGTGAGCACTGAGTGATTTTTTTTACGGAGTGGGGAAATGACATGAGTGCTGGCGCGGTGCGCAAATGCTACTTTGTGAGCGATGAGTGGGATTTCCAACCGCTCAACTCTGCTCACATACTCTGATGCAGACATGCTATGCATGAGTTGACTCTGGGTAAAAAAAAGGCCTTCATTGCCACCAACATCTTGAAATATCACTTAGAGAAAAAAAAAGTGTTTGACAAACTTGTCGTTCTTGTGCAAATAAAATGGATGACTAAGTCAAACATATGCATGCAGAACAAGGTATTAAGGTAGCCTACTCCACACTAAGGCAAAGGAATGACACACTAGTGCATTCATTGTCTTAATAAGAAGTATAGGACAAGACACAGCCAAACACTTCTGATCAACCTTTCAGACATTGTAATATTTGTTTGTTCTAAGGTTGGCATATGTGGTATGTGAGGCAATAATTTAAAAAATGTCTCCAGGAGGTGCCGATTCAAACCGCTAGGGGAACTTGAGTTATTTTGTATTTTATCTGAAATAATAACTTGCATTCATCAGGGAAGGGTTCTAAAGGGTTCTACTATTGCAATAATTAAATTAACTTAAGGTGAAAAAGTATATAAATACAGGGCACATCAAGATGGTCACCTATAGTTGAGTTACCTTTTAGTAATAAATTGTGTTTGCTATACAGTGAAAAAGCAAATAATTCTTGCTCAAAATATTAGATCATTAATAAGGAAATTTTAAAACAAGGCCCAACTTCACCAAAAAAATTGAAGGCCCACTATTGAAAGAGTAATGCAACTATTTATTTGTTTATGCTTGCTGTTATTTATTAAATCGCTTAAAGCAATCTCTGGCCTAATATACAGCGCCTTCGGAAAGTACTGAGACCCCTTGACTTTTTCTACATTTTATTAGGTTACATCCTTATTATAAAATGGATTATATAAATCTAAATCCTCAGTAATCTACACACAATACCCCATAATAACAAAAACGAAAAGATTTAGAAATTTTAGAAAATGTATTAAAGATAAAAAACTGAAATATCACATTTACATGAGTATTCAGACCCTTTACTCAGTACTTTGTTGAAGCACCTTTGGCAGTGATTACAGCCTTGAGTCTTCTTGGGTATGACGCAACAAGCGTGGCACACCTGTATTTGGGGAGTTTCTCCCCTGCTTCTCTGCAGATAATCTCAATTTCTGTCAGGTTGGAACGGGAGCGTTGCTGCACAGCTATTTTCAGGTCTCTCCAGAGATGTTCGATCAGGTTCAAGTCCGGGCTCTGGCTGGGCCACTGAAGGACATTCAGAGACTTGTCCCAAAGCCACTCCTGCATTGTCTTGGCTGTGTGCTTAGGGTCATTGTCCTGTTGGAAGGTGAACCTTCGCCACAGTCTGAGGTCCTGAGCACTCTAGGGCAGATTTTAATCAAGGAGCTCTTTCCTCCGTTTATCTTTGCCTCGATCCTGACTAGTCTCCCTGTCCCTGAAAAACCTCCCCACAGCATGATGCTGCCACCACGCTTCACCAGAGAATCTTGTTTCTCATGGTCTGAGAGTCTTTAGGTGCCTTTTGGCAAACTCCAAGCGGATGTCATTGGTGGAGTGCTGCAGAGATGGTTGTCCTTCTGGAAGGTTCTCTCATCTCCACAGAGGAACTCCAGAGCTCTGTCAGAGTGACCATCGGGTTCTTGGTCACCTCCCTGACCAAAGCCTTTCTCCCAAGATTGCTCAGTTTGAACGGGTGGCCAGCTCTAGGAAGAGACTTGGTGGTTCCAAACTTATTCCATTAAATAATGATGGAGGCCACTGTGTTCTTGGGTACCTTCAATGCTGCAGACATTTTTTGGTACCCTTTACCAGACACAATCCTGTATCGGAGCGCTACAGACAATTTATTCAACCTCATGGCTTGGTTTTTGCTCTGACATGCACTGTCAAATGTGGGTCCTTATATAGACAGGTGTGTGCTTTTCCAAATCATGTCCAATCAATTGAATTTACCACAGATGGGCTCCAATCAAGTTGTAGAAACATCTCAAAGATGATCAATGGAAACAGGATGCACCTGAGCTCAATTTCGAGTTTCATAGCAAAGGGTCTGAATACTAAGGTATTTAAGCTTTAACATTTTTTATGAATTTGCAAACATTTCTAAAAAACAGTTTCGCTTTGTCATCATGGGGTATTGTGTGTAGATTTCTTAATCAGTTGTAGAATAAGGCTGTAACGTAACAAAATGTGGAAAAACTCAAGAGGTCTGAATACTCTCCGAAGGCACTGTATACTCTACACTTATCCAAACTACATTCGGACAATTAATTTAGAATTAAAGGCACGTGCTTTTAAATGTAATTACTGGAGACTGAAAACACAATTGTATACAAAAGTATTTTAGCAAATGTATGGCCATCAGAGGGCAGATATTAAAAGAGAGAGTTAAAAAGTTCATAGCTACATACATGTTTGCCTGAGTTCAACAGCACTTTGCCCGAAGATTTAATTGTAAATACCCTGTGTAATTAAATAGCTGTACAGAGACTTTTGAATATGTGCTAGAGGAGGGGAAAAACATGTGAACGCATGCATCCATAATGACACCCAGCATTACATTTATTTTGAGGACAGTAACTAAGGTGGGGATGTTTGTAAAACCTTCTTACATCTTAAAACCAAAGTTTAGCCTACTGTATGCGTGTCTGTATTTAATGTTTTAATTGTGTTAAATTGAACGCAGTATAGGTGTCAGATGAGTTCAGTGACGCAGGCTCTATTCTTTTTTAAAGGATAAGGTCACTTTTTTTTTTTTTTTTTACCAAATCTGTATTTTGGATGTAAATGACATGTTATAGAAGTAACCTGACACTTTTTTTTGCAATTTCACTTGGTTTTAAGAAACTTACGCCACCAGCGATTTAATTCCTCGTGCTCATTCAGCAATTGCAGGGGCATGATAAAACATGAACAAAGGCATTTTTCTGTACATTCACATTACAACCTCTCACTTTCGGTTATTTGAAAATAAAATAATCAAAAGAATATTGCTATTTTTAAAACAAGCAATATAAAGCTGGTTGAAATTTCAGTTTAATCCACCAGCAAAGACAGACCAAATATTAGAACAAATATTATGGTTCAATTCAAATGTACTAATTGATTAAAAAAACATTATTTGGGGGAAAAAATATTTAAAAAACTGTATAATCTTTGTAAATTATATAATAAATAGGACTGGTGTTGTTGTCACACATGCAGTTAACAAAAATATATGGAAATGTCTGCTCTATCCAAAAGTGGGAAAGGGGAGAAGGTAAGAAACTTGTCTGTCAGCCCTGCATTAAAGATCAAAATTGGCTAAAGAAAATTCTGATAAATGAAAAAGTATATCAGTTTCATTTAAGGACCAAACAATGGACAGCTGCGCCATACAGGTTGCAAAATAGCTTGGAAGAGATTTTTGATGTACCGATTCTATGGCACATGGTCTATGCACTGATACACAAAATGACACCAGATTAAAAACATGTAAATTATTGTAAATGTAAATTATTATACAAAATTTTGCAACCAATAGAATGTTATATGTATGGGAGATACACAAATCCAAGCTCTGCAGATTTTGCTGCAAAGAGTCATTAGATCACTTGTTTTGGTACTGCCCATATGTAGCTTGTTTTTGGTTGCAGGTTCAGGAATGACTGAAAAATTGCAACATTTAATTGGAGCCAACTCTGCAAATAGCACTGCTGGGTGTTTGAAAAGTCATAGTCAATAGTCATTTCTCTTTGCTTATTTGAGCTGTTCTTACCATAATATGGACTTGGTCTTCTACCAAATAGGGCTATCTTCTGTATACCACCCCTACCTTGTCACAACACAACTGATTGGCTCAATCGCATTAAGAAGGAAAGAAATTCAAAAAATTAACAAGGCACACCTGTTAATTGAAATGCATTCCAGGTGACTACCTTGTGAAGTTGGTTGAGAGAATACCAAGCGTGTGCAAAGCTTTCATCAAGGCAAAGGGTGGCTACTTCTAAGAATATAAAATATGCACAACATTACATTCTTGAGCGATACTTCTCTGTGTAACCCGCACATGCGCACACGGAAAAGTATAGCTCGAGTCACATAACATGGAATATAACGTTGCGGATAAATTTCGGAATGACACATTTTATGTGTATAACATCTAAAGACCTGCATCACTATACGGCGTCACTTTTAAAAGGACGTTTTTGGGTGTTTTAGGAGCCTTTGTTCATGTTTTACCATGCCCCTACAACTGCTTTTTTTTTTTTTTTAATGTCTCAGTGCTTTTTTAACATTAATGTACATCCAAAACACAGATTTGGTAAAAAAATAAAATAAAAGTGAACTTGTCCTTTAATACCTTTATTCATGTATGTAGTAATATAACCTGCCCAGTAGATGGCAAGATTTACGCATATTCAAAGCATTGGTAATCTAGATTCTTTACATTTTTATATGTAGATCAGAATGGTCCTTTCCTACCTATTTCAGAAACACTGGCAAAAAAATCTGTCGGATTTATTTGATCCTGGATTGCAAAATAAGGGATTACAGAATCCGTATCATTCTGATCAAGATTAAATGTTTTGAAAAAACGGGTCCAGAAGATACAATATTGAGCTTGCTTCATTGGAAAAGCTGTGAGAAAAAAATACATTTTGACATTCTAAAGTTTAAATTTGCTAAATTTCCATTGAGGACAAGTCCAGGATAAACCATATTAAAAAGTATGGTGCCTATAAAGACACTCAAGTGCCTTCACACTTAAAATTGGGGTTCTGTGAGAACTTTTATATTTAGTGTCTGTTTTGGTAAGTAATAAGTACTACCATAAGTTTACTCAACAACAATAGGTGTCTCGCTCTTTTGAAATGTGTAACATAACTCATTTCTTTTTAGATGCTCCACCTTCTACCCTGCTCTGCAGGTACTTATCCAGCTCTGCCTGTTTCTTCACAGCTTCTTGCGAGATCTTGGGAGCACCAGGGAAACACACCAGCACCACACTCATGTTGTCCCGGCTTCCCTGTTCAGAGAGGAGAGTTGAGCAGAGAGGAAATGCAAGTTATGCATTTTGCTATAAAACATGTAAAAACTCTGAAATGATGCTTATTTGCGTAGATTTACATGAACATACTGTATGTAGCGTGAACAAAATCACAAGACGTCTCTTGAATGCCTTCAATTGACCCTTCGCTTGGATAGCAATTGGATAGCAATTGTTGTTGCGTCTGACACCTCAGACAAGCTCACATTTGAATGGCATGAAAGCCATTGAGGGCTATGGCAAAAAAAAATGCTTTTTTCAAAAAATGTACGTTTAAGCAGTGCACCAGGAGTACTTGCTACTGTGATTCCTGAAATGCAAAGCCTGTTGGAATATTTTTATACACGAAATTATACATTTGTTACATGCTTTGCTAGCTCAGCTGGTTAGGTCTCATTGACCACCACACGTTGATATGCTAGTTAGCTAGCCACTTAATATAACCTGTTTTCTCAAAATGTTAGCTAGCTAAGTTAGCAATGTTATGAATACAACTCCCATCTTCTATTGACATCAGGATACAATTTGAGAGCACTAGTTAGCTCCAAAAGTGGTATAGCTTTGACTGAATGCTGACAGTGAACTAAGAGCCATTCAGTGGCTAGTTACACTACAAACATAATTTTAACAAGTTCCAGTAAAGCAACTTTAATGACAGTCCACCACAACATACCAAAGAGTCTGCGTTTAATTTCTTTGTGTATTAGAAACACAGTTTCACCAGTGCTTGAATGGGGAATTGGGCTTCCCCTTCCTGGGAAAATGTTGTTGAGGTTGCAAGTGGGGCAGGCCTTAGCGAAGGGTCAATTAGTAACTCTAGAATGTAATAAATTCAAGGCAGATATCAAATATACAGGACATTACATTTTCTAACAGTTCATTCAAAACTTCAGTCAAACACCAAGCAAATGTTTTTAAATTGGATTTGTGTGGGGAGGAGTGCACATTTAAATGAAAAAGGACCTAGAAATGCTGGGTTAACACCCCTACTCTTGCGACAAATGCCATGAGTGGAAGGCCCGCACTACTTCCAACAGCATTGGGTCCCGTCCTAGGATTGACCAGGCCCAACACTGCTTAGCTTTAGAGGCAAGACAGCAGTGGGATGCAGGGTGGTATGGCTGTTGGACATCTCATTTGATATCTGATATAAAGTCTTGAAATTGAAGCTGGCAAACACTTGAATTTATCTTGATAGCTTTGTGAGGTACCACTAACTATGTGCGCTTGACTGTCTGGCTGATTTACAATCATGATTTAACTGAGCCATTTACACTGAACAAAAATATAAACGCAACATGTAAAGTGTTGGTCCCATGTTTCATGAGCTGAAATAAAAGATTCCAGAAATATTCCATATGCACAAAAAGCATATTTCTCTCAAATGTTGTGCACAAATTTGTCTACATCCCTGTTAGTGAACATTTCCTTGCCAAGATAATCCATCCACCTGACAGGTGTGGCATATCAAGAAGCTGATTAAACCGTATGATCATTACACACGTGCATCTTGTGCTGGGGAAATAAAAGGCCACTCTAAAATGTGCAGTTTTATCACACAACCCAATGCCACAGATGTCTCAAGTTGAGGGAGTGTGCAATTGGCATGGTGACTGCAGGAATGTCCACCAGAGCTGTTGCCAGAGAATTTAATGTTAATTTCCCTACCATAAGCCGCCTCCAACATTGTTTTAGAGAATTTAGCAGCACGTCCAACCGGCCTCACAACCGCAGACCAGGTGTGTCGGTGAGCGGTTTGATGATGTCAACATTGTGAACAGTGTGCCCCATGGCGGAGGTAGGGTTATGGTATGGGCAGGCATAAGCTATGGACAACGAACACAATTGCATTTTATCAATGGCAATTTGAATGCACAGAGATACTGTGACAAGATCCTGAGGCCCATTGTGAGGATTTTTTTTTAGATGCATATCTATATTCCCAGTCATGTGAAATCCATAGATTAGGGCCTAATGAATTTATTTCAATTGACTGATTTCCTTATATATAATAGCTTTGAAATTGTTGCATGTTGCGTTTATATTTTGCTCAGTATACTAAAAAACAATACAGTCTGCAGCAAATCACAAAGTCGTTTTGTAATCGAGTCACTAAACCTCGAGTCGAGTCCCAAGTACCCTGTGCTTGAGTCACGAGTCCCTATGGCTAAGTCCAAGTCTTAGTCACCAATGGTTGAGTCACGAGTCCAGTCAAGAGTCCCTATGGCTGAAGTCCAGTCCCAGTGCTCGAGTCCTGGTCCAAGTGCTCAAGTCTGAGTGACTTGGTCTGAGTTTTGAAGTTTGACGTGGTTCCGGTCTCTTCTATTTTTCTGTTACATATTTGACATTGCGCCACAATCTTTGCACCATCCATTGAAAAACTTTTGAAAGCAAAACTAATGATTTGGGGTGCTTTAGACATATTTGGCAATTTGGTTACTGCTGTTTTTTTGCTCGCTCGTACTGCCGTGTTGCTGTCTCGATGCTCGTCTGTTGCTAGATTCGCGCCTCTATTGTATTGGCTTGGATTTGGTATAAGAAATCTGCCAGAACTTACTAGTACCCGGCTGGCGGGAAGATTTTCATGAAAGCATTGAAGTAACGCAAATATTTTCCTCCTGTTGGCCAATGGTCATAATTGCCTGCAATATGCAATAGCTTATGAAACAAATACGTCCTTCATACACAGGCTCGCACACATTTTATTTTTATATAACGTTCAATAGTTATGCCAAATCAATAATGATGTTTTGAAGGGATGAATGATCTCTAAACGGAATTGGCTATTGCTCCTGTTAGATTTACCAGATTACTATTTACAATAATTGTAACATGCTATCAGCTCTTTTTTTGTAATCGGCTACTGATATTTGTTTATGTTTTTTAATGCAGAGGGAAAACTAACAGGAGACCTGTCAGAAACTGGCAATGGTATGCAGGTGGGAAATTGGGAGGGTAGAGCGAGACGACAAATTCAAAGACTGCCTACTTTTCTATACTCAAGGGGAGAAAGAGAAAAATAGACAGACTGTTGTTTTACTATTAATCTCAATACTATTGTTTTCAATTTCGTAAAACAGTTTGTGTTTCTTAACCAGGCAAAGATAAATAGTAGGCTGGTGCCTGGTGGTTGCGGAGAAGCAAAAGAGTCATTTGCGTGATGTGTAGCTTTTGATCGAAGGCGGAGCGAAGCCTGCCTGTCTGCAAACACACATTGCTTGCTTGCCCCACAGCTTACCAGCTGATGTGGGCTGTGTGTGCCGAGTGTGGCGCATCCTTCCCACTGCTAGAGAACAGAACCCTCACTCCACCCAGTAGTGCTAATATTCTGCTTATCATAGTAGCCCTTCCAGTTCAAGTGCAAATACAAGTGACACAAAGTCATAAAGATCCAAGAAAACTCCTGGACTCGAGTACTACCACACTGGCCCATAGTGTTTCATCTCTGTCCATCTGGGAAATATGCTGTAGTAGCCAATTCAACAGCAAAGCACACTTAAGTAGCCTATTCAAATCTCCTCTCCATTGTAAAATATCTAGCTTATCTAGCTGACCTTACCTTGTATAAACATGTGTCAACAATCTCATTGCACACTCTCTCCAAGTCCTCTGTCACCTCTAGACGTAAACGCACAAAGTCACATAGCTCCTCATTGGCCATCACGTCCCAGATGCCATCACACGCCAACACAACAAACTCGTCCTCCTCCTCAGATCTTTCAATCTCATACACCTCTGGCTCAGGCGACACAAGCTGCTCTGTGGGGCCCTTGCCATGTACACATTTATAGTCAAAGTCACCAAGGGCCCGAGACACAGCTAGCGAGCCATTAACACGTTGAATCATGACAGAGCCACCGGCATTCTGGATGCGCTCCTTTTCCAATGGATTGCTGGGCTTGTGATCCAGTGTAAAGAAATGGACCCGGCCTCCCCTGCTGAGGAGTGCCCGCGAGTCTCCACAATTGATGAAGTACATGTGGCGAGGTGAGATCATGACTCCAACTGCAGTAGAGCCGCTGCGGTCCGCACCATGCTTACGCTCCGAGATAGCTCGCATCTGCTCATCAATCTGCAGGAAGCCAGTGCGAATGCCACTCTTCACACTCTCCACAGATGGCTCAGGTCCATGTCTGTTCAGAATTGCCCTGCCCTCCTCTTCTCCACCTCCTGGTCCTGCACCCCCACCCCTGAAATCTGGGTTGCTGGTGATGTGCTCTAGCAAGTGCTCGCAGCAGTAGCGGGCCACCTGAGAGCCAGCATGGCCGTCATACACGGCAAAAAAGGACCAGGGGTTGAGGCCATGGGGCAGGCCAATGACAGCCGTGTGTGTATCCTCCATCTCTACCCGCCAGCCCTGCATGCTGCTCAGGCCGTAGCGTAGGCCGTTTCCTTCTCCGTGGGCATTGAACTTCTCCATCTTTGGCTTGTCCAAAAATGCCCCCATTTCTTTTTTGGGTAGCTTTATCCTATAAATGACAACAAGAAAAATTTGCTAATCAATTAAGTTGCCTTTGCAGCACAATTACAAACATGATCACTTACATTTTTTTAACTATTTCTTTCCTATAACTGTCTAGGACAGAGGACAGATTTACTTTTGTGGTAGCACAAACATTATTTATTCTTTGCCTAAAGGGCAATGACTGCTGAGCAAAAATTTTACGATTAACATGCAGTAAACTAAAGCAATGTAATAGTTTTGATATGTGCACAATGTTAATGCACAGCACAATCACATTCTTCTCTTATTACTGACAACGGTCTGTAAATCAAACATTCAATTTAACACTGTCATTCCACGTTCACGTAGTCTGATTAAACAGGCTGTAATACAACATTAATTGGTACAGTATATACAGCCTGAAACAAATGCCTGCAAAATCATATGAAAGTTCCTTAGAAGCCAGAATGTTGAATAAAATTACATTTAAACGTACTCTTCTGGTTGTCTTTGCGGTTTGTCCTTCAACTGCCCAAAATCCTTTGACAAAATATTCACCG
The DNA here is from genome assembly GCA_030435695.1 of Brachymystax lenok tsinlingensis. Classification (NCBI taxonomy): domain Eukaryota; kingdom Metazoa; phylum Chordata; class Actinopteri; order Salmoniformes; family Salmonidae; genus Brachymystax; species Brachymystax lenok. The sequence continues at coordinate 13,897,792 of CM059796.1, forward strand.
AAAATATTTTATATTGGATATTTGTTTTCCTCTTGTCAATTAAAATTGAACCAAGCATGCCATGACAACGGTATATTCTGAATCAGGGGAGGCTGGAGAACAATCCACACATTTTTTGTTTTGAATTTTACGTTTTTTTGAAGATTGAAAAAGGTGTTGATTGTTTTCCATCCTCTCCTGATTCAGAATATACCATTTTCATTGTCTTGTCATGCTTGGTTCAAAAGCTATTTATAAGAGAACCAAATATCAAACTTTCTCATCAATAGCTATTGAACCAAGCATGCCACAGCAATGAAAACTGTATATTCTGAATCTCTTCATATTTATACATTTTTTTAATAAAAGTCTGGATTGTTCTCCATCCTCCCGATTCAGAATATACCATTTTCATTATCATGGCATGCATGGTTCAATAGTTATAGATAGGTTAGCAGACAACATCACGAAAATGATGTGTGCACTTCCAAGGGGCAGAAGTCAGCGTGTTGCGATTCTGGATGGCCAGATAGCTATCAAGAATGACAAGAAAATGTGGGGAATCATACATTATCTTTTTTTACCTTTATTTAACTAGGCAAGTCAGTTAAGAAAAATTCTTACTTACAATGACAGCCTACACCGGCCAAACCTGGACGACGCTGGGCCAATTGTGTGTAGTGACCCCTCTAGCACTGAGATGCAGACCGCTGCGCCACTCGGCTTGTTTAATCTAAATTTTGCTAGCTAGCTAACCAAAACCTGTAACAATGTACACTACATGACCAAAAGTATGTGGACACCTGCTCGTCGAACATCTCATTTCAAAATCATGGGCATTAATATTGTGTTGGTCCCCCCTTTGCTGCTATAACAGCCTCCATTCTTCTGGGAAGGCTTTCCACTAGATATTGGAACATTGCTGCGGGGACTTGCTTCCATTCAGCAACAAGAGCATCAATGAGATCGGGCATTGATGTTGGGCAATTAGGCCTGGCTTGCAGTCAGCGTTCCAATTCATCCCAAAGGCGTTCGATCTCGACAAACCATTTCTGTATGGACCTTACTTTGTGCACGGGGGCATTGTCATGCTGAAACAGGAAAAGGCCTTCCTCAAACTGTGCCACAAAGTTGGAAGTACAGAGTAGTCTAGAATGTCACTGTATGATGTAGAGTTAAGATTTCCCTTCACTGGAACTAAGGGGCCTAGAAGGAACCATGAAAAACAGCATCAGACCATTATTCTTCCTCAACCAAACTTTACAGTTTGCACCCTGCATTGAGGCAGATAGCGTTCTCCTGGCATCTACCAAACCCAGATTCATCTGTTGGACTGCCAGATGGTGAGGCATGATTCATCACTCCAGAGAACGCGTTTCCACTGCTCCAGAGTCCAATGGCGGCGACCTTTACACCACTACAGCCGACGCTTGGCATTGTGCATGGTGATCTTAGGCTTGTGTACGGCTGCTTGGCCATGGAAACCAATTTCATGAAGCTCCCGACGAACAGTTATTGTGCCGACGTTGCTTCCAAAGGCAGTTTTGTGAATGTTGCAACCAAGGACAGATGAGTTTTACGCATTACAACACTCGACCGGTCCCGTTCTGTGAGTTTGTGTGGCATACCACTTCGCGGCTAAGCCATTGTTGCTCCTAGACGTTTCCACTTCACAATAACAGCACTTACAGTTGACCAGGGAAGCAGGGCAGAAATTTGACAAACTGACTTGTTGGAAAGGTGGCATCCTATTATAGTGCCAAGTTTAAAGTCACTGAGCTCCAGTAAGGCTGGGTAGCCAAGTGGTTTGAGCATTGGACTAGTAACCAAAAGGTTGCAAATTCAATTCCCCGAACTGACAAGGTACAAATCTGTCTTGCCTAGTTAAATAAAGGTAAAATAAAATTCTACTGCCAATGTTTGTCTGTGGAGATTGCATGGCTGTGTGCTTAATTTTATACACCTGTCAGTAACGGGTTTGGCTGAAATAGCCGAATCCTCTAATTTGAATTGGTGTCCACCTACTTTTGTATATATAGTGTATTTGAGAGACAAGTCCTCATTGTGCAAATGTATTTATGTTTTCAATAAACATTGGAGACTAAATAAAGCTTACATGTTGTCAACAATCTAAGCCAACCCTATCTGTTTTGCCCCATAGTTGCAAATGGCTGTTTTGTTGCTAAACAACCCACAGGTCTATTGATGAGAGAAAAATACAAACTTTACCTGGGTGCTGAACCAACCATATACCTACTGGCTCTCTAAAAAGTCAGGTAAACAATACTTTCCAGTAGATATTTTGTCTCAATTTTCGAGCAGCTGACAGACAAACTGCACAGACCATTGGCAGAGAAAGTTTAAATGTAATTGTATTCAATGTTCTGGCTTGTAAGGGACATTAACACGATTTTGCAGGCATACGTTTCAGGCTGTATATACCAATTGTTTGTGTATAACAGCCTGTTTAATCAGACTACGTTCACAGCATCCTGAATGCACAGCTAGATTGGTTGGAGAGGTTGATGGGAGATATAAATGGAATAAGGGAAGTTGGAAGGATTTATGGAAAAAACGGGTTCGAAATGTTTATGGATGTCAGGTTTGAGGGGTTAGTGGATGGATAGAGATTGGAGGGGTATGCTTGATGGATGACAAAGCTTCAGCGTACAGTTTAATAAGTAGCTAGCTATGATATTAAAACTGAATACCAGAATATAGGCCTAGCATACACCTAGGGGAGTGTTTTGATTAAACAAATATTCTGATGATGTAATGCACAGCTTCAAATCCAGTTAAAGAGTAACGTAGCTAGCGAACGTTAGCTAATGTTGCTCTCATCATGGCTTGTAATTTATTGATAATTAAATATATCAACAGTAATGCTTATTAATGTACCTAGCTTTGAGACAATTTCGGATGCATTTTGCCCCACTGCTTAGTTGCTAGCTAGCTACATTTGACTCGTGCATGGAGATATTACATCACAAGCTCTGTTTTGTCACTGCGCCCCTAGCTAGCTCAAGCTAGCCAGTTAGCTATCTAACGTAAGTTAGTAACCTTACGTCGTTAGGTAGAGCTAGCAAGCTACCTTGGTTGGCATGAAACAACAAAGATGCTGCGTAACGCTAACTAAAATGAACTAGCTACTTACCAAATCCTCTAGTACCTATAGCTATAACGTTAGTGAACTCAGGCAGGTAAACAAACTGCTAACTTATTGGTTAAAAAGCTAGCTAAAGTACAATCTGAATAAACAGACAGTAGTGGAATAGTGTGAATGAAACGCCGACGTCAGTGCCTTGACCACGGTCAAGTGAGTAGCTTTAGCGATGAGGAGCAATAGGCGGTTCGTCTTCAAAATAAAAGTCCCACCTTGAAACCAATGATGCATAAACCCATTGTCTTACGTCAGATAGCCTGCACTGAGAAGGCTCATGACTCATTTCATCAATATAAACTTTGAGTAACTTTTAATAAATCATTAATTAAAAAAATGCTTATAAAAATGAGAAATACAATGTTGGAACTGGTATGTTCACAATATTGTCCTGTAACTGAAAAAAGTACTTTGTAAAAGTAGCATTCAAAGTACTCAATAGGGTCTGTACAACAGATGCAGCGGCAGGATTTGAATGGGTGAACATGTTGCCACGGGAAACGTATTGCCCCCATTTGAATGCAAAATCTATCATTTGCATTCTGGAATATCTGAAGAAAGATTTAGAATCGCTGCCAGTGGGCAGCTGGAAGCTATATTTGTAGAAGGATACTGTGGTCCACTGCGCCAGCTCACAATCATGTGGAGGAGGCTACAGCGTATCTCAAGAGAAATATTATGTGGAATATAATCAACGGACATAGGAGTTTATTCATTTCACGTTAGGGCAAATCAAGTTTGACATTTTTAACGACTCAAATACCAGTGGGTCGCTAGCGGGATCATCCCGACACTACTAGCGCAAACCTGTAGCGCCAGATTTAAAATCCGAAAATTGAATTATTAAACATCCAGCTATATACAAGTGTTCCATACTCATCAAAAGCTCTGTTTCTAGGCAATATCACAGCGTTGTCAGATTTCAAATAGGCTTTACGGCGAAAGCAGCACATTCATTTGTTTGAGGCTAGCACCTCACATATTTTCCAATAGCCATGTATCGATTAGCAATCATGGCACACACATAACACATTTCACAGCGAAAACAAAGTAATTACCTGTTGAAGAACTTCTGCTGAGGTCTTCCTAAGTGTCCAACGAAGACAATCCATGGTTCTTTTGTTAGAAAAAGTAACGTCTTTTATCCATAAATCCTCCATTTGGTTCATGCTTATAATCAGAAACGACAGCCTCCATTACTCCTTTGAAACTCGGCACCGCCTCGTTAAAATTATACCTATAAACTTGTCCAAAAACAATCAAACATAGTTTTAAATGTATCCTTAGGAACCCTTTTACGTATATGTACAATTATAAATCAGCCGGAATATAAACTGAACGCTAAAAGCGATAAATAAGGCACAGCGCGCTGCCTCATGCACGCCTCTGAAGAGTTTTCATAACGTGGTCTCTCGTTCCAAGCTGTTTATCAATGGCCGAAATTCCCCAAGATGGAGTAAAACACCGTCTCGTGGTTGATGACATCATAAGGAAGCGACGTGCACTGCGTTAACATGCCTATATATGGTCATTTTGGATAGGAGGGGCTCAAAATGAGCAATGTGTCAAAATGACTTTTTCAGGACAGAGATTCCTCAGGGTTTTGCCTGCCAAATGCGTTCTGATTGACCCACAGACAAATGGTTAACAGTTTTGGAAAATTCAGAGTGTTTCCTATCCAATGGTACTAAATATATGCATATCCCATTTTCTGGGCCTAAATGGGAGGCATTTTACTTTGGGCACGCCAGGCTCTCCAAAACAGTCACCTTTGCTGCTGGAGCTTGTTAAGTTAAGTGGAAATTACAAACTTTAGAAGCTTTATAAAGCCTTGAATACACTACAAGTTTGCCTTGCGTTGGTGCTCCTACAAACAGCCTACTACAGTATAGCCTAGTGGATCTATGAAATCAGGCTGGTTTAGACTCAAAATAATTACCTAGCTTGTTAGTAAATGCAGTAGTATAAAGCTGTAATTTACAATCAACAATGTAGTTATGAACACAAGTGGTCTGATTTGTTTGACAACAAGTAACAGAGCGAATGTTTAGTCAATTCACACTTTTCTGCTGATGGAATGATGCTTTACTGGTCATTAGTTGGCCAAAATTAGGCTACATGAAAAGTTATCAAAATATATTAACAGCATTACATCAGTTTTTTTTGGCTGAAACATGCCCAGGAAACTCTGCCAGAGCATCCCAAGCAAGTAGACAGTTAAACAAACCAACTGGCACTTCTCCCTGGCCATCTGGGCTCATGACATCAGAGCATGAATATGAAATGTTAATCTTCGGCTGTGAGGGATGGAAAGAAAATTGACTTCAGCTACAATTATTTGAATAATTCAATGGATGTTTTGTGCACAAAGGTGATTAAAGTGTCTTATTAGGAAATTTGACTTCACTATAGAGCCATCTATGCAAATCATGCTACAATATAAGTCGCAGCAGACAATGCTCACTAATGGGTTTAGAATTTGGGAAAATTGACAAGTGGCATTTGTGGATGCATGTGTGCATCGTCAAAATTTTAATTTAGCCCAAAACAGTGGTAGACTCGAGTGATCACTGTCTAACACATCAGCAAGTGGCCACTCGATAGGGCTCAAGTGTTAAGTTTTAGATTCAGCCTAAATCTGTTGTGTTTTAGGAATAGGAATATAATTACTTCCAGAAATAAAATCTGTTGTAGCATTTGAAGAGGGTTAAACCAAGGCCTTATACCTTTTAAAGGGTTAATAAATTATGTTATGATAAACTGTAAGGTCACCTCTTCAGGAGATCTCTGTGTGTGTGTTATAACCTGTTTTTGAGTGTTGTGACCTTCAGACACTATCAGAAGGCGTCTACATTCAGACTCCCCCTGTCTGGATCCCACTGTGGTTATCTGCTTTTCTGAGAACACAAGGCTGCCACAGACCTGATGAAACCAGCCACCTGTCAGAAGATGCTTACACTCGTTCACATTGTTATGACTCTATACTTGTGATGAAAGGTCAAGTTTCGATCAAACCCACTTCTGAGCTTTTAATTGCTGATAAGATGGTTGCTGCTGTCAGGGGGAGGTTCGATTTATTAAAATGTTGTTGCCAGGGAAACTCACACAAGGAGGACTGGGAGAGGCTATATGAGATACAGGATGTCTTAGACATTTTGCAGAACTTTGGGAGAACTATCATATACTGTTATACTGTACGCTGTACCAACTTCTGCCTACAATTGTATTACTAAAGGAGTATTTTAATACTTAAACAAAGAGTCTGTGTTTCCTTTCCATTACTAATGTATGTTTGATTATTATGAAGACCTGATCATTTGTTGAAGAAATTGACCAACACAAGTCGGATAATATAGTAAACATATAGTAAACACTTAGTAAACATATAAACAGAAACATTGACACATAAAGGATACAAATGCAAGATAAATGTAATAGACACATTTTTTAATTTTATTTAAGTCCTTAACAGTCTATTGACACACCTGTGCATCAATCTAAGTAACATAATCAAAAAATCAGAGTCTCAATCCACTGCATCCGCCTATGTCAGCCTTCCGCATCTGCGGTGGAAGGTGGCCGGTGTTTGTCAGACCATGAGACATCCCGAAAATGTGTCTTCTCACGAAGATGTCTGTAGAGTCCGAATTGTTTGGGCTACAAACTAATACCCCACTATGAAAAAAAAGTAGTGTTAAACAAATCAAAATATATATAATATTTTTGATTCTTCAAAGTAGCCACCCTTTGCCTTGATGACAGCTTTGCACACTTTTGACATTCTCTCAGACAGTTTCACCTGGAATGCTTTTCCAACAGTCTTGAAAGAGTTCCCACATATGCTGAGCACTCGTTGGCTGTTTTTCCATCACTCTGCGGTCCGACTCATCCCAAACAATCTCAATTGTGTTGAGGTCGGGTGACTGTGCAGCACAAGTCATCTGATGCAGCACTGCATCACTCTCCTTCTTGGTCAAATAGCCCTTACACAGCCTGGAGGTGTGTTGGATCATTGTCTTGTTGAAAAACAAATGATAGTCCCACTAAGCCCAAACCAGATGGGATGGCGTAATGCTGCAGAATGCTGTGGTAGCCATCCTGGTTAAGTGTGCCTTGAATTCTAAATAAATCATTGACAGTGTCACCAGCAAAGCACCTCCACACCATCACACCTCCTCCTCCATGCTTCACGGTGGGATCCATACATGCGGAGATCATCCGTTCACCTACTCTGCGTCTCACAAAGACAAGCCGGTTGGAATCAAAAATCAACATTTGGACTCATCAGACCAAAGGACAGATTTCCACCGGTCTAATGCCCATTGCTCGTGTTTCTTGGCCCAAGCAAGTCTCTTCTTATTATTGGTGTCCTTTAGAAGTGATTTCTTTGCAGCAATTCGACCATGAAGGCCTGATTCACGCAGTCTCCTATGAACAGTTGATGTTGAGATTTGTCTATTAATTGAACTCTGTGAAGCATTTATTTGAGCTGCAATTTCTGAGGCTGGTAACTCTAATGAACTTATCCTCTGCAGCAGAGGTAACTCTGGGTCTTCCTTTACTGTGGCGGTCCTCATGAGAGCCAGTTTCATCACAGGACTTGATGGTTTTTGGCACTGCGCTTGAAGAAATTTCAAAGTTCTTTACATTTTCTGTATTGACTGACCTTCATGTCTTAAAGTAATGATGGACTGTCATTTCTCTTTGCTTATTTGAGCTGTTCTTGCCATAATATGGACTTGGTCTTTTACCAAATAGGGCTATCTTCTGTATACCACCCTTACCTTGTCACAACACAACTCATTGGCTCAAACGCATTAAGGAAAGAAATTCCACAAATTCACTTTTAACAAGGCACACCTGTTAATTGAAATGCATTCCAGGTGATTACCTCATGAAGCTGGTTGAGAGAATGCCAAGAGTGTGCAAAGCTGTCATCAAGGCAAAGGGTGGATACTTTGAAGAATCTCATATATAAAATATATTTTGATTTGTTTAACACTTTTTTGGTTACTACATGATTCCATAGTAGCAGCATTGTATGTGAAGGGTGTGTAAGTGTGTGTGTGTTTGTGTGTGAATTTTGGAGTGTCAGTGTAGTATGTGTGAGTGTGTGGGTAGAGTCCAGTGAGTGTACATAGAGCCAGAGCCAGTGCAAGAGAAGTGCAAAAAAAAGGGGGTCAATGAAAATAGTCTGGGTAGCCATTTTATTTACTGTTCAGCAGTCTTATGGCTTGGGGGTAGAAGCTGTTCAGGAGCCTTTTGGTCCCAGACTTGGCTCTCCGGTACCGCTTGCCGTCCAGCAGCAGAGAGAACAGTCTATGACTTGGGTCTTTGACCATTTTTAGGGCCTTCCTCTGACACCCTCTGGTATAAAGGGTTCCTGGATGGCAAGAAGCTCGGCCCCAGTGATGCACTGGGTCGTACGTACTACCCTCTGTAGCGCCTTACCGCCAGATGCCAAGCAGTTACCATACCAAACTGTGATGCAGCCAGTCAAGATCATCTCAATGTTGCAACTGTATAACTCTTTGGAGATCTGGGGCCCCATGCCAAATCTTTTCAGCCTCCTGAGGGGGAAGAGGCGTTGTCGTGCCCTCTTCACAACTGTGTTGGTGTGTTTGGACTATGATAGGTCCTTAGTGATGTGGACACCGAGGAACTTGAAGCTCTCGACCCGCTCCACTACAGCCCCGTCCATGTGAATGGGGGAGTGCTTGGCCCTCCATTTCCTGTAATCGTCCCTCCGTGTAGACTATATTTAAACAGACCGTTATCAGACAAGTGCAGAATTTTTTAAAAATTATTATTATTTTATTATAATTAATTAATTATAATTATAATTTTTTTCCCCATTAGCTTCTGCTACTCTTCCTGGCACTTACATCACACATAAAATAAAACATAAAACAGTACATCATATAACATTATTACATTGCTACATACTGTATCTACAATACAACATGTATAATACCACCATAAGTGTTTAGAGTGCTTGTGCTAGCAAGTGTGCGTATGCGTGATTGTGTGTGTGTCTCTTCACAGTCTGCATTGTTCCAAGGTGTAGTTTTATCTTTTTTTTTTTCTTCAGATTTTACTGTTTGCTTGACTTACTTGATGTGGAATAGAGTTCCATGTAGTCATAGCTCTGTGTAGCACTGTGCGTTCCCCAGAGTCTGTCTGGACTTGGGGACTGTGAAGAGATCCCTTGAGGCATGTCTTGTGGGGTATGCATGGATGTCTTAGCTGTGTGCCAATAAACAGACAGCTCAGTGCTTTCAACATGTCAATACTTTTCACAAAGACAAGTAGTGATGCAGTCAATCTCTCTTCTACTTTGAGCCAAGAGAGATTGACATGCATGTCATTTATGTTAGCTATTTGATTTAGAATTTTAAGACCCCTTGAAGTATCAAAAAAATATATGCTGCTTACTGCTATTAGCCAATACAACAAATAGTCCCCCCCAAAAATAGAAAGGAAGTTTGTTCTGAAGTGTCTGTCCTATATATGAGAGATATAAGAAAGATCAGGTAACATTTGTTATTGTTTTGGACATGTATTTAACCCCTTATTTTTGGTCTCCATACAGTATATACTTCCATCATTATTTTCAACTGGAAGATCCGTGAGGAAGTCCACCGACAGTTGCGACCATGGCCGTTGTGGAATGGGTAAGGGCTGTAACTTCCCTCCTGGCAGGTGCCTCGGAGCCTTGCACTGGGCGCCCACTGAGCAAGAGGAAACATAAACCCTCACATCCTTGGCCACCAGTACTTCCCACTAAGACAGCGCACTGTCCGACCGATGCCAGGATGACCAGTGGAGGGTGAAGTGTGAGCCCAATAGATCAAAGGGTCGCGGACAGCAGACGGAACGTACAGACGCCCAGCTGGACACTGGGGGGGAGTGGGCTCTGTACGTAATGCCCACTCAATGTCCGCGTCCAGGTCCCACACCACCGGTGCCACCAGGCAAGAGGCCGGAAGTATGGGAATGGGATCTATGGACCGCTCCTATGTGTCGTACATCCTGGACAGTGCATCTGCCTTAGCATTCTGGGAACCTGGTCTGTAGGACAGGGTGAAAACTAAACGGGTAAAGAACATGGCCCACCTTGCCTGGCGAGGGTTCAGTCTCCTCGCCGCCCGGACGTACTCCAGATTGCGGTGGTCAGTCCAGATGAGAAAAGGGTGTTTAGCCCCCTCAAGCCAATGTCTCCACGCCTTCAGAGCCTTGACAACAGCAAACAACTCCCGGTCCCTCACATCATAGTTTCGCTCCGCCAGGCTGAGCCTCTTCGAAAAGAAAGCACAGGGGCGAAGCTTTGGTGGCGTACATGAGCGCTGAGAGAGCACAGCTCCTATCCCAGCCTCGGACGCGTCTACCTCTACTATGAACGCCAAAGAGGGATCCGGATGAGCCAGCACGGGAGCCGAGGTAAACAGAGCCCTCAGGTGACCAAAGGCCTTGTCCGCCTCAGCCGACCACTGCAAACGCACCGGTCCCCACTTCAGCAGTGAGGTAATGGGAGCCGCTACCTGGCCAAAACCCCGGATAAACCTCCGGTAGTAGTTGGCCAACCCTAGAAACCGCTGCACCTCTTTTACCGTGGTGGGAGACGACCAATTACGCATGGCTGAAATGCGGTCACTCTCCATCTCCACCCTTGAAGTGGAAATGCGGTACCCTAGGAAGGAGACGGACTGTTGGAAGAACAGACATTTCTCAGCCTTGACGTACAGGTCATGCTCCAACAGTCGACCAAGCACCCTGCGCACCAGGGACACATGCTCGGCGCGTGTAGCAGAGTATATCAGAATGTCATCAATATACACCACTACACCCTGCCCGTACAGGTCCCTAAAAATCTTGTCTACAAAGGCCTGGTAAACTGATGGAGCATTCATCAACCCGTATGGCATGACGAGGTACTCATAATGGCCGGAGGTGGTACTGAATGCCGTCTTCCACTCGTCTCCCTCCCGGATACGCACCAGGTTGTAAGCACTGCTGAGATCTAGTTTGGATGAGAGGTAACGGGTACAGTGGGGAAAAAAAGTATTTAGTCAACCACCAATTGTGCAAGTTCTCTCACTTAAAAAGATGAGAGAGGCCTGTAATTTTCATCATAGGTACACTTCAATTATGACAGACAAAATGAGGAAAAAAAATCCAGAAAATCACATTGTAGGATTTTTTATGAATTTATTTGCAAATTATGGTGGAAAATAAGTATTTGGTCACATACAAACAAGCAAGATTTCTGGCTCTCACAGACCTGTAACTTCTTCTTTAAGAGGCTCCTCTGTCCTCCACTCGTTACCTGTATTAATGGCACCTGTTTGAACTTGTTATCAGTATAAAAGACACCTGTCCACAACCTCAAACAGTCACACTCCAAACTCCACTATGGCCAAGACCAAAGAGCTGTCAAAGGACACCAGAAACAAAATTGTAGACCTGCACCAGGTTGGGAAGACTGAATCTGCAATAGGTAAGCAGCTTGGTTTGAAGAAATCAACTGTGGGAGCAATTATTAGGAAACGGAAGACATACAAGACCACTGATAATCTTCCTCGATCTGGGGCTCCACGCAAGATCTCACCCGTGGGGTCAAAATGATCACAAGAACGGTGAGCAAAAATCCCAGAACCACACGGGGACCTGGTGAATGACCTGCAGAGAGCTGGGACCAAAGTAACAAAGCCTACCATCAGTAACACACTACGCCGCCAGGGACTCAAATCCTGCAGTGCCAGACGTGTCCCCCTGCTTAAGCCAGTACATGTTCAGGCCCGTCTGAAGAGCATTTGGATGATCCAGATGAGGATTGGGAGAATGTCAGATGAAACCAAAATAGAACTTTTTGGTAAAAACTCAACTAAATCGTGTTTGGAGGACAAAAAATGCTGAGTTGCATCCAAAGAACACCATACCTACTGTGAAGCATGGGGGTGGAAACATCATGCTTTGGGGCTGTTTTTTCTGCAAAGGGACCAGGACGACTGATCCGTGTAAAGGAAAGAATGAATGGGGCCATGTATTGTGAGATTTTGAGTGAAAACCTCCTTCCATCAGCAAGGGCATTGAAGATGAAACGTGGCTGGGTCTTTCAGCATGACAATGATCCCAAACACACCGCCCGGGCAACGAAGGAGTGGCTTCGTAAGAAGCATTTCAAGGTCCTGGAGTGGCCTAGCCAGTCTCCAGCTCTCAACCCCAACCTTGTGAAGACTTACAGAAAACGTTTGACCTCTGTCATTGCCAACAAAGGGTATATAACAAAGTATTGAGATAAACTTTTGTTATTGACCAAATACTTATTTTCCACCATAATTTGCAAATAAATTCATAAAAAATCCTACAATGTGATTTTCTGGATTCTTTTTCCTCATTTTGTCTGTCATAGTTGAAGTGTACCTATGATGAAAATTACAGGCCTCTCTCATCTTTTTAAGTGAGAGAACTTGCACAATTGGTGGCTGACTAAATACTTTTTTTCCCCACTGTAACTGTACCTCACCGTGATCTGGTTTAGACCTTTATAGTCAATAAACGGGCGCAGACCTCCATCCTTTTTCTTCACAAAAAAGAAACTTGAGGAGGCGGGTGAAGTAGAAGACCGAATGAACCCCTGACTCAGGGATTCGGTGACATATGTCTCCATAGCCTCTGCCTGTGACAGGAGATACACGTGACTCCTGGGAAGTGCAGCGCCTACCAGAAGATTTATTCGCACAATCCCCTCGTCGATAGGGTGGTAATTGAGCCAAATCGGCATATTCGGAGGGAATGAGCGCGGTGGTGACCTGGTCTGGACTCTCCACCGTAGTAGCACCAACGGAAACCCCCTCCGGTCTCCCTGCGCACCGCCCCTCCCAACTCCATAGGTATCGGAGAGGGAGTGCGGGGGGATGGAACCAACAGAACCCGATCTGAACGTCCATGGGTAGCCAGCAGGTTATCCAGCCAGATGGACATGTCCACCAACTGGTCAAATGTTAGGGTGGTGTCTCTGCATGCTGCCCAAACAAGGAGAGGCACCGACTTCGGCGGAAGTCGTGACAAGATGAGAACTCTCTTGGTAGATAGTGTGATCTACAGCTTATCATGAGGTATTCTACCTCAGGCGAGCAATACCTCGAGACTTCTTTAATATTAGACATCGCACTCCAGCAGTTACTGACAAATAGACACACACCCCCGTCCCTCATCTTGCCAGACGTAGTTGCTCTGTCCTGCCGATGCACTGAGAAGCCAGCCAGCTCTATATTATCCGTATCATCGTTCAGCCACGTCTCTGTGAAACATAAGATATTCGTTTTTAATGTCCTGTTGGTAGGATAGTCTTAATCGTAGATCGTCCAGTTTGTTTTCCAATGATTGCACGTTGGCCAATAATATGGAGGTAACAGGTGGTTTACATACTCGTCTGCGAATTCTTACAAGGCTTCTTCCGTCTTTTCTTCACGTTGATGACGGGGATTTGGGCCTTGTCTTGACAAAGCAGTATTTGCTTCAAGTTTGCTTCAAAATCTTTATCCAGTTTGAGGTGAGTAATCGCTGTTCTGATGTCCAGAAGCTCTTTTCGGTCATAAGACATGGTAGCAGAAACATTATGTACAAAATGAGTTACAAACAATGCGAAAAAACATACAAAATATCACAGTTGGTTCAGAGCCCGTAAAATGGCAGCCATCCCCTCCAGCTCCATTATATTAATGAAAGCTCTTATAATATTCGATGATGACATGTCTCTAAAACAGGCTATAGGCTACACGTTTAGCACCAAATCAGAACAGTAGGCAAAGTTATGAGGGGAAAAGGGACCAAATGATTAGGCTCAGGCACATGGGCTACTAACAGCTTGCTACACAACATACACTTAGTATTACTTTATTAGCTACAGTATACATATCTACCTGGCATATTACATCATTTATGCAGCAGCATACAGTACATTTTTGGACTCACGTTGTGCTGTGCTCACTTGAACAGGAAGGTGTCGTGGCGGTCCTTCGTGGGCAAATCTTGCCATCACACTTTGTCATCAAAGTCTGGCATTCTCTGGATTTATGGTGCTTTCCAGACAACTGGGAAAAAACAAGAATGACTCATGACGTCAGTGATCTTCAGGTCGGAGCTCTAGAAAGAAGCCAGAGTTCCCGACTTGGAATTCCGAGTTGGATGACCGTTCAAAACATATTTTCCCAGTCGGGGGTTTCCAGTTGTCTTGACCTCAATGAAGTCTGATATTTCCCAGTTCTGAGTTTTTAGTTGTTTTGAATGCGGCAGAAGGCATACCGGATTGACAGCATGGCCAATGTTGAATGTTTATCCTTTTAAGCTTGGAAAGAGACCCTTGAACCCAGACTTGGACCACACACCCACTACACTGAATAGCAGACTAGTGATTGCTTTGCAATGCTTGCAGTTAGCCACTGATTCCTTCCAAACCACTCAATGTTGAATTTACGATTTCCAACTTGCTGTGTAACGTATACCTCCAATGGCTGATAAACACCGATACGTTTATCTATAATTTCTCTTCATAATTTATCTTTATATGACAAGGATTAAAAAGAATTTGCCAGTAGATTGTCAACTTGATTGATGATGATGACTGCTAGCTTGCTAGCTAATATTTTGAAAGTATGATGTTGACATGATCAGTCCAGTCAAAGCCACGGTAGATATAACCTGATTTCATCTGTGGCCAATGACCTTGAGCCTTCTTGGATGGCCACTTCTAATGTTACTCTATGGCAGCACCCAAGGGGCTTGAATTTTCGAGCTCTCCCGTAGATTTTGCGGTGACGTAGTGTCCCAATGAGTGACAGAACACTGAGCCAATCACATCGCGCAACTAGAGAACATTACCAACCCCTACACTCCGTATTTCCTGCTGGCTGCCCCACCACCACAGAAAGCACTGAGCTAGGCTGAAACACCTGCATTTTGAGCTGCCTTACTCAAGAAAGCAAAAAAGAGACCGTGTTTGTATGTGGCTTTATTAACTTAATGATTTTTTTTTTTTTTTTTTACATTGTTTGCAAACTGATATGTGACACGTATTAATGCCAAAATAACACACAAAACAGGCAACAACAAAAAAGTATCATTATGTTTTTTTATTTTTTTTAGATAAACAGGTGGGGCTCAAAACAGCTCTGAAAGACGGGTCGGCACTGTGTACTGTACAATACACGTCTAGATAAAAAGGGGGATGTCCACTTACTGTTTTGCTGCTCCCAAACGTGATCTTTTAGTAAAGCTTTGGTGATTAAGATTTATTTCAAGGCAGTCCCATGAGCAAAACCCTTTATTGATAGGCTTGGCTACTTGGCGAATGCATTGGGCATGACTAAAAACCAAAATGGCAAAAAAAACACATGCATTTTTTATGTTCCTAAATATGAGGTTCACCAGAACAAAAAGCACATATCTTCTTCCATGACATATTCGGGACTGTGCGTCATGGCCGGATATGCTGTACTTACACTCTTAAAGTCTATGCCATTGCCAACCGTGTTACCGCTAAGACATGCCTTTGGTGGGTCTTATATCTCTCCATTGCGCTGCATGAAATTGCCACTTTTGCACTTGCTTTTAAGGACTCACCTCAAATATTTCTATTCCTCCCTCTCAGTGCAAGCCAGCTGATGTTAAACAAGTAAATTGACAAACTTTGCGCAAGAGGTAGAAAATGCCATAGTGCCAAATTTGACATCTAGGCTCCATTGCCTCCTCAGCTCCAGCCGAAGGTAGAGCCCTCTCTATCCAAAATCCCCACGCATAAAAGTTCAGTAGTATCTCGCACCCTACACTAGTATGTCCATCAATAGCCTACTGCTCTTCACAAGTTAATGTGTGGGCGAATGTAAAGCTCTTTATTTCAAAAAAGACCTATGTTGCAGAAAGACAGTCAAATAATGTGAGAATATGATTCTCTTTTTGGCCTGCTGTTATTTTAATAACCTAGTAATCCATCTTCATGTGTTTCTAAGTAATGATATAGTCAGGAGGGGATGCTAGTAGCCCTTTCCTGCAGTCAAATGAGCAAATTGCCCCCTATAGGCCTCATGGTGGACTATTATTCACGTTTTTCAAAAATTCCTAGTTAGTAAACATATTTTTTTTAAACCCACAGAAAATCTGTTGTTTCTATGTGAAACGGTTTTGTTATATTTCAGTCTTCTGTCATGTAAACTCACCAAAAAAAGAAAAGTCCTCTCACTGTCAACTGCGTTTATTTTCAGCAAACTTAACTTGTGTAAATATTTGTATGAACATAACAAGATTCAACAACTGAGAACATAAACTGAACAAGTTCCACAGACATGTGACTAACATAAATTGAATAATGTGTCCCTGAACAAAGGGGGTCAAAATCAAAAAGGTAACAGTCAGTATCTGGTGTGGCCACCAGCTGTATTATGTACTGCAGTGCATCTCCTCCTCATGGACTGCACCAGATTTGCCAGTTCTTGCTGTGAGATGTTACCCCACTCTTCCACCAAGGCACCTGCAAGTTCCCGGACATTTCTGGGGGGAACGGCCCTAGCCCTCACCCTCCGATCCAACAGGTCCCAGACGTGCTCAATGGGATTGAGATCTGAGCTCTTCGCTGGCCATGGCAGAACACTGACATTCCTGTCTTGCAGGAAATCACGCACAAAACGAGCAGTATGGCTGGTGGCATTGTCATGCTGGAGGGTCATGTCAGGATGAGCCTGCAGGAAGGGTACCACATGAGGGAGGAGGATGTCTTCCCTGTAACACACAGCGACGGTGGGTTTGTGCCCATAGGCGACGTTGTTGCCGGTGATGTCTGGTGAGGACCTGCCTTACAACAGGCCTACAAGCCCTCAGTCCAGCCTCTCTCAGCCTATTGCGGACAGTCTGAGCACTGATGGAGGGATTGTGCATTCCTGGTGTAACTCGGGCAGTTGTTGTTGCCATCCTGTACCTGTCCCACAGGTGTGATGTTCGGATGTACCGATCCTGTGCAGGTGTTGTTACACGTGGTCTGCCACTGCGAGGACGATCAGCTGTCCGTCCTGTCTCCCTGTAGCGCTGTCTTAGGCGTCTCACAGTACGGACATTGCAATATATTGCCCATGCCACATCTGCAGTCCTCATGTCTCCTTGCAGCATGCCTAAGGCACGTTCACGCAGATGAGCAGGGACCCTGGGCATCTTTCTTTTAGTGTTTTTCAGAGTCAGTAGAAAGGCCTCTTTAGTGTCCTAAGTTTTCATAACTGTGACCTTAATTGCCTACCATCTGTAAGCTGTTAGTGTCTTAGCGACTGTTCCACAGGTGCATGTTCATTCATTGTTTATGGTTCATTGAACAAGCATGGGAAACAGTGTTTAAATCCTTTACAATGAAGATCTGTTAAGTTATTTGGATTTTTACAAATTATCTTTGAAAGACAGGGTCCTGAAAAAGGGACGTTTCTTGTTTTGCTGAGTTTATAACGATTCAAAGGCAACGCGTCATTGCGTCTTTTTTATCCTGTCCATGCATTGGCCAAGTAGCCTATCAATAAAAGGATTTGAAATTTTCTATTCGTGAGAGTGCCTTGAAATGTTTTGGAGGTTTTTACAATTCTCATGCCTGAATACTTAATTTTGCATGTTCAAGTATCCACCCCATTTTCCAAGATGTGCTCCTGCAAACATTTACATTATTCAGTCCTATAATGCCATATCAACAGCGGATTTATCTTGCCTATTAAGAACGAGCCTCGCATATAAAATACAATTAACATTTTTGTATGAAACATATTTTTAGTATAACGAAAAACTAAGGGGAGTGTATGGTTGAAATCACATTGTATTAAAAACCTATGCATTAAACAGCTTAGTAAGTTCTAAACACTACTATTTGGTCTATAAGCATAACTAAATCATGTTGTACTGGAGGTGGTAATTGAGAAACTAAGGCACAGATTTAATCATGCAATAATATCAAATTTAGAATACATTTGTGCTAATCATTATTAATGAAGATTTACCTTAGGTCTGGTTTTTTATTCATCTCTACATGCATCATTATAATGTGTACTTGTAGTTTTTATAGTGTAGTCTTTAGATTTTAGCTTCATTTTTCATAGTGTACATACATATATTCTTTGTCTGCCTGTATATTATGTTTATTGTCTGCCTGTATATTCTGTTTGTTATGTTATGTTATGTTTAGTTTATTAAAACACTCACTCCCTGAACTTGCTTCCCGACTCTCAGCGCACAGCGCTACATTCACACTGAATGACCCATAGACGGGAATTCTATCAAACTTATTCTGCAGAAATCACATTGTTCCTGTGCAACAGCTAACAACATTTTAATTAATGCAATTAGACAAGATAAAACAAACTCATTCTGATTTTAATGAAAGTTGTACATTTTTGCAAACACAAACAATAAATGTGTGTGCGGACTGAATCAGCATCTTGAATCTGGCCTAGTCATGCTTACATAGTCTTTATATAGTGTCGGCTCTGTGTTCATGTTTGATATATAAGGTGTCTTATCAAGGCAATTTATGTAGATATGTCAACTTTACAAAATGCATTCAATCAGTTGTGGACATGGTCAATCTACACAAAGTGGTGGCTAACAATATGATATGATAAACAATGAGGACGCTTCCATTAATTCCCATCTGGGAAAATAAATCTCAAGCACATGCATGAAAGTCCTCTCTATGCAAGCATAATCCACAAACGGTTTTGTATCTTTGTAAACTTGGAATTAACATTTTTGTATCAAACAAAAAAATGTGTATAACGAAAAACTAAGGGGAGTGTATGGTTGAAATCACATGGTATGAAAAACCTATGCATTAAACAGCTTAGTAAGTTCTAAACACTACTATTTGGTCTATAAGCATAACTAAATCATGTTGTACTGGAGGTGGTAATTGAGAAACTAAGGCACAGATTTAATCATGCAATATTATCAAATTTAGAATACATTTTTGCTAATCATTATTTCATGAAGATGTACCTTAGGTCGGGTTTTTTATTCATCTCTACATGCATCGCTATAACGTGCTTGTAGTTTTTATAGTGTAGTCTGTAGTATTTAGCGTCATTGTTCATAGTGTACATACATATATTCTGTTTGTCTGCCTGTATATTCTGTTTATTCTCTGCCTGTATATTCTTTGTCTGTCTGTATAATTTTTGTCTGCCTGTATATTCTGCTTATTGTCTGCCTGTATATTCTGTTTATTGTCTGCCTGTATATTTTGTTTATTGTCTGCCTGTATATTCTGTTTGTCTGCTTGTATATTCTGTTTGTCTGTCTGTATAATCTGTTTATTGTCTGCCTGTATATTCTGTTTATTGTGGCAGCACAATTTCAAATTCCTGTTGCAAATTGTGGTAGCAGAATTTAGGGTGAGCTGTTGTAACTTCTCAAAGGATATGTTCTGTGTCGGACTGTGTTGTTATGCCTTTCATAAACTCCTGTTATGTCTACAGTCATGGCCAAAAGTTTTGAGAATGACACAAATATTAATATCCACAAAGTTTGCTGCTTCAGTGTCTTTAGATATTTTTGTCAGATGTTACTATGGAATTCTAAAGTATAATTACAAGAGTGTCAAAGGCTTTTATTGACACTTACATGAAGTTGATGCAAAGAGTCAATATTCGCAGTGTTGACCCTTCTTTTTCAAGACCTCTGCAATCTGCCCTGGCATGCTGTCAATTAACTTCTGGGCCACATCCTGACTGATGGCAGCCCATTCTTGCATAATCAATGCTTGGAGTTTGTCAGAATTTGTTGGGTTTTGTTTGTTCACTTGCCTCTTGAGGATTGACCACAAGTTCTCAATGGGATTAAGGTCTGGGGAGTTTCCTGGCCATGGACCCAAAATATCGATGTTTTGTTCCCCGAGACACTTAGTTATCACTTTACATTATGGCAAGGTGCTCCATCATGCTGGAAAAGGCATTGTTCGTCACCAAACTGTTCCTGGATGGTTGGGAGAAGTTGCTCTCGGAGGATGTGTTGGTACCATTCTTTATTCATGGCTGTGTTCTTAGGCAAAATTGTGAGTGAGCCCACTCCCTTGGCTGAGAAGCAACCCCACACATGGTCTCAGGATGCTTTACTGTTGGCATGACACTGGACTGATGGTAGCGCTCACCTTGTCTTCTCAAGACAAGCTTTTTTCCGGATGCCCCAAACAATCGGAAAGGGGATTCATCAGAGAAAATGACTTTACCCCAGTTCTCAGCAGTCCAATTCCTGTAACTTTTGCAGAATATCAGTCTGTCCCTGATGTTTTTCCTGGAGAGAAGTGGATTCTTTGCTGCCCTTCTTGACACCAGGCCATTCTCCAAAAGTCTTCGCCTCACTGTGCATGCAGATGCACTCACACCTGCCTGCTGCCATTCCTGAGCAAGTTCTGTACTGGTGGTGCCCCAATCCCACAACTGAATCAACTTTAGGAGACGGTCCTGGCGCTTGCTGGACTTTCTTGGGCGCCCTGAAGCCTTCATCACAACAATTGAACCGCTCTCCTTGAAGTTCTTGATGATCCGATAAATGGTTGATTTAGGTACAATCTTACTGGCAGCAATATTCTTGCCTGTGAAGCCCTTTTTGTGCAAAGCAATGATAATGGCATGTGTTTCCTTGCAGGTAACCATGTTTGACAGAGGAAGAACAATGATTCCAAGCACCACCCTCCTTTTGAAGCTTCCAGTCTGTTATTCGAACTCAATCAGCATGGCAGAGTGATCTCCAGCCTTGTCCTCGTCAACACTCACACCTGTGTTAACGAGAGAATCACTGACATGACGTCAGCTGGTCCTTTTGTGGCAGGGCTGAAATTAAGTGGAAATGTTTTTGGGAGATTTAGTTCATTTGCATGGCAAAGAGGGACTTTGCAATTAATTGCAATTCATCTGATCACTCTTCATGACATTCTGGAGTATATGCAAATTGACATCATACAAAGTGAGGCAGCAGACTTTGTGAAAATTAATATTTGTGTCATTTTCAAAACTTTTGGCCACAACTGTACATCCTAAAAGAAGGCCATTGTGTTCTGGAACTGTTGCTTGTATAAAATAACTGTTGTGTAAACAAAATTATTGTATTATCACCTCCCACTATATAAGGGACATGGAACCATTTACTCTTCGAGTTCTTCCCAGTGAAATCAGAGATACATCTCCCCTGCAGCTGCATGATTCAATATTTTTCTATTATATCATTAAATCATCTCTGCCTTAATCTTTGGATCAAGTTTTCCACAGCAACATTTATTTATTTGCGAATAAAGGTGATTTCTGATTCTGTCAATTAGACAGTCACAGAGGCTATTTGCCTAAACAGGGCCTGTTTTCATGTCAGGGTCTGCATTGATCTACTGAACATTTGATCAATTAAAAAAGCTTTAGATCTTATCAATAAAGGTTTGTAGTGTTAGACTATGCCTGTGTATCAAGCATTTCTTTGTTTTGGGCCCACACTGCTAACCAACCTGCTGTCAATCGGTACAGTCAGGTTGAACATCTGATCAATAAAAACAGCTTTAGATCTTATAAAGTTGTGTAATAACAACCAGGAAGTCTACAGGATGATTATTGCCTACTCTAAGCATTGCACTTTGCAATCACAATATGAATCAGTGATTTTCAATCTTCCGACCTACTAGTGGATCACAATATGAATCAGTGATTTACAACATTCTGACTTACTAGTTGATCACGAAATGAATCAGTGATTTACAACCTTCTGACCTACTAGTGGATCACATTATGATTTAGTGATTTTCAATCTTCTGACCTACTAGTGGATCACGATATGAATCAGTGATTTACAACATTCTAACTTACTAGTTGATCACGATATAAATCAGTGATTTACAACCTTCTGACCTACTAGAGGGCCTTCTGTCTGATTCTTATTGTCAGATTGTTCTTTATTATATTGACGGATTGCTTCTGTATGGGGTGGTCACAACAACCCTTAAAACCAGGGCTGCCAACACAAAAATAAGTAAATATTTCATTTCCAATTCAAATGCTAACTAAAGATTAACCTAAATGAGGGAAGTTGGAAAAGGTGGCCTGAATCCATTTTTTTTTTCGGTAACGTATTTGTTTATCTGACCCAAGCTCTTACAAATCGCTTTACTCCTTAGTTGTTTGTGCTCGGTATAGAAGGTCTATAGACTGGACCTGGGAAGAGCAGACTCAATGTGAAAGTACATCAACAAAGTCAAAAACTGTTAAATCCCTGGGATACTGTACTGAAGGTACTGTACAGTGAAAAAGCTGTATCTTAAAATCATTTATGCATGCAGTCAACTGCATAAATGTACAAGCAATTGCAATCCAAAGGTTTCTTTAAAATGTCTTTGGCAGGCCAGAATCCAGCTGGACATGCAAATGGTTATTTACACTAAAACTATTTCCCACCTAAATTCTGTGTCCAGTTTCCTCATCTTGTCCATTAAAGAAAAAGATTGGGCACAGAAGTCAGTGCAAATAAATATATCAATGTTTTTTTGTCATTCAAAAAGGCCCATCGTCTCTCTCAATGTCCGGTGTGACAGGTCTTGACACGGTGAAGATGTCCTGGCATTTGATCTTAGCCTTGGGGGTAGAGGTCTGCGGCAGTGAGAGCCTCCTCTTCTCAGACAGCAATCTCAGGATCTCACTAACTTGGGCTTCAAGTGTTGATAAACGGCCACTCAGCATCTGGATATCTCCCTTCAGCTCCAGCTTGGCCTCCTGGAGAGTGGACTGGAGCAGCACCTGTTCAGACATGGGTTGGAAGGGGTGGCCAAGCACGCCCACACTCCCAACCCCGAGGCTGTGTTCAAAAGGACTTCTCCCCATTGGACTCCGCTCATAGGGGCTTCGTGCATCCCCTGCCCTGTCGATCCGAAGATCACTCTTGGTAATGCCACTGTCGCAGGAGTCTGTCTTGTGGAGTGCGCTCTTCTCGTCGCCCCCCTCTCCTGTGCTGCTGGCACCACCCCCGCTGCTGCTCTTCCCACCTTCTGCCTCCTGGCTCTTGCTGTCATCAGTCAACTGTTCTGATTGGGACACAACACCCCATTCCTCCTCTTCTTTCTGCTGTGGCCCTTCAGGTTCATCGTGGGCCCCACCTCCACCCCTGGGCCGTACCAGACTGGTGACCCTCAGGCAGTTCTGGTCCACCACACTGGGCTTCAGCTCCTTGACCTCGTGACAACCAGTGTGAATAGGCTCCCCAGTGTGGACATAGGCCAGTGAACTCTGCAATGGGGTGATCTGGGAGACAGTAACTACACTGGAGCCACCGCTGGTAGTCCCTCCACCTGTGCCAGGTGCCCCATTCTGCATCGGGGAGCCATTTTGGTGCTGCAAGGGGTGAGTCTGACACTGTTGGTGTGGGAGATTGGTAAGGGGGTGGTGGTGCTCAACCTGAAGCCGGTTGCGCTCCAGGTCAGGCTGAGCTTGGATTGGCATGTGAATCTCTTTCTGCTGCTTGAACTTCTGGAAGAGCTTGCGAACCGGGTGGTCAACAGGAATGGAGAGCATTACTTCATTCTTCTGCTGCCGGCGCTCTTCCTCCTCCTTCTTCACATCAGCTATCTTTCGGAAGATTATCTGCAGAGATATTGAAAGGGGAAGAGAGATCTATGCGTAAGGACAGCCTGGTGAATCAGAACATGCCTTAATGCCTTTTACAATCTATATGTCTTGTATACTGTCTTGCATATACTACGCTTCTGGCAAGGCATGTTTTTCCAACCACCATACAATTAAAAATATGATGCTATAATTTAATGGGATGAACATAAAATATTATAATTGTGATAAATATGTTGACAACTAGCAACTAAACGGAGCATCAAAACAACTCATGCACATACTGAACTCTACAGTGTTACTGATTGCATATTCACTAGATACAGTATTGCCATTACTCGTGAATTATTGAAGCTAAAATATAAACCTGAAGAGGCATTAACTTGTGCTGCATAGACCTAGAGACAAACAAATCACTGTTAATAACAAAATAAGATTTAAGTTTATAGATTTTCAGTACTAATGTCTAGCGACATTACAGATGGACAACCAATTGTATTGAGAGAAAAAATACAAAAATGCACATCTATGATAGTTACAGATTTAGAAGATCTGTATTTTCCAATCACCGTATAATGCACTATGCCAATATTGTTGCACACAGTGTGAATCTGCTGGTAAACATCTCATAATAATGCTCATAATGCTGATGCACCTGAAGTAAAATTAAAATACAATTCTAGCAAATTATAGATCATTTTATCTAATAACTGTTGAGATTGTCACATATATATTTTGTTATATACACTATGGTACCACCTTGAGTTTAAACAATGAAAGACTGACACCTAGTGGCATATTTAATATGACATCAGCAACGTCTTTGATATTAACCCCCCCAAGGTTAAGTGCCTTGATCAAGGGCACAAATGGCAGAAGGTGGCAGATCACTCCCGCCTGTTTTTACTCGTCCACCATGGGGTCTGAAACAGCAACCCTCCGGTTACTGACCTACTGAAATATCCAACCATTCACAGATGACTCCCAATGTGTCATCTGTGATAGGCTATTGGGTAATGCATGTCTGATAGGCATACATAGAATGAAATCGTCTATGACTCGGGGTTTCTGTGCTGCCCTTAGTGATGCTTTGATTACATACAGTATTAATTAGATGGTGTTAATACATTTTTCAGTCCTCTTACTGATAACCCAGCCAGGCATAACCAGACCAGCTTCACAAACTAGAGTGGACACATAGTTGCTTCTTGGCTTTCTACTCTTTATATTAATGAGGATAAGAGCACCTTCTCTAGGAACCATTTGGGATTATTGTATTTGATAATACCACAATAGAACCTGAGGCATCTCATTATGTGGGATTTATTTTTAATTTGTGTTATGTCTTGTTTCTTTATCTATCATTTAAGTTAATACACAGAGGCTACTACTCCAAGTAATGTTTTTCTCACTGTCAGTTCAGGCAACACTGGACTATCTTTGTGGGACCTTCAGGCACTCGATAGAGGTAAAAATAGAGCAGCACGTACCGCTTGTTATCTACTCTGGAGAAAGGGTTCTACATGGAAGCCAAAATGGTTCTACCTGGAACCAAAAATGGTTCTTCAAAGGGTTCTCCTATGGGGACAACAGAAGAACCATAGCACCTTTTCCTCTACGAGTGTAGCAGCTTTAGAGACTAAGAGTGGAGGAGAGAAAGATAAAAAAAAATAGTGGCTGCCAGGGGTACGTTGGGATAATTTGTTTTCTGCGTTAAATCGAGGCAATCAGGAGTGAGAAAACAGCGGGGGTGGGGGGGTCGTTTTTCTTGGATAGAAATCGAAAAACTTGATATTTTGATTTTCACATGTAGGTTGGTGTTAAATATGGAATGCCTGTCATTGATCAAATGCACAGTCAACATTTCCTGTCCCTTAAAAAAATAGGAGTTCTAAATCCATTCTATTAATCTATTGTCTATGAATTAATCTATTAATAGCTGTCCATTCCGTGCCACAATGCCAAGATAAGTGAGTGAGCTGCTGTGATACTCAGGCCGTGTCCAGAAACAAAAATTCTGATCTTGGATTTCCTATTTTTCTATATACCATGGTTGGTTTCATTGATTCTCCCATTTAACTTCCCCTAATTGACAAATACTTTTTTTTACTACATCCAAGTCAGTTGTAGAGGATAATAAAAAAAAATGTATTACCCCTTTTACTCCCCAATTATGTGATATCCAATTGGTAGTTACAGTCCTGTTCCATCGCTGCAACTCCGGTACGGACTCGGGAGAGGCGAATGTCAAGAGCCGTGCGTCCTCCAAAACACAACCCAGCCAAGCCGCACTGCTTCTTGAAGCCAGCCGCACCAATGTGTCGGAGGAAGAGCGGTACACCTGGCGACCATGTCAGCGTGCATTGTGCCTGGCCCGCCACATGAGTCGCTAGGGCGCGATGGGACAGGAACATCCCTGCCCGGCCAAACCCTCCCCTAACCTGGACGACGCTGGGCCAATTGTACGCCGCCCAATGGGTCTCCTGGTCACAGCCGACTCTAACCAGGTTCTCTCGTGGCACAGCTAGCACTGCGATGCAGTGCCTTAGACCACTGCACCACTCGGGATGCCCCAGAGGATCATCTTGAGTGAGGTGTAGAATCACTGTTCTACAAATAGTATTCCCTGACAAATAATAGATTTTGTGAAATCAAGATTCGCAGAGCTACGCCTCCCCTGGCCGAGGCGATACCCCCGCCCCTGGAGCATATTAGGGGCGGGGGTATCGGCAGAAGGTGGCACCTAAACGGCAGAAACGGCAGAAGGTGGCACCTAAAACTCCGATGTAAGTTAATAAACAGAGGCTGTTTTTCTCACTGTCAGTCCAGTGTTGCCCAAACTAATGTCATTATAACAAACAAGAAAGGAATACAAATGCAAAAATGTATGTTTTATACTTCATCATGACTCAATACATGTTAAACAGCAAACTGTAAGCAAACATACAGTACAAATGCAAACATACAGTGAATATTAATTGCATACGCAAAGAAAGAAAAATAGTCCTATTTGTACTACTGTACTGTATGTTCGATTGATCGTACGGAATATATAAAGAAACTGTCACATCTAAATCATAAGTCAAGAAACAAATACAAAATCAGTCATGTCTGTTGTTTTTGTCCGTCCACAGATTTTTGTCAACATCACAGGTGATATTCTCCTTGGCCAGACAGCGGGAGAAATATCTTCTGGCATTACGCATCCACCCCTGACAGGACTCTGCTGGATTGTCACCACAGGCCTCCTCCATTGCCTGGAGAAGGGACATACGTTCATGGGGTTTGCGAACATACACCTACCTCCACCATGCTGAAAACAACTCGTCAATGGGGTTGAGAAATGGGGAATATGGTGGGAGATAGAGATTTGTGAACCTAGGATGGTCATGGAACCAGTGGCGGACCTGAGCAGCCCGATAGAAACTCACATTGTCCCAAATTATGGCTGAAAAAGATTGTTGTGTAAGGTGTTCAGGAAATTAAGGAGATGGGCAGTGTTGTATGATCCCAAGGGTGGCATGGCAATGGAGGACCCTATTGTGGCTCATAGCTGCACATATGGTGGCATTTCCCCCTCACTGACCAGGTACCTCAATGATGGCACGTTGACCAATTGTCACGTCCTGGCCATAGAGAGCCCTCTGGGTTCTCTATGGGGTTTTGGGCCAGGACGTGACCAGGGGTGTTTGTTGTTTTGTAGTTGGTTCCAGTTTATTAAAATTATGTGGAACTCCTCTCACGCTGCGCCTTGGCCCAGTTCTTTAGAAAATCGTGACAGAATAACCCACCATATAAGGACTACGCAGCGTGCCCCATTGGAGTGGAAGGAGAGTTGGACCTGGGAGGAAGTAATGGGAAGAAGCGAGACCCTTCCTTGGCGGGAGTCGCAAAGGAGAGTGGGAGGACAGCGACGACGCCAGGGGCCGTGTACCCATGCAGCCCAGGGACAGCCCCAAGATTTTTTTTGAGGGGGGCACATGGGGCTATTGGTCGGGCTGAGGAGAGAGCCAGAGCCCGAATGGCTAACGTATGAGCAGTTCAAGGAAGGTTACAGGAGAGAGGTACGGGCAAGGAAGGAGCTGCAGTGCAGGCGCCTAGAGGAGCGTCTGCCCAGCCAGGTGCGTCCTGTGCCAGCTCCCCGCACTCACCCTGAGGTGCGTGTCGTCAGTCCGGTGAGACCTACGCCGGCTCCACGCACCCGGAGTCCAGTGCGCCTCCTCAGTCCGGTGACTCCTGCGCCGGCTCCCCGCACGCGCCCTGAGGTGCGAGTCATCAGTCCGGTGAGACCTGTGCCGGCTCCACGCACCCGGAGTCCAGTGCGCCTCCTCAGTCCGGTGACTCCTGCGCCGGCTCCCCGCACGCGCCCTGAGGTGCGAGTCATCAGTCCGGTGAAACCTACGCCGGCTCCACGCACCCGGAGTCCAGTGCGCCTCCTCAGTCCGTTGACTCCTGCGCCGGCTCCCTGCACGCGCCCTGAGGTGCGAGTCATCAGTCCGGTGAGACCTGTGCCGGCTCCTCGCACCAGACCTGCAGTGCGCCCTCTCCGTCCGGTGACTCCTGTGCCGGCTCCCCGCACGCGTCCTGAGGTGCGAGTCATCAGTCCGGTGAGACCTGTGCCGGCTCCTCACACCAGACCTGCAGTGCGCCCTCTCAGTCCGGTGACTCCTGTGCCGGCTCCCCGCACACGCCCTGAGGTGCATGTAATCAGTCCGGTGAGACCTACGCCGGCTCCACGCACCAGGTGTCCAATGCGCCTCTTCAGTCCGGTGAATCCTGTGCCGGTTCCACACACTTGCCCTGAGGTGCGAGTCATCAGACCTGTGCCGGCTCCTCGCACCAGACCTCCAGTGCGCCTTCTCAGCCCGGTACGACCCGCACCGGAGCCGCCGCCAATGCGAGCTGCCCACCTGAACCCTCCCCAGCTTGTGCAAGTTTTGCGGCCGGAGTCTACGCCTTTGGGGGGGTACTGTCACGTCCTGGCCATAGAGAGCCCTCTGGATTCTCTATGGGGTTTTGGGCCGGGACGTGACCAGGGGTGTTTGTTGATTTGTAGTTGGTTCCAGTTTATTAAAATTATGTGGAACTCCACTCACGCTGCGCCTTGGTCCAGTTCTTTAGAAGATTGTGACACCAATGATGTTCCTTCCTCTCCTCCTCGTCTTCGCTAAATTGAATCCAGCCTCATCTATGAATATGATTTCCTGGGGCATGGGACTTGCATCCAAATCCATGATTCTCTGAAATGACAGTGAATACTGTAATTGCTGTATAGTAAAGTTCACTGGCAATGTTTCAAGAGTGTAATACTAGTATATTACTTACTTGCACATATTTGTACCGTTTATCCTTCACTCTTTGGGAATTCCTTTCAAATGGGACTACGTAGATTTGCTTAATTCGGAGGTGGTGTTTCTTAAGGATGCGGGCTATGGTTGGAAAATGGCAGGGTTTTCAATAATCTGTTGTCGGATTTCCCACAGTCTTATGGCATTTGCACAATGACAGCCTCCTGTTAGTCTGTAAATAGATGCGTTCTACCTCCAAGTGGTGATCGTCTTTCAGTTCTACAAAAACAAAATAGCATACAGTACAGTGAACACTACAGTAATACAGTATAAAAGATACACATGTTACAAAGTATATAGCTCTCAATTTCATACAGTAATACATGAAACATTGACTTTGTTTCCCCTTACAGTGTGTACTGGAATCTACCGTCTTTACTGTGCTTTACGTTGTTCTACTGTCAAGTAGTAAAAGTAGTATATAGGTCCAATGTCTGCAGTACATACCTATTATCATTTTGGAACGTCCAGATGATGGACGCTACGGTGAAGAGCCTCAGATTGGGCTGCACTCGAATTTCTTAGTCTTCCTCCACCGCCACCTCTACCTCCACCTCTACCTCCATCTCTACCTCCATCTCTACCCCTACTTCCACCACTACCTCCACCTCCACCGCCACCTCTACCTCCACCTCTACCTCCATCTCTACCTCCATCTCTACCCCTACTTCCACCACTACCTCCACCTCCACCTCTACCTCCACCACTACCTCCACCTCTACCTCCACCACTACCTCCACCTCTACCTCCATCTCTACCCCTACCTTCACCTCCACCTTAACCCGCACCTCTACCTCCAGCTCGATCTCTCTCTGGCTATTTTGCTTCCATTGTTCTCGAAGTATAGAAGTACTCACCTGTGGCCTTTTAATCCATACCAAAGGTCTGATTGCAAAGTGAACATTTACGCAATTAATGTTTGCACATGTGGAGAGTGAAAGTGATCAATTGCTAATTGAACTTAGCTTGTTGAAGAGTGTTGCTTTTCATTTGCACACAATAGATTTTAGCTTTGAAAGGTTGTGCCAAAGGTAGAGAATTGTGTGTTGTGTTTGGCCAAATGTTTGGTATAGAATTGCAATCTGAGTGTAAAGCAAAACATGTGCCAGTAGTATTGCAGATTTGGTGTATGGTTCTGCTAAATGAGTTACAGGTTTGGGTCATTGTGCCTCATGGGCCAGTTTTAGTGTGTAAAGAATTGGGAAAAACTGTAATAGAGGTAAAAGTAGAGCAGCACTTGTCCCTCATTATCCCTTCATGGTCTTTTAGCACCCTACATGTTCTGCCCTTGCATATTACTTCTCATCAACAAGGGAGCCTCCCCGGAAACAATAAATCCAGCACCCCCTGCCACTTCAAATTGATTCAACTGCCACGTTTTTACTTAGTCGCTTTCGAGACTAACTGTGGGGGAGAGAAATATCAAAAGACAGTGGCTGCCAAGGGTACGTTGGGATAACTTGTTTTCTGCATTAAATCGGCGCAATCGTGAATGAGAAAACCCTTTTTTTTCTTTCTTGTATATAAAAAAATCTACTGAAAAATTGTTTGTTTTTGCGCATAAACCAAAAAAATACTTGATATTTAGATTTTGAAGAGGGTGAGGTTAAATGTGGAATGCCCGTCATTGGCCAAATGCACAGGCAACATTTCATGTCCCTTACAAATTAGAGTTCTAACTCCATTCTATGAATCTATTGTCTATTAATTAATCTATTAATAGCTGTCCATTATGTGCTGCAGTGCTAAGATAAGTGAGTGAGTGAGTGAGTGAGTGAGTGAGTGAGTGAGGGAGTGAGTGAATGAGGTGCCGTGATGTTCATGTCCTGTCCACAAACAAAAAATTCTGATCTTGGATTTGATATACTTTTCTACATAATGCTGCGTTCGTACCAGTTATGAAGTTGTAAATTCCAGTTGGATGCATTCACGCATTTTGTTTTATTTTTAGTTAACTTTTATTTAACTAGGTAAGTCAGTTTAGAACAAATTCTTATTTACAATGACGGCCTACCAAGAGCCAAAAAAAGCCTCCTTCCAGGACGGGGGCTGAGAAAACTCTTTGAGAAACGTGGTTTGGCTAATGGCCAACAAGCTGCGTTAACCGTAAACTAAAAGTACAGCTATCATTCTTGTAAACAAATTATAATGGAAAAATAAAACATTAATTGATTGCTTTTTATAAATAATGTATTGTTGTTGCATTTAACTGACGAAAATGATGTTATCGAGGTAATTTCCTTAGTAGGCTACGTCAGAGGTCACCATGTGGGAGAAGTGGGAACTCAGGATCAATGTTCCCTCTATTTTTCCGGCACGGAGCAAATTTCAGGTCTTCTGAGCACAAACGTGAACGTTGTGAAAGTTCTATGCAACTTCCACCGCCGGTTTACTGTGAACACTGAGGCTGTATTCACTTTAAGTTACAGTTACAGAGTCAAGTAAGGTACTGTGGCTACTTGATCATAACGTAGGCCTACCAGAGTGGCCTAGCATCAAAAACTATACCATAACATCTTAAGGATCGGACATTTTATGTATGGGTGCTCCCGGGAATTGAACACACTACCCTGGTGTTACAAGCACCATGCTCTACCAACTGAGATATAAAGGACCACTGTTGTTTGATGCAAGAAACCACTTTACAAAATAAAATGCATTATTATTCCCATACCATTATTACAGAGAATCAGACAAATCATGCTACCCTCTGCCTATTGGCTATTTAGCTTCTTCAAGCCTGTTTTAAAATACAACAATGCCCCTTTAAGACAAAAAAAGCTCTTTTCATACTCACTTTTGAAAGATGTCTAGAAATGTACATGTTTTCTGTTCTTGTAGGAAGCAATCACACACCCATTGCTGACTACAAATTATCTATAACTAGGCTTATAACTCACTAACTAGCAAAGGATATGAACAAATGTGCACACGTGGCTACATGCAGCTATCGCTTTTATCTCAAAACAAGCGTATCTACTCATGACCGCTCATGCTGTAAACACAGTCCAGTTCAAAGTGAATGGCACAGATCCATATATGGCAATGGTCTATTTGCATATAGGCCTACTGCTGCTCTGATTGGTTTTTCTGCACTGGTCTGTGTAGAGTACGGGCTGAGTCTTGAGTGTCAATGCAATAGAATCCTACTCCGATGCCTACAACAAAATATCTTGCATAGTTAGTTCTGCGAACAAAGTCTTGCATAGTTTGTTTTGTTTTGGTATGTTGCATTGAAAGTGAATAATATTGCGTTGATTCGATCACAATTCCCACAGTAAAGGGAAACGTAGTGTGTTCACTAAAGGGGAAAACTAGAAAAATGAGTAAGGTATTTCAATCTCGTGCAGATTGATATTAATTCTGTGTGGCAGTCCCGGGGAGCTGCGTTCTCGCAGATTAGAGGGAACATTGCTCAGGAAAAACAGACAAGTTTCTCACTACTAATTACCAGTTTAAGGGGCGTTCAAGTGGATTTGTCCCAGTCATAAGTGATAAATTCCAACTTGGTTATGAACACAGCACACTTCCATGGTTGTTTTTTGTACCTTTATTTAACTAGGTAGGTCAGTTAAGAACACATTGATATTTACAATGAAAGCCAACCGGGGAACAGTGGGTTGATTGCCTTGTTCAGGGGCAGAATAACAGATTTTTACCTTGTCAGCTAAGGGATTCGATCAAGCAACCTTTCGTTTACTGGCCCAACGCTCTAACCACTAGGCTACCTGCCGCCTCATTGACTCTCCCATTTAGCTGCCCCTAATTGACACTTTTTTTGCTACACGTTCCGAGTCCATTGGAGAGGATCATTTTGAGCAAAGTGAGGTGTAGAATCACTGATCTACAAGTAGTATTCCCTGCTTAATAATATATTGTGCAGTCAAGATTCGCAGAGCTATGCCTCCCTTGGCCCCGCCAAACACACGCACACACAAGCACACCAGGAGGCTGAAAGCAGCATGGGTCCGCCGCATAACAGTGCCCCTGGAGCAGATTAGGTAGTTAAATGCCTTGCTCAAGGGCAGAAAAGGCAGAAGGTGGCACCTGAAACTCTGATGCCAGCAACTCTCCAGTTGCCAGCTCACTCCCGCCAAATTTTTCCTCATCCACTATTGGGTCCAAAACAGCAAAGCTCTGGTTACTGGCCTAATGAAATATCCAACAATTCACAGACGACTCCCAACGTGACATCTGTGATAGACTATTGAGTAATATATATCGGATGGGCATACATATAATGACATCCCCTTTTTCTCCATCTCTGGACCATTTTTGACTCTGGGTTTCTGTCCTGCCCTTAGTGATGATTTGACTATATACAGTATTACTTAGATCAGTGCATTCGGAAAGTATTCAGACCCATTGACTTTTTTTTATTTTGTTATGTTACAGCCTTATTTTAAAATTGATTACATTCGTTTTTTCCCTCATCAATCTCATCAATCTACAAATAAAAAAATCACATAGGTATTCAGACACTTTGCTATGAGACTCGAAATTGAGCTCAGGTGCATCCTGTTTCCATTGATCATCCTTGATATGTTTCTACAAGTTGATTGGAGTCTACCTGTGGTAAATTCAATTGATTGTACATGATCTGGAAAGGCACACACCTGTCTATATAAGGTCCCACAGTTGACAGTGCATGTCAGGGTAACCAAAAAGTTATGCAGCATTGAAAGTCCCCAAGAACACAGTGGCCTCCATCATTCTTAAATGGAAGAAGTTTGGAACCACCAAGAATCTTCCTAGAGCCTGGCCAAACTGAGCAATTGGGGAGAAGGGACTTGGTCAAAAACGCGGTGGTCACCCTGATCGAGCTCTAGAGTACCTTTATTCCTATTGTTCCTATTACTCCATCAATCAGGCATTTATGGTAGAGTGGCCAGACGAAAGCTACTCTTCAGTAAAAGGCATATAACAGCCAGCTTGGAGTTTGCCAAAAGGCTCATAAAGAACTCTCAATGAGAAACAAGATTCTCTGGTCTGATGAAGCCAAGATTGAACTCTTTGGCCTGAATGCCAAGCGTCACGTCTAGAGGACACCTGGCACCATCCCTACAGTGAAGCATGGTGGTGGCAGCATCATGCTGTGGGGATGTTTTTCAGCAGCAGGGACTGGAAGACTAGTCAGGATCGAGGCAAAGATGAACGGAGCAATGTACAGAGAGATCCTTAATGAAAACCTGCTCCAGAGTGCTCAGGACCTCAGACTGGGGGCGAAGGTTCACCTTCCAAAGGGAGAACGACCCTAAGCATACAGCTAAGACAATGCAGGAGTGGCTTCGGGACAAATCTCAATGTCCTTTAGTGGACCAGCCAGAGCCCGAATTGAAACCAATCGAACATCTCTGGAAAGACTTGAAAATAGCTGAGCAGTGACGCTCCCCATCCAACCTGGCAGAGCTCAAGAGGATCTGCAGAGAAGAATGGGAGAAACTCCCCAAATACAGATGTGCCAAGCTTGTATGGAAATGTGGAAAAAGTCAATGGGTCTGAATACTTCCTGAATGCACTGTATAGTGTATTTTTCTTAGAGCTTGATGAGAGCATGGCTGTTCAGGGAAGGATGCAGGATAGTTGCTTGGCTTTGGAACATTCTCAGCACATTTAAGGAACTTAACAAAAAAAATGTAATTACTTTAAAATAACATTTCCTAAAAGTTCAAATGTGGTTACATTTAATTTAAATTCTGGTAATGTTCTAGGAACATTCTCCCACTGGTTTGACATTGAGAATGTTCTCAAATAGTTCAGAGAACTTTAAGAAAAGTGTTCTTCTGTGGGAATTTCAGTACTTCAGCATAACCTTTCCTACAGGGTTCCTCATGGTTATATTTAAAGTATTGTTCTCAAATTCTTCCAAGAAATGTAAGAAACCAACATTTTCTGTGGGAATTTCAGTATTTCAGCATAACATTTCCTACAGGTTTCCTCATGATTCTATTTAAAGTCATGTTCTCAAATTGTTCAGAGAACAAACATATAAAGTACCAGTCAAAAGATTGGACACACCTACTCATTCAAGGGTTTTTCTTTATTTTTACTATTTTCTACATTGTAGAATGATAGTGAAGACATCAGAACTATGAAATAACACATATGGAATCATGTAGTAAGCAAAAAAGTGTTAAACAAATCAAAATATATTTTGTATTAGAGATTCTTCAAAGTAGCCACCCTTGCGCTGATGACAGTTTTGCACACTCTTGGCATTCTCTCAACCAGCTTCATGAGGTAGTAACCTGGAATGTATTTCAAATAACAGGTGTGCCTTGTTAAAAGTTAATTTGTGGAATTTCTTTCCCTCTTAATGCGTTTGAGACAATCAGTTGTGTTGTGACAAGGTAGCCCTATTTGGTAAAAGATCAAGTCCATATTATGACATGAACAGCTCAAATAAGCAAAGAGAAATGACAGTCCATCATTACTTTAAGACATGAAGGTCAGTCAATACGGAACATTTCAAGAACTTTGAAAGTTTCTTCAAGTGCAGTCCCAAAAACCACCAAGCGCTATGATGAAACTGGCTCTCATGAGGACCGCAACAGGAAAGGAAGACCCAGAGTTACCTCTGCTGCAGAGGATACATTAGAGTTAACTGCACCTCAGTTTGCAGCCCAAATAAATGCTTCACAGAGTTCAAGTAACAGACACATCTCAACATCAACTGTTCAGAGGAGAGAGACTGCGTGAATCAGGCCTCCATGGTTGAATCGCTGCAAAGAAACCACTACTAAAGGACACCAATAAGAAGAAGATACTTGCTTGACCCAAGAAACACGAGCAATGGACATTAGACCGGTGGAAATCTGTCCTTTGGTCTGATGAGTCCAAATTTGAGATTATTGGTTCCAACCGCCGTGTCATTGTGAGACGCAGAGTAGGTGAAAGGATGATCTCCGCATGTGTGGTTCCCACTGTGAAGCATGGAGGAGGTGTGATGGTGATTTATTTAGAATTCAAGGCACATTTAACCAGCATGGCTACCACAGCATTCTGCAGCGATACGCCATCCCATCTGGTTTGCACTTAGTGGGACTATAATTTGTTTTTCAACAGGACAATGACCCAACACCTCCAGGCTGTGTAAGGGCTATTTTACCAAGAAGGAAAGTGATGGAGTGCTGCATAATATGAGCTGGTCTCTACAATCACCCAATCTCAACCCAATTGAGATGGTTTGAGATAAGGGACCGCAGAGTGAAGGAAAAGCAGCCAACAAGTGTTCAGCATAACTGATTCAAGACTGTTGGAAAAGTATTCCAGGTGAAGCTGGTTGAGTGAATGCTGAGAGTGTGCAAAGCTCTCATCAAGGCAAAGGGTGGCTAAACCTTTTTGGTTAGTACATGATTCCATATGTGTTATTTCATAGTTTTGATGTCTTCACCTTTATTCTACAATTAAGAAAAAATAAAGAAAAACTCTTGAATGAGTAGGTGTGTCCAAACTTTTTTACTGGTATTGTCATATACATTCCGTTCTCAGCATCAATAAAACTCGCTCTATCCTCTATCTTGCTAAGTGTGTTAGCCCCGCACACTAATTATCCACACCTGGTCTCAATGAGTGCTTGCTTCCTTTGAAAAAGGTTATGTTTGAATCAGGGCTGACCCCATTTAGTCGACTGGTCGATTGTTTGGTCGATAGGCTGTTGGTCGACTGAGATTTTTTTAGTAGAGTGGTCACAAATGTATTTATTTTTCAAAGCACAAGTGGCAACTGTCTGATTCGTGCCTAGAATAATCCATTGCAGAGGCCACGGGGAAGGCACAGTCCGGCCACGTTGTGTGCGTGTGCATTGCAAATTATTATTATACCAGATATATATATATATTATAAACATAGGCAATTTAACATTTCACAGATATGGATCCACTAAACTAGACATGACGTTGGCTAGGACTTAATGCCCAACCAACATAAAAAAGACGAATAAAGACAAAAAACACCACTATAGACATACATACATTTCAACAAACATTAAAGACATCATACATGTTCCCACAGTTTCCACACCCATCTTGTTGTTGCCATATGGCATAGAGTAGCCCACTTTTTTTCAATATTAAATAATAATGCATTTGATTCATCCACTGTCTTAACAACGGTGGATCATTTGATTTCCAGTTTTTAAATAATTTAAACATTTTATTGCAGAGAAAAGAATGGTCCATCCCATTGGGTATCTCATCGCATCCTCATATGCCATGTCTTGAAATATGCAGATAGACGGATTAAAACTTACATTGCAAAACTTCTGATAGCCAACTTTCTAACTCCGCCCTTAACCTTTGGACTTTATAGCACTCCCATGAATTATTGAGTCATTGCTTGACTCAACTGCCGTTGTGCTGTAAAATTTGTGAATTTTGTCTCTTGTTTAATGCATTCTGTACATTAGTTTAAACTGGATTAAGTGTACATTTTAGTTAACTGTAATTTCGTTAATTATGTTCTATCACTCCATCCATCTTGCGCCAATATCAGTTATTTTTGAAATATTGGTTCCAATAGCTTATATTTTTACTAAGAGATTGTCAGTTGGATAGACTCTCTACAAGGTTTTGTGTATCTTACCTACAATATGAGTATTCTTTTCTGACTGAAATAGGACTCCCTCAACATTGCTCTGATGTTCAAAATATTTCAGATCTAAATATCGTAATATAACATTTTTAAGTTCCATGATTTAGAAAATGTCTACATTGATCAGTCCAAAATTGCTTTTGAATTCTGTAATGGAAATAATTGTATTTCCTATTGTTCCATTTAATTAGATACATTTAATTGTTCCATTTAATTATATCTGTTTTTATGTTGTTGAGTAATGGGATAAAGTTATCTTTATATATGTGTTGTTTGTTGTCACTTATTTCGCATCTTAAATATTTAATATTTGTTGTGATCCACTTAAAGGATTGCTGTAGATAATGAGCTATTTTTCCTATTGCCACTATTTAAGTTTTTTCCCAAATACATTTTATATCATGAGATTTTAGAGTATTCTGGAAATATTCATATTGAGGGGGGCATTGAGTTTTCAATATTAGTCAGGTATATCAGCAGATCGTTGGCAAATACATTTAGTTTATATTCATGTTTACCAATACTGATACCTGTTATGTTTGTGTCCTGTCTAATTCTTTCTGCTAGCGGTTTAATTGCAAGTGCAGACAGGAGGGGGGAGAGAGGACATCCCTGTCTTGTGCCCCTTTCTAAAGCAAGTTAATCAGATAATGTATTATTTGTATATATTTTTGCTTTAGGATATTTACATCATATTATTAAATGTATTATTTGAAAGCTGGAAAGTTGAAGGCTTCCAAAGTTTTGAATAGAAATTGACATTCAAGACAGCATTTTCAGCATCAACAGCCATTATTGATAAATCTACATCTTGTTTTTTTTAGCTTATTGTATTATACTGAACATGTCCTTGTATTTGTTCGCAAGTGTCTATTTTTAATAAACCCTATTTGATTAATATGTATCAAGTCTGGTAAGAACTTTGCCATTCTGTTTGATACATGGAATTAGGAAGCAATGAATTGAGTGACGTGCTGTCATGTCAGTAAATATTTTGTCCCAGAATGTTGAATAAAAGTCTATGGGAAAGTCGTTGATAGCTGGTGCTTTTCTCTGCATGAATATTTTAACAGTGTCTAATATTTTGTTATGGTTGATTTCTATTTTTAGTGATTTGTTTTTGTCTGCTGATAGTTGCTTCAGGGTTGTTGAGTCTAAGAACACTGTAGGATCAGTCCAATGGTTGTTTAATTCTGATTTACAGTATATAGAATGTCATAGAAGCTTTTAAAATGGTCATTAATAGCATTGTTGTTTCTAATTAAAACATTTGTAACCTTATATGTTAAAATTATAACTGGTTTGACGTGTATTTGTTTTGCGAGGGCTGCAAGGTGTTTACCAGGTTTATTTTCCATTCAATTGTGTGCTTTATTTGAGTTTAATCTGTAGTTGTCTTCAAAAGCAAGCAAGTTTTCAGAAATGTTATTTTCTTCTTTACCTTGTAAATATTTTTTTATGGGCCTTTTCTAAAATGGTGATTTATTTTTCTTAAATTTTAATTTCTAACTCAGAATACGATATTATCATTCCCCTTACGTATGCACACCTTTAAAGCATGCAAAAATATGTTGGGGTCAGTTTTTCTCTTTCCTCTATGTCTACATTTATAATGGTAAAATATTTTTTTTATGTTTACATATTTAGTAAATGTCGGGTCTTGAAGATGTGTTCTGTACATTCTCCATATGTCATTAAGTGTATTTTCTGTTGGAGCAGTTATGCATGATACATGGACATGGACTTTTGAACCCAGTATATTGTTGAGTGCGTTTTTGGAAAGAAAAGTGTAGTCAATTCTTGAATAGATTTTCTTACTTTGAGAAAACAATAAGTAGTCTTTTGTAGTTGACAATAGTAATCTCAAGGTGTCCTGTAAATTATTTGTAGAGATTAACATTTTCAGCACCTTTGGAGGCTCCTTGAATTTGCCTTTTTTATTTCTGTGTCTGTCTAACTTGTGGAATGTGTGATTTAGGTTGCCTGCTAAAATTATAGTTCCTGTCTGGATTTGATCTGACATAGCTTGAATTCTATCTAAAAACACCAGATTTTCCCCTTGGGGGATATACAATGAAATCAATGTGCATTTTTCATAATGTAACGTACAATTCAAAATGAGAAATGGCCTTCTTGGTCCATGTGCTGGGATATAAGGGAAAATTGTATATTCTTGTTTATCAGGATGCCTACACCTCTGCTGTTAGGCCTCTCCAACCCAGCTCCTCTTTAAATGTTCAAGAACCTTGTGCTTTTTTTTGCAATCATGTAGCCCGTCTACATTCAATGTAATACATTGAATTTAGTTGGCCTATACTTGTATAGAATCAAAGTTAACCTTGTATGTTCCATCTATCATTGAATAACCATAATAATCTTTTGTTGCAGAAGGCAGTGGTCATCCCATGGATATGGGAGATTCATAGTATGAATACATACTGTAGTTATTGTATACATATATATATAGAGCATGTGAACATGTAGGCTGAGCAAACATTTAACAGAGAACACAAAAGAACAAAAAGCAAAGCACTTCTTGAGTTGAGTTGAGTTGATGAGTTGAGAGGCACCACACAACGTGTCTGATGCCCTCCAAGCTACCCCGTCCCAATCCCTCGGATAGAGCACATCTCCACTCTAACCAATGACCACCATTGGAGCTTAGCTATAATGACAAAAAATGAATAATAATGACTCGACGTCCTCTCCTAATTGGGCCAGAACTTATTCATTTTACAGAAGGTTTGCAAGTCACAAAAATAAACACAATTGCATTGTAGTATAGATACATCCTTATTTTTGCCCTCTCCCTCCCAAGCCAAGCGTATCCCTCTCCACCTCCCCCTCCCAGTTTTCCTCCCCCCTTTATCTCACCCAAGCCGTGCTTCCCCTCTTCCCTTACCGGATCAAGTTCCCTCCCCCACCGCCTTACCCACCCAAACCAAGGGTGTCCCAAACTCCCATCCTTGCCCACCCTTTTCCCACCCAAGGCAAGCTTGTCGGGCGCCGAAGACGTGGATGTCGATTAAGGCAGCCCCCCGCACCTCTCTGATTCAGAGGAGTTGGGTTAAATGCGGAAGACACATTTTGGTTGAAGGCATTTGGTTGTACAACTGACTAATAATGGTGACTTTGACTTTGACTTTTGACTTTTTTCCCAACCTCCCATCTTTTCCCACCCTTCCTTCCTCTCAGACACACTTGCACCCATCCACACGTCAACATAATTGTCCATTCTCATTCATTCATTCATTCATTCACACACAACATATGCCCTAAGGATCCACACATTCATTATCTCCTACCCTCCTACACATACATGCCCTTCCTTACACCTCTCTCACACACCCATTGATAGACACACATACACTCACATACAACCCCCCACACACACATACACATACACATACACTTGAGAGAGTATTTTATCCTTCTGTAATCGAGACCATGCAATATCTAACAAAAAGGTATTTTTTCATTTAATGATCTCTTATGCTTTATTTGAACAATTTTATCAACACTGCCCTGAAAATATTCAACTCATACTTTCATTTTGATTTAACTAACTCCTCCATAGAGTATCCATATTTACTGAACAAAAATATAAATGCAACATGTAAAGTGTTGGTCCCATGTTTCATGAGCTGAAATGAAAGATCCCAGAAATGTGCCTTATGCAGAAAAAGCTTATTTTACTCCAATTTTGTACACAAATTTGTTTACCTCCCTGTTAGTGAGCATTTCTCCGTTGCCAAGATAATCCATCCACCTGAAAGGTGTGGCATATCAAGAAGCTGATTAAGCAGCATGATCATTACACCAGTGCACCTTGTGCTGGGGGTCAATAACAGGCCAGTCTAAAATATGCAGTTTTGTCACACAACACAATGCCACAGATGTCTCAAGTATTGAGGAAGTGTGCAATTTGCCTGTTGACTTCAGGAATGTCCACCAGAGCTGTTGCCAGAGAATTGAATGTTACCAATGTCTCTACCAATGTCGTTTTAGAGAATTTGGCAGTAAGTCCAACCAGCCTCACAACCGCAGCCCATGTGTAACCCCTCCAGCCCAGGACCTCTACATCCGTCTTCTTCACCGGTGGGATCGTCTGAGACCAGCCACCCGGACAGCTGATGAAACAAAGGAGGATTTCTGTCTATAATCTCATTCTGATTGGCTGGGACTGGCTCCCCAGTGGGTGCGCCTGAAGTGGATGGGCCTATGCCGTCCCAGGCCCACCCATGGCTGCGCCCCTGCCCAGTCATGTGAAATCCATCGATTAAGACCTAATTAATATATTTCAATTGACTGATTTCCTTATATAAACTGTAACTCAGTAAAATCGTTGAAATGGTTGAAATTGTTGCTTTATATTTTTGTTCAGTATAAAATGTAGTAACCAGACAACAAAGGTTCAAGCCTCTAAACTTGATAAATCAACATATCCCCAAGCAACTGGGAGATTGTGAGCCCATGGACGAACAAGACAACAAAAGGAGCCTTTTGGAAACAAAGTTGAAAACCTTAGAGGATGAATTGGACCTGCACTGTTTTTACACATACATGTTATTCAATCATTTCCCCCACACCGCTTGCAAGCGTGAATGAGCGTCTTTGTAGCCAGGCACTAAAATAGAACTTGATTCTATTTGAGACGCTCCACAAGTCCCCTCCTTATTGGATATCAGGAAGATACAGACCCATGTGAGTAAATTGAATGCATTAACAGAAATAAAACAATTACCGTAACCAAACAAACATTGTACACTAGAAATTATGGGGATTAACGGTAAATGTACTACTGGTGATATATGTAATGGGGAATTGATAGACACTAACAATCAAAGGGCAAACAATTCACACAATGATGTTATGAAACAATGAATGCACACAAATTGGGAGGAGAGAGCACATTCTGGAGAGGGGTGTGCCTTGTGCAGCTTAGCTACACTCCCATTCTTTTTCACAACATTTAAAATTATACCCAAGACACACTATCTTCACACATACTGTAGGCTTAAGGAATTCTATAACAAATGATGTCCAAAGTGGTAGTCATTTATGGAAAACCAAAGCAATTTAGAAACTAATGCAATTTCACGCCATCGTGCACATTTATATTTTGTCTATCCCCAACAGGCACAATCATGACATGCTGGTTAAAATACCAAAATGAACTGTGAATCAATTATATTAATTTCAGACAGGTCGAAACACACATGAAACATTCATTGGCATTTAGCTAGCTAGCTGTTGCTAGATAGTTTGTCCTGGGAGATGAACTTTGGGTTGTTATTTTACTTGACATGCATATGGTCCTCTTTTTAGCTGGTTCTTTGTAGAATTTTGACCTGGAGTCATACAAAAGCGTGTGTTTCTCTATTTCGACACTTAATCCACAGATAATGTTGTAACCGAGGACAGACAATTTTTACGCGCTACGTGCTTCAGAACTCAGCGTTCCCGTTCTGTGAGTTTGTGCGGCCTATCACTTCGTGGCTGAGCCATTGTTGGTCCTAGATGCTTCCACTTCCCAATAACAGTACTTACAGTTGACCACTCTAGCAGGGCAGAAATTTGACAAACTCACTTGTTAGAAAGGTGGCATCCTATGACGGTGCCCCGTTAAAGTCACTGAGCTATTCATTAAGGCCATTCTACTACCAGTGTTTGTCTATGAAGTTTGCATGGCTGTGTGCTCGATTTTATACACCTGTCAGCAACAGGTGTGGCTGAAATAGCCGAATACACTAATATGAAGGGGTGTCCATATACTTTTGTATATATAGTGTATCTTAAAATGTTCATAGTGATGTAGAATACACAACCAAATGAGCCTGGCGTGCCAGAGATGTAAAAGATGTTAAAATATTCACAGTATTGTGGTAAGAATGTGTCAGAATTGCTTATTTCTGAAGATGTTATTTCGCCCCATTTGTGATTGTAATTATTCTTTTTTTTATCTCCAGAGTGGCGCAGCGGTCTAAGGCACTGCATCGCAGTGCTGAAGCGCCACTACAGCCTGGGTTTTGATCCCTGAACAGCTTGCCCCTCAGGGACTGCCAGCAGCAGCAGGTCCGCCTCCGTGGGTGGATAGGCCATATGAACATTGCTTGGATTGTTTTGCCAGCTATTTGCTGTGAGGGAGAACTGCCCAAATGACGTTTTCAGGTTTTCATAGGATAAATTATAATAGCACAAAGTAAATGGACCATCTTGGAGGCTCTTAAATGTGCGTCCCTTCAGTCAGAACTTCTGGGTCTGCTCTAGTCTCCATCTCAATGAGGCTCTCGTGCCTGACGGTTTACTTCCTCACGTGAGACTAGATCTGTGCTATCAGGTACAGATGGCGCAAAAGCAAAAAACTAATTGTAATTAACTTCTAAATTAACAATCTTAACAGTGATGGGAGCATGGGACCTGATAAACTGTAAAACTAGATCCATCAAGTGTCGAAGGAAAGAGGCGGAGGGACACACTAGCTAGAACCTTCTCATGGCGGATCTAGTAGGATGAAAAAGCATGTCAAATTTTGCTTCCCACATGTTTTTCATCAGGTTCTACTGAAGCTGATCAAACGACATGTTGTTTGGACTAAAACAGCATAAAACGGGGTGTATTACAAAGCATGATGAAATCAATTAGCCAGCTACGGTAATTTTGAGAAACATTGAGAAATAGTTTGATTGTTTTTTTTTGTTGTCAAATTAACCTTTGGTAATTCTTTAAATATTTTGTATTATTATTTCACCTTTATTTAACCAGGTAGGCCAGTGGAGAACAAGTTCTCATTTACAACTGCGACCTGGCAGCTAGCTAGCTATAGACATTTTTGGTCTTAATTTAAGGTTAGCAGTGTGGTTAATGTTAGGTTTAAGGTAAGGGTTAGATTTAAAATCAGATTTTAAGAAAATACATTGTAGAAATATGCGGGCTACAGTTGAAGTCGGAAGTTTACATACACTTAGGTTGTAGTCATTAAAACTCGTTTTTCAACCACTCCACAAATGTCTTGTTAATTAACAAACTATAGTTTTGGCAAGTTGGTTAGGACATCTACTTTGTGCATGACATAAGTAATTTTTCCAACAACTGTTTACAGACGGATTATTTCACAAAAAAGTCAGAAGTTTACATACACTAAGTTGACACTGCCTTTAAACAGCTTGGAAAAATCCAGAAAATGATGTCATGGCTTTAGAAGCTTCTGATAGGCTGATTGACATCATTTGAGTCAATTGGAGGTGTACCTGTGGATGTATTTCAAGGCCTAC
Source organism: Brachymystax lenok tsinlingensis (assembly GCA_030435695.1). Taxonomy (NCBI): domain Eukaryota; kingdom Metazoa; phylum Chordata; class Actinopteri; order Salmoniformes; family Salmonidae; genus Brachymystax; species Brachymystax lenok. The sequence continues at coordinate 13,942,757 of CM059796.1, forward strand.
CTTCACACTCAGTGCCTCTTTGCTTGACATCATGGGAAAATCTAAATAAATCAACCAAGATCTCAGAAAAACAATTGTAGACCTCCACAAGTCTGGTTCATCCTTGGGAGCAATTTCCAAAAGCCTGATGGTACCACGTTCATCTGTACAAACAATAATACGCAAGTATAAACACCATGGGACCACGCAGCCATCATACCGCTCAGGAAGGAGACGCGTTCTGTCTCCTAGAGATGAACGTACTTTTGTGCGAATGTGCAAATCAATCCCAGAACAACAGAAAAGGACCTTGTGAAGATGCTGGAGCAAACAGGTACAAAAGTATCTATATCCACACTAAAACGAGTCCTATATCAACATAACCTGAAAGGCCGCTCAGCAAGGAAGAAGCCACTGCTCCAAAACCGCCATAAAAAAGCCAGACTACAGTTTGCAACTGCACATGGGGACAAAGATCGTACCTTTTGGAGAAATGTCCTCTGGTCTGATGAAACAAAAAGGGAACTGTTTGGCCATAATGACCATTGTTATATTTTGAGGAAAAAGGGGGAGGCTTGAAAGCAGAAGAACACCATCCGAACCGTGAAGCACGGGGGTGGCAGCATCATGTTGTGGGGGTGCTTCGCTGCAGGAGGGACTGGTGCACTTCACAAAATAGATGGCATCACTAGGAAGGAAAATGATGTGGATATATTGAAGCAACATCTCAAGACATCAGTCAGGAAGTTAAAGCTTGGTCACAAATGGGTCTTCCAAATGTACAATGACCCCAAGCGTACTTACAAAGTTGTGGAAAATTGGCTTAAGGACAACAAAGTCAAGGTATTGGAGTGGCCATCACAAAGCTCTGACCTCAATCCTATAGAAAATGTGTGGGCAGAACTGAAAAAGCGTGTGCGAGCAAAGAGGCCTCCAAACCTGACTCAGTTACACCAGCTCTGTCAGTGGGAATGGGCCAAAATTCACCCAATTTATTGTTGGACGCTTGTGGAAGGCTACCCGCAACGTTTGACCCAAATTAAACAATTTAAAGGCAATGCTACCAAATACTAATTGAGTGTATGTAAACTTCTGACCCACTGGGAATGTGATGAAAGAAATAAAAGCTGAAATAAATCATTCTCTCTACTATAATTCTGACATTTCACTTAAAATATAGTGGTGATCCTAACTGACCTAAGACAGGGGAATTTTTACTAGGATTAAATGTCAGGAATTGTGAAAAACTGAGTTTAAATGTATTTGGCTAAGGTGTATGTAAACTTCCGACTTCAACTGTATATGACTTTGTAGTCTGTGGTGACTAGTGCCAACCGTTCTCCCTGGTGCTGGCTGCTCCTTCTAAATAGTATAATTGAATCTGTTCAAAACAGTGGCAACATGAGCAGCACTCATTAGGTTTTTGACATACACCTCCCTGGTAATTCAGCCAATCAGAGGCTGCCGTTGTCAATGTACATACCCATTTTATATGTTTGAAGATTCAATTTTGCGATTTAAAATTCCATAGGAATGCATATCATAACACATAGTTACTCTAAATTAAAATCTATTCTTACCATGGGGCCATAGCAGATTGGTCTGTTACTAGAATACTAAATGTATCAAGTAATATAATTGGCCTCAATAAGCCCAACATCGGATTTTACTACATTATAATGGAATGTATGGAGCAGGTGTAATCAAATAAAAATTTAATGGTGGCATACAGTCTCCCATATGTTATAGCGGGTGCAGTGAAATACTAGCTCCTAACAGTGCAGCAAAAATGTCAAAAAAGTGCACAAATAATAATCAAGTAATCAAGAATGTCATAACGAATCCAGTTAACAATCCAAATATCACTGTATCGGTAATCGAAATGCAATCCATGCGTATATACACCAAAAATATATACTAAGAATGTACAAGCAGTGGATATATTACAATGAGATATGTTGAGAATCCAGTGTTTAAATAAACACTGAAACAAAATGCAAGGTACAGTAGTAGATACAGTGCATTCGAAAAGTATTCAGACCCCTTGACTTTTCCCACATTTTGTTACATTACAGCCTTATTCTAAAATTGATTAAATCGTTTTTTTCCCTCATCAATCTACTACACACAATACCCCATAATGATAAAAACTGTTTTTTCGAAATTGGTGCAAATGTATTAAAAAGAAAAAACTGAAATATCACATTTACATAGGTATTCAGACCCTTTGCTATGAGACTCGAAATTGAGCTCAGTTGGGAAAAAATCGATTTAATCCATTTTAGAATAAGGCTGTAATGTAACAAAATGTGTAAAAAGTCAAGGGGTCTGAATACTTTCTGGATTCACTGTATATGTTATATAAAGATTAAATACATTAAAAAAAAAATATATATATATATATATACACTGCTCAAAAAAATAAAGGGAACACTTAAACAACACAATGTAACTCCAAGTCAATCACACTTCTGTGAAATCAAACTGTCCACTTAGGAAGCAACACTGATTGACAATACATTTCACATGCTGTTGTGCAAATGGAATAGACAACAGGTGTAAATTATAGGCAATTAGCAAGACACCCCCAATAAAGGAGTGGTTCTGCAGGTGGTGACCACAGACCACTTCTCAGTTCCTATGCTTCCTGGCTGATGTTTTGGTCACTTTTGAATGCTGGCGGTGCTTTCACTCTAGTGGTAGCATGAGACGGAGTCTACAACCCACACAAGTGGCTCAGGTAGTGCAGCTCATCCAGGATGGCACATCAATGCCAGCTGTGGCAAGAAGGTTTGCTGTGTCTGTCAGCGTAGTGTCCAGAGCATGGAGGCGCTACCAGGAGACAGGCCAGTACATCAGGAGACGTGGAGGAGGCCGTAGGAGGGCAACAAACCAGCAGCAGGACCGCTACCTCCGCCTTTGTGCAAGGAGGAGCAGGAGGAGCACTGCCAGAGCCCTGCAAAATGACCTCCAGCAGGCCACAAATGTGCATGTGTCTGCTCAAACGGTCAGAAACAGACTCCATGAGGGTGGTATGAGGGCCCGACGTCCACAGGTGGGGGTTGTGCTTACAGCCCAACACCGTGCAGGACGTTTGGCATTTGCCAGAGAACACCAAGATTGGCAAATTCGCCATTGGCGCCCTGTGCTCTTCACAGATGAAAGCAGGTTCACACTGAGCACATGTGACAGACGTGACAGACGTGACAGAGTCTGGAGACGCCGTGGAGAACGTTCTGCTGCCTGCAACATCCTCCAGCATGACCGGTTTGGCGGTGGGTCAGTCATGGTGTGGGGTGGCATTTCTTTGGGGGGCCGCACAGCCCTCCATGTGCTCGCCAGAGGTAGCCTGACTGCCATTAGGTACCGAGATGAGATCCTCAGACCCCTTGTGAGACCATATGCTGGTGCAGTTGGCCCTGGGTTCCTCCTAATGCAAGACAATGCTAGACCTCATGTGGCTGGAGTGTGTCGGCAGTTCCTGCAAGAGGAAGGCATTGATGCTATGGACTGGCCCGCCTGTTCCCCAGACCTGAATCCAATTGAGCACATCTGGGACATCATGTCTCGCTCCATCCACCAACGCCACGTTGCACCACAGACTGTCCAGGAGTTGGCGGATGCTTTAGTCCAGGTCTGGGAGGAGATCCCTCAGGAGACCATCCGCCACCTCATCAGGAGCATGCCCAGGTGTTGTAGGGAGGTCATACAGGCACGTGGAGGCCACACACACTACTGAGCCTCATTTTGACTTGTTTTAAGGACATTACATCAAAGTTGGATCAGCCTGTAGTGTGGTTTTCCACTTTAATTTTGAGTGTGATAATTTTTGTGTGATTTTGTTGTCAGCACATTCAACTATGTAAAGAAAAAAGTATTGAATAAGATTATTTCATTCATTCAGATCTAGGATGTGTTATTTTAGTGTTCCCTTTATTTTTTTGAGCAGTGTATATATACACTGAGTATACAAAACATTAAGAACACCTGCTCTTTCCTTGACATAGACTGACCAGGTGAATCCAGGTAAACGCTATGATCCCTTATTAATGTCACTTGTTAAATCCACTTCAGTCAGTGTAGATGAAGGGGAGGAGACAGGTAAAACATGATGCCCCCTTCTGAAAGCTCCACATGCAAATCCCCATCCTCCAACTTCGCTTCCATTAAATGAATAGGGCTCCATTGTTTCATCGACCCCAACGCGTTCAAAAGATCACAGGCCCTATAGGGATTGACCATGCCTCCACAGCCAAAGTTTTATGGTTTGCATGCTCTACCAGAGGTCCTTAGTATGCTGTCGCAATAGGTGCTAGGAGTTCGTCGGCCCCCGAAGTCTGCACCAGTAACGCTAGCTTGGTATGCAATGACCAGTTGTCGGGAGTATAATCAGAGATATTGGAATATAATGACCTCTCTGTTATAACTTAGCTAGCAACGTAAGATAATGTTATTGCTGGTTATGTAGGTAGCTATCTTTTGATAAAGCAAGGCAGGCAAGCTAAGGTTAACCTACAAGACCGCACTCAACGAGCTGTATAAGGCCATAAGCAAACAAGAAAAAGCACAGCCGAGAGCTTCCCAGTGACACGAGCCTACCAGACAGGCTAAATTACTTCTAAAACATGCATGAGAGCATCAGCTATTCCAGACGACTGTGTGATCACACTCTCCGCAGCCGATGTGAGTAAGACCTTTAAACAGGTCAACAATCACAAGGCCGAGGGGCCTGACTGATTGCCAGGACGTGTAATCCAAGCATGCGCTGACCAACTGGCAAGTGTCTTCACTGACATTTTCAAACTCTCTGTCACGACTTCCAGCGAAGTTGGTCCCTCTCCTTGTTCGGGCGGCGTTCGGAGGTCGACGTCACCGGCCTTCTAGCCATCGCCAATCCATTTTTCATTTTCCATTTGTTTTGTCCTTGTTTTCTACACACCTGGTTTCAATTCCCCAATTACATGTTCATTATTTAACCCTCTGTTTCCCCCATGTTTGTGTGTGTGTTTGATGATTGTTCAGGTATGTTACTTGATGGCTGGTTATTGTTGCCGGGTTTTGTATTTAAGCCCGTTTATTTTGTGTGACCGGTATTTTTCCGCACCTTTAGTATTTGTTTGTATACTGGTGGTTCTTTGTATAAAATACCATGTCCACGCATCTCTGCTCTCCTGCGCCTGACACACTGCACCAGTTACCCACAGCCTGACACTCTCCCTGTCTGAGTCTGTAATACCAACATGTTTCAAGCAGACCACCATAGTCCCTGTGCTTAAGAACACTAAGGTAACCTGCCTAAATGACTACCGAACTGTAGCACTCACGTCTGTAGCCATGAAGTGCTGTGAAAGGCTGGTCATGGCTCACATCAACACCATTATCCCAGAAACCCTAGACCCACTCCAATTTGCATTCCGCCCCAACAGATCCAAAGATGATGCAATCTCTATTGCACTCCACACTGCCCTTTCACACCTGGACAAAAGGAACATCTATGTGAGAATGCTATTCGTTGACTACAGCTCAGCTTCAACACAATAGTTCCCTCTAAGCTTATCACCAAGCTCGGGACCCTGGGACTGAACACCTCCCTCTGTAACTGGATCCTGGACTTCCTGACGGGCCGCCCCCAGGTGATAAGGGTAGGTAGCAACACATATGCCACGCTGATCCTCAACACGGGGGCCCCTCAGGGGTGCATGCTCAGTCCCCACCTGTACTACCTGTTCACACATGACTGCACGGTCTGCATGACTCCAACACCATCATTAAGTTTGCCGTTGACACAATAGTGGTAGGCCTGATCACTGACAACAACGAGACAGCCTATAGAGAGGAGGTCAGAGACCTGGCCGTGTGGTGCCAGGACAAAAACCTCTCCATCAACGTAAATGAGATGACTGTGGATTACAGGAAAAGGAGGACCGAGCACGCCCCCATTCTCATTGACGGGGCTGTAGTGGAGCAGGTTGAGAGCTTCAAGTTCCTTGGTGTCCACATCACCAACAAATGAACATGGTCCAAGCACACCAAGACAGTCGTGAAGAGGGCACGACAAAACCTATTCACCCTCAGGGTCCTCAGATCCTCAAAAGGTTCTACAGCTGCACCATCAAGAGCATCCTGACGGGTTGCATCACTGCCTGATATGGCAACTGCTCGGCCTCCGACCGCAAGGCACTACAGAGGGTAATGCGTACGGCCCAGTACATCACTGGGGCCAAACTTCCTGCCATTCAGGACCTCTATACCCGGTGGTGTCAGAGGAAGGCCCTAAAAATTGTCAAAGACTCCAGCCACCCTAGTCATAGACTGTTCTCTCTGCTACCGCACGGAAAGCAATACCGGAGGTCCAAGAGGCTTCTAAACAGCTTCTACCCCCAAGCCATAAAACCCCTGAACATCTAATCAAATGGCTACCCAGAATATTTGCATTAACCCCCCCCCGCCTATTTTATGCTGCTGCTACGCTCTGTTATTATCTATGCATAGTCACATTAATACCTCTACCTACATGTACATATTACCTCGACTAACCGGTGCCCCCGCACATTGACTCTGTACCAGTACCCCCTGTATATAGCCTTCACTTTTGTTATTTTACTGCTGCTCTTTAATTATTTGTTACATTTATTTATAATTTTTTTTGTATTTTTCTTAAAACTGCATTGTTGGTTAAGGGCTTGTAAGTAAGCATTTCACTATAAGGTCTACACCTGTTGTATTCAGCACATGTGGCAAATTTGATTTGATTTGGTACCGTGCAGTGCTAGGCCCAGTCAGGTCTTTGACAGATCAGCCACAAAATGTTGGCACCATTGTAACAGGTTGGCCTGGTCTCTAGCATGAGAACAGAAGAGGAATACCTGGTGTGGTAGTCTCAGGTTGGACTACTCCAAATTAACTTGGTTCTGACACACACACACACACAGACACAAGCTGTCTAGTGGCATCACAAGGGGTTATTGGATTTGCAAACTCATCACATGATCAGCGTCTCGTCAGCAACACTAAAAAAGTACTTAGGGTCACGAAATTTCAAACATTTTCAAAATAAAAGTCCCCCACGTAATAGTAGAAAAGTGTCAATAACCTGTATTTAATCATGTGATATATGATAAACAATTGTCTAAACATTAACAATTATACATACTTATTGTATATGGAATACATATTGGCTTGGCGCAATAGCTATTCTGGGTGCTGCAGTAAAAGTATTGTAGGGAATACTCAATAGGGTCTGCAGAAAGTATATATGGTGTCATTTCATGGGGCTCTGAATAATACAGTGTCGCTGGCCTTTTACTCCACCCATTCCATTTGAGGCCACAATGCGAATTACTGTATATGGAATACATAATCATCACATGTCTACTTACTGCACTACAGAAAACCCGCTTACCAAACAACATTGCAGGGCATGCTCACTGAATTAAAGGGCAACTACACTCAAAAATCTAAGTTTCTTATATTTTTCTCAGACCTCAAAAGTCATCCCCTGATGTGGTTTAAGACAGAAAATAAAATGTTGCTGTTTTTCTATAAAAAAATATATATCTACTGGGAAAACCAGACAAAATTGGGGAAATCCGGAAAAACAAAACCAAGAAAAGGGAATTTGGGGAAAAAAATAAAAAATGATTTTAAAAGGCCCTACCAACGTTTTTTGCTGTGCATAACTGCACTTTAGAGTGTGTGTCATCCAGCAGCATAGCATTTTGGTGAAAGTTGATGTCATGTCCAATATTGGCTATTCACCCAAGGGGGAAAGCAGTTGGGCCTTCCTAGAAATGTTTAAGTGTAATATAATATATACAATTTAGCATACGCTTTTTTCCAAAGCGAATTACAGTTATGTGTGCATACATTTCTACATATGGGTGGTCCCGGCAATCAAACCCACTATCCTGGAGTTGCAATGCTCCACCAAGATGCACGACAGGGTTATAAATGCTTTGTGAAGCCTTTATTAAGCAGTGCTTATGCCACCCTTTATAATGCACAGGTTTATGTCATATTTGACATTGTGGGTTATGTCACATTTGATATTTGTGGTTATGTCGCACAGTTATTCCACATTTATGAACCATTTATAAAGCATGACATACTTAATTTGTAACACATTTATGTAGTGTTTATGAAGACTTTATGAAGTCTTTATTAGCTGCACTTAATTTAAAGCGGGACTAATAAGGGTCAATAAAATAATTACAGTTAATTCGGAAAGTTTTCATACCCCTTCAGTGTTTCCACGATACAGTCTTATTCTAAAATGTATACAATTTTCACTCATCAATGTACACACAATACCCCATAATGACAAAGCAAAAACAGGTTTCTAGATTTTGTTGCTAATTTATTAAAAATAAAAAACAGAAATACCTTATTCACATAAGTATTCAGACCCTTTGCTATGAGACTTGAAATTGAGCTCAGCTGCATCCTGATCATTGATCATCCTTGATATGTTTCTACAACTTGATTGGACATGATTTGGAAAGGCACACACCTGTCTATATAAGGTTCCATGGTTGACAGTGCATGTCAGAGAAAAAAACCAAGCCAAGAGGTCAAAGGAATTGTCTGTAGAGCTCTGAGACAGGATTGTGTCGAGGCACAGATCTGAGGAAGGGTACCAAAAAATGTCTGCAGCATTGAAGGTCCCCATGAACACAGTGGCCTCCATCATTCTTAAATGGAAGAAGTTTGGAACCACCAAGACTCTTCCTAGAGCTGGCTGCACGGCAAAACTGAGCAATCGGGTGGTCACTCTGACAGAGCTCCAGAGTTCTCTCTTCCTATATGACACACGCTCGTTATCCTGCAGGCTTTCTGTCATTCATGGATTCTTTTTGAATCGTTCATGGACCTCCATTTGAAAACACAAACTCAATGCATTCATGCTCGAGTAGAATGTCTTACGAACCGTACGAAAGGAGACATGAGACGTGAAGAAAGACATTGACAGGAAGAGAGAGAGTACACATTCTGGACACCTCAGACTGAGTTCACCTACAGTAAATGTGCTCACTTCAGCCTGTCAAACTTCAGCCTAAGTCAAACTTCATAATGTGGTAAAAAAATTTTTTTACGGTTTTGATTTTCTCATAACAGTGTTCTGTAAGGGAGAGGAATTAAACAATGAGGCACATGCACCCCGCTCCCACACACACACCCTCCCACACACACACTCATATTTTTCTAAAGATGAAATGATTAACTGAACCTGCCCCAAAATCTCTAAATGTGCAGAAGCTGAATTGCAATATAGAACGTTCTACCAGCTGAGATAAAAATCGGGTGTACTGCTGTCTTGTCTGTTGTGTTTATGAATGTGCATATTCCTTACCCGTTTGCGCAAATTGCAGGTGAGAATTAGGTTGCGGGAGAATGTGTTGGCAAAAGCAGTGTAGAACTCCAACACCTTCAGCAGAGCATCTCTCCGAATGACGTGCAAGTCGCAGTAGGTGAGAGCCCGCACATTGGCACAAGCATGTGCCAGATTGGCTTCCTTCCAGAAGACATCCCCAAACACATCCCCCTTACCTGGGAAACAGGAAAAGTAGCATTGCTTTGAAAAAACTCACCCAAAAACAATTTGTTACTAGTTAGGTTTCCCTCCATGGGTGACAGATTTTCATGTGAATATTCAAAAATTGGCATAAAGAAAATATGCACATTTTCCCACCAGTGGTGTGTTTCCACCAAACTGACTTTTTTTCTGATAAAAACCAGTACCTGATGATGTAGTGCACACAAATGTCAAAATCTAAAGTTCAATGTGTAATTTTGTCGCAAAAACGTTTGCTTTAAAAAAGTAAATGTGCCTAATCTGATCTTGGCACAACATGCGCTTTAGCCAACAGCTTACAGATACAGTGCGGGTAGGCTGTCCGGGTAGGCTAGTTTACATGATGAGAATATTTTGGATAAGAGTGAGAATATTTTTATTTGTCAAATGACAGTCAAGTATCGATCAACATGTCACCAGAATAAGACCCTCGATATTTATTGAAAAGTAGCATCAAGCTCATCACCGATCACCACCGATCACCGAATAATTAATTTTACCGACACAAAAAGATCCTACCCTGTTGAACGAACAAATGATCTGTTTGCATTTATAAAATGAGTTGGTTAGTGTCATCAACAGAGTAACTTAAGGAAAAGTGTTGCTTTGCCACCCTCTCCACTTTTCAAACTTAAAGGCCTGGAGCAGTCAAAAACGTTAATAGACCAATAAGAAAGAGCGTTCCAAACCTCTCTGGCAATAACATTTCGAATTCAATTTTCCCCGGCTCAGACCACTCCCAGAGCAAAATTATTGCTTCAGAAATGGCTCTATGCTAAGAAGCTATTTTTGTTTCTACTTAATTGTTACCCAGAAATTATTTGATATTGAGATAAAAACAGCGGCATTGGGGCTTTAAGCACAGTGTGTGTGTAGTTTATCCACAATTCAAAATCTAGAACTTGGTAGAGGGAACACTTCAGGGAGTTTTAACGGTAACTCATGCAAGGTACACTTATTTGTAAGTTTCCCTGCTGTTCAATGGTTATTGTATTGATTCTTGAAAAATATAATTCATAGGCAGTGTTTAAAAAGCTCTTCGCCGGCATTAAACACCTTTTTTTTTTAAACCTCTGGTTACGCTGATTGGTCCATCAGAGCCATCCGAGACAAGGAACAGGTCTGTGGTGACAAGCAAATACTTCTACAGACAGTCAGCAACAACACAGTACACAGTAGGCTCGAGTGGACTAATCACCGTAATCAGTGGCTTTTTAACCCATTGTGTTCAATGCCAGCGAACATTGGGGCAGTTCACCAAAATTACACATTGGTTTCCTTACCCTGTAAGCAGTCTATGGACAAGGTATAACAGCAGGTATAAACATCATTTTCTAGTTTCATGTCCAAATTATCCTAAAGTATGTCAAATTGATTATGTAGCTCAATGAAGTTACTTATTGATGACTTGGACAATTGTAAAATGTTAGCGTTTGGAACAGTGGCCAGATTGGTGTATCTTGCATGAGCTACCGTTAAACTCGCTGAAGTGTCCCCCCTTGTATTCTGCGGAGATCATTTGAAAAATAGACCTTCGTCTCAACATGACTCCCTGTCAAAATAAATAAATATATATATTTTTTTAATAAAACATAGATATCTCTCATACCTTGTCCTTAGACTGCTTACAGTGTAAGAACATTTGGGTGAACTATCCCTTTAAACACTGCTGAACTTTGCCTTGAGAGCATAGTACAACTGTGCTTCCCTATAATAACAAAAATCTAAACAAAAATCTAAACAAAAATCTATCTATTGCTTCAAAATGTCAATTTCATAGATTGTCATTCCATGAACAGCACTATCAGCGTATTTTCAGACAAACATACGTGCCCTTCTCAGTTGAATCCTTAATTGATTCAGAATTAATCAGGGGTGCCACAGATCCCAGCGGTGCTTACCTAGAATGGCGATGACCTCGTCGTCCTGAATAACCTCCAATGACCCGGATACTACAAAGCAAAGGGTGTCCACACTTTCGCCAGCGTGGAATATGAGGTCCCCTGGGGCGCAGTGTGTGGTTTGGAACTCAACCGCTAGAGAGCGCAAGCAGCCATCACTGGCCAGTCGAAATGCTGGGTGCTCATTGAACACCTGTCTATTAAGGTGGACACAGATGTCTGCTCGCATATCTTTGGGACAGATTGACAGGACCTAAAAGGGAGGGTAGAAGAGCACAATTTGGTCACACTAACACTGGGATAGTGTTAAAAACAAGTTACAGAGCATCTTCAACAAGAGCAAGCTTAAAACCTATAAATAAGCTTTAAGTCAGGGGTGTCATGTTTATATTGCTCCAGGGGCCACATTCGTGGCTTGCCACCAAACTGTAAAAACAAATACTCCTGTATCTATCATTTTGGGGATTTTCGATGCTCCCTGACTGTTTAGCTTTTTTAGGGCTTGTTAGAGGCTGAGACAAAGTGAATAGATATACTGTATGATTCCCTGATATTTCACACTGAAGCCTGTACATTTTACTATGCTGGTGAGAATCACATTGGCGTGTTCCATATTACCACACCAGTCTTGAAAAGAAAACAGTTCTCAATTCAAACAAGGTTATAGCACAGTGACTGGTGTAACTGTAACTGACTTTAAATGTACTTTTTGTATTGAGCTGGCATTTGCAGCCTTTATCATGAATGCGATCACTCCGAACGCGGGAACATTGCCTTTAAAAGCTGCATTGTTGACATGTATTTTAAAATATATTCAATGGAATCCCAGTGTCCTCAAATTTTAAAACCTATATTTACGGTTATTGATAGTAAAGTGGCAGGAAAGTTTAAATAATAAAAAATACTTCAGATGTGTTTGATTGATATTGCCTAGACCAGGGGTTAGCAACAGGTGGGAATTCAGCAATAAAACTTTTTTGGGGGGGAAATCTGTTCCCAAGTATTAGTACGAATAAAGAAAAGAGACATATGATTCTAGCTCTGAGTCTCTACTATTATCCAATGTAAAAAAAAACATTTCAAATTTTGCAACATAGGATCGAATCCAGGTGGTGGGTCACAAATCGTAGGTAATTGAGATTTTCTTAAATGGAGGCCACAGATGCTCAAATCTAAGATCATTTTAATAGCCTTCTTAGATCTGTACAATATATGAAATAATGTTGCTTTGTTTCCAGCATTCAAAATAATAGACAGATCTCTTTAAATTGGCAAAACATGTCACTACTTTACTCATCACGACTGGACAATTTGCCTGCCCTAAGTACTATAAACAATGTATAAACATTAAGTTTTAAAGTGGTAATATGTAACTTTTTCGGCGACCAGACCAAATTTACATAGAATTGTGAGTTATAGATCTATCATTCTACTTGAAAGTAAGTCTAAGAAGCAGTAGATCTGTTTTATGTGCACTATTTCTATGCTTCCCGTTCTTATGTTTTTAGCTTATTTGGTCACAAAACCTGAAATTAGGCTAACTATTTGAGTTTAAGCATCCAGGAAATGGCGGAGTGATTTCTGTATAGTGCAACTTTAATATATGATATGATATATAATGTTTAATTGTTTTGCAGTGTAAAGTACTTGCATTATGTTTTTTCATTAATAAACAGTTCAATATAAACAAAAACATGTATGATGTGTAACTATTTGTCATTTTAAAGGGTTTTTCATGGTTGTAAAGGCGAGGGATGCAAATGCCACAGCAATTCAAGAACGTCCCATTTATTTCTGGAATTATTCCTAAAGTTTGGAAAGCAGGACATGTATTTCCTCATCACAAGGGCGGAAACCCTATTGCCCTGAACATCTACTGCCCTAAATCAAAGCTTTCATGTTTGACAAAAATTTGTGAAGCATTGATACTCTCAACTTCTCTCCTTAATATTTTTCTTTAACCCCTTTTCTTGATATCAATTGGTAGTTACCATCTTGTCCCATCGCTGCAACTCCCGTAAGAACTCGGTAGAGGCAAAAGTCAAGAGCCATGCGTCCTCTGAAACACGACCCTACCAATCCGCACTGCTTCTTGACACACTGCTCGCTTAACCCGTAAGCCAGTCGCACCAATGTGTCGGAGGAAACAGCATACAACTGCCGACCGAAGTCACCGTGCATGAGCCCGGCCCGCCACAAGGAGTCGTTAGAGCGCGTTGGGACAAGGACATCCCGGCTGGCCAAACCCTCCCCTAACCCGGACGACGCTGGGCCAATTGTGCGCCGCTTCATTGGTCTCTCGGTCGCGGCCGGCTGCGACACAACTTTTCTCCTTCTTAAGCAGGAACTGTATGTTAAATACATATCAGTCTGGATTTAGACTGGAACATAGTACCATTCTGCTGCATCACTTGTTCTCAATGTTATTGAATGCTTTTTTCTTTTTACAAAAAACTGCAAAAAAGCGTTCAAAAGCCTTCTATACTGTGGATCACTCATCATGATTGCATAGACTGTTCTCTGTCGGACTTGATAGTAATGCTCTTGATTCAAAATGTACTTCAGTGATAGATCTCAATGTAACTCACAATTCTTCGAGGTCACCAAAGGTATTCCTCAAGGGTTCATTTTAGGGCTAGTATTATTCACACTAAATACAGTATAAACTATATGGGCCATTCTGTCTGTTCTTGCTCGGACAAGGCTTATTTGTCCAAGGCTTACTTGTCCAAGGCTTACTTACTACTGTATATAAATTATATTGGGTCCTTAGTGAAAAACTGTAAGCTACACTTTTATGCTGATGATACTGTGCTGTACTCATCTGTCTCTTCTGTGAACTAGGCTTTACCTGATCTACAGGCTGCTTTTCATGTCATAAAAAAGCACTTGTTGAGCTTAAACTGGTACTGAATGCGCATAAAACAAAGTATATGCTATTCTCTAGAGCCCACAACATTGACTTCACAGACTTACATATCTGCACGTTAAATGGAGCCCAAATTGAGCAAGTCCCTTCATTTACAGAGCATTCGAAAAGTATTCAGTCCCCTTGACTTATTCCACATTTTGCTATGTTACAGCCTTAATCTAAAATGGATTAAATAAAACAAATTCCTCATAAATCTACACACATGAACTCATAATGACTAAGCAAAAACAGGTTTTTAGAATTGTTTGCAAATTGATTAAAAACAGAAGACCCTTTGCTATGAGACTTGAAATTGAGCTCAGGTGCATCCTGTTTCCATTGATCATCCTTGAGGTGTTTCTACAACTTGATTGGAGTCCACCTGTGGTAAATTCAATTGATTGGACATTATTTGGAAAGGCACACACCTGTCTATATAAGGTCCCACAGTTGACCGTGCATGTACCAAAACATTTCTGCAGCATTGAAGGTCCCCAAGAACACAGTGGCCTCCATCGTTATTAAATGGAAGAAGTTTGGAACCACCAAGACTTCCTAGAGCTGGCCGCCCGGCCAAACTGAGCAATCGGGGGAGAAGGGCCTTAGTCAGGGGCGTGACCAAGAACCCGATGGTAATTCTGACAGAGCTCCAGAGTTCCTCTGTGGAGATGGGATAACCTTCCAGAAGGACAACCATCTCTGCAGCACTCCACCAATCAGGCCTTTATGCTAGAGTGGCCAGACGGAAGCCCCTCCTCAGTAAAAGGCACATGACAGCCGGCTTTGAGTTTGCCAAAAGGCACCTAAAGACTGGGGCGTAGGTTCACCTTCCAACAGGACAACGACCCTAAGCACACAGCCAAGACAACGCAGGAGTGTCTTCGGGACCCGATCTAACATCTTTGGAGAGACCTGAAAATAGCTGTGCTGTGACGCTCCTCATCCAAAAAAACTCCCCAAATACAGGTGCGCCAAGTTTGTAGCGTCATACCAAAGAAGACTCAAGGCTGTAATCGCTGCCAAAGGTGCTTCAAAAAAAGTAAAGGGTCTGAATACTTGTGTAAATGTGATATTTTTATTTTTATTACATATGCCAATATTTCTAAAAACCTGTTTTTGCTTTGTCATTATGGGCTATTGTGAGGGGAAATAAACAATTGAATCCATTTTAGAATAAGGCTGCAACGTAACGAAATGTGGAAAAAGTGAAGGGGTCTGAATACTTTCCAAATGCACTGTAAATACCTTGTCATTGGATCGCTGACAAGTTGTCATTTAAAACACATGTAGATGAGCTAACAAAGACACTGAGAATCAAACTGGGCTTCTACTGCAGAAATAAGTTGTGCCTTTCGCTTGATAGTAGAAAACAATTTGTTCAGTCAACTTTTTTGTCAGCCCTAGACTATGTCAACATAATCTATATGAATGCCGCTGCCACTTCTTTAAACTATTGGATTTTGTTTATTATAGTGTGGCCGATTTTGCACATATCTGTATCTGTGATCTGTATCAAAAAGTGGGCTGGCCGTCTCTGACAACGCATATAACTTAACATTGGTTTATTTACAAAGTTCTCATGCTAAAACTGCCAAATTACCTCACATCGCTCCTAACCTACAGAAGTTCAAAATACCTTAACTCGCTCACAGAAATGGCTAGCTGTCGGCAATCATCTTATTGCCACTGATTTACAGGTAACTGCCAAAATAAAGGAAACACTTCAGTAAATGAGCGATACAAATTATATTTAAAGCAGTTGCTTCCACACAGGTGTGGTTCCTGAGTTAATTAAGCAATTAACATCCTATCATGCTTAGGGTAATTGTAACGAAGCTGACTCAGTAGCTCTCGTCACGAATGTGCATTATTTAATTATTCTTATAAATAGTTTAGAGCGTTCATAATTCCCCATATCTAGTAATACATTTATCCTAAATGTTCTGTATACTGTTGTTCTTTTCCTCTTTTGGCAAGGCTAATTATGTGTTGAGGAAATGTTTGGTCGAGTTGCATTGTGACGCATTTCAGTTTCATATTTAAATTCAGAAATGTACCATTTTGCAATTCACCCAGTGGATGCGATGTTCTGGTGCACATGAACACTTGCTACACTGACGGGGAAAGAAGTTTGTTTATTTCCATATTGTAATGTGTGCGTCGCGCAGGTGCGTGGCTCCATAAGTAATACGTTTTGCCGTCTGTTGGCCTTCAGAACTATTGTTTTTGAAATGTGTATTCATTAATGTAAAGTATTCCCTCTTTGAGGATAAGCCAGGAATGTTTAAGATGTTTATTTAGATGGAATATGTAAATGTGGGTATAATGTTACATGATTTAATATGTCATATTTGGGTAAAGAGCTCCATGATTAATGATATGGTCCATAGGGAGGAGCCATATGTATTCAGGTTCAACCTGTGAGCAGGAGGGATGTTCTAGCACTGGTATGTGAGCTGGGTGGGGAGGTTGTCCCTGATTTAGTTGGTTTGAAAGGGTAGGCTTGATTGAGGCTTAGGGTTTTGATTTATATTCAAAACCTGCATTTTGGTTTCCTTTATTTTGTCAGTTACCTGTAGGTGAAACGGCCTTCAGGTTTTATGCGCCGTATACATGGAATGAATTTCAGGACACTCTGAGATTAGACTGCCAAGTACCTTTTGGTCATTTCAGGGCATTGGTGGGAGACATGTTCACAGAGTAGTGTATGTGTTTTTTGTCATTTACTTCTGATATCTTGGGCTGGGGAAACTGTAGGGGAAAAATGTTTGGTTGATTGCATTTCGTATTAATACTGTATGTGTTTTTTTTTATTCCTCAGGGCTCATTTGTAAAAGAGACTTGGGTATCAATATGACTCTCTGTTGAAATAAAGGTTAAATAAAGTCTGGTGAGTTAGCGGATAAGTCAGGTTGCTGCCAACCAAGCGGTTGTGAGTTCAAATCTGAGGTGAGGTTGAGGTCCCAAGTGCTCACTGTTTAGTTGAACATGCACAACTAATGTCATGTTAACAGTGTAATGCAAACCAAAGCTTTCTAAAAAGGCTCCAGCAACCTAATGTTGTAGGAACGTACTGTTAACTTGACAAAAAGACGTCACACAAACATTAGCCAGTGATGTTCATATAACCATTAGTCGCTGATGTTTATATGATGTCCTTGATGTGCCGTATGTCCATCAATTAACATTTCAAATTGTAGGCACGTCAAAAACAAAACATTCTTAGAACTTTCTCTCTCCAAACGTCTGTGTGCCATGGAAGAAACTTTTTTCCGGTGAGATTTTAAAAACACGAATGTGATGTTCCCACAGTAACGTTACCTGTAGACCAAGTTGTAACCTGATTGGAATGTTCCCTAAAGGTTTGGGAGTTTGTCCAAACCACTTCTTAACCCTAACTATCTTAACCGCAATAAACCATCCATTTGATTCATTCTGACCATTGGCTGTGCCCCCCAGTCCCTCGCCAATCCGTAAACTTAATGGAAATGTACAATATCTACAACCGCTGTTCCATGCGGAATGAGACCATCAGCTGGACAGCATGTTAAATCAATACTGTCTGCTCTGTTTAATGTACACTCCTTCAGCATGGCAATAAAGACAATGAATCAGGAAAATAGTCAAGTTCTGACTGGTATAATTATGTTTAGTAACATAATCCTGACCCAAGAGTTGACCTTACCCTGCATTCAGACACGATAAAAGCGTTCCTGTCATGCTTATCAAAGCTGAACCAGCATTACCAACCATATACAGTAGAGTGGGCTATCCTATTCCTGCTCCTATTGCCCAGCACAGCGGAATCGATGGCCAAAGCGGCCGTGGAAGTGATAAAAAAATAGAACACTGCTGTCTCCACTTATCCAAAGACATTAAACTTATTTTATGATCATGATTTGTATTTCTGTTTTGCATTTCGTAGTTGTATATTATGTGTATATTTTTGTAACTACAGGGCTCATCTGTAAAAGAGACCATGGTCTCAGCATGACTCCCTGTCAAAACAAAGATAACATTTTTTTTTTTAAGAATGATTGATTGAATAGATTTAATATGGTCTTAGGTATCTAATAATATTTGTAAATAGTCCGGTGGCCATTTGATTAATTGTTCCGCAGTCTTTTTTTGCTTGGGGGTAGAAGCTGTTAAGGAGCCTTTTGGTCCAAGACTTGACTTGATAGCAGAGAAAACAGTCTATGACTTGGGTGACTGGAGTCTCTAACAATTTTATGGGCTTTCCTCTGACACCGTTCTGGATGGCAGGAAGCTTGGCCCCAGTGATGTACTGTGCCGTACGCACTACCCTCTGTAGCGCCTTATGGTCAGATGCCAAGCAGTTAACATACCAGGCGGTGATGCAACCGGTCAGGATGCTCTCGATGGTGCAGCTGTATAACATTTTGAGGATCTGGGGACCCATGCCAAATCTTTTAAGTCTCCTGAGGGGGAAAAGGTGTTGTCGTGCCCTCTTCAAAACTGTCTTTGTGTGTTTGGACCATGATAATTCATTGGTGATGTGGACACCAAGGAACTTGAAACTCTCGACCCGCTCCACTACAGCCCCGTTGATGTTAATGGGGGCCTGTTTGGCACGCCTTTTCCTGTAGTCCACGATCAGCTCCTTTGTCTTGCTCACATTGAGGGAGAGCTTGTTGTCCTGGCATCACACTGACAGTTCTCTGACCTCCTCCCTACAGGCTGTCTCATCGTTGTCAGTGATCAGGCCTACCACTGTTGTGTCGTCAGCAAACTTAACGATTGTGTTGGAGTCGTGTTTGGCCACGCAGTTCTGGGTGAACAGGGAGTACAGGACGGGACTAAGTACACACCCCTGAGGGGCCCCAGTGTTGAGGATCAGCGTGGCAGACATGTTGTTGACAACCCTTACCACCTGGGGGCGGTCCATCAGGAAGTCCAGGATCCAGTTGCAGAGGGAGGTGTTTAGTCCCAGGGTCCTTAGCTTAGTGATGAGCTTCGTGGGCACTATGGTGTTGAACGCTGAGCTGTAGTCAATGAACAGCATTCTCACATAGGTGTTCCTTTTGTCGAGGTGGGAAAGGGCAGTGTGGAGTGCGACTGAGATTGTATCATCTGTGGATCTGTTGGGGCGGTATGCAAATTGGAGTGGGTCTAGGGTACCCGGGAGGATGCTGTTGATGTGAGCCATGACCAGCCTTTCAAAGAACTCCATGGCTACCGACGTGAGAGCTACGGAATGGTAATAATTTAGGCAGGTTACCTTCACTTCCTTGGGAACAGGGACTATGGTGGTCTGCTTGAAACATGTTGGTATTACAGACTCGGTCAGGGAGAGGTTGAAAATGTCAGTGAAGACACTTGCCAGTTGGTCCGCACATGCTTTGAGTACACATCCTGGTAATCTGTCTGGCCCTGTGGCTTTGTGAATGTTAACCTGTTTAAAGGTCTTGCTCTCATCGGCTACCGAGAGCGTTATCACACAGTGATCCAGAACAGCTGGTGCTCTTGTGCATGCTTCAGTGTTGCTTGCATCGAAGCGAGCATAAAAGGCAATTAGCTCATCTGGTAGGCCCGTGTCACTGGGCAGCTCGCGTCTGGGTTTCCCTTTGTAGTCCGTAATAGTTTTCAATCCCTGCCACATCCGATGAGCATCAGAACAGGTGTGGTAGGATTCAATCTTAATCCTGTATTGACGCTTTGCTTGTTTGATGGTTTGTCTGAGGGCATAGCGGGATTTCTTATAAGCGTCCGGATTAGTGTACCGCTCCTTGAAAGCGGCAGCTCCAGTTTAGCTAGATGCGGATGTTGCCTGTAATCCATGGCTTCTGGTTGGGATATGTGCGTATGGTCACTGTGGGGACAACGTCGTCAATGCACTTATTGATGAAGCTGATTATTAAGGTGGTATACTCCTCAATGCCATTGGATGAATCCCGGGAACATATTAAAGTCTGTGCTAGCAAAACAGTCCTGTAGAGTACCATCCGCGTCATCTGACCACTTCTGTATAGAGCGAGTCACTGGTACTTCCTGCTTTAGTTTTTGATGTAAGCAGGAATCAGGAGGATATAATTATGGTCCGATTTGCCAAATGTAGGGCGGTAGAGAGCTTTGTATCCATCTCTGTGTGTGGAGTAAAGGTGGTCTAGAGTTTTTTTCCCTCTGGTTGCACATGTGATTTGGTAAAACTGATTTAAGTTTGCCTGCATTAAAGTCCCCGGCCACTAGGAACGCCGCTTCTGGATAAGCATTTTCTTGTTTGCTTATAGCCTTATAGAGTTGGTTGACTGCGGTCTTAGTGCCAGCATCGGTCTGTGGTGGTAAATAGATGGCTACAAATAATATAGATGAGAACTCTCTTGGTAGATAGTGTGGTCTTACAGCTTATCATAAGGTACTCTACCTCAGGCGAGCAGTACCTCAAGACTTCTTTAATATTAGACATTGCGCACTGTTATTGACAAATGACCCCCTAACCCTAACCCTAATCCTAACCCTAACCCCTAACCCTAACCCTAACCCTAACCCAACCCTAACCCTAACCCTACCAAATAGACCCCCGCTTCTTCTCTGTTCTGCCGGTGCATGGAAAATTCCGCCAGCTCTATATTATCCGTGTCGTCATTCAGCCACAACTCGGTGAAACATAAGATCTTACAGTTTTTAATGTCCCGTTGGTAGGATAATCGTAATCGTAGGTCATCAATTTTATTTTCCAATGATTGCATGTTAGCCAGTAGAATGGATGGCAGTGGGAGTTTACTCGCTCGACTACGGATTCTCAGAAGGCATCCCGACCTCCGCCCCCTTTTCCTCCGTCTTTTCTTCACGCAATTGACAGGGATTTGGGCCTGTTCTCGGGAGAGCAGTATATCCTTCTCGTTAGACTCGTTAAAGGAAAAAGCATCTTCCAGTTCGTGGTGCGTAATCACTGTTCTGATGGCCAGAAGTTACTTTCTGTCATAAGAGACGGTAGCAGCAACATTATGTACAAAATAAGTTAAACATTTTTTTTACAAACAACGCAAAAAAACGAACAAATTACACAGTTGGTTAGGAGCATGTAAAACGTCAGCCATCCTCTTCGGCGCCATCTTACTTGTATGTAAAAGGAACCAGTACATACAGGGATACAAGCTCAGACTGGTATTCAAAGGCTGCGTTTAGACAGGCAGCCACAATTCTGATATTTTTTCCACTAATTGGTCTTTTGACCGACCACATTCCCAAGACTGCTCTAATTTCCCCACTACAAAATCTACACCCTGAGCAGGAATGAGATGGGCAGTGTTCAGCCATAGTCTTTGCATATTACTTTCACAGTGGAGAACGCCCTCGATGAGGCTTAAGGTAAAGTTTGTGAAATACCATAACCATTTGCAGAGGAAAACCATGCATCAGCATAACTTTTCCCAAGACTGCTCCAACAATTATTTAGTTCTAAGTCCCATTCCTTGTAAAGGAAATATAAAAAAGGACACGAGAAACAGAGACACGAGATCTAGGACTGAGAGAGCAATATGGTTTCTGCCCACTTACCCTATCTGTGTCAATGCCCTTGGACATGGCCCAAGTAGAGACGATGTAATCCATGACCCTCTCGCTCAGCCCCTTTGGCACCTGGTAAAGTTTGAGAAAGTCACGCACATTGTTGAGCATCTCGTGGTAGCGGTTAGTGTTGGTGTACATCTGCTGGAAGATGGTGGTGACGTTCCCAAAAATGGTGGCATACAGTAGGGCTAGAACACAAATAGGCAGAGGGAGGGATTATTAGCAACATGCATTGCAAGAATGGAGTGGTGTGTGCTTGAGTGTTCCAATGCTAACAGGAGTGCTGCTTACATAAGTGGTAGTGAAGCCATTTGTAGTATATATAAATATGTCAGCACATTAAGTAATCATGGGTTATGGCACTTAGCTCAGTCGTTACTGTAAGAGGTAGACTAGCCTATAAATAAATACATTTACTTTGGTTTTGGGATCATCATTTGTCTGTAAGGGCTGGAGTTGGCCTAGCTCAGGCCTAAAGTCATCGGGCACTGGTCAGGCCAGGCTTTAGTTTTTAGGCCCAATCAAAACTCCACTTTTGATTGACTAATTGTATGTTAAAGGAACCGGTACATACAGGGATACAAGCTCAGACTGGTATTCAAAGGCTGCGTTTAGACAGGCAGCAAAAATTCTGATATTTTTTCCACTAATTGGTCTTTTGACCAACCACATTAGACATTTTCACATCAGAAATTTTTCAGCTGATCAGATTGGTCATAAGATCAATTAGTGAAAAAATATCCGAATTGGGTTGCCTGCCTAAACTCAGCCAAACAAACCGTAACGACTGGCATCGAACTGCACTTGACTTTTAAAGGCAATTTCCCTGACATTTGTGGAGATCCGATTCTAGGTAAACAGAGGACGGCTCAAGAATCAATTACTTTTAAAAATCAGGTTTAGTGTGGTTTTGCGCATTGCAATTCGTTTGAATCCCGACTTAATGTATTCCTCCCACAGCCAAAATGACTAGCTTTGCTTCATGTCTGCCTGTAAAAATGTTTTAGCTAACCTTTATTTAACTAGACAAGTCATTTAAGAACAAATTCTTATTTACAATGATGGCCTACCAAAAGGTAAAAGGCCTCCTGTGAGGACTAAAAATACACATTTGGACAAAACACACATCACGACAAGAGACAACACAACACTATATAAAGAGAGAGCTAAGACAACAACATAGCAAGGCAGCAACACATGACAACAACATGGTAGCAACACAACATGGCAGCAGCACAACATGGTAGCAGCACAAAACATTGTACAAACATTATTGGGCAAGAAGGTAAAGACAACAATACATCACGCAAAGCAGCCACAACTGTCAGTAAGAGTGTCCATGATAAAATCTTTGAATGAAGAGATACAACTGTCCAGTTTGAGTGTTTGTTGCAGCTCTTTCCAGTCGCTGGCTGCAGCGAACTGAAAAGATGAGCGACCCAGGAATGTGTGTTCTTTGGGGACCTTTAACAGAATGTGACTGGCAGAACGGGTGTTGTATGTGGAGGATGAGGGCTTCAGTAGATATCTCAGATAGGGGGGAAGGAGGCCTAAGAGGGTTTTATAAATAAGCATTAACCAGTGGGTCTTGCGACGGGTATACAGAAAGGATATGATGATTATGATGAAGCTTTAGTTATGTTCGGAGTGGAAACCAGAGTTAGGGCCAATTCAGAATTGAGTTGAGTCTCTACTTCCAACAAAATTCTTGAATTTAAAATACATTTCAATTGAAAGGGTGAACAGGATATGGATTTAAATTCAAATCAGAATTAGAGGAAATACAATTTAATTAAATGCAATTTAGTAAAAATTAAAATACCTAATTTATTCTACACATCACTATAATTTGTTTAATGAATTATGTCACGCCCTGATCTGTTTAAACTGTCCTTGTGATTGTCTCCACCCCCTCCAGGTGTCGCTGATTTTCCCCAGTGTATTTATCCCTGTGTTTCCTGTCTCTCTGTGCCAGTTCGTCTTGTATGTTCCAAGTCAATCAGCGGTTTTCCCGTACTCCTGCCTTTGCTATTCTCCTTTTTCTAGTCCTCCCGATTTTGACCCTTGCCTGTTCTGGACTCTGTAGCCGCCTGCCTGACCATTCCGCCTGCCTTGACCACGAGCCTGTCTGCCACTCTGTACCTCCTGGACTCTGATCTGGTTTTGACCTTTTGCCTGTCCACAACCATTCTCTTGCCTACTCCTTTTGGATTATTAAACATTGTAAGACTCCAACCATCTGCCTCCTGTGTCTGCATCTGGGTCTCACCTTGTGTCATGATAGAATTATATGCTTACCAATACTATGTATAACCTATTCAATAACATTTTACTTTGCTCATCCCCTGATTTATAATGGAAACATGCGCCAGTGTGACAGAAGCCAAGTGTACTGCTCTCAATATTCTTTAAAGATGTGCACACATATTTAGTGTGAAAGCGTCACATCTATTTATTTTTCAAGCTACATCACACAATAATTTACATACAGCAGGTTTTTAAAGGACCAAATAGTTAGTGATATATTGTGATACTGGCCTATCAATTAAGTGGATGTAAATCTTTGATCTCTATAAGTTACATCTTTGGATTCCCATGAAGATTGCAAACGTTTACTATAAGTCGAGGTGTTAAGAATATGGTGCAGTACAGCTCCTCACAGGTAGAGTAATTAATACTAATAAGGTATGACACATGAGAATGATGCAGAAGGCAGAATGTTTTTTTACTGCTTTTCAACAGAACATTGAACAAGTGGCAGCAACATGCTGAATTGTGAGTGCAACTTACTTTGGAATATTTAAATTGACAATACTAACTAAAAAAACTAACAACAGACGTACTGTAGGCAATGAATTAATTATTAAGCAGACGAGTCATGGCTGGCATGGCACTGCAACGGAAACGCTCAGTCCTACAGTGGACCAGTTTCAGTTCAGATGAGGAGCGGGTCTGGTGTGGACTAACAGACGATCATTGGGGTGGGAGCACATGGCGGTAGGGATTGGATATTAGACAATATTTTGCAAAGGACCTTGAGAAACTTTTCCCTAGTCAACAGGTTGCTATAAAACTAGGCTACAGTCGATGGTCATATCGTTCAGGTTTTGATCACAGAACACAGCTACTACTACATGCACCTGAGCAGAGGGTTTCAGCATGGATGACATCAGCTGTGCAGGCGTTGTGGATTTCCGGTGGTCCAGGACGGGGTTCCTTCATGCTGCTCTCTGCGGTTTGAGGCTGCATACCAGGGCCCTGGTCTGGTTAGAGACTGGATGGGCATCGATGGAGCTCCAGCAGCGCACACGCTCCGTGTTTGAAGGAAGGGGGGTTATGGAATGGCCTCCCTTTCGTCTTTGAAAGCTCCACTGGCATGCTCCAGGTGAGTATGTGGTCTCGCTGCTTCAGCCCTCTGTCTCTGGACTGGCTATGCCTGTCCATATGGTGCTCCACACCATGCAAGCGCTGTTTGATATCTAGAAGATGGCTTAGCAGGAGCTAACGCTTGTATGAGAGCTTATTGGTTCGAAGCTCTTTTGCATTAGCCATCTTCTGAGTATTTGCATTTTATGAATTACTAAATTGAGGAAACAGATTACTAAATTAAAGGAGCAAAATCCAAAATCAAAGGAATGGATTACTAAACTGAGGGAAGGAATTACTAAAATGAGGGAACTAATTAGTAAACCGAGGGAACACATCCCCCCCCATATATCATATATGCTTCGCAAAAATAACATGGTCGTTGTGGTGGAACATTTATTTTTATTGGTGATTTTCTGCATTTATTTAAGTCCCATTAGGTAGCCTGATTTCAGATGTGTCCGTGTAAACAGAATTATTAGCGTAATAATTTTTATTGCAAAGCATGTCAACTTTTTAAACAAACTATTATATTAATCTCACTATCCACAATAATCATATTATTGTGTACATGTCACTGTACTAAGTGACTGAGTGGAGGATGGCTCATTATAATGGCTGGAACGGAGTGAATTGAATGGCATCAAACACATGTATCTGATATCATTCCACTAATTCCGCTCCAGTCATTACCACGAGCCCGTCCTCCCTAATTAAGGTGTGGTGAATCATGACTGTAACAATATTGACAAAAGGCCAAAAAGTTATCATTTGGAGACAGTGGTCAGGTAAACAAAACCAAAGCATGTATTGCTGTCTTACCTTGTCTTACTGTAACTGAAAACCAAAATGCCATTTTGCAATTTGTGTAAACTATCCATTTAACTTGTATCAAGTTTAATGTTGGCTCATTCACTTCGATATAAACACTCTTTTTGACACAGAAATGTGTTCGCAACTACCCACATGAAATAGGTCTATAGGGTGGAGTATAAGTGTTCCCTCACTACAAGCCCCAGGTGAATACCCAGCTAGCATATAAGATTCTGAGGAACCATATGTTTCTTAGAGCTTGGAGAGAGCACGGTTGTCCTAAGGTTATTTTGCATACATGTGCAAGACTTCCCTGGGATGTATACATGCGCATACATCCCTGCAACCTTCCCACAACGTTCTGGGAATGGTGCGGGATAGTTGCTTGGCTTTGGAACATTCTCAGCACATTTAAGGAACATGATAAAAAAATAACTTTTCTAGGTATTTTATTACTTTAACAGAATGTTTCCTAAAGGTTCAAACATGGTTACATTTCAATTACATTTTTGGTCATGTTCTAGGAACATTCTCAAACTCATTTGACATCGGGAATATTCTTAAATAGTTCAGAGAACGTTAAGAATCAAAGTTCTTCTGTGGGAATTTCAGTACTTCAGCATAACGTTCCCTACAGGTTTTCTTGTGGTTCCATTTAAAGTTATGTTCTCAAATGATTCTTTCTTCTTTGGGAATTTCAGAGAACGTTCTAAGAATTTATTTATTATTTAAAAACATACATTCCGTTCTCAATGTCCACAAAACTCACTCTATACTCTATCCTGTATCTTGTTAAGTGTGTTCAGGTGTGTTGGCCATGCCCTCTAACTGGCCACACATGATTTTAATGAGCATGTGTTTCCTTTGAAATGGGGTCTGTTTGAATAAACTAAAATGAACAGCTTTGCATGCTAGCGCCATCCTGGTGGTGCAGTGGACTGATTCCATGGATAGAGAACAGAAGAGCATTGGATCGAATCTGACTGACGCCGTGTGCTTGGAGTTCAAAACAGTTAGCCTAAGCTAGCAGTATTATTGAAACATTCAGAGGAAGTTATTAAAAAACCTCACAACATTTTGAGAATGTTCTCAGAAAGTTATTTAACTACCTTCAAATAACCTATCATTTCGGTTCTCAGAACGTTAATATAACCTCCCAGGAAAACATTCAGGGAACCATAGTAACCTCACTGCATCCTAAAAATGTACGTTCCCAGAACAAGCTACATTTTCACTTCTGTTCTCAGAACATTTAAAAAAACGTTATGTTTTACCGGTCAGGAAACTAATGGCTTCATTCCCAGAACCAATGGGAAACCAAAAATGTATGTTCCCACAACTTCCAAGGAATCAAATGTGATAGCTGGGCATTGTTGTCTATTTGCACATCCATCTCAATAAGAAGCAGAAGACACAATAACAAACTGCCTCCAATTACATGAGCTAAAATGAGTCAGTAGTTCATTTGCAAGCCTTGAGCATAAATAAACCTCTTGGGAGCTGTATTTTAAATAGACAACAATTAGCTTTTCCATTACACTGTGTAACTCCCCTGTGAAGTACAAACAAGTAGCCGTTAGATATAGTAGACATGTCCTAATATGGAATGCACATTTGCTCAGCAGGAATACTGCATGCTGGAAGTTGCAATGACCCGAATGAGTCAGTTAGTATTGCTTATCATGAATTCTACCCACTCTGGGGATAGAGGATAACCTCTACTCTGTTCTTTGGATGGTTTATCTATCTAACTTGAGGAGTCTATGTTCATTCATCACATCTAAGCCTGCAGGCAGCCAGGCACAATCCACTTCTGCACCTTATTTTCTCCTTTCTTTCCACCCTCACATCTTGCCAAGCCGTCATTGTAAATAAGAATTTGTTCCTAACTGACATGCCTGGTTAAATGCAATGCTGATGACAACTGCTCTGTGGATTGCTATACATTTGTAATGCTTCTGACATGCAGGATGATAGGTTATTAATGGGTTTGCTGAAGGCAAGACCACTCTCGATTTCTTACATATTTTACTTCTTATTATTCTGCCCGCTCTAGCGCTTAAATGATTTAAGCTATAAACATGAAACCAACTTTTAAATGTGCAGATGGCCCCAGCTTAGATTGTTCAAGAAAATATTTTTGATAGCCTTTCTAAATGTTAAACCTTTGAATTCTTAATTAATTGATATAATTCTTAATAATAGCCCTCATAAATTCATTCCTAGGGGGGTCTTTGCTAATGATCTCAGTGATCACTGCCCTGTAGTGTGTATTAGAGATACTAAGTAAAAAAAAGTCTGATCCTTGTCAAATAAAGAATAACTCTAAAATGTTGCTATTTTTGTTGCCACACCCTTATTTATTAACTTTTTAAGGCTGTGAAGTTTCCTTTTTTGTTCAATTACAAATGACTTTGAGTCTTGCGCTCTTGCCGCCGCATCACTGGCTGATCGGTTTGATTGATTTAGTTACGGACTCATAGGGTTGGGAAAGTGTTTCTCTTGTCTTATTCTGATCTTTGAGACAATATCATTTTGAGTTAAGCAAATATTATACCAGTGTGATTATTTTGTTTCGATTACATTTATAAGGGACACAAACAAATAACAAAGGCTTCAGTTCTCTATAGTTATTTTCAGTTTTCTATAGTTTGAACCTGTTTTGAAATAACTCGACGGCTCCGATTTAGGTAAAACAGCCTTTAGTTTTTATGCGCCGTATACTTGAAACAAATTTCAGAATACCCAACGTTTGGACGCTCTTGTGCCTTTTAGGCATTTTAGGGTATTGGTAAATATACTGTTGTCTGACAAATGTACGTGTTTAAAAAAATAAACATGTATTTATGTGTTGTTGCATTCCTCATGCTTCTGCCTTTGTTTGTTGTAATTTGTATCACTAGTTCTTTATTAGCAGGGCTCCTTTAAAGTATAATTTTAAAGTATAATTTTAATGCTGTGAATCAGGGTGAACATTACACACAGATTGAGAAGACATGCTACGATTGCCTTCTCTTGGCTGGACTGGCATATGACTTACTGATCTGAACCAGCAGAATTACATTCATCCTGCTTTCTTGTAGTTTCAATTCTAGCCCCATTCCAAGTCAATAACACACTCTCATCACAGTGCAGTGACTGGGTCCCAGAGGCAATGGAAACTAAAGCACCATAGTCTCAGATTATTGTGCAATTGCTCTGTAATGGCGGATGATTTGTATGGATTGCCGTGGAACTCATAATACATTGGTGGAGAGTCTTTTGGCATGCCAGTAAAAGTACTCATATCCGCCTTGGACAGAGCTCAAGTGGTCCATCAGTAGACGACAAGTGATTGCTTTGAGAATAGAGGCTGTGCTGACTAGCCTGCAGCATCCTGTCTTACTCACAAAGAATGAGCATCCTTTTAGATTTGGTCAAATGTATTACTCTTTCTGTGAGACCAGAGACGCATGTGACTATAAACTCCAAGAAACTAATGTTCGAATGTAGATGAACCTTGGGAATTTGGGATAAAGAATAGATTTGGTAAAATGCACTACTCTTTACGTGAGACCAGAGACCTGTGTCTAGAAACTCCAAGAAACCATTGCTGTAAGAGAACCATGTAAATTTGTAAAGAATAAAAATGTTGCAGTGAGTATTGATGTTGTAGATAGACCTGAAATAGTCAATAGTTCAGTGGGGGATGGTGAGGAAGTTGGGTAATAACCTGTCATAATATGATCATAACACTGTCATGACACATATATTTAGACCTGTTGTGACATATATTGCGTTATTTTATGGCTGGTTATGACCAATACATAAGAGTGTAAAAAGTGGCCTCCCGAGTGGCGCAGCGGTCTAATATGATCATAACACTGTCCAGGTTAAGCATTTGTCGGAGAACAGAGGCGTCACCACAGATCCAGGTTCGATCCTGGGCTGTGTCACAGCCGACCGCGACCGGGAGACCCATGAGGCGGCGCACAATTGACCCAGCGTCATCCGGGTTAGGGGAGGGTTTGGCCGGCTTTGATGTCCTTGTCCCATCGCGCTCTAGCGACTCCTTCTGACGGCCGGGGGCGCATGCACAGCAGGTAACCTAGTGGTTAGACTCCTTCTGACGGCCAGTGGCAGCAGGTAACCTAGTGATTAGAGTGTCGGACTTGTAACCGAAAGGTTGCAAGATCAAATCCCCGAGCTGACAAGGTAAAAATCTGTCGTTCTGCCCCTGAACAAGGCAGTTCCAGTTCCTAGGCTGTCATTGAAAATAAGAATTTGTTATTAACTGACTTGCCTAGTTAAATAAAGGTAAAATAAAAATAATTAAAATAAATGCACGCTGACTGTACGGTGTTTCCTCCGACACATTGGTGTGGCTGGCTTCCGGGTTACGCGAGCAGTGTGTCAAGAAGCAATGCGGTTTGGCGAGGTCGTGTTTCGAAGGACGCATGGCTCTCGACCTTCGCCTCTCCCGAGTCCATACGGGAGTTGTAGCGATGGGACAAGACTGTAACTACCAATTGGATATCACACAATTGGGGAGAAAAAAATATAAAAAATGTAAATAACAAATACAATTTTAAAAAGTGTAAAAAGCAACAAAACCTATGTCTGGTTATGACACCTACATAAAAGTATCAACATGTATCACACAAGACAAAGCATTCCATTACACCATAGCCTATAGGGTTCTGAAATTGACCATATTAAATCATTATTGTAGACCCTATCTGGCTTATATGATAATGATGGTCATAACGCTTCTTGACAGTGTCATAAGGTGCATGTTCTTAGTCAAAGTAAAGTGACACAGGATGGTCATAATTATTTTTACAAGTTATTTAAAATATGATGGAGAAAAAAAACATGACTGTAAAGTATTCATTACAACAACAACAAAGTTCTTAAGAAAATACTTTCAAATTAAAGGAAACTTCTTGACAGGGAAAACATTTGAATACATGTGGGCTTTGACACTCTTATGGAGGTGTCATAACCAGCCATAAAATACTGCAACATATGTCATAACAGGTATAAATAGTCATGACAGTGTTATGACCAAATGATGACAGGTTATGACAAGTTATGCTACTGTTATGACACGGTTATGACCGTGTCATAACGTGTTATGACTCTCGGTGTCAAGTAAAGTGTTATGTAGAAATTGCTCCGCCATTACCTGGTTGCTAAAATTCTAAAATGTTTGCCATATTATGTTACAAAACAAGCAATATACAGAGTAGAGCAGGGGTTCTAAGATTATTGGGCTTGGTGGGCCAAAATATAATCTGAGTGGGGGGCTGCGAGCCAAATAAATAGACATTATGTATTTGGCAATATAAAAGGTAAACAATAACTTTTTAGGGTCTTTAAACAATAGCTTTTTAGTAAAAATCATAAAGTCACACTTCAAAGAATCAAATTGTAGCCATATAACTTTACACATAAAAACACATTGAGTACCAGTATTAAAGATACAATGTAAAAAATGTAACCATTGTGGCACAGAAACTGCAACCACGTTTCTATGTTCATAAGGCTAATAACTAAATATGTTTCAAATGACTTGAATATGGGAAAGGTGTAACAATTTGTATTAGCAGCAGATGCATCAGAAAGGTATTGGAAAGTTCAGGAAAACATAATGGAAGCTCATCGGGCAGAAGCGACTCTAGGCTTTTGGGGGCCCTAAGCAAGATTTGGTTGGTTAGTGAAAGTAAAAAGATGCAAAAACAAAACTTAAAGAAGGGAAGCATAGAAATAGCACATATAGAACGGATCTACCGCTTATCAAGACTTGCTTTCAATGAGAATGACAGATCTATAATTCCCAATTATATCTGAATTATATTGGGCGGCGCACAAAGCAACATAATGCAGCTTTTACAAGTTAACGTCCGCGTTCCAGACCGTCTGCAAAGCTGCACAGTTAACTAATGGTTGAATGAAGTCATCTAGATCAGCGGTTCCCAACTTCCTATTTTCCGGAGACCATCAAATTACCATCAAAAGCTCATTAAGACCACCATTCGCGGAGTCAAATAATTTAATTACATAAAATGCCTTGCCTATCAAATGTATAGTCAATTTTATCAGTGAATGTAGCAAAACTATTATTATTATAGTTATAAACAATTGGCATTGCGAAAAGTATTGTAAAATTGCTTATAATACCATTAATACTACCAACAATTATTATTGTTTGATGAAAAACAATCTATGAAAAAGAAGAATTTGCGGACCACCTGCAGTACCCCGGGTCTGCGGACCACAGGTTGAAAACCACTGATCGAGATTGCAATGCCATATTGATGTGGTTACTGACATGTTAAACACTCATCCAGGCATTATGAGAGTTGGGGCACGACTGCAATGTAGGTAGAAATGACCAATAGCGGCTGATCTTTTGAGTGGGTCAGGGCTTCAAATCAAATGCACCTCTGTCCGTATCGGGGCTATATTTATGTGCAGAGTAGTGGGCTGTTAAATGTATAGCCAATGAAATGGGTGGGTTGAAATTCCCTCCTCTCCACCCAGAACATGGTGGTACATTCCAACCCCTGGCCTCAGACAGCTCCTGTTGTCTAACTCTTCATTATTCAACTTCTCCTTTCAGTCATTTAATAGACAGCAGTCCTTACACCGCTGTCTAATTAAGTCCCATCAGGCATGAAGCATGAATCCAATCATGCCACTGAAAGCTGGAATGTGGCAAGTCACAAGGGACGCAGGGGGACTACTGGTGTCTGGGTCAGTGTGGTGATGATTGCCTGATAGCGTTCTGCATACATGTCCAGAGAATTCAGCGTCAGTGTGACCCACCTTGACAGGCAGGGCAAGAGAAAATAAATATAAAGAAAATAAAGTGGGAAATTTCTCAGAAGTGCAGACAGTAAAGGTTAGAAGGTGCAATGTGAGAATGATGTGGAGAGAAAAAAAAATATTACATTGTACAAAATCTTGAAGAAGCTACGTCTCAACACTGACAGAATTGCCAAGTAGGTTAACATTTGATTGAAGCATTTCACGACGTGGCCCTTCTGGGGTGTATATCGTGGCCCTTTTGGGGTGTATATCGTGGCTCCCCCCTCTCTCACACATCAGGTTTTACAAAGGTCATACATTCCTGCTAGAAACTCTCTCTTCGCTGCCATGGAGTATGGAGGGAGAGAGCCTATGGAGAAGAAAGAGCTCCTCTTTAGTAACTTCTCCCCAAAATGGGAGAATTAAACAATATTTCTATTTTGGAGAATGGGGGAATGGTCCGTGGACACTTAAGGGACAGTCATGTCGAGTGTCGAGTGTGTTTCATTTGGTGATCTCATGAAGGACAGAAAACACACATAACTATATCTCTTAAAGTGCACATTTCCCAGCTGTCAGGTTTACTTCTGAATGTTGTATAAGACGGATGAATAAGTATAAGTATACTTTTGAAAAGATAACAATGCGATTTAGTATTCTAAATGAGAATTGGTTGTTTTATGGTAACTTATGCACAGTCATTAGCCACGCCCAGGTGGGCACAAACATGGTTAGAGACGGCCCTTCGCTGCCCAAGTATAAAAGCCCTCGTGGCCTTAATTCACACAAGACCACGCAAACCACAGTGTAAGCTAAGGTTGCAAATGGTTGAATTTCTAAGACCAAAACATGTCTGGTGATACTGGTGTGTGAAGTGGTTAAAACTACAGGACAAGACCAGAGAACGTGGAGATCATTCCCACGTTGAAATGGCGAAGAAATCTACAAACTAAAGAATAATTATTCAGACTGCAGCTGAGTAAATACTTTAGTCTGGTAAACACATCCGATTCTAAGAAGATTTCCGAATGGTACTCTGAAGTATCCATTCTAACAACCTTTGGATCTCTTATGAACACAACCAGAGACTTTCTGTCGACTCTCTCCAGCAGACGGACCGGCGATATCAGAGAGACAACAAGACATACACTTGTAAATATGTAAATTGCTATTTATTTTCGAACAAATGGTTGTTCATGTAAGGTATAGAAATAGCTATCAGATATGAGTTTCCCGCTCTTGAGCGGTCCACACCCCCTTTCCTTTGTCTACCAAGCCGTCATTTTGGTTTCATCCGCTAGGGACTTTTTCTTTGTATCATGTAATACCCAATGTATGAACTAATTGTGTGTGTTTTCATGTATTTCTGTGACTTGATTAGTGAGTTAGTAAATAAATATATAAACCAATTTGTATATCGCTGATTCATAATTTATGCTAGGGTTTGTGCAGATATCCAGAGGTTGAAAACCACTGATCGAGATTGCAATGCCATATTGATGTGGTTACTGACATGTTAAACACTCATCCAGGCATTATGAGAGTTGGGGCACGACTGCAATGTAGGTAGAAATGACCAATAGCGGCTGATCTTTTGAGTGGGTCAGGGCTTCAAATCAAATGCACCTCTGTCCGTATCGGGGCTATATTTATGTGCAGAGTAGTGGGCTGTTAAATGTATAGCCAATGAAATGGGTGGGTTGAAATTCCCTCCTCTCCACCCAGAACATGGTGGTACATTCCAACCCCTGGCCTCAGACAGCTCCTGTTGTCTAACTCTTCATTATTCAACTTCTCCTTTCAGTCATTTAATAGACAGCAGTCCTTACACCGCTGTCTAATTAAGTCCCATCAGGCATGAAGCATGAATCCAATCATGCCACTGAAAGCTGGAATGTGGCAAGTCACAAGGGGCCTTGGGGGACTACTGGTGTCTGGGTCAGTGTGGTGATGATTGCCTGATAGCGTTCTGCATACATGTCCAGAGAATTCAGCGTCAGTGTGACCCACCTTGACAGGCAGGGCAAGAGAAAATAAATATAAAGAAAATAAAGTGGGAAATTTCTCAGAAGTGCAGACAGTAAAGGTTAGAAGGTGCAATGTGAGAATGATGTGGAGAGAAAAAAATATTACATTGTACAAAATCTTGAAGAAGCTACGTCTCAACACTGACAGAATTGCCAAGTAGGTTAACATTTGATTGAAGCATTTCACGACGTGGCCCTTCTGGGGTGTATATCGTGGCCCTTTTGGGGTGTATATCGTGGCTCCCCCCTCTCTCACACATCAGGTTTTACAAAGGTCATACATTCCTGCTAGAAACTCTCTCTTCGCTGCCATGGAGTATGGAGGGAGAGAGCCTATGGAGAAGAAAGAGCTCCTCTTTAGTAACTTCTCCCAAAATGGGAGAATTAAACAATATTTCTATTTTGGAGAATGGGGGAATGGTCCGTGGACACTTAAGGGACAGTCATGTCGAGTGTCGAGTGTGTTTCATTTGGTGATCTCATGAAGGACAGAAAACACACATAACTATATCTCTTAAAGTGCACATTTCCCAGCTGTCAGGTTTACTTCTGAATGTTGTATAAGACGGATGAATAAGTATAAGTATACTTTTGAAAAGATAACAATGCGATTTAGTATTCTAAATGAGAATTGGTTGTTTTATGGTAACTTATGCACAGTCATTAGCCACGCCCAGGTGGGCACAAACATGGTTAGAGACGGCCCTTCGCTGCCCAAGTATAAAAGCCCTCGTGACGCAATTCACACAAGACCACGCAAACCACAGTGTAAGCTAAGGTTGCAAATGGTTGAATTTCTAAGACCAAAACATGTCTGGTGATACTGGTGTGTGAAGTGGTTAAAACTACAGGACAAGACCAGAGAACGTGGAGATCATTCCCACGTTGAAATGGCGAAGAAATCTACAAACTAAAGAATAATTATTCAGACTGCAGCTGAGTAAATACTTTAGTCTGGTAAACACATCCGATTCTAAGAAGATTTCCGAATGGTACTCTGAAGTATCCATTCTAACAACCTTTGGATCTCTTATGAACACAACCAGAGACTTTCTGTCGACTCTCTCCAGCAGACGGACCGGCGATATCAGAGAGACAACAAGACATACACTTGTAAATATGTAAATTGCTATTTATTTTCGAACAAATGGTTGTTCATGTAAGGTATAGAAATAGCTATCAGATATGAGTTTCCCGCTCTTGAGCGGTCCACACCCCCTTTCCTTTGTCTACCAAGCCGTCATTTTGGTTTCATCCGCTAGGGACTTTTTCTTTGTATCATGTAATACCCAATGTATGAACTAATTGTGTGTGTTTTCATGTATTTCTGTGACTTGATTAGTGAGTTAGTAAATAAATATATAAACCAATTTGTATATCGCTGATTCATAATTTATGCTAGGGTTTGTGCAGATATCCAGAGGTTTGCGACATTCAGTGACATTCATGAGAAATGATGAGGTAATAACAATTCAATAATAATCGACTGTGTGATAAGATATGAAAATATCTGAAGAGTTATATTTGGGAAATTGACACTCTATAAACAAAATTTTTCCGTGGTGCCCCGACTTCCTAGTTAATTAAAGTTGCATGATTAGTTTAATCACTTAATTAAATTACACAGAGAATTGATTTGATAATATACAGTCTTCACATTTAATGATAGTCACAGACACGACACACACCTGCGCCTCAATTTAATTAGCATAGTAAAATAAATCCCCATCAAAATCCATCTGTTAAAGATAGAGATATATTTTTTTGCATGGGCTGCGTCTCAATCCACCACATCTGCCGATGCCAGCCTTCCGCATCTGCGGTAGTCTCAAAAACACGACCCTGGGCACACAGTGTCATGACGTGGCCCTTTCTGGGTGTAGATCGTGGCTTCCCCATCTCTCACTCTCTCCTACACCCAGGTTCTGTTATCTCAGGTCGTAAATTCCTGGCAGAGACTCTCTCCCCCTTTTCATGCAGAGAGAGAGACCACAGAGTGAACAAAGGATTTCACGTGGCCGAACTCCTAAATCCCCAAAATGGAAAAATAAAACTATATGTCCACATGTGAGAAAGTGGGTTAGGGTCCATGGACATTTAAGGACAGTTTTGTTGAGTGCTTTTCATTTGGTGACCTCACGAAGGACAGGAACACACATAACTATATCTCTGAATGTGTACATTTCTCAATTATGGTGTTTGCATCCAATTATTGTATAAAATGAATGAGTAAAGATGAAACTATTTGTGAAATGATATAATGTGATGTTAAACATTTAATGTGAGAGAATTGTATTCCCTTTAAAGTTGAACTAAGTCTGGCCCACCCCTGTGAACACAGACATGATCTGGCATCATGGAACCGCCTTTTCTATTGTTACAAATAAAACCCCCTCCTGAGGAATTCCTCTTCAGACTAAGCAAACCCACAGCGTGAGCTGTGATTGCGAATAGTTAAGACCACACATACCTCGGTGTAAACTGAGGTGGCACAGGTTTGAGTACCAAGATTAGAAAACCATACCACGTGGAGCATTGGCTACAAGGCTGGAAATGGTTGAACTCTGAGACTATCGATTCCTACAGAATAAGAGCAAATCTTAGATACGAAGTAGTAGTCTGCAGCTAGAAATTATGTAAGCCTGGGGTGCTAATACCGACAACCGCCAAAACATCTATTCTATGAGAACATTTCTGAATGGTACTCTGAAGTATCCATTCTAACCACGAAATACTTTGTTCTTCAGGGAAACAGAAATAGAGCGAGAGACTCAGATGAACTCTCCAGCAGACGGACCGGATTCCAACAGAGAAGACAACAATGACATACACCGTAAATATGTACTTGCAATTATTCTCGAATGAGCGGCCGTTCATGTGCGAAGTATTAGCATTGAAATTTATATAATTATAGACTGTGTAATGAATCCATTTTCTCTTTCCCGCTCTTTCTCAGTCCACACCCCCTTCCCTTTGTCCACCAAGCCGTCATATCAGTTTAGCCCACTAGGGAATCTTCCATATCATTGATAGTAACCAATATCTACTGTTTGTTTGTTTATGCATTTCTGTGATTATTTAGTTAGTTAGTAAATAAAGGATTATGCCAATTGGTGTATGGATGATTTATAGTAAAGGCTGTGTTCGTGCAGATAACCAACAATTTACGACGTTCAGATGAAACTGAAGTGAGGTAAAGAATAATTAATTAATAGAAGACTAATTGATCAGATATTAACATATCTGAAGAGTTATATTCGGAAAAGTATAACTTTGTAATCTGAAGATTTTCCGTGGTGCCCCGACATCCTAGTTAATTAAATTTACATGATTAGTTTAATCACATAATAATTACAGATAATTGATTTGATAAAATAACAGTCTTCACCTTTAATGATGCCAAAGACACGACAACAGTAACTAGATTCTGGTTTCAATTATGGACTCTTTTGGAATAGAGGATCTATGTCACTGCCTATGTCGATAAGGGGGAGTGAAAACAAATCACAGAACAAATCAAGAGGCAGACATGACAGAAGTTTGCGCTTCTAAAACCAAAGTTTGCAGGCAAAACTTTTGCAGTGGTTTTAGTTAAGGTACACTACATGACCAAAAGTACGTGGTCACTTGCTCGTCAAACATTTCATTCCAAAAGCATTAATATGGAGTTGGTCCCACCTTTGCTGCTATAACAGCCTCCACTCTTCTGGGAAAGCTTTCCACTAGATGTTGGAACATTGCTTTGGGAACTTGCTTCCATTCAGCCACAAGAACATTAGTGAGGTTAGTCGATTAGGCCTGGCTCACAGTCAGTGTTCCAATTAATCCAAAAGGTGTTCGATGGGGTTGAGGTCAGGGCTCTAAGCAGGCCAGTCTCGACAAACCATTTCTGTATGGACCTCGCTTTGTGCATGGGGGCAATGTCATGCTGGAACAGTAAAAGGCCTTCCCCGAACTGCTGCCACAAAGTTGGAAGCACAGAATTGTCCAGAATGTCGTTGTATGCAGTAGTGTTATGATTTCCCTTCACTGGAACTAAGGGGCCTAGCCCGAACCATGAAACCCAAACCACCCCAAGATCATTATTCCTCCTCCACCAAACTTTACAGTTGGCACTATGCATTGGGGCAGATAGCATTCTCCTGGCATCCGCTAAATCCAGATTAGTCCGTCAGATTGCCAGATGGTGAAGCGTGATTCATCACTCCAGAGAACGCGTTTCCACTGCTCCAGAGATCAACGGCGGCGAGCTTTACACCACTACAGCTGACGCTTGGCATTGCGCATGGTGATCTTAGACTTGTGTGCAGCTGTTCGCCCATGGAAACCCATTTCATGAAACCCATTTCGCTCCCAACGAACAGTTCTTGTGCTGACGTTGCTTCTAGAGGTAGTTTGGAGCTCGGTAGTGAGTGTTGCAACCCAGGACAGATGATTTTTACATGCTACGTGCTTCAGCACCCGCCGCTTCTGTTCTGTGAGCTTGTGAGGCCTACCACTTCGCGGCTGAGCCATTGATGCTCCTAGATGATTCCACTTCACAATAACAGCACTTACAATTTGACCAGGGCAGACATTTGACGAACTGACTTGTTGGAAAGGTGGCATCCTATGACGGTGCCACGTTGAAAATCACTGAGCTCTTCAGTAAGGCCATTCTACTGCCAATGTTTGTCTATGGAAATTGCATGGCTGTGTGCTCGATTTTATACACCTGTGTAGGTGAAATAGCTGAATCCACTCATTTTAAGGGGTGTCCACATTCTATTGTATATAAAGTGTTGTTGATGCATTAAAAATAACCTCCATCATGCGAGCTACTAGTCTGTATTTTATTCAAGTGAACAAAGTAGTGATGTTGGCAGTGACGTAGTTCCTCTATGCCAAAATAGTCCATAATCGAAACCAGACTGTAGTCACTGTGTTGCCTAATGTCAGCTTTTCGGGACTACATATGCGGACGAAGGTGGCAGAGCTACAGCGTTTTTTGTCAGATCAGGAGACATCCCGAAAATTGGTCTTCTCATGAAAAAGTCTGTAGGTCTGAATGGTTTGGGCTAATATGACCCCTCTATGTAAAGATGAGACTCTCGATGTTGTTCTCTGTTTTGCTCAGGTGTTACGGAACTTATCTGAAGGTACCTGGTCCCGGGCCGAAAAATGTATAGAATTGAATAGGACATTTCCACGTCAAAGCTAACATACGGGTCAAAACATACCTTCTTTTGAATTATTTTTTGAGTATCTGATTTCCATGTACGAATCTGTTTTTCAATGTATTTTTATGGGCTAATAGCAGTAAGGCCAAATTAAATGTTTCATCAATAATGTTTTATATATTTGTTTTTGATATCTACAGGGGTCCTAAAATTCTAAATCAAATAGCTAAATGATCCTTGGTATGACCATCTTAAAACAGTTCCATATGTTAGCTTAGTAGAAACTCAGCCCCGGACCCTTAGACTAGGGGGTTCATTTTACTTAATAGATCTCGGGTCATAGCCTGGGGCATTGGACAGAAACTATAAGATTAGCAACCCCTCCCTGGGTAACTCTCATTCTCTTCCTCTCTCCTCTATTTCTCTTACCACAGCTCACTGAAGAGTCCGCACAAAGTAGCAGCATCCCCTGACCTGAGGAAAACTCTTGCATGGTGCTATAGCACTTTATGCAGTGCCTTCACCACAGAGTCCCATCAACTACTTGGAGCTGAGCCTCATTCGAATGCAGCCTGACAGGAGGCACAGAGACATTGGAGTAGGCGTCTCACAAAGAAAACACTACAAAGCAGAGTAGATTGCGGAGAATTTCAATTAACATGCACTGCAGTGATCTGGAACAACATTTTAAACAATATATATATATAAAAATACACACACACACACACACAGTACAGGTCAAAAGTTTGGACACACCTACTCATTCAAGGGTTTTCTTTATTGTGACTATTTATTGTTACTTAACCAGCATGGCTACCACAGCATTCTGTAGCGATACGCCATCCCATCTGGTTTGCGCTTACTGGTACTATCATTTGTTTTTCAACAGGACAATGACCCAACAGACGTCCAGGCTGTGTAAGGACTATTTGACCAAAAAGGAGTGATGGAGTGCTGCATCAGATGACCTGGCCTCCACAATCACCTGACCTCAACCCAATTGAGATGGTTTGGGATGAGTTGGACCGCAGAGTGAAGGAAAAGCAGCCAACAAGTGCTCAGCATATGTGGGAACTACTTCAAGACTGTTGGAAAAGCATTCCAGGTGAAGCTGGTTGAGAGAATGCCAAGAGTGTGTAAAGCTGTCATCAAGGCAAAGGGTGGCTACTTTGAAGAATCTCAAATATCTCAAAACTTTTTGGATTACTACATGTGTGTTATTTCATAGTTTTTATGTCTTCACTATTATTCTACAATGTAGAAAATAGTAAAATAAAGAAAAACCCTTGAATGATTAGGTGTTTCCAAACTTTGGACTGGTACTGTATATTTACAGTACTGCCATCAGGATGAACCATGAGAGACAATAACAGTTTAGCACTGGCATCGGTAGGCTTTTAAATGGAAATAGATGTTTGTGACTTATGTTTATCATGTAGTAAGTATTTGTATTGGTCATGTGTGAATGTTGCTGTTTATATATTTTTATATATCTTTATCTTATTCGACTTGCTATACCTGAAGTTCCTTTGGGGAAAATAAAGTTATTCAATCTATTTATGGTATACAAATATTTGCCTCTTTGCCCAACTTTTAAGGGTATTTGACATTTATTTGGGGGAAAATTGTTGAAAATAGTTTAAGATGGTATTTTTAAGAATTCATTTTAAAATTGTATTTGGTTTTACAAGTAGGCATTGAAATTCTGCAAATAGAAGCATTTGATTTGGCCAGTCTATTTGAAAATACTAAAATACAAATAATAAGTATTTAAAATACAAATATTTAAATAATAGATATCTGAACCTAGGTATCGGCAAAAGACATCACACAACATTGAATGTGTGTTGATGTGCAATTGAGCTGTTAACGAATGTACATCCAAATAAAGAAAGTCCTTGTGTTTAGCTATTTGGTTCATTATGAACAGAGAACAGCGCAGATACAGACTACATTTTACCTCAACAGATTTATTAGGAATTTCCAGAGTTAGCCAACCCTCTGAGTGGGTATGGTATCCCGTACTTCTTCTATAAGTTAGTAACAATGTTAGGTAATGCGGGTGTTTTTGCATAAAAGCTTTAGAATTGAACAGAATGCATTGTTTCTACCTACTTGATGCCAATGAGGGCCACCTACCTTCCATTTTAATATGAACAGAGGCTCCCGAGTGGCGCAGCAGTCTAAGGCACTGCATCTCAGTGCAAGAGGCGTCACTACAGTCCCTAGTTTGAATGTCTCACAAAGATCAAGATGGTGATGAGTAAAAGAACTGTGCATATGTTTGCAGTCTAGTGAGCCCTGGATTATGCATTATGTAATCAAAACAAAATTATTCAATGAGCTAAGTAGATGCAGCACACTGATCTAATGGAATTTACAAACACACAAAACAAGGCCAAAATGAAAATAGAGAAATAAAACAAATGAATGTCAGCAGACAAGGGATACCTGGTCCCAGTGTGACCCAGAATAAATACCCTCTGTGGGTGAGACACTACTGTGCTACATTGAGCAGCTCTAGGGCCCAGAATATGACTCACTAAGTCAGCATACAGTACTCTATTGCCTCTGTTAAAATTAAAATGAAATACTCGCCAGTACCGAGGTGTTGTGCTGAGCCCCAGCCAATTGCCACTGGGCTATTCTGTCCAAAGTGTGTGTGTGTATGTGTGTATATGTGTGTGTGTGTGTGTGTTAACGTGGTGTATTGTTTGTGTTGGAAGAGGCGAGTTGGGAAGATTGTTACGTAAGGTATGTGTTTATTATTAATTAGATAGGACAGGTCTCCTGAGCTCCATCCTTGGCCCAGTGACGTTGGTATTCGCCCACACTTATGTAGACACACACACACACATCTCTGCCGTCCTTGTCTCCTTTGAGAGATATGGACTAAAGTGGGATCTAAATACAAACAACAATTTTCCTCACACGGGTCGATATGCAACTTATACCAATGCGATTAATGCACATAGTGTGATAGCAGGTCGTGCAACGAATGCTTAATCGGATAAAAATGCATCTGACGCGCGGTCAGACGGATCCGAAGGGTTCGATTAAATCGGTATAGCAGAACTTCAGCGCTATAGCACCGATATAACATCAACTCGCTTGAATGTCTGATTGATCAATGCTACTCATTTGACTCTTAAAACAGTAAACCATTAGCCATTAGATTAGTCATTTAGTATTACCTGCACAACCACACATTGCAGGAGAACAATGGAAAAGTCATTATTTAGGCCGGGATTCAATTCATAGCACGCTGGACAGCCGACACTGAGATTATTATATATTTTTTTACAAATCTCGTGTTGAAAAAAACCCTGCTGTGCCGTCCAGAAAAACAATTGTGAGAGAACCTTCGCTTCTTACACATTTTAGTGCATTCCAGTATGATTTTTCTTTCCTTTCCCCCCTAAAAGCATGAACGTCTTTACAAATCTTGCCCTACCAACCTAACCCAGCCAAACCCTAAACACAACAACTCTGGCCTAATGCAACAACTCTGATCCTTCATTAATCTAACCCAAAGCCAGGCCATATTGTATCAGTCCC
This sequence comes from Brachymystax lenok tsinlingensis, assembly GCA_030435695.1. Lineage (NCBI taxonomy): Eukaryota > Metazoa > Chordata > Actinopteri > Salmoniformes > Salmonidae > Brachymystax > Brachymystax lenok. The sequence continues at coordinate 13,986,367 of CM059796.1, forward strand.
TCATGGCTTCATTTGCGCTGGGGTTTCAGGCATTCCCCAGAAGACTCTAGCCTTGATGATGCAACCCAAGCCCCTCTTGATCTAATCACTATTTTTAACTGCTCTGATTCAAATCAAAATATGTTCTCAAATATCCCCTCAGATAACTCCACTGCATGAAATATCGTGTTAAACCTACTGCCTATCTCTTAATTTCATGAGTAAGCACAAAAGTGGTTATTGCTCCATAGCTGTATGGACTTACGGTACTCTCCACAGCTCTTTTGAGCTCTTACTGCCCTGAGGTTGTGGCTTCAATGTTCAATGTGCAGGGTATAATGTCTTCATATAATCTCATCACGATCCTGACATGAAACATATTATAAGTCTTACAATAACCCCTTTCACACAGAGGGTTTTTACCATTTTTGTATAGGGGGGTATAAAACTACATTTTTTTCACTAAAAACCCAGCACAAGACCTAGACATGGAAACTTTATAAAACAGGTTCTGAGTCTGTCTGCAAACAGCAGGTAAATAACAGTCTGTTTGAACAGGGGACATACAGTATTACAGTCAATTAACATAAAAAGCATCTGTGAAAGAGACTATAGAAGAAGCTAGGGGTAATGCATGCTTATAACAGCAAGTAAAGTGCTATAGTGGTTAGTTAGTGATTAGCATTAGCATGTGCGGAGCTCATGTGGTAGGCACATGAGGTAGCGTTTTGCAGAGATAAAGATACACAAACTAATAGTATAATATAGAAAACATGTGGATTTATATGAAGAAGCAAAGTTGAAAGCAGAATCGTTGTTCTTTCTTGACTGCGTGCATTGGCCTAGCTAACATAGGCATGCAGACCCAGACTCTCATGCAGACCCAGAACTGTGCCTGCTTGAGTGACAGGGGGCGGGGCATGGTGTGAGTAGGAAGCAGTCGCAATAGGAGAAAGAGGGAGACTGGGGAGAGATGACAAACGGAGTAAACTGTCAAATACTTTACACATAGCTGAGTGAGGTATCAAAAAAATCGCAGCCTCTTATGATATGCTTTTTTTTTTATTTAACTAGGTAAGAACAAATTCTTACTTACAATGACGGCCTACCCCGGCAAAACCCGGACAACGCTAGGCCAATTGTGCGCCGGCCTATGGGTCTCCCAATCACGGCAGGATGTGATACAGCCTGGATTCTTGCACTGAGATGCAGTGCCTTAGACCGCTGCACCACTCGGTGAATGGCATATGGCACATGTCAATATCACAATTTGAAATAAAAATGGATTAATTGTGCAGCCCTAGACTATGTTCCATACTGTATCCGGTAGTTGCACATGATCATTGGTAGTCTTTCTTGGCTTGAAATGTATAATCTTAGTTGGCGAGGAGCCTTTCAACTTTGCGCTATTAGTTATTGTAAAAGAGAATAACCTACCTAGTTTCACAAAAGTCATAGATAAATAAGAATACTTACAGCCCACCATCATCATCGCCACAGAGAAGATCTTCTCGCCGTCTGTTGTGGGAGCGATGTTGCCAAACCCGATGGTGGTGAGACTGGTCATGGTGAAGTATAGAGAGGAGATGTAGAGAGTGTCCTTGCTTGGGCCGCCCTCCCACTGGCCAGAGCCGCTGGCGTTGTAGCGGTAGGGTGAGCCGATGCTCGTGGCCAACTGGTAGAGCCAGCTGTCTGTCTTGATTGTGTTGGTGGCTTCGTCGATGACCTCGTAGTCCCCAATGCTGTACCAGATGCAGGCCAGCCAATGGGCCACCAGGCCGAAGACGCACACCAGTAGAACCAAGACCGCCGCCCCGTACTCCAGGTAATGGTCAAGCTTCCGGGCCACACGGCCCAAGCGGAGAAGTCGGACCACCTTCAGTGAGCTGAAGAGGCTGCTGAGGCCCTAGAGACAGAAAGAAAGGATAGCGATAGAGGAGATGGAGATAAATATAGAGAAAGATAGGGAGAGAGAGAGCAATTGCAATCTGGTCCACTCATACATCAATTTAGACCTAGGTCTGTGAGCTTCGGGCGCAAGCTTTGAACCACTTGTTTTTGTATTACATCAGAGTTTGAAAGGAAATGTGACCTTAATTACAAATTTACCTCATCGTATGAATACCTAGAATATCATTAATGGATGATTATAGGCAATAACCTTCTGATAGCAGGCCAGCATAGGAGTTTTCACAACCCAATGCACAGTACAGCTTAATCCCACCGGATCCATAACCATATAATTCTCACCCTCTCAAAAGGCAAGGCAACCAGGAAGTCTCAAGACTTGTGAGGCAAGTTATGATAGTATTTTACACTATAATCTCACATGGAAAAATTCCAGCTAGATGGATGGACAGCTCAAAGCTTCAGAGAATCCTGCCTCACTCTGCCGGCTCTTTTATGTAATGACTTTCATGTATTTGGATGGAAATATATGAGTTTATATGGGGACTGTATGGATGAATTCCTCCAACTCCTGTACTTCTGCTCTCTCTTCATGACAGGTAGCATAAAAAACGAACATGTTTGCCCCTGTCACTTGTACATTAGAGTTCCCATTGTCCTAACTTCTTCAATGCTTCCATGTCCAACTATCCTCTTTATGCCTTATTTGTAATTAATGTAGCCTCTAAGCTCAATGGACTACTTAAATTATATTTAGTGCTATGTCAAATGTATTCTATTACCCTTGAAGAATTATGCATTAATAATTACATTCAGTAATAACTCAGTCACTACACCCTCCACCAATGTGTACCACCACATACATCATGTTGACCATTGCTGTAGATGGATATTCATGTGCTAGTCATTATCATTGTTTGGGGTCAATCGCTTTAGGGTAAAGAGATGTACAGTAGTAGCCCACTGTACCAGACAGTGACAATGACAGAAGACAATACGGTACACACACACTCCCATACAGCAACACAGTACCAATTCCTTTCTTACAAGAGGGAAATGCTGACTTCGCTAGGCATAGACCAACATTTTTTAAAGCTACAGTCTACGATTCGAAAACCAATGAAACGGCTTTTTGGTATACAGCACAGGAAAGGGGCTAAGGAAATGTAACAACTCTCAGACTCTAAAAGGACAGTCCATGATATCCACATTATTGTTTTAACCATGTTCAAGTTATACTGTACATTGTTGGTTCTGATGGGGTAAGGCAGTTGTACTAAGCTCAAGTTATATTCATCAAGAATCAATGACTATATATCATTCGTTTAAAATTCTAAACATTTTGTGCCAATCCCAGACTGTAGCTGTAGCATAATAATACTTTCAAAAAGAAGGTTTTCTCTACATTTTTTCTGCTAAAAAAACTAAGCGAAGAAAATGCAGCAATATAGCATTAGCTATGAGTGGCAACCAAGGTTGGGGTCAATTCCATTTAAATTCAGTCAATCTAGGAAGTAAACTGAAATCCCTATTACAAGCAATTAGGAACATTGGAATTTCAGTTGACTTCCTGAATTGACCGACTTGAACAGAAACTGACCCCAACCCTGATGGAGGAGTTGAGACAAAGGCTGTGACTGAATTCTATATAGCATAGCTGCTTACTAGAAGTATAGCGTATGTGTGTACCATGTGTTTACTAACCATAATACATACTATTTAGAAAATTCTGGTAAAGATGTGAACAGTATGCAGTAAGTGACAAATATCAACATACTTTGGCTCATTAATACTGAGGAATCGATGTCTGTTGTGCAATGAATCGTGTGGTTTCCTGCAATTATTAGATTTTATTTTTTTTTACAGCCGCTCCCTTATGTGATCATCAGCTATTGTCAGACACATGGGTCTGAAAAGAGGACTATCTTCCTTTAATGTGCAGTAAATTCATACTAGATGAAAATCCCAAATGTATGACATCCCAGCACTTAAAGCATACTCCATTTTTAGAACTTTTCACTAGAAAACGCTCTATTCTCGCATACTCAAAAAGCCTACTAAACAGGACATACTATACATGCAAGTAGGAGAATCCAGTCACAGCTTAAGTGAAGGTACATAGACAGGCATGTCAAGGCCACAGAGGGGAAGGGAAAATCTGCTTACTGGGAGAACTGAGTCTTCTGCCCTTGTGGCGTTTCTCTGTGAACTGGATGACTCTCGCAGGTGCCCCACTGCCGAAGAGTCTGAGATGGTATCCTTCACAGAAACATACAGACAAAATATTTATTATCACTCGTACACACTTGACATTGGTATTCATATGCAAATTGATTCAATAAAAGCAGGGGAGAGAGAGAGCGTGAGAGAGAGAGAGAGAGAGAGAGAGAGAGAGAGAGAGAGAGAGAGAGAGAGAGAGAGAGAGAGAGAGAGAGAGAGAGAGAGAGAGAGAGAGAGAGAGAGAGGGACAGCACCTAAATGAACAGAAAATCATGAGTTAATATAACAACTTACATTAGTAGGACACTACAGAAGTTCACCAATTGAGGAAAGCCTAGGTAGGCTCGTTTTATCACTGCAGGATATCTTTCTATACATTATCTATTTACTACTGTATATTATCTATCTACCTTAATATATATTTTTTAAATATATTGAAACTTTATATTGTTCAACCCCCACACAAAACTGTTTATATTCACTTGATATGTGGTGACGTCTGCTGGAAAATGTATCTTTCATTAGGCATGAATTCCAGTCACACCAATATTGCCATTTCTTCAATAAGGGAATGATTAAGCTTATTGCATCATTAAGAAGACATTTGTACTGATGAATACTATGTTGAGGCAAGGGGATATGCCTCTCTTTAGTGAAGTCAAGCATCTCCTAAGTCAAGCATGACCCTGTGATGAATTAATCAACACTGTTAATCAAGAGGTTAGTAGTTCCAATCTACACACGGTATAACTTTCATTTTACTCCAATTGTAACTCATAAAGAGTAAAAGCAACACAGCACTCCCTCTCAGACATCTATAATTCACTCTTGAGTGGGTTGTCTCTCTTATACGACATTCAATAATGTATCAACTATGAGTTTAACGCTTGTTCCACACCAGGTCTGGAATCAGTGAGTTGTTTCTATAATGCAGCCAACAGAGTAGGGAAGCAGTGATTTCACAAAAATAGAGGGCCACGTTTTTAATGTCTGAAAGTGGGTTTTGACAATAGTGACACCTTTTATGTTTTTTACATCAATAGGTCTTCTGTCCACAGAACAGCCTTCACAGTGCACAGAGTTGGCCTAAGTAACCATAACATTTCATATTGATTGGTTGGAACTTAATTCAAAATGGGTTTGTAATGGTTGTGATTGTATGGCATACAACACATTTTAACACTGTATACTATACTATAAATCTGCATACAAATTCATCGCCCCCTCGTGGTCACCATGAAAACAAATGCTTATAGGTACATGCTGCTGTAATACAGAATTTTTGCACATTGCAATGATAGCTGTTTGTAAATCATCAAACTTAAATAGAGTAAAACAAAAGTAACTCATTCACCATCTTGGCAGAGATCTACAACTATTTATGGTGCCTACATCTTCATTAATGTATATAACCCATGTTATTAAAGGGGCAATCTGATTTTAAAGCTAGAATCCTTAGTTCAAAACGTTGTTACAGTCTTTGGTTCTTCCATTTATATTTTAGAGGTTTGCACTTTAGCACGTTGGGCGTACGAATTGGTGTTACTTCGTTAGGCAGTATGTTTTACACCTGTGCTGGCTAGTCAGAAGTCTCGTTAGTCAGAAGATATTTCAGATCGTCTGGCCCAGTGTTCCAGTTGGCTTGAGAGATGTGGAAGGTTACCACCTTCAGTTGGCTCTCCCTATTTTGATTTCTAAAAAAAATATCCTTTATCTGATCTTCCCTGTTTTTGTTTTGCGTCACTTTTTGGTTTGCTTCCTGTCTTTAAGTTTGGTTTAGGTTTTTATTTTGTTTGCTTCTTCTTGGGCAAATTTAGTGGGCGCTCATGGTGGGTGTCTTTTAGGTCCCAGTTATTGTTTGTAGTCAACTTTCAATGGCCACCCCATGATTGTCTTAAAACTCCACCTGTTTCATTTTGGTTGTCAGTGACTCTTTGTTAGTTCCCCCTTCTGTTTTAGCGATCATTTTTGGTTTTCTTGCTGGAGAATGTAACAGCGTTAACCCCGCCTCTGTTTTGGTAAAAAGCTGCAGGATGAGCCTGGAGAAATGTAACCACTCTCAAATTCATATACAGAGCTATGGATGTGGTGTCTCTCTTGCCGTGATGTGTTTTGTCCTATATTTTTATTTTGAATCTCAGCCCCCATCCCCACAGGAGGCCTTTTGCCTTTTGGTAGGCTGTCATTGTAAATAAGAATTTGTTCTTAACTGACTTGCCAAGTTAAATAAAGGTTAAATAAAATAAAAATGCAAGGACTGACCATCCATTATATCAAAATTTGTGTAATCATGTTTTGAGGCTAGTGTTTGTTTATTTACATTGCTTACAAAGAGTAAAACAACCTTATATTTTGGGATCTGATGGGGTATGACAGTTGAACTAAGCTCTTTATAAGTTATATTCTTCAAGAATCAATGGGTCTATATCATTCATCAGTCCAAAAAGGATGTAGCTACTAAGTGTTATAGCTTTAAGTGAATTATATACTGTGCACCCATTGTTAAAGTATTTCACGTATTGTGCCTCATGAGCTTAAAATGCCATACCACATCAGAACCCAAAATATAAGCATGTTTTACACCATCGTTTGTAAAAAATGTAATTCTTAACAAACACTGTATAGCCTCAAAACATGGTTCATTTTATCTGATGGATGGTCATTATTTGCAGCCATAGCTCGGTCTATGAATTTGAGAGTGGTTACATTTCTCCAGCCCCATCCCTTAGCTCTTTACCAAAACGGAGGCAGGGTGGTCGCTTTGTTATTGTTTGAACAGCAAATTGCCTCAGTAACACTTGAAATATTAAAGTTGACCTCAAATGACTGTGTGTGTGGACTGTGTGAGGTTGCCCTATGGGACGAACACAAATATGTGTGTGTGGGATGGAGAGCTCTCAGCACTCAGGACCTGAGGCCTACACTGCTTTGAATTTGCAAACAAACACAAACTAACCCCATTCACATGCACACTGTCACGTGCACACAGAATAGGCAGGAGACTAATAAAAATATGAACAGCACCAAAAATAATTTTAAAACAGTTAATGCACTGATTTTAACATTCACCAAAATGTGTTGCCTGTGAGTGGCAGTTGAAACGACTTGCCATCTCAACAAAATGTGTATAAGCTAGTGTCAGCCAAAGGATGATACATTTAAGGTAACCACTACTGTATCTGTGAGGGTGACAATAATTGAGGAGTGACATTCTCACAGCTGGTGTGTGCTCCTAGACTGCTGTGGTCTTTTGTATGAGATCCCACTCAGTGGAAACACACATCTTGCAGGGCTCTGGGTGGACAAAGCTTTGAGACAGAATAACAAGAGGCAATATTGATTTCCCATGAGTCTCCTCTCTCCATTCCAGAGTCCAGTTTCTGTAATGTAAACTATGAATACTCCAATATTCTCTCTCCTTTACACCTCTGGTGTTCTTACCCTTTCCCTCTTGCTCTGTATTTCACACACACCTCTTCATTCCAATCATTCTTTACTCACCCCTGCTCCCAGCTTCCGAATGATCTCCATCCACATTTGTCTCCATCTCTGTCCCTCTGACTCTCTCTCCCTTAATGCCTCTCTCTATGTTTTTCTTCACAGAGCCTATATTGCACTCACACTGATATAAAGGTCTAGCAGCTTCTGCAATGTCCTAAGGGGTGCACATGAAGGGTTTCCATGGCCCCAAGTAGCACATTTCGGTGCAAAATTGTGTTTTTCCATATACAGTGTCAAGAAAACGTATGTGAACCCTTTGGAAATACCTGGATTTTTGCATAAATTGGTAATAAAATTTGATCTGATCTTCATCTAGGTCACAACAATAGACTAACACAGTCTGCTTAACTAATAACACAAAAACAATAATATGTTTTCATGTCTTTATTGAACACACCGTGTAAACATTCACTGTGCAGGGTGGGAAAAGTATGTGAACCCTTGGATTTAATAACTGGTTGACCCTCCTTTGGCAGCAATAACCTCAACCAAACGTTTTCTGTAGAATTTTGGACCATTCCTCTTTACAAAACTGTTTCAGTTCAGCAATATTCTTGGGATGTCTGGTGTGAACTTCTGTCTTGAGGTCATGCCACAGCATCTCAATCGGGTTGAGGTCAGTACTCTGTCTGGTCCACTCCAGAAGGCGCATTCTTTTCTGTTGAAGCCATTCTGTTGTTGATTTACTTCTGTGTTTTGGGTCGTTGTCCTGTTGCATCACCCAACTTCTGTTGAGCTTCAATTGGCGGACAGATAGCCTAACATTCTCCTGTGAATTCATTTTTCCGTTAATGATCGCAAGCTGTCCAGGCCCCGAGGCAGCAAAGCAGCCCCAAACCATGATGCTCCCTCCACCATACTTTACAGTTGGGATAAGGTTTTGATGTTGGTGTGCTGTGCTGTGCCTTTTTTTGTGTGTTCCTTCCAAACAACTCAACTGTAGTTTCATCTGTCCACAGAATATTTTGCCAATAACACTGTGGAACATCCAGGTGCACTTTTGCAAACTTCAGACGTGCAGCAATGGGTTTTTTTTGTACAGCAGTGGCTTCTTCCGTGGTGTCCAACCATGAACACCATTCTTGTTTAGTGTTTTACGTATCGTAGACTGGTCAACAGAGATTTCTGTACGTCTTTAGCTGACACTAGGATTCTTAATCTCATTGAGCATTCTGCGCTGTGCTTTTGCAGTCATCTTTGCAGGATGGCCACTCCTAAAGAGAGTAGCAACAGTGCTCAACTTTCTCCATTTATAGACAATTTGTCTTACCTTGGACAGATGAACATCAAGGCTTTTAGAAATACTTGTGTAACCCTTTCCAGCTATATGCAAGTCAACAATTCTGAATCTTAGGTCTTCTGAGATCTCTTTTGTTCGAGGCATGGTTCACATCAGGCAATGCTTCTTGTGAATAGCAAGCTCTAACCTCGCCTCATTGATTGGACTCCAGGTTAGCTGACTCCTGACTCCCATTAGCTTTTGGAGAAGTCATTAGCCTAGGGGTTAACATACTTTTTCCAACCTACACTGTGAATGTTTAAATGATGTATTCCATATAGACAAGAAAAATACAATAATTTGTGTGTTATTAGTTTAAGCACACTGCTTTTCAAGATGGCAACCGGAAAGTCTAGCGTGTTAGCAGTGTTTTTTATCCACGCTTTTATATTAACCTTTATAGATACTGGCCCCTTTTGTACATCAAGTCGATGTCCTTTTGACAAAGTATGCGGTTTTAATCAGAAGATCAGGTTCAAAGACCAGATTGGCACTAAGCATTTTGGCCAGTTTGGCCTCCAAAAGAGCGATTATGGTTGGGGGAAAACACCAAATAGATGGTGGAAACCTAATAATTACCCTATGCCTGTTGCTGTCTGGAGATGTCCATCAGTGCCCCGGACTGTTTTCTAGCGATAAATCCATTCGCTATAATAGAGAGGGTCAGAAGGGAAAGAGCAATGACCATCTCTTTCAAATGCCAGCGCGAATCCTGGAAGGAGTTTCATTGCGGCGATTGGACTGTCAACACTCATCTCAAGTGAACAATTTCAGCTGACAGTTCCAACAGAGGAAGAGAACTTGACTCTAGAAAATGTGTTTTCCACGAGAGGACTACACATCCTTCATCTCAACGTTAGAAGTCTTCTTCCTAGGAAAATTTGCTTACTCTAGTAACTGTAAGGTGGGAGAGCTTTGCTATACCGAAACATGGTTGGATGGTTCGATAAAAAACGCTGAGATTGAAGTTGAAAATTATGTAGTAATTAGAAGAGACTGCAATCACAAAGGCGGGGGAGTTTGTATTTATGTAAGATCAGATATTGGGTTCAACTATAGATCAGATTTAAACCATGATGAGATTGAAGCTGTGTGGTTGGACATTTTATTACCGAAATGTAAACCTATTATAGTTGGATGTCACGATCTTCTATAGGGACGGACCAAGGCGCAGCGAGGTATCCAGTATACATACTTTATTTATGGACTGTAACTGGGAAAAACAATAAACAAACGAAGATCGAAACAACGGAACGTAACATAGAATAAACACTTAAGCTACGAACCCAAACATTAACCCACAAAACCCTAGTGCAAAACCACAAACATATATATGGTTCCCAATTAGAGGTAACGACAATCAGCTGCCTCTAATTGGGAACCATTAACCCAACATAGAAAATCACACCTAGAACCAAAAAACCCTACACCAAAAACTAAACTAAACACGCCAGCCTGTAAACTCAGGCCTGGACATGACAGTAACCCCCCCAAAGGCGCGGACTCCGACCGCGCCAAAAGCCCATGGGGGGGGGTCTTCGGGTGGGAACGGGCCGTGTTGGACTCACGATGCGCACTGGAACTCTGGTGCGGGGAGCAGGAACGGGCCATGTTGGACTTACGATGCGCACTGGGACTCTGGTGCGGGGAGCAGGAACGGGCCGTGCTGGACTCACGACGCGCACAGGGATCCTGGAGCGTGGTACAGGGACAGTACATGCTGGGCCCACGACGCGCACAGGGATCCTGGAGCGTGGAGCAGGGACAGTACATGCTGGGCACACGACGCGCACAGGGATCCTGGAGCGTGGAGCAGGGACAGGACGTGCTGGGCTCTCTATGCGCACATGGGGCCTGGTGCGCGTAGGAAGGGACAGAACGTGCTGGGCTCTCAATGCGCACAGGAGGCCTGGTGCGCGGAGCAGGGACAGGACGTGCTGGGCTCTCTATGCGCACAGGGGGCCTGTTGCGCGGAACAGGGACAGGACGTGCTGGGCTCTCTATGCGTACAGGAGGCCTGGTGCGCGGAGCAGGGACAGGACGTGCTGGGCTCTCTATGCGCACAGGGGGCCTGGTGCAAGGAGCAGGGACAGGACGTGCTGGGCTCTCTATGCGTACAGGGGGCCTGGTGCGCGGAGCAAGGACAGGACATGCTGGGCTCTCTATGCGCACAGGGGGCCTGGTGCGCAGAGCAGGGACTGGACATACTGGGCTCTCTAAGCGTACAGGGGGCCTGGTGCGCGGAGCCGGCACCCTTCTACCCGGCTGTTCACTCACCCTCGCCTCACAGATGATGGGAGCTGGAATGTCGCGCACCGGGCTGTGGGCGCGAACCGGAGACACTGTACGCAGAGCCGGTGCAGGATATCCTGGTCCGAAGAGGCGCACCGGAGACCAGGAGCGCTGAGCCGGCACCACTCTTCCAGGCTGCACACTCAACCTAGCCCGACAGATAAGGGGAGCTGGAATTTCGCACACCGGTCTTTGAACGCGCACTGGAGACACCGTGCGCATCACAGCATAGCACGGCGTCTTACCAGTGCGACGCTCCCTCCATAAAGCACGAGGAGTTAGCTCAGGAGTCCACCCTGAAACAGCCAACCTCCCGAGGTGCCCCCCCAAAAAAACGAAGATCGAAACAACGGCACGTAACATAGAATAAACACTTAAGCTACGAACCCAAACATTAACCGACAAAACCCTAGTGCAAAACCACAAACATATATATGGTTCCCAATTAGAGGTAGCGACACTCAGCTGCCTCTAATTGGGAACCATTAACCCAACATAGAAAATCACACTTAGAACCAAAAAACCCTACACCAAAAACTAAACTAAACACGCCAGCCTGTAAACTCAGGCCTGGACGTGACATTGGAACCTGTTATAGACCACCAGACCAGTACAAGTTTTATGAATTGTTGGAGGAGACTTGTTCCAACTCTATAGACTTTGGTAAATCAGAGGTTATTGTTACTGGTGATTTTAATACAGATATGCTCAAAAAGGGCCATGCTACTTTTAAAGCGCTTAAGAATTTTTGTAATGTATTTGCTTTATACCAGCAGATTAATGAGCCCGCCAGGGTCTGTCCTTCTACCCAAACCATCATTGACCTTGTGTTGGTGTCGGATAGATAAAGGATATCAAACAGTGGGGTTGTAAACTATGGGCTCAGTGATCATTCCATAATTTTCTGTAGTAGGAAGGTTCAGAAAACCGTTTTTAATTACCATAACTTAATAAAAATTAGGGCTATGAAGAATTATTGTGCAGATATTCTTGTTAATTGTCTGAGCAAATTAGACTGGTCTGCTGTATTGAAATGCAATGAGGTGGAGAATGCCTGGGGCAATTTTAAATCATTGTTTTTACATGCTGTAGATAAGCAGGCTCCAGTAAAAAAGTTTAGAATTAAGCAAAGAACAGAACCATAGATACATTTTAAAGGCAATTAAGCGTCGAAATTAACGCTTTCTGGAGTTTAGTTGTCACAACTTCAACGTCACCGGTTTTCTAACCATCACCGCTCCCCTTTTCGTGTTCTGTTGGTTTTGTCTTGATTGTACACACCTGTTGTTTATTTTCTCCCAATCACGCACCTGTTTATATTCCTTCCTTCCCCTCTTCCCCTTGTGCATGATTATTATGTTGGTATCTTTGATCGTTGTTCCCAGTCTGTGTACTGAGGGATATTTGATCTTGGTTCTCGTAACTGTCGGGTTGCTTGTGTTTGCGCCCGTTTATTTTCTTGATATCGTGTGGGTATTTTGCTTCGCCAGAGTTATTGTTTTGGACTGGTGACCTGATTAAATACCTTTTACACGCAAACTACCTCCTGCACCTGGCTCTTTCCACAACGGAACCACTGCCATTACATTAGTAAATTCATGGCAGATTATATATTTATAGACTATAAGAAATTAAGAAATTAGGTCAAAAGGATGATACAGAAGGCCAAGAAAGAATATTTTAATGACAAAATAGTTGAAAATAGGAACAATCTGAGTAAATTATGGAAGTGTCTGAAGCTGTTAGGTTACAGTAACAGATTAAAGACCAAAGCTCTCAATCTTAGCTTGGACATTGGAGGAAAGGTTACATCAGACAAGACCATGGTTGCAGACAGTCTGAATGTCTATTTTACAACTAAAGCTAATACATTAGTTAGCAAGTTACCTTGTTAATCAGGTTGCTATGGGGAGAGTCATGTCCAACAGTTTTACTCACAGCAGTAAATGCTCAAGTAACTGATTTTTTATTTGAAAAGGTGTCTGAGTCAACTGTGCTAGAGAGGCTGAAAGAACTTGGCCATTCCAAATCAACTGGCCTTGACAACATTCCTGCCAGATTTCTAAAGGATGCTGCGGTAATTATCACCCCCTGTGTAACTCACATTGTGAATCTGTCTATTGAACTAGGGTGTTTTCCCAGTGAACTAAAACTTGCAAGGGTCATTCCTTTACATAAAAAAGGGAATAAGTTAGATCATGGAAACTATCGTCCTGTCTCAATCCTGTGTGCTTTATCGAAGGTCATGGAAAAGATTATGTTCAAGCAGATTGACAGTTATATTTCCTTACATAACCTATTCTATGAGCTCCAATCTGGCTTCAGGAAATCCCATTCCACTGACACCTGTCTACTATATCTGACTGATCACATAAGGAAGGAGGGAGATTTTGAGGTATGGTTATGTTAGATCTCCAAAAGGTGTTCGATACAGTGGATCATGACATTCTGTTAACTTCTTTGGGAGCAGCGCACGAGGTGACCTTTTTGGAGAGCCTGGCGTGCCCAAAGTAAAATGCCTCCCATTCAGGCCCAGAAAATAGGATATGCACATATTTAGTACCATTGGATAGGAAACACAAAGTGTTAAAATGTTGTCTGTGAGTATAACAGAACGGATATGGCAGGCAAAAACCTGAGGAATTTCTGTCCTGGAAAAAGTGGTTTTGACACATTGCCTCATTTAGAACCCCTCCCTTATGAAAATGCCCATATAAGGGCATATGAATGCAGTACGTATTGCTTCCTCTGGATGTCAACAGTCTCGAGAAAGTGTTCTGATTATTTTTAGATGCTTTTAGAGCATAGAAGAAGACGAATAAGGAAGTGACCACACAGATGTCAATAGAAGTAAATGCGCGTTCACGGCTGGCGCGCTCTTTGGTTTTTTCCTTTCTTATCGCCCAGTTTATATTCCGGTTTAAATATTATACTATTTATACATAAAAGTGTTCCTAAGGATACATTTAAAATTATGTTTGATTGTTCTTGGACAAGTTTATAGGTATAAGTTGAACGTGTTCTCTTCACGTTTCAATGGAGGAGTCAACGCTATATTTTCTCATTATAACGCGCCAACCAAACGGAGATTTATGGATATAATACATTACTTTTTCTAACAAAAGAACCATGGATTGTCTTCGTTGGACACTTGGGAAGCCTTCAGCAGAAGTTCTTCAAAAGGTAATTGATTTGTTTCCGCTGTGAAATGTGTTATGTGTGAACCATGATGGCTTATGAATTTATGGTAATGGGAAAAATATGTGGGGTGCTATCCTCAAACAATCAAATGTGGTGCTTTCGCCGTAAAGCCTTTTTGAAATCTGACAAGAGAACGTGTTCAAGTTATACCTCTCATCTTTTCACAAACAAATCAAATATCATTAATAATGCATCCTTATGTATCCTTTTATGAATAATAGTGATCATATTTTACACGGATGGTAACTGAAACGTTATAAGAGGAAAAGAAAGCTGGGCGTGACCACGTTCTCGTGAACGGGAACGGTTGTTTACCTTTTTCCCTTCCTGTAGTCTGTCTTCTTCTATAAGGATCTCCTCAGGGCTATATCCTCTAGACACTTTCCAGAGACTGTTGACATCCAGTGGAAGCCATAGGTACTGCAACCTGTGTCCTATCTCCCATTGACTTATATAACCAGGCATTCAAAGTGAGAGGAGGGCAAAAGAAAAAGGATTTCCGGACAGAAATGTCTCTGGTTTTTGCCTGCTATATCTGTTCTGTTATACCCACAGACTATATCTTAATGGTTTTATAAACTTCAGAGTGTTTCCTATCCAATAGTACTAATTATGTGCATATCCTAGTTTCTGGCCCTGAGTGGCAGGCATTTAACTTTGGGCACATCAGACAGGCGAAAATTCGGAAAATGGGACCCTACCCCTAAGCGGTTAATCAGCTTCTGGATATGCCACACCTGTTAGGTGGATGGATTATCTTGGCAAAGAGAAATGCTCACTAACAGGGATGTAAACAAATTTGTGCACAAAATTTGAGAGAAATAAGCTTTGTGTGTATGGAACATTTCTGGGATCTTTTATTTCAGCTCATGAAACATGCGACACACACTTTACATGTTGTGTTAATATTTTTGTTCAGTGTAAATAGTATATCCCACACATTTATTGTATTGTAATATATGTTTTTCCATATAAGCATGAAGGAAAGGTATGTGGGCAGCTTTGGAAGAGAAAAGAAGATAGATTGCATTTATTGTTAGGCTAATATCATTTTCTATCCATCTTCTCCCATCCATACAGGAATTAAAAGGCTCAATACTCAATATTGCCGTCCATGTTGATTCCAACATGCCAAAGCAAGACTCTGTCGTTTGGACTTTAAGTGCATCAAAATTTATTGAACAATATCCCAAGCCCTAGATGTCACCGAAAAGCACCACATTATTGAAATCTTGGCTCAGAGTAATTTTAGTGCTTAATTGCATTCAACCCATGCTGAGGATTCACCTACTAGTAAGCCTCATAAGGGAAATGATGCATGTTGCCTGGGAAACAATCAAGCTAAGACTTAAAGTAAATATATTACTGTGCTTCTCCGACATATTTAGACTTAACTGAGCCTCCCCTTCTACTCTCTGACTTGACTGGGGGGACCATAATTCAGATCAATCTTTCTGAGGACAAAAAGGTTAAGAAGGTATACTGATTGAGTATGCCCTTGGTCAAAAACTATGGAGAACAACATTTCAGGCATGTTCAGGGCCTACCTCATTCACGTTTTCAAAGGCATTGATGATGTCGTAGGGCAGGCAGGACAGCAGGTCAATGACGAACCAGGTCTTCAGGTAGTTCATTCGAATCAGCTTTGGGTCCGAAATGACCTCTCCACCAGGCCCAACGAAGGTGGTGTGGAAGTTGAGCACAATGTCCACAAGGAAGATGACATCTACCACGCTGTCCAGCACGAGCCAGGCCAAATTGTTCTGCTTGGTCTTGAAAGAGACATTGTAGGGCACCATGATGGCTGTGTAGAAGGTGAGGATGAGGATGACCCAGTCCCAGGTGGTCTTAAAGGTGCAGTAATGGAGGATGATGTGGGGCGGCGTCTTGGGCGCCTCCTGCTTGTACTGGGGGAGAATGTCTGAGCCCAGCTGGAGAGCCTGAGGTCCACATAGAAAAGAGGAAGGCTGTTAAAGTAACCCTTTATATTAAGAGTATTGTTTCAGATGCTGTTTACCTGATATCTACTTGCTGTGCCTATAATAAGTATTAACCCTCGTTGTGTTACAAAGTGTAATTGAAATTGATTTAATTTGGATTTTCTTTGTCATTGATCTGCATACACAAATACTCCATAATGTGAAAGTGAAAAGTACATTCTATAAATGTTCACAAATGAAAATGTATTAACTCAAATGTATTGGTTGTAAAATTATTTACCCCCTTTGTTATGGCAAGCC
This sequence comes from Brachymystax lenok tsinlingensis, assembly GCA_030435695.1. Taxonomy (NCBI): domain Eukaryota; kingdom Metazoa; phylum Chordata; class Actinopteri; order Salmoniformes; family Salmonidae; genus Brachymystax; species Brachymystax lenok. Next base: position 14,002,987 of record CM059796.1, read on the forward strand.
TAAATTAGTTAATGAGAAAAAATTGGCTTAACAAATCACATAATAAGTTGCAGGGGTCAACATGATTTTTGAAAGATTTCCCCACACATACAACCCCTGTAAGGTTCCTCAGTCGAGTAGTGAATTTCAAGCACAGAGTAAACTACAAGACCAATGCCTCATAATGAAGAACAGCGATTGGTCGATGGGAAAAAGTAACAAATCAAACACTGAATATAAAAATGATATTATTTTATGCCAATACAATTGCTCTGTGAAAGAGATTTTGTTTAACAGGTAATGTTTTTTTTCTCAAAGGTACACCCGTTTTCAATACCTTTCAATACCTCACCTGGCGAGGATAACGACACTGAGCCTTTTTCTAAAATGTTTTATGAGATTGGAGAACAAATTGGGAGTGATTTTACACCATTCCACCATACAGAATCTCTTACAATGTTCAGGTCCGGAGACTGACATGGCCATTGCAAAATGTATATTTCTTTGGTCATTTAACAATTTATTTGTGGATTTTGATGTGTGTCTTGCTGAACATTAGGATAATGTTTTACAGCTTTGTCATTCCATTTTTTTAATCATCTTATTAAATCAGTTAATATATTTTACATGTGATAAGGCCACACAGAGGGTCAGAGATTATTACAGACACCTGTGATAATCTGAAGGAACTAAAATGGACACTAGATGTCTTGTGATAGATTACGTAAAATACTTGAAATATACCAACATTTTGGTAGTTTGCTGGTAAACTTCGAAAGTTTCCAGTAATATACCTTACCTTTACAACCATACCTAGGACCAGTGGAAGAAAAATAGCCCCATAACATCAAAGATCCACCACCATATTTTACAGTAGGTGTGAATTTCTTTTCTGCTTATGCATCCTTATTTTGATGCAGAATGCACCACTGGTGTGGGTGGCCAAAGAGCTCTATTTCCATGTAATCTGACCATAGCACCGGTTCCAATCCAATTGTCAATGCCGTTCCGCTAACTCCAGGCGTTTACATTTGTTGGATGATGTAAAAAAAGAGCTCTTTGGCCACACACACCAGTGCGTCCAAAGAAAGATGCATATGCAGAGAGGAACCCCATACTTCCTATAAAATATGATGGTGAATCTTTTATGTAATGAGGCTATTTTGCTTCCACTGGTTCAGGGGCCCTCGTTAGGGTCAACGGCATCATGAACTTTATGCACTACCAGGTCATTTTACTCAAAAACCTGGTTGCCTCTGCCAGGAGGCTGAAACTTACTTCCTATGAGGGTATTTTCATACATACAGTTGAAGTCGGAAGTTTACATACACTTAGGTTGGAGTCATTAAACCTTGTTTTTCAACCACTCCACAAATTTCTTGTTGACAAACTATAGTTTTGGCAAGTCGGTTAGGACATCTACTTTGTGCATGACACAAGTCATTTTTCCAACAATTGTTTACAGACAGATTATTTCACTTATAATTCACTGTATCACAATTCCAGTGGGTCAGCTTGGAAAAATCCAGAAAATTATGTCATGGCTTTAGAAGCTTCTGATAGGCTAATTGACATCATTTGAGTCAATTGGAGGTGTACCTGTGGATGTATTTCAAGGCCTACCTTCAAACTCAAAAGTCAAAGTCACCATTATTAGTCAGTTGTACAACCGAATGCCTTCAACCGAAATGTTTCTTCCTCATTTAACCCAACCCCTGTGAATCAGAGAGGTGCGGGGGGCTGCCTTAATCGACATCCACATCTTCGGCGCCCGGGGAACAGTGGGTTAACTGCCTTGTTCAGGGGCAGAACAACATATTTTTTCCTTGTTAGCTCGGGGATTCGAACTTGCAACCCTCCGGTTACAAGTCCAACGCTCTAACCACTAGGCTACCTCAGTGCCTATTTGCTTGACATCATGGGATAATCAAAAGAAATCAGCCAAGACCTCTGAAAAATACCTGTAGACCTCCACAAGTCTGGTTCATCCTTGGGCGCAATTTCCAAACGCCTGAAGGTACCACGTTCATCTGTACAAACAATAGTACGCAAGTATAAACACCATGGGACCACGCAGCTATCCTACCGCTCAGGAAGGAGACGCGTTCTGTCTCCTAGATATGAACGTACTTTGGTGCAAAAAGTGCAAATCAATCCCAGAACACCAGCAAAGGACCTTGTGAAGATGCTGGAGGAAACAGGTACAAACGTATCTATATCCACACTAAAACGAGTCCTATATTGACATAACCTGAAAGGCCGATCAGCAAGGAAGAAGCCACTGCTCCAAAACCGCCATAAAAAATCCAGACTATGGTTTGCAATTGCACATGGGGACAAAGATCGTACTTTTTGGAGAAATGTCCTCTGGTCTGATGAAACAAAAATAGAACTGTTTGGCCATAATGACCATCATTATGTTTGGAGGAAAAATGTGGAGCCTTGCAAGCCGAAGAACACCATCCCAAACGTGAAGCACGGGGGTGGCAGCATCATGTTGTGGGGGTGCTTTGCTGCAGGAGGGGCTGGTGCACTTCACAAAATAGATGGCATCATGAGGGAGGATATATTATGTGGATATATTGAAGCAACATCTCAAGACATCAGTCAGGAAGGTAAAGCTTGGTCGCAAATGGGTCTTCCAAATGGACAATGTCCCCAAGCATACTTCCAAAGTTATGGCAAAATTGCTTAACAACAAAGTCAAGGTATTGGAATGGCCATCACAAAGCCCTGACCTCAATCCTATAGAAATTGTGTGGGCAGAACTGAAAAAGCGTGTGCGAGCAAGGAGGCCTACAAACCTGACTCAGTTACACCAGCTCTGTCAGGAGGAATGTGCCAAAATGTACACAACTTATTGTGGGAAGCTTGTGGAAGGCTACCCAAAATGTTTGACCCAAGTTAAACAATTTAAAGGCAATGCTACCAAATACTAATTGAGTGTATGTAAACTTCTGACCCACTGGGAATGTGATGAAAGAAATACAAGCTGAAAAAAATAATTCTCTATTCTGACATTTCACATTCTAAAAATAAAGTGGTGATCCGAACTGACCTAAAACAGGGAATTTTTACTAGGATTAAATGTCAGGAATTGTGAAAAACTGAGTTTAAATGTATTTGGCTAAGGTGTATGTAAACTTCCGACTTCAACTATATCTATTTTACCACTTAGTGTATTAGAATGGTCTAAATGTTAGTTTTGGTCCCATATCACTTGCACCCAATGACTACATCAAGCTTGCAACTCTACAAACTCGTTGGGTGAATTTGCAGTTTGTTTTGGGTATATTTGTAGTTTGTTTTAGGTGTATTTTGGGGCATTAGTAACTAAGGTAATTTTCTTTCGAAATGAAGATGTATCTGAACACTTAAATTCATCCTGATGCTGCCATGATTAATAAAATGTAAGAATGGATCATACATGATGATGAGTATGAAAGGCTATAACAGATGCTAACCTCTAACCATTACCAATTGTCACGATCGTCTGAAGAAGTAGACCAAGGCGCAGCGCGGTTGTAGTTCCACATATTTAATAAAGTGAACTTTCAAAATACAAAACAAAGAACAAACAATCAAATAAATGTAGCACAACACAGCACATACAAATAGACACAGTACAATCACCCACAACCCAGGTTGGGGAATGAACAAACTATATAGGATTCCCAGTTAGAGGCAACGAACAACAGCTGCCTCTAATTGGGAACCACACAAAACCAAAACAGAGAAAACACTAGAAACCGCGTGACAGCACCCCCAAAGGTGCGGACTCCGACTGCACAAACCGGACTGAGAGGGCGCACTGCAGGTCTGATGCGAGGAGCCGGCATAGGTCTCACCGGACTTATGACTCGCACCTCAGGGCGTGTGCGGGGAGCTGGCACTGGACGCTCCTGGCTGGGCAGACGCTCCTCCAGGCGCCTGCGCTGCAGCTCCTTCCTTGCCTTTACCTCTCTCCTGTATTTTTCCTTGAACTGCTCTGTGTTCCTCCATTCGGGCTTTCTCCTCGACCGACAGCCCCATGTGCCCCCCTCCCAAAAAATCTTGCGACTGCTTTGGCCGTGGACCCCGGCGTCACCGCTGTGTTTCCCTCTTCCTTGGCGACTCCCGCCAAGGAAGGGTCTCGCTATGGCCCATTATCTCCTCCCAGGTCCAGAATACCTTCTCCTTCTGCGCCTGGGCACGCTGCTTGGTCCTTTGGTGGTGGGTGATTCTGTCACGATCGTCTAAAGTAGTAGACCAAGGCGCAGCGTGGTTGTAGTTCCACATATTTAATAAAGTGAACTTTCAAAATACAAAACAAAGAACAACCGATCAAATAAATGTAGCGCATCACAGCACATACAAATAGACACAGTACAATCACCCACAACCCAGGTGGGGGAATGAACAAACTATATAGGATTCCCAGTTAGAGGCAACGAACAACAGCTGCCTCTAATTGGGAACCACACAAAACCAAAACATAGAAAACACTAGAAACCCCTAGTCACGCCCTGACCTAACACACTATAGAGAACCCAGAGGGCTCTCTATGGCCAGGGCGTGACACCAATAACAAGAAAGGTTAGCATTTTGGTGAGTATCATCGTTGTGCCTCTAACATTCTCACTCATCATTATTCATGATTGTTCTCAGAAACATGAGTATTCAGAAACATCTTCTAATCTCACTTACAAAAAAGTGACTACAAAATGACAACTGACATCATTCACTACTATTGGGCAAGACATGACACAAACACACCCAAAACAAACTGCAAATGCATCTAATGTATTTGTAGAGTCACAACCTTGATATAGATATTGTGTGCAATTATATGATAATTTGTCCAAATACTTATGATTTCTTCTGACGGGGGGAACTAGGTACATCCAGTGATTTTATGTCTAAATGGTCAAACAGATACGTATGAAAATATCCTCAAATGAAAGATAACATTCTGAACTGTCGAAACATATTAATCATTTGATTTCAAATCCAAGATGCTGTAGTACAGAGCCAACATTTTTAAAAGTATCTTGACTGTCCAAATACATATGGTCAGGACTGTATTTTTTTCCAGTGAGATGCTCCAGTGAGATGCTCACCTCAGCCAGTCTGGAGTGCTTGTGGCTGACCTCGTTGACTTGGTTCATAGGCGTCAGCTGCTGCATGTTGCTGCGGCTGTTGCTGGTCAGTGCCCGCGTCAGCCGGGCAAACTTGTTCCATCCTGCCAGAGATGAGCAGGAGACCATTGAGCAAAAACACCACGAAAAAATACTATTCTCTGGCCATTGTCTTAATCTTCTATCATATATTTACTTACATCAGAGAGGCCATTAGTAAACTTAAACTGTAGGTCTCCTCTTATGGACAAAAACTTCCAGGAAGACCACAGGACACATTTGTGGGCACAATCTGCAGTGACTCTGGTTTCAGAATACAGGGTCTCCCAGCTATAAAGGATAGATAGCTAATGGCATACCACCATTTGGTGTATTGCATGGACAAAAGCGAGAAAGCCTAATTTTCACCACCTGAGGCAATCTAATTCATATATTATGTGTGTACCAAAGGGGAGTACTACAAAGTGAGTTAGAGGATATAGTGGTCTAATTTGGTCAACTATGAGTTCAACTCGGGATAACCGTTGACACGAAAGTAGCTCACCTTTTAGCAAGGTACATTTCTATGGCAACGAATCCTTCAGAACTAACCTGCTCCGTCCGGGGCAGGTTGACTCAGGGCTAACTCCACTTATCCTGAATGAAGTGTTTGAGCCGCGAGTTGAGGACCAATGAAATCAGATTCCCTCCCTCGCAATTATTGCATCATCATCCAATTCACTTGATGAAGATGACTGAATAAATATTTTATTAATCAATAGTTTTTTTGTGTAAAATAATTGAAATACAGTACATACATACATTACACATTTAGAAATGACAGGATGCATTTGAAACTTCATGCACAGGAAAACTTTATGACTTAATAAAGTTGACTTAATTTTATCAATAGGAGTGGGAAAAAAAGTGTAACAATGCACACCAAAGATGGCATTAACAATAAGTAATGAAAGAAACCGGCCACCTCTAATAGCCTATTTCACACCATAGCCTGCTGAATTTGTTGATTTGGCAAATATGCAAATGTGGCACTCATTCGCCAATGGATTGGTGTTTCAGCACTGTCTAAAAGGAGAGTTCAGCTTGCTGGGCTTATCCACGTGTGACATGCGAGTACAGTTACAAGCCTGGCTGGAGTTAACGGCAGGTGGAGGATCAATATCCACCTTCGTAACATGGATGAAGTCTGAGCTGGAATGTGAAGCTAACTGAAGTTGGCTGGCTTTATAAAATCCTGAGTAGATCTAGCTGGCACCGTAGTGTACCACTCTGCTCTCCGTCTATAACCTTACATGTCCCTGTCAACAAGCTACAAACATAACCAACGCTCTTTTCTTCTGGAGCTTTTAGGAAGATTGTAATGCCCTGAGGGACCTAATAAGAGTACAACATCTACTTTTGACTTCAAACTGAATGGCAGCATTATGGTGTGAGACATGAGAACCCAGCTGAGCGTCTCGTTTGATGCAAGCCCTATCATACATTATTTAACAGCCCAAAGTTTTCTTTTTAACCACTCTTCCACAGCTTTAGGAGGCTGATGGCTTTGGCCTTTGGAGTTTTGGAAAAGAGAGACGCGCAGAATGCATAGTTAAGTCCAGATTTCCTTTAAAGGATCGTTGACTGCTTCTACGCACGCCAGTGGTAGGTTTCGCAGACAAAATCTGGTTTTGCTTGGATAAATAAAAAAGATAATGTTAAAGTTCCATTGAAGTCATTTTTGGTGAATGTAAACCGATAACAACAAGAACATATGACATCACAAAGCCAAGTCCCTTGTGGACTTTTTTCTCTGCCCATCACCCACGACAATGCAGAGAAAAGCAAGCAGAGAAATACTGAAGCACAGACACATTAAATCATTCAAGGGTTAAGGGGGTGAATTCAACCATGTTCAATGATTGGTGGGGCGGATTAAAATAGTTTGCTGGCCTGTCTCAGCCCTTTCAGTTCAGCACGCAAATAAAGTGTGAGCCATATGGGAGGGCAAAAAAAGTAACTTATTCAGGCCAACCTCTCTAATGCTAACTGTTTGTTTTGTATACTATGTGTATCACACAGCAGTGTGCTTGCAAGGAATTAAAGCTATAAAGCTGAGGGATGGCAGTGTTTCCCATTTATGCATTTATAATGTAGATGTATGCCCCAGGAAGTCCCCATCCGCCGGCTGTTTAGAAACAATGCAGTAAACGTTGGGTTATGATGGGGTTAGACAGTTGAACTAAGCTCACAAGACATTCTTCAAGATACAATGGTTATATCATTCATTTAAATGATAGAAACTGCTGTCAAATATCACATTGGGCCTTTAAACAAATGAAAATTCAAGTTACTTAACCTCAGTCATCCTGACAGTTGGTGTAAGCTATTTCTCAACATAATTAACAGAATGAGGTCCAGTTGGCTGTTAAATGAATGAGCATTCCTTTTGTGATGGACATAAGCAGTTGCATCTGTCACTCCATCAAATATGAAGTGAGTTGTCCTTGCCATCTGCTTGCCATTACATACTTAGTCACACTGCTGCACATGATCCCCAGGGATGTGTCGGTGTGGACCCAGAGGGAGACGCACACATCCATCTATTCAGACAAACAACATCTGGGCCAATAAGTACAGTGTGTGGCCATGTCACATGTAGCTACAGTATGCCCTGTAAACCAAATTTGGTTATGTGAATGTTTCCAGAACAGTTCATTAGATTATCAGCAAAGGTGTAAGAACATTGCCAAAAAGTATCAGTATAAACATAAAATCTGTCCAGTTTTACGCATCATCAAACAATGTTCGTTTTAGGGTGCTCAGAACATTCCCTTGATGTTGCAAGAATGTTCACCCCAAAAAAATGTTTGTTCTTCCCAAAACATTCAAACAGACTATCGCATATCCTTTGACAGTGATGAAGCCAAATATGTTTTCCTTTTGCTTGGGCCAATAGGGTAAAGGGTTGCCTCAACAAGAGGCGGTCTACCTGGCCCAGAAGAAATATAAAAGTGTGTTTAAGATGAGGAACTGAAGATGTCTACAATGTTTGAGATGGTCTAAAAATTCTAACCACAAGGCAAATTAGAAACGTATCTTTGTCTTTTTAATCACCAGTTGGTTTCTCTCAAATGAAACACCTTATATATTTTGATCACAGCTCTCTGTTGATAGACAAACTACACAGTTTAATGTTGCTGCTAGCAAGAGAGACCAACAAGAGAGAGGAAGGTGGGTGAAGAAAGAGATCTCACACTGCACATAAATCACATATACCAGAGGAGAGCCCTGTCACTCAGTCTTCCATTCTCTAGAAAGAACCATGGCCAGACATAAGCTGACAGCTTATCTGTCTTGCAACACTCCTCTGCTGCTGAAGTTTGTGGCATCAAGTGCATAACATGTGATCTCCAATAAGCCCTCTGCTATCAACCTTGTAGTGATTAGTTAAAAACATCTGTGGGTTGTAAGATGCCAGGACATCCCTTCCCTTATCAAAATAAGGGCAACGTGCAAAGCCTTACAGCATAACTAACGACACCTCTCACCCACTCCATGACCAATGCAAACCTCTTCAGACGAGGAAACAAAGCCCCACTTTACAGAACCGCCAGAACACAAAAAAATAAAACATCCAAGCAACCATCAGCCTACTGAACAAGGGACAACAGCATGTTCTATTAGTTGACAGGTAACAAACTCTTAAAGGATGTGCGAGTCATATACACATCCCAAATCCTCAAACAGGTCCTGGGCCAATAATAGATTCTTTGAATACATAAAGAAAGCCCACACACAGTATGCCCCAGCTGCTTGGATGTCATCCACAACACACTAGACAACTTTATGTCTGCAATAGCCTTTATTAGGTCACGTGGGAACAGAATATACTTTGTTCAGGCTTTTTACTTAATTGATATTAGGTCTCTTACCCTTGGTGGATTCGTCCTCAATAGGCTGCTTGAAGACAGTTATGTCTTTGAAGGTACACAGGAACAGAACCACCTTGTCGTTCTCATTCCTGATGGGAGCCACCTGCATGTAGAGCCATATGGGTGTCCCTGCAGAGTAAAAGAGGAGAAGGGAACCAAGGAAGGAGTGTAAAAGGCTACATAATAAGAAAATGTGTGGTATCATTAGGTCATATCTGGTACTTATTTATATTTAAACACAAATGGCAACTACAGATGTAGGCTCTTAATTTGAGCCAGTTTACTACAGCAGGAATATAAACTTGCAGCAACAGAAAATTATTATGGGGATTATGATTAATGGACATTTTTGTCGAGGTTCATACAGTTTTCATAAGGGGAAATCCATTCTGAAATGTCTAAGTGGAAATTACAAACTTCAGAAGCTTTTTAAAACCTAAAATACACTACAAGTTAAACATTTCTTGCATTGCACAAAAGTTATCCTGCAACAGGGTGATCAAATTAAGATCCTACATCTGTACCTGGTACTAAATGAAGCCTATTGGGGCTTATTTCAATAGATCCCAATGAATACCAAAGAAACAAACAAGTGTTTTGTTCATAAACTCAGCAAAAAAAGACACTAACAGCTTACAGACAGTAGGCGATTAAGGTCACAGTTATGAAAACTTAGGACACTAAAGAGGCCTTTCTACTGACTCTGAAAAACACAGAAAGAAAGATTCCCAGGGTCCCTGCTCATCTGCGTGAACGTGCCTTAGGCATGCTGCAAGGAGGCATGAGGACTGCAGATGTGGCCAGGGAAATAAATTGCAATGTCCGTACTGTGAGACGCCTAAGACAGCGCAAGGAGACAGGACAGACATCTTATCGTCCTCGCAGTGGCAGACCATGTGTAACAACACCTGCACAGGATCGGTACATCCGAACATCCCACCTGTGGGACAGGTACAGGATGGCAACTGCCCGAGTTACACCAGGAACGCACAATCAGTGCTCAGACTGTCCGCAATAGGCTGAGAGAGGCTGGACTGAGGGCTTGTAGGCCTGTTGTAAGGCAGGTCCTGACCAGACATCACCGTCAACAACGTCGCCTATGGGCACAAACCCACCGTCACTGGACCAAGCGGGACTGGCAAAAAGTGCTCTTCACTGACGAGTTACGGTTTTGTCTCACAAGGGGTGATGGTCGGATTCACGTTTATCGTCAAAGGAATGAGCACCGAGGCCTGTACTCTGGATCGGGATCGATTTGGAGGTGGAGGGTCCGTCATGGTCTGGGACGGTGTGTCACAGCATCATCGGATTGATCTTGTTGTCATTGCAGACAATCTCAACGCTGTGCGTTACAGGGAAGACATCCTCCTCCCTAATGTAGTACCCTTCTTGCAGGCTCATCCTGACATGCCCCTCCAGCATTACAACGCCACCAGCCATACTGCTCGTTCTGTGCGTGATTTCCTGCAAGGAATGTCAGTGTTCTGCCATGGCCAGCGAAGAGCCTGGATCTCAATCCCATTGAGCTCGTCTGGGACCTGTTGGATCGGAGGGTGAGGGCTAGGGCTATTCCACCCAGAAATATCTGGGAACTTGCAGGTGCCTTGGTGGAAGAGTGGGGTAACATCTCACAGCAAGAACTGGCAAATCTGGTGCAGTCCATGAGGAGGAGATGCACTGTGGTACTTAATGCAGCTGGTGGCCACACCAGATACTGACTGTTACTTTTGATCCCCCTTTGTTCAGGGACACATTATTCCATTTCTGTTAGTCACATGTCTGTGGAACTTGTTCAGTTTATGTCTCAGCTGTTGAATCTTGTTATGTTCATACAAATATTTACACATGTTAAGTTTGCTGAAAATAAACGCAGTTGACAGTGAGAGGACGTTTCTTTTTTTGCTGAGTTTATATTGTGCAATTACAATTTTACCAAGTTAATATCTGATTATTTCTATGCCATCGAGTAGATTGCTACCAATTTTGTATCCCTTGACTTCTACATATATACCATTGATACTTAGGAATATTGCAGTTGGAATTGTTGCATAAAGCACCTTTAAGTGTAATGTAATGTAATGTCAGTGAGAATAGAATACTGTAGAATAACTTAATTCCCCTAGTAGGGAACTTCAGTGATAAAATGTGTCTAAAAACAGTAGCCACTTTAACCCCATCCTTACAGGGGAAACCCCCTAAGCTAAATTGACAATGATAGCTAGTGACATCTTTATACTCACTGTTCTTCTTATAGAGCAGCACTTCAAAGCAATGTGATTCATAGTTATCAAAGGTCTGCCTGACCTCATCTATTGTGTTCTTGTCTGTCAGGTCCCCATACATGAAACTGCGGGAGCCAAAGAAGGAGAGGGTCAAAAAGGCATGGTAGGTAGGGTTAGTTTGATAGAGGAAAAAAATATTGAAAGACAGATGGGGAAAACAACGAGAGAGGGTTAGTAGTGCAAACTTGTGTGGCATGAACATTCACACAACAGTCATCATTTTATCACTCACTGAACTGTAATTTTGCTCATGGGATCGTGATGACATTGACTGTCAAATCCTATAGATACAGTGTTTGTGTTGAACAAAAGAGAGGCCTGAGTAAACAAGAGGGAGCTGATGATAACCTCACAACCCTAGGTGAACTGTGGATGAACATGGAACATTGATGCAACATCAGAGTGATTACCCTTTTAAAAAGCTGTGTTTTTGAGTATTTGGGCAGCATTTCCTAAATGTTGGCAGTTGTATCACTCCATATCATGATTAAATATTTCATATTTTGATTTCAACATTAAATTCTTATTCTAAACATCCTGTGGTAAGCCTAAATCAGAATATTTTCTCCATGTAAACTATTGCCATTGTACCCCTGATCAAACCCTAACCTGCTCTGCGGATGACCCTTTGCTGCTCCCTGCCTGCGGTGGGTGAGTCCAGTTACACATCATCACACAATGTTAGTTTTAGGGTGCACAGAACATTCTTCAAAAGTTACCAAAACATTCAGACAGACTATCGCATATTCTTTGACCGTGGTGAAGCCAAATATGTTTCCCTTTTGCTTGGGCCAACAAGAGCCTGTCTACCTGGCCCAGAAAAAAATATTAAAGTTTGTTTTAATTGAGGAGCTGAAGATGTCTAATGTTGGAGATGGTCTTAACCTCAAACAACAAGGCAAAACCTCGATTAGGCTGATATAAATCCTTATTATTTTGTTTGATGATTTAGAATGTTAGTGTATTTTTTTCTATATAGTCTACGCTTCCTCGTTCTGAACTTAGTGCCTTCAGAAAATATTCACACCTTTTCCACATTTTGTTGTTACAAATTGGGATTAAAATTGATTTAATTGTCTCTTTTTCTTTCAACGATATACACAAAATACTCTAATGTTAAAGTGGAAGACAAATGCTAAAAAAAATTTTTTTTATGAAAAATAAAAAACTAATATATATCTTGATTGGATAAGTATTCTACCCCCTGAGTCAATACATGTTAGAATCCCCTTTGTCTTTTTGGGTAAGTCTCTAAGAGTTTTGGACACCTTATACAGTATTTGCCCATTATTCTTTTTTAAACTCTTCAAGCTCTGTCAAGTTGGTTGTTGATCATTGCTAGACAGACATTTTCAAGTCTTACCACTGAGTTTCAGCAGGCCACTCAGGAACATTCAATGTCGTCTTGGTAAGAAACTCCAGTGTATATTTGACCTTCAGTTTTAGGTTATTTTCCTGCTGAATGGTGTCTGTTGGAAAAAAGACTAAACCTGGTTTTCCTCTAGGATTTAGCCTGTGCTCAGTTCTATTCCATTTATTTTTATCCCCCCAAAAAACTATCTAGTCCTTGCCGATGACATGCATACCCATAACATGATGCAGCCACCACCATGCTTGAAAATACGGAGAGTGGTACTCAGTGATGTGTTGTGTTCGATTTACCCCAAACATAATGCTTTGTATTCAGGACAAAAATAATTTCTTTGCCACATTATTTGCAGTATTACTTTAGTGGCTTATTGCAAACAGAATGTATGTTTTGATATATTTGTATTCTGTACAGACTTCCTTCTTTTCACTCATTTAGGTTAGGGTTTAACAATGTTATTGATCCATCCTCAGTTTTCTCCTATCACAGCCATTAAACTCTGTAACTGTTTTAAAATCTCCAAATCCCCAAAATCCCCATCGTGGTGAAATCCCTGAGCAGTTTCCTTCCTCTCCGGCAACTGAGTTAGGAAGGACGCCTGTATCTTTGTTGACTGGTTGTATTGATACACCATCCAAAGCGTAATCAATAACTTCACCATGCTCAAAGGAATATTCAGTCTGTTTTTTTTTACCCATCTACCAATAGGTGCCCTTCTTTGCGAGGCATTGGAAAACCTCCCTGGTCTTTGTGGTTGAATCTGTACTTGAAATTCACTACTCGACTGAGGGATCTTACAGATAATTGTATAAGTGTGGGATACAGAGATGGGTAATCATAAAAAAATCATGTTAACCACTATTATTGCACACAGAGTGAGTCCATGCAACTAATTATGTGACTTTTTAAGCACATTTTTACTGAGCATAGTTAGGCTTGCCATAACAAAAGTGTTGAATACTTATTGACTAAAGACATTTCAGCTTTTAATTTTGTATTCATTTCTAAAAATGTGGGGTATTGTGTGTAGATCAGTGGCACACAATCACAATTTAATCTATTTTAAATTCAGGCTGTAACACATTAAAATGTGGAAAAAGTCAAGGAGTATGAATACTTTCTGAAGGCACTGTATAACACGGGTGGGATATAAGGATGAGTGGGGTTTCGTGACAATGACCACAAGAGCCGCTCACCAATTTGACAGCTCCAACGTGTTATACCTCCGACATCGCCTAAAGAAAAAAAAACAATCATATGCTATGCGATTGTCAGTTACCGCCGGTTAACGCTGATCTGATCTAGGCCTAAGTCTTCAAATTAAAGCCACTTCCGTCAATCCCTCCCATCCTCTCCAACATGAATCTCCTATCATTCTGGTTACACTGATCATTATCAGTTGAAAAATAAAGTATTTTTATGGGAGATATCCCCACAGCAACAGCTTTTGGACCTTTGTCTGCCTATTTCTTAGGAAGGACAGTGTGCAGCAAGTGTGGGTTATTTTCAGAAGCCCCAGTACTGTCAGTGTCTGCAAGTTCGGTGTGCCCAGCTTCAGTAAAGAAACGTAAGCACTCTTGCTATGTGTCAAAGTATCTATTTGGTTCTGTGAGCATGCATAGACATCAAGCCATGGCAAAAATGAGGAGGGAGGGGTGTTTCAAGGGGACAATTTAACGCTCCATCTCCTGCATGACAGCAAATCCCACTCCTTTGGGCATTACAAGTGTGCAGGACACCCTAATTAAATTACTTTAAATTGAGAATGTATCACATCAAAGATATCTCACCATTTCCTCTCCAACAGTTTATAATTCATTAAAGTTTCTACTTATACAGTATGAATAACACCTCCCATCCCACCTCAGCACAAGCAAGCTGATGTTAGACTGTTAAATTGCCAATCCTTGCTTATATACAAGGACAAGCCAGCTGTTTCGGCCATGTAATTGAGCCTTCTTAATCGGAGTGATTCGTTAAAATGAAATCCTGTATACTGGGCCCCCAGGACTGGAGCAGAGAAACCTTAGATTATACTATACAGTCGTGGCCAAAAGTTATGAGAATGACACAAATATTAATTTTCACAACGTTTGCTGCTTCAGTGTCTTTAGATATTTTTGTCAGATGTTACTATGGAATACTGAAGTATAATTACAAGGATTTCATAAGTGTCAAAGGCTTTTATTGACAATTATATGAAGTTGATGCAAAGAGTCAATATTTGCAGTGTTGACCCTTCTGTTTCAAGACCTCTGCAATCCGCCCTCGCATGCTGTCAATTAACTTCTGGGCCACATCCTGACTGATGGCAGCCCATTCTTGCATAATCAATGCTTGGAGTTTGTCAGAATTTGTGGGGTTTTGTTGGTCCACCCTCCTCTTGAGGATTGATCACAAGTTCTCAGTGGGATTAAGGTCTGGGGAGTTTCCTGGCCATGGACCCAAAATATCAATGTTTTGTTCCCCCAAGCCACTTAGTTATCACTTTTGCCTTATGCCAAGGTGCTCCATCATGCTGGAAAATTCTATGTTCATCACCAAACTGTTCCTGGATGGTTGGGAGAAGTTTCTCTCTGAGAAATGTGTTGGTACCATTCTTTATTCATGGTTATGTTCTTAGGCAAAAATATGAGTGAGCCCACTCCCTTGGCTGAGAAGCAACCCCATACATGAATGGTCTCAGGATGCTTTACTGTTGGCATGACACAGGACTGATGGTAGCACTCACCTTGTCTTCTCCAGACAAGCTTTTTTCCGGATGCCCCAAACAATCGGAAAGGGGATTCATCAGAGAAAATGACTTTACCCCAGTTCTCAGCAGTCCAATTCCTGTAACTTTTGCAGAATATCAGTCTGTCCCTGATGTTTTTCCTGGAGAGAAGTGGATTCTTTGCTGCCCTTCTTGACACCAGGCCATCCTCCAAAAGTCTTCGCCTCACTGTGCGTGCAGATGCACTCACACCTGCCTGCTGCCATTCCTGAGCAAGCTCTGTACTGGTGGTACCCCGATCCCGCAGCTGAATCAACTTTAGGAAACGGTCCTGGCACTTGCTGGACTTTCTTGGGCGCCCTGAAGCCTTCTTCACAACAATTGAACCGCTCTCCTTGAAGTTCTTGATGATCCGATAAATGGTTGATTGAGGTGCAATCTTACTGGCAGCAATATTCTTGCCTGTGAAGCCCTTTTTGTGCAAAGCAATGATGACGGCACGTGTTTCCTTGCAGGTAACCATGGTTGACATAGGAAGAACAATGATTCAAAGCACCACCCTCCTTTTGAAGATTCCGGTCTGTTATTTGAACTCAATCAGCATGACAGCGTGATCTCCAGCCTTGTCCTCGTCAACACTCACACCTGTGTTAACGAGAGAATCACTGACATGATGTCAGCTGGTCCTTTTGTAGCAGGGCTGAAATGCAGTGGAAATGTTTTTGGGGGATTCAGTTCATTTGCATGGCAAAGAGGGACTTTGCAATTAATTGCAATTCATCTGATCCCTCTTCATGACGTTCTGGAGTATATGTAAATTGTCATCATACAAACTGAGGCAGCAGACTTTGGGAAAATTAATATTTGTGTCATTCTCAAAACTTTTGGCCACGACTGTACAAATATACTGAACATTCCACCAAGTACAGACAGAGATGCAATTATCATTACTGTTTCATGAGTTCTTTGAGAGGGAAACACAAAGTGTTAAAACAGCAGCAGCTTATAACTGTACAATTTGCACACACATTATCAAGTATTATCCACATAGGAAGTTGTTCAGCACAGTCAGTAAATGTTTAGCATACATACACTGAGCGTACAAAACATTAGAAACACCTGCTCTTTCCATGACAGACTGACCAGGCGATTTTAGGTGAAAGCTATGATCCCTTAAATCCACTTCAATCAGTGTAGCTGAAGGGGAGGAGACAGGTTAAAGGATTTTTAAGCCTTGAGACAATTGAGACATGGATTGTGTATGTGTGCCATTCAAAGGGTGAATGGTCAAGATAAAAAATGTAAGTGCCTTTGAATGGGGTATGGTAGTAGGTGCCAGGCGCACTGGTTTGAGTGTGTCAAGAACTGCAACGCTGCTGGATTTTTCACGGTCATCAGTTTCCCGTGTGTATCAATAATGGTCCACCACCCAAAGGACATCCAGCCGTCTTGACACAACTGTGCGTAGCATTGGAGTCAACATAGGCCAGCATCCCTGTGGAACGCTTTCGACACCTTGTAGAGACCATGGCCCCAACAAACTGAGGCTGTTCTGAGGGCAAAATGGGGGAGGAGGGTGAAACTCAATATTAGGAAGGTGTTCCTAATGTTTGGTACACTCAGTGTATTTGTTTACAGATTTGTAAACATAAAAAATGTAATGAAAAGAAAAGCATGTGTGGAAGGGGTCAGGAATATAAGCACTACATAGATGCTTCACAAATCATCTATAACTGTATGTCATGCTGTATAAATATTCATAATGTGACATAACCATACATTTATTTGTTCACATGTATTAATCTTTTATAGAGCATGAAATAAGGTTATAGTAAATTTGTGATTTATGTAGTGCTTACGAAGCCCAAAGTATAAAACCTGACAGCAGAGTTTTTTTTTTATGCAATCACAGAGCAGTTGGATATTCTACATATACCTTGTGTGTGTTCTAAAACTGGACTGTGTAATGACCTGCTTTAATCCTTTTCCCACTGTTAACTCACATTACATGCATGTGCAAACCATCCGTGGACTTGTTAAGCCTCATTGAACAGTGGAAATAAATGGGTGACAGGACAGGGACAGAGGCCCAGTTCTTACCTGCATGTACTGCTCCTTTGCATGACTTCTGCCCTGTGGTACCCCGACAGCTTACAAAACCCGTCATTACTGTATACTACTGGCCATTCCACTATCTGGGCATTCCCCAACAGGAAACTTGTTTCTGAAACACAGCCATGAAAAAAAAAAAAAAAAATCTAAATCATTATAGAAAGTGAGTTCAGTCGCAAATGCCAAAATGTAAACAATTGTAGATAAACCGCAATGTGGGTTACAGAGGTGATAACCACTTTAAAACTGACATACCTCTCAAAAATTGTTATTGGATATTGACATGAAACCACACCTGCCCTTAAAATAAAGTGTAAACATTTGGAGCCTGCGCTGTTGAAAAATCCCATTGTTCCTTCACCACTTTTATTGGTAAATATGGAAATGGTAAATGGGTTGTCTGGGTATTTTGGTGTTGTTTGGAGTAGTTTTTAGTTATTAGTAGGAGCCCGTAAATAACCTTGTTTTGTTTACACCCTGAACATTGTCTAATTAATCACAAGGCTAAACATAATTTGTTTTCTACGGTGCAGGAGAAATTTGATAATGCCTGTGCAGATTTGTCTTATATACAGGTTTTATCATTTGATCTCATCTCGTTATCCTGCAAGGCAACTTTTGAAATAGTTCTTGTTGATTTAGACTACAGTGAGCAATAGTTTCCCATTATTGGTTCTGGTCCTTTAAATGGTATTCAACTGTGCAACGAGTAGAGAGCTTCCTTGCCCTTAACTGCAATCTGCCCGAAAAACCATCCTACTTTGATCACAGAAATAATACCAATAGGCCTATTAGTAGTGTCTACAAAGCATATAGGGATCTGTAACATACTGTACAGTATTTGCTACATAGGGCATCGTACTAGGGTGCCATACTATTCATGTTCTCTGTTTATTCTGACATCCCGTTGCTCTTAAAATTAGCTATGAGTTTCTACAAAGAGATGTGTAACTGCCTCTGTCGTCTCTCTAATCCACCCAGGCTTACTGTCTTCCTAAAAGCGCCAACATATTTATATATTTGAAAGCTCCAAATTGGTAACGATTGCAGAGACACTGTCTGTCAAGCAGTAGCACTTTTCATTTTATGAATCTCTTGTAACACAAGCAAATGGTTTAATTTTTTTAATAATAAATATTTACAATAAAATAATCAATAATATATTTTTTCATGTTCACACATTTGTAGTTAAATTTGATGTTTAAAAATAGATGTTTTTAAAAGTTATTTTGATCAATTTCATTCACAGCAACTTGCCATAAACTTTTTTTTCTGTTATTCATTGAACGTGTTGTGTTTCTGTGATACTCAGAGGCTGAGAAATTGGCAATTTAGCTCATCTGACCTGAGAGGAAGAGGCAAAATGAGAGGGTTTACTCCGGCTGAAATCTGTCCATGAAAATAAGCCCACAAAGTGAATAATATGTGTATGAAGGCAATGAGAGTGTCGAATTTGGTCAACAAAAAATTATTGCTAATTTGCTAAGTGAGGCTAGAAGTTTCGGAATGGTTAGGTTCTTACTAGCCTCGTCGTGAACCATGCTTCCCTAAAACGGGAAGCCTGGGGAAGTTCCATGGAAGAACTCAGCTAAAGTGGGGTCGAACCTCGGTGTACATCAGTGACGTCTACAACACGTCAAAACAAGGAAATGGCTTGCTTGGGCGGATCTCCAAAGGTGCTCACCAGATTAGTGCCATTGGAGTAACAGCGCATGAGGACCAAAAATGTCAACAAAACAAGCACTGTGACAAAACCTTTGAGTGTTTGCAGCACGTTGGTTTTCAAAGCATTTCACGGTTATTTCGAGATGAGCTAAAGCTGCAGCAAGAAGGGGAGAAATGGTTTACAATGCTGGCCATATCAATATTCTTATGATGATATTTCTGAAGTGATATTTGACTGTAAAGGCTAGCATGAAGGACAAAAGGTATATAGTCACAATGAGGTAATGTGTTTAGAAAAGTCAGCTAACCTTGTACGTTACCTTGGTATAACTAACTCAAATCAAATCAAAGTTTATTTGTCACGTGCGCCAAATACAACAAGTGTAGACCTTACAGTGAAATGCTTACTTCCAGGCTCTAACCAACAGTGCAAAAAAGGTATTAGGTTAACAATAGGTAAGTAAAGAAATAAAAACAACAGTAAAAAAAAGACAGTGAAAAATAACAGTAGCGAGGCGATATACAGGCACCGGTTAGTCGAGCTGATTGAGGTAGCTAGCTAATAGCTACAGTAGTTACATCTCTCACTATTATAAAGCCAACCATTTTTTTAATAAAAAGAGCATATTATTATTGACCTAAAAGGTTAGCTGTGTTAGCCCAGTCACTAGTGATTCATAGAGCAACCATGTACCATGTACTATCTATGGGAACAACTGCAAATCATTTTGCAATCAACATTGCTAAAATTAGTCAAATAAAATAATCTTCATAAAATGTTAACTGTAATCACCTGTAGTCTAATTGTCACCCTTACTTTCATACTGTACCTAAATAGCAAGGGTTGGATTTGCACTAAACAATTTTATATGGCATCACTTAAAAAGGATGTACAAAATCTGTTAGCCTCATATACATTGTATACTGGTATCATTTTTAATTGAGAACATACACAAAATATACAAAACATTAAGAACACCTGCTCTTTCTATCACATAGATTGACCAGGTGAATCCATGTGAAAGCTATGATCCCTTACTGATGTCACTTGTTAAATCCACTTCAATCAGTGTAGATGAAGGGGAGGAGACAGCTTAAAGAAGGATTTTTAAGCCTCGAGACAATTGAGACATGGATTATGTATGCATGCCATTCAGAGGCTGAAAAAGAATTAAGTGCCCTTGAACGGGGTATGGTAGTGGGTGCCAGGCGCACTTGTTTGAGTGTGTCAAGAACTGCAACGCTGCTGGGTTTTTCACGCTCAACAGTTTCCTGTGTGTATCAAGAATGGTCCACCCCCCAAAGGACATCCAGCCAACTTGACACAACTGTGGGAATCATTGGAGTCAACATGGGCCAGCATCCGTATGAAACGCTTTCGTCACCTAGTAGAGTCCATGTCCTGACAAATTGAGTCTGTTCTGTGGGCAGAAGTGTGTGGGGGTTTATGGGGTTGTGGGTCAACTCAATATTAGGAAGGTGCTCCTAATGTTTGGTATACTCAGTATATATATATTTTTTTTAATTTATTTTACCTTTATTTAACCAGGTAGGCTAGTTGAGAACAAGTTCTCATTTACAACTGTGACCTGTCCAAGATAAAGCATAGCAGTTTGATACATACAACAACAAAGAGTTACACATGGAATACACAGACATACAGCCAATAATACAGTATGATTTTTTTTTTTAAGTCTATATACAGTGAGTGCAAATGAGGTAAGATAAAGGAGGTAGGGCAATAAATAGGCCATGGTGGCGAGGTAATTACAATATAGCAATTAAACACTGGAATGGTAGATGTTCATAAGATACATGTGCAAGGTACTGGGGTGCAAATCAGCAAGATAAATAAATAAATACAGTATGGGGATGAGGTAGCAGGATAGGCTGTTTACAGATGGGCCATGTGCAGGTGCAGAGATCTGTGAGCTGCACTGACAGCTGATGCTTAAAGCTAGTGAGGGAGATATGAGTCTCCAGCTTCAGTGATTTTTGTAGTTCGTTCCATTCATTGGCAGCAGAGAACTGGAAGGAAAGGTGGCCAAAGGAGGAATTGGCTTTGGGGGTGACCAGTGAGATATACCGGCTGGAGCGCGTGCTGCGGGTGGGTGCTTCTATGGTGACCAGTGAGCTGAGATAAGGCAGAGCTTTACCTAGCAAAGACTTGCAGATGACCTGGAGCCAGTGGGATTGGCGACAAGTATGAAGCGAAGGCCAGCCAACGAGAGCGTACAAGTCGCAGTGCTGGGTAGTATATGGGGATTTGGTGAGAAAACGGATGGCACTGTGATAGACTGCATCCAATTTGTTGAGGAGAGTGTTGGAGGCTATTTTATAAATGACATCGCCGAAGTCGAGGATCGGTAGGATGGTCAGTTTTACGAGGGTATGTTTGGCAGCATGAGGGAAGGATGCTTTGTTGCGAAATAGGAAGCCGATTCTAGACTTAATTTTGGATTGGAGATATTTAATGTGAGTCTGGAAGGAGAGTTTACAGTCTAGCCAGACACCTAGGTATTTGTAGTTGTCCACATAAGTCAGAACCGTCGAGAGTAGTGATGCTGGACAGGCGGGCAGGTGCGGGCAGTGATCGGTTGAAAAGCATGCATTTAGTTTTACTTTCATTTAAGAGCAGTTGGAGGCCACGGAAGGAGAGTTGTATGGCATTGAAGCTCGTCTGGAGGTTAGTTAACACAGTGTCCAAAGAAGGGCCAGAAGTATACAGAATGGTGTCATCTGCGTAGAGGTGGATCAGAGAATCACCGGCAGCAAGAGCGACATCAGTGATGTATACAGAGAAGAGAGTCGGCCCGAGAATTGAACCCTGTGGCACCCCCATAGAGACTGCCAGAGGTCCAGACAACAGGCCCTCCGATTTGGCACACTGAACTCTATCAGAGAAGTAGTTGGTGAACCAGGCGAGGCAATCACTTGAGAAACCAAGGCTGTTGAGTCTGAATGTGGTGATTGACAGAGTCGAAAGCTTTGGCCAGGTCAATGAATACGGCTGCACAGTAATGTCTCTTATCGATAGCGGTTATGATATTGCTTAGGATCTTGAGTGTGGCTGAGGTGCACCCATGACCAGCTCTGAAACCAGATTGCATAGCGGAGAAGGTACGGTGGGATTCGAAATGGTCTGTAAGCTGTTTGTTAACTTGGCTTTCGAAGACCTTTGAAAGGCAGGGTAGGATAGATATATGTCTGTAGCATTTTGGGTCTAGAGTGTCACGCCCTTTGAATCTTTGGGAATCTCAGACGATATGAAAGATAGGTTGAACAGGCAAGTAATAGGGGTTGCAACAATTTCGGCAGATAATTTTAGAAAGAGAGGGTCCAGATTGTCTAGCCCGGCTATAGCTCAACATGTAAACAATGTGTGAGTTTAGCTATTCTCTGCTTGATGACAGATGCCCACAATGCCAGTAATGCCATCATACAGCAGGCCTATGGCTGCATTGGTGATGCATGCCATATGATAAGCTGCAAAATGGATTGACATATCTTAATACTGAGAGAGAGTGACAAGCAAATAAAACAGATTGGAGATCTTACAACTAGACAAAAATGAAATGTTAATTTGAGAAACAGACACATTAGAGACAGAACCCCTTCCCCCCTCTTTATTGCAGGATTGTGATATGTGATTAATCAACATTGACACAAGTTCATTTTGAATAATAGTTTAACAATTAAAACAAGTTTAAATTTGAATCAACATTTTATCCCTTTAAAATGTACTGGTACGTCAGTGGAGGCTGCTAAGGGGAGGACGGCTCATAATCATGGCTGGAATGAAGTCAATGGAATGGTATAATACACATCAGAGACGTGGTTTCCATGTGGTTGATACCACTCCATTGACTCCATTCCATGCATTATTATGAGCCATCCTCCCCCTCAGCAGCCTCCACTGTGGTATGTAAAGATTAGACATCTTGGTCTAAACAACAATAGATAATTTAGTAGTAGTAACATGTAGGCTATTATTACTAAAGCATCATTTCAGGTGAACAAATCTTCATACCAGCGGTGACCAACCTTGCTCCACTGATCCCTGATCTACTGTATTCTAGTTCCTGCCCAGCAATAGCAGACGTGATCATAAACTCATCCGATGTTATACGTTGAATCAGGTGCGTTATTGCTGGGCTGTAAAAGAACCCTGCACACCCAGCAGACCTCCAGCAGGGTTGGCCTGCTCCAATTGTAATAGATTTGTCCATTGTGTGTGATGTTTAACTGTATTTTTGTATACAACATTTGCTAACATGGGTAGACCTACACATATAACAAATAGGATATACCCTTAGTCTCTTGGGACATTTATTGGGACCTTTCTCTTCATCTGCTATCAGGCTTTCACACTTTTCCATATCTGAGGACAGAAAATATTATAATCAAATTAGACAGCACTGAATATAATGTTTCTATTATCTCTCTGTCCGCAGATTTTTCCCCTCTAGGGACTGGAACTGGAGCATATTTTCATAATGTCCTCCCACAAAATAACCTGCCCTATCCAGTAGCCTATACTCTCCCTTTACTGCCAGCTGGAGCTGCAATTTCACCCTCTTCCATGGCTGTTATCTACAAATGCATTTGGACTGTGTTTTTAATTTACAATGGTTACATCAAGATAGCTAGCTAATAGGAAGTTAGCTAGCTGATGACATTTAATGCACTTAGTGAAACAGTGTGTAAAGTTAGATAGCTAGCAGCGATCAGTTAAGTTAGCCTACAAAGTGGCCTACTGTAGCCAGCTAGCTAGCTAATAATACATACTTTAACATTAAAAACATATATTTACTTACTTGAAGAGGTTCTCCCACTGCCTCTGTGTTTTTAGTCCTTACAAAAACAAAATAATGGGCAATCTCCACAACATTTTTGGTGGTAGCAAAGTGCAGATAGCATCCATGTGGATGAATGGAGACAAGGTAAAAAGGTTGTTTATCACAAGAGCAGTTTAGAACGTGTTGTGACATTTGACGTTACCAGAGTAATCCAATCTAAATAAATATAAATCGCAGACTGTTGGCCACACATGATAATTTGAAAACTAGCACTTGAAACTAGCATAGGCAACAACTACCCCGATGAAAAACAGTGACACATATAACACACAGCACCCCTTCAACGGGCGTGTGGGGTGAGGGGTCTTGAAATGTAACATCCAATCAAAATCTTGGCGCTGGGAGCCAGTGGACTGTTGTTGCAATACCAAATTCTCCAGACCTCCAAGGGAGGTGTGACGACAACGTGATCTTGGAGGCATGGCAACGCGAGACTAGGTTGTTACGAATGCACTGATATAAGTGGACACACATGGCATTTCGGCAACTTTGAATAAAATAATATACACTTTATATCAGAGTTGTGCCTGTTGTCATGAGATAGATAGAGGACTCAACATGGATATAACCTGTTTAAGCATGGACATTGCCATTTATGGCTTCCACCATTTTGAATTAGTCAACTGGGTGGGGACTCCTATGAGTTGAGTGCAATCAGCCAATAAAGAAGAAGAAACTAGTATAAAATGGAAATAGCCTCAATGGCACTGCCCATGCTGTCACAAATGCTATAATAGCACAGATAGAAAGATGAGTCCTCTATCTTGCTCTATGGCCTGTTGTTCACACGCGTATCTGCCCTTTCATTGGCCAGAATGGTCCCACCTGATCTCGCCTGCCTTCCATTGTTAGAGCGGTCACTTGATTATCTTGTCAATTGGCTCTGTGGACAACGAATCCCATTGTTAGGGAAGACACATAAGCATCATATCCAGTATCTCTGATCTGACATACCGGTACGACCTAAGATGGCAGCCGATATGGGCGCTGGTGCCCTATCAGATTTTCAGGTCTAACTTCAGAATGCCATGGGCAATCAATTCAGTTCCAAAAGAATACAAACAAGGACACAGATGTACAAAAAACAAGTTGTTTGACAAAATCATGAAACATTTGAAGGATCCAACAAAAGTTACAAAAAGTAAGTTGTGTGTACACTGTCGTAGCATTTAATAACCAAAAGTCCTCTGGCACCCCCTAAACAGGTGATGCCTATGTAGAGAAGCCTATGTAGTAGAGGCCCCACTAAACCCTCGGAGGATATGTGATGCACTCTATCATAATCGGTCGGAAGTCGCAATGGCTTAATTTGGATATAAATTGTGTTTTTGTTAACATTTACATTTGTCGCTGTTGGGGGTGTCATCTGGTTTTAACAAAACAATGTCTTTGCTTTAATCTATGTATTATTGCCAAATTCAGAGTCTAAATATAGTTTTTAATCTTATAAACGTTGGATGAAACATAGCAACAAAGCACTTTCACATCGATTCGGTAGATGCTAGCTTGGAATATACCAGGCTTTCACGCAGTATCTTAACTGCACTATTACAACCCTCCCCTATTCTGAAATCATGAATGAATTACAAACTAGCTAGCTAGCTAGCTATATATTTTGAATCAAGCTACAATAAGCTATTCAAATCGGTTGATTTTCCTGTTTGCCCAATCAAAAGCTACTGTAACGTATCATCCACGGGAAAACAAAGTGTACCTCAGGCTACACTCTCTCGCACTTCAAAACCCACCACACATAGTCCCACTGTCACTACTGCCTACACCTTAGCTAGCTTAGCTTTCTACTGCATCGATGGATTCCCGAGAGAGAG
Source organism: Brachymystax lenok tsinlingensis (assembly GCA_030435695.1). Taxonomy (NCBI): domain Eukaryota; kingdom Metazoa; phylum Chordata; class Actinopteri; order Salmoniformes; family Salmonidae; genus Brachymystax; species Brachymystax lenok. The sequence goes on from CM059796.1 coordinate 14,028,826, forward strand.
AAATCCCAAAATGTTTATATAGTCACGTGCTGGGAACTGGTTCAGACAATCAGTGGCGTCAATTTATTGGCGACTACTTTTTGACACTAAGCCGGAGAGCGTCACCATCAGCGACTCCGCAGACAGATGAACGAGCTCACCGAAGTCGAGGCCGAGCCCCTTGAGGAGGCAACCGAGGAAGACCCCCCGTTAATGGTGGATCTGTCAATTACGGTGCTTCAGTCGGTCGACGGTGAATATGTCAGTGATGCTGGGAAAGAAATTGAAAAGGCTCACAAGTTCAGGTGCACTTGCAAGACCAACAAAGAAAGCCCTACTATTTGCTTTTTACCCACGAGGAGATGGTCAAGAAAAGTGACCAGATGAGTTAACTCACCAATGGTAAGTGCTAGTTTTTTTTTTTTTTTTTGCAAATTTAAAAAAAAATAGAATATTTACATAAGTACTCAGACCCTTTGCTATGAGACTCGAAAATTGAGCTCAGGTGTTTCCTGTTTCCATTGATCATCCTTGAGATGTTTCTACAACTTGATTGGAGTCTCCCTGTGGTAAATTCAATTGATTGGACATGAAACGGTCGAAAAGGAGAAAACTAAAAGAAACCAAACATGAGAGGACATCATAGTTCCTTGATAGCCAGCAAATCTGCAGAGAAACATTCAAGTTCTTACAAGCGTTAGTTTTCTTGAGTAAAACAACTTGATGTTTTCTGTTATTATTGGGACAGCAACAGTAGTAAAAAGTTAATGAGGTAGTAGGCTGTATCATGAATAGAAATGCAAGAGCTGAGAATACATAGTGCCTTTCAGCACATATTAAAGGCATGTTTTAAATCAGTTCTTTTCTGGTTTCAGAATTTCTACAAAAAGTTGACTGCAGTGATAAAGTTCGACAAGAAACATGGTGTGGCTCCAAGGAAGAAGAATGTCAGCGAATCGTCCACTATGTCAACAACTTCGCCGATGTACATGTGCGTGCGTGCACGCACATGCGCATATGTGTGAAAACAAGTGAATGTAGTCAATATGTCTACAAATATATGTGCATCTTTTGCACGTATACACATACACCTATACATGTGCACGTGTATGCATATACATGCACGTGTGTGCGCGACAACGATGCAGACAGACACTGTCTGTATAGTTAGAGCAAGATGTCATTTATATGTAGCCTGTGTGTGTGTGTGTGTGTGTGAATGAGCGTGTGAGTGAGCTTGACTGAGTGAGGAAAAAGAAGAACATGGGCACTCATGTCAATGGATTTCATGTATTGTGTTTGGTATTAAGTAAATAGTTATATATATATTTTTTTTTTAAGTGTCTTAAAAGTAACTGCAAACTTTGACTGCGTTTTTCTCTAAAACATTTGGTGACAAATCAGCTGGTAATGGCATGTAACTTGCTTGCTATTTGGAGTAGAGAGATTATGTTGGTCTCATTAGAAAGCTAGCATTCTCCTCTTTCCAGCACAGTATAAAACTGTGTTTTGGGGTCAAAGTGACTGATTATGATAGAGCAAGTCACATACAGTGCATTTGGAAAGTTTTCAGACCCCTTCACTTTTTCCACATTTTGTTGTGTAACAGCCTTATTCTAAAATGTATTAAATAGTTTTTTTCCCTCATCGATCTACACACAATACCCCATAATGACAAACCAAAAACACTTTTTTAGAAACGTTAGCAAATTTCTTACAAATAAAAACGGAAATATTATATTTACATAAGTATTCAGATCCTTTACTCAGTACTTAGTTGAAGCGTATTTAGCAGCGAATACCGCCTTAAGTCTTCTTGGGTATGACACTACAAGCTTGGCACACCTGTATTTGGAGAGTTTCTCCCATTCTTTTAAGCAGATCCTCTTGAGCTCTGTCAGGTTGGATGGGGAGCATCGCTGCACAGCTATTTTCAGGTCTCTCCAGAGATGTTCGATCAGGTTTAAGTCCGTGCTCTGGCTGGCTCACTCAAGGACATTCAGAGACTTGTCCAGAAGCCACTCCTGAATTGTCTTGTCTGTGGTCTTAGGGTCGTTGTCCTGTTGGAAGATGAACCTTCACGCCAGTCTGAGGTCTGGAGCAGGTTTTCATCAAGGATCTCTCTGTACTTTGCTCCGTTCATCTTTTCCTCAATCCTGACTAGTCTTCCATTCCGTGCCGCTGAAAAACATCCCCACAGCATGATGCTGCCACCACCATGCTTCACTGTAGGAATTGTGCCAGGTTTCCTCCTGACGTGACGTAACGCTTGGCATTCAGGACTACAAGTTCAATCTTGGTTTCATCTGACCAGTGAATCTTGTTTCTCATGGTCTGAGAGTATTTAGTTGCCTTTTGGCAAACTCCAATTTGGCTGTCATGTGGCTTCCGTCTGGCCACTCTACCATAAAGGCCTGATTGGTGGAGTGCTGGAGAGATGGTTTTCCTTCTGGAAAGTTCTCACATCACCACAGAGGAACTCTGGAGCTCTGTCAGAGTGACCATCGGCTTCTTGGTCACCTCCCTAACCAAGGCCCTTATCCCCCGATTTCTCCATTTTGGCCAGGCGACTAGCTCTAGGAAGAGTCTTGGTGGTTCCAAACTTCTTCCATTTAAGAATGATGGAGTCCACTGTGTTCTTGGGGACCTTAAATGCTGCAAAAATGTTTTGGTACCCTTCCCCAGATCTGTCCCTCAACATAATCTTGTCTTGGAGCTCTAGGGACAATTCCTTTGACCTCATGGCTTGGATTCTGCTCTGACATGCACTGCCAACTGTGTGACCTTTATATAGACAGGTGTGTGCCTTTCCAAATTATGTCCAATCAATTGAATTTACCACAGGTAGACTCCAATCAAGTTGTAGAAACATCTCAAGGATGATCAATGGAAACAGGAAACACCTGAGCTCAATTTCGAGTATCATAGCAAAGGGTCTGAGTACTTATGTAAATAAGGTATTTCTATTTTTTATACATTTGCAAAAAATTCTAAAAACCTATTTTTGCTTGGTCATTATGGGGTATTGTGTGTAGATTGAGAAAAAAATATAAAATTTTATAATTTTTAGAATAAGGCTGTAACATAACATAATGTGGAAAAAGTCAAGGGGTCTGAATATTTTCCGAACTGAGGTCTACAGTGAGGGAAAAAAGTATTTGATCCCCTGTTGATTTTGTACGTTTGCCCACTGACAAAGATATGATCAGTCTACAATGTTAATGGTAGGGTTATTTGAACAGTGAGAGACAGAATAACAACAAAAAAATCCAGAAAAACGCATGTGAAAAATGTTTAATGAGGGAAATAAGTATTTGACCCCTCTGCAAAACATGACTTAGTACTTGGTGGCAAAACCCTTGTTGGCAACCACAGAGGTCAGACGTTTCTTGTAGTTGGGCATGTATATGTGCTTTCTTGAGCAGGGGGACCTTGCGGGCACTGCAGGATTTCAGTCCTTCACGGCGTAGTGTGTTACCAATTATTTTCTTGGTGACTATGGTCCCAGCTGCCTTGAGATCATTGACAAGATCCTCCCGTGTAGTTCTGGGCTGATTCCTCACCGTTCTCATTATCATTGCAACTCCACGAGGTGAGATCTTGCATGGAGCCCCAGGCCGAGGGAGACTGACAGTTCTTTTGTGTTTCTTCCATTTGCGAATAATCGCACCAACTGTTGTCACCTTCTCACCAAGCTGCTTGGCGATGGTCTTGTAGCCCATTCCAGCCTTGTGTAGGTCTACAATCTTGTCCCTGACATCCTTGGAGAGCTCTTTGGTCTTGGCCATGGTGGAGAGTTTGGAATCTGATTGATTGATTGCTTCTGTGGACAGGTGTCTTTTATACAGGTAACAAACTGAGATTAGGAGCACTCCCTTTAAGAGTGTGCTCCTAATCTCAGCTCGTTACATGTATAAAAGACACCTGGGAGCCAGAAATCTTTCTGATTGAGAGGGGGTCAAATACTTATTTCCCTCATTAAAATGCAAATCATTTAATAAAATTTTTCACATGCGTTTTTCTGGATGTATTTGTTGTTATTCTGTCTCTCACTGTTCAAATAAACCTACCATTAAAATTATAGACTGATAATTTCTTTGTCAGTGGGCAAACGTACAAAATCAGCAGGGGATCAAATACTTTTTCCCCTCACTGTATGCCTAGTGGGTGGGCACTTTCTGGGTCAAATTGAAGTTGTACAGTTGTATCCATATTTTTGCCCATATAACTCAAAAATATAAATACATATTAGCCTCCAGTCAATGTCTCTGTACCAGGGGTACATTCTTCTCCTTTACCCTGCAACTCTTTCCCGGGTCCATGGTGTACAAGAGATGTGTTTTCTGTCAATATACCTGGTAAAATAATGGTTAATAAACAACTCTAAGGGGGCCCCATAAAATCATGTTTTTTATTTTCCTGAATTCTCTTTTCTCAGTAAAATATTTTCTGGTTTGAGATTACATTTTTTTTTTACTCTCAATATTACAATTATTCGTAGAGAAACAACTAAAATAGATGTTCTGAGTCAATGTCAATGCTTAAATCACATCAGAAGACATTATCATTGTAATAAAAAAATACATGTAATTCCCCTTTTAATTGAGCATCTAGCAAGAGAGGGATGTGTCAGTCTAGTGTTTCTGCTGTTACACCTACTACACTTAAAACAATCACCACCCAATTGATACAAATAATAATGTCATAGTTCTGCCAGGTAAGCCTACTTTGCAGTTAATTTTTAATTGAGAAGGTTTATGGGGAAAGTCTTTCTGTCTACCCACAAGATGGTTATCATTAACTGGCTACATATAGCGTGATAGCTAAACATGTGTACCAAACAGACAGAGAGGAGAAATTTGTCTGGAAATTAATTGGCAGATATTATGTTATGTTTGGCTTTTTAGGGGTGGGATAATGTCAATGTTGCTTTGATTGGCTAGTAGTCAGGAGCTTTATGTTGGAACACAAAAAATGCTTGTACTTTCAGAACTGATTGGCAAGTTACTCATAGGTTGACTGGGAGCTAATGGTAGCTTAGATCTACCTGTTGGAGACCCCTGCTCTATACCAAGTTGAGAATCTCATCTTTCAGATCGAATTGGGACTGAGTTGATAGCCGAAAGGGTTCCAAAGTTTGAGCTTAAAAAAAGAAATCCTATAGACAGAATTGTTTCCTTCTATTTGGTAAAAATATCTACAAATGAGGGGGTGACTAGTTGCTTGACAAAGTCCTACAATTTTAAATATTAAAAAAAGTTGAGAAATTACGTTTTTGACCCCTTGTGGTCATAATTGACCCCGGTTGGCGCTTCTAGGGTTATTAAAGTTTTAGAAACACTTGCTTTTTTCTACACAACTTTTTAGTATGCATATACATGCACGTGTGTGCGCGACAACGATGCAGACAGACACTGTCTGTATAGTTAGAGCAAGATGTCATTTATATGTAGCCTGTGTGTGTGTGTGTGTGTGTGTGTGTGTGTGTGTGTGTGTGAATGAGCGTGTGAGTGAGCTTGACTGAGTGAGGAAAAAGAAGAACATGGGCACTCATGTCAATGGATTTCATGTATTGTGTTTGGTATTAAGTAAATAGTTATATATATATTTTTTTTTTAAGTGTCTTAAAAGTAACTGCAAACTTTGACTGCGTTTTTCTCTAAAACATTTAAAATAATGGTTAATAAACAACTCTAAGGGGGCCCCATAAAATCATGTTTTTTATTTTCCTGAATTCTCTTTTCTCAGTAAAATATTTTCTGGTTTGAGATTACATTTTTTTTTTACTCTCAATATTACAATTATTCGTAGAGAAACAACTAAAATAGATGTTCTGAGTCAATGTCAATGCTTAAATCACATCAGAAGACATTATCATTGTAATAAAAAAATACATGTAATTCCCCTTTTAATTGAGCATCTAGCAAGAGAGGGATGTGTCAGTCTAGTGTTTCTGCTGTTACACCTACTACACTTAAAACAATCACCACCCAATTGATACAAATAATAATGTCATAGTTCTGCCAGGTAAGCCTACTTTGCAGTTAATTTTTAATTGAGAAGGTTTATGGGGAAAGTCTTTCTGTCTACCCACAAGATGGTTATCATTAACTGGCTACATATAGCGTGATAGCTAAACATGTGTACCAAACAGACAGAGAGGAGAAATTTGTCTGGAAATTAATTGGCAGATATTATGTTATGTTTGGCTTTTTAGGGGTGGGATAATGTCAATGTTGCTTTGATTGGCTAGTAGTCAGGAGCTTTATGTTGGAACACAAAAAAATGCTTGTACTTTCAGAACTGATTGGCAAGTTACTCATAGGTTGACTGCGAGCTAATGGTAGCTTGCGATCTACCTGTTGGAGACCCCTGCTCTATACCAAGTTGAGAATCTCATCTTTCAGATCGAATTGGGACTGAGTTGATAGCCGAAAGGGTTCCAAAGTTTGAGCTTAAAAAAAAAGAAATCCTATAGACAGAATTGTTTCCTTCTATTTGGTAAAAATATCTACAAATGAGGGGGTGACTAGTTGCTTGACAAAGTCCTACAATTTTAAATATTAAAAAAAGTTGAGAAATTACGTTTTTGACCCCTTGTGGTCATAATTGACCCCGGTTGGCGCTTCTAGGGTTATTAAAGTTTTAGAAACACTTGCTTTTTTCTACACAACTTTTTAGTAACTCTTGTGTCTCTCCCCAGTTGAGAACTGATTCAGCAAAAAACTGTTTCTTCAGGAAAGACCAAAAATAGACAGCTAAACAGGACACAATGGCATAGCACTCTGATGGAATCAGGGCATTTATTCCAAACATTACATACCTATTATGACACAAATCCCCTTTTTTGTGTATTGAGAGAGAGAGAGAGTGAGAAGGAGCGAGCAAGCGAAGCGAACAAACAAGTGAGAGAGTAACAAAGACAGAAAGAGAGAGGAGGTGGGATGGAGAGAGGAGTACTTGACACAGCTACTAAATGGGGCAGCAGCATCCATCTCCAGCTGAATAAACCTCATTCTCCCACTCTCTCTTGCCTCCTTTCCTTGCTCCCACTCTGTAAATCTGTAAGAGTCCAGGGCTCATTATAGAAGCTGATAGACTGTGGCTAAAGCTTTAGTGGCCTCAGGGGTCAAGGGTCAGAGGAATGGACCGGCCCCAAGGGCTGAGGTGACCCAGATCTTGGCCCGAGATCGGAGCCTTCAGATGTAGCTAATTATGTGCCCACTGTCACTGGTGATAAACTCCCCTCCTCTCAAAAAAGAAGAGCCAAATCACTGATACAGCCAGAGAAGTAACTTAGACTCCACTACAGCCAGGCTAATCGCTGTCATAGTTTGGCAGTTTAGCATTGCACTCTGATGTTGTTCCATAATGTGTACAGTAGGGAAGCTTGTGTGTTATAGTTAACATGTCAGTACTCAAGTTCTCATGCAAAAGTCAGAGGAATTCAGTCAAAACCCAATAAAAATGCCCGTGTGATGTCTATCTTGAAAGTATTCATATCCCTTGACCTGTTGTGTTACAGCCTGATATCAACATGGATTAAATAGATTTTTTTATCACCCACCTACACACAATACTCCATAATGCTAAAGTGAAGACATGTTTTAAGAAATGTAAGCAAATGTATTGAAAATTAAATACAGAAATATCTCATTTGGCAGCAATTACAGCTGTGAGTCTTTCTGGGTAAGTCTCTATGAGCTCTGCATTCCTGGATTGTACAATATTTGCCCATTATTCTTTTCAAAATTCTTCAAGCTCTGTCAAGTTGGTTGTTGATCAGTGCTAAACAACCATTTTCAGGTCTTATCATAGAATTTCAAGCAGATTTAAGTCAAAACTATCTTGGCCACTCAGAAACATTCACTGTCTTCTTGTTAAGCAACTCCAGTGTAGATTTGGCCTTGTGTTTTAGATTATTGTCCTAATGAGAGGTGAATTCATCTCCCAGTGTCTGGTGGAAAGCAGAAGGAACCAGATTTTCCTCTAGGAATGTGGCTGTGCTTAGTTCCATTCCGTATATTTTTTTTTATTCTGAAAAACTCCCCAGTCCTAAACAATTACAAGCATACCCATAACATAATGCAGCCACAACTATGCTTGAAAATATGGAGAGTAGTACTCAGTAATGTGTTGAATTGGATTTGCCCCAAACCTGAGGTGCTAAAAAATGCATATTGACTTCACATGCAAGGTTTAACCACGGCAATGTTTTCAGGGTCCTTCTGTCGTTATTACGTGACAAAGACACTCCTTCAGCATATATGTGGGCTTATGATATGGTGGTGCTGGCAACAGCTTATCATGAGGGTGATGAATAGGAGGCATATTGCTTTGGATGAAAGATGCAGCACCGTGTTTTCCTGGTGCGTGTGGGAGGCAGCGCTGCAGCTGCTGGGCTGTTATCCAGTTCTTAGAATAAGGGCCCTATTTAATCTAAACTGTTAACTGGGTTGATGGAATGAGTTAAACATACAATTCATTCAACACCAATATGTTTTTTTTAAACTCTGTTTTGTTGAATACACTTATCTAAACATGTATTTTTGCAGTGCAAGAGACATTTGGCTTTTACCTTAGTGAGAATGTTGAATACCCACCTAGTGAGAAAGCTTTTGCTTTTGACCTGTACAGTATATCACCATGGATATCACAAACTGTACCACCGCCACCTATTTAAAAAGGTGGTTTGTTTAGAAAAAAAGATAAGGTTACACTTTACAATAAGGGTTCTATAATCAACATGAGTTAATGGTGATTTAATAAATACATGGGATACATTTAGCTATTAATAAAAAAAAGAAAAAGATAATTGTTCATATTTGTGAAGGGTCTAAATGAGCAGTCATCCAAAAGTGTTAACATGCAGTGGGAACAATATCAGTGTCAGAAATACACAATACATCATATTGTTTTGCAAGAATGGGTTTATTTATTAATTCCAGGAATCATTCCAAGAAAACTACTCCAACTTTTGAAATTAGTTTTGAAGCAACTGTCACAAAATCATTCACTTTGAAGACAGCGCAGTTTATTGGGAGGGAAATCGACACAATAGAAGTTGGATTGTCAAGGTGGGTAGTTGTTACATTAGCTTTGCTGATTCATTTAAACAAATATTTGATTATGTTAGTCAAATACGCTAACATACCTGATAACTACACTGTAAAAAAAAAATCTGGTTGTTTTTACAGTATTATACAATACAACTAATAGTAAAGTACCATAATAATTATTTACAGTAAAATGCCATGTATGGCAATGCACTCTGGGTGATTGTAGGGGTAAATGGTAAATTATAGCGTAAATGGCCAAAAAAAACTTTAACAGGTTTAACAGTACATTACTGTCACAACACAGCATTATGGAATTGTCAAATTGAAACTTTCTGAAGTTGCCAGTTGATTTACCAAAATGTGTTATACCGAATATTACACTAATGGAAAACTGTGATTTCTACAATGCATTGGTACATTTATCAACAGTAAAGTACTGTGGAGCATACTGCAGCATACTGTCAATTATGGTGCATTGTGGAAAAATGTGGGAGGGGAAAGAATTGCTGTATTTTGAATGGTGTACAGTATTTTTGGGGCGCCAAAAAAACGTTTGACACTAGTGGGTGCATGGTACTGTTGTTTCTGGCTCATTAACATATTTTGAGGAGTGGCTTGTAAGAGGCTACATTTGTTGCACCCGTTAGTGAGAGTGCGGTACCAATTTAACTGATGTGGTGGTGGTAGTAGCAGTTTCCCAACAATTGAATGTATTTAGGGGACAGATTGGAGTGGCAGCAAGTCTCAAATGGTTGCGTAACCACTTGAGACTTGCTCAAATGGTTTTGCCCTGTAGTCACTGCCACAGGCCTAAACTACGACTCAATGTTAGATGTACTCAGGCTTTTCTGAAATTAGCAAGCAGTTAGCTTCACATTCCAGCTCAGGCTTCATCCATGTTACGAAGGTAGATATTGATCGTGCACCCACCGCTTCTCAAGCCTGCTTTATTACTATTAAAATATAGGTTGTGATATTTTCATTAATTCACCCAGTAGGCTAGTGCAATTTTGGTTTCATGTTTTGGTATGAAAATAACAACTTGCTATTTAGAGCATTTCCCGCAAATACACATCCTGTTTTTGGCTTCAAAGACAATAACAATTGTAGGCTATAATAAATGCATATTCATGCAGTGATATAATGATAGGTCTAATTGAGATAATGCAATTCATTAATGACCCTTGAATGAGTAGGTGTGTCCAAACTTTTGATTGGTACTGTATGTGCCAGTATGCTTCCAGGGCACATTTTAATTACCTAATGTGGATATGTAGTGGGTATACACTAGACCTCGATATATCTGAGCTGATTTACTGATACATATTCAAAAAGGCAACTGTAATATTCATGAGGCAGGAGGCAAAGTGCCACCACGGCAGACAGTTTGGTTGTCGTGCCTGCATGGTTTAGGTAAACAACAAATGGAAGAGTCAGCTCTTTGTGAAACAAAACAACCTTAAAATGAAGAGACGTCCTCCCAGAACATAAACAATTTAGTACCTGATTTACCTTTTTCTGTCTTCTACCACACACTGTTTTCTGCATCTCTATTCTATCTCCAATGTTATTTTTTATCTGTCTAATAAATATCTCCCAGTTTCCTCAGTACCATCTACCAGTTTCCTCTTTCCTCCTATTCCTCTGTCTTTCCCTCATATGTCATTTTTCCACCTTTCTTCTAGTCTCTATCTCCATCTCCGTCTCTTTGTGTCCGATTGAATTCACTGATTTAGGGCTCTATTCAATCCGTATCGCAGAAGTTCAGCGCTAAAGCACAATATTCCTGTGTTGGCGGAAACTGCATTCCTGGTAAACGCTGCATATGTTGGCTCAATCAGAAATCACCTTCAGATTTCTATCACGCAATATGTTACGCTTCAGCGACACAGATTGAATAGAGCCCTTAGCCCTCGCCCACTATTTTTCAGCACACCCCTTCTTTTTATTGTAATGCACCAGTCCATGCTGAGTATGGCTCCTAGCTATAGCGAGTAGTCTTATGTAAGCCCTATGAAAAAGGAGCTGCTCTCTTCTGGATGGGGAAAGATGGCCAGTTGTGCAAAACAAGAGGCCTACACTCGACCCCACACTGGTCACTTACAATAGATACAAAACCACATCAGTCAATGCCCCCAGGTCTAAGGGGTTGGGATTTTAGGGGGGTGAACAGCACTCATTCAGCACTGATGTTATTTAATATATGCAATGAAAAAGAGAACTGTTGCTGCCCCTCTATTTTCATATATATATATATATATATATATGTGTTTTACCCCTTTAAGAGATTTTGTCTCATCTGAGAAAAATGGCTTACACCTGGAGGTGCATGGCTGAATTATATTTGCGTGATGAGTTCCCTAAAGTGAAACATGAAATTACAGGCTTTAGATCACGATATACCGTCACTATACAGTTGCGTGGATAACCTGGATGGTTGGTTGCACAGAATTAGGAGGGGATTCAATCTGATTTTAAGTTGTAGAGCGCTGCCGATGAAAGCGAAAGTTGGCAAATGTTTTTTGCTGAGGCAGAAATGTAATAAGCTGTTATAGCACATGTACATGCATGCTACAACAGCATGGTTATACCCAATCCTACAAAACTAGGTTAGGATAAACAACATTCAAATGTGAAGATGGCGCTGAAGTGGATAGCTGCCATTTTACGGGCTCCTGACCAATTCTGTTATTTTATGTTATTTTTTACACTGATCTTCACTTTCTTTTTACATAATATTTCCACCATCATTTCCGATGACCAAAAACAGCTTCTGGACATCAGAATTGCGATCACTAACCTCGATTTGGATGAAGATTTCTACTTCAACAAGTCGGCAGCTGTAGATGTACTCCTCATTGCGGACCAGGCCCTAATCCCCATGCCTCGAAAGAGGAATAGATTGCGCAAGAGAGGCAAACAAGCGGGTCCATTGTCTAGACTACATCATCGAGAAAATAAACCGCCTCTACCCTCCAATCTTTTGGCGAACGTAAAATCACTGGAGAACAAACTGGACGAGCTCCGTTCGAGACTATCCTATCAACGGGAACTGAATAACTGTAATATCCTATGTTTCTTAAGGTCGTGGCTGAACAAAGACATTACTAATATACACTACCGGTCGAAGGTTTTAGAACACCTACTCATTCAAGGGTTTTTCTTTATTTTTACTATTTTCTACATTGGCATTCCCTCAAACAGTTTCATGAGGTAGTCACCTGGAAGGCATTTCAATTAACAGGTGTGCCTTCTTAAAAGTTAATTTGTGGAATTTATTTTCTTCTTATTAATGCATTTGAGCCAATCAGTTGTGTTGTGACAAGGGGGCCCTATTGGGTAAAAGACCAAGGCCAAACAGCTCAAATAAGCAAATAGAAATGACAGTCCATCATTACTTTAAGACATGAAGGTCAGTCAATACGGAAAAGTTCAAGAAAGTTTCTTCAAGTGCAGTCACAAAAATCATCAAGCGCTATGATGAAACTGGCTCTCATGAGGACCGCCACAGGAATAGAAGAACCAGAGTTACCTCTACTGCAGAAAATAAGTTCAATAGAGTTACCAGCCTCAGAAATTGCAGCCCAAATTAATGCTCCACAGAGTTCAAGTAATAGACACATCTCAACATCAAAAGTTATTAATTACACTTTGGATGGAGTATCAATACACCCAGTCACTACAAAGATACAGGCGTCCTTCCTAACTCAGTTGCTGGAGAGGAAGGAAACCGCTCAAAGATTTTTCCATGAGGCCAATGGTGACTTTAAAACAGTTACAGAGTTTAATGGCTGTGATAGAATAAAACTGGAGATGGATAAACAAAATTGCAGTTACTCCACAATAATAACCTAATTTACAGAGTGGAAAGAAGGAAGCCTATACAGAATACAAATATTTCAAAACATGCATTCTGTTTGCAACATGGCACTAAAGTAATACTTCCAAAAAATGTGGCAAAGCAATTCACTTTTTGTCCTGAATACATAGTGTTATGTTTGGGTCAAATCTAATACAACACATTAATAAGCACCACTCTATATATTTTCAAGCATAGTAGTGGCTGCATCTTGTTATGGGTATGCTTGCAATCGTTAAGGACTGTGGAGTTTTTCAGGGTAAAAAAGAAACGGCATGAAACTAGCCACAGGCAAAATCCTAGAGGAAACCCTGGTTCAGTCTGCTTTCCACCAGACACTGGGAGATTAATTCACATTTTAGCAGGACAATAGCCTAAAACACAAGGCCAAATCTTCACTGGAGTTGCATACCAAGACAGTGAATGTTCCTGAGTGGCCCAGTTACAGTTTTAACTTAAATCAACTTGAAAATCTATGGCTAGATCTGAAAATGGTTGTCTAGCAATGATCAACAACCAATTTGACAGAGTTTGAAGAATTTTGAAAAGAATAATGTTGCACAATCCAGGTGTGGAAATCTCTTAGAGACTTACTCAGAAAGACACAGCTGTAATCGCTGCCGAAGGTGCTTCTACAAAGTATTTTCTCACGGGTGTGAATAGTTATGTAAATGAGATATTCCCGTATTTAATTTTCTATAAACGTGAACACATTTCTTAAAACATGTTTTCACTTTGTCATTATGGGGTATTGTGATTAGATGAGTGAGAGAAAAAAATCTATTTAATATTTTTTTTATACAGGCTGTAACACAGCAAAATGTGGAATAAGTCAAGGTGTATGAATACTTTCTGAAGGCACTGTAGTCTGTTAGGCAGCCTACAGGTGCCACCCACAGGGTTCAGTTAAAGTCATTCATACTCAGTCTCTTGTACAAAATTCAATGTCACAAACCCATGGTGAAACCTTTAAAGGATGAGTATGATGGTCTGCACTCCCTGGTTTTAATATAATTGGAGCAAAAGAGTAAAAGTCCCTACAATGATCCAGAAAACTGCATTGACAGGGGGAAAGAGCAGAAGGAGCATCACCATGATGACCTCCCTCCATTGTTTCCTAACCAAACTGCATCGTTCAATGAATGTCCCATCGGCAAAGAGTGTTTGTTTACTGAGGAGAGTGCATAATTGGTGGTGAATCGTGGTTTGTGCCACAATTATAGTGTAGGGGTTAGAGGCGTACTCTGCTACAACAGGCAAACAGAGGGCCATTTAGAGAGGGGGATGTGTCACCTGTCCTAGTGGAAAAGTGTCCACCGGTGCATTGAAAGGTGATGAGGATGAGCACTGAAGGACAGGCAAGCCAATTCACAATCCCTCTCTGGAGTCCTGAATCGTGAACACCAACATAGAATGGAGAGCCCATCGACTGGGTTCATGAAACTAGCTTGTCAATTTTTTTACCAAATGTACTGGGGAGAGGGTTGAAAGGGCATCAAGATGCTCCATTTTACCACCATCAATATGTACAGTACAAACAAAGTGGCATTGCTCTGGTTGAAAGTAACTACAGTGAGTCCATCAAACAAAGCACAACGCTCCACCTGTATCTTTTTCAGACGCATGAAAACACTGCATGCTCACTCTAACCCTATGCTTTAAAGGGGTGTGTTGTGATTCAGTCCTGTCTTACACCAACCCCTCATTCAGATTACAATTCTTGTCAGAGGTTTCTTGTCCATTTTATGTGAGGCAGTAATTGGTAAATTAAAATATATAAAATATTCATTGCTTATTTTTTAACATTGTTTTTGTAGAAATGCTTAAGCCTACTGGGATTGGCCAATCATAGTGGTGATTTAATATATTTATATTTTTTTACATTCCACAACATTTTAAAAGTTACTATGGCTGATCAATGATGTGTCATTTTAAATATTATACCAACTTTAAACAATAATTAATTTAAAAAGCCACTTAAGGGGCAACAGTAATTGTAGCCAAGACAGTAGTTGAGAGCAAGGGAGAGAGACAGATGAACACCCACTGTGTTAAGATGGCCATACATTACACGATTTTAAACTGCGATTTTGCAATGACTTGGGATCCACGTCAAATTTCTGAGATCGCAGGTAAATTGTGTAGTCGTAGGTTGCGTAATATGAGCAGGTGAGAGACGTGTGATTATGGTCCTTACGGTCTCCCGGTTCGCATCTTAGGTCCCGATAATTTTTCTGACATGACATACATTTTCAGTAGTATGTTGTGTAGTGAGGGGTAATGATGACACTTCTTAAAACCACTGGTGCCATGCCCATTAGAACAGGGAGGGGTCTAGAGCCAGGTCGCAATGTGAGAAAACTCATGTAACGTGAGCACACCGGTCGCAGACTTCAGGATGACAACACTATGCAGACATTTCGCATAATGTTCTGATTACTTGGAACTCCTCTTGGTTGCCAGCGACCTGAATTTCCTGCTACACCATCATGTCTGTGGGTATGATAGAGATTGTTAAAAGATTAGAGATAAGAGGAATCTGTCATTTGTCCCACTGTGGGAATCCTTTTGAGTGCAACGTAGAACTCTTTGATTTGTCCCTATAGGGGAACCATTGAACCAGTTTGAGTTCCATTTAGAACACTTTCATGAGGAACCCTCGTCCCTGTAGGCGAACCCGTTTGGGTGCTTCGTAGTACCCTCTCATGAAGAACCTTCTGGTTCCAGGTAGAACCAATGAGAAAGGTTGTTCAGAGGGTTCTTCATTTGTCCATGTCAAACCATTTTGGGTGCTAGGTACAACCCTCTACACTTTTAGCAATTGCTGTTAAATGTGGTGTAAAAAAAATGTTTATACTGTGTCATTCTTTTGCATATTTACTGTCAATAACAATGCACTTGGGTACTTTTTGGACCGTCTGGTAAATTATCTAAGCATGCCTCACTTACAATTACAGAAAAGTGCACTTATGCACTTTTCCTGTAATTTGACAGTGAGTTACCGTCTACTGAGCTGCAGTGAAAACACAGTAGAAACGTATATTGTCTTTTTTACAGCTAAACTATATTTTTTGCAGTTTAATTAAGGTGTTGTTGTAAAATGACAGCATGCTACTGTATTCTGATTAAAATACATGAATGTAAATTATATATATTTTGTGTATTTTAAATGCAACTCAGTAGCCAGTCAGTTATTGTAATTTTACAATATTAATGCACTTCATATCCCCAACGCATTTATGAACAATTTTCGTCAAGTGTCCCTTAGCACTGCTATTTTTTTTTACATTGGTGTCATCAAATAATCAGACAATTATTGACAAAATCTGTGGCAAATCTTTGTCATGCCCACAGTTTTTGAGGCAAGGCAGGAACATTTCAGGTCGCTCGAAATCAAGAGGTTGTGAGTTCAAATACCAGTTGATTCCCAAGTGTGCTCACAGTGCATACATTTACAATATTTTACTGTATTAGTTATCCTATAAAGTTACATTAACTTACTGAGTTGCAGTTAAAATACGGTAAATATCATACTTTTAGAGTATACTGTTATCAGAATACAGCAGCATACTGTCATTTTACAGCAATAATACATTCAAGTTGTCGAACATTTACTTTATTCTTACTGCAACTGTAAGCAAAGTGCAGAAATGTATTCTTGACTATAGTGTGTCATGGTATACCGAAACATCTGTAATTTTTCAATACCGGACCATGCAAAACGTTTCGGTAGTAGAATTTTGTTTACATTCGTTACTTCTGTCAAACGTGTCTCACGGATCAAGTCTGTCTATCAGCACAGACGATGTCCCCCTTATAGTGCGAGCGAGAGCACCGTGCCTGCTCCACTTATAGCCAGTGGGTAATAGCAAGCCATCTGCTTTAGTTTTCGAGATGATTGCTCTCTGTCGAGGGAGGAGATGGTTTTTCCATATTGTGTGTATGTATTTATTTAACACATTTCCATTTGTTGGCAATGTCAATTGTTCAAGACATTTTCTAAATGCTTACTTTTATGTTCGCTAGCTGGACAGGCAAATGCCGCTGAGTACTAAAATATAAACCAACCCAAACTCGTGTACTATCCATGGTACTATCTCTGTTGATAACGTCTGCCAATCACGTTATCCGTACTTAAGGTAGTAGACAGCTGGTGACTCTCTCTCTCCAACACTCTGAAGTTTCTAAAAGTGTTAACATAATGTCTGTGAGTGTAACAGAACAGATATAGCAGGCGAAAACCAGAGATAAATCCATCCGGAATTACTGTTTTTTGTCACATTGGCTCTGTTTGACAGTCTCCCTATTTATTGCAAAGGCAAGCAGCTCTGAGATTTCAGTGCCTATGGCTTCCACTAGATGTCAACAGTCTCTATACAAAACCAGGAAACGTTAGCCCTGACCAGATTGGATAGGGAGAGAATATGGTCCAGGGAGCTCAGATGTCAACAAGCTTTTGCAGGCGCGCAACCGAGTGCGCGCTCCACTGTTTTTTCCTTTCTTATCGTTCAGGCTACAATACGGTTGAAATATTATTGTAAATATACATAAAAGAATACCTAAGGAAACATTAAAAATCATGTTTGATTTGTTTGTAGAAATATGATAGGTATAATTTCAACGCGTTCTCTTCACGGGTCTATGGGCGACTCGACCGTGGATTTTATTAACATAATGCACCAACCAAACGGAGATTTATGGATATAATAAATTACTTTCTCTAACCAAAGAAGCATGGATTGTCTTCGTTGGTGTAACGTCCAGGCCTGAGTGTACAGGCTGGAGTGTTTAGTTTCGTTTTGGTGTAGGGTTTCTTTTGTTCTATGGTGTGTATTTCTATGTTGGGGTAATGGTTCCCAATTGGAGGCAGCTGAGTCTCGTTACCTCTAATTGGGAACCATATATATGTTTGGGGGTTTGCACTTAAGTTTGGTGGGTTATTGCTAATGTTATGGTTATCGTGTCTCGTTAGGTTCATGCCATCGTGTCTCGTTAGGTTCATGCCATCGTGTCTCGTTAGGTTCATGCCATCGTGTCTAGTTAGGTTCATGCCATCGTGTCTAGTTAGGTTTACTTCGCTGCGCATTGGTCTGTCCAAGGAGATAATCATGACAGACCAATGCGCAGCGAAGTAACCAGAATACATACTTTATTTAACGACGGGACGAGACGGAACAAAACAATAACCGAGGAACATAACGAACACAAACGCTAAATCCTAAACTAGACACTGACATGAACCTAAATCCTATGGCATGAACCTAATTAGAGGTAACGAGACTCAGCTGCCTCCAATTGGGAACCATTACCCCAACATAGAAATACACACCATAGAACAAAAGAAACCCTACACCAAAACGAAACTAAACACTCCAGCCTGTACACTCAGGCCTGGACGTTACAGTAAAGAAACCCTACACCAAAACGAAACTAAACACTCCAGCCTGTACACTCAGGCCTGGACGTTACAGTTGGACACTTGGGAAGCCCTCAGCAGAAGTTCATCAAAGGTAATCGATTTTATATTAGTGATTTAATGCGTTTTGTGAGACCCGGGTTGGGTTATGGATTTACAGTGGGGCAAAAAAGTATTTAGTCAGCCACCAATTGTGCAAGTTCTCCAACTTAAAAAGATGAGAGAGGCCTGTAATTTTCATCATAGGTACACTTCAACTATGACAGACGAAATGAGAAAAAGAAATCCAGAAAATCACATTGTAGGATTTTTTATTTATTTATTTGCAAATTATGGTGGAAAATAAGTATTTGGTCAATAACAAAAGTTTATCTCAATACTTTGCTATATACCCTTTGTTGGCAATGACAGAGGTCAAACGTTTTCTGTAAGTCTTCACAAGGTTTTCACACACTGTTGCTGGTATTTTGGCCCATTCCTCCATGCAGATCTCCTCTAGAGCAGTGATGTTTTGGGGCTGTCGCTGGGCAACACGGACTTTCAACTCCCTCCAAAGATTTTCTATGGGGTTGAGATCTGGAGACTGGCTAGGCCACTCCAGGACCTTGAAATGCTTCTTACGAAGCCACTCCTTCCGTTGCCGGGGGTGTGTTTGGGATCATTGTCATGCTGAAAGACCCAGCCACGTTTCATCTTCAATGCCCTTGCTGATGGAATGAGGTTTTCACTCAAAATCTCACGATACATGGCCCCATTCATTCTTTCCTTTACACGGATCAGTCGTCCTGGTCCCTTTGCAGAAAAACAGCCCCAAAGCATGATGTTTCCACCGCCATGCTTCACAGTAGGTATGGTGTTCTTTGGATGCAACTCAGCACGTCTGGCACTGCAGGATTTGAGTCCCTGGCGGCGTAGTGTGTTACTGATGGTAGGCTTTGTTACTTTGGTCCCAGCTCTCTGCAGGTCATTCACTAGGTCCCCCCGTGTGGTTCTGGGATTTTTGCTCACCGTTCTTGTGATCATTTTGACCCCACGGGTGAGATCCTGCGTGGAGCCCCAGATCGAGGAAGATTATCAGTGGTCTTGTATGTCTTCCATTTCCTAATAATTGCTCCCACAGTTGATTTCTTCAAACCAAGCTGCTTACCTATTGCAGATTCAGTCTTCCCAACCTGGTGCAGGTCTACAATTTTGTTTCTGGTGTCCTTTGACAGCTCTTTGGTCTTGGCCATAGTGGAGTTTGGAGTGTGACTGTTTGAGGTTGTGGACAGGTGTCTTTTTATACTGATAACAAGTTCAAACAGGTGCCATTAATACAGGTAACGAGTGGAGGACAGAGGAGCCTCTTAAAGAAGAAGTTACAGGTCTGTGAGAGCCAGAAATCTTGCTTGTTTGTATGTGACCAAATACTTATTTTCCACCATAATTTGCAAATAAATTCATAAAAAATCCTACAATGTGATTTTCTGGATTTTTTTTTTCCCTAATTTCGTCTGTCATAGTTGAAGTGTACCTATGATGAAAATTACAGGCGCCTCTCATCTTTTTAAGTGAGAGAACTTGCACAATTGGTGGCTGACTAAATACTTTTTTGCCCCACTGTATGCTAATGCATAAATATTAGAGGTGCTACCCTCAAACAATCAAATGTTGTGCTTTCGCCGTAAAGCCTTTTTGAAATCTGACAACACTGTGATATTGCCAAGAGTCAGAGCTTTTGATGGCTATGAAACACTTGTATATTGATGCATTTTTAATAATTCAACTTTTGGATTTTGAATTTGGCGCTTTACATAGCGCCCCACTGCTCCCTAAGTAGTTAACAAGAAATTTGTGGAGTGGTTGAAAAACAAGTTTTAATGACTCCAACCTGAGTGTATGTAAACTTCCGACTTCAACTGTATGTGGGATTTCTGATTGGTTCCAACTTTAGCAGTTTGCCAATTTGCCTGAACAGGCAGTGTAGAAATACACTTCTTCTGAGAAAATGTGCAAAAATTTAAGGTGCCAATACATTTTACAGTAATCATTAGAATATTTATTTGTCACATACAAAAAAATCTGCTCCTCCCTCGATATAGATTAATCAACTTCACTGTTTTCGGCATAGGCCCACCACCTATTAGCCTCCACCGGGAGTCTGGGCTGCGTCATATTAGCTCCCCTCTCTCACGGCAAAGAAGTTGGATAATGCTACACGGCATGTAGAAACGTTGAAACTCAATTACTGTTCGCAAAACAATGTTCCCACAGACTAGGGCACTTTACAATGCAAGAAGATAAAGGTAGCTTTCAGCTTTGTAGGCTAACTTTCTTTGCTAGCTTACAGCTGAAACTAACATCAATTCACTACCCTAGTACTTTTATTTGTGATTATATGCAAACCATAACAGAAAAAAATGTGATTTCAAAGCTGTTTGCCACCAAAACCTTTTTCATTCACTTAATCTGTCTCTCTCTCATGTCTTTCCCAAAGATGATCTATTGCCTCAGCAAACCGACTGTGTGTGTGAATAGAGCTCCCCCTCTTAAAGAGACAGAGCGCACTTTTATAAAATAAGATACTTCTATGCAAATGTTGTTGATCAGTACAATAAAATAAGTCCCAAATGGAAGGGAAACAGATTGTTTTTCAACTGTAGCCCCATAAAATCAGCCAAACAAGCTCAATAACTCAATGCATGTACACACTCCTATTGAATATGCATTCACCTGTACTGTGAATAGGCCTAGGCTACAGAGATTTACCATTCAAATAAATAATTGCCATTGTTGTTAGGTAGTTAGATTGGTAAAAACAAAGTCAAAATGACTGTATGATTTATTCATAAATGCATACTGTACATGGCTGCCATAGAATGTTTTTTTACGTAAAACATTTCAAATTAAATTATATTTCACTAACAAATGCCCAACTATTGAACAGAGCAGTAGCTTTGTTTCTCTGTCTGGATCAAGTGCCATTCTGTGACTTTGGCTAATATGCCCTATTGTTTTGCTGTGGTATTGTTTTGGTATCATTTAGTATTGAGTATTGTGATGGTATCAAGTATCGTAATACTAAACTAGGGCTGCATTCAGTACGTTTTTACATTCTGGAACGTTTAATTGAATGCAATGGTGCTGTACTGAATAACTGGCCCTTTAAACTCCTTGCTTTAAGCCACACCTCGCCACACCCACCAAATGGGAGCAAACGTACCTCAAAGTCTGTTCAAGAACGTTTTTGGGGAAACTTGGCGTTCAGTACAAACTGTTTGGCAACTTAGCAAATGTTGAAGCGGACTGAACGCACCTCTGGTATAAGTACTGAAGACAAAATTCTGATATCGTGACAGCACTACTTGGCAATAATGCCGCATTCAAAACAACTGGGAACTCTGAAAAATACGAGGTCAAATCATGACGTCAGTGGTCTTCAAGTCGTAGCTCTAGAAAGAGGCCCGAGTTCCCGAGATGGAATTCTAAGTTGGATGACCGTTCAAATCAGAGCTTGTTCCCAGTTGTTTTGAACGCACTAAAGTCAGAAGTCAGAGATTTCCAAGTTCACAGTTCCTAGATGTTTTGAACGAGACATAAATCTGTGGCCACAGACCTGGTGGTGTAGCAGGAAATTCAGGTCATTAGCAACCAAGAGGTTGTGAGTTCTAATCCCAAGTGAGGTACAGTATAGTCCCAAGTAATCAACATTCAGCAACATACTGCCTTTTTACAGCAATAACACCTTAATTCAGGTGTAAGAATTCAGTAACGTGTTGTTCTTTACTGTACTTTCACTGCAGCCAGTAGCCTGTAGCGTAGCGTAAAATTACTGGAACTTTTTAACAGTGTAGCATTTCATGGCATAAAAGGTTCTTCACAACCATCACAGCAGCAGGTAAAAAAAAAAAACTTCCTGATATGCAAATTACCATTTGGTGAAAATGGTCCAACATATAACCCTCACCCCTGACAAAGAACCACTCAAATTGCCTTTTTCTTCTGAGTGTAGCCTAGTTACAAATACACTATATATACAAAAGTATGTGGACACCCTTTCAAATTAGTGGTTTGGCTGTTCAGCCACACCCGTTGCTGACAGGTGTATAAAATTGAGCACACCGCCATGCAATCTCCATAGACAAACATTGGCAGTAGAATGGCCTCAGTGAAGATCTCAGTGACTTTCAACGTGGCACCGTCACAGGATGCCACCTTTCCAACAAGTCAGTTCATCAAATTTCTGCCCTACTAGAGCTACCTCTGTCAACGGTAAGTGCTGTTATTGTGAAGTGGAAACGTCTAGGAGCAACAACAGCTCATCTGCGAAGTGGTTGGGAACACAAGCTCACAGAACAGGACCACTTGAAGCGCGTTACGTGTAAAAATTGTCTGTCCTCAGTTGCAACACTCTCTACCGATTTCCAAACTGCCTCTGGAAGCAACGCCAGCATGAGAACTGTTCGTCAGGAGCTTCATGAAATGGGTTTCCATGGCAGAGCAGCTGCACACAAGCCTAAGATTCCCATGCGCAATGCCAAGTGTCGGCTGGAGTAGTGTAAAGCTCGCCGCCATTGGACTCTGGAGCAGTGGAAACGCGTTCTCCAGAGTGATGAATCATGCTTCACCATCTGGCAGTCCAATGGACGAATCTGGGTTTGGCGGATGCCAGGAGAATGCTACTTGCCCTAATGCATAGTACCAACTAGTTTGGTGGAGGCGGAATAATGGTCCGGGGCTGTTTTTCATGGTTCGGGCTAGGCCCCTTAGTTCCAGTGAAGGGACATCGTAACGCTTCAGCATACAATGACACTAGACGATTCTGTGCTTCCAACTTTGTGGCAACAGTTTGGGGAAGGCCCTTTCTGTTGCAGCATGACAATGCCCCCGTGAACAAAGCAAGGTCCATACAGAAATGGTTTGTCGATATCAGTGTGGAAGAACTTGACTGGCCTGCACAGAGCCCTGACCGCAACCCCATCGAACACCATTTGGGATGAATCGACCCAACCGCACAAATTCTCTTGTGGCTGAATGGAAGCAAGTATTCGATGAGCAGGTGTTCACATACTTTTGGTAATGTTGTGTAGCGCCTCTTCAATTGACTCATTCACTTCTCAGGTGGTAGCCTGGTGCTGAAACATTAGGATAGGCTGGTAGGTAATAATTTCACACCACAAACCAACCGGCTATATCATGACTAAAACGCATTGAAATAACTCACCTTACTGTGCATATTGTCGCAAGCAATGTGCATATTTTTTTCAAATTCAAGTTGCATATAGTCAGTCTAGTAAACATAGCATTAGCCTAGGCTACTGTGAAGTTATATTGCTGCCTATCCCAAAAGCTGCTGATGTTACATTTATAATAATGAATGTAGCTTACTAAAGTATGCCTCATTAACTGATATTAGCTTTAACTCACTACCATTAATTATCAAAGCAACAAAATAAAGGTGAAATAAATTAAATAAAACTTTGGGGCTTCGTTTAAATAAAAGCATAAATTATGTATTCTCCGAATATGTGCCCCATTTACAGTCATGGAAATGATATGGACAATACGTTTAAGTAAGGCTTTATAGGACACAACCCAATTCTGGCGATAATCATATCGGGGAGCACACATTTTAATGTCAATCAGGCTATCCCAAAACATTCAAAGCGCAATGCGAAGTTCCCTGGGAAAACCTTACACTGTGCACAGCCTTGTTTTAAAACTGAATAATGTGATAAAAAAAATGTTTTGCCTACGCATAAACCTGCCACTTATAGCCTATAGGCTACATCAATAAATTGTATGCATCGCATAAAGCGCAGTAAGTTATTATTAAGTGGCACATGATCGTCTTCTGTATGGGCCTATCTATAAACTGCCAACAGAGGGTGTCTTGGAGTTTTTCAATAAACAGTGGCTCTGCTATTCAGACCTTGCTTATCTACAAAAAAAATACAGTATCAGGTTCACAACCATAGGCTATTGCATCTGCTTATTCGCCGACAAATAATAATAATTATGCCTAATTGCCTTGAAACTTATGAAATTAATGCCCAGCATCATTTCATTCAGAAAATTGCGTTTGCCATCCTTAGCGAAATTCAACAGATTTGGTAATTGTAGGCTAGTCTACACTTGTTTCTACATGCATTTGAATCATTTAATGCTATTGACAGAGGGAACTCTTACCACTTGAGCGCCGGACAATGTTCTCCAAAAAAGTGTTCTGAGGTGCCACCAAACCTCTTTTTCCCCCGTGCATTCTGTGGTCAGGAGGTGTCGTTCGGGGCTTCAAGCTTTATGAAAGCTGGTCGCGAAAGTGAAATAGTCTAGATAAGTAAGAGTCTGTGGGATGAAGAAGCTCATGGTAACAATGCACCGAGGCTGGTTTGATGTAGATTCTTTATCACAGAGCTATAGCAGCTCCGCAGGCTACGAGCTTGTCCTGGTGCGCCTGCGCTCTCGATGTTTCACCGCAAACCCGATGGCATTGAATCTCAGATGGTCAATGCAATGATCTCAAGCAATGGCATGAGTTTGAGATCCAAACTGTTAGGTTGAACATGTCGGCAAAGTTCTCTATCTGGAAGTAAGCTATAGCTCAATGGGTTCTTAAACTTATTCTCCCTCTTTTTGCAATTCAAGCAACACTGTCCATTTTTCTTGAATGAGATTACATTTACCAACAAATAGGCCGGCTACACTCTTAGAAAAAAAAGATGCTAAATAGAACCACATAGGGTTCTTCGGGTTTTCCCCATAGGGGAACCTTTTTGGTGCTAGGTAGAACCCTTTTCAGAGAGGTCTATTTAGAATCCCTCCTCGCCCGGTTGTCTAGGTCTTAATTGAAAGGAAAAATCAAAAACCAGCAGGCACTAAGCACTCCATTAAATGAGTTTGATACGCCTGACCTAAATCATCTAAACTGGAACAACGATCTCAGTAACGTGTGCAATAAGTCAAACTACTAACAGATAGGATAAGTATTAGAATTATAAATGTACGTTATTTATCTTCGTGTAGCATAATCAAACAATCAATGTACATGCAAAAACACAAATATTTATACAAACAATTCTGAAAATCAACCAGCAACAGAGCCTGCTCGGAAATACGATAATGATGGGATTGGTTTTAAGTGTTTTACCATCCCTCCAGGATTTTGCGGGATTTTCTGTGATATTTGCGGGCAAAACATTTTGCATGGCAAATGCAATGATTTTATCCAATTTGTCTCGAAAATGCGCTGATGAGAGAAAAAGTTTGTTGACGTGTGGCTTAATTGAACCATATCATGTGGTAAATGTGTGGTGATTGGCTGAAATTTTACTGCGGTGATGGTTATATCGCAGAATCCTGGAGGGACTGGTTTTACTCTACACACAGTAAAAACGACACAATCACACTCAACTCTGGTTATTAACACCAACACTGGGATTGTTTTACACCACTGAGTGTTAAGTTAATTTAATGTATGAATCAACACTAGACATTTTACACAGAAAAATCAACACAAGGTAAAATTGGCCAATTTGCTGTGTAGAATACACGTACAATACACTGCTGGTTCAAATCAAATCAAACGTTATTTGTCACATGTGCCGAATACAACAAGTGTAGACCTTACCGTGAAGTGCTTACTTACAAGCCCTTAACCAACAGTGCAATTCAAGAAGAGTTAAGTAAATATTTACCAAATAAACTAAAGTAAAAAATAATAAAAAGTAACACAATACAATAACAATAACGAAGCTATATACAGGGGGTACCGGTACCGAGTCAATGTGCGGTGGTACAGGTTAGTCGAGGTAATTTGTACATGGAGGTAGGGGTGATGTGATTATGCATAGATAATAAACAGCGAGTAGCAGCAGTGTACAAAACAAATGGAGGGGAGGGGGGTGTCAGTGTAAATAGTCTGGTGGCCTTTTGATTAATTGTTCAGCAGTCTCATGGCTTGGGGGTAGAAGCTGTTAATGAGCCTTTTGGCCCTAGACTTGGCGCTCCGGTACTGCTTGCCGTGCAGTAGCAGAGACAACAATCTATGACTTGGGTGACTGGAGTCTCTGACAATTTTTTGGGCTTTCCTCTGACACCGCCTATTATATAGGTCCTGGATGGCAGGAAGCTTGGCCCCAGTGATGTACTGGGCCGTACGCACTACCCTCTGTGGCGCCTTACGGTCAGATGCCGAGCAGTTGCCATACCAGGCAGTGATGCAACCGGTCAGGATGCTCTCGATGGTGCAGCTGTATAACTTTTTGAAGATCTGGGGACCCATGCCAAATCTTTTTAGTCTCCTGAGGGGGAAAGGTGTTGTCGTGCCCTCTTCATGACTGCCTTTACAGTCCAGTTGCGTAGCATCTGCGTCATCTGACCACTTACATATTGAACGAGTCACTGGTACTTCCTGCTTTAGTTTTTGCTTTTTCAGGAATCAGTAGGTTAGAATTATGGTCAGTTTTGCCAAATGGAGGGCGGGGGAGAGCTTTGTATGCATCTCTGTGTGTGGAGTAAAGGTGGTCTACAGTTTTTTTTCCTCTGGTTGCACATGTGACATGCTGGTAGAAATGAGGTAAAACAGATATGTTTGCCTGCATTAAAGTCCCCGGCCTCTAGGAGCGCCTCTTTTGGATGAGCATTTTCTTGTTTGCTTATGGCCTTATAGAGTTGGTTGAGTGCAGTCTTACCAGACGTAGCTTCTCTGTTCTGCCGGTGCATGGAAAATCCCGCCAGCTCTATATTATCCGTGTCGTCGTACAGCCACGACTCGGTGAAACATAAGATATTACAGTTTTTATGTCCCGTTGGTAGGATAATCTTGATCGTAGGTCATCGATTTTATTTTCCAATGATTGCACTTTGGCCAATAGAATGGCTGGCAGTGGGAGTTACTCACTCGCCTACGAATTCTCAGAAGGCATCCCGACCTCCGCCCCCTTTTTCTCCGTCTTTTCTTCACACAAATGACGGGGATTTTGGCATTGTTCCCAGGAAAGCAGTATATCCTTCTCGTCGGACTCGTTAAAGGAAAAAGATTCTTCCAGTTCGAGTTGAGTAATCGCTGTTCTGATGTCCAGAAGTTATTTCCAGTCATAAGAGACGGTAGCAGCAACATTATGTACAAAATAAGTAAAAAAATAAGTTACAAACAACGTAAAAAAAACTAACAAAATAGCACAGTTGGTTGGGAGCATGTGAAACGTCAGCCATCCTCTTCGGCTCCATTTCCCTCATGCTCCCTCCCTTCTATTCTCCTAAAATCACAGAAAACGCTAATTTGAAAGACAGCAAATCATGGCAAACAGATCAACTAAGTCATTACCGTATGTAATATGATTAAGAGAATACCAGATAGTATTCATAACCATTGACTTTTTCCACATTTTGTTACGTTACAGCCTTATTTTAAAATGTATTGAAATGTTTTTTCCCCTCATCCATCTACACACAATACCCCATAGGTTTTTAGAAATTTTTGCTAAGTTATTAAACATAAAAAGCTGAAATATGACATTTACATAAGTATTCAGATCCTTTACTCAGTAGTTTGAAGCAACTTTGGCAGCGATTATGGCCTTGGGTCTTCTAGGGTATGACGCTACAAGCTTGGCACACCTGTATTTGGGGAGTTTCTCCCATTCTTCTCTGCTGATCCTCTCAAGCTCTGTCAGGTTGGATGGGGAGTGTCGCTGCACAGCTATTTTCAGGTCTCTCCAGAGATGTTCGATCGAGTTCAAGTCCGAGCTCTGGCTGGGACATTCAAGGACATTGAGACTTGTCCCGAAGCCACTCCTGCGTTGGCTTGGCTGTGTGTTTAGGGTCGTTGTCCTGTTGGAAGGTGAACCTTCGCCACAGTCTGAGGTCCTGAGCGCTCTGGGGCAGGTTTTAATCAAGGATCTTTCTGTCAATCCTGACTAGTCTCCCAGTCCCTGACGCTGAAAAACATCCCTACAGCATGATGCTGCCACCACCATGCTTCACCGTAGGAATGATGCCAGGTTTCCTCCCGACGTGACGCTTGGCTTTCAGGCCAAAGAGTTCAATCTTGGTTTCATCAGACCAGAGAATCTTGTTTCTCATGGTCTGAGAGTATTTAGGTGCCTTTTGGCAAACTCCAAGCAGGCTGTCATGTGCCTTTTACTGAGGAGTGGCTTCCGTCTGGCCACTCTCCATAAAGGCCTGATTGGTGGAGTGTTGCAGAGATGGTTGTCCTTCTGGAAAGTTCTCACATCTCCACAGAAGAACTCTGGAGCTCTGTCAGAGTGACCATCGGGTTCTTGTTCACCTCCCAGACCAAGGCCCTTCTCCCACAATTGCTCAATTTGGAATAGTCTTGGTGGTTCCAAACTTCTTCAATTTAAGAATGATGGAGGCCACTGTGTTCTTTTGGGGACCTTCAATGCTGCAGACATTTTTTGGTGTTCTTCCCCAGATCTGTGCCTCGACACAACCCTGTCTCGGAGCTCTACGGACAATTCCTTCGACATCATGGCTTGGATTGTGCTCTGACATGCACTGTCAACTATGGGACCTTGAATACACAGGTGTGTGCCTTTCTAAAACATGTCCAATCAATTGAATTTACCACAGGTGGACTCCAATCAAGTTGTAGAAACACCTCAAGGATGATCAATGGAAACAAGATGTACTTGAGCTCAATTTCGAGTCTCATAGCAAAGGGTCTGAATACCTATGTAAATCAGGTATTTCAGTTTTTTATTTTTAATAAATGTGCAAAAAAAATTAAAAACCTGTTTTCACTTTGTCATTATGGGGTATTGTGTGTAGATTGAGGATGATAAATATTTATTTAGTCCATTTTAGAATAAGGTTGTAACATAACAAAATGTGGAAAAAGTCAAGGCGTCTGAATACTTTCCGAATGCACTGTATATTCCCATACATGCTTACCCCTATCTTTTTAAATGTATCAGATTACTCAAACTCCTGATGTTAAAGTTTATACACTGAGGTAAACATTAATGCTCAGGGACTATTTAAAATAAAGAAAAAAAAAATACAATGAAAAAGCTTATTCCGATGTAGAACACTTGCCTTCCAAAGAATCATTCTTGCCACCCAAAGAATCATCAAAGAAGGGTTCTTCAGATGAAATTGGTTATTGGTAGAAACCTATCCCTCCACAAATAACCCTTTTGGAACCCTTTTGTCTAACAATGTAGCCTAAGCTACAGTACAGTGGCAGCGTATTGAGGCACAGCTTGCATAGTGCCTGAGAATTCTATGGCACGTTATTTAAGTGTCAACCACTGGTACCATTAATGCTAGTTAGTGCTAGTTTGACCACCAGAGGGCATCTTTGAGAAGCATTTGATAGCCTTCAATAGCGGCTGTACTAGAGAATTAAAACCTTTTTTGTAAGAACAGTATATGGGACTGATTTTAATAAATCTTGCTTAATTATTTTGATTAATATTATGGTGTTTCTATTCCAAGAAAAATGAAAAACCCTCTGCGTTTCCATTAGGATGGAAGGGAAAATATTATGGTGCTGTACAACGTGACGGTCGTGAGTAGGCTACAGAACTGGGCTATTTAGCTAAAGAATCCCTGTGTCGTGAGGGCACGCAGGAGACCGGGGTTTAAATCCCCCACGGGGAGGAAGTAGGCTGTAGGCTGTCCTTGTAAATAAAAATGTGTTCTTAACTGACTTGCCTAGTTAAATAAAGGTTACACTAAGAGTATAACATTTCTACACCATAACTGTAGTCTAACCAATACCCAAAACGGAGATTCAGTGAAAATAAAAATGTCATTGATTTATCAAGACCAGTCCCCATGCTTGTCTCAGAGCAGCGTGAAACGTTGCTAAAATAGTTGTAGGCTATTGCTTCAAATCCTATTGCTTCGAACTTCAATATGCTCTTTAAATAAATAAGACCTACACCACTTTTAACAGCACATTACTTAACACTAGTGAGACTCATGTTGCCTACGGGAAGCCTTAGGTATATCGAAAAATATGACGTGACTCTCTGACAATAATTACATATAGAGGATTGGAGGATTCTAAATTAAAACCAAAAGCTGCCACACGGGTCTCCCGGTGGCGGCCGGGAATGGGTATCGAACCTGTATCTGTATCAACGCATTTTGCACTGCGGGAGCCCCCATCCACTCTGGAGCTCCCTTCCACAAAGTATCAAAATACAGAGAGGTGTTGGTAAAGGTATATTGTCCTGCTATTAGCCTATTATGGGCTATTATACTACTGTACATGGTGTCCAGGTTAGGATAACCAAAACATTTCTTTATTAAAGACCAGAAGGATAAGGGTGGAACTGGGATGTGGACATGAAGCTAGGGTTACGGTAAGGGTTACGGTCTTTCTTTATCAGAAAGAATGTTGGTACTTAATTATTTTGATCCAAAGCCATGAATGAGTGAGTCACTCAGCTTTATGTAGGTGCCGTGTTTTTGAAAGAGTATTTTCCAGTAAGCAACTATTTGTTTACCTTCATTAGACAACTTTTTTCCAATATTTCTGTAATTCAGTGATATGTATTCCCATAGTAATTCGTTATGGACCCATAACTAAATAAACAATGGAATTTTGAAAGAGTATTTTTATCATTATTTTATTAGCGAAAGCATAAAGACGCTGATGAAGATATACAGTACTGTACAGTATATGCTTTTATATTTGGATAATAAAGCATTTAAAGCATTTTGAAGATTTAAGCCACCTGCATTTGTTTATTAGGCTATAGCAGAACAGCATAAAGGTCCGGACGGCCCTTGCTGTGCCTGGTGAGTAGTTGGTCAAGTTCTGTTGTCAGAAGAGGAATGGAAATGTCAGGGTGAACCGACGACCTGATGAACCCGCCATGTATGTTGACTCTGCCTGTCGGAGGTGGAGTTCCAGAGCTCACAGGTGTGCCTGGCATGGATTGTGACTCCATCTCGTTCCTCGCCGTCAAAGCGCCATTCTCCGCCTGGCTCTGGACCAATGCATCAGCTGTCGCCTGTATCTCTGCCCTCAGATAATGTTTCTCTTTCTGCTGGTCTGCCTTCAATGACTCGATCTCGGTCTTCAAAGTTTGAATCTGATTCATGTGCACCTTCATCAGATGAGCAGAATGGTACCGCCCTGAGCCCCCATCAATTACAGTGGCCTATGAACAGGTAGGCTACAGTAGATGACAATATTGTAAAGTTGGCCTAATAATGCTAAACATAATGCTTAAATAAATCGACTGCTGGTCTTTACTGTATGCTGCACATTTTTACACTGTATTCCATTTCCAGCAAGACTATTCAAGCCATCGACTCACTGATGAATGAAGATGATGAGCAATCGGCAAAGGCCATCTGTAATCTGCTGGCATCACGGCACAACATCAACATCGCTCTAATCACAGTCAGAAGACAGTAGAAGAAACGTGCGTGGACTTATGGAAAGGCACGGTAAGACATGTTTTTTTATAAATATATATACTTTTTTAACGAACATTAACCATATGTGTTCGCTTGTTTTGTACCGTTCTGTAGTTTTGACCCGATGATTCGTCTGACAAACCAAGAACTTGCGTCCTGCAGGCCCAGGCATGGATCAAAGCTGGCGAGACATTCAATGATGTCATCTTCACAGACGAATCAACCGTGTCCCTTGAGAAATTTGCTCAAAATTGCCACAGAAAAAAAGGAAGAAGATCAAGCAAGCCGAGTCCCAAGCATCCGCTCAAACTCCATGTGTGGGGGGCAATTTCTCGCCAGGGACCAGGCCTAAATTTGATTTTTGATGGTAAGTTTGGCTATTTACTAATCAAAAAGGTACATAAAATATTGTAGCTTACACCGCACGGACTGCTATGTGTTCAACAATAATTCACTGTTCCCTCCTTTTTCAGGTATCATGGCTCGAGATTTCTTTGAGGAAGAAATCATCAAGAGATATGCTGGACCCTATGTCAGAGGTGTTTCTGGGACCACAGTTTCTTTCAAGGTAGGATTATAGCAATATTTTGTTATGTTTAGGCCTATGTATGTGTATATTTCTAGTATTGTACCTAATGTTGGCTGTTAGGCTAAATGTATTTTTTTCTTCTCCAAATGCAGACAAGGACCCAAAACAGTTCCTTCCACTGGCAAATAAACTTGAAGAGCAGTAGATGGTAGACTTAATCTACCCCTACTTCTCCAGGAGTAACAGGTGAAAAGAAGTGTTAACACTTTACATTAGTGTCCTTATTACTGTGTAACTACTAATTTAATTACAATGTAATAAGTATTGTAATTACTCTTTATTAAACCCTAGCCACAATCCTAACCCTAGCTTCATGTCCATTCCTGGTTCAACCCTAATCCTAGCCTAAACCACAACCCTAACAGTAGCTTCATGTCAACATCCAGTTTAATCCTAACTTTAGCCTCAACCGCAACCCTAACACTAGCTTCATGTCAACATCCAGTTTAATCCTAACTTTAGCCTCAACCCTAGCTTCATGTCCACATTCCGGTTCAAGCCTTACCCTAGCATCAAACCTAACCTTAATCCTAACCCGAAGTAACCTTACAGTGTAATAATTAGTAATTACACGCTGTAATGTTAGTGTAACCAACCATGGACTATAGGCTAGGTTACGTCTCAAATTGCAGGATTTCTATGAAACGTTCACCAAGTATGTGTGAGGAGAGAGAGTGTGAGTGTGTCAATGCATGCACTTATTGTGTATTTCAAGCTTTATGCCAATAGTGAAATGTCTTGGACTAAAGAGCACTTTCAATGGAGATTCTACATTCAGAATCCTTTTTACATTTAGCAGAGGCTCTTATCCAGAGCAACTTGCAGGAGCAATTAGGGTTAAGTGCCTTGCTCAAGGACACCTCAACAGATGTTTCACCTAGTCAGCTCAGGGATTTGAACCAGCAACCTTTCTGTTACTGACCCAACGCTCTTACCCACTAGGCTACCTGTCACTTTCAGTCCAGAACTAGACTTAATCTGTGTCCAGTAACCACCCTTATACTGTATGTTATTCACTCTGGACACTAGAGAGACTAAGTCAAAATTCCTGATTTCGAAAATGTGCAAGCATTTGCTGATGCAAATGCTTAGTTAATCAGGTCCTACATTACCTCAACTCCTTAACCAGTGTTCTTAAATGGCCTTCATTATCAATGTCAGGAAGTCACGTCCTTTTTTGGTGTTCAGTGCCTTATGATGTGTTTTTACTGGATACCACATTGTCATACAGCATCTCCTATATCTCCCCTTGTATTTTGTATGTTTCTTCCGAACAGCATGCAAAACAGCGCCTTGGCTGGTCGCCTATCCAACCTATCCAACAGCTAGCAAAACCTACCCTCCATGGTAATCGCTAAGCAACTTAGCTGATGTTTTGCATAATGACTCGTCACCTCGACTATTTATACTCTTATGAGTGTCATTTGCCTACTTCCTCACATTTCTCTTGCCTTATCTCCAATGTCCTTAGTGCTCTGCACATTAAGGTTAGGAGTAAAGAAGAAAGCATATCATAGACATCTGTGGCTTTTTATAAGAACTGAGGAACATGCCTTCCAGAACATTTCATGTGTTAGGTTTTAGCCACTTTCTTTTTTGGACCTTAGTGCATGTCTGACACTGCCTTTCGTGTAGTTGTGCCTTTGCCTGATACTGTAATCCAAGCCTTAACCTTTTACTGCAGTGGGCTAAATCAGGGTCAGTGTTTCTTGGTAGTCTTAAACAAATCTACTTTGAAACAAAAGTATACACCTCACACACATGGTTATGAGCTTTAAAAAAATGTGAATGTAAAGTAACAAACGAATTGTTTTAAATGAGAATTCAGACAATATCTTCCAATGCACCTGTCTTAATCACAGGTCAAAAAAAATATACGTATTCTGCCTCCATCTACTGGGAGAAGAAAGGTGTAGGCAGGAATGGACATACAAAAAAAATACAATTGTTATGTATACTGTATATACAACATTGTTTTAACCAACAATGTATTTAATTACAAAATAGGATTTTGGGTGTGTGCGTTAAAAATGCTGGCATGCAGGAGAGACTATAAGGACACAGCGGACGCTAAAACCGACTAGCCAAAACGTAAAGCTGACCCTTGCCTTAACACATTCTGAAATGAAATATTGGTTTAAGCCTCAGGCGGGTCCTTATAGCCTTATCCATGTCATGCACTAGAGCAGCAGAGTGATAACCAGCCCAAACCGGCAAGACCGGCTGTCCTGCAACCACACACCTCACCTGTAAAGCCTACCTGGCCCAGTGAGAACCAACGACGTCACGCGTCCCGTCCTCAGGACAGGTCGCGCGTCACCTTGACTAGGGTTGTATCATGGAATGAGGAAGAGAAGATCACACCATCTGGACAGAATACTTTTAGATATTAACTCTCATCGATAACAACTATCAGTAATGTGAAAATTAGGCATAATAAATTGACCGCATCACAGAATTTGAAAGAAACAGTTGTACGTCAGGTCCAGTTTCAGAATGTACCGCCGGTGCGTGAGTCTGGTGGAACGACACCGGTCAGAGCTGAGTTTCGCATTGCTGTTGTCAGGCTATGCGCTCTACCTGATTCTTGGCGCATGGGTCTTCTCCGCCGTTGAGCTTCCATATGAGCAACGGCTGCGCGAACAGCTGGAGACCGCTCGGCAAAAGTTTCTCTGGGACAACGCGTGCGTGTCTGACGAACGGCTCCAGGAGCTTCTGTCCCACGCGCTGCATGCCAATAACTACGGCGTGTCGGTGCTCGGTAACGCTAGCGATAACAACTGGGATTTCATCTCCTCTCTGTTCTTTACCAGCACAATTCTAACCACCACAGGTAGGTTTAGGTGGTTTGGTCAGTGTGATTTAACCGTTGCTAAAATGTAATTATTTAAAGTTTGTTTAATCTTCTCAAGATGGGTATCACAAAGCAGGACTACTAGATAACTGTGAAAACATTAAGATGAATTGAATAAGCCTGCAGTTTATGGGTTGTTTCAAGTGTCAGGTCAATGTACCCCTTCCATGCATAGCCACGGGAAGTCGGGCTGCTGAGGGTGCTGCAGCACCTCCTGAAAAATCTGAATAATATATATATTTTTTTTTTCTTCACAAAAGTAGTGCACTGGGCCTTTACTAGTACTGTATTAGTGGACTGATATGTCTGTAACACAGGCAAATACGTTTTTACCCCCAAAACTACTGTGCATGCCCATTTCAAGCCTTCCTATGAATAAAAAAAATGCACTCCAAATGTAATCAGCAGCATCATGCACCTTATTTCTTTGAGGGGGAACTAATGGCCAAATTCAATATCTGCATTTAAAAAGGTGTGTGTGCATGTTGTTGCAGGCTATGGTCACACTGTACCACTGTCAGATGGAGGAAAGGCATTCTGTGTGTTCTACTCTCTCCTCGGAATCCCCGTCACTCTCCTCTTCCTTTCCGCCCTGGTACAAAGAATTATGGTCCTGGTGACACGCCGGCCTGTGGCGTACCTTCACCTGCGATGGGGCATGTCCAAACCAAAGTTGGCTGCTGTCCATGCGGCATGTCTATCCGTTGTTGCAGCACTGCTCCTCTTCCTCCTACCAGCGGTAGTGTTCTGCAGGCTGGAGCCTCTATGGAGCTACCTGGAGTCCCTCTACTTCTGCTTCATCTCGCTTACTACAATTGGCCTAGGAGACTATGTACCTGGAGAGACTCACAATACCGTTCCCAACTCTCACCGCACGCTATATAAGCTGGCTATTACACGTAAGTTACTATAACACAACCATAACCTAACCATAGCAAAGCCCTGAATCCCAGCCCTCACTGCTATTTACCTTGTCAAAGATACTAACGAAAAAGCAAGATAGATCGCCTGACCCACTGCCATGCAAAAATAGATTCCATAGATAAGAAATATAATCTGTTCAATGCAGTTTGATGTCACCTTAAGTGTATACAGTGTATAAAAACAGTGCACACTGTTTCATGATTGATTCTCAATTTCGGAGGTTCTTTACTTCAGGTCCCAGCAATGGATGTTTAGTAGATGTAAGTTTGCAATCTAGCACCTAAATGCAGAATCCTTGGTGTAATACATGAAGGTGGTGAAGGTCACGTGATTCTGGCTTTGGCGCATGTGCTGGCTTTGGCGAATGTGCAGTTTTTTTGCGAGGGGATGGGGTAGCTGCACTACCACTGTTATAACCAGCCCTACTATCCATGATGCAACACTGACCAACACCCCAAAGTACGGTGCACTACATACAGTCTATAGCCATGTCCTATAAGTTATTATTCGATATGGAAACACTCCACTCAGTGGTGGAAAAAGTACCCAATTGTCATACTTAAGTAAAAGTAAAGATGCCTTAATAGAAAATGACTCAAGTGAAAGTCACCCAGTAAATTACTACTTGAGTAAAAGTATTTGGTTTTAAATATACTTAAGTATTAAAAGTCAATATAATTGCTAAAATATGCTTAAGTTTTAAAAGTAAACGTATAAATAATTTCACATTCCTTATATTAATTTACGGATAACCAGGGGCACACTCCCAACACTCAGACATCATTTACAAACCAAGCATTTGTGTTTAGTGAGTCCGCCAGATCAGAGGCAGTAGGGATGACCAGGGATGGTCTCTTGATAAGTCTGTGAATTGGACCATTTTCCTGTCCTGCTAAGCATTCGAAATGTAAAGAGTACTTTTGAGTGTCAGAAAAAATGTGTGGAGTAAAATGTAAAAATTTTTCATTAGGAATGTGTAAATATAAATAGTAAAGTAAATTACAGATACTCCCAAAAACGACATAAGTAGTACTTTAAAGTATTTTTACTTTAGTACTTTACACCACTGGCTCCACTGTAGTAGCTCCGATGCAATAATTGATTTAACAACATTTTGACAGCAAGCTCTCGTCATCAGGGTATCATGAGTTATAATAACCATGAACTAACCATAATAACTAGGGCGGTCAAACGATACAACACTTTTATCAAGTTATTTCCAGGATTTGCTGTGATTTTTCATGATTAATGATTAATCACAAATTCTCAATTTGCTTAAATTAAGCAGTAATTATTTTTCATAATAAAAAAAAATATATTGATGACTTGATTTTGTCTAAGGTAATGGTTAGCAAAATTAGGTAAATTGAAAAAAAGCACACTT
This sequence comes from Brachymystax lenok tsinlingensis, assembly GCA_030435695.1. NCBI lineage: Eukaryota > Metazoa > Chordata > Actinopteri > Salmoniformes > Salmonidae > Brachymystax > Brachymystax lenok. The sequence continues at coordinate 14,066,270 of CM059796.1, forward strand.
TCTTTAACCTCAATGTCAACTTGTTTTTAACATTGCATTGTTGTTTTTAGCTGTATAGATTGGGTATTTGGGATGTTGTCAGTGTATTTAAGGGTTTCAGACAAGGCGATTAATCACGATTAAAAAAAAAAGGGACACTAAAATTACAAAAGTTAACTCAAGTTAACTTATTAACTCTGACAGCCCTAATAATAACACAATCATAACCCCGACCACATGCTGTAGTCTGGCCATCACTTGTAAGTTACTATAACCATAACAGAACCACCTATGAATTACTATATCAGATTCATGTTTGATTAATCTTATTCTCCCCTGTTTCTCGTCACTCTCCCTCTGTGTCAGTGTACCTGTTGCTGGGCTTGGTGTGTCTGTTGGTGGTGGTGGAGACGTGTTGTGAGCTGCCACAGCTGAAGAGCTTCAGGAGGAGATTCTACAGAGAAAATAATGCTCCAGAGTCAGAGACCAGAGACCAGGAGGAGTTTAGCAGCACAGAACATGATCAAATGACTGACCACCTAACTGATCAGCTGACCTTCTCCTCAGTGTCCGCCCAGGCCGCCTCCCTCCGCCAGGACAACACCCCCTGGCAATAGAATAAAATAGATACTTCACTGTGTATTGATGAGAATGGAAATTTGTCTTATGCCCCTCCCTCACACACACACACACACACACGTTGAGAGGCAGCCGCAGTGCAGCGCCCCTGAAAGGAGAGCCATTGTGGGGGGTTAAAATGCCTTGCTCAAGGGATGGTATATAGGATCAGAAACCAGCAGCCTTCCATCTGCCAGTTCAGTTCCATTCCCATTTTTGTGTCGCCTGGTCCGGGGTTTGAACCAGCAACCTCCCAGCTGTTGGGCACGTTCTTTTTGCATCGCCCAGTGCTTTGGTTGGGTGGAGTTTGCACATTTGAAAGTAGACCATTCCATTGGTCCTGAAGTGAAATCTCCACCAAATAGACAATGCAAAACGAGCGCACCCATAGTGTGTGTGTGTGTGTGTGTGTGTGTGTGTGTGTGTGGGGGGTATTGTATGCCACTGTCTTGTAGGTGGAGGGTGAGCAGGGTGGTTTTGGGTGCTCTGCACTTCCTCATTCAAACAAATTAGCTATACAGTTTAAATGATAGATGTGTGGCTAACCAGTGTGTTGTGGGATTGGCGATTACTCTAGACCAGGATTTCCCAAACTCAGTTCTGCACGTTTTGGTTTTTGCCCAAGCACTAGACAGCTGATTCAAATAATCAACTGGGGGCAGGACAGAGTTTGGGAAACCCTGCTCTAGACTATCACAAAGGTGTTCTTCAAACTGAGACAGTGATATGACCTGGAACAGCAATGAACCACAGATTTGAGAACTGCACTCAATAGCTCCTATGCATTTGAACCAAGGATGTACATATACATTTTGGCAGGGCAGATTTTATCGAAAACTTGCATAGTATCTTACGGCATTTCAAGTTCGAAGGTGTGAGTAAACTATTGGGTTGCAATAAAACTATATGGCCTATTTACGTTTTATTATTATATTGATAGAATAATAACATTTGGAAAAAACGTATTTGCATATACATGTGGGCATAGTTTAATAAATGGGCAGAAAATTATTATATCCAACCATCTTTCAAAGGTACCGCCCTCTCACAATCTCCTGTAGCGTTCACCAAGGCTTTCACTCATATTCATGATTATTTTTTGTAAAAATCCTGTTGCATATCAAACATTAGGTGGAGACTGTGTTTAAGGAAAGGATACCCATAGGCTTGGGCGATATACCATTTATACCATATACAGGGGTATTTCGAAATACTGACAGGATGGTTTTCGGGGGCTCCGGGGATGCGTGCTACTGCTTATAACTATAAGTTAAGTATAACTATAAAACATGCAAGATGTGTCAAATAACGTATATCCAGCTCAGCATTTGGTTTGCAAACTTTTACATTTACATTTTAGTCATTTAGCAGACACTCTTATCCAGAGCGACTTACAGTTAGTGCATTCCTATTAAGATAGCTAGGTGGGACAACTGTATGTCACAGGCATAGGGGGTGGGTGGGGGGTCAGGGGGGGGAAAAAACGCTTAACAGTTGCAAGAATTATGTACAATATTTACAGAGCTCCATGCCAAGGCTTCCTCACAGGTGAAAAGTGATTGCACGTTTTGAAACCATGCAGCCTCCCGGGTGAGGGTTGGGGTGTGAGCCGGGTGCCCCGTTCAAAGCGGCTGGCGAAGTCTCCTCAAAACAAAGTGTTGAATGTAAAGCACGTGGAGAAGGGGGAGACCAAGTTTGGTTGTCACACGGATTGGTTGTCACAGTGCTTATAGAGAGCTATGGTAATGGCATCTTTTTGTAGGCACTAACTCCGCCAAGACTCGTTGGCCAAGCCTATGGGGATATGAATTTGGCCTCCGAAATTGCAGCCCATAAGTGAGACACATCTCAACATCAACTGTTCTGAGGAGACTGTGTGAATCAGGCCTTCATGGTCGAATTGTTGCAAAGAAACCACTACTGAAGGACACCAATAATAAGAAGAGCCTTTCTTGGCCCAAGAAATACGAGCAATGGACATTAGACCGGTGGAAATGTGTCCTTTGGTATGGAGTCCAAATTGGAGATTTTTGGTTCCAACCGCCATGTCTTTGTGAGTGCAGTGTGGGTGCACGGAGGATCTCTGCTTGTACATTTCCCACCGTAAAGCATGGAGGAGGAGGTGTTTAGCTGTGGGGGTGCTTTGCTGGTGACACTGTCTGTGATTTATTTAGAATTCAAGGCACACTTAACCAGTATGGCTACCACAGCATTCTGCAGCGATACGCAATCCATCTGGTTTGGACTTAGTGGAACTATCATTTGTTTTTCAACAGGAAAATGACTCAACACACCTCCAGGATGTGTAAGGTCTATTTTACCAAGAAGGAGAGGGATGGAGTGCTGCATCAGATGATCGGCCTCCACAATCACCCGACCTCAACCAAATTGAGATGGTTTGGGATGAGGCGGACCGCAGAGTGAAGGAAAAGCAGCCAACAAGTGCTCAGCATATGTGGGAACTCCTTCAAGACTGTTGGAAAAGCATTCCAGGTTAAGCTGGTTGAGAGAATGCCAATAGTGTGCAAAGCTGTCAAGGCAAAGGGTGGCTATTTAAAGAATCTCAATTATAAAATATATGTTGATTTGTTTAACCCTTTTTTTGTTACTACGTGATATCATATGTGTTATTTAATAGTTTTGATGTCTTCACTATTATTCTACAATGTAGAAAATAGTAAAAATAAAGAAAAACCCTTGAACAAGTAGGTGTTCTAAAACTTTTGATCAGTAGCGTGTGTGTGTGTGTATATATATATATATATATATATATATATATATATATATATATATATATATATATATATACATACACACACACACACACACACACACACACACACCACATTTGATATAATGTTTAGGGTATTCAACCAAAAACGCTTTATTTGACAAATAGGTAAAATACTATGTGTAGATACTCCTCTAAGAAAAGCCATGGTCCAAACCTCATGTCCCTATCATAATCCATTCAAAAGTTATTGGAGAATGGCCAAAATTAGGGTGACTAAATTAACAAAAAAATAGTGTTCAAAAATCAGGAAAATACCTGCATCAATTAGGCTGGATGCTGTTCAAGAATTAAAAGGCTAACTGACATTGACAGGCTCACCATTCAAATCTTTCTTCTCGAATCTGGAGGACATAAAACATTATAGAGGAAAGATAGATATAGATTCTTAGACATGACGTAGTATTTTCATATTTTAGTATCCGCTTTTCAAAATGTGATGTTTTTGAAAGATTTCTCACAAAAACAAGCTTCCCACTGTGAAATGACAACTGAGCACTGAGCGTACTGCAAACGTTCTATTTTCAATGCCTTTTACATTTAACCTTTTACATTTAACCTTTTACATTTAATTCAGTTCGTGTTATGTTAATTTAGCTTTTTGTGACCGCGGAAACACCTTTGCAGACGAACACCACAATATGTAAAATCCTCAAAAGTCTCTCTGTCAACAGATCTCGGTGCTTGTTATTGGATGTATGAATCATTGGGCACATGAATCGCGGCAAATTGGTTCCATTTCAGCAGTGGTGTAAAGTACTCTAGTAAAAATACTTTAATACTACTTAAGTCGTTTTTTGGGGTATCTGTACATTACTATTTATATTTTTGACAGCTTGAACTTCACTACTTTTCTAAAGAAAACAATGTACTTTTTACGGCATACATTTCCCCTGAGACCCAGAAGTACTTACATTTTGAATGCTTTGTAAATGATGTCTGAGTGTTGGAGTGTGCCCCTGGCTATCTGTAAATAAAAAAACATAAGAAAATGGTGTAGCCTGGTTTGTTTAATATAAGGAATTTGAAATGTTGTATACTTTTACTTTTGATACTTAAGTATATTTTAACAATTACATTTACTTTTTATACTTAAGTATATTTAAAAACAAATAATTTTAGACTTTTACTCAAGTAGTATTTTACTGAGTGACTTTGACTTTTACTTTAGTCATTTTCTCTTAATAAGATATCTTTACTTTTATTCAAGTATGACAATTGGATACTTTCTACACCACTGCATTTCAGTCGTGTCTTTGGTCATGTTCGCAAAGGTCAAACAAACAAAAAACGATGATTGGTTGACAATAGAGCCTCCCACAATGCAGGTGATGGCTGCAGGATGAATTTCTTGAAAAGCAACTACAGAACTTGGGCTGAATCACAAATCACCCCCCTTCCCCTTAGCCTTCCATTTGAGCGTTCACGTGTGCCTTTGCCATCTGCACAAGTGTCCCAAAGCTGAGGGAGTAAAAATGATCTAGACAGCAAGGCTGCAGGTTTCAGAGCGAAGTGTTATCACAACAAGCACTGCATATGTTTGGAGTTTGCACAATTTAATCCAAAAGAATGGAGAGGAGTGCCTAATTATGTGCCACTTGCATTTGTTTATAAGTCTGATTTCGAGACTTGACACATGTAACAGATATACCTCCCAAATTAAATGTTTAACGGTTACGGAGGTTAATATCTTGTAAAACGATGGTAAAGGACTTGACAAAAGTGATCCGCTCGAATGCGTCCATGACCTTCAGAAAGGGATACTGTTTTGTGTAAACAAAACCTATCACCGGCCCCAAACCAGCCATGCATATGCGCCGGCGTGTGCATGTTGATTTCGTCTATCCACACCAGTACCCAATCATTTCATATTGAGTTTAGATTTATGTAGGAGAGTTTGCAATGTAAAACTGTCTCAAATAGAATCAAAGTCTGTGGAAAGTGTTAACAGCGCCGCCTGCTGGAAATATCACGTGACACCACTGCTACAGGTCTATAATTTTTTTATTTATTTTTTTTTTATTTTTCATTTCACCTTTATTTAACCAGGTAAGCTAGTTGAGTACACGTTTTCATTTACAACTGCGACCTGGCCAAGATAAAGAAAGCAGTGTGACACAAACAACAACACAGAGTTGGAATAAACAAGCGTACAAATACCAGTCTCAATATTGAATTTGTTCTTATTGGTATGAAATAATTGAGTTGAAATCCCAAATTCTTCTTGTTTTCATTAATCATTTGTCACATTTGCTTGAAATAATAATATTAGAAGCCAATTATAAAAAAAAATGGTTTTGACTTTTATTTTGAAGTTTTCATTTGAATACCGGAAGAAAAGGAACGGAAATTTCCATGAATGTAAATAGCAGGATTGGATCTAAGAAAGTAGGTAAACAACTCTACGCATGCCCTGCATGCTTTGCACTCTAATAGCATAATTCGGACTACTTTTAACTTAATAGGCTACCTTGAAAAACTGTTTTGAATGGTGTTTCATACGGTCTATCTGTAGGTGTTTTTTTTTTAATAATTTTTTTTTACTCAATTCAATACACTTCATTCTTAACCGAACAAAAGTATAAACGCAACATGCAACAATTTCAAAGATTTTACTGAGTTACAATTCATATAAGGAAATAAGTCAATTGAAATGTATTTGTTAGGCCCTAATCAATGGATTAAAATTGACTGGGAATACAGATATGCATCTGTTGGTCACAGATACCTTAAAAAAAGGTAGGGGCGTGGATCAGAAAACCAGTCAGTCTGTGGCGTGACCACCATTTGCCTCATTCAGGGCCACACATGTCCTTAGCATAGAGTTAGTTGATCGGGTTGTTGATTGTGGCCTGTGGAATGTTGCCCCACTCCTCTTCAATGGCTGTGTGAAGATGATGGATATTGCGGGGGAACTGGAATGCGCAGTCGTACACGTCGATCCACAGCATCCCAAACATGCTCAATGGGTGGCACGTCTGAGTATGCAGGCCATGGAAGAACTGGTAAATTTTTTGCTTCCAGGACTGGTGTACAGATCCTTGCGACATGGGGCCATGCATTATCATGCTGAAACATGAGGTGATGGCGGTGGATGAATGGCACGACAATGTGCCTCAGGATTTGGTCATGGTATCTCAGTGCATTCAAATTGCCATAGATAAAATGCAATCGTGTTCATTGTACGTAGCTTATGTTTTTGTAAAATATTCTGTGGAAATTGTTGAAAGTAGTCCTTGTGCATAGAACTCTATTGTTTAAACTTTTAAATCAATGGTTTTTGTTTGGTATACATTTTAAAGTGAAAAAATCCTAGTGTAATTCTGTTACCATGGAATTGCCGTAATAAGACGAGGGAGGGTAAAAGCAGTCCCGTGGGAGACTGATGTTTAGGAGGGGGCAGGCACGTGCACAGATAGGGGTCTATCTGTGCCTGAGTACCTGCCTCCTCTGCCCTCACACTACCACTGGATGGTGGTATATACACTGAGTACACCAAACATTAGTAACACCTTCCTAAAATTGAGTTACGCCCCCCCCATTTTGCCCTCAGAACTGCTTCAATTTGTTGAGGCATGGACTCTATAAGATTTCAAAAGCGTTCCAAAGGGATGCTGGCCCATGTTGACTCCATTGCTTCCCACAGTTGTGTGAAGTTGGCTGGATGTCCTTTGGGTGTCGGACCATTCTGGATACACACGGTAAACTGAGTGTAAAAAACCCAGCAGCGTTGCAGTTCTTGACACAAACCGGTACGCCTGGCACCTACTGTACTACCATATCCCGCTCAAAGGCACTTCAATCTTTTGTCTTGCCCACTCAAGGCTTAAAAATCCTTCTTTAACCGGTCTCCTCCCCTTCATCTACACTGATTAAAGTGGATTTAACAAGTGACATCAATAAGGGATCATAGCTTTCACCTGGATTTGCCTGGTCAGTCTATGTCATGGAAAGAGTTCTTAATGTTTTGTATACTCAGTGTATATATTTTTTGTATATTTTTTGTCATCGTTGTTCTGAACCCACTGCCCCCATCTCTGAATTCAAAGACTGACCTGGAATTTGAATTGAATTAAATGGAATTTGTGGAATTAACCCCAACCCTGCTATATTTTAACTTTTATTTAAAGGTTTTTCATCAAACTGTCCCATTTTCATTTCAGATGGTCCAGTACAATCCTCAGATAATTGTTTGAATTTTTTAAGTAATTCTAATTTCTGGATTAGGCTTCAAATACAGGATAAAATATTACTGTGTTATATGATTGGCAAAACACAGGGCCCTAACCTGAGGTAGATAAACCCAATGGATGATATTGTTGCATTCCCATTACCTAGTGATCAATTATTACACCACAGAAAATTGCATGCAAACCTTCTGGTTGAATGTTTTTGTTGAAATCAGATGGAGCTTCCACCCCACGAAGGATCGGTACTCTCGGTGGTTGACATGCACACGGGTGGAGAGCCTTTGCGCATTATCCTTAGTGGTTACCCAGAGGTAAAGGGTGAGGGTGTGCTATCCAAACGACGCTACGTGAGACAGCATCTGGACTACCTACGGAGAGTGTTGATGTTCGAACCAAGAGGACACTATGACATGTACGGAGCCCTGATCGTGGAGAGTGAGATACCTGAAGCCGACTTGGGGGTTCTTTTCATGCACAACGAAGGTTACAGTACCATGTGTGGCCACGCAGTCATCGCTCTTGGGAGGTTCGCTGTAGACTACAAACTTGTTCAAGAGCCAAGGTCGCCAGAGACACAGGTGAATATACACTGTCCATGTGGCCTGGTTAAGGCATTTGTGGAGTATTCCAATGGTAAAACCGGAGGTGTGAGGTTCCACAGTGTTCCAGCATTTGCATTTGCAACAGGTAAGTTACATTCTTTGCTGACAAGCATTTCAATACATAGTAATATTGCATATAGAGTTGCAATGAGGAAATATGGATCTGTGTTCTGTGATAATTGAACATGGACTCTAGTAGAATACAAGGTATCACCATCTCAAATTACTTTACACTGCTGGCTGCCTTTGGCTATCAAGGCTAAATCTCTTTTTGTCAGATGTAATTGTTGCTGTGCCTGGGCATGATGAAGTCACTGTTGATATAAGCTACGGAGGAGCATTCTACGCATTTGTAAGTGCAGAGAGATTTGGCCTGGACATCAACAAGTCCAAGACCAGGGATCTGGTGGATGCAGCTACTGCAGTGACCAACTCTGTCAAATCACAGGTAAAGATTTGTTCTAGCCCAACTGTAAATTTGAAGTTTAACAGCCACTCAATGTTCACCTCAATGTCCTGAATCCTTCAACCTAGGAGATTAGTAACCCTGTGAATGTGTGGTTCCCCTAGGTAAAACTGCACCACCCAACCAGTGAGGACCTAGCCTTCCTCTATGGCACCATCCTCACAGATGGAAAAGATGCCTATTCCCAAGAGCCCACTGCTAACATGTGTGTGTTTGCAGATGCCCAGGTACAACTAACTTTAAATCCTGCCACGGTACAGTAGCCTTCAACAGAAGCCACTGTACATGATACCTATGCTACCTGTCATATCACCACATGATTTGAAGTAAAGTTTAAAAGAAACGTAAAAGGCAAGCATAGATAAACATTATTGGAGACCAAAGTAGACAGTGATTTGTAAATAAGTCCGTTGATATTCAAATTGCAACTATAGAGAGACTTCTTTCATTAATGTGGTCTGATTTTGTATCCTTTTTGGTTCTCTGACACGTCACATGGGCTAGGTGGACAGAAGCCCTACAGGTTCAGGGGTCACTGCCCGTGTGGCTCTCCAGTACCATAAAGGCCTCATCCAACTCAACCAGACTAGGACCTTCCAGAGCGGGGCCACAGGATCTCTGTTCACTGGCAAAGCTGTTCAGGTACTAGGGCCGTCTCCAATATCTTTTCATGCCTCTCAAAGCCTTTTTGGAAGCTTTCAATTAAGCTTTGTTTCATTAACACAATGATATCTCAAATGTATGATTTGTCTTGTTACATTGATATTAATTTCAGGATAGCAGAAGGTCTGTATGCACTATGCAGATAGTGCTGCAGGTGCAGAGGAGCAAATAAGAGCATACTGTACATGGGGGGAGAAATACTGATAACTGCGTCTTTGCACAGCATTTTGATCGAAGGCCACTGACTTGTTGCTGCTTTCTGCAGTTGAGATTGCTGAATTGGTGCAATGATTGCAAAGATATTTGACACACATACACACACAAAAGCTTACCCCAAACTGGTCCAATAATCGTATGTTAAATTACATTTTATGCAGATTCTATTTAAAGCATAAACAAAGTTCTATAATTGTCTACCTGGAATGCACCCAATTACTTTTCTCTCCATTTTGCACAGGAAACCACATGTGGAGACTTCAAGGCTGTGGTGGTTGAGGTGGCTGGCAGAGCACACTACACTGGCGTGGCCAGCTTTGTGCAGGAAAGTGACGACAAGCTAAAACTTGGTTTCCTCCTGAAATAGGAGCAGCTACCAGTGTCCAACAACTTTTGAGTGTATCTCCATCCAAGCAAAGCACCATATCAGATTACAAATAAATTGTAAAAAATACAAAAAACATCTCTCGCTGAAGGCCTATGTGGCATCGGTAATGGGGGGCTCTGGGGCTTTGTGTGGCTGTCCATGTGGGGGTTTGAGTGAGAAAGACAGAGGAGAACCAATCGGTTAAAAAAAACACATCCCCCTTCATTTCTAATGCATTGTGCCTACAACATCAGGAAGACCCTGTGTTTAATACCATTCCACTCCAGCCATTTCCACGAGCCCGTCCTTCCCAATTAAGGTGCCACCAACCTGCGGTATGCACACTTTAAAGTGTCTGCTAAATGGCATATATTATATATTATCATAAACCACACCCCCATGACAGAATCTCATCTCCGTGGTGTCACATTTCCTATGAGGGGCTTGTGAAATCAGTCAGTTCAGCCTCCCTTTAAGGTGATTTGCAAATCAATGTTAGTGTAATGCCAGAAGTGCTACAAAGCCAAGGGGGAACATATTGGGTAATATCACATATTGGCCTCAAGATGGTGCTATACAAAAAAACTGCTAAACTCTGCTAAAGTAGTCAAGTGACTATGAAGGAGGCTGATGTTTGTAATTTAAACAAAAAACATGTGTTTATGTATCAATTCAGACACATTTAGCTGTGATTGGGAATTTTTACAATGTTATTTTCACCTTGATTTGAAATAAAAATACCACAACCTGCATTTTTCCCCCTATTTATTAACTTCAGCTCTATCATAAAATGGAAGGCCATATTTAAATTATAGAAGCCCAATGGAGGCATCTCAAATTGTGAAAGAGAATTTGCCACACAGTTAAACTCCTGTGAAAGGAAAACAATGGTTGAGTAGTATTGCATTGACTGGATATGGTTTTAAATTAATTACATACAACATGAAATATGGAGGGGGCAAACAACCAACATTGTATGTACTGTATGCATAGAGTCTGACATGAGCGTCCACAGTTTTGTGAAATGGCAGACAAGGCTGTTGGATAACAACAAAGTATTTTCCTGTTCTGTAATTATTCACTCAGATCCATGGTTACCTTGGGCGTTAATAATCTAGAAAATCACCACATACAAAATTGCCCATTCCAGCAGGAAAAAAAAGTGAAACAAAGTTTGTCCACTCTGTAAAATGTCCTCTTAATGTCAACTATAATTGATCAGCATACATCTTCCACTGGTTTTGGATTTCTCTTCCAAGTCCAAATGTCGTTCCAACACCCAGCCTTGAAAATGTGTTGTTTCCTGTACATTTCAGTCTGCCCAATGATTCTGCCATTAAACACATCATGAATAGTGTCTGTTCAAGCATGAATGAGCATGCTCCAGCATGAATTTGGGGTTGTTTAGTGAAGCTATAATGTCATTGGAAGCAGATCAATTCCATCCAGACATAAAATATGTTTCCACAGGTTACATGGGCTATAAAGGTGTATATATCAGATGGTCTGAGCAAATAGTGACTTTCCACAGCAGTCAAGGGGCCTCATTTATAAACCGTTCGTATGTACAAAATATACCCCTGAAATGTGTGCGTGCCAGTTTTCACGCATAAAAATGTAACTTGAAATGAGAATGTGCTTTCCTCGTCGCAAACTTTAGACCATGCGTACGTACATCTGTTAGTGGTTGAAATATTGTATTGCAAGCGTTTTCTGCAAATGGCGATATGATGACAAGCATATTCATAAAAAACTGGAAAACATATTAACAATAATGCAGCCATTTTCCATTAGTGAGAAGAGCGAAAATCACTTTTAATTTTAGAATCTAAAATAATTAGACATAGGAATCTATTTCCTATTTATTTTCATAACCATTGTAGAATATATTCCTCGCCTTTTCTGGCCGTGATGGGTTCATATTCCCGAAGGACATAGAACAAATTACCATGCGCATCTGACATTTCATTGGATCTAGTAGCCTAGTAAACAGATAGGCTATATGTTTTGGCTAAATGGCATTATTAATATTAGTATATTTAGGTTGTGAGGAAAAGTCGATGCAAAACATTGTTGAATTGAAACGTTCTGCTGACAGGTCCACGACACGTTGTTTTCTCTTCCAGAAACTGACACCGTGCTTTCCAGATACAACATAAATTATTGCTAAAGATTAAAACATTTTGCCAACATAGTAAATAGACCGGTAGTTTATGCAAAATAATAGACAGTATGGGCAGGCTACCGTTCTTTTGGTGCGATAGGAGCGCAACATCATTGCCTATTTAATCTGAGTCTATACCAAGGCAGGAAATAGAAACCCAATAATCTATTGATAAAGTAAATATAGATCAACAATTCGTATTTTGCATGCCGTGGCCTAATGCCAATAGTTCCAAATTATAAAGTAAATAAAGGCCGTTATTGTCCCCATTTTACGACAGGTCTGATTTATAACAGGAAACGTGTATGTAAGGCGTGCACTAAATTTATAATTTATAAATATTTTTTGTATGTGTGCAGACTTCTCAGAAATGGTGCACGCAGGAATTGTGTGAAATTTACGCAACGGTTATAAATGATGCCCCAGGTGACCTCCACACGATAGTGTTGTCAGTCCATCCTCCCATTTTGATATATTCTGAAATACAAATAACACGTGTTGTCAGAGGCCTCTTCCTGGTTTTAGTAAACTTCTTCCACTTCAAACTCTGTTTATTTGGTTATTCATTTCCAGACAAACATCTATATCCATTTTATCCTTCTGTTCCATCTTGGGGGAAGAAGAGTAGACCACCTTGCAACATTCACTATCCTGGGTCACATTCATAAATTGCTCCTATTACAACATGAAATATGGAGGGGGCTCCTATTGTCACATAGTAGCAAAGTTTTCAATAGAAGCCTCCTACAGACCAAGAGGTTAACAGCCTGAAATGTCTCAAAATGTTTCAGTACTTTATACTGTTTTGAGTGGAACCATGGTTTTACATTTCTCTGAGGCTGTTGGGTCAAGAACGTGCACTCCCAACGTTTGCCACCGGATGACAGTATAGGCCAAAAGGAGGGGTGAAGCAGCCTGTGGATGGCTGGGTTGTCTGAGTTGATAGGCTTGTGAGATGGACAGTGGGTGGATCATAGGATGGAGGGCTGGGCAGGGGGCCGGACCTCTTAGCAGTTGAGCTTGGTGACTGGCCGCTCCCTGCCAGTATCTGGCTGGCTGTTGATGCGCTTGCGGTTGCGTTTCATCTTGGACAGGTCCTTGTCGAAGACCTCGCCAGAGCGCAGTGCCGACACCAGGTCGTCAAACTCTCCGCCGTCGTCCTCGCCGCTGGCCTTCGCTTTGCGTGCCTTCCTCTCCTTCTCCCTCTGCTCCTTCAGCTAAGAGAGAGAGAGACAGAAATGTAGGTTAGATGGAAATATGGAGAGATCATGACAGGAAAGACGTGCGGGAAGAAAAAGGGCTATTGCTATAAAGGTGTAACGACAACAGCTGATGTGATATTTTTCAAAAAGCACCTAATTTCCTCCTTTCAACCTTGCATTCTGCATATTGACTACGTTCCACGTCTCAGACAAACTGGCATTAAACATTCCAATATGATTTTAAGCCCTTGACGTGTTTGGATGTGGCTGGTTTAGCCATTGTCGAGTGTGTTCACAAGCAAATAGGCTTGTACCAGCAGTGGCACCATATCCTGATGAAAAAGACTGATGTCCAAGTATTCTGTGCATGACGCACATTTCTTAATCTAATTGAGCATTTTATCTGATTTCTGTACTTGAATGAAAGGACATCAGGATTTTTGCCAGATGAACAGGTTGACGGACTCAGAGGGAAAGCTGATTTGTGTATGTATCCCTACAGATCTCTCCTAATGCATGTTATGCAATCTAATCAGCAAAAGGCATGGAATATGAAATTGGTTAGACTCAAGACCACTTTTGAGGTACAAAAATGTAAATTCTGAAAATTGCCCTGGTGACATATCTGATGTAATCAAAATGTAATTATTGGTTGTGATAATGTGATGTTCAACCTTACAGCTGTAACTTAAATCCATAATGAAACGAGGTTGCGATCTTTAGCACTAAATGCGACATCAATACAGCACACAGATGTTGAAATAAGGGAAAATTGTCAGGGGAAATCTTAATGAAATTCAGGATTAGCAGGTAAGTACACACCTGAGCTTCCATTTTTGCCCTGCGCTCCTCCTCATCCTTGCGCCGGCGCATATTCTCATTTTCCTGACGCGCCTCAGCAAACGACCCCAGAAACTGGTCGAAGATGCCAAAGAACTCATCCGGCTGCATCTTCCCGGCATCTTCACCAAAATGCTTCACCGCCCTCAGGAACTGTGGGATTGAGAAGAGATGAACTAAAACATTCACTGACCCTAGAACAGTTTTTTACTGCAACCACCTCTGACTTGAGAAAAATGTGTGCATACATCCATTTTTGGCTATTTGTTGTGAAGTACTGCTATTTCTGGTAGTGTGTATACAGTTATTTCTGATCCACAGAGGCATTTGTTCTTGGCCAAACACTGGTTTACATTACCACTGAGAGCATTGTAGAAGAAAGGTGAGTATATTGACCATAGTAGTATATACTGTATCTATATCAGAGCATTTCCCAAGACGTGTTTAAATCATAGTGTGACCTGCGTTACCAGAAGATGTTACTCCAGAATCAACAACAGTACCATTACGGCAAACCGTTTATCAGCTTTATGGTGCAGCAGCCGGGCCAAAATAAAGGCCAGCGCTAAGGCTTTGCAACCAACCAACGCAAGCACAGACACACACGGAACAACTACTGGACAGACATAATGTCATTTATTCAGAACAACAACAACTGTAGCCACACAGAACCACCACCCATCACAAACAACTGCATTGAGGATTCCTTTCAAAAACCAAAAGGACAAAATAAGTCCTAACCATGTAGCCATGAGCAAATTTTTGTGGGTTAGGAAATTGAGAACATTGCAGATTCTCCAGACGTATAGCGACAGTAAATGAGTCTGTAGTAGCGCCAGCTCCTTTTCTTTGACCCACTACCTTGATTCTATGTGTTTGGTGTCATATTATTAACACGTCATTAAAAGGAAGGAAACCTTCTAATGCTAGTGTTTGAAAACAACAAACAACAACGACAGTGGCGGTTAGGGTCCTGTTCTGCTGTAAAACAGTGATGTCCTGCTCCCTTGGTAGCGGAGCAGCAGTAGCAAGGCTTTGAAGCCCTCATTAACTTACATTTCATGTGCTACTGATTACAGCTGGTGAACCTGGGCCTAGGGCAGAAATGAGAACTGGGTGCGTGTGTGTTTGTCGTAGTGTTTGGGGTGAAGTGGGGGGCACCTTTAACTTGTCCTACTCTGCCTTTGATGCGAGTTCATCACTGCCATATGAGGCATGCAACGCCACAGGTGCCGGTGGGTGGTGTGATGGGGTTGGGGGAGAGGGGAATTTTGTGTCTGTTTGGGTCCGGTGTATATGGCTCACAACTAGAGATATTCTGTGGCCTGAGGATCTGCACAGCGCCGCCTAAACATATTTAACATCTGAAAGCAAACATTAACCCTCTGGCAAAAAGTGCAGAATTCTGCATGTTATATAAAAATGCCAGAGCCAGCATTTCCAGGCATGTTTCCTCTCCCAGTCTCCGGAGGCCCCCTAGGGACCAATAATGAAGCCAGGGGCGGCAGCACAGGAAGCTCCCAGCATGCTGTGTGCTGATGTTACTCTCACACCTCGCAGGGGGTGGCCAGGGGGTCACGGAGGCCTGTTTCAACAGCTACTGTACCTTGTGAGGAAACTGAGGCAGCCCTAATCTGCTGCAGACACGGCACGCATACAAACTCCCCTAACACAATAAGATACTAAAGACTGGCACAGGCATGGACATGGAAACACAGCTTTTTAGACTCCCACATGACCCTATAAAAACACACACACACACACTCACCAGCTCTTTGGCCTCGGTGAGAGAATCCTCCACATCCGAGAAGCTGAAGCTGGCCACAGTGATGAACTGGCTCACCACTGACACAAACTTATCGCCCACCTCCTGGGGCCGCTTCTTCTGAAACTCCAACTCCTGACAGAGCGGAAGAAAAGGACAGAGAGCGAGAAAAAAGTGAGTGAGAGCAGAGGGGAAGAAATTTGCAGCTAACCTGGTCACCCATTGTTTGCTTTTTTACCTTTATATAATTAGAAGTGATATCCCTAGAATTCCAGTCTACTTTTCCAATTGCTCTGTTCAATTTGCTCTCAAGCAAAACAATCTCTTGCTTTATGTCTGACAATGATGTGGACTATGATACCTGGGAGAATATTCAGTGGTTCCCTTGGTGGCAGGATAGTTCACATCAGGGTTGCTACTGACTACAGCTGTAATTACTTCAATTTCAATTCCAGACAATTCAGAAAGTACACTGAAATTCCAATTAATTCTCATCAATGCTTTTCACTAAGGAACATGGAATTGGAATTTGGTGTACTTTCTGAATTGACCCCATCCTGATCCACATACCATTGGGATTGACGTACTAGGAATTGAGAAAACAATCATAAAGACCAAGAGAAAGAGGACAAGAGAAAGAAAATAAGAGAAAAAAGGAAAAGTGTCATGAATGAGGAAAACGTGTGGATTGGTCGAAAAAGCGATGACAGCGAGGTAATTAGGATGAAGACCGGGCCAATTACTGTACTCACACTCTCAACGTTTTTCAAGCCACTGCGCAAGTTATTGATTTCCTTTTCCAGCTCAGTCATGCTACAGACAGACAGAGAGACAGAGAGAGAGATTTAAATCCTCAAGAGAGCTCTTTAATTGCAAAGTTCCATTTCTCAACTTTCAAACTTGTTCTCACAAAAAGTTCACACAACATTACACTACCAACTAAACAGTGTTTTTCACATCCATGGTGTTAGCCTAGTTAGAACGGTTTCAATCTAGAAATACAATTTAGTGAAAAAGCATTTGGCCCCTTTCTGATTTTCTCTATTTTCGCATATTTTTGATATTCAATTTGATCAGATCTTCAACCAAAACCTAATATTAGATAAAGGGCACCGGAGTTTACAAATAACAAAAATGTATACGTTATTTATTTATTTAATTAACAAAGTTATGCAACACCAAATTCCCGTGTGGAAAAAGTAATTGCCCCCTTACACTCAATAACTGGTTGTGCCACCTTTAGCTACAATGACTGAAACCAAATGCTTCCTGTAGTTGTTGATCAGTCTCTCACATCGCTGTGGAGGAATTTTGGCACATTTGCATGCAGAACTGCTTCAGTGACATTTGTAGGTTTTCAAACAGGAACTGCTCATTTCAAATCCTGCCACAAAATCTCAATTGGGATTATGTCTAGACGTTGACTAGGCCATTCCAAAACTTCAAATGTGTTGTTTTTTAGCCATTTTCATATAGACTTGATTGTGTGTTTTGGATCATTGTCTTGCTGTGCTTCAGCTTACAGACAGATGCCATAACATTCTCCTGTAGAATTCTCTGATATAGAGCAGATTTCATGGCACCGTCTATTAAGGCAAGTCGTCAAGGTTCTGAGGTAGCAAATCATTCTCAAACCATCACACTACCACCCCCATGCTTGACCATTGCACCATGCTTGACCATTGGTAGGAGTTTTTTTCTGTGGAATGCAGCGTTTGGTTTCGCCAGACATAATGGGAACCATCCCGTACAAAACGTTGACTCAAGTTTGCCAAAAAGCACCTGGAAGCACTTGGATGATCATCAAGACTATGGCCAGATGAAGTTCTATGGCCAGATGATTCAAAAGTATAACTTTTTGGACTACATGGGTCCCATTATGCTTGGCAAATACCAATGGTCAAGCATGGTGGTGGTAGTATGATGGTTTGGGGATGCTTTGCTGCCTCGGGACCTGGACGACTTGTGTGTGGTGTGGTCTTGCAGAACACTGCTCACGAGTTCTATGAGTGAATGAGGAAAAAACACTTTTTGTATGTTTCTACTACACAGTCACGTGGAATGACATCAGTGAGTGTGTGTGTGTTCAAAAGAGCCATTACAGATATCTACAATTGAGGCATTGTGGAGTGCAACTGATCCAATCACACACAAACACTCACATCCGTTCCTCTGGGCTAAAAGACGTGGCACATGCTTAGATGACGCAAGGCTGACTCATAGGCCCAGCAGTAAAAAAGCCCATTCACTGACACACCATGATGATACATTCAAACTTATCAACTAAAATTGCCCCTCGCCTCATTAACTTACTACAATGAAAGCTGTGCTGGGGGTAAGCTTATACACACAGCTACAGTGCCTTCAGAAAGTACACAAAATACTGTTAATGTCAAAGTAGAAGAAATATTATTTGACAAATGTTGGAATTTCTATATGAAAAATAAAACACTAATATGTTCAACACCCTGAGTCAACACGTTAGAATCACCTTTGGCAGTGATTACAGCTGTGAGTCTTTCTGGGTAAGCGTCTAAAAGCTTTGCACACCTGGATTGTACAATATTTCCACATTATTAAAATGTTTTAATCCTTCAAGCTCTGTCAAGTTGGTTGTTGATCCTTGCTAAACAATCATTTTCAGATAGATTTTCAAGACGATTTAAGTAAAAACTAACTAGGCCACTCAGGAACATTCAATGTCACATTGGTAAGCAAGTCCAGTGTATATTTGGCCTTGTGTTTTAGGTTATTGTCCTGCTGAAAGGTTAATTTGTCTCCCAGTGTCTGTTGGAAAGCAGACTGAACCAGGATTTTGCCTGTGCTTAGCTCTATTCCGTTTATGTTTATCAACAACAACAAAAAACAGATCTAGTCCTTGCCGATGACAAGCATACCGATAACATGATGCACCACTATGCTTGAAAATATGAAGAGTGGTACTCAGTGATGTGTTGGATTTGTCCCAAACAAAACGCTTTGTATTCAGGACGCAAAGTTAATTTCTTTCCCACATTTAACATTTTACTTTAGCGCCAGAATGCATGTTTTGGAATATTTGTTGTTGATCCATCCTAATTGTTTTCCTATCACAGCCATTAACTTCTTAGGGCTAGGGGGCAGTATTTTGAAGTTCGCATGAAAAACATGCCCAAAGTAAACTGCCTGTTACTCAGGCCCAGAAGCTAGGATGTGCATATAATTAGTAGCTTTGGATAGAAAACACTCTGAAGTTTCTAAAACTATAACAGAAAAAACCAGAGCAAAATCTATCTGGGATGTCTGAATCAGTCATGTCACACTGTTTTCAATTGGCATGCTATTCAATGCTGGGTATTTTAGCTCCCAGATTGCAGTTCCTATGGCTTCCACTAGATGTCAACAGTCTTTAGAAAAAGGTTGGAACGTTCAATCATGAAAATCAAGGGAGTAAGACCACTTGTTCCTGAGTTCACGTCAAGTGTACTGTTTTGGATTTTGCACGTAACAGGGAATGCGCGCTCAGTTCTTTTTCTCTTTTATTCAGCGGGTTATATTCCGTCTGAAATATTATAGTGTATATTCATTTTAGGGTATCTGAGCATTGATTACAAATGCTGTTTGAATTTTTTCGACAAACTTTACGGGTACTTTTGGGATGTCGTTTGTCTGCATGGATGAAAGCCTTTGGGCAGGTGGATTACTGAACAAAACGCGCCAACCAAACGGAGCTATATGGATATGAAAAGGAACCTTATCGAACAATTTTATGCTATTTTTGAGTTGTGACACCTCTGCTGGTTATGTTATTATGCTAATTTTGTTTTTGAGTGGGGGTGCTGTCCTCAGACAATCAAATGTTCTGCTTTCGCCGTAAAGCCTTTTTGAAATCTGACAATGCTGTTAGATTAACAAGAGTCTGAGCTTTTGAAGGGTGTGCAGCATTTGTATTTTCATGAATGTTTGAAATTAGTATTTTTGTCATTTGAATTTGGTGCTCTGCATTTCACCGGATGTTGTCAAAATCGATCCCATTCACGGGATTGGATCCGTAACAGGTTAAACTCAAACTGTTTTAAAGTCTCTATTGGCCTCATGGTGAAATCCCTTAGCGGTTTCCTTCCTCTCCGGCAACTGAGTTAGGAAGGACGCCTGTATCTTTGTAATGACTGGGTGTATTGATACACCATCCAAAGTGTAATCACTAACTTCACCATGATCAAAGGGATATTAAATGTCTGCTTATTTTCTTTTTTATCTACCAATAAGTGCCCTTCTTTATCGAGGCATTGGAAAACCTCCCTGGTCTTTGTGGTTGAATCTGTATTTGAAATTCACTGCTCGACTAAGGGACCTTACAGATAATTGTATATGTGAGGTAAAAAAATTGAGTTAAACACTATAAATTGCACACAGAGGGAGTCCATCTAAGTTATTATGTGACTTTTTATGCACATCTTTACTCATTAACTTACTTATTTAGTCTAGCCATAACAAAGGGGTTGAATACATTTCAGCTTTTCATTAATTTGTACAAAAATCGAAAAACCTAATTCCACTGACATGATGGGGTATTGTGTGTAGGCCGTTTTAAATTCAGGCTGTAGCACAACAACATGTGGAAAAGGTCAAGGGGTGTGAATACTTTCTGAAGGCACTGGACATGATCAAATCAAACTGTGGTGAGGCGTTTTGGAGATGGTGGCCATTATAGCACAGAGTCTGCCTTAGCATTAGTACACATGCTATGGCAGGCCTTTGCAAGCAAGTCAAATTGTGTTTCTGTTTTGCTGTCATTAGCGTTAATGTTTTGTTGTCATTAATATTGGTGTTGACGTACATTTTGGTATTGTTGTCATTCGCTAACCTTGTTATTAGTAGTAGTTTATTATTATTACTACCGTAGGCCGTATTTGACAGTTAAAGCTGAATTACAGTACACAAAACAAACAAGTAACTTAGACAAAAACAATTTTAAAATCAGTAAGTCAGTCAGGATGGGAGCTGAAGGATATAATGGGAGTTGAAGCAGTTCAGTTGGTATTGAGAGTGGAGGAAGCGTTGATGTCTGAGGTAGCCGGTCAGTCAGAGTCAGAGAGAGTCAGGACGGCAGCCGGCACAATGCACCTCCCCATCCCCTCACGTCCTCCTGGCTCTGCCTCTGTAGATGGTTACCTGGCTAGCCTAGATGGTTACCTGGCTAGCCTAGATGGTTACCTGGCTAGCCTAGATGGTTACCTGGCTAGCCACTCCTTTCCACTAACACTGTGTAGCACCCACTTGGGTGATGCTACTCAGAGCCATCCAAATTAATGGATCTGATGCTACTTATGCAGACACAAAGGCGGTGGAAGTTCACCACACAATATTTATGGTCAGAGTAGCTTTGTAGCTCCGTTGGCAGAACAATAGCCCTTGTAATGCCAGGGAAGTGGGTTCGATTCCCAGGACCACCCATACGTAAAATGTATGCAGGCATGACTAAATCGTTTTGGATTAAAGCTTTTGCTAAATGGTCTTTACACAGAGTACAAAACATGAAGAAAACCTTCCTAATATTTAGTTGCACCCCTCCCCTCAGAACAGCCTCAATTTGTCGACGCATGGACTCTACAAGGTGTCGAATGCGTTCCTCAGGAATGCTGGCCCATGTTGACTACAATGCTTCCCACAGTTGTGTCAAGTTGGCTGGATGCTCTTCGGGTGGTGGGCTATTCTTGATACACACAAGAAATTGTTGAGCGTAAATAGCCCAGCAGCATTGCAGTTCTTGACACACTCAAACCGGTGCGCCTGGCACCTACTACCATACTCTGATCAAAGGCACTTAAATCTTTTGTATGTGTGCCATTCACCCTCTGAATGGCACACATACACAATCCATGTCTCAATTGTCTCAAGGCTTAAAAATCCTTCTTTAACCTGTCTCCTCCTCTTCATCTACACTGATTGTGGATTTAACAAGTGACGTCAAAAAGGGATCCTAGCTTTCACCTGGTCAGTCTATGTCATGGAAAGAGCAGGTGTTCATAATGTTTTGTACGCTCAGTATTATATTAGCTTATCTTCACTAATCATCTCTGCCTTTAAGGAAAATGCTAAGGAAACATTCTGAACAACTGTTCCCCTAAATCCCAGTTGGCAGCATTGAGAAGTTTGTGCTGTAGCAGTGTCTACAATGGCTTGTATGACCTACAGGTTGAATTTTAACTCAATGGGACTGATAGACCACTGAAAACCATTTCCTAAAGACATTTAACGAGAGTATACAGCAAGGGCCCATAGATGTAAACACTGGTGAGCTGTACATGGAGGGTGTCTTTGTGGCTCAACCTACTTGACTTTAGAGGCTTCCGGCACACTCTGCAGGTCCTCCTGGAACATTAGGACTTTGGGGTACTTCTTCTCCAGGATGGTGATCAGGTAGTGGAGGAGGGTGATGTTTCTGCATGTGCATAGACAATAGATACTTGCAGCACTAGTACCACAGCATGGGCCACATTGCACACACCCATATCATGACACCACTCCATACAACACATGCAAACAGGTCGCTCCATAGAGTGTATCACTACAGCATTAATTACAGTTCTTCCTCTTACTTGTCTATGCTCGACTTTGTGTCTGCGATCTTGTTGAGCGAGGACACTTTGAAGCCATAGGCATTGCCCCTCTGGCCTTTGTTCATGTAGTTACCAAAGGCCAGCACTACCTCCAGCAGCTGCTTCAGATTGCGGCTGTGCAGCACCTCTTTGGAGGCCTTGATCAGAGCTGAGGAGCGAAGAAACACATGTGAGCCAATCAAAAAAGACACCTGAACTGTAGGGTACTTAACATGTGTGTATACAGTGGGCCTCATTGTGTTTGAGTTTTTTTAAACAAGGGTTTGCCAAGAAGCCCCAAACAATCACACACACCTTCTACTTTGGGTTTGATCCCTGCAATCGTCTCTGCAAACTTCTTTTTGAAGTACAGCGACTGTAGCTTCTGTTGGTAGTGGTTTATCCTTTAAGCAAAAGAGGGAGAGAAAAAGAGATGGATTATTAAAAAGTGCTAAAAAAAGTAAGCGAAAGAAATTGATATGTCCTGAAAGGGGGTTGGGGAAAAAGTCAGATACAGGATACAAAATTGCCCGGGTCACGTTGGAAACATGACAAGATCTTGTTAGCTAAGTTAGGGGAAAAAATGAAGAAGCCCTCATCCCTATTGATATGGTCGGACAACCATCTCAGGGGTTGGCTGGCTAGACGCGAGACACCAAGATGGATTGTTGAAGGAAGGCAGAGCAAACACAGAGCGACCCATTTGGCTGAACTCATCACTAGGGCGTCGCTATCCACACTTCAGTGCCGGGGTCGCCTTAGCTAGCGGACTCTCTCAGAAACCAAAACATTAGTTGGACTCTGGTTAAAGGTCTATGCCAGTTCCTGGAAAGAAGCACCCCACGTCTCCAACCACAGGATGGGGAAAAACGCTATTACACAATGTATTTTAATGGCGTCTAATAAAGAGGGAGTGTAGTTTCCAGGGGCACGTGCTCCTTGTTTGTTTTAGGATTCCCCCGACTGGGACGCGAGGCTGTTGTGCGTCTATGACGAGTTTCCTGTTTGGGTTTAGAACATATTGATGAAGAAAGAGTGTCGTTCTTGTGGTTATATCCAACACAGTTAACAGTAAGCCTGGGAATTGCCAGGGACTTCACAAAATTATCACGATACTTAGGTGCCGATACGAAATGTATTGCGATTTTTAAGATTCTTACAATTCTATTTGTATTTCGATTAAATACTGCGGTTTAATTGCGATTTGATGTTCCAAACATATTGCACACTATATGTATGCTGCAGAGAGAGAAGAGAGAGCATGAGAAAACAAGTTTTGAACAGTGAAGGAAATACACTATACTGTATATACAAAAGTATATGGACACCCCTTAAAATTAGTGGATTCAGCTATTTCAGCCACACCCGTTGCTGATGGTGTATAAAATCGAGCACACCACCATGCAATCTCCATAGACAAACATTGGCAGTAGAATGGCCTTACTGAAGAGCTCAGTGACTTTCAACGTGGCACCGTCATAGGATGCCACCTTTCCAACAAGTCGTTTGTCAAATTCCTGCCCTGCTAGACCTGCCCCGGTCAACTGTAAGTGCTGTTATTGTGAAGTGGAAACATCTAGGAACAACAACGGCTCAGCCGCAAATTGGTAGGCCACACAAGCTCACAGAACGGGGCTGTTTTTCATGGTTCAGGCTGGGACCCTTAGTTCCAGTGAAGGGAAATATTAACGCTACAGCATACAATGACATACTAGACGATTCTGTGCTTCCAACTTTGTGGCAACAGTTTGGGGCAGGCCCTTTCCTGTTTTCAGCATGACAATGCCCCGTGCACAAAGCGAGGTCCATACAGAAATGGTTTGTCGAGATAAGTGTGGAAGAACTTGACTGGCCTGCACAAAGCAATGACCTCAACCTTAATTAGAACGCTGACTGCGAGCCAGGGCTAATCGCACAACATCAGTGCCCGACCTCACTAATGCTTGTGGCTGAATGGAAGCAAGTAGCCGCAGCAATGTTCCAACATCTAGTGGAAAGCCTTCCCAGAAGAGTGGAGGCTATTATAGCAGCAAAGGGGGGACCAACTCCATATTAATGTCCATGATTTTGGAATGAGATGTTCAACGAGCAGGTGTCCACATACTTTTGGTAATGTAGTGTAATAGTCCTGAAAGCATGTTGGCTCACTTTAAAAAGAAGAGGGAGAACAAGCAATAGGATGAAAAATACTGGAGTTTTTGGTGCAGGTACTGTACAACCGACTAGCGCTTGCTAACACTATAAACAGTAGAAAAATAATATTGATACTTGGAGTCAAATATCATCCAAAATAATGTTGTGATATGTAACTGTATTGAGCCCCCATCACCAGCTAACAGGGCTCTACTACTGCTCTGTCACTGTTGCAGTAATTGCCAAATATTCTTAAGAGCGACAGCCCGGCAGCGAACTCAAGTCAGGCTTTAGGGTGGGTGGTCTAAGCAGGGAAGTTCCCTGTGTCTAAATTCATTTAGCAGACTCTTTGGTCAACAGTGACTTACAGTGCATAGACTAAACAGCGAGATACACTGGCAGGAACAGGTCGAAATACTATGGTGTCGTTGGCTCCACTCTGAGACGGTGAGAATAAAACACCCCCCTTCTCAACATGGGACTTGTTTTGTTTTTAAGTAATGGTGGGAATCATCCATTTCGAGTAAGTTAGCTTGCCTATGACCTGTAGACTTGTGAGCTCACCAAGATAATGCAGTCTTAACTTAATGAGCTTAACATGGACTTGTAGCACAGCGGGTTCAAGTTCAAACCCTGGACCATCACCGATGCAAGTTGGAAGAATTGTGTAAAAAATATTTTAAAAAAAATGAATATTGCTAAAACACGTTTGATCAAATCAGGCCCTTCGTCTACTTCTCTCTCTCAGTTCATCCTACCTGCTCATCTCATAAAGGAAGCGGTCAGCCTTGGCCATGCGGTCCAGCTCATGCTTGTGCTCCTCCAGGAGGTCCATGTCACTCTTCTCTGGAATAAACTTCAGCATCTGAGGAGGAGCCATGAAAGTGACTGGCCATTCACTAGCAACATATGTAGCATAGGTAAACATTGCACTGACATAAATCTACCATTTCACTTACAATATTGCAATGGGATCTTAAACCTCTCTTTTTATGATGTTTATGAAATGGAGGTGATAATTTATGTGGATGTAATCCAAAGATGCATCCTGTCTATTTGAAATCTCATCTATTTGATTTTGCTCACTGAGAAACAGAAAATGCCAGCCCATGTGACATTGGGAGCATACCGATTACCGGTGTGCTGGAGTTTTTCTTCTTTTTAACAAGTCTACGTTTTGCTCCACGCACCTGGAGGCACATTTAGATTTCAAGCCTATGTGATTTTGCCATAAACTCACCTGCTCCAGCATGTCCTTGGGGAGGTCCTCCTGTTCGTCCATGGTCAAGATAGCCCTCTTCATCTCCTCATTGGACAGCTTCAGCCTAGATGACAATCACAGATGTCAGCCACTTTCAATCCACAGGAAAACTCAAATCAACTACAGGAACTCTAACACTAGAACCACCATTAATACTATAACTGTTTTTGAGGCGTCATGTGATTTGTAAATTCAAATAACTCTGCCATTGTGAAAGTTATGTCCCACCCATTCTTGACCTAAATATATGTGTGCATTTAACACACTGATGTTGATAGAATTTAAATATCACTGACAGAATTAGTTTTAAGCATTTCTAAGATTCAATTGGAATATGCCTCAGCTTTCTACTTTGATGTCAAGAGCACGTCAACAAGAAGTGCCACAGCCTCAACCTAAACAAATAGATAATACTAAATGTATAATTCAAATTCAAACACTGAACTTCAAACCACAGGAAAAGTAAAGAAAACTGTGGGAAACTCATTTCCCCAGACCACAATGAGAAACACTGCCAACTTAACTTCTTTCCCTTATTGCCAGTTTCCAGTTCCTGGCACTTCCTAACCGGTTTGTGTTTTCAGACATGTCTTTCAAAAGTATTCTAAAGCCATGGCTTATCACAAATTAGCCAAATGTGCAATGTATTTATATACAATATCATAGGGGGGAAATGTAGGTCTGTCTGGAGAGACATCTGAGAGCTTTGCGGACAAAGAAACAGACGATCTTAATGGCCTCTCCCTCGTGGAATTGTCCTGTTGAAAGTAAAAAATTATGAGTCAGATTTTATGCGCCGGCTCCGAGAATGACCCAGTGGGGGAACAGGTGCCGGCCGGACAGGCTCTGTCGGCTCAGCCGCTCACTTTAATAACTAGCCGCACTTGGAAAGCCAGCCCTATAAAAGTCCCGCCTACTTTCCGGTTCAAGTCCTGTACTGATTTTGAACGGGCTTCAAGTTTATATCATAAAATTCATTAAAATTTGGTCATTTAAGATATGTCAAAATTATATTGGTATTCGTGGATTAATTTACTTATACCTGATGCCTGTTAAATTTTTTGATTAGGGAAAAAAACACGATTCTAACATTCCTTCACCCCAATAACATTGTCGCTGAAGAGGGCTTGGTAGTTAGCGACAGTGTTTGAGTAATCTCAGCCATTTTCTTATAAAACATATCTGCTAACTAGCGAAATGCTAATTTGCAACACTAGCTAACGTTCGTTAGACTGCCTTTAGACTCAGGAGCACATAGGCTTCCACCATGGGCAACAAAAAGGTCTGGCTGCTATCTCATTTTCAGCCAGATATGTTCAACTCATAGATAGTTTAGTGACCACCTCATTTAGAAGGATAGCTGCTGGCTAGCTAGCCTGCGGGCTCACTGACATGAAATAGCCAACTAGCTAGCTAATAGTGGACGCCAAAAGACGCAGTTAGCAAGACTAGTAATGGGACGCTCGCCGCTTTTTTTTTACTGATTTCAGTAAGAACAAATCTTTCGACTCGTTTCGTTCATTTGAGTCAATAATGCCCAGAGCACACAGGATCCCCTACCGGTGAACAACGAACTGAAAACTCGAAATAATTTTTTGTTCACCATCAGGGGCTTATTAGTGCTGTCATTTGTGACAGACTTGTACAAGTGTGCTTTAAACAATGTACATTTGTTGATTGCTAGGCATACAAATACGATTATTTCTTGATACATTTGAAACGAGGTCTAGTTGTGGTTGCAATCGGAACAGATTGGTGGAATTCACGACCTGCAGCACTTCAAACGATTTGTTCCCAAATTACATTTTGTTGAGTAGACTGTGCCCATAACATTCAATAATCAATTAATTACATTTATTCTTGCAAAAATAACATTTTTTTTCATAACTTTACTGTTATTGCTGCCTGCAGCATGATCTATTTTAGTTGTTGGTTGGAGCATGTCTCCGGAGCCGCCGAGCCGGAGAAGCGCGTCTTAATCCCGCAGCAGTCATTTCGACCAGCAGGTTAAACAAACTACAAAAGGAACAACTCACTCAACAATAACGCTTTTACGAACGACACATCACTACTAGACTCAGGAGCTCATGGACTACACATTAGCCAACAGGTTCAACACAGGCAACAATAACTAGCGGCTACTTCAACTCATTGATAGTTCATCCACTGACCACCACATTTAGGAACATAGCTAATTTACTGGCCAGGCAGTAGCCACTAACTCATCGTGAATGCATGACCTATTATTTGATACATGTGGGTTACCTTGGTCATATCATGCAACACATACCAAACAGTTTGTGGAAAGATTAAAAAAAAAGAACAGTTAGTGCTCTTTTTTACAGCGATCGGACAGTGAAACAAAAATAGATTGGTAAACTACAGGCTTATTTTTCCCCCAATTAATTTGGTCATTAAACTGAAGCTGAACAGACGGCTCTGTAGCGCATTTGTGTAATTTCACGCACTCAAGAAGGCTCAACCAATCACCCGACGGGTTCTATATCGAGACGCATGAATATTCATAACCAGAAGAAGTGAAAAGGCAGAGAGTGGGGAAACAGCAAGTCTAGGAGACAGGACCAGATCACTTTCTATGTCAAAGAGAACCGGCCTTGGCAGACCGCACATTGTCGCGCCTGAAATCGCGCCTGTCCCTGCCGTCTTAGACCAATCACAAAATTATTTATTTATTTAACTAGGCAAGAACAAATTCTTATTTCATCTAGCTGAATAGCTATGTTTCTGTCTCACCCTCCAGTATTTATGCTGCAGTAGTTCATGTGTCGGGGGAGGGGGGTCAGTCTGTTATATCTGGAGTATTTATCCTCTTATCCGGTGTCCTGTGTGAATATAAGTATGCTCCACTAGGCTACCTACCACCCCTTGTTATTATAATATGGTTGTTGCTGAAACAATTAACTTATGTTGCTAAGCAGGCCACTTTCTCCCCGGGACTCTAACATGGGTGTACATGCAAATTCAATAAAGTAAACTCAGCAAAAAAAGAAATGGCCCTTTTTCAGGACCCTGTCTTTCAAAGATAATTTGTAAAAATCCAAATAACTTCACAGATCTTCATTGTAAAGGGTTTAAACACTGTTTCCCATGCTTGTTCAATGAACCATAAACAATTAATGAACATGCACCTGTGGAACGGTGGTTAAGACACTAACAGCTTACAGAAGATAGGCAATTAAGGTCACAGTTATGAAAACGTAGGACTCTAAACACCAAAAGAAAGATGCCCAGGGTCCCTGCTCATCTGTGGGAACGTGCCTTAAGCATGCTGCAAGGAGGCATGAGGACTGCAGATGTGGCCAGGGCAATAAATTGCAATGTCCGTACTGTGAGACGCCTAAGACAGCACTACAGGGAGACAGGACGGACAGCTGATCATCCTCAGTGGCAGACCACGTGTAACACCTGCACAGGATCGGTACATCCGAACATCACACCTGCGGGACAGGTACAGGACGGCAACAACAACTGCCAGAGTTACACAAGAAAGGCACAATCCCTCCATCAGTGCTCAGACTGTCCGCAATAGGCTGAGAGAGGCTGGACTGAGGGCTTGTAGGCCTGTTGTAAGGCAGGTCCTCACCAGACATCACCGGCAACAACGTCGCCTATGGGCACAAACCCACCGTCGCTGGATCATACAGGACTGGCAAAAAGTGCTCTTCACTGACGAGTCACGGTTTTGTCTCACCAGGGATGATGGTCCAATTCACGTTTATTGTCGAAGGAATGAGTATTACACCGAGGCCTGTACTCTGGAGCGGGATTGATTTGGAGGTGGAGGGTCCATCCTGGTCTGGGGCGATGTGTCACAGCATCCTCGGACTGAGCTTGTTGTCATTGCAGGCAATCTCAACACTGTGCGTTACAGGGAAGACATCCTCCTCCCTCATGTGGTACCCTTCCTGCAGGCTCATCCTGACATGACCCTCCAGCATAACAATGCCACCAGCCATACTGCTCGTTCTGTGTGTGATTTCCTGCAAGACAGGAATGTCAGTGTTCTGCCATGGCCAGCAAAGAGCCTGGATCTCAATCCCATTGAGCACGTCTGGGACCTGTTGGATCGGAGGGTGAGGGCTAGTGCCATTCCCCCCAGAAATGTCTGGGAACTTGCAGGTGCCTTAGTGGAAGAGTGGGTTACATCTCACAGCAAGAACTGGCAAATCGGGTGCAGTCCATGAGGAGGAGAGGCCCTGCAGTACTTAATGCAGCTGGTGGCCACACCAGATATTGACTGTTACTTTTGATTTTGACCCCCTTTGTTCAGGGACACATTGTTCCATTTCTGTTAGTCACATGTCTGTTGAACTTGTTCAGTTCATGCCTCAGTTGTTAAATCTTGTTATGTCCATACAAATATTTACACGTTACGTTTGCTGAAAATAAATGCAGTTGACAGTGAGAGGACGTTTGTTTTTTTGCTGAGTTTGTCTCGACTGTAATGCCCAAAATTCTGACTCAAATAAGGGACAAACTCCAAATAAAATTGTTATTATCTGTTTATGTAGATCTGTTAAGAGCAAAATGACATAGTATTTTCTAAATGATAATTCTACTTGTCCTACTGCTTACTAGACTGCCCATTGATGGGAGCATCTTTGTCTCTGGTGTCTTTAAATGGCATTGACCACAGCTGTTCCACAGATCATGTTTGCTCCTCAAAATCAGGCTACCGTCGTCTGAGGGCACCCACTTAAAAAGGGAGCATAGTACTCCATTCAATCCCTTTGGAGATAGTCCGCATGGGTGGTCTTTGTTAAAGGCTTTTTGAAGCCCATTAAAAACCATTAAATTAGTATAGGAGGTGCGGTTGATGGGATTTTAGCTAGGATTCCGTGTCACAGCCCTTTGACACTGGGGTTGTGAATTGCGAGATGGGCCAGACTATAACAGGAGATGGTTTGGTGTGTGTGTATGTACAGTTTTTACTTGGGAAACCTAATAAACACATTGTAAAATAAAAGCTAGCTTTGGAGCGACTTCTTCACACCACATCCTCTGACTGAGAAACCTCAACCTCCTAGCTTTTGGAAAAAAATAAGTTGTGATCCTACGATCAACTCTACTTCTATTGTAAAACCACACCCTTTCAATACATTGTTAGAAGTGGTCTAAGCTCCCACATTGACCGGAGTTCATGACCAGGAAAACCAAAAACACAACAATCTCTCCTCCTGAGCTAAACCATTACTCTTGCATCACAACTTAATGGTCCTCTTCCACCAAACTGTTAATCAAATCGCCTTGATGTGGGACAACCCGATTTGATCACACAAAAAGGAAGCATTAGAAGTAGTGGGTTCCATTTTGGCTTGTTTCATGGTCGTTTTGAGTCCAATAAGTCTTGATTAAATTAAAGGTTCCCCTTTGTGTGAATATGTGTGGCTTACTAATGATACCAGACCACATTCAATTATTGAGAAATCACAGCAGCCCTGCTAACAGAGAGCTGTTTCATGTTGTTTCAGTCAAGTTGAGAGCCAGGAATTTCTACTGTCAATATATTTAAAAAACAATGACACATGAAGCATTATCACCTTGAATGTCCACGGTCTGCCGCACACCTCTTTTTTTAAAAGTAGCTTCTGCTCACCCTCCCGCTTCTCTCTTTTACGCACCTTCTTCTGAACCCTCAACCAATTTGACTGACATGATGTAGCCTACGTCTCTGAACTGAAATAAAAAAAAACTGCGATTTGAAAGAAAATTCAATTTTTTACATATATTTTGTAAGCTAATTTTATCTGTTGCAATTTAGGATTTTGCAGTAGCACAAGCAGGACTCATTCTACACATTGTATTGGGTCAAAACAATCTGCGAACTAACCACACATTTGTGACAATGTAATCATCAATATGCTGCCATATTGTAGCACGTTTTTAAGGAAAGGTTTTTGTAAAACTTGAAACTTTCTCTTTCATCAAAAAGGGGGCTTTGGCTGAGAGTGTTCCGATTCGGGGGGTGGAGACTTCGCTAGTCTCATTAGTATCTTCTCTCATACATATTCCCTCATACCTAATCGACCATCTGACGCAATTACGCAATAGTTTAGTTCCAGATTTTCAAGATAAGCCTTGTGTAAAGAAAGAGATAATGTTTTGATTATGAGATAAAGTCCCATGATTCACTGGAGCCTGCATTGAAAGAGAAGAATGACGCAAAGAAGAAAGCCTACTCACTGACATCAGGATCAAATCATAATTAGACAAAAAGTATTTCCCATCAACAGCATATGACATTGCAGTGCTAATATGTTACTCTCATCAGAACAGGAAATGACCTCAATAGCATGGCCCAGTTTCTGACTGCCAGTATTCACACACTCACCGCAACAGGAGGATATTACAGTTCTGGGCTCGGCGGCCATCGATGACCGAGAGCTCCTTGACCTTCTTGGAGCTCAAGGAGTCCGAATCCTCACTCTCTTTCTGTGGAGAGTCGTTCAGAGGAGAGGCATTTCAGAATGGTAGGCATCTTAATTAGGAGCAACAGCAGGACTTCATTACACACATACAGAAAGAGTAAAGAAAGACAAATGCACAAATACGAGACACAAACTTATGAAAAGACAGACAAGAAAAACAAGCAAATACATGGAGGAACACACACACAGGCACATACGTGTGCGAACACACAGTTACAGACACAGACATACACTACATTTAAAAAAGACAAGTCGCATTAAGAGTGAATGGACATTCTCATGAAGAGAGGTTGGGATTTCTTTTAAGATTTGTTTTACATACTTTAAAATAAGAGAGGGTATTTCCTTCACAGGAACAAATAACTGTTTCTAAGCCTAAACTACTGCAATGTACTTGTTGATTTATGGAAACCATAAGCTATAGTTATTTCTTCATGTGTCTACTGATATATATTTTCAAGAGGATGAAGATGTCAAGAGGATAAGATAAGGAAAGCAACATGTTCTAAATGATAGAAGAGGAGGATTAAAAAAGTGCCACACCATTTGGGTGTGGAAATGAGTGAACTCACCTGTTTGCTGTTATTGACCATAAAGAAGTCCTAGAATGCAGGCAAGAAGCAAGGAAGATGTGGGCACTCGTTATAATGATAGCGCAGTTGGGTGAATCCAGGCCAAAACAAACAAACAAATAGAAACAAGCTCAAACAGGACATCAGTGATGAGTGAAGAGGGAGTGTGACTGGCGTAGGCAAGCAAAGGCTGATGGGCCATAAGAGATGGGTGTCGGTTTGGGGCATTGCCAAATGTACATGTGTGTTTGCGTGCATGCGTGTGAGTGGATCATGAGATGCGGGTGTTAGCGTGAGTCACAGGCAAAACAAATGTGGTAACATTGGAGTCAGTTGAGCGTGATACGTTTGTCATAATGTTCATTTAGACCAGAGACGTCAAAATGTTAAGGCAAATGTGAGAGCGGCCTCATCTACAACAGAGACTTAACTTTGAATTCACTGATGTTTTTAGATTAAAAAAAAATAAAAATAAATTCAAATCAATTTCTTTAAACATGCAAAGAAACTAGCGATGGGGACACACATGGAGGCCCTATTAAATCATATGTTTGCCTCATTGCTTGACACCCCTGATTTAATAGCGCAGAATGAGAACCTAGGCTACATTGTGACTAAATCGCTTGTATTAGTATGATCAAGGTGAACTCAAGCAGATTTGCATTCCATACAGAGGGCCAGTGAGTAGTGAGAGAAGAGCTATGCCCTGTGTTTGTGGCTTATGTGCTAACTAGATGATGTTTTTAGTAGCCCTGGGTCCAATGTCTTCAGGAGTTAAGGACACAGTCTACAAATGTTTGTTAACACAAAAGTCTCTCTGTTTCCCCTGACGACACTATTGTGATCGGTTTGCATCATCCCACAAACATCAGAGTGTTGCGGTATTAGGTAATACTAAGTGCCAAACTCAATGTTATGTGTCTGATGATCTTTAAGATATTTTACATTGATACTCTAGCATCATAAAAAGGTTATGACAGTGGACGCTAAGAAACCTTATAAATACTGTAGTCGGTGCTCTTTTGTATTTCTGTTATTCATACATGCAAGGCTTTTATGTTACTTAGTAGTGTCAAATGCCATTAAACTGCACACTAGCCAAACAATATGGTATTACTCTACATTTGTGAGATGGCAAATAATCAGCATGAGTGAAGTCATGTTTTGTATTGGTGCTTTATCTCTAATGAGAAGGGAATAAGAGGAAAAAAGGGTGGAGGATGGATACATGTTGGGGGCTCTATAAAACTCTTCTCTTGTTCAGCAGGACCAGCGAGAACACTTGGCCGCAGTACAGTACCTGTTGCCTCTGGTAGGCCGAGAAGGTCTTCTCAATGTCCTCCAGATCGAGAATTTTGAAAACCTTCCCGTCGTCCACTTCAGTCCATACAGTGCCCTCCAACTTATTCTGGGATGGAGAGTGGGAGAATTGTATTTACATTTTTTGAGGTGGTGCTTTCAGAAGGGTTGGGGTCAATTCCATTTCAATTCGAAGAAATAAACTGAAATTCCAAGCAGAGGAACCTTTCAGTTCATCCCCTGAAATGACTGATTTGAGATGGAATTTACCCAAACCCTGGCTTTCAGTATCCTCAATATGTTCTGTAAGCAATCTCCAGCAGCCATAATTCAATCACCAAGGCCTAACACAAGAGTACGTTATTCAAAGATTGCAACAGAAGAATAATCACTCATAGGAGCTAATCTAGAATCAGCTTAAACGCTAACAAGAATATTCCCAGAACTTACGGGAACGTTTTCATCTGGTTCCCCATTCTAAGTGCACTTGAATAACTGGGGAAAAAAGTAACATTCTCCCTAACTAAACCGAAACTTTCAGGGATCAAAATATTGTCTGCAGGTTTTACAGACTAACATTTCCCTGTCGCTATCAATGACGACAAAGAGCAGGTCAAATTGACCACGTGGGGAATTACCAGGATCATGTTCTTTAGGGCACGCAACGAAAACTGTTTGAATACGTTTTGCAAGAGAACAAAAATGAGTGTTCCTTATTGGACAAGTCTAGGTAGTCTCTCCCTGTTTCAGTCCGTTGACTTCTGTTTGATCTCTAATGAACATGACCCTGTTCACACCCATGCACTCTCACCTCAGCCAGCTTGGCCCAGTTGAAAGATTTGAGTGGGTTGGACGGCTGGGGGATGTTCTTCTTCTTGAGGGTGGACCCCAGGGGTGCCCCAGGGGGAGGAGGTATCCCTCCCATGGGTGGCCGTCCAAAAGGAGGCGGGGGACCACCTGGAGGTGGGGGCGGTGGAGGGGGCATCATACCCCCAAGGGGTGGTGGGGGAGGGAGCATCATGCCTCCTGGGGGAGGAGGGGGTGGGAGAGGCCCACCGGGGGGGCCAGGGATGAAGGGGGACCGCCTGGGACACTGGCGATCGGTCTCTGGAAATGTTGGGGGAAAATACACAGATAAAGACAATGCGCCCTCACTTATCTTAATGAATCGTATTTAAATCCTTAGCTTATCGTTCTCTTTCAATTTTATGTCGTATCATTGGTTACATCAGAGACCCATGCAACAATTTATAATGTATATAATGTACTTCTATAATGTACTATAAATCTAACAACAGTGAATGAATCTTGATGAAACATAATGAATGTACATTAAGGCATATTTCTTTGTATAAGTCTGAAGGAGTTGAAGGGTGACGTACAGAGCTGAGGTCATGGAGCTGGAGAGAGAGGTCAGCCACTTGCTGCTTGACCGCCTTGTGCTCGGTGCTCTCCTTCTCTAGCTTCTCCTTCATCTTGTTGAGGGTCTGCATCATGTCCTCCTTCTCCTGGGTCTTGGCGTCACACTCGCGCTCCTTCTTCTCAAACTTCTGCTGGAGCTCGTGGTGCTCTGCCCGATGGGGTTGGAGGTTATGTTGTGAGTGTGAACAGGTTTGGTTTCGTTTCAACTCAGTTCAATTAAGACATTTGGATGTCGCCCGTTCCTTTCTATGATCATTTTCTAACCATTTCCTGAGTTGACTGTTTTGAAATGTTAAATCACAATCTTTGTTGTGATCAACCCATGGGACCACAGGGTGGCTCAGAAGATGGTTGTCTGCTGTTATTTCTGATAGATCTAACAGGGGCAGGATAACATATGGGCCAATAGTAGGCAGTGACTGGATCAATGTGCTACTGGTGAGGTAGAGGACTCTTCAAAGACTACTAATCCAATAGTGAGCTACAAGAGATACGAATACACAATAAAAGGTTCAAGTCTTGTGTTGACTGACCAGCAAGTGGCTATATTCATATCCACAGCAGTCCAATTCATCTGATAAGCATACATTTTACAGGCATTAAGATGAACACATTCAGAGCTTCACAACTGTGGAGAACGGTACCATTTAATTGGCATCCTCTGAAAAACCATCCCTGTATTATTTGTACATATTGAAAGTAGTCAATCCCTTCCATGTGAAATGGAAATTACATGCTGCCGATTTCTTTGTGGTATTTTTTAAAATGTGCAATAGAGCCAAAGAGCAGTGTTTCACAAAGAAGCAACTCAAAACATGAAACTGACCTTTTCGCATTTTCTCCGCCTGCTCTTTCCACTGCTTGACCTCATTTTCATTGACCAGCCTGAAAGGAGAGACACACACAAACAAAGTTACCGGAGGGTCCTCAATGTGAGCATTCTATGACTGATGCATTGACTTATGTGAAAGACAACATCCAAACAATCAATCCTGTGGAAATGGAGCTGAGCTCATTGCTATTATGGGAATTAAAATACAGTTTTCAGTGCAGACTAACAGATTTTAAATACATTTTCTAAGCAGCCTACAAGGGACTGGAGGTTCCCTACAGTACTGAAGTATTGATTGGAGGGTCAGTTTGGAATTTTTTTAATTTGACAGTTCAATTATAAAGTTTCATGTCTTTCCTAGACCTATATCATCCCAGCTCATCCCAGTCAGTTGAGCTCAAGCAGGACATGCTCCCTCTCTCCCTCGTCATCTTAAGGGGTTACACGGAGAGCACTCACATCCGGACCACGTTCTTAACATTGAAGTTCTCAAGGGGCGTGACGTCCGGGTCGTGGCCCTTGTCGTTCTGCAGGACCATCTGCTGGACGATGCGGTCCAGCAGCAGCCAATACTGCACCGTGTTCCCACTCCTTTTATCTGGGGGGACAGTGAGATCATCAAATACAGCCAATAAAGAGAAGTCGTCGGGTAGAAGAGGCCTCTCTGCGCAAGTAGATATTTAGCTAAGGACAGAAAGAGGTTTCCACAATTGATTTATACAGAGTGTGGCTAGAGGGCAAGATGCCGTCTTGGTTTGCAGACAGATCCTCATACAGATAAACATTTATTCAAAGTGCACAGACACATGCACACCCAGAGACGTGCACCCGCACAGCTAGCAGGAAGAAGAGAGCAGGTCAGCTCTACTGGAATCATGGGAGGTTGGCTGGCACCTTAATTGGGGAGGACGGGCTCGTGGTAATGGCTGGAGCGGAACACGTGGAATGGTAGCAAATACATCAAACACATGGTTTCCATGTGTTTGATGCCATTCCATTCGCTCCATTCCAGCCATTATTATGAGGCATCCTCCCCTCAGCAGGCTCCACTGACTGGAATAGGAAAAAACAATGCTCTGGGCAACTGCCAAAGTCACAGTGCTAAATTCTTACTGACCGGGGTCAATGTTAGCAGCAGGTCAGGAATGCGGCAGGGAGCACTTACGAGGCATGAGGAGACAGTGGTGCAGGACGGAGATAAAGTGAGGGTATGCGTCAGTGTGGTTCATCTTTTTCCGGATGAGGTCAAATACCTGGGAAGCACTTTTAGTGTCTATGTGCACCTGGGAAAAGAGAACACGTTGACAAGTCACAGTCCTTATCAAGCACAAACGACGATGGAATTCAGGAATGAAACAAGAAGAAGTTTTTGCTTACCGACTCAAAACGTCGCGACATAGTTAGCTCGTCCTCATTGCGCAGCATTTCAAAGTAATCCAAATGCCTGGGGAAGATTAAGTAACAATAATAGGGGCATGCACGGTCAGAGATCAAGAGAAAGAAATTCAGGTTAACGGGAACTGGGCTCCAACTCACCGATCTAACGTGGAGTTGTCATGGGAGCGAAGTTTGTCAATGACTGGCTGAATTCCTAGCATCAGGAACTCGTAACGGAGGTGGATGCGGAACTCCAAACTGGCCTGGGAACAACATAACAAGATGGAGTATCAAAAGTAAGTGTCGATAAGTCAGATTGAGGTGCGTCACAAGTTCGATTGAAGAGAAAATCTATTTGAAGTATGGTGCAAGTGTGGAGTTAGGAGACAAGTGATGCAGAGGTTGACGGCTAATTGTACCTCTCCGGCGCCTTGGCTGAGGACAGCATTGATAAAGGACATGATGGCTGTCTTCAGGTTGACCTCATCCCGGTACCGACCTGTACTCCGGTCCAGATCGTTCAGCAGGGTCTGGGTGGTAGAGAGGAGATGACCACAGTTCAGAGAGCAATCATATTGTAGACACAATTTATATTGCAGAGACAAAGTTGCACAAACCATTGGAGCCAAACAACTTTAGCCAATGTAAAGTGTTTACTGTTGCAAATGGCCAGCCAATCGTGTTATTTGAATAAAGGGCGGATGGTTTAAGGAAATATTACATTATTCAATCCTTCTTGTCAAAGCGCTGAAATTAATACATATAATTGGGTGTCTACTATACACTGAGTGTAAAAAACATTAGGAACACCTTCCTAATATAGAGTTGCACCCCTTTTTGCCTTCAGAACAGCCTCAATTCACCAGGGCATGGACTCTACAAGGTGTCTAAAGTGTTCTACAGGGATGCTGGCCCATGTTGACTCCAATGTTTCCCACAGTAGTGTCAAGTTGGTTTGTTGACCATTCTTGATACACACGGGAAACTGTTGAGTGGGAAAAACCCAGCAGCACTGCAGTTCTTGACACACACCGGTGCGCCTACCCCGTTCAAGGCAAAAAAATCCTTCTTTAACCTGTCACCTCCCCTTCATCTACACTGATGTATAAGTGACATCAATAAGGTATCATAGCTTTCACCTGGATGTTTTGTACACTCAGTGTATATATAACCCAGCCAAAAGTCAAAATGTTACAATATTAAATGGTAGTGAATGTTCATTCAATACAATTCAGGGGATAGGTTGCTAACGGTGACAAAATTATTAATTCATAACCCTCCCCTTGCCCACCTGGAAGCGCGTCCTCTCACAGGCGAAGCGCTGGTAGTGCAGCATGGCCTCCAGGATCTTCCGATGGCCGCCAGGCACAAGGCACACAGCGCCCATGATCTCCAGCACCGCCACCTTGGTCTTGACGTTCTCGGTTGCCAAACTCTGGGCGATGATGTTGATGCTTTCCGAGTGAGAGAGCACGTGGGCGCGCCCCTGGGAGTTGTTCATCAGGGCCTTGATGCAGCCGATGAGCGAGGTGTGGATCTGCGACTCGGTCGTCTCATAGTCCATGGTCTTCAGGAAGTTGAGGATACAGGTCAGGCCATCTAGGTCAATGAACCTAGTCACAAACCTGAGGAAGGTCAAGGGGAAACGGGATATCAATAAAAAAAACTGTTTAAAGTGCCAGTTGCCAGTTGGAGGAAAGAGGCTAGTCTATGGGGTCTCATGTAGTAATTGTCATTACTTCCACTTGAAATAGGGTATAAAGACTATAATCCTATGCACTGGAAATACCCAAAATAGTAATTAGGAAATAAAAGGCCAGTAAGTGGCCAAGGGCCACCATAAACCCTGGGGGTGAAAGTCTGACACCTGATCTTCAGGTCGCATGGGGTCATTAAACGGTGCAAAACACACTAACATGAAAGAGACAAAAAAACGTACTACACACAATGCAGCCAGAGGGACACCATATGTTAATTGAGGAGATCAATCTGGGTCGTGTTCATTAGGCACCAAGCGGAAGAAACAGACAGGGAGGGGTCTACCTGGACTTGGCCAATAAGAAACACTCATCTTCATTTTCCATTGCAAAACATTTTACGTTGCAATGAACACTACCCAGGTTACTGCCCCACAGCAGTAAGTATGATTAACGACATAATAGGTGATTTGAATGAAAGATTAGGTGTTCTGGGAAGGACTGCCTGAAGCGTTAGAATAATAAAGCCTACTTTTATTAAGAGCAGTTACATAACTGCTCCACATAGCATCGGTACTGTAACTAGCGCAGCAGAAGGACCATATCGTTTATGACATGTGTGACAATATCCAAGAGTGGTGTTCCAGCCTAGCCATCTACAGTACAGTAATGAATTACTGGGCCGTTGTTGTTCATTCTGGTCTGCATATACACTTCTATAGGTCTGTAACTCCAATGGCAATTACTCCCTGTAGGGCCCTTTTATTTCAGTTATTCTAATTCAAAGCTCTGGTGTGCTATGACTATATTCTATGAGAGTACAAAAAAAATGAAGGAAGAGTGCATGGAAATAGAGAGAAGGGTGTGTGTGTGTGTGTGTGTGTGTGTGTATGACATAGTATGTCTGTAAGCGTTTGTGTAATCAAATTCATTTCAGAAAACAATCCTGTTCCCTCCTGTGTTTATTCTATGTATGGTAGCTACAGGTCATTTTTGAAGAGGGTGTGTGTATATAAGTCTATTTAAATGAGTTTCTTTAGCGAGTGTATGCACTGCACAGTGAAGTGTATGGAAGTTTGAGAGCCAGGGCACCTCATGGGTTGCGTCCGCAAAGCAGTCTTCAGGCTCTCTATCGTTTTGTTCCTCTCCTCCTCATCTTCCTTCTCCAGGGCAAGGAGTGTCTTCCTCTGTTCAACATAAATATAGCGTTACCAAAGCTGTTTGAACCATTCCAATGCCGTGAATTTGTTAGACTACTCCTTGAGCCAGGCGCTGTAATTTCAAGCCACACTAACTGTGAAGAGTACCAATAGAAACAGAGACAATAGTGCAAATGCATCCCATGATATTTGCGTGATACCGTATATCTGTAGTGCTCAATGTATGACATTCTATGAGAGCAACATCACTGTTTAAGCATGATTCGATTCATAAATAAATACAACAAAAACATAAAGTAAAACATGAAGTAATAGGTATTTCGTTATTTGGTTACATAAAAAGGTAGGAAAGTTGTACTAAACTAATGAAGGTATTTGTACTGTAAGTCATATTCAAAATCTATGTGTATAATGAATGTATTTAATTACTGGAAATCTTACAGACGGTGGCTTTAAAATATTCAATTTATTACTGGAAAGTAATATTTTGCTTGATCAAATTGCTTAAATGTCTTTACGCTTTTTGCACGTTAGCTAAAAACCTATGCTGCTTATCAAGTGTATGGAACAGCTGGGGAACAAGCACCTGAAAGGGACTCCATGTTTGGATCCGATAACAAGCATCCCAGCATGTGCCAGCAATTTCTGTGTTCAGTGGCTTTTATTATAAATGAAGTGGTGTGGAGAACGTGCCATTCAGATAAAGGGGAAAGGTCTCAAATCTGTGCCAGGTTTTTGCTCGGCTGTTTGAATACAAAAGAAACCGTTATAGATAGTTGAGTCGGCTGGATGTGTCTAGGCCTGAGGCATGTCTGTGCTAGATATTGCCTGTCTTTCTTTGGAATTTACCCAGAACCTCTTGCACCTGCCAAAGCTGCAATAGTATTACCAAATACATATCAACATAGCACGTGCCACGAGTTAAAATGCTGACAATTGTGGTCCTCTGCGATTACATTTTAAT
Organism: Brachymystax lenok tsinlingensis; assembly: GCA_030435695.1. Lineage (NCBI taxonomy): Eukaryota > Metazoa > Chordata > Actinopteri > Salmoniformes > Salmonidae > Brachymystax > Brachymystax lenok. The sequence goes on from CM059796.1 coordinate 14,107,880, forward strand.
CTAACTTGAATGCAGAGTTCATCTGATTTAGGATTGATCTGAGAGGAGCTACAGATTACCGATATAATTATACTGTTTGCATTTGTTTCGTACATTGTACTGTACTCTAACCTCAAAACAATCTCAGTGTTTTCAAAGCTTTAGTCCCAGCTCAGTAGATCAGTTGAATCAGGTGTGATGCCACTAAGCTGTGACATAAACCTGCATACTGCGGAGCAGGTTTTAGGATCACTGATATCAAGCTTGTAAATTATCAAGTTAAATGTTTATATTTGACAGTCAAGTCTCTTCCAGATCTGTTTAAGGAGTGTGAAAGTGAAATTCAGTACCACAGTAGAATCTACACTCACTTTGGAAGTGTCAATGACAAAGATTGATACAAAATCACTGTAAAGAGACCTAGAGTAAAGAATGACAAGGAGTCATTACTTACAGCAGCCATGGAATTGAGCTGGTCAATGTAATACTCTGGCCAGCTGGTTGCACCTTTGTTCTCCTCTTGTTCCTAAAAAGAGGAGAAGAGAGGATGTGTTTGGTCGGTTAGAGTCTTCCACTAGGGCTGCGTCCAAATTCTCCACCATTTTCCAGAAGGGTGCACGTGAACAATCTCAAATGATTGGTGTAAGCATTGGCTGGACTGAGTTTCCACCATTGTTAAGTCCATGCAAGAAAGTGTGCACACTTCACGCTGGACACAGCCTGAGACTTGTAAAGAGACCAGGAGCACAGAGGAGTTGAGAATAAAGCACGGTAATGGAAGCCTATTGTTTTTAATCATCATGACTCCAATAAATCATATGGCCTACTTAAGCTGAGAACATCCTCAACAATAACAGGGTAGAATTATAAAAGTAATGTAAAGCATGAAATTAGTGTGAATTGTATAGTTGGAATAAAATGCTCATAACACAACGTGGGAATTATATATTCTGAATGAGAACCACGGGAATAACACATTTCACATGCCATTGCAGCCATCACAACAGGGATTTCCTCTTGAAAACAGAAACAAATGTAGCATTTCAACAACACATTTGTCAACCCCATTCAGGGCCCTGAGAGTAAATTACCTCATTTACACACAATTCACATTGACCTAAACAGACATGTGTGCACAGACACAAAAACACACAAAATAAACACCAAAAATATGAGCGCAAACACACACAATTTGACACAAGAAACAGTAGATCTAGTACATGAATAGTCCAAACTGAAATAGAGCAGAGACTCAAAGTAGGACAGTGCAGATAAGGGGGCCTAGTTTATCTTCAACTTGTTACTGAGAACTGTGGCCTAGAACACAGAGGAAGAAAACCAACCTTGATGGCCATAGATTCTGCCTGGCTACATGCGAAAGCACAATCTTAATTAAAACCTTGGGAGATAATTAGTGAACGAATGTTCAAGTTGTGCATTGGGGACATTGCTCGAATTTGGCAGGCTACATCTGCCTTGCAGGGCTGTAGTCCATTAATTACAGTGAGCTCCAAATGTATTGGGCCAGTGACAATTGTGTTGTTTAGGCTTTTTCCTATTTGTCTGCCTCTTTAGTCCAGGGTGCATTGTATGGTGCAGTTGTCAGAGATATTATAGGAAAGAGATCCAATGAACAAAGGAACATATACCACCCCACTAAGCAGTTCATGTTGTTATGCTGAGTCACGAGGTTGCTAGGCTAATCGTCACGCAATCCCCTCTCAAAGTCAATGTAATTTATATGTCGAGAAATGTGCCTATTTTCCTTGAAAGTACGTAATGTCACGATCCCAAAGCTTTACGATGCTACAGATAGCAAGTTAATTTATCTCACATCTCAGAAAATATTTGTAATGTTGTACTTTTTGTTCACAAAATTCGTGCTAATGTTGAGTTTTTGAGCTAGCATCCAATAAACTCCCATTCACGTCTTGTCGCAGAATCGACCAGAATGCACCACCAGGCCCATTGACGTAGGCAACAGTTTTCACCTCCTCAAAAGTATTTCTGCCGTTGCGAATGTTAGGCACACTCTGTGAGGCTCATCGATCTGCAGGTGGAACATGGGGAGATTGTAGACTCCTAAATTTAAAGTGCAGTTTGTTTACAGCTAACTAGCTGTATTATTATTGTTTGTAGCCACGTTTGCTAGCTAGCTAGCCAGCCCATTGCATTGTGGATTTTGTAGTCGACTTGAGGTGCAACAGATTTCAACCCCAATTTTCCATGTTGCTACCAACCTTATTATAACACCAAAATGAAATATCTGTTCACAAAAATGATTGTTCTCACATAGTGTTATGTGTTACGCAATGATTACATCATGCTTGGGACTCTACAAACAGCCAATGCATTCAACAAGTTTGTAGAGTCCCATGCATGATGTAATCATTGCGTGCTAGGAATATGGAACTAAATACAGAACTTTGACTACTTTAATACACAAGTGAATTTGTCCCAATACTTTTGGTCCCCTAAAATGGGGGGACTATGTACAAAAAGTGCTGTAAATTCACCTGAAAATACCTGCAAATTAAGGCCGATAGTCTGCAGTCTGCACTTTAACTTCATAGTCAGTGTATCATTTGAAATCCAAAGTGCCGGGAGTACAGAGCCATTCATTCACTATTCTCCCAAGGTTTTCATCAAGCTTGTGCTTTCATAAGTAGCCAGGAAGAATGTATGGACATAAAGGTTTGGTTTTCTTCCTCTGTGTTCTGGGCCACAGTTCTCAGAGACGAGTTGAAGATAAACTAGGCCCCCTTATCTGCATTGTCCTACTTTGAGTCTCTACTCTAGGCAGGTAGCCTAGTGGTTAGAGCGTTGGACTTGTAACCGGAGGGTTGCAAGTTCGAATCCCCGAGCTGACAAGGAAAAAATCTGTCGTTCTGCCCCTGAACAAGGCAGTTAACCCACTGTTCCCAGGCGCCCGAAGACGTGGATGTCGATTAAGGCAGCCCCCCGCACCTCTCTGATTCAGAGGGGTTGGGTTAAATGCGGAAGAAACATTTCGGTTGAAGGCATTCGGTTGTACAACTGACTAATAATGGTGACTTTGACTTTGACTTTGACTTTGACTACTCTATTTCATATTTGGGACTACAAGTAGGCAGACCAAATGGCGTACAACCTACAGTCACCTCCAAAATTATTGGCACCCTTGATAAAGATGAGCCAAAATGACAGTATTCAATAAATAATACTAATACTGAGCTCAAAACATTTGGAAAATTATATTATTTTATACAAATCCAATTGCTCAGAGAATCAAAAATCATTGTTGTTTTCTCCATACATAATGTGCTACATATTGCATTAGTCGAGACAGATTTGATCTTGTGCAGTTCATCTCTAAGCTGTGAACACTAAACTGCTTTTGGAAATCTGGTTAAAAACTGGCGTCTCTGTTCTGGCACCTCCAGCACTGACCTTAAGATGGAAAAACACATAGGTGGCTAGGTCATGTTGACCAGCATGGGCCTACAAAGATTTACATACACTGTATATACAAACGTATGTGGACACCCCCTCAAATTAGTGGATTCTGCTATTTCAGCCACACCCATTGCTGACAGGTGTATAAAACTGAGCACACAGCCATGTAATCTCCATAGACAAACATTAGCAGTAGAACAGCCTTACTGAAGAGCTCAGTGACTTTCAATGGTGGCACCGTCACAGGATGCCACCATTCCAACAAGTCAGTTTGTCGAATCTCTGCCCTGCTAGAGCTTCCCCGGTCAACTGTAAGTGCTGTTATTGTGAAGTGGAAACGTCTAGGAGCAACAACGGCTCATCAGTGAAGTGGTAGGCCACACAAGCTCACAGAATGGGACCACCGAGTGCTGAAGTGCGTAGCACCTAACAATAGTCTGTCCTCGGTTGCAACACTAACTACTGAGTTCCAAACTGCCTCTGGAAGCAACGACAGCACAAGAACTGTTCGTCGGGAGCTTCCAAACCTTAAAATGCCAACTTTAAAGTTTGGTGGAGGAGGAATAATGGTCTGGAGCTGCTTTTCATGGTTCGTGCTAGGCCTCTTAGTTCCAGTGAAGGGAAATATTAACGCTACAGCATACAATGACATTCTAGATGATTCTGTGCTTCCAACTTTATGGCAACAGTTTGGGGAAGGCCCTTTCCTGTTCAGCATGACAACGCTCCCGTGCACAAAGCGAGGTCCATACAGAAATGGTTTGTCAAGATCAGTGTGGAAGAACTTGATTGGCCTGCACAAAGCCCTGACCTCAACCCCATCAAACACCTATGAGATTAATTTGAATGCAGACTGCAAGCCAGGCCTAATTGCCCAACATCAGTGCCTGACCTCACCAACGCTCATGGCTGAATGGAAGCAAGTCCACGCAGCAATGTTCCAACATCAAATGGAAAGCCTTCCCAGAAGAGTGGAGGCATTTATAGCAGCAAAGGGGGGACCAACTCCATATTAATGCCGATGATTTTGGAATGAGATGTTCAACAAGCAGGTGTCCACATACTTTTGGTCATGTAGTGTATATGCCAGAGTGTTTGTCTCGTGTAGCGTAGTTCAGCTAGTCATAGCTAGCTTTGCACAGTGACTTTACCTAATCTGAGACCTGAAATTAGGGTCCCCCCAAACCATGGCAGCTGGTGGTTTTCTGGCATTGGCAGTTGACTACAGAGAGCTGGTGGGAGCATTGTAACCTTTATTTAAATCAGGGATATCCCATTGAGACCAAGGTCTCTTTTTCGAGGGAGCCCCCATAAAAATGCAGGAAAAATACAAATTATATATACATTTAAAACACCAGTGCATCCAACTGTAAGGTATTCTGAAATTTGTTCAAGTATATGGCTCATAAAATCTAAAAGGTCTGTTCTACCTAAATCGTTGGCGACTACGAATTTCAAAAGATAACCATTCCTGTGAATGAGTAATGTATTTAGGTGTAAATTAGGTGTGATGTGAGATAACACAGTATGGTAGTTTTATCGGTCGCCCATAATCAAGCGTAGTGCGCTATAATAAACAGCATCCAATGGTTTTTAACAACAGGACCATTAAAGCAGTAATTTTGATTGCTCATGAATATTTTTTTTTTATTACTATTATTTTTTAAGTCATGCCCCGCTCCATCCTTGACTTTTCCTAAATACGTCTATATAAACACACAGTTGTTGTTGTTAGAATCTTAATATCACCAACAAAACATGAGTTATACCCAGTTTTAGGAGGGCATGGGATTTTCTTTTAAAGGTTTTCCCCCCATTGCCCCTCCTCCCGACAGTAAGGCCTGCTCCGCACCTTCTCGCTGTGCCCAGTTGATATCCACATTGATAATTGCCTCGAAACGGAACCTAAACTATACCAAGACTAATTTCACACATAACAAATACATGAAGTAAAGTATGATGGAGAGAAAGGGGGAGAATTGGTGAGTTGATGAGCGAGGGGAAGCGAATGATGCATAATTGAGTAATCACCAATTGTGAATGAAGAACAAGGTGGGCCATTTTATTGTATTGATCTATTCTCATTGTAATCTCAAAATGGAATGTACCCTATACCAGTCCATCAAATCCAAGCAGTCTTATCAGTCTACTCTGCCCTACTTGGAGTACACAGTGAGAGAGTGAGTAATTTACAATGGCAAGAAGACCAAGAAGAATGGATGCACATGCCGCATTAGTGCTGCTATAAAAACCAACCAATCAGATGGTGGGGAAGAAATGAATCATGACATTTCTGATGATTATTCTTCTAATTCTGAGCCTCAGCTTGAACCTCCACCTCTGAGGCCACAACGGTGCGTACTGAGCAGGTGCCCGTGCCACCACCAAATGAAACGGAGAGACAGGAAACAGAAAATGATGACATCGGTTGGATAGAACAAGCCAGTGACAATGCTATGGTCAGATTATCAGAATATTGACAGCAGTCAAATTATAATGCTATTATTGCTTTTGTAATATCATTATTACTTCCATGCTGATTTTCACTTTATTAAGCACAATTAGCGCTTATAATGATGTTTAGGCTTCTGATGTTTTCATTATTTGACGGCCATCTTGCTAACTGTGCGTCTTGGTGGTTGGGCTATTTATAATTGTTGTTGTTGTCAAGAAGCTGTTAACGTGTTCCAACACGTGTGTTTTGTTTCATAGTTGTAACAAATGTACTCCACAAATAAAACTGATTGAACACTTGAACTTGTTTTTTTACATAATAGCCTACAGTAAAACTAATGAAAATGCTATTGTGTTATAAAAACATTAAAAAAATGTATTCTAATGTTACCTAAAACTGTCATCAACACAACCAACTGATAATTTTTGAGATAGCATACATGAAATGTATTAATTACACTGTTAGAATGTTGCAGTCAGAATGACTGCTCATTAGTTTGAAGGGGGGTCCCTCGAGGCCCAGCGGTTGTAGTGTTAAAGTGGCAGCTGTGTTCATATTGATTATGTCGCCATAGTCTAGGCCTGACAAGAAAGTTGACAAACTAAAATAACAGCAACTACACTGGATTCCATATAGCAAAACAAAACTTCCTTCACCCAAACATCTGTGGTATGCTTCTGTGTGTGAGTGCACATGTGTACTTTCACCTAGGACATAATCCAGAATCTGGAAAAGAAATGGGGTGGCATTGTGCCTACTATAGTTAGTGCATCCAGGGAGGGAACTATAATAACTTTTAAAGCAAATTGCCAAAGTGCAAAGTGGATTTTACCCCCAAAAAAAAAACATTTGAACAGAAAAAAAACATGCATCCCCCTTAGCATCCTTCATTTTGTGTGTTTCAACTGCAGATCCCCTGCTAACAGAGCAGCTAACCAGGGCACCTCCTGATTAAACAGAGACAAATACAGAGGAAACCATACGAAATTAAATGTGAAAAGAGATTGATGCTCTCCAGCATGACCTCATCAATTCAGGTGGCCGAACCAAAGTAAACATCCAATTCATTCAGAGAGACAGCGCCGCTGCTAGCCTACCATCCATTGCTTGTTCTGCGGAACTTGCGGGGGGATCGTGTTTACTGGATAACTGTTACCGTATCCAAGTCCTCTGGAACACAAAGGCTCCATAATGAACTGGCTGGCTGCGAAGGGGGGACTGAGAAAGGAGTGCCTCCATCACTCTGCGGGCTTGGCCGCCCCCACCACCAACCCCATCTTCCTCACCCCCCTCTCCCTCGAAAACAAAAGCTGCACCTGCCAAGGGAGGCTTTCCTGTTTGCTTTGGACGACTGAGCACTTCCCGTACAACCCCCCACCCGCTCTGTCTGTGAGCTTTAGGCCTTTGGGGAGCCATGCCAAGCCCTTGCTAGCTGGGCCCGGGCCAGGCTCACTGCTGAGTCTGCATTACTGACGTCCCACTGCCAAGACTCCCCCTCTCTCTGCGGCCAACTACCTCCCAAAGGCCATCCATCCATCCCATCTCCCCGCTTCCCCTTCCTCCACACTGGCTCTAGGGATTTATCCTCCTCCAACTCTGCTGATTAATTGTGCCCAAACACACTACCCTGCTTTGATCTTCACTGCAACACTGGTAAAAAATCCCAGCAAAGTCCTGCTGATCCACTCTGCCTCGGACCACAGCTAAGCAAACATACAGAAAGAATCAAGTGAAATATGGAGAGAAAGAGAGAAAAATAAAAGCAACATAGTGAAGGGAAAGCAGGTTGGATAAAGTGCAACTGCAAGCATTTCTCCCCTTTATAATAATGAGGGTATGGAGACATTTTTGGCTTGTTTTCAGATGTAGGGAGACCCATTTAGGCTAGTCCAGGCCCCAAGATGATTCTTAATTAGGCCACTAATTGGGGCACGGCACATGCAGTAGTGTAAGTAGCTTCGCCGTCAGGAGAGGACAATCGCATTTTATCTGCCTGACTGTGTAAGGAGGTGTGAGGGAAATCACAAGCCGACTCTTTAAAAGTCTGCAGCCTAGGTCTGGCATAGGTCAGCCTAAGAAATGCATAATTACACACTCATAAGCACAGCATAAGTTCACACTATACAGCTATAACTAGTTAGGGGAGTGAGTGACATTGCATATGGCCGAGTAGGGAGCGACGTAGTCAATCAGAATCTCCCACAGGCCTCCTGTTGACGGGATGCTGGAGGCAATGTTAAAATGTAGAGTTTCCCCCCACACCATTTACATGTGGAATGAATGAGCATTCCACAATGTTAGGCAGACCACAGTGACCAACCTGGTCTGGCACAAGAGCAGAGCAAGAGAGACCCATCCATGATCGAAAAGTAAAAAGTGGGAGAAGCAGAGTACGACTTCTTCCTCACAGATCTGAATGAACTGGATAGGGTTAGCAGTATGGTGATAGGCACACTAATCAGAGGGCTAGGTAGATCCAACAAAAGACGGCTATGTATATTACCGTCCATCCACAATACATCTCCGCATAGCCTTTCACATATGAAGCATGAGCCAAAATGGACAGAAGGTAATAGAGCTTGTAATCCTAAAAAAACAGAAATGAGTTAGCATTTTTTACCTTTGGTTCATTCGCCATTGATTCCTATGTGGGAAATTAAATGGGGAAAGAATGGGATTTTGGGATGAATGCCAAAAATAAGGTCTGAGGTTAACACAGGCTTAGGAGATATGTTTTTTCTAAAATATAATATCAGTCAGTTAACATGACATAATGAATTATTAAGCCTTTAATTTATTTTAAAAGTAACTGCCTTTTTCAGGGGCAGATCGACAGATTTGTACCTTGTCAGCTCGGGGATTCGATCCAGCATCCTTTCAGTTACTGGCCCAACGCTCTAACCACTAGGCTACCTGTCACCCCCTTCATGTGCTTATTTTGATTACATAAATGCTTCAAAAAGTATAAAAAGTGACATTAGCTGATGGAGATGATGGATTTGACCCAAACATAACACTTTGTATTCAGGACAAAAAGTTAATTGCTTTGCCACATTTTTAAAAAAGTATTACTTTAGTGCCTTGTTGCAAACAGGAAGCATGTTTTGGAATATTTTTTATTCTGTACACGCTTCCTTCTTTTGACTTTGTCATTAAGGTTAGTATAGTAACTATAATGTTGTTGATCCATCCTAAGATTTCTAATATCACAGCCATTAAACTCTGTAACTGTTTTAAAGTCACCATTGGCCTTATGGTGAAATCCCTGAACGGTTCCCTTCCTCTCCGGCAACTGAGTTAGGAAGGACTCCTGTATCTTTGTAGTGACTTGGTGTATTGATACACCATCTGAAGTGCAATTAATAACTTCACCATGCTCAAAGGGATAATAAATATCTCCTTTTCTTTTTTTGAAGCCATCTACCTATAGGTGCACTTATTTGCGAGGCATTGGAAAATCTCCCTGTTCTTTGTGGTTGAATTTGTGTTTGAAATTCACTGCTCGACAGAGACCTCACAGAGATGAGGTAGTCATTCAAAAATCATGTTAAACACTATCATTGCACAAAGAGTGAGTCCACGCAACTTATTATGTGACTGGCATACACACACAAAGTGCAAAGTCAAATGTTGACACACCTACTCATTCAAGGGTTTTTCAAAACTATGAAATAACACACATGGAATCATGAAGTAACCAAAAAAGTGTTAAACAAATCAAAATATATTTTAGATTCTTCAAAGTAGCCACCCTTTGCCTTGATGACAGCTTTGCACACTATTGGCTTTCTCTCAACCAGATTCTTCTTTAATCAGAACAATCCTTTTCAGTTGTGCTAACATAATTGCAAAAGGGTTTTCTAATGATCGATTAGCCTTTTAAAATGATAAACTTGGATTAGCTAACACAACGTGCCATTGGAACACAGGAGTGATGGTTGCTGATAAATCCTTTTTTTCTGTTGCCGTTTCCAGCTACAATAGTCATTTACAACATGAACAACATCTACACTGTATTTCTGATCAATTTGATGTTGTTTTAATGGACGAAAAAATGTGCTTTTCTTTAAAAAACAAGGACATTTCTAAGTGACCCCAAACTTTTGAAAGGTAGCGTATGTGTTTTTTTTTCACCCTGTCCCCTGGCCCGCTTTAACCCTTCAACTTCAATCATGCCAGACGTGTTGTTAAAACAGAGGCACAACGTGAGGCGTCTGTCCTCTGGTGTAGGACATGTTAAGGCTTGTGTGTGTGACATGCTGACCAAACCTTGCTTTTCTTTCAAAAACAAGGACATTTCTAAGTGTCCCCAAACTAACTAGCTAACTAACCATCTAGTGCGGGAGAGCTTCATTTAGAAAATCTGTTTCCAAGTTCTCACAAATGATAGTGTCTCAATGTAATCATTGTATGAAATTATATACATCGTAATTTAGCATTTAGTTGTGGTAAATTTGAAGTTAACTTGTTAGGGAGTGGCAGCTGAGGGGTCGGTTTTGGAGAGCCTGGCGTGCCCAAAGTAAAATGCCTCCCATTCAGGCGCAGAAAATAGGATATGCACATATTTGGTACCATCGGATAGGAAACACTCTGGACTTTCCAAAACTGTTAACCATTTGTCTGTGAGTAAAACAGAACGCATATAGCAGGCGAAACCCCGAGGAATTTCTGTCCTGGAAAAAGTGATTTTGACACATTGCTCATTTGGGAACCCCTCCCTCATGAAAATGACCATATAAGGGCATATGAATGCAGTACCCATCGCTTCCTTTAGATGTCAACAGTCTCGAGACAGTGTAAAATTTCATTTTGGATTAATTAGACCAGAGAATAAGAGCAAACCAGGAAGTGTCTTTTTTATGTCAACAGTACCCAGTGTGCGTTCCCCGAGAAGGCGCGCAGTGTCTTTTTTACCGTCTTTATCGATCAGTTTATATTCCGGTTGATTTATAATAGTAAATATACGTAAAAGTGTTCCTAAGGATACATTTAAAACTATGTTTGACTGTTCTTGGACAAGTTTATAGGTATAAGATGAACGAGTTTGCGTCACGTTTCAATGGAGTAGTGGAGGCTGTCGTTTCTGATTAAAACGCGCAAACCAAATGGAGGATTTATGGATAAAATACATTACTTTTTCTAACAAACGAACCATGGATTGTCTTCGTTGGACACTTAGGATGACCTCAGCAGAAGTTCTTCAACAGGTAATTGATTTGTTTTCGCTGTGAAATGTGTTATGTGTTATGTGTGTGCCATGATGGCTAATCGATTCATGGCTATGGGAAAAATATGTGAGGTGCTACCCTCAAACAATCAAATGTGCTGCTTTCGACCGTAAAGCCTTTTTGAAATCTGACAGCGCTGTGATATTGCCAAGAAACAGAGCTTTTGATGAGTATGGAACACTTGTATATTGGTGGATGTTTAATAATTCAACTTTTGGATTTTGAATTTGGCGCTTTACATTTCACCTGGTAGTGTCGGGAGCAGCCCGCTAGCGCCCCAGCAATCCCTGAGAGGTTAATATAATCATATTTTGGCCCCCTGACTATTCGCTCTGACATTACAGTGGAGAACTTGGTGTCTGCCTGCCACCTGGACCAAATTAAAATACTCATTGTTGGAGGCTGATGGGAAGCATCAGATAAAATGGCCACCTCTTCTTTCCAGAGCTTCGAAGAGAGTTAAAGCTTGTGTTTGGTGAGGCTGCAGAGAATGGAGGGGTAGCTATTTAAAAAAATATGTTTTACCTTTATTTAACTAGGCAAGTCAGTTAAGAACAAATTCTTAATTACAATGACGGCCTAGGAACAGTGGGTTAACTGCCTTGTTCAGGGGCAGAACGACAGATTTTTACCTTGTCAGCTTGGTGACTTGAACTAGCAACCTTTCAGTTACTGGCCAAACGCTCTAACCACTAGGCTACCTGCCACCCCAGCTTCCGTGTTAAGATAATATTAATATTATCTTAAAGCAGCATGTGACTAACAGAATATGCATACTGCTACTCTAGACAGTGGACTCATCCATCTTCGGGCTAAGGAGGGAGGCAGTTCTTTCTTCCAAATCATTTCCCTAGGATCATGCGGCTTCGAAAGGTCCTGGAATTAAACCATGGCAACCTGTTGTATGAACAAGCCTAAAACTCAGTAAGCAAGTGACAAACATTGGATATGTAAGAGGCAGTGTAGGGGTTTTATTGTCCACATAAAATAACCATCAGCCAATGCTTGAGGATGAGTTGCACAGACAGGTCATGGAAAGGTTGTTTGGTGAGACCCAAGGGTTATGTCCCAAGACGGGAGTCCAAAAAGTCCAGCAGTAAGCAGAGTGTGGATGGGGTCAGAGAGAATACATGTCAAAAGGCTGATGAGGTCACCAGTTGTGACTGGATGTGAAATGTGGCGTGCCCTTATCAACTCCCTAGACTAACTGTGAGAATACAAACCATATTTTCTAAGTTATTACTCCAACAAAACTAAGCTGTCTCTCACCACTATCATACTCCATTCCAGACATTGAGCGATCTATCAAACTCCGGTCTCCCTTAAAGACCATTAACCAAATACAATTCATATCACAAAAGCTCATGCAGTTAATATATCCTTTTACCTACCATCATAAATCTTCCAAATTATCTGGACTTTGAGAATACCAGCACGGACAACTCTACAGCTGAAGTCTTTGGAAAAGCAGCTGTGCAGTCATATCCCTGCAGGATGGTTAATTTTGTGTATTATCCTGGTCAGCGAATTCGACTCCCCTGCCTCATCACCTGGAGTTAACGATGGGATAAAGCAACAGATTCGTGCAACCTACCCTGCCTCCAGCTGGCTAAGGGTATCCTGCACTTCGCCATGGCCTTAAAACAACTAAAGTGCGGGGATGGCCTGCAGCTGACTGTTCTTTGCCAGATGGGCAGCATCTCTAAATGGCAACAGGCTCCACCCAAAAGACATCTCATAGGGGTCAAAGAGTACAGGAAAATACTAAACATCCTCTTATAGACTTTTCTCCACAGAAAGCGGCTATCTTGCATTTTGGCTGATTGAAACCTTTGCACTGCATCAGCGAATGAGAAACTTCAGCAAGATTTATTATGTCTGGTACAGGGGGAGGGGGGCACATTAATATTGTGGGCCGTTCCACTCGATGAGAGATTTATTCACTGCAGCTCTTTGGTTAAAGAGATTAGATGCTTTGCTGAGAACATCTTCATTAAGTGAAGTGGTCCTCTAAAATGTTTTGGAGAAGTTGGCGCAGGCTTCTGTTGAAATTAACCAGTGATGGATTGGTTAAGCTAAAAGGGCAAGATGCTTGGGCTTTCATTACGCCCTCTAATGGGGCACAGAAATGCACTTATACCAAGATTACTACAACAGGGAGACTGACACAAACATGCATATGCACACATTACATGACGAGCACACAATGAAACCTTACCTTTTTCTTGCTGCAGTAGATCTGCCATTTTTTCTCTGCAGGCAGGTTGAACATGGCCTCCCTGTGTTTCTCTGTGAGGTCAAGTTCATCCTGCAGAGAGAGAGTGTGAGTTGGGAAAAGGGGAGAGATAGAGAGAAAATGGGTCTGTGTGAGTAGCCTAAAAATACAGTAAATATTATAATCTACACACAAACCCTTAATGATTAATTAATGTATATATAATTCACAGTTGTACATTAATGTGGAATACAACTAGTGGACAACAGTAACAGGTGGCTGATCATTTGTGAGTTTTTCACCACCATTGCCAGCAACCTTGACCAACTCAGAGAATGCTCTGTAGAATTTGGAAACCCTCATATTCAAACCTATTATTCAGCAAAGGGCTTCTTCGAAGGACAGTTTGCATTTTCCCAGGTTTCAAATCCAGATATTGCAAAGATGCTTCAAAATCATGACAAACAAAAAGCCACTTTTGTTCTTGAGTGATGCTGTCGATCTTACAGGACCTTACATAACACACATCCTCAACCTTTCAATTCAACAGGGAAAGGTGCCACAGGAGTAGGGATGGGCATTTTACCTTTGACTGTTCGAGTACTCGCTTTATTATTTTTCGAGTACTCAAATCAAAATAAAAAGCTATTCTTTGAACATGGGTGGCACTGGATTTTTTTTGTGTGCATTTATCTTTATGCAAACAGTGAGCAACAATGCCTAATTTATCATACCCATTACAGATAACAAATGCTAAATTGCCTCATTTACACTGAGTGTACAAAATATTAAGGACACCTGCTCTTTCCATGACAAAGATTCCATGACAGACTGACCAGGGGAATACTACGATCCCTTATTGACATCACTTGTTAAAACCTCTTAAGGATTGGACCCTTGTTAGCCTAAAATAACATACCCAAAACTAACTGCCTGTAGCTCAGGCTGTCACGTTCAGGCCTGATATTTATAGGCTGGCGTGTTTAGTTTCGTTTTGGTGTAGGGTTTTTTGTTCTAGGTGTTGCATTTCTATGTTGGGGTAATGGTTCCCAATTAGAGGCAGCTGTGTGTCGTTACCTCTAATTGGGAACCATATATATGTTTGTAGTTTTCAGAGGGGTTTTGTGGGTTATTGTTTGAGCATAGCTTTGTTTTGTGTTTCATGTTATGTTCATTGTTGCGATCTTCGTTCGTTTTGTTATTTTTCCCAGTTACGTTTCATTTAAATAAAGATGTATACTGGATGCCTCGCTGCGCCTTGGTCTGTCCCTTCTGAAGATCGTGACACAGGCCCTGGAGCAAGGATATGCATATTCTTGATACCATTTGAAAGGAATCACTTTGAAGTTTGTGGAAATGTGAAATTAATGTAGGATAATATAACATAATGGATTGTGTGTGTACCATTCAGAGGGTGAGTGGCAACACAAAATATTTACAGTAAGTGCCTTTGAACGGAATATGGTAGTAGGTGCCAGGTCCACACGTGTGTCAAGAACCGCAACGCTGCTGGGTTTTTCAGGCTCAGTTTCCCATGTGTATAAAGAATGGTCCACCGCCCAAAGGACATCCAGCCAACTTGACATAACTGTGGGAAGCAATGGAGTGAGTCAAAATGGGCCACCATCCCTGTGGAACGCTTTCGACACCTTGTAGAGTCTATGCCCCGACAAATTGAGGCTGTTCTGAGGGCAAAGGGGGGTACAACACAATATTAGGGAGGGGGTGATTCTGCCAGAACAGAACCTGAGCAGTAAACTTTTATAATGTCAGCAAGTGGTTGTCTGACAACAAACGGTCTTTGCATTTAGGCAAGATGGAATGTATCCTGTTTGGTTCCAAACACAAAGAAACTCTTCCAACTTCTCAGTCAAGTGTAATGGTGTAGCAGTGAAGGAGAAATGCTCTGTTACATACTTGGGATGTGAACTGGACCAACACATGACAGGTACTCATGGCTCTGAAGGTCATTGAGAGGTTCACTCCAGGACAAAGTTCCTGGCAAGGGTGGCCATCACCTTTTTGCCCATAAACCATTTCTTAAGGTTTGTCTTAAAACTCCCTAGCATAGGGATGGATTTTATATGGTTTGGTACACCATTCCATTCCTCTGCACCAGGGTTAAGGAAAAAGCCTGCCATGCTCCAATAGCGCAGCAGTCTGATATTGGCAACACTGTCTCTGGTGTGATAGCTACGAGAGTCTTTAATGAAATTAAAATAACCAGACAGGTAACTGGGGGCAAGGTCATGTGCAACTTTAACAACCTTCAACAGTTTGATCTGCTCTACCCGGAGATCAACTGAAAGCCAGTTAAGTTCCCTGCAATGATTAGAACAAATGTGCGTCCTAGGGCTGAGCTTGAGTATAATTCTCATTAGTTTGTTTTGGGACTTTTGAAGTTTGTACTTCAGAGTTTTTTTATGCCACTGAACCATGAGATATACGCATAGTTATAGAGGCAGTGTATCAGAGATGTTGCCAGGGTTCTCATAGTCTCTGTATCCACGAACTTGGCTAGCCTTGCCAGGATCTTTGTCCTAGAATGAACATTCCCAATGACCTTCAGAGCCCTGGGTTCATCAGTCATGTGTTCACATCCCAAGTATGTAACAGAGCATTTTCCCTTCACCGCTACACATGAGTAGTTGGAAAGGTTTCTCACTTTGTTTTTGGAACCAAACAGGATACATTCCGCCTTGCCTTAATGCAGAGACAGTTTGTTGTCGGATAAACACTTACTAACTTTAGTCATTTCACAGGTCTTTTCAAAGATCTCCTTATTCTTATGTGAAACCAAGAGGGCATACAGGAACAGAGGGCATGAACAGGCAGAATCCATGTCATTTATGTAGAGCAAAAAAAGCAAATGCCCCAAAATGCTCCCCTGGAGGACCCCACAGTTTATCTCCTTAGCATCAGACAGTGTCTCGCCTACATCCACCCTTTGGACCCTATCAGTCAGGTATGACTTCAACAATAATAAGGGGTTGGTGCCAAAATCAATTGCTTTCAGTTTGTACAACAAAATATCATGGTTCACACTATCAAATGCTTTTCTGTCAAGTATAGTAAACAAGTATGGGTAGAATAGGATTGTCTAAAACCAGACTGAAGGTCATAAAATGTCATGGTCATCAATGTACTTAATGATCTGTTCATGGAGTGCTTTTTCTAAAACCTTCGGCAACACACTCAAGATTGACACTGGTCTGTAGTTCCCTTGTTCAACGTTGCTTCCTTTCTTGAATAAAGGAACTCATCAACTCGTGATACCTTTCATGTTGAATGGAAAGGTTGATGATGTGTGTTACATAAGGTCCGATACAATCAGTAGCTGGAATGTTATCCAGTCCTGTGGCTTTCTGTCTGTCTAGATCTTCAAGCACCTTTGATGCTTTGTGGATACGGGCCCCTGGTCATGTGAGGAAAAATACCTAGATTTTCAGTAACAACAATCAAGATTGAACTTGCATGCAAATGATCACAGGCCAGTGAGCTACCTTTTCATGACTGTCCTGAAAGAAAACCTACTGCATTGTATGAATCAAAATTAGTCTTTCATCTGGTACTGCAGAACTAAATCTTTGCCACAAACCTCTGATAGCAACACCGACAACCACAAGACTAGAGAATGCATTGTTCTCTAAATGTATTTTAACCTAGAAAGATTTCCTACCTCTGACAGTGAACAAAGTGATCAACAAAGCCAGGATATACTTATTGTAAGTCAGTCTTAGCCAGAGTCTGTCAAATTATTAAAATGTCATGTTAATTCAATGGTGTCCGCGTGTCTGTATATATCTATTTACACTGTGTGTGAGTACTAACTATGTCAGAGCAGTAGTCTGCAAGTCTGTGTAGAAAATGTGTGTACCCATATGTCTCCGTGGGGCGGAGGGGTGTGGTGGGGTGTGAGAGAGTCAGCTCGACTATTCAACTATAATTTCTGCATGCAACCACATTTGCAGCAAACAGGCGCTCTCTCTGGAACTGAACACTGTCTCACATGTGTTCATAGGGTTCCTATCTGGGCAGGGAGCCACTGGGAAGGGATGGAGGGTGGAGGAGCTCTCCCTCTGAAGTATTTTTCAGCTACGGCAGTGGCGGACCCGTGGAATTGTTAAATTAGTACCTGCGCTGTTGTGTAACAAGCAAGCCAAATCAGACGCAAGCCAGATGTTTTGGGTGCAAGATTAATAGCGTCATGTTATGACTGGGCGATATATAGAATTCATTCCAATGTATGTTTCAGTGCGATGTTCCAAATGCCTGTATCGCAAGAATCAAAATGTTTATTTAATTTAGTTTTTTATGTACACCTTCCCACTCACACCAAGCCCCTCCCCCTGCCACTCACAACAACGATGAAAGATAACTGCTTGTTGTCAGAGAGGAAGAAGTTTAAACTTGCTATTTACACGAGGTTTGATCCAACAGATTCGGTCATATGGACACCGAAACACTTAGACATTTTACTGTAATAGTGAAATTGTATAATTTAATGTAATATTTTTTTACTGAAATTAACCTTTTTAAAACAATACCTTTTTTTTGTCTCAACTCTCAAAAGGTAGAACAGAGCAGACCCTATTAAAACGAGAGAATCAATGTTCATTGATAGTGTCAAATGAATGCTCAGTTTGTTGTGCGCGGAATTGTGGTACTGTTAGCAGCATTTCAGAGCGAACGTTGCATATAGAACGTTTATTTCTGGTTAGGAGGTGGCCAATGCATTGCAAATAGTTGTGCAATGCTTAAAAACAGTGCTTGCATTCTAAAATGTAGGACGATTACATTACAAAGTCGAAAAAAAAACATAACATGTTGGGGGGGGGTTATGAATGGAGTATTTCATATTCTCCTTGACCTGATCATTTAGTATTATTTGCCTGTGTTACCCTGTGGAGGCAGTCATAGTAACAGGTTATACTTGTTTTAAACTAGAAGTATGTCATTGTCGGCTCTGGACGGCTTTGCATGCCATTCGTATGCAAAGCCGACCAGCCAAGCCGGTTCATCTGAAGTACTAGCATAACGATAACAAGCTAGTGTAATGCTTCCCAAAGGTCATCTCCATTTCAGAGCTTTAGCTGTAAAAACAAAGACGAAAATGGCAGACAGGAACCCAAGGCTCCATCAACCAACCTCTATTTCAAGCTCACCTGACAGCACTCCCATCAACATGCCGCTGATCAAAAACAGGACTTGGTCAGCTGAGCGTCTTATATATTGTCATATTGTATTTGCTTCTACACTTAGACTTATGATGACTTATGACAGGCACAAATGTCTTTACCACAGTAATAAGGAAAGAGTTCAATTTCATTTCATTTCAAACAAATCCATTGATAAGATTACAATTATAGAGCATTATAGCCTTACATATCAATATCTATAGTTTAGCTGTGTGTTAACACTAGCAACATAACACATTCATCAGAGTCATCTAATCTTCATTGCAATGTGTCATGGTCATCAAACATGTTATTTATTATCGCAGGGATTCTAGGGGCTTTCAAAGGTGCCTGCCATGACAGACGTCTGGCAATGGCCTTAGTGGGCTTTATGCAGACAATGTGTACAGGGCCAGAGAGTTCCCATGTTGTGTATAAATGAATGCTATGAAAGATAGCATGTTGAGGGAAACCAGAGCCAATAGAGCTTAAGTTAACTGTCATAAAGCAGGGATGAGCCAAGCTACAAGCTGATGAGTAGTGTGGGGCTGAAGGCCTCTTTAGATGACCTCACCAGATAGGCCTCTCCTACCTAGCTCCAGTAGCCTATCCTCCTAGGGCCATCAGGAAGGGGGCTGTTCTGAATCAACTACCATATAGTGCTAGAGATATCAAGCCAAAAACAATGCCTGGAAATTCTAACGATCAATTTCACTCTGAGACATACAGCAATAGACATTTGAAGAAAAATACAGCAACAAAGACTCACACTTTCACTTATGTCACTGCTTATGTGTCTGTGCATTGCTACATGTCCAATTGAAACCTGTCAGGATGCAGATTTTGATTTCTGTGATAGCATATAAACAAACCCATTTTTCCTGTAGTCAAATAAAATCTGTGTGGTTTTGTGTTGAGTACAGACAAAGAAGGCTCTTCGTACGATGCTTCCAGTTTCAGAATAAGACTTTGCTGCCTGGCAGCAGCTCGTTGCATAAACAAAGGAACTGCATAAACATGGCTGAGGTAGGTTTTCTTCAATCACAGTCTAAATATATTTTAATATGACCGTTTGTTTTATTACACTTATAAGACCAAGAAAAAGACACAGGTCTAGTTAGTTGGCCCTTTAAATCCCAAATTAATCTCAGTTTAACATTAAGCATATTGTTTATGGATCTTCCAGTATTTCCCTAATATGGTATTCCTTGAGGTACAGCTTTAGTTCAGAAGAACAATTAGGTTACTCTCTTTCGTTCCCCAGGGATGCATCTATTTGGGCCTATAAAGGCAAAGCCTAATTATCAGTACTACTATGTTTAATGTATTTTCTCTCCACAAAACAGCACTTGTTGCGCACCAATACACAGGACGACACTTCAGCTAGCAATAGCATGGGATGCAACATTTTGGACATTGTAAAAGAAAATACAGATAACAAACATTACATAATTCTTCCATGCAACATTCATGGCTCGAGACAACGGCACGCAGCTTGCATTTGAGGTCTAAAGATGTTCTGACTCAATCTAAAAATGGGACTGGCAATGTCTCCGTGCTCTGTGAGCTGCTCAGTGAAGTCGCCAGATCTGTCATTCAGAAAAGCGTCTCAGAGCCTCCACCAAGGAACACTATAGCCTTTGGGAAAATCCCCACATTTATTCAGCATCCGCCTACAGACACAAAACACTAAAAAAGACTCAGTGAAAGTGCAGTAAAATACATGTTCATTTTAGTTTTCCTAATCATATTAGCACAGGCTCTATGCTAGTTATAAGGCCGATGGAAACTCAATTCATATGCCCTGTGATTCAACTCAGCGACTCAAAAGGGTCGTTCTGCGAAATGAGTCCTTTTGCATCCCTTTGATATTTTAAGTGTGCACCAATATTTAATTTTAAAAGCCCTTTAAGATAGACCACATGAAAAATGATATAAATGGACTTTGTTTTACATTAATAAAGACTTGCTACAATTCTGCATTTTGGCATGGCCGTCTGTGTACCCTCTTACTTCTAGGAAGATTGTTGACCTACTTAACCCCCAAACTCCTCCAAGTTTTCACCATCATTGTAAAGCACTAGTTATTTTGTTGCTTTGACAAAGTCATTTCTGGAGATGATTTATTTCATGTGACTAGTGATTCATAATTTAAATAACTGTCCCTCATTTTAACGTTAACCGTGTTATATGAACTGAACTCTCGTTTTTTATTATGGTGAAACTATTCCTCTTTAAATATAAGAAACGGACATCTAATAGTAAAATCAGTGTAAAAGCAGGTGAGATGGTTCTACTCTTTTTGGCCATTTCTGGTATTTTGTGGTGGAGAACTGAGCAGGTTGAGCTTAACACGTCAACCCTGTTACCCATAGAAAGAAATTTAAAAAAAAATACATTCCATTCAATTGCCTCTCCCTGTTGCATACAACAAGCTTCCATTCCTCCTGTCACTATTTATGTCTGATTTAAGGTGAAATCGTCAACCCCGTTACAGTCAAACCTGTTACTTAATTTGGCACATCCTACAAGCATTTCGCTACACTCACATTAACATCTGCTAACCATGTGTATGTGACCAATAAAATTAGATTTGACTATAGTCCTTTTTCTATTTAACCTCTTGAGATGGAAAAACATGTTTTTTTATTAAGTTGAAGAGCTCTTTATGACAGAATGTTAAAATTATATATAATTTTTTTTACCAAGTTACACTACTCAAGAGACTCTTCGTGGAACAACCCAAAAGACAAAGGACAGAATTGTTACTGTAGCCGTGGCACGCGGACTGAATTAAATTATGACAAGAGAATCGAGTGCCTCATCATCTACAATCGATCTATTTGACTCAAGGAATCAATTCAGGTTCCTACAAGGACAGTGACTGCTGCATTGTTATACATTAATACTATAATTAGCTTTTATGAAGGGGACAATCATCAATGGTTTTATTTAGAGTCAACATACTAAACCATGTAAATACCATCCTGCATCTCTGTTGGCTTGCCTCTAATGCTAAGCAGGGGCCTGGCTGATCGGGCCTGGCTGATCCCTAGACGGGAGACTAAATGCTGCTGGAATAGTCTCAAACAGTTTCCTTCATACCTTCTAGCCCCATGACCAATGCCAGGGTAGTGGTCACGAGTTTGTCACTGGTCACAAGGGAAAGGACACCCGAGATAAAGGACATTCAAGACTACAGGGACAACCAACTTGGTCCTCTTTATACAAGAGCAAACAATCCCATTCATGTCTACAGTTGAGCAGAATATAAATCTGTTAAATAAGGTAATATGTAATGGCAATGGTATTTTATAGGTGGGCACCAATCTCCCTGCCAGGCCTAATCTTTTCAAGCTTTTTCACTAAATTACCTCCGACCCAGACAAATTAGAGTTTATCAGGCAAGTGGATGGCTTGTGTCTATCCCCTCAGTGAAAACATAGCGACTGGAAGCCCCCTTTGTCATCACACTCCACTTCTTCAATCCAGGCTGGAGAGAGGGAAGGCGGGCCAGACAAAAACAAGCAATTAGCAGAAGGAGAAGGCAGAGACACAGGGCCTCTCAATAGGGGTCTATTGATGTGCAAAACGATCTGGTGGCGGCCTGCGTAAGTGTGGCAACCATGTCAGAGGACCACATAAGCAGTGGATGGCAGATGAAAGAAGTGAGAGCAACAGACAAAGGATGAGAAAAGGCAGTTAAACTGAGACGAGAGGGAAATGATTGCACAACAAAAGTAGGCTATACTCCGAATCGCTATTCACATCATGAAGAAGTAGTCTCCTAAACCACACCCACCTTGGGGGAAGTCAACTGCCCTTTGCCATCTTTGCCCATTCAACATAACTACGTGAATCTAGGCTAAACAAAACAATTTGGTTACAATGTTGTTTTGGTTATTGCTTGAACAGTAGCGAAGATTATATTTTGTTGTGATCGTTGCAAAATACCTATTTCGGATGCAGCAGTTAGCTAGAATGCTAACACTCACTGACATGGGCTTCTAGCAAAGCTAGCCAAAGAGCATTTTACTGGTTGTAGTCGAATTGGTTTAAGTTTAATGCAGTTGATTGGCGACCAATACAAAAACATTATATTAAGCAGGACATCCAAGCCTTACAATCCAATTATAATCCAAAAGTAGTGTGAAACACACTCATAAGCGACATGTAAATGTAGGCTTTTTTTTTGCTTGTGGTTTATGAGAACTCCCCCGTGTTTTCCCCCACAGTGTGGAAATTGTGAATAGCGACCCGAATAGCTAGAAACATAGCTAATTTCCAACTGTGGCCCATGTTCAGAAGATAAATCATGACAATCTTGACAATAATACCAAAAAGGAAACTCCGGTCGCTACGTACCACCAACTCGGAGAACATGCCGTCCAGCTCATCATAGCCTGGCATGGGCAGCGAAGGCTCCATGGTCTGCAGGGCGAAGTCCTCGCGCAGCTGGTAGGTGATCTCTGGGTGGTCGCTGCTACTCTGGAAGCAGCAGAAGATGAAGGAGATTCCGGCGCCGCCACCACCACGCTTCCGGGGGGCCATGGCTACCGCTGGTGCAGCAGAGGGGTCAGGTTTGGGGGGAGAAGGGGGTGAGGCTCTTTCTGCAACACCTACCTCCTCTACCTCAGTGTTTCAACTCCTTTAGAGAGCCCTGTGACGGTACAAAATGAAGAAGACGGTGTCGGTTAAACAACACAACATCCCTGGCTTACACAGCATGCATTGATTATAAGTAGGGCTAGGTTTTTTTCCTGCTCTAGGCCCAATATTTTTTTCCTGACCACGTGTGCTGACAAGGAAAACACTCAGTTAGCAAGGGCCAGAGATCTGAGCCAAATCACAGAAAAATAGCCATAATTAAAAAGGCTTTTAATGGCTTGATAGAAACCTCACACTTAAAATGTGAATATTTAATAAAAATCAAAGGGGTGGCACACTATCGCATTTCACTGGTTGTAAGCGCACAGCCACTTGTATTGATTTACAACACAGGGTAAAAAGCAGATGGTAGGTGAAATCTAGACCCTCTCCCTCGGAAGCATCAGCTTTCCGCCCAGGACGTAATGATTGTGATCAATCAAATTTCAATCAAATTTATTTATAAAGCCCTTTTTACATCAACCAATGTCAAAGTGCTATACAGAAACCCAGCCTAAAACCCCAAACAATGCAGATGTAGAAGCACAGTGGCTAGGCAAAAACTCCCTAGAAAG
This sequence comes from Brachymystax lenok tsinlingensis, assembly GCA_030435695.1. Lineage (NCBI taxonomy): Eukaryota > Metazoa > Chordata > Actinopteri > Salmoniformes > Salmonidae > Brachymystax > Brachymystax lenok. Next base: position 14,131,591 of record CM059796.1, read on the forward strand.
GCAGGAACCTAGGAAGAAACCTAGAGAAGAACCATGCTCTGAGGGGTGGCCGGGTGGAGATTATAACAGTACATGGCCAAGATGTTCAAACGTTCATAGATGACCAGCAGGGTCAAATAATACTAATCACAGTGGTCAGTGCAGTCTAGAAGTTGCATCTGTTAACATGTTGCCTTGCCATGCATGTGTAGAGGTCTAAAACAGTCCGTGAAGAGCATGAGAAACACCACAGACATATGGTTCAGAAATGTATTTTAACCTCAGGCCTTCTGAGCACAGGTGCTATATAACTTAATCAAACCACAACAGCTGTTCAATGCTAATGAAAATTCTAAAGATAAGGTAATATCATGCATGTAATATATGTCTATTAGTCATTTTTATGGGGGGAAAAAAACAAAAAGAGACAATGTTGTGCAAGAAAGGAAAATTGCATATGGTCAATTCTGTGGAAAGTCAACTTGAAAATGCAAAAATAGTAATTAATTTCAAAATGACACCACATTCGTAATTATTTGTTTGAGTGTATGCTTTATTTCACCAGTTTAAGTAAGAAATTTGATGAATTTCTCAAATAAGGCCTTTCACTTCTTTTTCTCCACTTACAACTGTCCCCCAGTGTTTGTTATGAAGTTGACATCATAATACTACATTGAACTGTCCTGAGTTTTATTTGAGAGTTCTACAGTCTTAGGAAAAGGAAAAGTTTTTGTAAAACATGCACCTTTCATCAGATCATCTTGAAACTTACTCTGTAAAGCCAACTTCCATCAAGGTTTTATATGGTCTATAATTGGTATATTTTCATTGTCAGTATCCTTTTTCAACATTATGATATAGTCACATCCATAACGGTTGTGGATTAGATGGATACGGATGCATCATATTCTTGGCTTCAGAAGCATGTGCATGCACCACATTTTGTGTGTCTCTGAGAAATACTCTTTAGACTTTCAATGAAGCAGTTGTTGATATCATGAAAATTCTGTGTTCTAGGTAAGATTTTCTTCGAAAATACAGTATATGCCTAAATGCATTTCTCACACATGGCACTAACTTAGTGATAGATTTTTTGATAAAAAATATGAATATTCCTAGACTGTGTTATTCAAATTAAACACACCCAAAATATGCTGACTTCATCCATTGTCCCTAAAAGTGTATTGGCGGTGTAAGCAATTGTACAGTATATTGCCTCATTTGTATGTTTTATTGGAATATTTCAGAAGGCATAATACATAAAAAAATAAATAAAAAAAAACGAAAATGTGTGTCTACATTCAACTGTCCGAGGTAAATTTTTATGCATTTTTACCCATTAGGGTGTGTTGCCTTCCTGGCCTTAGAATTGTATACTGCATAGGCTGTCTACCTGTAATTATATAACCCTAAAGTACTCTGCCTTCTGCTGACATTTTTAAAACATTCCAGATGACAACTAATCGATTTTGATCGCGAAATCAGACTGTCACATCCATAACAAAGAGCCGAACATCCATAACGGTCGTTTTTCCTCTCTAAAGTAATAATGGATATGACAATCTTTTCCTTAAAAATGGCTATGAATGTTTTAACCTAAGACTTTCTAATAAGTTAAGTCTCCCAAAAAGCTTTTTTTTTTTATCCAACATGCTTATACTTAGGAGTCAGTTTTTTGGGGTATACACTCCCCCCAAGGGGTACTATAGACACATACGTCAACATTTTCATTTATGTTTTGTTTAGTCCATTATGTGAGACATTAATTTGTGATTTTGCATGCAAATGTCACATCCATAACGCTGGAATCTCCCAAATATAATTTTCTTTATACTTCCATAGTATGCCTCCCCAAGTCTTCCAGAAAGCTATACGGCTCAGCTGCCTCAGCTACAATCTATGATACCCCTTTGAGCTGATAGCGCAGTGGTAGTGAAATTTGGGCTACGGTCTCTAGCCATACACCAGTCTAGGACCAGAGATGTTATCACAGGGCGGTCCAAGACATGGGGCAGAGGTCACCGCCTCACTCAGAGCTGCTGAAATGTGCACACTTCAGAGATGCAGTCTTATGCCAGCAGAAGATGCTGGGTAAACAACACCTGGCTATATGGGCCCAAGCCATGCCTCATATAGCCCTGTGCTAACGTCTGTTTCCACATCTGTCGCAAAACAAAAATGTGAGCATTCCAGGCGTTGCTCTGTGGGGACATGCACCCTGTGTAGCTTTACTGGGGTTGGTTGAGCCTATACTTCAGATACATTTTCCTGTACACGCCCCAATGAGATCTGCCATTGACAATTAGAGGATCACACCACCAACCCCACAGTTCATCCAGTCAGACGGAAAAGTTCAAGTGGTGTAACACAGCAGGGTGATCCACAAGTGTAGCATTACTCATGCAGAAGCAGGGAGTGCACACCTGTGCAGAGTGAGGGTATAATGACAGAGGTGAGGGCAGCGGTATGGTATCTCAGCCCAGCTGCTTAGCTGGGCTGAGGACAGTTGTTGGAAAAACACGGTAGGGTTTCACCTCACCTCGGTGAATGTGTATGTGTAGCCCAGATAATGAGTTTGCAAGGACAAAGCATGGGGCAAGGAAAACATTTAAAGTTGTAGAAGCTTGAGTCCTGAGTGGTAAAGTTATACACAATAGAGTAAATGTAGGGTCTCCGGAGGAATTGTGGACGATTCCCTCGAGGGGGCCAGGGCAGTCCTGGCATAGATGCCTGACAGACTTCTGGCCACACCACAGTGGCACAGCTGAACCTCAAATCTCAGCTAATCTGACGCTGGAGAGGAATTCCCAGCTGCCCCTTCTTTAAAAAACTGTCAGACTGTGCTCAGGCCCTGTCTAGACTTGACAGTTCATGCAGCATTAGTATTCTGATCATAGAGTTCTGATCATGGAATCCCGAACAAGTCATGCATCTACACTTAAATGTGTCTGTGTCCATTGTGTCCGGATTCCCATTTCCTATGCTAGATTAAAATGACAGTATGCATTCTACAAATGGTGGAATAGGCAAAATATGATAACACAACAACTGATGGCAGTAGCTAACTAGCCAGCAAGCTAGCAAGCAATGCTAAAGCGATTGCAAAGAAGTTAGCATAACTCTAGCCAAACAAAACTTTTTTTCTAAATATTAGCTAGCTGGCTAGCATTTAAGAGGCCAGCAAAAACATTAAATCACACGTATTTCTTCCAACGTTATAATGAAAAGGTGCCTCTCGGTCCCAAAACACACATTTCTGGAGACTTGTGGGAGGAGTGCTGATGACGTCACCCACTGTATGTGCTTTTGGTAGCCAGATTGCATCCAGACTGAAGAGAAATCAGCAGACAATGCATCCCTGACCGCGTCCTTTTTATCCACGCCAAACTTGGTGCAAAACCACGCCCATGAGTAACTTAGCAACACCCAAAGCCATGCTGATTGGTCAGAGTTCGGACATTCCCTGTGACAAAGTAATTGAGTGAGAGAGAAGAAGAACGCTAGAGGGAATCCCCGTGAACAGGGAGTTCAGAGTTCGCTCGTGCCTGCCATGCCACGAACTGAGGGAGATGTTTGGCGGCCTCGTTTGAAATGAGCTAAACGAAAGGCAAGCAACAACTGACTCTGTAGATAGCTAACATGACATGATTGTCATTAATAGTGAATCAATGAAGCTAGCTTTGCCCATTCAGCTAGAGCTAGCTATGCAGCATCTTTTAGTTGTCAACTAGCACAAATGTCATGTAGCTAAGTATCTCAATAGTCCTTTCGTAAACACTTCAATAACCACACTAAGCTAACGCTAGACGATGCACACAACTAGACATCTTCAGCCCAATCGCTGTTGTAAGATAGAGATAACACTTTGATATAAATCACAGCTTACTTACCTCCAAAAACAATGCCACTATCCATGATGTCAGTGCTATCCATTTGATCAGGCTGCCTGCAATTACTCGCTAAAAAGCTACATTGTTTAATCCAACTTCATATCAAAATTCGGGAAAATGCAATGTTTTGGCGCACCTTTACTTCTCACAGGGAACAACCAAACTCTGACCAATCAGCACGGCTTTGAATGTTTCTAGGTTTCTTGTGGGCGTGGTTTTGCACCAAGTTTGGCTTGGATAAAAAGGACGCTCTCTGTCCACCTCCTGAAGTGGTCAGCCAGATCTGAACGCATCAGACCAGAAAGCAACTTTTGTGCGTCTACACCTTTTTCAATGTGATCTTCGCATTCTGATAGCTGAAGTCACATGTAAGTATCAAGTGTGTGATCTTTAAGTGAAAAGAGTAAGGACCTGCATAATGTCACGTATTAGAGCTATCAGAATTTTTGTACACATTCTTAGCAGAGATTTGACAAAGAAATATAAAAAACATTTGTTATGTACATGTGATTGTGAATGCAAATCGGTCTCATTCAAGCAATGAGGGATGCTAAAATATTACTGAGGGATAAGACAAAGTTCACCAATGTCGACAAGTGTTCAAACACAACCCCTCCTTTTAGGGCAGTCCACCACAGAACGACCACCTGTGGTCTAACTGTGCATCTCTCGATACTCCAATAGGGTTGTGTGGAACATTCTGACACACATACTGCCCAATACCAGTGAGAGAAAAAAATAAACATCTGGTCTGGCCACCACCCGAACTGTGCAAGCAGTCAAGGGTCGCCATGCTTTCCTGCCCGCAGCACAGCAGCATCAAAACATGGCCAAAACATGCGGCGAACAAGCGAGAGACCTGTCAGCAGCTGTCTCTAGTCACTGCTGGACCTCCGTGATCAAGCACTTCAATCCAGCAGCAGAAAGTGTGGCCCTGAACGATCGCTGCAACAACAAACTGGAATTTATTTTTGAGTACAAGTGCAGTGCGCAGGTGCATGTTTGAAGCAGACTCAACTCCAAATGGGAGCAAGCTGGACTCAAAGCCAGAGCAAAGCATCTGGAAACGATTCCTATTATCCCTTTGTATAGTCTTTGGAAATCCATCTTGATATTTGATTGGATTTGGTGCATTTACATATTCTACCATCTCCATCCCTGTGGAAGCTATATTTGCTCCAAAATCTTGGACTCCCGGTGTTCTTGGCTGAACTTAAGACCTGTGAAATTGTGGTTTAACCAAAACGGGTGGTTTGGAGAAATGGTTTTGTGGTACCACCTCATTGGTACTGAGCAGTTCAGAAACACATCTGACAAACACACAAAAAAACACAGTACTATTGAGTCTGCCAAAACAATAATCTCTCTGTGGTAATAGTTAAATACTCCGACACAGGATACCCAAAAGAAAGAGACAGACTATCCAAAGATAGTCACCCAAATGCCACCAGCCATTTGAGGACAGTCAAATTTATTTAGATACAGTACAGTATATTGATGCTCATAAGGCACAGGAGACTAAGGCACACAACAAAAAAGTCTTAAATTGAGTAGGACAAGCTCAACGATGACAGGGCTCCAGAGTGCGACCATTTGGTCGCATTTTGCGACCCTTTCACTTGACTGTGCGAGTTCGATAGGCTATAGCCTAAAGTTTTAAATATACTACACATCAAAACACAAGGAATCGTTTTTTTTGTAATTTGTTAAAGGTAGTCTTAAGGGACACACAACTCTGTCTCATTTGGCCAATATCACTTGTTTATTTTTCACATTCATTTTTAAAACTTTATTTCCACAGGGAGTCATTCAAGAAAACGATCACATTCCTCAGCAAAGAGGTTCTTAAATCAACAATTTGAACAGCCCCAGAGGCACCATAACATCAAGTTGCAGGGAACTCTGTCGATCATTCCGTACATGGGGTGCAAAGAAACTGAAAGCAGATTTACCTTACTCAATAGAGATCTCCAGAGTGAGCCATCCCTGAGACCAGGTTTAGTAGTTCGTACATCTGAAGGTTAACAATGAAGTAAAGTACGATAGAGGTTTGTGCAAAAGGGCTTTATAAACAAAAAGAGTGCAATGCATCGATCTACAAGACTTCAAAAAAGAGGCCCAGCCTACTTTCTGATACAGAATGCAGTGATGTGTACTGAACCTGTTGCAAGTAATAAAGCGTATTGCGCCATGATAAACTGCTTCCAATGGCTTCAATACAGTTGCAGCTTCATTCATATAGACCAGGGGTGTCAAACAGAATTTTGCCCCAGGGGGCTGCATTCGTTCATCAAAGTTCTGGAAGGCCGCACTGAAAATTGGTTACATTTCCTCGCCATCCAAATTTGCTAAATATAGAGAACTATCCATCGTTTTTGAATTTTCTATACTCCCGACCGTCTAGTTTAATTCCGGTGATTATTAGCGAGCTGGACACAGTCAATAAACTGTATAAATGTAGGTCCATTGACACCCCTGATATAGACGATATCGTCATAGACTAACTGTTATGAATGTCGACAATTATTTTTCCCCCTGCTATTTAAAAGGCATGACATTGATGGCACTGGCTACGCCAGGTCAGGGGTTTATTTCTCCATTTCATTCTACTCTCGGATCTGAACGAGTCTCTTACATCCAAATGGGCATGGGTCTGTTTGGGTCTGCTTTCCATGGGCCTTTTTGGACCTCTAGTTGGGAGACCTTGTGAGTTTCAAAGAGGCGTGAGTGCAAAAGCAGGAGTGTGTGAAAGATTGTGGGAGAATGTGGGAGAATGTAATAAAGGGAGCATGAAACAGGGGAGGGAGAGAGCTAGTCTCTGTGTGTGTGTACCAGATTAGCAGTAATGTCACCGTAAACCTCTGGGGTTTGCATGTTTACAGTCATTTCATTAACCTGACTCTGGCCCCTGAACTTGCCCCTCTAAAAGGTTGTATGTGAAGGTGTCAAGTCCCCCCTCCCTCCCTCCCATTGGCTTGTCAAGACAGGATCACATTCCACTCATATTTTGGAGGGCTCAATGACCCTGAACAACTTCAACACAACAACACCTACCAGCTACTCTCACCTCATATTACTAGTTCTCCCACACTCTCGACCACATTATTACATGCAATAATATCGCTCTCTTCGATACATGCACACAAAAACACAATTCCTCAAACTAACCAAAAACTCGAATTCTTATTCGATAGGTATATCTACTCCTGACTTGGTGCGGAGTTGCTGTGTAGAGTAGCATCAAATCTTTGTAGCTTGAGACAAGGGCACAGTACTTGTATACAATACATGTATCTGAGATTAAGCCCAAGAAGCCTTCACCTATATTAGGTCTTGCAGAGAAAAAAAACAGAAGAGTAGAGTCTAAACGTGGGTGGTGCTCACTGTGCTGTGCTGCACACATCAAATGAGAGCTGACACCTTCACTCCAGCGGCCTCCCTCCCTTCTGGCTCCCGCTCTCACATAACCAACTCTCTTCTCGCTCTCCTCTTTCATCGCCCTCTCCCTTGCCTCTTCTCTCTCCCTCGATCCCCTTCCTCTCTCCCCCTGCCTCGCTCAGTTTCTTTGTGATGTTCTGTTTTATCTCTTGGCTTGCTCAAGCTTCAAACACTGTGCCAGATAACCTTTATTGGTAGAAACAAGGAGAGGAGGACTTCGACTCCATATCATTTATAACCGCTCCATCCATTCCATTATGAAAATACATTACCATCTTAAGTGCACAGCCCTATTAGAGTATGTTCAAAACTCAGTCATCCCTCATCCCTTCCCTGGACCAGTAACTGATATTTGATTAATTAATCCAGTCAGGTCCGACGATTAGGCTACCGTCGGGAAAAGAGGAAGAAAGAGTGCCTTTTCAATAACGGTTTGAATCCCTCTGGGGTATTGAGAGATTAAATGGCATCCCATTTGCTCCTCTTTCCACAAGACATGTCATGACATCACGTTGACTTTGGCTCACTCAATTTCATGTTCACAACATCTAAAGACCTGCATCACTAGCCTATACTAAGAGCGTTGCCCTTTCTAAAAGGCCGTATTTGGGTGTTTTTTTTAGCTTTTGTTCATGTTTTATCTATGCCCTGGCACTGCAGAATGAGCATGAGGAAGTCTATCGCTGGTTGGGGTAAGTTCCTCAAAACCAAGTGAACTCACCCAAAAAGTGTCTGGAGCAGGTTTTCCATTAGTCGTTAATAGCCGGCTTTTGGCCGATAAAACCCCCCATAAAAAACGATGAATAAAATTTGGACCAACCAAATGCAAAAATACATTTTAGCCCATTCATTGATTAGAATACCAGTAGATGAAGCGCAAGAGCTGCTGCTACAGCTCATCAAAACAGCTTGTTTGTTGCTGATTGAGTGAAACATGCTTTTATAAGCCTAATCAAAAAGTTTATGGACACGATTAAAAATAGCCATTTTTATTTCTCAAATGGTAAATGAAGCACACTTCCCATTCCCCATTCAAATGCATAGGCAACTAGGCAGGCTTCAACATGTCACACCACTTTGCAATGAGCTGGATGCAGTATACATTTTGAAAACATACTTAAAATAGTTTGAAACCTGAAAATTTGACTACTTTATTGTGAGGCATGTCTTATCTTGCTTCAAAGTAGCCTAGCCAAAATCCAACCAAACATGCAGGCAATTATTTTATAAAATACATCCATATGCCATTGAAGCCTATAGCCTATTTCTCTCATGTTCTATTGGTTTTCAAATAAACTTTCTTTCATTGTCCAGAAGCCAAAGACCCAATCCTAGTCATATTAGCAAACCATGCTAGTTGTTGCACTTTCAGCTAATTGCATTATGAACATTTGCACGTAACCTACTGCCTTGTGTACATTGCTGCTCTTATAATATTAAGAAATAATAGTTTGTCAACATTTTAAGCTAAACGTTCTGATCTGTTGCATGAGCATCATTGCTTTTTAATGTTTTTGGGATGTAGGCCTACTGCTTGTATGAATTTGGGATCTATCATCCCACAACTGTCCCGGTCTGTTTGGAATAGGCTATTTATTTCTGTCATTCTGAGCACAGTGGGTGGACGCCATAATCAGGTTACGCACCCAATGCATATGGGTCCGGTAAATTTGGTTGGAAAAATGAACTTTTCCTTTAATAAAGCAACAAACTGTACACCTAATATGGATATAACCCTAGACTTCTGACTCAAACAACTAAGTGCTGTAAACGCATAAACTATAACACTATGGACTACGTTATCATAACAGCAACTTGGTCCGTTTTAAAGGGGATTAACCCAGAGTTTGTAGAGTATAACATAATTGCACACGTGAGTCTCTTGTGAGTGTATGGTAAGCCCCGAAACACAAAAGTAACAGAGTTTTTATGAATGTGTTTGTGTGTGTGTGTTGATGTGACAGGTGACCAGTGCCTCTGAAGTGTGAATGTCACATGGGCGAAGGCCCAAGGTGTTCATGGGAGTGGCGTCTGAGATCCTTCTCAGATTACTAGATTAACAAAGAGAGAAGGACAGACATACAGAGAGAGACAAAGGAAGGAAGTGTTGCTTGGAATTGATGTTGGCTAGTGTTAGGTGAATCAGTGACTGTTGAGAAAAACATTTGATTTGGGTAAATGGCTTAAGGCCGTCTTTAACCGAGAACACATCAATGGGGTGACAGTTCAGTCATCAACACTTAGTGTCATGACCTAGGAGGAGAAAATGCATTTATTTCACTGGCCAACTACGACCGACGGTTCTAAACTCCACAATTGTATATAGTCAAGGCTGGACTCGGCAGCTGTAGTACACTGAAAAATTACCTAGGGACTGATACGGCAGAGTACAGTATGTGATCATATCTAGGAGGTGAGGAACAAAAAAGATAGCCTTTTTAAAACTGCAAATTACTGCAGTAAAAAAAGTATTTGTAGCATACTGCAGTTATACTGCACTAACTGCAAACCTTTATGTAAGGGAAGGAACTCCATTTATCCAAAGACTGGGTTGTGTTCCAGAGAGCATGAGCAGAGCTCCAAAACGAATGTATGTCATATGGTCTTGAGCTTGTGTTCCACATGGAGACCTCTGTACGGTGCGTGGGGAAGTATGTTTATTTGAGTATATAAAGCCAGCCCTAGTCTTTCCCCTTACAGAGGCATGGTAAGTAAGGACAGCGCATTTGCCCACTGTGGTCACACAGCGTGAATAAAATACAATTTAGGTTCTCAGGTAAACTCAACACGGGTCAAATTCCACACTCCCTCTTGACTGGGGCAATTGAAGGAGTGAAAATAAAAGAGCTGGCTGAAAGACAGGCAGGGTTGTCAATCTCGTTATGCAAATAACAAGACCTGTCGTCCACCCCCCAGTCTAAACTTCACTGCGATGAGTTCGCATTCTTCCCCAGGTCGACCTTCAAATTGACGTGAAAGAAATGGCAAGCGTTTGGCACAGAGGTTTAACTGCTTGAAAGTGAACCTGGCCTGAAGTGCTATGGTGACTCGCCAAATATCATTCATATTAGGGATGGTGCGGCTATTAGAATATTCAAATTAATATTAGTATTCAAATACTTGTGTGAGTAATATGTAAAAAAATGTTAATACTAAAAGGCTTTTTCTAAATGAAATGTAAAAAACCATGTGACATTGTTACAGACAAGGTAGTCTTGTGGAGAATTGTTTTATTGCAAAAACGGTTTAAAATGGTCCACTGGCTCCCTGCGGCAAAATTTGTATTGGATGTTACATTTCAAGAACCTGCCCGTAGAAGGGGTGCTGTGTGTTATGTGCGTCACAAAATCTGGAAGATTGCCCATTATTTCGTTTTTGTAAGGACATTGGGAGAACCTATTCAAGTAAGTAAATAAAAAATAAATAAAAATAAGATATATTATTAGCTAGCTAGCTAGCTGGCTACAGTAGGCCACTTACTAGGCTAACTCAACTGAGCTGCTAGCTAGCTAACTATACACACGGTTTAGCTAAGTGAATTAAATGTCATCAGATAGTTAGCTAACTAATAGGTAGTTATTTTGATGTAATCGTTGTAAATTATAAACAGTCTCTAAATGCATTTGTAGATAACAGCCATCTAAAAGGGTGAGATTGCAGCTCCAGCTGCCAGTAAAGTGAGGGTGTAGGCTACAGGATACCCTTACAAAAAAAGGTTGCAGTCAGAGTGCAATATAAATTGCAGTATGCTGCAAATACTGCATACAAAACTTTTTTTTTTTACTGCAGTAATTTTGCAGTGTAACTGCAGTTACAGTGCAGTATAACCACAGTTCAACTGCAGTACACTGCATTTCTTCTGCAATTACTGCGGCCAAAATGCCACAGTCGACTGCAGTTACTGCACTTTTACAGCAGTTTCAAAACTGCAATCTTTTTTTGTATGGGTAAGGCAGGTAATTTTGTGGGAGGACATTATGAAAAGATTCTCCAGTTCCAGTCCCTAGAGGGTAAAACTTTTGAGTACGGAGAGATACAGTAATAGCAACATAACATTTCAGTGCTATCTAATTTTAGTATAACGAAGCCTGTTTCTTTGTGACGTTTTCTGTCCTCATATGGAAAGCTGTGGCAGCCTGTTTGCAGATGAAGAGTGGTCCCAATAGATGTCTCAAGAGACTAAGGGTATATCCTATATGCCATGGGTTATATGTGTAGGCCTACCTATGTAAGCAAATGTTGTATACAAAACAAATACAGTTAATCACACACAATTGGAGCAGGCCAACCCTGCTGGAGGTCTGCTGGGTGTGCAGGGTTCTGTTTCAGCCCAGCAATAACACACCTAATTCAACTTATTAAAACTTATGAGTGTGCTATTGCTGGGCCGGAATAGAAGTCCATTCACCAAGTAGATCAAGGATCAGTGGAGCAAGGTGGGCCACTGCTGGTATGGACTTTTTTTTTCACCTGAAATTATGCCTACATGTTATTTCTCAATTATTTATTGTTGTTTAGACTAAGATATGTTATCATCTTTACATACAAGTTAGATGAAGTGTTGATTGTTTGAAGTGAAGTGTTTAAACTTGTTTCAATTGTTCAACTATTATTCAAAATGAACTAGTGTCAATGTTGATTAATCACATATCACAATCCTGCAATAAAGAGGGGAAAGGGTTCTGTCTCTATTGTCTGTTTCTCAAATTAACATTTAATTTTTGTCTAGTTGTAAGATCTCCAATCTGTTTTATTTGCTTGTCACTCTCTCTCAGTATTAAGATATGTCAATCCATTTTGCAGCTTATCATATGGCATGCATCACCAATGCAGCCATAGAGCTACAGTATTATGGCATTACTGGGCATCGGTCATCTGAAGCAGAGAATAGCTAAACTCACACAGTCTAAATAACACCAGTAGACAATGTATGAGGCAAACCATATACAGCAAGTGTTGACATATAACATTGTTTAGTGCAAATCCAACCCTTGTAATTGAAGTACAGGTAGCTTAGCGGTTAAGAGCGTTGGGCCAGTTACAGAAAGGTCTCTAGTTCGAATCAACGAGCCAACTAAGTGAAGAAATCTGTCGATGTGCCCTTGAGCAAGGCACTTAACCCTAATTGCTCCTGCAGGTCGCTCTGGATAAGAGCGTCTGCTAAATGATTAAAATATAGAAAAAATATATATAATTATAAATATATAAAAAAAGGAGATTACGCTACAGGAGAACATTTTATTTTAGCTTGCAAAAAGGTTGCAGTTGTTCCCCATAGACAATACATGGTTGCTCTATGTATCACTGACCCTGGATAAGCTACCGACTGGACTAACAGCTAAACCTTTTGTTAAATAATATGCTGTTTTTATTAACATTTTGATGGCCTTATAATTGTGAGAGAAATTAAACTAGCTAGTAGCTAGCTAGTTATACCTAGGTAGCTTACAAGTAGTGATTGGAGAGGGAACTAGATAGTTACATAGAAATATATATTTTTGTATCGTTTTAACTATATCACAATATTATTTTTGCACTAGTTGGCACCATAACTCCAGTATTTTCCCTTCATAGCTTGTTTTCCATATTCTTTTCAAATATGGAGCCAATTTGTTTTCAGCACTTTTATTTCCATGACTGATCAAAACTTGTTCTCATGACTCTCTCTTGTACCTCCGCAGCAGACATATAGCAATATGTTTGGAAAATCAAATCGCAATAGCAATCACAGTATCGAATCGCAATACATATCGGCAATTCCGAGCCCTAGAGTGCACCCATGACTCCAAAAATGACTGTTCCCCTAAATTCCTTCACTTTAAGCAAACATTAAAACTGCATTACTTGACATGCCTCTAGAGATTCATTACAAGCAAAGTCAGCCAGATATTAAAATTCCAATGCAGAGACAAAAGTCTATCCTTTCCACGCTACCAGAAGACTTAAAAAGGGGGTTGCTTGTTGTCACAATGTCTTCATGACATATTTCATTGGTTTTATTAATATAGTTTTTGGCAAAGGACCACTTTAAGCAAGACCATAACAATAAGATTAGTGCAAATAGTAGGGAAGGGTTGGGAGGTACATTAGTGTCCTAACATGCTTGGTCAGGTGGGGGTCATCCAGGCAGTGTATGTTTGTTTGTCCTGGCCAAAGGGCCTATGAAGGGAGAGGGCAAAAAGGGAAGAGAACAAAAACAGGTGGGGTCAGGGGGAATCCTTGGAGCTTTGAACTGGACCCTTAGAAAAGCTCATAAATTGCTCATTTGAATCCCAAACAACATATTCTCTGGTTTTCCAATCCACTAAACTGGTAATCGTTCATGCAACTACTGAGCACTATTTCAAAGCAATTCTGTGTACAATACATAGACAGATCCAGGGGAGAATGACTGCCCCCTCTCATTGAAGCCATAGAAGTTCAAGGCCTACTGCGGTGCTGCAGGTATTGTTAGCAGAAAACAGGATCCCCATTATAGTGAAGGGGAAAATGGCAATCTTTGTGTAAATAAATAAAAAATGTGCTTAGGCAATCAAGGTACCAATAATTGCTTCAAATACACCAGACGTATGTCCTTGAACAGCTTCTTTTAAAATCGCACACAGAAGTTATAAGGATAATTTAGTTAGCCTGCAGTACCCGGTCGGCCTTCAACTAGAGTTACTCAGTGAGAGGGGCCAGCACTGAGATAGCCTGCAACGTCACTTCCTGGAGTAGCTCAAACTGTGCATGTTATGTCTCCATGAGACACCATCTTATCCTACAATGCACAGTTTCAAACTGCAGAATCCTCACTATGCCTCAGTTGCCTTGACAACACCAGCTGGGTGACTAGTTAAAGCTTTGTGTATTATTTAAAATCTCATATTCCACATATTGCCTTTTCTTTAATCCCCCGTTTGTTGTCATTTGTGGGGAGAAAGGTTATTTTCTTCCAAATTCGCCAGACAAAATCAAACACAGGTTTGAGGATTCAAAGCAAATTGGATTTGTAGAGAGGGCCCACTCCCTAAGTAGAGGCCACGCCTACATATTGGCTTAAAAACGAGTAAAGGTCTAATTCTCCATCACATCTCACACTAAAGTATAGATGTTTAGTAGCTTAACTTAAATGTTTTGATGGAGTTTTAAAAATATCCCAAAATGGATAGATATACTGTCTGGATGGACAGACTGATGAGTTCTAGAAACTGCCATGACAACCAGCTAGGGGATCCCACTCTCATATACACACACACACACACACAAAACATACACACTGCTTAACATTACATGCTGATTGGGCAGGGGCAGGGGAGGGGAGGTATGGAAACCAGAGGGGTAGGGCTGCACACACACAATGGGACTAGGTTACACAGGAGTCTGCACCACCCTTCTCAACTGTTAGTTTCAATCCCTTTTCACTATCTCGCCATGTTACATCTACGTAAGCATTAAGTTGAACAATTTGTTCCTTGGATTTGCTGCATCTCCTATGGGCATGTTGATAAAGCAAAGCAAAATTATATGAGAGACACCATATGAAGAGTGGAAAATAGCATGCCTGGAAGAGACTTCTCTTTTCAAGGTGACTTTCCATTTCATTGACCTCCTTACTCCTTATCTGCACTGCACCCCCCCGGATAAAAATGTATGCCAGCTCATCTCCCTCGCACACACACGCACGTTACGGAGACACACACACACACACACACACACACACACACACACACACAGCTCTGCATACTCTGATACAGAAAACTGTTGAGGGAGGTTGGAGCATTTTTGTCCCGCCACCTCAGCACATCTCCAGACTAAGCTTGTTATTACGGGGCATTCCCCCGCATGCAGAGAGGACAGATCTCTAAATTACGAACTGCCCAAGGCACTGCCAGCACCCCCCCTCTCAACAAACTGCCACCTCCCAATTAATTATACAAGCAGTCACACCTCCCAGCGAGTGGAATATCACACTGAGTGAGATATCCAACTGAAGGGTTAACAGTCCATCAAGGCCTACTCCACTCACAGAGGTAACAATCACATGCAGGCATCACACCATTCTATCAGCAGAGATAGCAGACAGGCTCGCTGACTGGACAACGCTCAACCCCATTTCTCTCACTTCATTACGGGGGAGAATGGTGGGATATCAAATTCAGCATTTTCTTACCCCCGATTGAAGTGAGAGTTGCTGTCTCCCTTTTAAGAGTCCACGTTGCTGCAGTATCCAGTTTTGCACACGCACATTACTACAGAGCTGCTTCCATCACAGCTTACCAGCGAAAGACTGTTTCTGGCAGCTATCAGTATCCAGGTAACACACTGATTGGATCTCAGCACATGATTAAAAAGCCTCAAGTGACAAAATTCCCCAAGGGCTGTCCACAATGAAAGGGAGGAAGAATATAGGCCAGCTTGTATTCCCAGAGCCCGGTTTGTTGGAGGTTAACAGCACACAGCAAAAGCAGACGTTCCTGATCTTCCCCCAGCCGGCCGGCAAATGCAGCCTCTCCCTACTATTCCTGAGAATTTGCGAAAACAAATGGTCCATCCCTGCCTCGCTACGTCATAATCTCTCTCCCTCCCCTCTCTCGCTCTGTTCCACCAGCATGCTGTGGGGGCTGAGGGTAAAGGCACAGATGTTACTAGCTTTAGACCACACCCCTTTTCAACAGCCAGAACCATTATAGGACTCAGGCAGTTATGGTTTGCTAAAGTGTTTAGGGTTTGTTTAGAGAAGGGTTGTGAGAAAACGAAGCCTAGATGTGAGCCTGTGTGTGTGTGTGTGTGTGTGTGTATGTCTGAGAGTGAGCAAGAGAGAGAGGAGAGAGGACTGAGTGTCAGTGAGGGAGTAAAAACAATAGCAATAGATAATATTGCTAAATAATGTGGATGGGTATTTACGTACACTACTGGTAAAAAGTTTTAGAACACCTACTCATTCAAGGGTTTTCTTTATTTTTACTATTTTCTACATTGTAGAATTGTGAAGACAAAAACGATGAAATAACACATATGGAATCCTGTATTAACCAAAAATGTGTCAAACAAATCTCTCAACCAGCTTCATGAGTTAGTCACCTGGAATGCATTTCAATTAACAGGTGTGCCTTCTTAAAAAGTTAAGGAAAGAAATTCCACAAATTACTGCGTTTGAGCCAATTAGTTGTGTTGTGACAAGGTGTGTGTGTGTGGGGGGGTGTATACAGAAGATAGCCTTATTTGGTAAAAGACCAAGTCCATATAATGGCAAGAACAGCTCAAATAAGCAAAGAGAAATGACAGTCCATCATTAGTTTAAGACATTGAGGTCAATCAAAATGGAAAATCTCAAGAACATTGAAAGTTACTTCATGTGCAGTTGCAAAAACCATAAAGCACTATGATTGGCTCACATGAGGACCGCCACAGGAATGGAAGACCCAGAGTTACCTCTGCTGCAGAAGATGCGTTCATCATTAGAGTTACCAGCCTCAGAAATTGCAGCCCAAAGAAATGCTTCACAGTTCAACATCAACTGTTCAGAGGAGACTGTGTGAATCAGGCCTTAATGGTCTAATTGCTGCAAAGAAACCACTACGAAGATGAGACTTGCTTGGGCTAAGAAACACGAGCAATGGACATTAGACCGGTGGAAATTTGTCCTTTGGTCTGGAGTCCAAATTGGAGATTTTTGGTTCCAACCGCCGTGTCTTGGTGAGACGCGGTGTGGGTGAACTAATGATCTGTGGGTGAATGCATGTATATTTCCCACCATAAAGCATGGAGGAGGGGTGATTTGCTTGTGACACTGTCAGTGATTTATTTAGAATTCAGGGCATACTTAACCAGCAAGGCTACCACAGCATTCTGCAGCGATACGCCATCCCATCTGGTTTGGGCTTAGTGCGACTATCATTTGTTTTTAAACAGAACAGTGACCCAACACACCTCCAGGCTGTGTAAGGGCTATTTGAACAAGAAGAGTGATGGAGTTCTGCATCAGATGACCTGGCCTTCACAATCCCCCGACCTCAACCAAATTGAGATGGTTTTGGATGAGACAGCAGAGTGTCGGACCGCAGAGTGAAGGAAAAGCAACCAATGAGTGCTCAGCATATGTCGGAAGACTTCAAGACTGTTGGAAAAGCATTCCAGGTGAAGCTGGTTGAGAGAATGCCAGGAGTGTGCAAAGCTGTCATCAAGGCAAAGGGTGGCTACTTTGAAGAATCTCAAATATAAAACATATTTTGATTTGTTTAAAAAATGTTTTTACTTACTACATGATTCCATATGTGTTATTTCATAGTTTTGATGTAGTCACTAGTATTCTACAATGTAAAAAAAATAGTAAAAATAAAGAAAACCCCTTGAATGAGTAGGTGTTCTAAAACTTTTGACCGGTAGTGTTTATCGGTTCATCACACACACACACACGCTAGCTGAACCCTTCCTCTACAGAGGTTCCTTCTGTAGACAGGTTGTTGTTTTTATTAACCATAAACATGCTTCGGCATGTCAAAAAGTGGCCCTGGGACCAAAATTGTCTCCCTCTTAAGAGCAGAACAAAATGGCAAAGAAAACTATTACCTTAAGGACAATTCCAGCGGTATGGATAGAGCCAAAATTTAAATTTTAGGTTTCACTGTCCAAATACATATGGTGGGGACTGTACAAGTGCCTATACCACCAATGTATTTTCTGCACTTTTCTTCATTACCCAGTCAACTTTATAAGAAACACCTTGGGACTGCTGTGAGTGGCAAAACAAGCTTTGTGAGCCCCCAAAAAAATATGATTGACTAAAAAGTGTTGTTTGACACTTGGCATCAATAGGGGAAAAAATGTAATCATGCAATTTCCTACATACCCTGTTATAAAAAGAGAGCAACTCAACAATATATACAAAGTATGTGGACACCCCTCCAAATTAGTGAATTCGGCTATTTCAGCCACACCCGTTGCTGACAGGTGTATAAAATCGAGCACACAGCCATGCAATTTCTATAGACTAACATTGGCAGTAGAATGGCCTTACTAAAGAGCTCAGTGACATTCAACGTGGCACCGTCATCGGATGCCACCTTTCTAACAAGTTCGTCAAATTTCTACCCTCCTAGAGCTGCCCCGGTCAACTGTAAGTGCGGGTTATTGTGTAGTGGAAACGTCTATGAGCAACAACGGCTCAGCTGCAAAGTGGTAGGCCACACAAGCTCACAGAACGTGACCACCGAATGCTGAAAAATCGTCTATTCTCGGTTGCAACACTCACTACAGAGTTCCAAACTGCCTCTGGAAGCAACATCGACACAATAACTGTTCGTCAGGAGTTTCACGAAATGGGTTTCAATGGCCGAGCAGCCGCACACAAGCCTAAGATCACCATGCTCTATGCCAAGCATCGGCTGGAGTGGTGTAAAACTCGCCGCCATTGGACTCTGAAGCAGTGGAAACGTGTTCTCTGGAGAGATTAATCACACTTCACCATCTGGCAGTCCGATGGATGGATCTGGGTTGGCGGATGCCAGGAGAACGCTACCTGCCCAAATGCATAATGCCAACTGTAAAGTTTGGTGATGGAGGAATAATTGTCTGGGTCTGCTTTTCATGGTTTGGGCTAGGCACCTTAGCTCCAGTGAAGGGAAATCTTAACGCTACAGCATACAATGACATTCTAGACAATTCTGTGCAACCAACTTTGTGGCAACAGTTTGGGGAAGGCCCTTTCTTCAGCATGACAATGACCCTGTGCACAAAGCGAAGTCCATACAGAAATGGTTTGTTGAGATGTGTGTGGAAGAACTTGACTGGCATGCACAGAGCCCTGACCTCAACCCCTTCGAACACCTTTGGGAGCAATTGGAACGCCAAATGTGAGCCCGGCCTAATCGCCCAACATCAGTGCCCAACTTTACCAATGCTCGTGGCTGAATGGAAGAAAGTCCCCGCAGCAATGTTACAACTTCTCGTGGAAAGTCTTCCCCAAAGAGTGGAGGCTGTTATAGCAGCAAAGGGGGGACCAACTCCATATTAACGCCCATGATTTTGGAATGAGGATGTTCGACAAGCAGGTGTCCACATGCTTTTGGTCATGTAGCGTATATCAAGATTAGGAACATTGAACAGATTCCAGGATGGCAGATTGCATGCATGTCTAACATGAAATAACACATTCACATTACCAAGTACATTAAATGGGGAAAACCTACTCTAAGAGTATGCATTAGGGAGAAGGTTTGAATCCTAATCAACCCATCCAATGTGAGTAAATCTGTTGTTGAAGTGCAGTAGATCAATAACGCTACAGTACTCAAGCAATAGTCAAGCTGCTTATGCTGAAAAGCGTTGTTAGTGCATAGGTCAAATTAGCTTTTGAATTTCATGTCTTTTTCGGCTTCAGACAAAAGCTAATATTTCACTTAAAACATTGTTTTTCGTATTCATTGGTTTTCAAAATGGTTCAGCTCTTTAACAGTTTAAGATGGTTGGGGAACCCTGATGCACAGTCAAGTTAGTTCAGACAGTACGACTGGAAGAGAGAGAGTTAGGGGAGGCCAAATGTAAGATTAGAGCCATTATGATAGATGTGTGGCAGAACAGGTGGGACAGTGAGCCCAAGGGCCGGCATCCAACGAAGGTCAGAGGACCAAGATTCAAAGGTCAGATTAGATTTAGATTGTTTAATAGTCACATGTACAGGGTTGCATGTGTGATGAGGGTACAGTGAAAATCTTAGGCTTTGAGCTCCAACATGCAGGACTAAGTCAAATAAAATAATGAAAATGGTAATAAAAAAAACAATAGAAAGCACTATATACACACCTGTGGCAGTGATGAATAAATAAATGTCCATTGGGGTAGAGGCAGAGTAAAGACTGTTGAAGGGGTGGGGTGGAATGACCATAGGCATAGGGGGAGCAGCAGCATGACCATTGAGAAAATTACTGCAGTCCTTAATTCATTTTATTAAAAAAAAAAGATGTATAATATGCATATTAACAACTGCAACAGTGGAATGCCTATAGGGAGAGTAGCGGGGGGGTGATTGAAGCGGGAGAACAGGGCATGGCTTGGGTGGCTGGCATCCCTGATAATCTTCTAGGCCACCTACACCTGGTGTTGTAGGTGGCATGTAGGGCGGGCAGTGTGCACCCAATCGTGCCTTCGGCTGCACCGATCACACTCTGAAGAACCTTGCTGTCCACGGTGGTGGAGTTGCCGTACCAGGCTGTGATGCAGCCCACCAGTACGCGCTCGATGGTGCTCCTGTAGAACACTGAGGGCCCTACGGGACAGGCAGAATGTTCTCTGTCGTGCCTTCTTCACTACGGTGTCCGTGCGGTTAGACCATTTCAGCTTTTCTGTCTCCACAATCAGCTTCTTTGTTTTGCTGACATTGAGGGAGAGATTATTTACCACACCATCAGAGTGCCTACCTCCTCCCTGTAGGCCATCTCGTCGTTGTTAGTTATCAGGTCTACTACCGTCATGTCGTCAGTGAACTTGGAGCTAGAACTGTGCGAGGCCACACAGGGAATAGAGGAGGGGACTGAGGACGCACCCTTGTGGGGCCCCCGTGTTGAGGATCAGTATCGAGGAGGTAATGTTGCCTGCCTTCACCACCTGGGGGCGGCCTGTCTTGGTGGTTCCAAACTTCTTCCATTTAAGAATGATGGAGGCCACTGTGTTCTTGGGGACCTTCAATGCTGCAGACATTTTTTGGTACCCTTCCCCAGATCTGTGCCGCAACACAATCCTGTCTCGTAGCCCTACGGACAATTCTTGGTTTTTGCTCTGAAATGCACTGTCAACTGTGGGACCTTATCTAGACAGGTGTGTGTGCGCACGTCTTTCCAAATTATGTCCAATCAATTGAATTTACCACAGGTGGACTCCAATCAAGTTGTAGAAACATCTATAGGATGATCGAGTTTGAGTTTATTTTTATAGGGACAGTGCACATTAATCAACGTTTCAGTAAAAGTGCCGGTTTTAGCCAGCCGGGAAATTTTCAACCACAGTCCCTGGGCAGGTTATTAAAAACAATTACAATACAGACAATCAATGAGCAGTGAGCACATGCAGAGCAACATAGGACAAGCAAGACAGCATGCATAGCACAAAAAGCAACCAGACAAAATCCATAAAAGCAACAGTGTTTCCACACCTCACAAGATACAGACAACATGGAAAGCGGCAATACATAGCTAGGGATTATGTCAAATCAAATCAAATTTTATTTGTCACATACACATGGTTAGCAGATGTTAATGCGAGTGTAGCGAAATGCTTGTGTTCACAAATCTGACTAACCATGGAAACAGGATGCACCTGAGCTCAATTTTGAGTCTCATAGCAAAGGGTCTGAATAATTTTGTAAATAAGTTATGATCTTTTATTTTTCATAAATTTGCAACAATTTAATAAAACCTGTTTTCGCTTTGTCATTATGGTATATTGTGTGTAGATTGCTGAGGATTTGACATTTTTTCTTCCATTTTATAAGAAGGCTAAACTAAAGTAACAAAGTGTGGAAAAAGTCAAGGGGTCTAAATACTTTCCAAAGGCACTGTATGTCAAATCATTCACCAAGCATGACATAGCCACAGAGGAATTGAGGATCATTAACTTATTTTAAAAAATTGCTGTGTATTGTTTCTAATCGCAAGCTTGTAGGCCTATGCCTTTTTGGGAAGTCCACAATTTGGGCAGATCTGGTGGCAATAGGCCTAGCTGATTATTGAGTTGCGGCTGTCAGTGAAAAGCATCTAAAATATGTGAAGTTAATGTGTCTCAAGTATAATTTAAAATGTTGAGACAAGAAGGGGAGGGGTGTGTGGCAAAGATATAGGCGAGTCTCTCTCCAGAATGGCTCAGCTGTCACCCGCATTCATTGTGTGAATTGTCTTCCCTTTGTTTATTTGAATACATTCCCCATTACATATGTCACTAGTAGTAAACATACTGAATGTAGCCTAATGGGGAATTGATAACAGAAAAACAGTAGCTCAAGTCAAGACAGATAGAAATGGAGGCAGACAGGTTGAGTAGATATGTTTATTTCGGCTTTATGCAATTTTACTTGACAATGGAAGTTGTAGGCCGACTGCTGCATTGGCTTATAGGCTGACTTCCACATGCTCATTTCTTTAGCCACCAATGGATCACGGTGTATCAATGGGTCCGTATGGCAGAGGCTGATGCTCTCGCATTAATATAATTTTAATTCAGATGAACCATGTGTCAATGATTTTGAGAAACAAAAACATTACTGAAACTGTTGCACAAAAACGCACCATAACTGGCACGCAGATTGGTAGGATAAATTGAAACTATGAAGTCTTTAAAATAATTGCCTTCAATTCTTCCATGGTCAGATTTGCCAATAGGCTACATTGAAGCAAGGTAAGACATGCCTCATAATATGAGTAAAACATTCAGGTTTAAAACAAGGCCTATGTTTTCTAAAAGCATACTGCCTCCAGCTCACATTGTAAAGTGGTGGTGACACACTGATAGCCTGTTGCCTGCCCCCTTACCAATAAGCCTAGCTCTTTTTAAATCGTGCACCAAAACAGTTAACACTCGATTGCGATTGGAATTAGAATTGTTGCGCAATGAATGGGCTTCTAAAAGCTGCAGCATAAATCCCACTCCAAATAGGCTCTGTATGCTGTGCACATGTAAGTTGTGAAGGATAAATCAGATACATGCTCACGAAAATACACAAGCCAATTTAAATTTAACAAAATTATACACAGGCCAATTTAATTCCACTAAGTTATGCAAATTAATTGTCCTGATTAAAGACGCAATAAAACTGGCCTTCTTTAGACTAGTTGAGTATCTGGAGCATCAGCATTTGTGGGTTCGATTACAGGCTCAAAATGGCCAGAAACAAAGTACATTCTTCTGAAACATCAACTTTGTTATTGTCAGAATTAGTCTAATGTAGTGAACAGTGTTACAAGCTAATGTAGCAGACTGTATAACAGTAGTTTGAAGTGTTATTAGGCATATTTATGGGATACACATGGTATAAACCGTCCAACGAAATGCTTACTTGCAGGTTCCTACTTGACATTGCAACAATAAGAAATAATACAAGATAAGAATCTGAAGAAAGTAAATGGCTGGGTAGAATATAATAAACATTTTTGCATAAGTATAACACAGCAAGGTACATTTTATAGTCCAAATATATATACAGTGGGGCAAAAAAGTATTTAGTCAGCCACCAATTGTGCAAGTTCTCCAACTTAAAAAGATGAGAGGCCTGTAATTTTCATCATAGGTACACTTCAACTATGACAGACGAAATGAGAAAAAGAAATCCAGAAAATCACATTGTAGGATTTTTAATTTATTTATTTGCAAATTATGGTGGAAAATAAGTATTTGGTCAATAAAAAAAAGTTTATCTCAATACTTTGTTATATACCCTTTGTTGGCAATGACAGAGGTCAAACGTTTTCTGTAAGTCTTCACAAGGTTTTCACACACTGTTGCTGGTATTTTGGCCCATTCCTCCATACAGATCTCCTCTAGAGCAGTGATGTTTTGGGGCTGTCGCTGGGCAACACGGACTTTCAACTCCTCCAAAGATTTTCTATGGGGTTGAGATCTGGAGACTGGCTAGGCCACTCCAGGACCTTGAAATGCTTCTTCTGAAGCCACTCCTTCGCTGCCCGGGCGGTGTGTTTGGGATCATTGTCATGCTGAAAGACCCAGCCACGTTTCATCTTCAATGCCCTTGCTGATGGAAGGAGGTTTTCACTCAAAATCTCACGATACATGGCCCCATTCATTCTTTCCTTTACACGGATCAGTAGTCCTGGTCCCTTTGCAGAAAAACAGCCCCAAAGCATGATGTTTCCACCCCCATGCTTCACAGTAGGTATGGTGTTCTTTGGATGCAACTCAGCATTCTTTGTCCTCAAAACACGACGAGTTGAGTTTTTACCAAAAAGTTCTATTTTGGTTTCATCTGACCATATGACATTCTCCCAATCCTCATCTGGATCATCCAAATGCTCTCTAGCAAACTTCAGACGGGCCTGAACATGTACTGGCTTAAGCAGGGGGACACGTCTGGCACTGCAGGATTTGAGTCCCTGGCGGCGTAGTGTGTTACTGATGGTAGGCTTTGTTACTTTGGTCCCAGCTCTCTGCAGGTCATTCACTAGGTCCCCCCGTGTGGTTCTGGGATTTTTGCTCACCGTTCTTGTGATCATTTTGACCCCACGGGGTGAGATTTTGCGTGGAGCCCCAGATCGAGGAAGATTATCAGTGGTCTTGTATGTCTTCCATTTCCTAATAATTGCTCCCACAGTTGATTTCTTCAAACCAAGCTGCTTACCTATTGCAGATTCAGTCTTCCCAACCTGGTGCAGGTCTACAATTTTGTTTCTGGTGTCCTTTGACAGCTCTTTGGTCTTGGCCATAGTGGAGTTTGGAGTGTGACTGTGAGGTTGTGGACAGGTGTCTTTTATACTGATAACAAGTTCAAACAGGTGCCATTAATACAGGTAACGAGTGGAGGACAGAGGAGCCTCTTAAAGAAGAAGTTACAGGTCTGTGAGAGCCAGAAATCTTGCTTGTGTGTATGTGACCAAATACTTATTTTCCACCATAATTTGCAAATAAATTCATTAAAAATCCTACAATGTGATTTTCTGGATTTTTTTCCCTCATTTTGTCTGTCATAGTTGAAGTGTACCTATGATGAAAATTACAGGCCTCTCTCATCTTTTTAAGTGAGAGAACTTGCACAATTGGTGGCTGACTAAATACTTTTTTGCCCCACTGTGTGTGTGTGTGTGTGTGTGTGTGTATATATATTTATTTATTTTTTTCTCACCCATCTAAACACAATACCCCTTAATGACAAAAGGGAAAATGGTTGTATACATTTTTGCTAATACAGAAATCTAATATATATATACACACAGTACCAGTCAAAAGTTGACACCTACTCATTCCAGGGTATCTTTATTTTTACTATTTTCTACATTGTAGAATAATAGTGAATACATCAAAACTATAAAATAACATATGGAATCATGTAGTAACTAAAAAAAAAAACTAAATCAAAATATATTTTATATATTTGAGATTCTTCAAAGTAGCCTCCTTCAAGACTATTGGAAAAGCATTCCAGGTGAAGCTGGTTGAGAGAATGCCAAGAGTGTGCAAAGATGTCATCAAGGTAAAGGGTGGCTACTTTGAAGAACCTAAAATATATTTTGACTTGAACACTTTTTTGGTTACTGCATGATTCCAAGTGTTATTTCATAGTTTTGATGTCTTCACTATTATTCTACAATGTAGAAAATAGTAAAAAGAAAAGAAAAACCCTTGCTTGAGTAGGTGTGTCAACCTTTGACTGGTACTGAGTCAATACTTTGTAGAAGCACCTCTGGGTAAATCTAAGAGCTTTCCACACCTAGATTGGCAACATTTGCCCATTATTCTTTTCAAAATTATTGAAGATCTGTGAAATTGGTTGTTAATCATTGCCAGACAACCATTTTCAGGTCTTGCCACAGATCAGGGATCATCAACTAGATTCAGCCGCGGGACGATATTTTCCTTGAGAGGGACGTCAAATAGACCACAAGAAGCACAAACAGATTGACTATTTGACTAAAACATATTTTCTGACCCCATTTAGTCAATTGGTTTGTCGATAGGCTATTGGTCGACCCACATTTTCTTTGTCGAGCAGTGGTAAATAACTAAATAAATATATCTCACACACAACTGTTCATATGTTTGGGGTCACTTAGAAATGTCCTTGTTTTTAAAAGAAAAACCATTAAAATAACATCAAATTGATCAGAAACACAGTGTAGACAGTGTTAATGTAAATGACTATTGTAGCTGGAAATGACAGATTTTTAATGGAATATCTACATAGGCGTACAGAGGCCCATTATCAGCAACCATCACTCTTGTGTTCCAATGCCACATTGTGTTAGCTAATCCAAGTTTATCATTTTAAAAAGGCTAATTGATCATTAGAAAACCCTTTTGCAATTATGTTAGCACAGCTGAAAACGGTTGTCCTGATTAAAGAAGCAATAAAACTGGGCTTCTTTAGACTAGTTGAGTATCTGGAGCATCAGCATTTGTGGGTTCGATTACAGGCTCAAAATAGCCAGAAACAAAATACATTCTTCTGAAACTCGTCAGTCTATTCTTGTTCTGAGAAATTATGGCTATTCCATGCGAGAAAATGACAAGAAACTGAAGATCTCGTACAGCGCTGTGTACTACTCCCTTCACAGAACAGCGCAAACTGAGCAAGAGGACAAGTACATTAGTGTGTCTAGTTTCAGAAACAGACGCCTCAAGTCCTCAACTGGCAGCTTGATTAAATAGTACCCGCAAAACACCAGTCTCAACGTCAACAGTGAAGAGGCGACTCCGGGATGCTGGTCTTCTAGACAGAGTTGCAAAGAAAAGCCATATCTCAGACTGGCCAATAAAAAAGAAAAAGATTAAGATGGGCAAAAAGAACAGACACTGAACAGAGGAACTCTGCCTAGAAGACCAGCATCCCAGAGTCGCCTCTTCACTGTTGACGTTGAGACTGGTGTTTTGCGGGTACTATTTAATGAAACTGCCAGTTGAGGACTTGAGGCATTCCTCAACGTAGCCTATTTGAAAAATCTTTCCAGCTCTCTCCCTTTCGATAACCACTCAGCATGAAAGCGTAATACATTTTCTTTTAAAGTATCTCTCTGATTCGGTGGAAACGTCATAAAATAGGACTACCTGATTACTTCTTATCCCTTGCGCAAATAGCCTACAGCTTTGTCTGTCTGTCCCGGAGCTCACTGGCGCAGGAAACTGAGGGCCCAGAATATTTTATGCAACTTTGCGAGCACGAGCTTCAGGGCTGGACCAAGTTAATAGTTGATACCATGTTTCAAGTTCCTTGCAGACAGGCCATGGGTAGCCAACATGATTTATGGGATATTTATTTATAATTAGGATATTTTCTACCTGCGGGCTGCAATGTGTTTTTATTTGTTGGCTTTAATGTTTTGTTTCCCTTAATCTACACACAATACCAAATAATGACAAAGCAAAACCAGGATTTTAGAAATACCTTATTTAAATAAGTATTCAGACCCTTTGTAACGTGACTCGAAATTGAGCTCATGTGCATCCTGTTTCCATTTACCATCTTTGAGATATTTCTACAACTTGATTGGAGTCCACCTGTGGTAAATTCAATTGATTGGACAGGATTTGGAAAGGCATACACCTGTCTAAATAAGGTCCCACAGTTGACAGTGCATTTCAGAGCAAAAACCAAGCCATGAGGTCGAAGGAATTGTCTGTAGAGTGCTGAGACAGGATTGTGTCGAGGCACAGATCTGGGGAAGGGTACCAAAACATTTCTGCAGCATTGAAGATCCCCAAGAACACAGTGGCCTCCATCATTCTTAAAATGGAAGAAGTTTGGAACCACCAAGACTCTTCCTAGAGCTGGCCGTCCGTCCAAACTGAGAGATCGGGGGAGAAGGGCCTTGGTCAGGGAGGTGACGAAGATTCCGATGGTCACTCTGACAGAGCTCTAGAGTTCCTCTATGGAGATGGGAGAACCTTCCAGAAGGACAACCATCTCTGGCCAGACGGAAGCCTCTCAGTAAAAAAAGGATTGAGGGAAAGCTGAACGGAGCAAAGTACAGAGAGATCCTTGATGAAAACCTGCTCCAGAGTGCTTAGGACTGCAGACTGTGGTGAAAGTTCACCTTCCAACAGGACAACGACCCTAAGCACACAGCCAAGACAATGCAGCAGTGGCTTCGGGACAAGTCTCTGAATGTCCTTGAGGGGCCCAGCCAGAGACCAGACTTGAACCTGATCGAACATCTCTGGAGAGACCTGGAAATAGCTGGGCAGTGACGCTCCCCATCCAACCTGACAGATCTTGAGAGGATCTGCAGAGAAGAATGGGAGAAACTTCCCAAATACCGGTGTGCCCAGCTTGTAGCGTCATACCCAAGAAGATTCGAGGCTGTAATCGCTGCCAAAGGTTCTTCAACAAAGTACTGAAGAGGGTCTGAATACTTATGCAAATGTGATGTTTATTCTTTATAAAATGTGCAAATATTTCAAAAAACTTGTTTTTCTTTGTCATTAGGGGGTATTGTGTGTAGATTGATGAGGAATTTGTTTTATTTATTTTATTTTGTTTTATTTAATATGTTACAGCCTTAGACTAAGGCTGTAACATAACAAAATGTGGAAAAAGTCAAGGGGTCTGAATACTTATTTGGCATCTTAATAGGATCCCCATTAGCTGTTGCAAAAGCAGCAGCTACTCTTCCTGGGGTCCACACAAAACATAATACAGAACATCAATAGACAAGAACAGCTCTAGGACAATACTACATACATTTTTTTCAAAGGTGCACGTAGCCTACATATCAATGCATACACACAAACTAGGGGAGAGGCATTGTGCCATGAGGTGTTACTTCATCTGGTTTTTGAAACCAGATTTTCTGTTTATTTGAGCAATAGGAGATGGAAGGAAGTTCCATGCAAAAAGGTCTCTATATAATACTGTGTGCTTTCTTGAATTTGTTCTGGATTTGGGGACTGTAAAAAGACCCCTGGTGGCATAATTATAATTTAAAGTATTAGGATACTAAAACAGAAGCAAGAGTCAGAAAGAGATGGACATGGCATTGCACAAACCCTTGGTTTTTTGATGTATTGAGCATTTGTAGAAATAAGATGGAACCAACAGTAAGGCTGGTCTTCACATTTGTTTATTTGAAGAAACAATCTCGTCAGGCCAACACTAGTTACAATGCAGAGGGATGAGCTCTGCATTAAGCCGCAGCTAGCAGCATTGTAGTCTGGAGCAGAGGTTACATAATTTACAGCAGGATACAGAAATGATCCAAGGAACGTACTTATATTCATCAAAATGTGTCCACCACGGAATACCTTTCTAATTAACAAATGTCCATAATGTAGGGTCTCCTATTGGAACTGACATGTAATTGACCCCCAACTCAAGCAGCATACATTGTTTTCCTTTGTTCATCACCATTCTAGTTGTGCTAGTAGCAATATAGTCATGTAACCGATGTACCTAAAGCAAAGGGCATGTGTTGAACCAATGGATAACACAAGGAGTTATCTTGTTCTGGGATGCCGCCTCTGAAAAAGGGCCGACTGCAGCTGGAATAACACACAGGTCCGGTTCCATGGAGAGCGGCCCTGACTCTCTCTGGGCTTCTGCTCTGTAGCGTGAGGGGCAACTAACGATCCGGGAGGGGTAAAGTTTCATTGAGGAAGTCTGATATGTGCCCTGCCTCTGAACCAAGTTAACCACTAAACTATGTGGGGGTGTGCATCATGTGTGGGGGTTCTACATAAAAGCCCAGTTGTCCCATTCCAAACCAAAAGGAGTGGTGAATTCAGGGATGGGCCGTATCCACAAATTCCATCAATGCAGCCCTCCTAATTTGGGACCAATGTGATCACAAATTAAAAGCTTTGCGTAGAGAGGGTTGCGTTAAGAGGGGTGGGAAGGCTTAAGGGCCTTGTAATTGCTTCCTGGCATCACTCCGGACACCCCACGAGGGGCCTTGCCACACATTGTGTCCTGTAATCTACCCCGAATGCCACTGAACAACTGGAGCTGTGAAAAAAAGGGCCGCTATCTAGCCAAGGCAGTGAGCACCGCTTTTTAAATCTGGGATCCAAAATAAAAGGAGAAAAGCAACTGCTCCTCCTGTTCGTGGTCAAAATAGCATTTTATTCCATGCAGCTGTCTTTTGAACTTCAAAAGAAAGATAAAGAGAGAAATGGGAAAGAGTGAGTGATTGAGAGTGGGAAATATGAGTAGAAGAGAGGGGGGAGGAAGCTTGTGTGTTTAACTTTCAGAGGATCCCGGTCTATTTGCATTGGTGTCCACCTCAAAGGTTTTAGGCTTTCCTGATTGCCAGAGTTGGAGAGGACAAACAGCTTTGGCAAAATCTGAATTCTGCTATAGGGAGGTGAAACTTTCCAGTTGAACCGCTTAATCAAAAAAATTAACAAGGTTGTTATTGAATTTGTTCTCAATGACTTACCTGGCTAAATATAGGATGAAATCAAAATCAAATCAATTCTAAGCTGGCAAGGTACATCAACCACACAAAACATACTTAGTGCCTGTCTGGCTCGCACATTATGTTTCAAAAGAGACGTCCTTCCATGGGAGCTTTGCTTGATGTGTTGTGCGTGTTGTGCATTAAGGAATTCCAAACTTTTAATGGGAGAAAGGAAAGAGCAAGGCAAAGGGCTACAGCTGTTGGGGAACGTGCTTGCACTGGATTTATGGAATTTGGGGGTTAACAGTTCTGGGTTTAGGGCCTAAACTTGTTGATCCCCCCCAGATGTGCCTCAATGCTATGAAGAGCTCAAGCAACCATTGCTGATTCGTGGAGAGAACGAGAGAGGGCAGACAAGGAGACTATCATAACAGGTACTTGATCCTCAGCCAGATCTCAATGAAGAATTAATGGGAATTTAGGCCTATGCATATCCTGAGATATAATTAAGCAATAATGCCCGAGGAGGTGTGGTATATGGCCAATATACCACGGCTAAGGGCTGTTCTCATGCACAATGCAACGCTACAGCCCTTAGCCGTGGTATATTGGACATATATAAAAAAAAAAAAAAACAGAGGTGCCTTATTGCTATTATAAACTGGTTACCAAAGTAATTAAGAGTAGTAAAAATAAATGGTTGTCATACCCGTGGTATACCTCAGCTGTCAGCCAATCAGCACTCAGGGCTCGAACCACCCAGTTTATAATCAAGTATTGGCCATAGTAGGAAATTGATCTAATGGCATGACTCCTTTTTTTACTAGCCAGACATGGGCTATCAACATTGTGCTTTAGGAGGCTAAAACAATATGGCTGTATACCTGTCATGTGATGATAAAACAAGTTTCTGGGTGAAAAAGCTCACTGACGTAGAGTGACCGCTGGTTGATGCTGTCTCGATGGCCTCTTGGTTTGACCACTTAATACCATCATGCAAATGCTCTCTGTGTTCCAATTCCTACTCTAACATGCTGACCACACCACTTGCGTCGCGTGCGCGAGCATTGCAAAAAACACATACATGTTATTCAATCATTGCACCCACACTGCTCGCGGGCGTCTGCGTGGCAAGGCGCTAAAATAGAAATTTGTTCTATTTGTGACGCTCAACGCGCTGCAAGTCCGGCCTCTCCCATATCCTCATTGGTTTTTAGCAGCATATACCCACGTGGGTGATTGAAAAATGAACTAAGGTCCACACTCCGGTAGGTTGTGGTAATGCTGTAAAGTTCGTTGCCAAATGCCATATAAAGTCCAAAGAAGAAAAAGAAGCCTTAAGGATGGAGGAAAGATGACGAGAAACTAATTCAGTTACCGTTTTATCTGTGGATTAATTGGTCGGAGTTGAGGAACTTGCCCATTTCAGGTAAAACACACACACACACACACACACACACACACACACACAACAAATTAGCTAGCAACAGCAAGCTAGCTAGCTAAATTGCCATACATGTTTCATGCTTTTTGACTTGTCCCCAAATTAATATAATTGGTTCACAGTTTGTTTTGATATTTCAACCTGCGTATCCTGATCGCTTCTGGTGTGGGTGAACAAAATCAATGTGTGTGCGGCCGGTTGGTCAGCATGTCACACACAAACCATAACATGTCCTGCACCAGAGGACAGACGCCTCACGTTGTGCTTCTGTTTTAACAACACGTCTGGCATGAAGTTGAAGGGTTAAAGCAGGTGAGGGGACAGGGTGGGAAAAAAAAAAAAAACAAGCTACCGTTCAAAAGTTTGGGGTCACTTAGAAATGTCCTTGTTTTTGAAAGAAAAGCAAAATGTTTTTGTCCTTTAAAATAACATCAAATTGATCATACATACAGTGTAGACACTGTTAATGTTGTAAATGACTATTTTAGCTGGAAACGGCAGATTTTCTTTATGGAATATCTACATTTATCAGCAACCATCACTCATGTGTTCCAATGGCACGTTGTGTTAGCTAATCCAAGTTTATTATTTTAAAAAGGCTAATCGATCATTAGAAAACCCTTTTGCAATTATGTGTTAGCACAGCTGAAAACTGTTGTCCTCTATTAAAAAGAAGCAATAAAACTGGCCTTCTTTAGACTAGTTGAGTATCAGCATTTATGGGTTCGATTACAGGCTCAAAATGGCCAGAAACAAAGTACTTTCTTCTGAAACTCGTCAGTCTATTCTCGTTCTGAGAAATGAAGGCTATTCCATGCGAGACATTGCCAAGAAACTGAAGATCTCATACAACGCTGTGTACTACTCCCTTCACAGAACAGCGCAAGCTGGCTCTAACCAGAATAGAAAGAGGAGTGGGATGCCCCAGTACACAACTGAGCAAGAGGACAAGTACATTAGTGTCTAGTTTGAGAAACAAACGCCACACAAGTCCTCAACTGGCAGCTTGATTAAATAGTACCCGCAAAACACCAGTCTCAACGTCAACAGTGAAGAGGCGACTACGGGATACTGGCCTTCTAGGCAGAGTTCCTCTGTCCAGTGTCTGTTCTTTTGCCCATCTTAATCTTTTCTTTTTATTGGCCAATCTGAGATATGGCTTTTTCTTTGCAACTCTGCCTAGAAGGCAAGCATCCCAGAGTCACCTCTTCACTGTTGACATTGAGACTGGTGTTTTGCGGGTACTATTTAATCCAGCTGCTTATCGGGTCATTCCATGTAATTTCATCAAACCTTGACACCCACCATCTCAGATTGTTCTGAAATGGTTTCTGCAGTTAGAAACAGAAAAAAATCCTGTATCATTATTTTGTTTAACTATAATTTCATTGTTTAAGTTCATTGATTGCACCCATATTGCCCATTTTAATTAATTGGATTCATATAATATTAAATATAGCACCCAACATCCGATTTGGACTAGACTTCTTCCCAACAATGATTAAAACATAAGACAATAAAAAAGCCAAGCTACCGACTGATGCTTCAAACCAATCCTATCCCAATGCCCAGTTTGCCCAATGTCAGTTCTCCATGTCTGAAAACTAATAGGAAGCTGTGGCTTGGAGTACAGTTTCTTTATACTACTGTTGTGGAAAACTATCCAAAGAGTAGGAAGAGATTATTGGAGTATAATAATGAACCTTTAATCAAGCAGCTGCAGGGGAGAACAGGGAAGAAACTCGCAGCGGAGATGGTTGCCCTCATATAGCAGGAGGTGATAATACAATTATATTGTTTACATAAAGTTAGTTTATACAAGCAACAGTTCCAGAACACAACGGCCTTAAACTGCATTTCTTAAACAGCTCCCTCATCACAGAACATAAACCTTGAAAAATTACAACAGCTTACCTTTCCCTTTACCCCAATTTTGCCACCACACTATGTAATACAATACCAGTGGATCTAGTGACTGTTTAGGAACAATCTGAGATGATGTGTCAAAATCCTCTTTTTTGAGCTCTTTTGAGGTGGAACAACCCAATCTCAAAGTGTGTCACGTTTAAATCTGAAAAACAAGAGGCAATGAGGTGATTGTATATTTTAACTGTCACTTCTTCATAACCTCTACTCCACCAGATTCACATGACTAAAATCAAGACTAATAATTTGGGGACAGCTGGTCACAAAATGCTGCATGTTTTGTTTTTATTAGGGAGACTGAGGTGGAGGAAAGGATCTTGGGAGGATGTTGACGAGGCCACCTGCTGTGTAATAGGATAAGTCTCTGATGTACTACACACAGAAGTGCATACACATACAGTTGAAGTCGTAAATTTACATACACCATAGCCAAATAAACTGAGTTTAAATGTTTCACAATTCCTGATATTTAATCCTAGTAAAAATTCCCTGTCTTAGGTCAATTAGGATCACCACGTTATTTTAAGAATGGGAAATGTCAGAATAATAACAATTCTCTCTATTTCAGCTTTTATTTCTTTCATCACATTTCCAGTGGGTCAGACGATTTACATGCTACCAAATACTAATTGAGTGTATTGCTTTTAAATCGTTTGACTTGGGTCAAACGTTTCAGGTAGCCTTACACAAGCTTCCCACAATAAGTTGGGTGAATTTTGGCCCATTCCTCCTGACAGAGCTGGTGTAACGGAGTCAGGTTTGTAGGCGTCCTTGCTCGCACACGCTTTTTCAGTTCTGCCCACAAATTTTCTATAGGATGAGGTCAGGGCTTTGTGATGGCCACTCCAATACCTTGACTTTGGTGTCCTTAACTACTTACGGAGTGGTGGGGCGCTAGCATAGTCATCAAAAGCTCGGATTCTTGGCAATATCACAGCGTTGTCAGATTTCAAAAAGGCTTTACGGCGAAAGCACAACATTTGATTGTTTGAGGGTAGCACCTCTAATATTTACGCATTAGCATAAATCCATAACTCAACACGGGTCTAAAAAAAAAATACATTCGCTAATATAAAATCCCTTACCTTTCAAAGAACTTCTGCTGAGGGCTTCCCAAATGTCCAACGAAGACAATCCATGCTTCTTTTGTTAGAAAAAGTCATTTATTATATCCATAAATCTCCGTTTGGTTGGCACGTTATGATCATAAAATCCACCGTTGAGTCGCCCATTGAACCGTGAAGAGAACGCAATCACATTATACCTATACACTTGTCCAAGAACAATCAAACATCATTGATAAATGTATCCTTAGGAACACTTATGTATATTTACTATAATATTTCAACCGGATTATAAACTGGATGATAGGAAAGGAAAAAAAAACGTGAACGCGCTGCCTCTTCTGTTTACATCTGATGACTAGTTCGAAATTCTTCTTCTACTACCATCCAGATCAACCTAACATCACCAAACACTGTCTAGAGACTGTTGACATCCAGTGGAAGCAATAGGTACTGCAATCTTACTCCCATATATAGCCGTTTTCAATAGGGAGGGGTTCAAAATGAGGCAATGTGTCAAAAACACTTTTTCCAGGACAGAAATTCCTCGGGTTTTCGCTTGCTATATCAGTTCTGTTATACTCACAGACAATATTTTAACACTCTTAGAAACTTCAGAGTGTTTCCTAATTATGTGCATATCCTAGTTTCTGGGCCTGAGTGGCAGGCCTTTTACTTTGGGCACGCCAGACTCTCCAAAACCGACACCTCAGCTGCCGCTCCTTAGAAGTTAAGCCATTTTGCCACAACTTTGGAAGTATGCTTGGGGTCATTGTCCATTTGGAAGACCCATTTGCGACCAAGCGTTAACTTCCTGACTGATGTCTTGAGATGTTGCTTTAATATATCCACATAATTTTCCTTCCTCATGAAGCCACCTATTTTGTGAAGTGCATCAGTCCCTCCTGCAGCAAAGCACCCCCACAACATGATGCTGCCACCCCCGCGCTTCACGGTTGGGATGGTTTTCTTTGGCTTGCAAGGCTCCCCCTTTTTCCTCCAAACATAACGATGGTCATTATGGCCAAACAGCTCTATTTTTGTTTCATCAGACCAGAAGACATTTCTCCAAAAAGTACGATCTTTGTCCCCATGTGCAGTTGAAAACTGTAAGTCTGGCTTTTTTATGTCGGTTTTGGAGCAGTGGCTTCTTCCTTCCTGAGCGGCCTTTCAGGTTATGCTAATATAGGACTCGTTTTACTGTGGATATAGATACTTTTGTAACTGTTTCCTCCAGCATCTTCACAAGGTCCTTTGCTGTTGTTCTGGAATTGATTTGCACATTTCGCACCAAAGTACGTTCATCTCTAGAAGACAGAACGCATCACCTTCCTGAGCGGTATGATGCCTGCGTGGTCCCATGGTGTTTATACTTGCGTACTATTGTTTGTACAGATGAATGTGGTACCTTCAGGCGTTTGGAAATTTCTCCCAAAGATGAACCAGACTTGTGGAGGTCTACTAAATCTTTTTCTGAGGTCTTGGCTGATTTCTTTTGATATTCCCATGATGTCAAGCAAAGAGGCACTGAGTTTGAAAGTAGGCCTTGAAATACATCCACAGGTACACCTCCAATTGACTCAAATGATGTCAATTAGCCTATCAGAAGCTTCTAAAGCCATGACATAATTTTCTGGATTTTTCCAAGCTGACCCCCTGGAATTGTGATACAGTGAATTATAAGTGAAATAATCTGTCTGTAAACAATTGTTGGAAAATGTACTTGTGTCATGCACAAAGTAGATGTCCTGACCGACTTGCCAAAACTATAGTTAGTTAATTTGTGGAGTGGTTGAAAAACAAGTTAATGACGCCAACCTAAGTGTATGTAAACTTCTGACTTCAACTGTACGCACACACAATCTACATTATGTCTTGCAGAAAGGCTGGGCAGTATACCATATTTTACAATATACCGGTTTTTATGTATGGACCGGTTTGGGTTTTTACTTTATCTTCTATAAAATGGTATTTGAATGTTAGGTTTGTTAAATGTGATATACCGCGTGTAATGTCAATTTTTATAGTTTACGCCTAGCTACTTCAGTCATCTCTCTCCGCTCTCGCTCTCCATGCCTCTTTCTTTCCACAGACCTAGCCCCGCACCTCAAGGGGCACATTTGTTGTTCCTCAACCACAAGATACTTGCGTTCAGTCTGTATGGTTAATGCAGCACATGCAACAAATGTTGATGACAATGATGCGGTTTTCACTTTGCTTCTTAATATAAATCCACTAGAGCTCTATAATTACACTATTTGTTTATGTTTATTACATCTTCAAATGGCTAGTTTGTCTTTTCTTAGCAAGTTGGGCCTAAATTGTGTTAGCTGCTAATGCTAATCGCTAGTTAGCTGGCTAGCTAGCTAATAAATGTACTGAGTTAGAGCAAACAACTGGCTATACAGCCTGATAATACCAGTGATGGTGTAGACCTAAATCAGCATTTGGTTTGTGCAACGGTATCTTCTAAATCAAAAGAGGAATTGGCGAAGCATCAATATGTTTGCTACATGAAGCAACTAAGAGAAAACATTCAAATGTAGCCAAAGATTATAGAGTTCCCTGGCACAATAACCCTTCCCTGGCATTTTCATTCATGTCAAAACACTGTATTCAAAGTGTCCACTATTATATTCTAACTATAGAATTAGAATAATCATTCTATTTCCATGATTCCAGTCGCAGGTCAAATTGCAATTATTTTTGTAAAATGTTGCAAATACAAATTAAAAACATTGGGCCTAGATTGTTTGCCCATATCGCGCAGCCTTACGTGGCAGTGTAAAAAGGATCTCAAATGAGTGCAGGAAATTTTGAAATTGATGAAAATCATTTTGGGTTGAATTGAACAATATAAAACAAAACAGAATGGCGAAAGACCCATTGAAATCACTTAGAATGTATGTTGCCACCCTAGGGTCACACATTACTCAAGGCAAATTTAGCACTTTTATTATTCAAAAACATAAAATACCCTCAATTTTGGCAGCATCAAAACTTAGGTCAACAATGTCTCTATCCTGCGTGCTCTGGTCTGTTAATGTTAGTCACATGAAATTAGTCAGAATCTCCGCCTGTCTGACGTGCCCAAAGTAAACTGCCTGTTACTCACGGCCCAGAAGCTAAGATATGCATATAAATTGGTAGCATTGGATAGAAAACACTTTGAAGTTTCTAAAACTGTTAAAATAATGTCTGTGAGTATAACAGAATTGATATGGCAGGCGAAAATCAGAAGAGAATCCAACCAATTTAATTTATTTATTTTTAGCTCCCAGGCTCTTCCATAGGTACTGCAATCTGGGAGACGGAAATACAATTGAGCAACAGGTTTGGATTGGATTCCACTAGATGTCAACAGTCTTTATACAAGGTTTCAGGCTTGTTTTTTGTAATTGTAGTTATTCTGAAGAGAGCTCCATGAGAAAGGTAGTGTTTTGACGCACGTGAATGAGGGCGCGCTCTTCGTTATTTTCCTTTCCTATTGAACATACTTTCCGTGTTAAATATTATCGTTTATTTAGATATTAGAGTACCTGAGGATTAATTAGAAACGTCGTTTGACTTGTTTGGACAAAGTTTTACCGGTAGCTTTTTGGATTCCTTTGTCTGCATGTTGAACGAGTGGATTACTGAAATCAATGGCGCCAACTAAACAGACTTTTTGGGATATAAAGAAAGACTTTATCGAACAAAAACGACCATTCATTGTGTAGCTGGGACCCTTGGGATTGCAAACAGAGGAAGATCTTCAAAAGTGAGTGATTTATTTTAAACGCTATTTGGGATTTTGTGACGCCTGTGCTGGTTGAAAAATATGTTGATCTGGGGCGCTGTCCTCAGACAATCGCATGCTATGCTTTTGCCGTAAAGCCTATTGTGACAACACAGTTCGATTAACAAGATTCTAAGCTTTTGAATGATATAAGACACATATTATGATTTTTATTTGAATTCCGCGCCCTCCAACTTCACCGGATGTTGTCGGCTTGTGTCCCGCTAGCAGGACACCTATCCGTATTAAAGAGCAGAACATTTTTAAATTTCACATACAGTACTATAAAACTATTTTAGCATACCCAAAATAGCTACTATTTAGAACGCAAGTACGGGTATAGGGACTCATTTTGTCCTCATTCAGTTATAGAATCTCACTCAGGCTCAACAACATGTCAGAACAGAGTGTTGTCTGCAAGGTAGGTCACCCTACCCAAGGCCTTCTGCAGACAGCCAATATCTGCACTCCATCCTTTAGCTACAATTGTGTGACCTGGAGACAGACTTCGAACAGGGACTTCCTAGTTATGAAATACAACCCCACCTCGCATTCACCAAGCCCCTTATCACCCCCATGGTCTTGTCACGGCTTCACTGGAGCCAGCTGACCCCCCGACCCCCACCCCACTCTTTGTTTGCGCTGGGTGTTAGCGGTGCACGCCCTCTCCTCATCGCCAGGGCTCTGCAAGCTGTTCGTTTGTGAATTATCTGCTCATTATCATGGTAATCTAGGCCTTGGTTCCGCTTCTGGCTTCTCTCTGGCAGAGCAACTGTCGCTT
Source organism: Brachymystax lenok tsinlingensis (assembly GCA_030435695.1). Taxonomy (NCBI): domain Eukaryota; kingdom Metazoa; phylum Chordata; class Actinopteri; order Salmoniformes; family Salmonidae; genus Brachymystax; species Brachymystax lenok. The sequence continues at coordinate 14,170,918 of CM059796.1, forward strand.
GGGGACAAAGCGACACTTAAAACAGGCCATCGTTTGACACCGACTGCAGTGGAGAGAGAGTTGCTGCAACCCTCTTAAAAAGGGGAATTTCAATGAAAAATATTTGTTTGTGCTTATAACCCTACAATTGAATGGTTGCGTCAATAGCTCTACATTGCTGGAGTCACCCTGATCTCTCTAGCGAAGGCCCTCTGTGTTCCATTTGTCATTTAAAATAAACATTTAATTTTACATTATCCTGTTCGGGAAGCCCAGTCGATTATGAGAGGAGCTTTAGTTTAGACAGTTTACACACGGAAACGGCATTGTTTCCAAATCTGCATATTTGAGCATTCCACAGGGATTGCTGATTCAAGTCAAATCTTGATTTTGATTAAATACAATTCTTTATAAAACGGCAGAGATAAAAGCTGGCACAGATTTAACCCTTTAGGAAGTAGGCTACAGTCCATAAAGTATTTTGGATAAATTGTGAAACTGCGTAACTACATTCCTGCGACGTGGCCTACATTAAAGCCGCTTAACATTTAAAAAGACTACCAAACTATTTTCCCTATTCAAAGAACTAAAACAGTCTGATATTTGTATGTGTTTTTGCAGGCCCTTAAAGCTCCTCCACTGAAGTGAAACCAGAGCGGGTGGCACAGTTACACCAGAACTAGAACAGTCTGTGCCTTTGGCTCAAGGGCACATCTAAGAATTTCAGTGGCCCAAAAAAACCATTACATAGGTCACCCATTACTGCATCTCCAGTATATTTATAGTAGTATAAAGTAGAGTGCAGCTACAAGGGTTACTTCACTTGGGAATATGTGAAGACTTTTGGGTGTGTTATTTGCGTTGAACCAAGAAAGTGCATTACTAACATTAAAAAGCAGAACAGTTGCAAGGGACATACATGACAGAGGTTGCGAGGAAACAAAGCAATGAGAGCTTGTCATTTTGCCCTTTCACTTCACCCTCTTCAAGTTCATAGGTAGCTAGTAAGCCACAAGCATGAACATCAGCATGTCTAAGCATGATATGATCAGAGGAGGGGGTGGCTGGTTCTATACAGCCACAGGCTTAAAAAAGGTGCACTATGCAGAAATAACTCCGCCATTTCCTGGATGTAAAAATTCTAATAGTTTGCCTAATTTCAGTTTGTGTGATAAAATAAGCAACTAAAGTTTAAAAAAATAATTGGACCATCTAAAACGCTGTGAAATATATTTTTCCTAACCAAAAATTGTATTTTCAGCTGTTTGAAGCAGGTATACAAAACCAAAAGTAAGACATGAAAAAGAAACTTAAGAACAGGAAGAATAGGGCACATAGAACAGATCTACTGCTTCTTAGACTTGTTTTCAATGACAGATCTATAACTCACATTTTTATGTGAATTTTATCGGGTCGCCCAAAAAGTTGCATATTGCAGATTTAAGAGAGAGTAAACTCAAAGGCTGCTCATCTCCCCCTTCAGGGTGAAGGAGAAAATGCTCTGAACTGCACGCCATTCTGTGCCCCCTGTTTCAAAAGCTGTACACAGGTTGCTGGTGATGATGGGTCAGTGTAGCTAGTGTTCCACAACCTTTTTTCTTGTACTATTGACCACACTTGCAAAAAGTATTCCTCCTTCAAATCGAACGGCATGTCAAAATATTCCAAAGAACAGTGCCACTGACCAGAAACAAAATTGCAGGTAAACAACTGAGCAACTCTAGATAATTATTAAGAAAATACCACAAGCACATTCTGGACTGGAGACAAGTTGAGCAAACTATATTTTTTTCAGGGTTATTGTAAGACATGGCAGAGTACATACAGTATCTTGACGTTGGTGCGGAATACCCAGGAATAGGGGATGGACAAAAACTGAAGGCCAGGAAATGAAACAAAATACACATGGTACATCAGGTTTGAGATAAATCACTGGGCTAGCCTACATGTGGACTTAATGGTTGCATAATCCACTTAATTCAAAACACCTCCAATCTTAATGGGAAACCAATCAGACGGGGTCTGGTGGGGACAATCAGTTCAAGCGCTGAGCAAATCAATATCCCTTCATTTTCTATTTCACCATAAGAGTAAGAAGAAGTAGACAGAAAGAAGGCTTATGAGTGTTCAAACCTGCCGCCATGTTGCTCCCTTTACCCCGAAGACATATGAAATCTAGTGCTTTTCCGACAGAGCAAAGTCTTCAAATAAAAAGGGCCTCTTTTCCAGCATCGCACCAACAACTAGTGGAATACTGTACATTTTAGGGCCCTGGCTAGCAGTAGAGTTCAGGACAAGCCAAGGCAATCTGTGTTGCTGCTGAAGCACTTTTGGTAACTGGATGATGCCTCCGGTCTCGTCATTTTTCTGAAAATGGCTCAGAGAAACCCAATGACTATCAAACCACACATATGGTGAAGATATCAAATCCTTAAAATGTGTGTGTGTGTGTGGGGGCTTTTTAACAAGTAATGGCGTTTTGGAATCCAGGGGGAACAAATGGCCACATGACCCCTATACTCTCTGTCCTCTTAACCCAAAGAGGCTGCTTTCTTGTTTGATGGTTACTCTCTGCTCACATGGTTCCCTGTGTCAGATGTTGCTCAGTCCCAAACAATGACGAACAAGACAATGCCTTGTCACAGAACCTGGTGTGGAAGCAAAGTAGAAAAAAAGCATGGTGGCAAAACACGAGACATATCTTGCTGTTTTGAGAAGGGATGGTCTTCCGATGGGAAAATCGAATGGTGAAGGAATCTGACAGGCACGTACGTACTGACTGAGATAACCTAACAAGTCATGGCTTCCAGGAGGAGGAAACCACACATCCTATGCATTGAGACTTCACATTCAAAATGTACACTGAACAAAAATATAAACGCAACATGTAAAGTGTTGGTCCCATGTTTCATGAGCTGAAATAAAAGATCCTAGAAATGTTCCATACGCACAAAAACATATTTCTCTCAGAATTTGTGGACAAATCTGTTTACTTCCCTGTTAGTGAGCATTTCTCCCTTTTGCCAAGATAATCCATCCACCTGACAGGTGTGGCATATCAAGAAGCTGATTAAACAGCATGGTCATTACACAGGTGCACCTTATGCTGGGAACAGTAAAAGGCCACTTTAAAATGTGCAGTTTTGCCACACAACGCAATGTCACAGATGTCTCAAGTTGAGGGATCGTGCAATTGGCAAGCTGACTGCAGGAATGTCCACCAGAGCTGAATTTAAATGTTAATTTCTCTATGTCTTTTCAGAGAATATGGCAATACGTCCAACTGACCTCACAACCGCAGACCACATTTAACCACGCAAGCCCAGGACCTCAACGTCCGGCTTCTTCACCTGCGGGATCGTTTGAAAACAGCCACCCGAACAGCTGAAGAAACAAAGGGTTTACACAACTGAAGAATTATGACATCGTAACCGACTTCAGTGGGCAAATGCTCACCTTCGATGGCCACTGGCACGCTGGAGAAGTGTGCTATTTACGGATGAATCCCGGTTTCAACTGTACCGGGGAGATGGCGTCGTGTGGGCGAGCGGTTTGTTGATGTCAACGTTGAGAAAAAGAGTGCCTCATGGTAGCAGTGGGGTTATGGTATGGGGCGGCATAAGCTACAGACAATGAAAACAATTGCATTTTATCAATGGCAATTTGAATGCACAGCGTTACTGTGACGAGATCCTGAGGCCCATTGTCGTGGCATTCATCCGCCACCATCACCTCATGTTTCAGCCACGGCCCCATGTCGCAAGGATCTGCACACGATTCCTGGAAGATGAAAATGTCCCACTTCCATGGCCTTCAAACTCACCAGACATGTCTCCCACTGAGCATGTTCGAGATGCTCTGGATCGACAGCGTGTTACAGTTCCGCCAATATCCATCAACTTCGCACAGCCATTGATGAGGAGTGGTACAACATTCCACAATCAACAGCCTGATCACCTCTATGCAAAGGAGATGCAAGACGTATGTGGCAGGGTCTACAGTCAATCACAGACTACAAAAAGAAAACCAGCCCCGTCGCGGACACCGATGTCTTGCTCCCAGACAAACTAAACAGCTTCTTTGCTTGCTTTGAGGACAATACAGTGCCACTGACACGGCCCGCTACCAAAACCTAGTTGTTGTCAATTAACAAGTGTGCCTTATTAAAAAAGTGTTGCTGGTGACACTCAGTGATTTATTTAGAATTCAAGGCACACTTAACCAGCATGGCTACCACAGCGATACGCCATCCCATCTGGTTCGCACTTTGTGGGACTATCATTTGTTTTTCAAAAGGACAATGACCCACAACACACCTGGAGTGCTGCATCAGATGACCTGGCCTCCAGAAATCACCTGACCTCAAACCAATTGCGATGGTTTGGGATAAGTTGGACCGCAGAGTGAAGGGAAAGCAGCCAACAAGCTGCCAACTCCTTCAAGACTGTTGGAAAAGCATTCCTCATGAAGCTGGTTGAGAGAATGCCAAGAGTGTGCAAAGCTGTCATTAAGAAAAAAAAGGTGGCAACTTTGAAGAATCTAAAATATATTTTGATTTGTTGAACACTTTTTTTGGTTACTACATGATCCCATGTGTTATTTCATAGTTTGGATGTCTTCACTACTTTTCTACAATGTAGAAAATAGTAAAAATAAAAACAAACCCTGGAAAAAGTAGGTGTTTCCAAACAATTGACTGCCACTATAAGTACTCCGATCCTTTGCTATGGGACTCAATTTAGCTCAGATACATCCTGTTTTCATCCTTGAGATGTTTCTACAACTTGGAGTCCACCTACGGTAAATTCAATTGATTGGACAGGATTTGGTAAGGTACACACCTATATATCTATATAAAAAGGTCCCACAGTTGACAGTGCCTATCAGAGCAAAAACCAAGCCATGAGGTCGAAGGAATTGTCAGTAGAGCACCGAGACAGGATTGTGTTGAGGCACAGATCTGGGGAAGGGTACCAAAAAATGTCTGCAGCATTGAAGGTCCCCAAGAACACAGTGGCCTCCATCATTCTTAAATGCAAGAAGTTTGGAAACACCAATACTCCTCCTAGAGCTGGCCGCTCGGCCAAACTGAGCAATTGATGGAGAAGGGTCTTGGTCAGGGAGGTGACCAAGAACCCGATGGTCCTAAATGCCAAGCATAACATCCGGAGGAAACCTGGCACCATCCCTACGGCGATGCATGGTGGTGGCAGCATTATGCTGTAGGGATGTTTTTCAGCGGCAGGGACTGGGAGACTAGTCAGGATCAAGGCAAAGATGAACAGAGCAAAGTACAGCAATCCTTGATGAAAACCTGCTCCAGAGCGCTCAAGACCTCCGACTGGGGTGAAAGTTCACCTTTCATCACAACAACGACCCTAAGCACACAGCCAAGACAACGCAGGTGTGGCTTCGGGACAAGTTTCTGAATGTCCTTGAGTGGACCAGCCAGATCCCAGACTTGAACCCGATCGAACATCTCAGCACAGAACTGAAAATAGCTGTACAGCAACGCTCCCCATCCAACTCTCTAAATACAGGTGTGCCAAGCTTGTAGCATCATACCATAGAAGTCCACTATTGCGGCTAATCCTTACTGTGGCAAGCTTCACAACACAACCCGGTCCGGTCGAGCCTCACTAGCCAGATGAAGCTAGCTGCTGCTTATAACGTTAGCTTTGGGCAACAGGGTTAAGTAGCTGGCTAGGTATTTATTGTCATGAACTGAAGTTCAATTTCAATAGGCGAACAACAAGTGGCTACCTTTACTCACAAGGATTCCTAAATCATTGCTAAGAATAAAAAATGACGGCAGTTTCTACAGGTCATTTTTTTCAGGCTGGTTGTATTGGTGCTAGCTAGGTACCAAGCTAAAGCTAGCTACCCCAAAAGTTGCGGTCAAAAAAGTATTCTTTATTACCAACGTAGTATTGTAAACACATCGTTTGTGGACGGTGTTTGCATGTCAAAAAAGATACAGTAGCACTGTCAAAAGCTGCACAAAAAAGTCTGCAAACAAGCAAAGACCCAAACGGCGTTCCATAGTATGTATGTCGTGAAGCTAATAGCAGTGACGCTATCACTGTGTATCTCCTGTAGGGCAACATCTGAAAAATAGCGCACTTGGTAGTGTGTACCGGTGCTAGACCAGTCGGCGAAAGCCAACATCACAACAGAGAACAGTTGATTGTCAAGGGCAATGAAATCCATTATCTTGGCTTTAACGGATTTCGCCTGAGTTGTCTCGCTGACATTTTCTTGCTCCTTCAAATGACTGCTCGACTTGTTGACTGCTCGATCCACACAGCAGACATTGTGGGCTAGGTTAGGAATGCTGTGATGTACGTGTAGCGCAAAATGTTATGCACGGTAGATTTGACATCCGTTTTTTAACTTCGGCATTAAACTAGACAGCTGGCATTATTAGCCTGGCATGTTCACCGATATATTGTGCATCCTTAGCTGTAATGTAACAAAATGCGGAAAAGGAAAAAGGGTTCGAATACTTTCCGAATGCACTGTAAAATCCCCCCCACCCCCCCATTTTACTTTATTGCCTTAGCATGCATGTTTAACTTCACCATGCTCAAAGGGATATTCAATGGTCGGCTTTTTTATTTTTACCCATCTACCAATAGGTGCCCATCTTTGCGAGACATTGGAAAACCTCCCTGGTCTTTGTGGTTGAATCTGTGTTTGAAATTCAGATAGTCATGAGGTAGTCATTCACTATTATTGCACAGAGTGAGTTCACGCAACTTATTATGTAACTGTGTTTACTTCTGTAATTATTTAGGCTTGCCATAACAAAGGGGTTGAATACTTATTCACTCACAACATTTCAGCTTTTAATTTTAAACTAAACTTGCAAAAATTTCAAAACAATTCCACTTTGAAATTATGAGCTAGTGTGTATGCCAGTGACCCAAAATCCCAATTTAATCCACTTTAAATTCTGCCTGTAACAGCAAAATGTGGAAAAAGTCAAGGGGTGTGAATACTTTCTGAACACACTGTATGTAAGGAATTGGCAACTTGTTCTCATTCTGAGAAATAAGCATCTTCTCATCAAGTAGGCCACTTGATTTCAATAATCTTAAAGTGAACAGGCTGTTGTTCAAAACAGTTGGAGTCTGACAGGAGGGTGTATTCATAACAGTTAAACTGTTCTACCTTGTTAGCAAGCACATAGATCTAAAATGGACAGACTTAATATAAAGATTAGCTGGCTACTCACTAGCATGTGGGCTTGTGCTTATTTATCATTAGTGGATATGCATTGTTCTGGTCAAATTTGTAACAATTTTTTTTTTCCTCCCGTCGTCTAAGGCAGTGCATCACAGTGCTAGCTGTGCCACTAGAGATCCTGGTTCGAGTCTAGGCTCTGTCGCAGCTGGCTGCGACCCGGAGACCCATGGTGCGACGCACAACTGGCCCAGCGTCGTCCGGGTTAGGGGAGGGTTTGGCCGGCAGGGATGTACTTGTCCCATTGTGCTCTGGCGACTCCTGTTGGGGGGCCGGGCACATGCACGCTGAATTGGTGTGGCTGGCATCGGGTTATGCAGGCATTGTGTCAAGAAGCAGCGCGGCTTGGTTGAGTCGTGTTTCGGAGGACGCACGGCTCTCGACCTTTGCCTCTCCCGAGTCCGTACGGGAGTTGCAGCGATGAGACAAGACTAACTACCAATGGATACCATGAAATTGTGGAGAGAAAAAAAAAAAAAGGTAAAAAAATACAAAAATGTAAATAATAATAATGTTATAGAGCGTCTTGAAAGCCAGATCAGTGATTATTTCAAAATGCAGGTAATTCTGATAAAACAATTGTAATTATTAGTGGATCATATGGTTGTGGAAGGCTTCCATTTAGCCTAGGTATAATTTCACATGGAGTTTCGACCTTTAAAATTGTGCAACAAAGCTTATTTAGAGAATATATTTATTTACAAATCGAGTTGAAAAATCTAGTTATGAGGCCATATCGCCCAGCCCTACCCCTCACTCCATGAGATTATAAAACCTTCTAAAAAAATACTCACATTTCAACATGACGGGGCTGAATGGCTTCCAAAATACCTAAAAACGACCATACGATGCATTGCTCTTGGGACATGTGCTCTCACCACACTGTGTGTAAGGATAGAGCGCTCACTAAGAGAGTAATCCTACCCGAGTTTCCTTACAATTGGGGAGTCGCCGCAAGGCCATCTACTAGTGTTGACACGATTACATCATTTTGACTTCGATAACCAGGAATTTTAGCCAGAGTCAGCAAATGGCACTTGGTCCAGACAGATAAACTCAGTTACTGCTCTGTTCAATAGCTGGGCATCTTTCGAGTAGCAAACTACATAATTGTAATGATTTTTTTGAATGGTAAATCTATTGATAAACGGTAAATCAAGATGTAGCCTAGGCCTATCCACAATACAGGTGAATGGATATTCAATAGGAGTGCATCCACTGGGTTACAGCTTGTTTTGGCTGATTTCATGGGGATACAGATAACAAAAAAAATCTATTTCCCGTTCCATTTGAGACTTATTTTATGATACTGATCAACATTTGCATAGAACTAGCTTCTTTTATAAAAATATGCACTCCCTCTTTAACCAGTAATGACATCATTCATGAGGCAGTCAGTTTGCTGAGGCAATGGATAATCTTTGGGAGAGACGTGAGAGAGACCAAATAAGTTAATTTTAGTGGTATTCAGCTTCGATATCAGCCTATTTTACATTATGGTTTGCATATTAATCACAAACAAAGTACTAGGGTAGTGAAGTTATGTTAGCTTTAGCTGTCAGCCAGCAAGGAAAGTTAACCTACAAAGCTGGAAGCTACCAGTGTCTTCTTCCATTAGTGCTGAGCGATTAACCGACATATTGTCTTTTGGGGGTGTTATTAAACTACTAATTGACCGATGTCGGTCCATTTTGTGAGTCAATTGACTTATGTAGGTCCATTTTGTGAGCCCAACACTCTGTTTCTATAGAGAGAAATCAAATCATTCATGAGATAAATCCTGTGAAGAACTACGTGGGATGCTGGGCTGAAGTGAGTTTTAACTAAGCAAATAGTCAACCTAGTTCAGCGCAAGAACATGGTAATGAACTACAATGACCAAAATCCATTTGGCCTGTTTTTTCCGGCTCTGAGATGGATCTAATTTTACGCCTGCTATGTTAGATACACACAGACCACATGAGAGAGGAATGTACACAACTATAAGAGGGAAACAGTTTGTGAAAGTACGCCTTGTCGGCTTTTAAGAACTAGTAAAATGATTGTCAGACATCTCTGCAGCATGCTTAGCCAGGCTAGCCTAGCTAAGTAGGATGACTAAAGACAGTAGCCTACAGTATGGGGAGAACAGAGAACATTGTCTGGCTGTTTGACTGCCTCTGCAGAGATCAGATGACAAAGTAATCTAATAAAAATTTGTAAGTAATATAAATTGTACTATATCTGAGTCATTTCCAATTTTTCTATTGATGTCTACCCAATGTGGACCTGACAGAGACAATGGAATATTTTCTGTTTTGGCAAATGAATGTTCACTATTTTTGGCTTTGAAATTTCCAAATATTTCATAATCCATTTAAAATGTTAAAAATACAATCAAAACCAAAAACCGTGATTATAAATTTTATAAACGAACAAAACTCAAAAAGCACTTGTCGCTGAGCACTATCTTCTATTGTAAAGTGTTGACACGGTTTAGCAAACAGTAGTTAAAAGTTTCAACATACCTAAACTGAGTAGGGAGCCAACATGATGCAGCTCAGACTCCCAGTACAGGCTAGCAATGAGTAAGTGTGCACTATGATAAGGGGTCGGCTGTGCTGATGGACAGGCTTGATCCGTGAGACACATTTGACAGAAGTACCAAAAATAACACTAATTCTATCAATGGTTGGAAAGGATTCAGGGAACAGAACCGGAAAATATTTTTATCAAGGAACAGAACCAGGAACGAAAGTGATCCTTACTGTTCCATAACAGAACCGTTATTTTAAAAGCATGGAAACCGCTTAATAACTTTATTTTACGTTCAAGGCATTTTTTTCTAGTCCCACAAAAAACGCAACACAGCGTCTGCCTGCAAGCTGAAAATCTTTGTGGATGTGTGTGCATGTTTAGGCTACCTCCGAAGCATAGGCTACAAAAAAAAGTTAAGATTTGTTAATTCTGGTGCCGCTCTGCACACACAAGCTTGTTAGCTCAAGCCTGTTAGAGCAAAAGGACATTCAAAGTTCCTTCATAGAAGCCACTCATCCTAGGTATAATTCTGTGGACCTAATTCATGTCATAAGATGCCAAGCACATCAAGCCTGCTCATCAACCCTCTCGCTCCCTCCCCAACCTTAAAATTTCAGTCACGTCTTTCGCCATAGGCTACACTTGTCTGTCCATCACGCATGTAAACAACTATCTTGCCTGCTCTATCCACACAGATTGGTGAAGTAATTTAAATGTAGATCTCACAGGTTAAAACAGGAACAGAAAATAATGACATGAACCGGTACTTTTTTGGGGTTCGAATTGGCTTACATTCGCTGAATTGTCCAAAATTCTAAATGTTTGTTTGTTTATTAGGATCTCTTTTGAGCCCACCAAGGGCTAGTCTTCCAAGACTGTCATTTCCATGTAAAAGGACCCTTGAGCACCAAGTTCATAGAAGCATGTCAAATCTGGTGTCAAATATTAGCTAAGTGTCTATATTTTGTATAAATGATGGCATCCTAAATATTAGGAATAAGCAAAGGCTTTGACTTCTGGTCAAACAGATGGAAAAGGGGTCTTAGAAAACATCTACCAGAAAAAAAAGGTATTAGAAATAGAAAGCCAACAAATAAACACATTTTGTTTTGGATAAATGATTTGCAAGTTTAACATATTTTCAAATTTCTCTCCCTCGTGAGGGTAATAAAAGTTCACAGAAGTAACAAGTAAAAAAAAAAAATTAGACCTACCAATTAGACCTACCAATTAGTTATAGAATACCCAAATATGCAAAGGAGGAAATTGCATAGGTATACTTTTATGCTGATGTATCCTAAATAGGTACACAAAGAGAACTACTATCAATAATTATGCGTTTCTGTGAAGTAGAGATTATGCAAATTATAAAATTCCATTACTGTAATACTGTTAAGGCTTATAAAAATCAACTTAATTTAATGTAGTTCAATAACATGTTTTTATAAGTCAAGGTGTTACCCCATTCTTTCTGCAGCCATCTTTGAATCTTAATTTGGGGCAGATATAAAGGGAAAATATGGTCATATAAAAAAAAAACTGAGATTACTGAAATTCTGTTACCAAACTTTACATCTGTACAGTTCTTCCAGTAAATGTGTTTCGTTTTTTTTTTATGTTCACTATAAATTGTTAAACGTAGTACGGTTTGATAAACTTTGAAATCAATGGTTTTTGTTTGGTATACATTTAAGTGAAAAATCTGATTCGGCGCAATTCAGTTACTGTGGAATTGCCGTAATATGTTAATGATATTCAATAAGTTTCTGTTTACACAGGTTCGAGGGAGACTGCAATTATTTACCACACCAGGAGTTGCAGAATTCTGAGCAAATTTATGGAAGGCATTCCAAAGTACCCCTGCCTACTCCCATTTTCAGGAGTTTCAAAATTCCGAACTGCACCCTCAACGCCAAAACTCACATTCAGAAGCAGTCAGGCATTTATTTGATTGCGTCAAGCGAGAACGCATTTCACAGAGATGAATTTGAACATCTGGTGAGGCTCAGGTTGGAAGAAGGGGGCCATTTAGGAATCTCTGCCTCCACGGAAGGTAGGAAAAGACCCATTTGAACTTGGAGTGTCCACATCCTCCACAAGGTTATTGAAATTGCAAGCTAATGCGTAAAACAGTGGGTTGAGTCCTTAGGGTGCTAATTAACACAAAACAGCAGCAAAGACTTGAGAGGAGCTCTTTTGGACACATACAAGGTCCCACGTAACCAGGAGTTTGAGCAAGGCAACTCCCATAAATTAAGATCTCCATCTACTCAGGACTTGGGAGTAGGGTGACTGACCCCTTGGCCCATAGAAAATGAGAAAGGTGAAGGGGCCTCAAGAAGAAAATAAATAACTCTACCAAGCAGCAGACATTTTACTCAAAGTAAAGGCTCATCTGGAAAAATGCTTGCAAGGCTACAGTGGCTTGCGAAAGTATGGCATTTTTCCTATTTTGTCGCCTTACAAACTGGAATTAAAATTGATTTTGGAGGGGGGTTGTATCATTTGATTAACACAACATGCCTACCACTTTGAAGATGCCAAATATGTTTTATTGAGAAACAAACAAGAAATAAGACAACAAAAAAATATTCCCCCCCCCAAGTCGATACTATGTGGAGTCACCTTTTGCAGCAATTACAGCTGTAAGTCTCTTGGGGTAAGTCTCTATAAGCTTGGCACATCTAGCCACTGGGATTTTTGCCCATTCTTGAAGGAGCTGGAGCAGTTTTTCCTTGAAGTCGGATGGATTCTGCTGGTGTACAGCAATCTAAGTCATACCACATATTCTCAATTGGATTGAGGTCCGGGCTTTGACCAGGCAATTTCAAGACATTTAAATGTTTCCCCATAAACCACTTGAGCGTTGCTTTAGCAATATGCTTAGGGTCATTGTCATGCTGGAAGGTGAACTGCTGTCCCAAATCTCTGGAAGACTGAAACAGGTTTCCCTCAAGAATTTCCCTGTATTTAGCGCCATCCATCATTCCTTCAATTCTGACCAGTTTCCCAGTCCCTGCCGATGAAAAACATCCCCACAGCATGATGCTGCCACCACCATGCTTCACTGTGGGGATGGTGTTCTCGGGGTGATGAGTTTGCGCCAGACAGTGTTTTCCTTGATGGCCAAAAAGCTCAATTTTAGTCTCATTTGACTAGAATACCTTCTTCCATATGTTTGGGGAGTCTCCCACATGCCTTTTTGGCATACACCAAACGCGGTTGCTTATTTTTTTCTTTTAGCAATGTTTTTTTTCTGGCCACTCTTCCGTAAAGCCCAGCTCTGTGGAGTGTACAGCTTAAAGTGGTCCTATGGACAGATACTCCAATCTCCACTGTGGAGCTTTGCAGCTCCTTCAGGGTTATCTTTGGTCTCTTTGTTGCCTCTCTGATTAATGCCCTCCTTGCCTGGTCTGTGAGTTTTGGTGGACGACCCCCTCTTGGCAGGTTTGTTGTGGTGCCATATTCTTTCCATTTTTTAATAATGGATTTAAAATGGTGCTTAGTGGGATGTTCAAAATTTCAGATCTTTTTTTATAACCCAACCCCGATCAGTACTTCTCCACAACTTTGTCCCTGACCTGTTTAGAGAGCTCCTTGGTCTTCATGGTGCCACTTGCTTGGTGGTGCCCCTTGCTTAGTGGTGTTGCAGACTCTGGGGCCTTTTAAAACAGGTGTATATGTACTGAGATCATGTGACAGACTGCACACAGGTGGACTTTATTTTACTAATTATGTGTCTTCTGAAGGTAATTGGTTGCACCAGATCTTATTTAGGGGCTTCATAGCAAAGGGGGTGAATACATATGCACCCACCACTTTTCAACAAGTAATTTTTTTCATTTCACCAAATTATTTTGTGAATGTCCATCACATGAAATTCAAATACAAATCCATTTAAATTACAGGTTGTGATGCAACAAAATAGGAAAAATGCAAAAGGGGGATGAATACTTTTGCAAGGCACTGTATATCTCATTTGCCTGATGACTCAAACCGAATTCTTCCACTGCTCTATCGTTCGCTATATACTTCAGTCGGAGACTGCCATCGTTGAAGTCGTTTGTGGGGACGTCAAACGAGGGGTGTTGTACAAAACAAAGTCAGAGATTGACTTTGATACTCTGGTTAGAGATGATCCAATCAATGACACATTTTCAAGACGCCGCTTTACCCAAGTTTGTTCTGCTCTGGCCCAATCCATTGGTTTCTGGGACCAATCAGAAAGTCTAGAATGGATTTCCATTCTAGAAATCGTCTGGGAGGTACTCAGATCAAGACTCATTGCAGAGAAGTAACTAACGTCTCTGGGCATGGCCAGTGGAAGGGATTTGGGTAGCCAGGCAAATAAGTCTTGCATCTACACGTTTAAGTTCAGGCAATTCATACCTGCACTACCAATTTGCAGAAAAGACAGAAAATCATGTGGCCTAGAAAATCAAATAATCAATACCAGCATTTCTAAAAGATAATTGTTTTTTTGTAATCTTTTCATAGCAACATTTAATAGGGCTAAAATTATATCAGTAATTCAAAACATATTCGTCTATAGCCTCAAGGGCGAAAGAAAAGGCGCAAATATAATCTAGGCCTAAATTGCTGGGAGTCCAGATAAAACAGCTCAGTCGAGCTAAGCTCTCCTGCAGAGCTTGTAATAATGATACTTCTACATGAATGCAAACAAACAGTGCAATTGAAGAGAAAAGAAGGAGACTGAGGAGAAAATAGCAGAGAGGGAGGGTGAGGCGGGGCAGAGATCAGAGGTAATTACAGTCACCCGGCTTGGTGCATAATCCTATTTTAGCTGCAAAGAAGAACAGAGCATGATCGGAAGAAAACAAGATGGAAAACGAGAACAAGACAAGAACTACTCTACTTTTCCTCCACGTTCTGTACACAAAAGGCCCATATGCCATGTACAGTATTAACATGGGTGTGGTGCCAATTGACAGACATTGACAGTGGGCAAGACCATTCACTAACCAAATAGGCAAGTTTTAGCAAAAATTCTAGCCCTTCTTCATCTTGGGGCCACAATAACTACATGCATGTGACACACAACAATAGTTTATCTATATTTTTCGTAGCTGTCTATTTACCACCACAAACTGATGTTGTCACTAAGATCACACTTCATGAGCTGTATAGGGCCATAAGCAAACAAGAAAATGCAAATCCAGAGGCGACGCTCCTAGTGGCCGGTGTTTTAATGCAGCGGAACTGAAATCCCTCTTACCTCATTTTTACCAGCATGTCACCTGTGCAACTAATAAAAAAATAACAACTCTAGATCACATTTACTCCACACACAGAGACGTAAACAAAGCTCTCACTCACCCTCCATTTGGTAAATCTGACCATAACTCTATCCTCCAGATTCCTGCTTACAAGAAAAAACTCAAAACAGGAAGTATCAGTTATACGCTCAATACGGAAGGGGTCGGATGAAGCAGATGTTAAGCTACAGGTCTGTTTTGCTAGCACAGACTGGAATATGTTCCGGGATTCATCTGATTGCATTGAGGAGTTTAACACATCAGTCGCCGGCTTCATTAATAAGTGCATCGACTAAGTCATCCCCACAATGACATACAAATCCCAACCAGAAGCCATGGATTACAGGAAACATCCGCACTGAGCTAGAGCTGCCGCTTTCAAGAGAGGGACACTAATAACAACCTCCGTCGAACCAACAAACAGTGAAAACGTCAAAAACAGGAAGAGTTTGCAAACACTACCACATCCAACAATCACAGATTATAAAGGGAAACCCAGCCATGAGCTGCCAGTGACCCAAGCGTACCAGATGAGCTAAATTCCTTATTTGCTCACGTCGAGGCAAAAAGAAGATAAGTGCAGTGAAATGTGTTGTTTTACAGGGTCAGCCATAGTAGAACGGCACCCCTGGAGAAAATGAGGGTGAAGTGCCTTGGTCAAGGCAAGACCATTGTTTCAATATATTCTCTAAATATAATTTGTTTACGAAGTATCCCTAAAGTGTTCTCCCAACTTAGGGTCAGGTGTGGTCAATTCAGTGTCTGGTCTGTCTGTCCCAAGCGGACGAGGCGAGGCGGGGCGAGGGTGTGGGGGGAGCACCATGGTGACAGACAGGGACTCAGTGGATAAGTGATGCTAAATTAAGCCATTCTGTCCCAAGTGAAGCCCACTGTGCAGAGAAAGAGACATTCAAAACAGCCACACAGGCCCATTGTTGTTTCCATTGCCAACAGGGGTCCTATCGCATAGGGTATGGTGGGCCTGCACAATGTTGGTCCTCTGATACTGCTGTAGTACCAAACACCATAGTATGGTACAGTCATACGTAGTAGTCATTCATCACCTGCTAATTCACTTAGAAATGTTCCACTATTTATCAGGGTTTCGCAACTCTGGTGTCAGAGAACCACTGTTGTTTCATAAAGTCTCAATACATTATGAAAGTGGATGTCCCAAACATCCACATTTTGAGAAATGAGAGCATTGTTGCTCTGGCTAACTTGAAATGGGTTAAAGCTCTTATACTCTGAAACAAGGGAAAGGGGGATACCTAGTCAGTGGTACAACTGACTGCATTCAACTGAAATGTGTCTTCCGCATTTAATAAGCACACTACTTAAGTGTCTACTCTGCTGTTCAACTGGAGTGAAGTCCAGGATTCAATGGCTCCAGGATCAACATTGAGAGACTGGAGTATGCACCCATTAGAAAGTCCACTTTGTAGCCCCCTCTGTGTGATCAGTCATTGTTGGGAATATCAGTTTATGAACATGAATTTAATGTCCAACTCTCTCGTTATTTTTTAAAAACCTCCCATTTTAGACTTGCGTCAATGTATGCATAACGTAATAAACCATCTACAGTCCTCTCCCAGCGGATAAACATTCTAACCTGGCATCCTTTAGTGCATCATATCTGCAGGCTGTCATGCGTGAATGCACGCTCTGAAGAAAGAAGCATTTCCTGGCTGCATGCACTTAAGCCTTAGTTATTTTGATAACAGTGAAAATACATTGATCAAATCCATGCATCATAAGTTAGAAAACATCCGAAATTCAAATCTATTAGACCTCGGCAGTAGTTTCATTATTCTTTCAAATGCCTTTCTCTGGACAGATGGCATTGTAGCCAGACAAATACATTGGAAGATGATTGTCAACCAGATCAGAAAACACTATGCTCACAACCTGTATTTCCTAAAATGTTATCGCTGGTGTATTTTGTTAGAATTTAGGAATATTTTACACAATAGAGTAAGGTTTTTGCCAGGCGCACGGCCATCCATTTATATCGTTCATGAATCGTGACACAACACACATAACTATTATGTGCTCGAGAAATGTATACTGCAAACGTTCACCCACTTTTTAGAAAAGATAAGTCTACCTTTGTTGTATCAACCATCCATCCAAAACAAATAATCCCATGTGTGCACCTTGTCTTTATAAACTTTCACACACATATTCCATGATATGGGGAAATCCAACAGGGCAATCCAATGGGCAACACTGCAGCTTTTGATTGCCAGCGATCATAATTCATCACGTAGGCATATGCTATAATCAATACAAGGAGTAGGACATTTTATACCAACATACAAAAGGATAACTTTTCCATTGTATAAAATTACATTATCACATTCGCTTGCCATACTATTCTCATGAGATCATGCATGCAACTACTAGAACAAGCCTGCAACAACCGAACTGATGGACAATGTTGATTGGCAGGTGGAATTAAGGTTGCAAGATTAAAGTGGGAGGCGGGATCAGTTCGGCACAGTATTGTCCAATGAGGCTGCGGGGAGAGCCCAACATGCACACCACAGTTTTATATTAAAACATTTTTACTGTCTTTGTGCACCCGCTATGGGGGCTCGAGAACAATGACGTGATGTCGTTGTACACAATTGTGCACAATTTTTGGGGACCCTTTCAGGCTCTTGAACGCTACTTTAAAAACTATTGGCTTATAAGTATACAAAATCTCAGTTCAATCTCTTTAAAATAACTGAAAAAAATGCATCTCGGTAGCAATCCACTGTGGCAACAACACGATGAATGTCAATAAGGGCCCCCATTCTTCCTTATTCTCCCAAAGATGCTCTCCCTCAGTGTTGGGGCAGAAATCGCAACCCGCACTCTTATACAAACGGGGGGATGAAAACAATTCTCGTACTGTTCCTCCTCCTTTCGCATAAATGACAGGGGAACCAAACAGAGCAAAGTCTCTTAACAGAAGCAGTATTAAGCGAGGCAGTCACTGCAGATGGATTTTCCTGCTATTGTCCGGCTAATCCAGCCCTACGACTCAAGGCCAGGCAGTTGAAAGAAGACCGGCCTGTGGAAGATTAAGAGAGCGCATCCCCGCATTGCTCCCTTTCCCCTCCCCACTTTCCCAAGGTCGAGCCAGTTGCCATGGCGACTGGCACTGAGGCACACACAGGATAAGGAGAAAGGGGTATTGGTTATAAATACTCAAAACAGAAAGGTCAGGCTCCTTAAAGCCCCTGATTCGACTGAGAGCATCTCCAATGAGCGGTCTGTCAGAAGAAGAAGAAATTAATGGAGACAGGTGGCAATGACTTTATGCTCAGGAGAGGAACCTTGAGACTCTATAGAGAGAAGTTATATAACCATCACTCTAAAAAGAGCCCTGCGTCTTTGTTGGTTTAATACCAGGGTCTAGTCACCGAGTGACTGCTCATTCTATGAGCATAGAATTTACTAGTCTACTATTTTTTAGCATGTGATTCATAGACTTGGTCATGAGGTGTATAGCTGGCTTGTACATTTCAGAAAACTGTATCCACACCAAGGCATACTGTAGCGAACTCCATTACACACAATCCTTGAGAAACAGGACATGCATGGGTGATTTAGGGGTGTTTGCCATGCCACAGACCTACATAGTACATTCACTGATGCCCATTAGGTGTGAATAATCGCTGAAAACCACAGAATATAAAATGTTTTTTGAACCGTGAAGCCATAATAGCCTACTAACCTTCACTGCACTTAATAAAATATTGCACTGATGATACCAAGATGATTTCAAAAACTGATGAGGGCCTCTGGGCCTATTCCCTCATGTAACCAAGACTGAAATGGCTTGCAAAACATATTTAGTTTAATGCACCACACCATCTAAAAATAAACTGAATACATGTATACAGACAACACCCTGATATCCAAGGCTGCTGACGATCACCTACTTTTCAGTAGGGCGCCGGACATGAGTAAATTGCCTTATCATTTTCTCCATCTCCGCTAATAAATTGTCCACAAAACCTGAGACACTTAATACACTTGCCGGTTTTAGTAAGAAATCTGCAGGATATCCCGTGTTACATCTCATACAGGTCAAAAAATGTCACATGCTTTGTAAACAACAGGTGTAGACTAATGATGAAATGCTTACTTACGGGCTCTTCCCAACAACGGAGACAAAAGAATTGAATATAAAAAAGTAATAGCATGACGAATAAATATACAATGAGTAATGATAACTTGGCTATTACACACACGGGGTACCAGTACTGAGTCGATGTGCAGGGGTACAAGGTAATTGAGGTAGATATGTACATACAGTGCCTTCGGAAAAGTACTCAGATACCTTTTCCACATTTTAGAATAAGGCTGTAACGTATAAAGAATCCCTCATCTACACACAACACCCCACAATGACAAAGGAAAAACAGGTCTAGAATTTCTTGATAATTTATTAAAAATAAAGACCCTTTACTCAGTACTTTGTTGAAGCACCTTTGGCAGTGATTACAGCATCGAGTCTTCTTGGGTATGACGCAACAAGCTTGGCACATGTATTTGGAGACTTTCTCCCATTCTTCTCTGCAGATCCTATCAAGCTCTGTCCGGTTGGATGGGGAGCGTCGCTGCACAGCGATTTTCAGGTCTCTCCAGAGATGTTCGATCGGGTTCAAGTCTGGGACACTCAAGGACATTCAGAGACTTGTCCCGAAGCCTCTCCTGCGTTGTCTTGGCTGTATGCTTAGGGTCGTTGTCCTGTTGGAAGGCGAACCTTCATCCCAGTCTGAGGTCCTGAGAGCCCTGGAGCAGGCTTTCATCAAGGATCTCTGTACTTTGCTCCGTTCATCTTTGCCTCAATCCTGACTAGTCTCCCAGTCCCTGAAAAATATCCCCACAGCATGATGCTGCCACCCATGCATCACCATAGGGATGGTGCCAGGTTTCCTCCAGACGTGACTCCTGGCATTCAGGCCAAAGAGTTCAATCTTGGTTTCATCAGACCAGAGAATGTTGTTTCTCATGGTCTGAGAGTCTTTAGGTGCCTTTCGGCAAACTCCAAGCAGGCTGTCATGTGCCTTTTACTGAGGAGTGGCTTCCGTCTCGCCACTCTACCATAAAGTCCTGATTGGTGGCGTGCTGCAGAGATGGGAGAAACTTCCAGAATGACAACCATCTCCACAGAGGAACTCCGGAGCTCTGTCAGAGTGACCATTGGTTCTTGGACACCTCCCTGAAAAAGGCCCTTCTCCCCAGTTGCTCAGTTTGGCCAGGCGGCCAGCTCTAGGGAGAGTCTTGGTGGTTCCAAACTTCTTCAATTTAAGAATGATGGAAGCCACTGTTCTTGGGGACTTTCAATGTTGCAGACATTTTTTGGTAACCTTCCCCAGATCATGTCTCGGCGCTGCAAGGACAATCCCTTTGACATGCACTGTCAGCTGTGGGACCTTATATAGACAGGTGTGTGCCTTTCCGAATCAAGTCCAATCAATTGAATTTACCACAGGTGGACTCCAATCAAGTTGTAGAAACAGCTCAAGGATGATCAATGGAAACAGGATGCAGCTGAGATCAATTTCGAGTCCCATAGCAAATACTTATGTAAGCAAGGTATTTCTGTTTTTTTCTGCTTTGTCATTATGGGGTATTGTGTGTAGATTGCTGAGGATTCTTATTATTTTTAATCAATTTTAGAATGAGTCTGTAACGTAACAAAATGTGGAAAAAGTCAAGGGGTCTGAATACTTTCAGGATAGACACTAAACAGTAGCAGCAGCGTATGTGAGGAGTCAGAGTTAACGCTAAAAAAGGGTCAATGCAGATAGTTAAATAGTTAACCAATAGCTAGCCGGACAAACTACCGGTATGTACCAGTCTCCTCTGCTACGCCAAACAGTACCTAACCTGTAACGGCTAATGGAGCATCACATTAGCCCGTTACAATCTGCTAGCTAGTAAACCAATTGAGAAGGCTACCCTACGTGGGTGTTTATCATACATGAGATGCAAACAGCAGTTGCAAATTACTGACAGGCTTTGCCAACTCGAACGACATCGAAACTGTTGATAATAAACAATTGATCACAGAGGCTCTCGTGATCGTCGAACTACAACACTAGGTATGCAAGTTGGGGAAATAAGACTATATAAAAAGTTCACACAGCAACAACAACAAAATAATACGCAGGATGTAACCACGTTACACATCTACAGAATGAAATGCGTCCTAAATTCAGTAGTCTCTGATCCTCCTAGCCGGTGTCACTGCATCATTCTGCAAAACAGCACAATAGAATTTCTAAGGGGCCTATCGAAGGTTCTGCACGGATGCATGAGCGTATTCAAGAAACTCACTCAAAAGTCTGCATCAAAAGCATTCTTACCTCGTGTGGGTGCACATTTTTCTGATGATATCCACAAGTACTCCCAGCAAAAAATATACTGTTTAATATTGAGCTACCGGTAGACTCAGTATTTGTGGGATAATCTCAATTGCATAGGCCTTCTCCTCGCCTCCTACTCAAAAGCCATTGGATTAAAAAAAAGATGTCCCGCCCCTCTGACGTTATCCTCCAATCGGTTTTGAGAAGGAGGCGAGGAGATAAGAAGAGAGAGGACGCGAGGAGAAAACAATAGAGATTGTCCCAGTGACATCATCGCCTTTGAGATTAGCAAAAAGTCAACGTGCATGCTCATAGAGATAAACGTTTTCTGGGAACTGTTGGCCAATGCTACCATCTAGCTTTCTCTCGTGAGTATTACAAACACATGCTATTATTTACCCTTGAAGAGCTTCACTGGGCGGATTCGATTATGCTGATCAGCGGGGCACCGGTCTATGGCCCGTGACGTGAACGTGCAAAAACGGTGAGGAGCACCAATCTCAATTCGATCAGTAATCTGCGCCACTCGGCCAACAAGGCAGCATGGTTTGAGCCGACTTCGCCGTGGGCTTTGAGCGGGGCACCTGGCTCACGCCCGGGAGGCAGCCCTGTTACAAAACGAATGCAATCAACTTTCACCCGTGTAAAACCCGCCTACCCGGGCGCCCGAGACAGGTTAATCGAATCACCTCACTGCTATATATTTCTGTTGTGGCGTTTAAAACATTTTCTCAGGTTTATCAAAATACCTAGGCTAAAATCCCTATTATAATAATCAATAAATCTATATATTTTTATGTTAGGCTATCTGGTCTGAATATTGTTACAGTGTATTTTTGTGGATAAGTCACTAACAACACTAAAGTAGTTGTAGAACTTGGTTACTATCTCAAGTCAATTTATTGCCAAACTAATCAACTGATTTCATATTTTCACAACCTGCAATTTTCAAGAAATGTATAATGCATTGCAAAATACTGTATATTGATCATGCAATCTGTCTACAATAACCTCTACTGAGGAGGGAGCTGGGTTGTGAAATAAAATAATTAATAAAATAATTATTAATAAGCTTTCTTCGAATTATATATATATTTTTTCAACATGGCCTCTTTTAGCCATAGCTTTTAGGTTATTCCACAAATAGTGTCAATCAAATCAAATGTTATTGGTCGCATACACATATTTAGCAGATGTTGTTGCGGGTGTAGCAAAATGCTTGTGTTCCTACTTCCAACAGTGCAGTTATATCTAACAATACACAACAATATACACAAATCGAAAACAAAAGTGCAATAATGAAATTCAGAAATATTAGGACAAGCAATGTCGGCGTCCGGAGTGTGTGTGTTGGGATATATAGGCAATATGGATAGAATATGTAGCATATCTGAAGAATACGTAGGATAGAATAGCATATGTACAGCAATAGTTAAACAGGATAGGCCTTGACTAGAATATGCAGTACATACATATGAAATGGGTAAAACAGTATATTAACATTATTAAAGTGACTAGTATTCCATTATTAAAGTGACCAGTGTTCCATTACTATGTACATAGGACAGCAGTCTCTAAGGTGCATGGTAGAGTAACCGGGTGGTAGCCGGCTAGTGACAGTGACTAAAGTTCAGGGTAGGGTACCAACTAGTGTTGACTATTTAACATTCTGATGGAGTTGAGATAGAAGCTGTTTTTCAGTCTCTCAGTCCCAGCTTTGATGCATCTGTACTGACCTTGCGTTATGGATGGTAGCTGGGTGAACAGGCCGTGGCACGGGTGGCTGAGGTCCTTGATGATTTTCTTGGCCATCCTGTGATACCAGGTGCTGTAGATGTCCTGGAGGGCAAGCAGTGTGCCCCCGGTGATGTGTTGAGCAGACCGCACCACCCTCTGGAGAGTCCTGCGGATGCGTTCGGTGCTGTTGCCGTACCAGGCGGTGATACAGCCCGATAGGTTACTCTCAATGGTGCATCTGTAGTTGTTAGTGAGGGTCTTTGGGGCAAAGCCACATTTCTTCAGCCTCCTGAGGTTGAATAAGGGCTGTTGCGCCATGTTCACCACACTGTCTGTGTGGGTGGACCATTTCAGATTGTCAGTGATGTGTACGCCGAGGAACTTGCCGCTTTTCACCTTCTCCATTGCTGCCCCGTCGATGTGGATGGGGGCGTGCTCCCTCTGCTGTCTCCTGAGGTCCACGATCAACTCCTGCGTTTTGTTGACGTTGAGAGAGAGGTTATTTTCCTGGCAGCACTCCACCTGGGCCCTCAACTCCTCCCTGTACGATGTCTCATCGTTGTTGGTAATCAGGTCTACCACTGTTGTGTCATCTGCAAACTTGATGATTGAGTTTGAGACATGCGTGGACACGCAGTCATGGGTTAACAGGAAGTATAGGATGAGGCTGAGCACACACCCTTGTGTTGAGGATCAGCGTAGTGGAGGTGTTGTTGCCTACCTTCAGCACCTGGGGTCGGCCTGTCAGGAAGTCCAGTACCCAGTTGCACAGGGTGGGGTTCAGACCCAGGGCCCAAGCTTAATGATGAGCTTGGAGGGTACTATGGTGTTGAAGGCTGAGCTGTAGTCAATGATATTCCTCTAGGTATTCCTCTTGTCCAGATGGGATAGGGCAGCGCCATGGTGTCAACCGTGGACATTGTGTGTAAATTTGGATAAATCACAACATTGTACGGTTGGATCACATGCATCTAAGCTCTAACTAAACCATGTTGAAAACAATTCCAATAATGGTGTGTTTTTTCTTCTTTTTTTTTACCCATTTTGGCTAGCCTAACCGGCAGCCAGATGGCATGGCGGCACTATTATTACAAACGACGTAAAAGGAATAATAGGGCCATCTGGCGACTACATTTTGGCATTTCTCACGTCATGTGTGTTCAAAATCGTTGTAAAGCCATTGTTATTTTATTTCTTTGATAAAGTCAGCTCTGAAGATTGTTATGTTTCATGTGATGTGATTAATTTACGTTTGTTCCTCAGGTGATTGTTCTTATCACCAGAGGGCGCTGTGCATTCGTAAACAGGAAAAGGTGGAAAATGCCATGGCATGAGGTAAGGTAAACTGGACTGGTTGTATTTTTGTTCGAAGTATGGAAATGTAGCTATGTTTGCACGTAGCTACAATTGGATTATATATTTAAACGTTTTGTGCGTGCATGTCCACTATTTGGAAATCGTAGCTCACGTCCATTTATAATGTGGTTGTCAAAGGATAACCACGCGACTGAATGCTATCTGGAAGCCTTCGGACGTCCCTACCGCCATTGAAGTTGAAATGTAGCTGGAATGGTTATGGTAAAGGTACGTTAGGGTTTAGGGACGTCCCAAGGATCCCAGATATCACGGACGATCGTAAATAAACTGGCTAATAAATGTGCCTACGCAGCCACAGATAACCGTAGCCTAGCTTCGTCCAAGATTACGTTAACGTGCTGAGCCAGCATCAGCTGTCAGTTGTGTGTGGACCTTGTCCATTCTGCGTAGCTAAACGTGTCCCCTCTCTCCACAGTTTCACGCAGCATACATCCAGACAGTCAGTAGACTCCGGTTGCATAAGGTTACATAATTATCGGGAAATCTCGGTATTGCTGCACCAGAAACAAGCGAAGCAGCCAAAGCAAAGGATGTAGCTAGAAACACGGTGGGTAACGTTAACTTAACTAGCTAACGTTAGTTAGCCGTTAAAGCTAGCTTTAGCATATATGCGCTAGCAATCTTGACTAGCTACCTAGTAAATTAATGTAGCTAGTTCTAATTCTACTACGTCAACAGTATGGGATAGCGAACGATAACTGTTAACGGAAAGGAACAGTTGAGCCAACGTTAATTGTTATAGTTTTCTGTGTTGCTGGTTTGCTACCTATTTGACTCGAGATATATTTTGTCTGCCAATATCAAAGGCTCAATGTTGGCTGTTTAATTTCTGCTGCACTTGTTAGCACAGCCATAAAAAATTTTTACGTTACGCAGTTAACGTTATGTATTGTAAAAAGTACCTAGCTAGCTAGCTAAAGGAGATGCCCTGTCTTGAAGAGAGTAGTCAATATCACCTTGAGACCTAATGCAGTTGCTCAGAGTTACTACCAATGTGTATAATAAAACATTGGTTACTACAGCCGTTTGCCAAGCTTTTCATTGTGAGCTGTTGCAGTGGTTCGGGATAAGATGCACCCATAATCACCTATTCATACCCACCCACTAATCAAAAGGCAAATATTAGACTCTCACACCCACTGGGATTTGAGACTGATAAGCTATGCAATATGCTTTGCAAATGAGCAGATAACATGGCAAACATGATGTCATTGCAACCACGATGGCCGTAACATGCAACTGGAAAAGACTGAAGATGGTCGCTAAATCAAATTGTGAGCTGAATGACTAGGGTCATTTTCTTTAGGAGGCCAAGGGATGTGCTTCTACTGACTCAGTCACCGGATTCATGGAAAAACGCATAGATAATGGGATGGTGTCTTTCAAAACATAAACCGTGGATTGATGAGAAACTGAAGGAGAGAGCTGCTGCTTATAAATATGGCAAGGTGACCGGGGACAATTGTATGGTTAAACAGTACAAATATGACCTATGAAAATGACGAGACACAAGTATAGGTACAACGTGGAGGAGAAATGTAGCGGTTTGGATACTAGGTGTATGTGGCAGTGGCTTCTAAACATCACGGATTACAAAAAGAAACCCAGTCACGTCGTGGACACCAAAGCCGCCCTACCGGACGAGCGAAACTTATTTTTCTCATGCTTTGTCCAAATCGACTCTGAGCTGCAGAGGAGAGCCCCTGAGGACCACAAGGCTACGTGCTTAAGGTCTCCACGGAGGGCGTAATGTAAGACATTCACTCGTGTAAACCCTCGCAAGGCTGCCGGCCCAGATGACATCCCTAGCCTCAGAACATGTGCAGACCAACTAGCTGTTGTGTTTTCTGACATTTTCAATCTCTAGCTCAGGCCGTTATTCATACTTGCTTCAAGATGTCCACCATCATTCCCGTGCCCAAGAAAGGGAAAGTAACTAGTCAAAGGCTTGTCAAAGAGTAAGTCACCTCCTCCATCCCGACACACTTGACCATCCAATTTGCCTACTGCCCAACAGATCCTCGGACTACGCAATCGCCATTGCACTGCACGCTGCCCTCACCCCCCTGGACAAGAAGAATGCATATGTGAGGATGCTGTTCATCAGCTACCGCTCGGCCTTCAATACCATAGTGCCCTCTAAGCTCACCACAAAGCTCACAGCCCTGGGACTTACGTCCCTATGCTTCTGGGTCCTGGAATTTCTGACAGGCAGCCCCCAGGCGATGAAGGAAGGCAACGTTACCTCCTCCACACTGATCCTCAACATGGGGCCCCACAAGGGTGTGTCCTTAGTCCGCTTCTGAACTTACTGTATACCCACTACTGCATGGACTCACACAGCTCCATCATCTAGTTCACTGACGACACAACAGTAGTAGGCCTGATTGCCTACAGGGAGAAAGTAGGCACTCTGACAGTGTGGTACCAGGTAAACAACCTCTCCCTCAACATCAGCATAACAAAGGAGCTGATTGTGGACTAAAGGAGGAACCAGGCTGGGCACGCCCCCATCCTCATCAATGGGGCCACCAAGGAGACGGTCAAAAAGTTCCCTGGTGTACACATCCAAGGAACTGAAATGGTAAAACAACACAGACCCTGTGATGAAGAAGGCACTATAGTGACTCTTTAACCTCAGGAGGCTGAAGAAATTAGGTCTGTCCCCGAGGACCCTCAGTGTTCTACGGGAGCATCATCAAGCATCCTGTCAGGCTGCATCACAGCTTGGTAACTCCACCACCGCTGACCGCAAGGCACGACAGAGGGTAGTACGCTCAGCCCAACACACCATTGGGTACACACTGCCTGCCATCCAGGACACCTACAACACCAGGTGTCGCAAGGAGGCTAAGAATCTCATCAGGGACCTCAGCCACCCTAGCCACAGCCTGGTCTCCCTGCTTCCATCACACAGCGGCGGGCAATATAGGAGCATCATGGCTAAAACTAACGTACTGGCCAATCGCTTGTACCCCCGGACCATCGGGCTGCTGAATAGCCACCAGTAGTCGTCGTTGTCCCCCAACAGACCTCTACCCTGCCCACACACCAATGGACACGATCATGTCACAGTTGTAAATATGTATATATTTTTTGCTTCATTCACACCTGCGCTGTTGGTGCGTAAGTATTTCAGTGTAGACTGCAACAACAAAAAAACAATATCCTCTGACCAGTAGATTAGATTGTATCAGCTGAACAGCATGTCTAATGCTCATTCAATATGCTTTCAGCACTCTTGACTATGCTGTGGCATTAACCTTCAGTCAGCTCGGTTGGCGTCTTTGGCTTGCTGTTTGGTACACTTCTGCGTTGCTGCATACAGCAGACGATGCAGATATTTAGCTAATTCCCTTCAATATATATATTTTTTAATCTCCCCCATGATAAGGAAGTGGGAAGATTGTGGAAAGGGAGAAGAGCGGGATCATTAGGACGTTCTGCCCACAGGCTCGGAGCGCGTGTGTGTGTTGGGGTGCATGCAGCTTTAGGATACCGCACTGATGGAGAAGAGAGACAGGAAGCCGGGCTACTTTGCCAGGTAAGTGAAAGGTTCTACTGTGTATAGTCTCTTTTAGGCCTATGCCAAAGTGTTTATAGTGTTGTGTTTTTAGAGAGCCTGTGAAGTGGATTTTAGTGTTACCAGCATGTGGCAACTGTTTTGCTTCCCTGTGTGCCTAGCGATTTGAGGGAGGACGGGATGTTCTGTAGCACCACTAACTGACGTCCCACGATGCCGTTGTTTGTTACGGTGCATTGAGTGACTGTCCACTTGTACTCTGACTGACATTGTGTTCACTGAGTAGTGCTCTGTAGCCATCTGGCCCTCACTGCACTGGGTACACCTGATACTGGCACTGATGCAATGGAGTCATGCGTCAACGCTCACGCACAGTAGAGTAGCGGACTGGATTTCTATCCCTGTAAGTAGCTGAAGCATGAGACATCCAGTAGTGATGATGTATGCTTGAGAACCTGGCTCTGTCTACTCCTGGGATAAGGAGGTTGCTTCTGTTTTTGCACAAGTTGTTTGTTTTGCTGCGCTTGAGTGAGTACGCAAGCAGACTAGCTATTCCTCTGCTACCAGGATAGAGAGAAAGCTAGAGGGGGATAAAACGGTAAAGCGCCAAAGGAAATCTCTACATTCCGCTCTTGTTAATGTCCCTGTGTGAAACAGGAGTGTGCTGTGTGGAATTTGTTGGTGGAATCCCAAAACGTTTACCAGATGTGTGTATGGTCTGCTGCTGTGTCCGAAATGGAAGAAGGGCTATTTGAAGGCCAGAACTGTATCTGTCTGTCTTGTCTCCAAACCTATTGATCCAGTGCTCCTCCATTACTCTGTCGCTGTCTAGCTCTCTCTTTAGTTATCTTCTTCTCCATTTTCACATGTCCTTTGCCTGTACAGCATCTGTTTTCCTTGAATTTTGATTTCCCTGCCCCACTCTCTTTCTCCAGCTTTTTCCATACTGGGCCCACACAGCCAGGACCTTGTTTACAATCCGTTTCAATCCGGCTCTAGAGCTGCATGCTGCCATGTCGGCTTAGTTAGCTGCAGCTTCGCCTTTTAATGAACCCAGGCAGGCGGGGGTGGGAGATGCCATGACATCACCGCCTGACCTATCAATAATTAATCGGGAAAAAGGACAGAGGAGCAGAGAAAGTGGGCAAGCAAAAGACAGTGACATTTTGAATTTCTGTTTTTGAGTTTTTCACAACCTAACAGGAAACTTTCATTAGTAGTGAAATCCAATGTTCATAATCCTGATTGGAAGTAAACAGATTGACCACCCCTCTCTCCATATCCTCAGGTTGAAGAGACGGAGACAGCTCAAACAGAGCCAATCAGAGAAGGCTATGGCTGAGCAGAACCCGTCGGATTCGTCCTCAAAGACACCCGTCATCTCCTGCCCATCCCTCCCTGCTTTTTCTGACCCCCAGGAGAGGATAAAACCAAACCCACCTGAAGGTTTAGGTAAAACAGGCACCACACACACAACCTTTCTATAGGCACAGGGGTACATTAACAAAGGGTCGGAAGTACACTACATGACCAAAAGTGTGTGGACACCAGCTTGTCGAAGGTCTTATTCCAAAATCATGGGCATTAATATGGAGTTGGTCTCCCCTTTGCTGCTATAACATCCTCCACTCTTCTGGGAAAGCTTTCCACTAGATGTTGGAACAGTGCTGCGGGTCCAATAAACTCCCATTCACGTCTTGTCCCAGAATCGCACAGAATGCACCACGCGGTCCATGGAAAACGTTTCCCATGCTACGCCAATGGTGCATTCTGGGCCATTCTGGGACAAGACGTGAATGGGAGTTTATTGGCCGCTAGCTCAAAAACCCAACATTAGCACAAATTTCGTCAACAAGAAGTACAACATTACAAATCTTTTCTGAGATGTGAGATAATTAACTTGCTATCTGTAATATTGTATAGCTTTGGAATCGTGACATTCTCTATTTTTGAGGAAAATTGGCGCTTTTCTTGACATACACTGACTTTGAGAAGGGATTGCGTGACGATTAACTTAGCAACAGCGTGACGCATCATGACCGTGAACACGATTGGACCACCGTCTGCTGGGTGGGGCGTTATACGTTCCTTCATTCATTGGATTCAGACTTCACTCTGAGGCACATCGATCTGCAGGTTTAACATGCAGAGATTGTGTGAGATTGTGGACAGCTAACTACCTACTTTACATGCTGGTATTGTCTTTGGTTGTTGTGTTTAACTACGTTTGCTAGCAAGCCAGCCCTTAGCGAGATCATTGCATTGTGGTCGATTTGACCTGCAACAAATTTCAACAACGATTTTCCATGTTTCTACCACTTATGATAAAGGGAAAATGAAACATTTGTTCACAAAATAATTCTCACATTTTAAAGGAATGGTGGATTTTTCCTTTTAAGGACACCTGCTCTTTCCATGACAAACTGACCAGGTGAATCCAGGTAAAAGCTATGTTCCCTTATTGATGTCACTTGTTAACTCCACTTCAATCAGTGTAGATGAAGGGAAGGAGACAGGTTAAAGAAAGATTTTTAAGCCTTAAGCCTTGAGACAATTGAGACGTTGATTGTGTGTATGTGTGCCATTCAGAGGGTGAATTGGCAAGACAAAAGATTTAAGTACTTTTGAACGGGATATAAACACAGCAAAAGAAGAAACGTCCTCTCACTGTCAACTGCGTTCATAATAATGTGTATAATGTGTCCCTGTACAAAGGGGGGGTCAAAATCAAAAGTAACAGTCAGTATCTGGTGTGGCCACCAGTTGCATTAAGTATTGCAGTGCATCTCCTCCTCATGGACAGCACCAGAGTTGCCAGTTCTTGCTGTGAGATGTTACCCCACTCTTCCACCAAGGCACCTGCAAGTTGCCAGACATTTTTTGGGGGAATGGCCCTAGCCCTCACCCTCTGATCCAACAGGTCCCAGACGTGCTCAATGGGATTGAGATCCGGGTTCTTCGCTGGCCATGGCAGAACACTGACATTCCTGTCTTGCAGGAAATCACGCACAGAATGAGCAGTATGGCTGGTGGCATTGTCATGCTGGAGGGTCAGGTCAGGGTGAGCCTGCAGGAAGGGTACCACATGAGGGAGGAGGATGTCTTCCCTGTAACGCACAGCGTTGAGATTGCCTGCAATGACAACAAGCTCAGTCCGATGATGCTGTGACACACCACCCCAGACCATGACAGACCCTCCACCTTCAAATCGATCCCGCTCCAGAGTACAGGCCTCGGTGTAACACTCATTCCTTTGACGATAAAACGCAAATCCGACCATCACCCCTGGTGAGACAAACCGCGACTCGTCAGTGAAGAGCACTTTTTGTCAGTCCTGTCTTGTACAGCGATGGTGGGTTTGTGTCCATTGGCGATGTTGTTGCCAGTGATATCTGGTGAGGACCTGCCTTACAACAGGCCTACAAGCCCTCAGTCCAGCCTCTCTCAGCCTATTGCGGACAGTCTGAGCACTGATGGAGGGATTGTGCGTTCCTGGTAAAACTCTGGCAGTTGTTGTTGCCATCCTGTACCTGTCCCGCAGGTGTGATGTTCGGATGTACCGATCCTGTGCAGGTGTTGTTACAAGTGGTCTCAAATCAAATTTTATTTGTCACATACACATGGTTAGCAGATGTTAATGCGAGTGTAGCGAAATGCTTGTGCTTCTAGTTCCGACCATGCAGTAGTATCTAACAAGTCATCTAACAAATTCACAACAACTACCTTATACACACAAGAGTAAAGGAATGAATACGAGTATGTACATATAAATATATGGATGAGCGATGGCTGACCGGCATAGGCAAGATGCAGTAGATGGTATGGAGTACAGTATATGTGTATATATATATATATATGAGATGAGTAATGTAGGATATGTAAACATTATATAAATGGCATTGTTTAAAGTGGCTAGTGATACATTATTTCATCCAGTTATAATTATTAAAGTGGCTAGAGATTTGGGTCGATGGCCGAACGGCATAGGCAAGATACAGTAGATGGTTTAGAGTACAGTGTATACATTTGATATGAGTATGTCGGATACGTAAACATTATATACAAAATTGTTTAAAGTGGCTAGTGATACATTTGTTACATCCAATTCCTAGGTTTAAAGTGGCTAGAGATTTAAGTCAGTATGTTGGCAGCAGCCACTCAATGTTAGTGATGGCTGTTTAACAGTCTGGTGGCCTTGAGGTAGAAGCTGTTTTTCAGTCTCTCGGTCCTAGCTTTGATGCACCTGTACTGACCTCGCCTTCTGGATGATAGCGGGGTGAACAGGCAGTGGCTCGGGTGGTTGTTGTCCTTGATGATCTTTTTTTGGCCTTCCTGTGACATCGGGTAATGTAGGTGTCCTGGAGGGCAGGTAGGTTTCCCCCCCGGTGATGCGCTGTGCAGTCCTCACTACCCTCTGGAGAGCCTTACGGTTGTGGACGGAGCAGTTGCCGTACCAGGCGGTGATACAGCCCGACAGGATGCTCTCGATAGTGCATCTGTAAAAGTTTGTGTGATTTTGGTGACAAGCCGAATTTCTTCAGCCTCCTGAGGTTGAAGAGGCGCTGTTGCGCCTTCTTCACCACGCTGTCTGTGTGGGTGGACCAATTCAGTTTGTCCGTGATGTGTACACCGAGGAACTTAAAACTTTCCACCCTCTCCACTACTGTCCCCTCGATGTGGATAGGGGGGTGCTCCCTCTCCTGTTTCCTGAAGTCCACGATCATCTCCTTTGTTTTGCTGACATTGAGTGAGAGGTTATTTTCCTGACACCACACTCCGAGGGCCCTCACCTCCTCTCTGTAGGCCGTCTCGTCGTTGTTGGTCATCAAGCCTACCACTGTAGTGTCGTCAGCAAACTTGATGATTGAGTTGGATGCGTGCTTGGCCACGCAGTCATGGGTGAACAGGGAGTACAGGAGAGGGCTGAGAACGCACCCTTGTGGGGCCCCAGTGTTGAGGATCAGCGGAGTGGAGATCCTACCCTCACCACCTGGGACCGGCCCGTCAGGAAGTCCAGGACCCAGTTGCACCGGGCTGGGTCAAGACCCAGGGTCTCGAGCTTAATGACGAGCTTGGAGGGAACTATGGTGTTAAATGCTGAGCTGTAGTCGATGAACAGCATTCTTACATAAGTATTCCTCTTGTCCAGATGGGTTAGGGCAGTATGCAGTGTGATTGCGATTGCGCTGCCTGTGGACCTATTGGGACGGTAAGCAAATTGGAGTGGGTCCAGGGTGTCTGGCAGGATGGAGGTGATATGATCCTTGACTAATCTCTCAAAGCACTTCATGATGACGGAAGTGAGTGCTACAGGGCGATAGTCATTTAGCTCAGTCACCTTAGCTTTCTTGGGAACAGGAACAATGGTGGCCCTCTTGAAGCATGTGGGAACAGCAGACTGGGATAGGGACTGATTGAATATGTCCGTGAACACACCAGCCAGCTGGTCTGCGCATGCTCTGAGGACACAGCCAGGATGCCATCTGGGCCGGCAGCCTTGCGAGGGTTAACAGATTTAAATGTTTTTCCACATTGGCTGCGGTGAAGGTGAGCCCGCAGGTTTTGGTAGCGGGCCGTGTCGGTGGCACTGCATTGTCCTCAAAGCGAGCAAAGAAGTTGTTTAGTTGGTCTGGGAGCAGGACGCCATGGCCTGCGACGGGGCTGGTTTTCTTTTGTAGTCCGTGATTGACTGTAGACCCTGCCACATTCCTCTTGTGTCTGAGCCGTTGAATTGTGACTCTACTTTGTCTCTATATTGACGCTAGCTTGTTTGATTGCTCTTGCGGAGGGAATAGCTACACTGTTTGTATTCAGTCATGTTTCCGGTAGCCTTACCCTGGTTAAAAGCAGTGGTTCGCGCTTTCAGTTTTGCGCGAATGCTGCCATCAATCCACGGTTTCTGGTTGGGGAAGGTTTTAATATTTGCTATGGGTACAACATCACCAATGCACTTGCTAATAAACTCGCTCACCGAATCAGCGTATACATCAATGTTGTTGTCAGATGCTATCCGGAACATATCCCAGTCCACGTGCTCAAGCAATCTTGCAGCATGGAATCAGATTGGTCGGACCAGCGTTGAACAGACCTGAGAACGGGCGTTTCCTGTTTTAGTTTCTGTTTGTAGGCTGGGAGCAACAAAATGGAGTCATGGTCAGACTTGCCGAAAGGAGGGCAGAGAATAGCCTTGTATGCATCACGGAAGTTGGAATAACAGTGGTCCAGGATTTTACCAGCCCGGGTGGCACATTCGATATGCTGGTAAAATTTCGGGAGCCTTGTTCTTAAATTAGCCTTATTAAAATCCCCAGCCACAATAAATGCAGCCTCAGGATATGTGGTTTCCAGTTTACCTAGAGTCCGATGAATTTCTTTCAGTGCCGTCGATGTATCAGCTTGAGGGGGGATGTACACGGCTGTGATTATAATCGAGGAGAATTCTCTTGGTAGATAATGCGGTCTGCATTTGATTGTAATGAATTCTATGTCAGGTGAACAAAAGGACTTGAGTTCCTGTATGTTGTTATGATCACACCACGCCTCGTTAATCATAAGACACACACCCCCACCCTTCTTCTTACCAGATAGAAGTTTGTTTCTGTCCGCGATGCGTGGAGAAACCAGGTGGCTGTACCGACTCCGATAACGTGTCCTGAGTGAGCCATGTTTCCGTGAAGCAAAGAACGCAGTCTCGGATGTCTCTCTGAAAGGCAACCCTCGATCGGATTTCGTCTACTTTGTTGTCAAGAGACTGTACATTGGCGATTAAAATCCTCGGGAGAGGTGCACGATGCGCCGTCGACGTAGCTTGACCAAAAGACCGCGCGTTTCCCTCTTCTCGGCGCCGCCGTTGCTTTGAGTAGCCGGGTGCTATCCAGTCTATTGTTGTGTTTGGGTTAGCAAACCGAGAATCCTCTTTGGGAAAGTCGTATTCCTGGTCGTAATGTTGGTAAGTTGACGTTGCTCTTATATCCAATAGTTCCTCCCGGTTGTATGTAATAAAACTTAATATTTCCCGGGGTAATAATGTAAGAAGTAATACATAAAAAAACAAAATACTGCATGGTTTCCTGAGAACGTGAAGCGAGGCTGCCATCTGTCGGCGCCGGAAGTTCAAGTTCTGCCACGGTGAGGACGATCAGCTGTCCGTCCTGTCTCCCTGTAGTGCTGTCTTAGGCGTCTCACAGTACGGACATTGCAATTTATTGCCCTGGCCACATCTGCAGTCCTCATGCCTCCTTGCAGCAGGCCTAAGGCACGTTCACGCAGATGAGCAGGGACCCTGGGCATCTTTATTTTGGTGTTTTTCCAGAGTCAGTAGAAAGGCCTCTTTAGTGTCCTAAGTTTTCATAACTGTGACCTTAATTGCCTACTGTTTGTAAGCTGTTAGTGTCTTAATGACCTTTCCACATGTGCATGTTCATTAATTGTTTATGGTTCATTGAACAAGCATGGGAAACAGTGTTTAAACCCTTTACAATGAAGATCTGTGAAGTTATTTGGATTTTTACGAATTATCTTTGAAAGACAGGGTCCTGAAAAAGGGACGTTTCTTTTTTTGCTGAGTTTAGTAGTAGGTGCACCGGTTTGTGTCAAGAACTGCAACGCTGCTGGGTTTTTCCACGTTGAACAGTTTCCCATGTGTATCAAGAATAATCCACCACCTGAAGGACATCCAGTCAACTTGACACAATTGTGGGATGCATTGGAGTCATCATGGGCCAGAATCCCTGTGGAATGCTTTTAACACCTTGTAGAGTCCATGCCCCAATGAATTGAGGCTGTTCTGAGGACAAAATGGGAAGCTGCAAGATCTTTAAGTTCCTCTGTGTCCACATCACTAAGGATCTATCATGGTCCAAGCACACTAACACAGCTGTGAAGAGGGCACGACAATGCCTCTTCCTCAGGAGGCTAAAAGATTCAGCATGGGCCTCCAGATCCTCTACAGCTGCACCATTGAGAGCATGTTGACTGGCTGCATCAACGCTTGGTATGGGCAACTGCTTGGGATCTGACCACAAAGCCCTACAGAAGGTAGTGCAGATGGTACATCACAAAAAATTGTCAGACTCCAGCCATCCAAGTCATAGACTGTTCTCTCTGCTACCACACGGCAACCGGTACCGATGCAACAAGTCTGGAACCAACAGGACCCTGAACAGCTTCTACCCCCAAGCCATAAGACTGTTAACCAAATAGCTACCCAGACTAACTATTTTAACAATCTGCGTTGACCCTTTTTCCACTACATTGTTTGACTCATCACATACGCTACTGTTTACTAAAATCTGTCACTTTATTCCTAGTTTATAAGTACATATCGATCTACCTCAACTACCTCGTACCCCTGCACATCGACTCGGTACTGATCCCCCTTGTATATAGCCATGTTATTGTTAATCAATGTGTGTCTTATTACCTTTATGTGTTTTACTTTTCTATTATTTCTCTCTTTTCTTTCTCTCTGCCTTGTTGGGAAGGACCCGTAAGCAAGCATTTCACTGTTAGTCCACACCTGTTGTTTACGAAGTGACATAAAATTTGATTTGAAGTAAATATTTGCAAAAGATTTATTTTCTGGAATACACTGTTCTCAAAGACACATGACTTGAGCCGTTTCATGTGACAGATTAACATTTCCATCGTTTTTTCTGGGTCCACCACCCAAAGGACATCCAGTCATGGTGTGGGGGGCGTAGCCACTGGTGCTGTCGCTGATTAGACATTTTAGAGGCCCTCCTTTTGGCCGCAGTGAAAAAATACAGCTGTTTTTAAAGCTAATTTCCTGTAATTCTACACATTTTGCCATGGCTCATCTGATCTGAGTGACTCAAACATTATAGCACAATCAATGGGATCCCCATGCCATGATAAATATACTCCAAAATGCATCATATTTTAGATGTGTGAACCTTTTCTTTTGGTGATTGTTGGTTCTCAAAAATCATCTTATTTAAAGGTCCATTATATTTTCTACGTACTTTACATCTGGTTTTAGTCGTTTAAGTTTACCCCTAAAATTATTTTATATTTACTGTTTGGATATGGGCAGCCCCTAATAATAATAATAATAATCATAATAACTTTTCTATACAGAAAACCCTGATCTTCGTTATAAACTTAGAGGGAAAATCTAAATATGCAACAACTAGGACGGGTGGTTAATGACTAGGATTGGCCCTTTTGGCTTCTGGACAACGAAGAAAGTTGATATGAAAACCAGGAGTGCAATTCTGAGAAGCTGTTTTTGTTTGCTACTGCTAGCTTAGCTGCTGAGTGCTGCTCCTCTCCGTCTCTCCCTCTGCTCCACTGCTGCAGCCTGTGTCTGTGAGTTGCCTAGCAATGAGTCTCCTCTCTGGCTTGCTCATGGCTCACTGGTGAGACCGAGCCATTAGTTGACACATTAAGCAAGCTCCTTTCTTACTCCATACACTCACTATACATTGCTAGTCTGCAGCCTTTTTAATTCCAAGGATGTTGCGTAATGACCATACAAACATGTTATTAAATCCGAAAAGGTAGTCGTCCTAGTTATGCACTGACTAAGGAGTCTATGTAGGCCTACACTGCATTAACTTAGAGCGACTATTTTTGATCTATTATGACTTTCTCGATCTGATAAAGCTACCAGTCATTAGTTAGTACAAAGACCGTAATGAGTAAGTGCCCGCTCTGTACCAGAGGTGAATTCTGTGTGGATGTACAGTGACCCACAGCTGGACTCCTCACAGCCTGCTGTACAATGCTGAGTCATTCCTCCAGTTTCTATAGAAGAGCTGGAGTAGAGGAAGCAGTGGGAGAGTGTTCTAATGAACTGGCTCTGGCAATAAGAAGTGCTGACTGACTGTAGCGTACAGAGTTCACAAGGACACTAGCTATCCGTGTGTGTTCGCGAGCAAGGGTTATGCTTTTAATATAATTCTATTTAAAGCAGTGTGCGCTAGTTTGTTTGTGTATACATGTGTTT
The DNA here is from genome assembly GCA_030435695.1 of Brachymystax lenok tsinlingensis. Lineage (NCBI taxonomy): Eukaryota > Metazoa > Chordata > Actinopteri > Salmoniformes > Salmonidae > Brachymystax > Brachymystax lenok. The sequence goes on from CM059796.1 coordinate 14,208,913, forward strand.
GAATGAGCTGAGCGATTTTATTAATATAGGTGAATTCTGTGTTGTAGTAGCAAACAAAAAAAGCTTCTCAGAATTTCACTCCTGGTTTTCATATCAACTTTCTTCGTTGTCCAGAAGCCAAAAGGGACAATCCTAGTCATTAACCACCCGTCCTAGTTGTTGCATATTTAGATTTTCCCTCTTAGTTTATATTGAAGATCAGGGTTTTCTGTATAGAAAAGTTATTATTATTAGGGGCTGCCCATATCCAAACAGTAAATATAAAATAATTTTAGGGGTAAACTTAAACGACTAAAATCAGATGTAAAGTATGTATAAAATATAATGGACCTTTTTAAATAAGATGATTATATATATATATATATATATATATATATTTTTTTTTTTTTTTTTTGCTGTTTTCAGGCTATCATCTCTATACTGTGTCACTGACCTATTTCTCTCTCTTTCAGATGACAGCAACAACATGAGCAGCCAGGCCAAGAAAGAGAAGAGGAGGCCCCCCGGGACAGTGGAGTATACTGTGAGTACAGGCTGCCTCCATAATGCCTCACTACCTCCACCCTCTGACACATGGGGCTCTGACTCAAACTCTAGCTTAGGAAAGCAATGTGGACAATAAACCTAAAGTTTTATTTTCGTAATTAAATAATATAGCAAAAAGGTTGCATGCTATTCAGGGAGTCAAGGTTTCTGCTTTCTAATTTAGTCTTTCGTGCTGCATTTTGGCTTGGATAGATTGATACTTTTGGTAATAAACATTTACCAAGGATGTAACTTCATGTTGCAGGTGGGACCCCAAGAATCTCTAAACAGCATTGCTCTGAAGTTCAACATCACCCCCAACAAATTGGTGCAGCTCAACCGCCTCTACTCCCGCAGTGTCTATCCGGGACAGGTGAGCTTTCAGCACTTAACACACCACTTCCTGCTGTCAATCTTGGCTTTCTGATTGGCAAACAAGCCTGTCCGTCACCCTTGCAGAAGCTATTTGTTCCTGACGTGGGCCAATCGGAAGCAGACTCTCAGTCTGTGGGTTCCTCTGACCCCACCTCCATCAAAGGTCTATCAGAGAAGGTGTCACAGGTAAGTCAGTTATCCTTGATAAGAACAACCCAGACTAAAGTAATCAATTTGATCCTAGTTTTGTGCTCGTCCCTGCTGCCTGGCAATGTTACAGGATGGAGGCAGGTCAGTAAGACCGCTACGACGTGAGCAGTCTCCCCCATCCGAGGACGAGAACCCCGCCATTGTCAAGTTCATCAAGATGAGCTGCAAGTACTTCACTGACGGAATGGTGAGTTGCCATGCCGGAGGCCATTTTGAAATGGAAACAACCACCACAGCAACAAAGATTCAAACTCATGTCTTTTATTGTCTCCCAGGGTGTGGTGGGAGGGGTGATGATCGTGACGCCCAACAACATCATGTTTGACCCTCACAAGTCGGACCCCCTGGTGATTGAGCACGGCTGTGAGGAGTACGGCCTGATCTGCCCAATGGAGGAGGTGGTGTCTGTGGCCCTCTACAACGACATCTCCCGCATGAAGCTGAAGGACGCACTGCCGTCGTAAGGACCCACCCTGGCATCCTGAGACTCTTTCGCACTGTCAATTCATCTTTCACTCCCTATTTTAACCCTTTTCCCCCTTTCTTGATCTTATCTTAACCTTGCTTTTCTTACTTATTCGTCAAGTGTCACATTCTGTCGTCTTGCTCTTTCTACCTCTTTCTGCACTCTCCCGTGTTCTTTCTTTCTTCTCCTTCAGAGATGAAAATGTTAACTGATTTGCTGAGCTCATGCTGTAGGGTTTCCTGTACCAGATTGTAGGGGCAGACATGACTCTTCAATTTTTCTTTAGTTTATATGTTTTATTTTGTACTGGTTCAGTGTTGTTTAGTTAGTATTATTATTTAGCCTTTTTTGAATTCCCTTTTATTTGTGTTCTGTTTTTGAGTTTCATTTTCATGTTTCATGTTCATATATGATTTGTTAATTTTCCCATCCTTCGTTGTGATGTGCGTGTGGTGCCCCCTGACTCCTGGCCCGCACAGAGATCTACCCCAGGATCTGTGTCCTCTGTATAGGCCCGGGGAGTGGGAGGAGCTGCCCTCAGAACGCGACCTCAACCCCTTCAGCCGCTACGAGGCGCTGGATCCCAAACGACCCATCGTCCTGGACGACATCGACTCTGCTCTGTCAGAGACGGGTATGACTGAGAGAACGTACAATGACAAGTATTGGATCAGGATGAATTATAGAAAATCAATATAAATCATAGTGAATCATTATACATGTGTAGTTTAAGAGAAATCAAAACCAAAAGGCTTATACAGAATAATAATTTAGCATTATTTAGATCTGTGTGGACATTTTTGTAATACCTCATGGTTTCTTATATCTCAGTCATAGAGAGGGCAGAGTGTGAGCCAGCAGACCAGTCTCCATCAGACGAGGGTTTCACAGAGCTGGAGCTTCCCTTGAACGGGAGCGTTGAGGAACCAATAAGTGGATCCAGACCACCTGCCAGTGCTACCAGCCAGGACCAGCGGGGAGAGCTCCCAGGATCTAGTTCCCCCTAAACAGTTGGAGTCCCAGGACCAGTCCCTCTCTGACCCAGTCCCACTGACCTTGCAGAGAGGAGAGGAGGAGGACGAAGGACTGGTACAGAACAGCTCCATCGAGGAAACGAACCAATCACTGCCTGTCCTTTCAGAGACTGAGAAAGACGGTGAACTGTTGAAGGAGAAGCCTGCTAGCCTAGCCACACGCCAAGCCAAAGACGGGAACTCTTCAGGGCAACTGGTGAACAGTGTTAGCGAACAATCAGAATCAGCAATGGACCAAAATAGGAAGCTGAGCTTGAGTGAGACCGCTGCGGCTTCGGGGGAAATGTAGTTCTCAGGAACCCAGCCCTGCAGAGGAGGGGCTGAGTGAGGAAGAGAAGCGAAAGAGGAGCAACAAGGCGGAGGTGAAGTCTTGGCTGCTGGAGAGGATGCAGGCGCCCATCCAAAGTGAGTGACAAGCGGTTTGTGCGGTTTCTTGTATTGCATTGTTTCAATATTACAATTCTCTCTCTATCTGCAGACATGCTGCTCTCCACAGAGGACAAGAGTAAGACCCCGCCCATGTTCCTTTGCTTCAAGGTGGGCAAGCCCATGAGGAAGTCCTTCATCATTGGTCGGACATCCAGCCCCGTCCACACGCGAGGAAAGCAGCCAGAGTACTGGTTTGCTGTGCCCCAGGAGAGGTGAGAGGTCAACCAATGAGAACAGTCAGTCTTTGAGAACTAGGGTGTATTCACAATGCTATAAATGTTGAATGTTCTGAAACATAAATGTGTTTCAGGGTGGACCACCTGTATGCGTTCTTTGTCCAGTGGTCTCCTGACGTGTACGGTAAGGAGGCCAGGGAGCAGGGCTTCGTGGTCGTGGAGAAGGACGAGCTCAACATGATCGATAACTTCTTCAGTGATCCCAAGTCTTCTCGCAGCTGGGAGGTGCGTTCACACGGCATGACCGCTCAGATGAGTTTTTTTGGGACTGTGTGGTGTTGTATGTTCGCATTGTGGTCAAGTGTTTTGTGACTTTGTGGTTGTATGTGTGTTTTTTTTTGTTGTGTTTGGACCAAGCTGTGTTCAATGTTTTGACCATGCATTGAGTTTAGTATGTTTTCACTGTACGGTTGAGATGTCTGACCGTACATGGTTGTGTTCGTAGATCATCACCATCAACGAGGCGAAGCGCAGGCAGAGTTTTGGCAGCTATGAGGGGGAGGAGCCTTTTGGGGATCTACTGCCCATGCTCAGTGACCCCAGCGCTCTGCTACAGGACACACACATAGAGAAGGTAAACGGACAAATGCCATGACACACAAAACACTTTCAATCAAGAAAACATACCCACTGCAACAGTGTGACTTTACCTACACAACCTGCACACAAACTCAGAAATACACATTTACACTGAATCACGTCTGTCTCCCCACAGCTTGCGTGTCGGCTGCCAGCGCGGGTGCAGGGGTATCCATGGCGACTGGCTTACAGTACGGTGGAACACGGGACCAGCCTAAAGACCCTGTACAGGAGCCTATTAGAGGTGGACAGCCCTGTGCTACTGGTCATCAAAGACATGGACAACCAGGTACTCACACACTGAACATGGTGCTCAATTTGTATTGGACTCTTGAGTTTTATTCGCTCTCTTTATCTCTCCTCCCCCCCAGTTGTTTGGGGGTTACTCCACCCATCCCTTCAGAGTAAGTGAGCACTGCTATGGCACGGGAGAGACCTTCCTCTTCAGTTTCTGCCCTGAAATCAAGGTCAGACATACTCTCATTTATACTCTGTTGTATCAACGTACCTACACTACCGTTCAAAAGTTTGGGGTCACTTAGAAATGTCCATGTTTTCCATGAAAACAAAAGAAATGAGTTGCAAAATGAATAGGAAATATAGTCAAGACAGTGACAAGGTTATAAATAATGATTTTTAATTGAAGTAATTGTTTCCTTCAAACTTTGCTTTCGACAAAGAATCCTCCATTTGCATCAATTACAGCCTTGCAGACCTTTAGCATTCTAGTTGTCAATTTGTTGAGGTAATCTGAAGAGATTTCACCGCATGCTTCCTGAAGCATCTCCCACAAGTTGGATTGGCTTAATGGGCACTTCTTGCGTACCATACGGTCAAGCTGCTCCCACAACAGCTTAATAGGGTTGAGATCCGGTGACTGTGCTGGCCACTCCATTATAGACAGAATACCAGCTGACTGCTTCTTCCCTAAATAGTTCTTGCTTAGTTTGGATCTTGCATCTTCCTCTATCCAGTGTTCTTTTGGCCATTTTAATATATTTTTTTTGATTGGCCAGTCTGAGATATGCCTTTTTTTTTGCAACTCTGCCTAGAAGGCCAGCATCCCGGAGTCGCCTCTTCGCTGTTGACGTTGAGACTGGTGTTTTGTGGGTATTATTTAATAAAGCTGCCAGTTGAGGACTTGTGAGGCATCTGTTTCTCAAACTAGACACTAATGTACTTGTCCTTTTGCTCAGTTGTGCACCGGGGCCTCCCACTCCTCTTTCTATTCTGGTTAGAGCTAGTTTGCGCTGTTCTGTGAAGGGAGTAGTACACAGCATTGTACGAGATCTTCAGTTTCTTGGCAATGTCTCGCATGGAATAGCCTTCATTTCTCAGAACAAGAATAGACTGACGAGTTTCAGAAGAAAGTTCTTTGTTTCTGGCCATAAATGCTGATGCTTCAGATACTCAACTAGTCTAAAGAAGGCCAGTTTTATTGCTTCTTTAAAAACTACTTAGGGAGCAGCGCCCCACTCCCGACACTACCCGGTGAAATGTAAGGCGCCAAATTCAAAATCCAAAAGTTGAATTATTAAACATTCATCAATATACAAGTGTTGCATAGTCATCAAAAGCTCTGCTTCTTGGCAATATCACAGTGTTGTCAGATTTCAAAAAGGCTTTACGGCGAAAGCACTACATTTGATTGTTTGAGAGTAGCACCTCCAATATTTTCTATTAGCATAAATTCATAAACCATCGCGGTTCACACAACACATTTCACAGCGAAAACAAATCCCTTTTGATGAACTTCTGCTGAGGGCTTCCCAAGTGTCCAACGAAGACATCCAATGGTTCTTTTGTTAGAAAAAGTCATTTATTATATCCATAAATCTCAGTTTGGTTGGCGCATTATGTTCATAAAATACAGCGTCCACTCGCCCATTGAACCGTGAAGAGAACTCGTTCAACCTATACCTATACACTTGTCCAAGAACAATCAATCATCATTGATAATGTATCCTTAGGAACAGTTTTATGTATATTTACTATAATATTTCAACCAGATTATAAACTGGACAATAGAAAAGGGAAAAACCACAGCGAACGCGAGCCCGTGAACGCGCCTCCTCTTCTGTTTACATCCTGTGACTAGTTCAAAATTCTTCTATTACCATGCAGAGCAAACTAACATCACCAAACACTGTCTAGAGACTGTTGACATCCAGTGGAAGCAATAGGTACTGCAATCTTACTCCCAGATATGGCTGTTTTCACTAGGGAGGGGTTCAAAATGAGGCAATGTGTCAAAAACACAATTCCTCGGGTTTTCGCCTGCTATATCAGTTCTGTTATACTCACAGACAATATTTTAACACTCTTAGAAACTTCAGTGTTTCCTAATTATGTGCATATCCTAGTTTCTGGGCCTGAGTGGCAGGCCTTTTTCTTTAGGCATGCCAGACTCTCCAAAACCGACACCTCAGCTAAGAAGTTAATCAGGACAACAGTTTTCAGCTGTGCTAACATAATTGCAAAAGGGTTTTCTAATGATCAATTAGCCTTTTTAAAATGATAAACCTGGATTAGCTAACACAAGGTGCCTTTGGAATGCAAGAGTGATGGTTGCTGATAATGGGCCTCTGTACACCTATGTAGATATCCCATTAAAAATCAGCCGTTTCCAGCTGCAATAGTCATTTACAACATTAACAATGTCTACACCTTATTTCTGATCAATTTGTTATTTTAATGGACAAAAGATTTGCATTTCTTTCAAAAACGAGGACATTTCTAAGTGACCCCAAACTTTTGAACGGTAGTGTATGTTTAAGTTGACCTCTGTCAGTGCTTCGCTGCCTGACTTGATGTGGGTTGCTTTTCCTTTGCTCAGGTTTACCGCTGGACTGGGGAGAACTCCTACTTTGTGAAAGGCAACATAGATTCTCTTCAGATGGGAGGAGGAGGGTGAGTGTATTTGAATATACAGTCCCTTCAGAAAGTATTCATACCCCTTGACTTATTCCACATTTTGTGTTACAGCCTGTATTCAAAATGGGCGTTAGCAAATGTATTGAAAGTAAAATACAGAAATATATAAAATCGACATAAGTATTTACACCCCTGAGTCAGTATATGTTGGAATCACCTTTGGCAGCGAGTACAGCGGAGAGTATTTTTGGGTACGTCTCTAGGAACTTTGCACACCTGGATTGTGCAAATATTGTACAATCTTCAAGCTCTGTCATGTTGGTTGTTGATCATTTCTAGACAACCATGTTAGTCTTGCCATAGATTTTCAAGGCGATTTTAAGTCAAAACTATAACTAGATCACTCAGGAACATTCAATGTCATCTTGCTAAGCAACTCCAGTGTTTTATTTGGCCTTGTGTTTTAATTTATTGTCCTGCAGAAAGGTGAATTTGTCTCCCAGTGTCTGTTGGAAAGCAGACTGAACCAGTATTTCCTCTAGGATTTTGCCTGTGCGTAGCGCTATTCCTTTTATTTTTATCCTAAAAAACTCGCTAGTCCTTGCCGATGACACGCATACCCATAACATGATGTGGCCACCACCATTCTTGAAAATATGAAGAGTGGTACTCAGTGATGTGTTGTGTTGGATTTGCCCCAAACATAACACCTTGCATTCAGGACATAAAGTGAATTTCTTTGCCACATTTTTTGCAGTTTTACTTTAGTGCCTTATTGCAAGTAGGATGCACGTTTTGGAATATTTTTTATTCTGTACAGGCTTCCTTTTCACTCTGTCATGTAAATTTGCTTTGTGGAGTAAGTATGTTGTTGATCCATCCTTAGTTTTCTCCTATCACAACCATTAAACTCTAACTGTTTTAAAGTCACCATTGGCCTCATGGAGAAATCCCTGAGTGGTTTCCTTCCTCCAGAAACTGAGTTAGGAAGGACGCTTGTATCCTTGAAGTGACTTGGTGTATTGATACACTATCCAAATTGTAATTAATAACTTCACCATGCTCAAAACGGATATTCCTTGTCTGCTTTTTTTTTTTTTTTACCCATCTAACAATAGGTGCCCTTCATTGCGAGGCATTGAAAAACCTCCCTGGTCTTTGTGGTTGAATCTGTGCTTGAAATTCACTGCTCTACTGAGGGACTTTACAGTTAATTGTATGTGTGGGGTACAGAGACAAGGTAGTCATTCAAAAATCATGTTAAACATTTTCACACACAGTGAGTCCATGCAACTTATCATGTGACTTGTTAAGCACATTTTTACTCCTGAACTTATTTAGGGCTTGACATAATAAAGGGGTTGACTCAAGACATTTCAGCTTTTCATTTTGAATTAATTTGTCAAATTTGCAAAAACATAATTCCACTTTGAAGGTATGGGGTATTTGTGTGTGTGTGTACGGCAGTAACACAAAATCTCAATTTAATAAATGTTTAATTCCGATTGTAACACAACAGCAGGGAAAGGTCAAGGGGTGTGAATATGTTCTGAAGGTACTGTATGTGGTTGAGCAATGTGAGACTATCTTTGCGTGACCTGCTCTCTCTTTCTGTTGAAGTAAACTTGTAGTCGTTAGGAGTCTGACTTTTCCCTGTCTCTCTTTCTCCTTCCCTCCATCTAGAGGTCAGATAGGGCTGTGGCTGGATGCTGACCTGTATCACGGCACCACCTACAGCTGTGCCACTTTCCACAACCAGCCCCTCTCTACCCAGAAGGACTTCATCATCCACAGTGTGGAGGTCTGGGCCTTCGAGTAGCTTCCCTCCACCTCTTCCAGTCCCCTCCAAATCCCACCCGGGGGGAGACCAGGACCTAGCTTCAATGCCCACCCCGTACTCTACTAGAATGGGAAGCTGATAATTTGACATATTTTGTGTCATGGTTTATGACAGCTGGTTTGATGTGGTTTGTCCTGAGAGTGGCAGAGGTGTGAGAAGCTGTGGCTGGTGTATTTCCCTCTTACTCTGTTGGCTGCCTTATACCTCCCATGCCACCCACAGCTATCCCAGCATGCAGCCTGCCTGCAGAACTCAAAACTTCTACCCAGTTGGAGAAGAGCGACATGTTCCTGGAGGATCAAAGAGGCAATTGTCCTGCATTTGTCCTAGCTAACAGAATCAGTCATGAGTTAATTTCAAACACAATATCAAAACATAGGCAATGAGATGTGAGATTGTTGTATTAGGGATGTGGCTAGTAGGTGCAATGCACATCAAAAAGGAACAAGGTTTCTGGTTACAGGTGAGTAAACACGACCATCAGTTCTCTACAAACGCAGAAAATCAGAATATTCTGGTCGATATGTTTTTTTCCCCTGACATGTTATGAACTTATGTGAAAAGAGGTGAAAGGTTAGAAGTTTTAGGTAGGCATTTTGTGACTAATTTCTCTTCCAAAACTGCCGCCAAAACCACTTTAAATATAGGAGTAATTGTTTACAAAGAAGTGGCTTACCTTGACTGAAGGTTGTCTTGTTCTCTTGTCTCCAGTCCTAAATAGACTTAATGAGAATGTTACATTGCATTTCAGAGCATTCCATGTCCCTCGCTTTCCAAAACAACTGTCAACTAAGAAGGGAACATAAAGGGTTTTTTGCAATGACCAAATGTAGTTTTATTTTACTTTTGTATTTGTTTTGTTTGTTTCTCATCACATTTTATAATTTTTCTTATGATTTATTTGTACAAAGAATGTATGCCTTTTGAAGTAGTTTCACCTTGTTACAGAATTGTATTTTTTTGTGAATGTGTTGGTTTGTTTTCTGTTGTTTTTAGGGAAGTCCTGTGATCGGCCGCAAGGTTGATACATCCAAGCACTAAATAGATTGAATAATCTCAAGGCAGTATTAGTCTGTCACATCTTTGACCAACTGTACCTTCTCTTTGTTTTAAGGTGTGTTTCTGTAAGTAGAGTGAGTTACTGCAGAGTGAGAGTTTAGTCTACTCAAGTGTTCATTAGAACACATGAGCCAAGGGAAGTAAGACGGCTCAATAAGTAACTCCAAGTTGATTGGTCTGGTCTGTGGAATTAACATCAATAATTTGTTTGTGTATAAACCTGTCACTATTGTCATTTTCTGCCACTACATAAGGGAAGGACCGGTGACTACTGAAATTTCGGGAAAGAAAGGGATATACCATTTTAGTTTTTTTCTTAACGTGTTCTGTTGAGATCTTATGCCACTGTTTTCCAGACCAATGTTGATAAATGTTTCTGTCTCAAGTAAGTTACCATGAGCTGACTAGACCTACTGCATGATATACAGAAAATACTGTAACTGTAATACAGACAATACTGCTTAAATATGACATTCCCCTTTCTGCATCCTACTATTCACAAATCCTTATAGGTGTGGCTTTGTTTGTTTCTGTGTAATAGATGTTGAGTGTTCTCACTGTGAATGTTCCCAAAGTGTTATTTCCTGTGAATCCAAAACTGTCATATTATAGGTGAGTATCACTGAGGATATTTATTGTATTATGTTTAAATGAAATAATAAACATTGTGATTCCAGCCTGAGACCTTTTCCCCCACATCCTCTTGCTTACTTTTCCAAGGTTTGCTTATTTACTTTTATGTAGGCTACATAGGTGTTTCAAAATAGTTTTTAGGATTTATAAAATTGCTCAACATCTAGCAGGTGTAGGTGCTTGAGAATGCTATTCACTGACTAAAGCTCAGCGTTCAACACCATAGTGCCCTCAAAGCTCATCACTAAGCTAAGGACCCTGGGACTAAACACCTCCCAGGGTCCTTAACCCTGGATTTCCTGGCGAGCCGCCCCCAGGTGGTAAGGGTAGGCAACAACACAACACTGCCACGCTGATTCTCAACACTGGTGCACCTCAGGGGTGCGTGCTCAGTCCTCCTGTATTCCCTGTTCACCCATGACTGCATGGCCAAGCACGACCAACACCAGCATTGTTTTCAGATGAGACGGCCTATAGGGAGGTCAGAGACCTAGCAGTGATCAAGACAAAGGAGATGATCGTGGACTACAAGAAAAGGAGGGCCGAGCACTGCACCATTCTCATCGACGGGGCTGTAGTGGAGCAGGTTGAGTGCTTCAAGTTTCTTGGTGTCCACATCCCCAACGACCTGTCATGATCCAAACACCAAGACCGTCGTGAAGAGGGCACGACAACACTTATTCCCCCCTCAGGAGACTGAAAAGATTTGGCAGGGTCCTCAAATGCTCAAAAAGTTCTACAGCTGGACCTAAAATGTCCAAAGACTCCAGCCACCCTAGTCATAGTCTGTTCTCTCTGCTACTGCACGGCAAGCGGTACCGGAGTGCCAAGTCTAGGTTCAAAAGGCTTCTTAAAAACTTCTACCCCCAAGCCATAAGACTCCTGAACTGCTAACCAAATGGATTTGATGTCTGTTGAGCAGGGTTAATTCCTTACACCAGATGGGAAAACTGTTATAACGAAATACACCTTTATGCCCAGGGGTTGTCTGGGGCTTGACTTGCCACAACTTTTCATTGACTACTACACTAAAGTTCTTATAAACAGGGCAATACTGTATAAACTATCATAAGATACGGGAGCTATACAAAGCAGCCAAACATAGAGCTACCAAGTCAGCCCAGCAGAAAGGAGGACTCTGCCATGGATCCAGGACGACATGGTGAGAACTCGAATGAATGTTCAAATTATGTATTCAATATAGACAAGAAAAATACAATAATGTTCTTGTCCCATCGCACTCTAGCGACTCCTGTGGCGGGCCGGGTGCATGCACGCTGACATGGTCGCCAGTTGTATGGTGTTTCCTTCGACACATTGGTGCGGCTGGCTTCCAGGTTAAGCGAGAAGTGTGTCATGAAGCAATGCGGCTTGGCAGGGTTGTGCTTCGGAGGACGCATAGCTCTCGACCTTCGCCTCTCCCGAGTCCCATACGGGAGTTGCAGCGATGGGACAAGACTGTAACTACCAATAGGGGTAAAAAGTAACAAAACACAGAGGGTGTTCTTTAATGGAAGCCTCCAACATAATCAGGAATTCCCCAGGGCATCAGTCTAGGTCCCTTACTTTTTTCAATCTTTACTAACGACATGCCACAGGCTTTGAGTAAAGCCAGTGTGTCTATGTATGCGGATGACTCAACCCAATACACGTCAGTGACAGAAATGACTTCAACACTTAAGAGCTACAGTTAGTTTCAGAATGGGTGGAAAGGAATAAGGTAGTCCTAAATATTTACAAAACTTAAAGCATTGTATTTGGGACAAATCATTCACTAAACCCTAAACCTCAACTAAATCTTGCAAAGAATAATGTGGAAATTGAGAAAGTTGAGGTGACTAAACTGCTTGGAGTAACCCTGGATTGTAAACTGTCATGGTCAAAACATATTGATACAACAGTAGCTAAGATGGGGAGAAGTCTGTCCATAATAAAGCACTGCTCTGCCTTCTTAACAGCACTATCAACAAGGCAGATCTTACAGGCCCTAGTTTTGTTGCACCTGGACTACTGTTCAGTAGTGTGGTCAGGTGCCACAAAGAGGGACTTAGATGTACACAGAGAGCTAATATTAATTATATGCATGTCAATCTGGCAAGCGGTACTGGAGCGCTAAGTCTAGGACCAAAAGGCTCCTTAAAAGTTTCTACCCTCAACCCATAAGACTGCTGAACAATTAATCAAATACCCCCCTCTTTGTTTTTACACTGCTACCACTCGCTGTTTATTTCTTATGCATAATCACTTTACAAATTACCTTGACTAACCTGTAACCCTGCACACTGACACAGTATGGGTACCCCCTGTATATAGCCTCATTATTGTTATGTACATGTCTTGTTACTTTTTATTTATTTTTTACTTTAGTTTATTTACTAAACATTTTCTAAACTCTATTTCTTGAATTGCATTGTTGGTTAAGGGCTTGTTGTATTCGGCCATGTGACAAATACAATTTGATTGGATTTGATTTGAATCTCCTGTCTCAAAAGGGAGGAGAGATTGACTTCATCACTACTTGTATTTGTGAGAGGTACTGACATGTTGAATGCACCGAACTGTCTGTTTGAACTACTGGCACACACAGCTTGGATACCCATGCATACCCCACAAGACATGCCACCAGAGGTCTCTTCACAGTCCCCAAGTCCAGAACAGACTATGGGAGGTGCACAGTACTACATAGAGCCATGACTACATGGAACTCTATTCCACATCAAGTAACTCATGCAAGCAGTAAAATTAAGATTAAAAAAACAGATAAAAATACACCTTATGGAACAGTGGGACTGTGAAGCAACACAAACATAGGAACAGACACATGCATACAAACAAACGATAACATGGATTTTGTGTTGTAGATATGTGGTAGCCTGAGGGTACACACTTAATGTGTTGTGAAATCTGTTGTGAATGTATTGTAATGTTTTTAAAATTGTATAACTGCCTTAATTTTGCTGGACCCAAGGAAGAGTAGCTGCTGCCTTGGTAGCAGCTAATGGGGATCCATAATAAATACAAACACAAATAAGAACTGGAGATTGCATCCAAGATGTCTGACCATTGTTTTTCAAGGTAATCTACTCACGTTCGCATATGCCGATTCATGGACCGTCTATATCTGGGTTGTTTACGGTTTATATGGACTAGTAATCAGTGAGCAGCGATGACATCATTACATGGCAGACATTGGATGAATGTTAATCTCTTCGGCTGTGATTGCTGAAGAAGAAGAAAAAAAGACCTCAGTGAGAATTATTTTATTCATTCAATGGATGTTTTGTGCACAAAGGTGATGACTAAAGTGCCTTATTAGGAGTTTCCTAATCTGACTTTTCTATGTGGCTGTCTATGGAAATTGTCTTTCTGGACCTGGTGTCAGTTAAACTGCAGTACTGAAGCAAAAGTTTAGGAGCGGTTGAAACCCTGGCCCTGTAGCAGGCATAAAACTATGCCTGAGCAGAGTTCCCACCAGGGGGCGTAGGCACTCCAACTGGGGAGCCAGGCCCACCAAATCAGAGATTTTTTTTTTTTTTTAAATGATATGCGCTTTAATTGTTTTACAATGTTTGCTGATTTCTGTATTTTGAAAGTTACATATCTTGAAAACTTGAGTGCTGACATGCAAAACATTTTGGGTTTATGTAAACAATGGACTAATAACACAAATACCAAATGATTGTTTTTGGGTGGAGTTTTCCTTTAGCCACTCAGGAATATTAACTGCCTTCTTGGTAAGCAACTCAAGTGTAGATTTGGCCTTAGGTTATTGTACTGCTGAAAGGTGAATTAATCTCCCAGTGTCTGGTGGAAAGCAGACAACCAGGTTTTCCTCTTGGATTTTGCCTCTGCTTAGCTCCATTCAATTTCTTTTTTATCCTGAAAAACTCCCCAGTCTATAACGATTACAAGCATACCCATAATATGTTGCAGCCACCACCGTGCTTGAAAATATGGGGAGTGGTACTCAGTAAGGTGTTGTATTGGATTTGTCTGAAACATAACACTTTGTATTCAGGACCAAAAAGTAATTGCTTTGCCAATTATTTTTACAGTATTACTTTAGTGCCTTGTTGCAAACAGGATACATGTTTTTGATTTTTTTTATTCTGTACAGGCTTCCTGCTTTTCACTCTGTCAATTTGGTTAGTATTGTAGAGTAAGTACAATGTTGTTGATCCATCCTCAGTTTTCTCTTATCACAGCCATTAAACTCTCTAACTGTTTTAAAGTCACCATTGGCCTTATGGTGAAATCGCTGAGCGGTTTCAGTCCTCTATGGCATCTGAGTTAGGAAGGATGCCTGTATCTTTGTAGTGACTGGGTGTATTGATACACCATCTTTCTTCTGCCCGTTGGCAAAATGTGTACAATTGCAGGAAATTTGCTTTAGAACAGCAACATTTTCTCTCAGCCTCATGGCAAAATGTGTAGAATAGGATGAGATAAGCTATAAAACTGCACAGTTTTCTCTTCTCCCCATGGCAAAATGTGTAGAATGGGATGAGGTAAGCTATAAAACTGCACAGTTTTCTCTTCTCATGGCAAAATTGCATGACGTTAGCTGCTGTCTTTATTTTAATAATTTTTGGCCCACCCAAATTTCTGAAATTCTGCACCAATGAATTCTGGCTACAGCACTGGTTCCCACATCAGTTTTTCAGGGGAAACGGAAGCTAACTTTAAAATACTGTATCCCTGAAAAATGGAAACATCTGCTTTCTTTCGACCCTGCGGAGAGTGTTAAATCAAAGATGTTCTACTTTTCTGTCCTATGAAACATTAGAAAAGACCCACACTTTATCCTGTCCTATGAAACATTACAATAAATACCCCACATTTTCAGTTGCTGCCCTCTTAAACCTGATTGATATTTTGAAGCTCTGCACTAATGCTACACATGGTGTGTCTTTCTTTTTTGTACCATTTTCCTATTGAGGGGATGCATACATAATGTGTTCTTCCAGTTTGTGATCAAATGCTCTACTTTCATGGTTTCAATATGTTCTATATTTTCCCCTGTTAACAGGCATTTAATAAATGTACAACCTTTGAGTTGTCTATTTTCTGAAGATGCATATAATTATAGTAGACTATATTGTGTGGTATTCTTACTTAATTTGATCATAGGGCAACAGAACATAAGTATTTGCCTATACAATATTTTACAGACATCTACCATAATTTAAGAGGTACTTAATGGTTTTCTACATCTCGATAAATTACTTTGCAATGACCCATTGTCACAAATGATGGCTTCTATTGATTGTGCAGCATACCCTGGGATGGCCTTGGATGTAATATGGCTGGTAGTGAGAGGAAACGCCAACCGGATGTTTCACATTTATACATCCAGTGAAATATCTGTCTCATCTATCTGTGGCTAAATGGTAAATGGTTTCCATAATTAATACACTCCAGAAGTGGAATTGCCGGTTCACCTCCAAAATAAAAGTACCCCATTGAAACCGAAGCAAACAGATACGATACAAATAATGGATAAATGCCATAATTGGACTGGATAATGCTAAAGGTTGGAATGTCATTACATAAATTCAACAAAAGACAATAAATAATTAATTTAACAATAAACAGTTGAAAACCCACTGTAGATGTACTAGACTGCATATAGTGCTGAGGAGGAATTCCGCAGACCCTTCGTGTCTGGAAGTAATTTAACCATTCATGGTAGCGATTGGCGCTCTGTAGAATTGATATTTTCTCGTGTCAATTAACTCATGGCATTCCTGGATTCCAATTTAATCAACAAATACGATAGTCAGTTGAAAAAAAAAAGTTAAGGGTACAAGACTGTGTACATATCCCTACATATCCCATCAAGCCAAGCGGGGAGAGGCTGCCCGTTGTCACAGTTCCAAGACCAGTCAGAAACCTTCAGCTAATCCTACGCCAATGCCCCTGGTGGATCTCAAAACAGAACTTTGATCTGCAATGATATCCTTCGCCACCATTGTCTTATGACGCGACCAGTTATGACTATTCAACAAATCAATAAATAATTTTCACGTTTATTTCCAGCTAATTTCTTAGTTACGTGATTGTATGTCTAGCAAAGAAGTTTTGAAGTTTAGGGTGCAGTATTTATGAAGTTTGGCAAAGATGACAAAAACTAGCGTAGTTCAGTGAAGGAATCCAGGGAAAACAAGCTCGGGACAGGCTATAGCTGGGGTCACATGCGCACTAAGCTAATTCAGGTCAGATTTTTTTTTAACCTTTATTTAACTAAGCAAGTCAGTTAAGAACAAATTCTTATTTATAATGAGGGCCTACAGGGGAACAGTGGATTAACTAGCATTTTCAGGTGCAGAATGACAGATTTTTACCTCGTCAGCTCTGGGATTCGGTTTCTGGCCAAACGCTCTAACCACTAGGCTACCTGCCGATTTTCATTTTTATGCCCTCAAACCTGCCCTTCCTGAGTAAGCTCCTTGAACGTGCTGTTTCTAGCCAATTCCAAAAACATCTCACCACTCACAACCAACTCAAGCCCTCCCAATCGGGTTTCAGAGCTAGACACAGCACCGAGACTGCCCCGGTAATCATCACCAATGACCTTCTCGTGAATTCTGACTCTGGGGCTACCAGCGTCCTCCTACCGCTGGACCTCAGTGCAGCATTCGTCATGGTCAGCCACACCATCCTGCTGGAACGCATGGAGAAGCTCCTGTGCCTGTCAGACACTGTCCTGGACATCTCACTGATCCTGGACATCTCACTGATCGCTACCAGTTAGTAGTCATCTGTCCTAGTAGTTCAGACACATTTGTGGTTCAACAGGGGTCCCACAAGGCTTGATCCCGGGGCCCTTACTGTTTTGTATCTACATGCTGCCACTGGGAAACATCTTGCTGAAACATGTACTGGGCTTTCACTTTCATGCTGATGACACTCAGCTGTATGTCTCCACAAGCACTGACACTGCCAATGCCACTGCACTCCTGATGAGCTGCCTGCAGGACACCATAGCGTGGATGCAGTTAAGTTTATATTGTGGCAAGCACAACATTACAGTTGGAACTTAATTTGACCAACTAAAATGTTGAATTAAACAAAACACATGTTGCATATTTAGAGAACTGGTTTAAACTATCACAAAAGTTTTGAATAGGCTAGGCCTATATTGAAGCAATTACCAACAAAGGCAAGTGTTTACTGTAGGCATACCCAACAAATGATAGCAATAGGCTAATGTTATTTATTTTCCAACATGCCTACTGTTAAAATACATACAGAGTAACATTTTTAAAGACAGTTCGAATTCAACCCCATTGAACACCTTTGGGATGAATTGGAATGCCGACTGCGAGCCAGGCCTAATCACCCAACATCAGTGCCCGACCTTACTAATGCTCTCGTGGCTGAATGGAAGAAGTCCCCGCAGCAATCTTCCAACATCTCGTGGAAAGCCTTCCCAGAAGAGTGGAGGTTGTTATAGCAGCAAAGGGGGGGACCAACTCCATATTAATGCCCATGATTTTGGAATGAGATGTTCGATGAGCATGTGTCCACATACGTTCGGTCATGTAGTGTATGTGAAAATTAAGCATTTTTATGTTTTGTACTAAAAAAGAGGAAGATAATTTTTCCAATGATATCATTGGTGTGCTTTGTGGGATTTTAACCAATTATGAGTAGGCATTTCCTACTAATTGCCTACTAATTGGTTGATGATGTCATTGGAAACACCTATCTTCATCTATCATTTTTACTACAAAACATGGAAACGTGCCATTTTAACAAATGTTGATGTTGGGGTGCTGCTGGAGATGATGAATATGAAGTTGTAAAGTGGCGAAATGTTCCTTTAATTTAGCCAAAAAAAATGTCTCAACACTATGAAACAATTTTTTTTTTAGCATATTTAGTTTCGATTCTTAAATAGCCATATAATATAATAATGATATACAATAATAGTAATGACAAAACAAATGATAATAAATACTAAAATAACTAAATTAAAGTTAGAAACTTGTATCAAACCTAAATAGCGAGTTGCACACTTGGGAGTCCATTTGGCCGTGCTGACGTTCTTCTCATCTTTCTTCACAACAATATTAAAACTTGTCTCTGGAGGACATTCCCCTTGTCGGCTTCTTTTCACTGTACTCTAACTTCTCTAACTTTTACTTCAATGAAAAAGGACTACATCTTCGCAATCAACCGTAGCCTAGGCCAAGGCTCCTTTCACTCTCCCTCTCAACTGCTTGTTATCTGTGTCAGTTAATTGCAACTCAATAAAACGTATAGCTGTCCAGCTGAAACTGGTTACGGCTTTTCACCTCATGTAGCACCTGCTGCTGAGGAGAGGTGAACAGCCGTAACCAGTTTCAGCTGGACAGCTATACGTTTTATTGAGTTGCAATTAACTGACACGGATAACAAGCAGTTCTCATCACCTCACACAGTCAGTAAATATATTTTAATTGCACATACCCGAGACCTTGGCAATTATATCAGACCCACCAAGATCCAAGACAAAAGTCTGCATCACCCTCTGTAGCGCCTTTCGATTGAGGGCGGTGCAGTTGCCATACCAAGCAGTGATGCAGCCATTAAAGATGCTCTCAATGGTGCCGCTGTATAACATTTTGAGGAACTGAGGGTCCATGTCAAATCTTTTCAACCTCCTGAGGGGGAAGAGGTTGAGCCTTCTTCACAGCTGTGCTGGTGTGAGAGGACCATGTTATTTGAAGCTCTCGACGGGTGTGAGAGGACCATGTTACTCCATTCCAGCCCCATCGATGGGGTGTACCCGCCCCTCCGTTTCCTGTTGTAACGCCCAGGCCTGAGATGACAGGCTGGAGCGTGTTGGTTTCGTTTTGGTGTAGGGTTTGTGTGTTCTAGGGTGTCTATTTCTATGTTGGGATAATGGTTCCCAATTAGAGGCAGCTGAGTCTCGTTGTCTCTAATTGGGAACCATATATATGTTTGGGAGTTGCACTTTAGTTTCGTGGGTTATTGTTTATGTCATGCTTATCGTGTTTATGTTAGGGTTAGCGTGTTCTGCCATTCGTGTATAGTTTAGGTTCTGCCATTCGTGTATAGTTTAGGTTCTGCCATTCGTGTATAGTTTAGGTTCTGCTATTCTTGTTTAGTTAGGTTTCGCCAGTCGTGGTTAGTTAGGTTTCGCCAGTCGTGGTTAGGTTTAGATCTCTGTGTTGAGTTTAGGATTTAGCGTTAGGGTTCACGTCTTGTTCATCATTTTCTTGTTTTGTTCCGTCTCGTCCCGTCTTTGAATAAATATGTATTCTGGCTACATCGCTGCGTCTTGGTCTGTCCCGAAGGAAGAGAATCATGACAGAATAACCCACCAACCGAAGACCAAGCAGCGAGAGACCCGGGAGTATTGGACCAGGGAACAGCTCATTGGGACTTGCCTGGCACGGAGGTCCGTAAGGCAGCCCCAAGAAACTTTTTTTGGGGGGGGGCACACGAGGAGGTTGGCCGGTTCAGGAGGGACTCCTGAGCCAACTCCTCGTGCTCTGTGGAGAGAGCGTTGGGGAGAGCGTCGCACCGAAGGGACACCGTGCTATGCAGTGTTGCGCACGGTTTCCCCTATAGGGATTCAGAGGCCGGTGCGAGAGATTCCCGCTCCACTCATCAGTCGGGCGAAACTGAGTGTTCAGCCAGGAAGAGTGGTGCCAGCTCTGCGCGCTAAGTCTCCAGTGCGCCTCCTGGGACCCGGATATCCTGCCCCGGTTCTGCGTGCGGTGTCTCCGGCGTGTCCACAGCCCAGTGCGAGAGATCCCAGCGCCACTCATTGGTCGGGCCGAGGTCAGTGTGCTACCTGGTAGAGTGGTGCCAGCTCTGCGCGCAAGGTCTCCAGTGCGCCTTTTGGGTCCTAGATATCCTGTGGTCCTACGGGCAGAATCTCCGGTGCGAATCCACAGCCCAGTCCGAGAGATTCCAGCTCCACTCACCCGTGAGGCCAGGGTTAGTGAGCTAGCTGGAGGTATGATGTCGGCTCTCCGTATCAGGTCCCCAGTCCGGGTGGAGGTTTCAACACGTCCAGTCCCTGTTCCATGCTCCCAGACTCCTGTTCCACGCTCCAAGATCCCTGTTCCACGCTCCAAGATCCCTGTTCCACGCTCCAAGATCCCTGTTCCATGTTCCAAGACCCCAGTCCGTGTGGTGGTTTCTACACGTCCAGTCCCTGTTCCACGTGCCAGGTCCACAGTGCGTCTTCAGAGTCCAGTACGTCCTGTTCCGGCTCCGCGCACCAAGCTCCCCGTGCGCTCAGAGAGTCCAGCATGTCCTGTCCCGGCTCCGCGCACCAAGCTCCCCGTGCGCTTAGAGAGTCCAGCACGTCCTGTCCCGGCTCCGCGCACCAAGCTCCCCGCGCGCTCAGAGAGTCCAGCACGTCCTGTTCCGGCTCCGCGCACCAAGTTCCCGTGCGCTCAGAGAGTCCAGCACGCCCTGTTCCGGCTCCGCGTGCACTCAAGCTCCCCATGCGCCAGAGAGCCCAGTTCGGCCTGTTCCGCTCCCGCACCAGAGTGCGTCCCGAGCCCAGTTCGGCCTGTTCCCGCTCCCCGCACCAGAGTGCGCGTCCCGAGTCCAGTACGACCAGTTCCTGCTCCACGCACCAGAGTTCCAGTGAGCATCACGAGTCCAGTACTGCCAGTTCCTGCTCCACGCACCAGAGTTCCAGTGAGCATCACGAGTCCGGTACTGCCAGTTCCTGCTCCACGCACCAGAGTTCCAGTGAGCATCACGAGTCCGGTACTGCCAGTTCCTGCTCCACGCACCAGAGTTCCAGTGAGCATCACAAGTCCAGTACGACCAGTTCCTGCTCCACGCACCAGAGTTCCAGCGAGCATCATGAGTCCAGTACGGCCAGTTCCTGCTCCACGTACCAGAGTCCCCGTGAGCATCGTGGGTCCGGTAAGGCCAGGTCCTGCTCCACGCATCAGAGTTCCGGTGAGCATCAGGAGTCCAGTACGGCCAGTTCCAGCCCCACGCACCAGAGTTCCCGTGAGCATCATGAGTCCAGTACGCCCAGCTTCTGCTCCACGCACCAGAGTTCCAAAAAATGGTTCAGGGCCTCCGGTGCGTGACTTCAGACCAGCACGGCCAGCACCGGAGCCCCCACCTGGGACAAGGGGACCCACCCAAAGACCCCCCCACGGACTTTTGGGCACGTCCGAGTCCGCGCTTTGGGTATTGTAACGCCCAGGCCTGAGATGACAGGCTGGAGCGTGTTGGTTTCGTTTTGGTGTAGGGTTTGTGTGTTCTAGGGTGTCTATTTTTATGTTGGGATAATGGTTCCCAATTAGAGGCAGCTGAGTCTCGTTGTCTCTAATTGGGAACCATATATATGTTTGGGAGTTGCACTTTAGTTTCGTGGGTTATTGTTTATGTCATGCTTATCGTGTTTATGTTAGGGTTAGCGTGTTCTGCCATTCGTGTATAGTTTAGGTTCTGCCATTCGTGTATAGTTTAGGTTCTGCCATTCGTGTATAGTTTAGGTTCTGCTATTCTTGTTTAGTTAGGTTTCGC
Organism: Brachymystax lenok tsinlingensis; assembly: GCA_030435695.1. Lineage (NCBI taxonomy): Eukaryota > Metazoa > Chordata > Actinopteri > Salmoniformes > Salmonidae > Brachymystax > Brachymystax lenok. Next base: position 14,230,690 of record CM059796.1, read on the forward strand.
CAGTCGTGGTTAGTTAGGTTTCGCCAGTCGTGATTAGGTTTAGATCTCTGTGTTGAGTTTAGGATTTAGCGTTAGGGTTCACGTCTTGTTCATCGTTTTCTTGTTTTGTTCCGTCTCGTCCCGTCTTTGAATAAATATGTATTCTGGCTACATCGCTGCGTCTTGGTCTGTCCCGAAGGAAGAGAATCATGACACCTGTAGTCCACGATCAGCTCCTTTGTCTTGCTGACATTGAGGGAGATGTTGAGGAAGAGGTTGTTGTCCTGGCATATCACTGTCAGGTCTCTGACCTCCCTGTAGGCTGTCTCATCGTCGTCGGTGATCAGGCCTACCACTGTCGTGTCGTCAGCAAACCTGTTGATGGTGTTGGAGATGTGCGTGGACACATAGTTTGGGTGAACAGGGAGTACAGGAGGGGACAAAGCACACACCCCTAAGGGACCCTCGTGTTGAGGGTCAGCGTGGCAGATGTGTTGTTACCTACCCTCACCACCTAGGGCCGGTGAGAAAAGTCCAGGATCAGAAAGTCCAGGATTCAGTTGCAGAGGGAGGTGTTCAGTCTGAGGGTCCCGAGCTTGGTGATAAGCTTAGAGGGAACTATTGTGTTGAACGCTGAGCTGTACTCAGTTAACAGCATTCTTACATTGGCATTCCTCTTGTCCAGGTGGGAGAGAGCAGTGTGGATGCAATAGAGATTGCATCATCTGTGGATCTGTTGGGACTGTATTCGAAATGGAGTGGGTCCAGTGTATCTGGAATGATGGTGTTGATATGTGCCATGACCAGCCTTTCAAGAAAGCATGGTTACAGATGTGAGTGCTACAGGACGATTGTTGTTTAGGCAGGTTACATAGGAACATGGACAATGGTGTTCTCCTTGAAACATGTTTGGATTACAGACTGGGACAAGGAGATGTTGAAAACCTCAGTGAAGACACTTGCCAGCTGGTCAGCGCATGGTCTGAGAACGCGTCCTGGTATTCCGTCTGGCCCAGCAGCCATGCGAGTGTTAACCTGTTTAAAAATCTTATCGGCCATGGAGAGCGAGGTCACACAGTCGTCCGGGACAGCAAGAGCTGTAATCCATGGCTTTTGGTTAGGGGTACGTATGTTTGGTCACTGTGGGGACTTATTGATAAAACGCGTGACTGATGTGGTAAACTCCTCAATGTTATCGGATGAATCATTGAACATATTCCAGTCTGTGCTAGCGACGCAGTCATGTAGCTTAAGTGTCTGCTTCGTCGGACCACTTCCGTACTAAACGCGTCACTGGTACTTCCTGTTTGAGTTTTTGCTTGTAAACAGGAAGCAGGAGGATGGAGTCATTGTCTGATTTGCCGAAGGGAGGATGAGGTAGGGCCTTGTATGCGTTTCTGTGGGTAGCATAAAAGTGGTCCAGTGCTAGTGCCTCTTGTGGCGCAGGAGTCGTGTTGCTCACTGGAAACACTGCCTCCGGGTGAGCGTTTTCTTGTTTGTTTATGGCCCTGTACAGCTTGAGACTTCTGGACACTTCCTTCACACTTGAAGCAGTGCACCAGTTATTGTTTACAAAGAAGGCACACAAACCATGGAGAAACTCTTGAGTATTACAGTGTGTCCATATCGCCATCGACCAAGTTAATGAAAAACATAGAATATTACAGCTTTTCACGTCCCGTTGTTAGGAAACTTTTGAACGGAGCACATCCATCTTGTTCTCAAGTGACTGGAAATTTGCCAATAAAATGGGAGTGTTGTACGATTTTCTCTGCGTCTGAGTCTAACAAGGACTCAAGCCCTCCTTCCGCATCTTGTGGCGCTTGGGCATCCCGAACAATGGGGTAGGGTCCGGGGTTAAAAAGGGAAGTGGACAGGAGGTCTCTCCAGCACCTCGACCAACACAACCGGGGTTACCTCCACCCGTCCCGTCCGGAGCTAGCTCCAGTGGGATGCGTCTCTCTCTTCGAACCGTGCCAGGAGTTCCTCCTACAACTGGACCTATACCTGGCTACAGTTCACCCAGCTCCCTCAGGAAGGGAGAGAGTATCTGCCCTCGTCTCCTGCCTCTCGGGGAGAGCTCTGGAGTGGGCCAACGCCGTGTGGAGAGAGGAAGACGAGGTGTTGGACACTTTGAGGAACTACTTTTTCATTTGAGGCAGGGGACGAGGAGCGCACAGGATTTCGCGCTGGAGTTCTGGACTTGGCTGCTGGAGCCGGATGGAACGACAGGGCCCTCATTGACCCTTATAGATGCAGCCTGCCCGAGGACGTCCGACGGGAGTTGGCCTGCGGGGATGCCACCATTAACTTTGACCAACTAGTAGATCTGTCCATCCGGTTGGATAACCTGCGGTTACCCGTGGACGTCCTGAGTGGGCTCTGTCTCCCAGTACTCCCGCTCCGGTGCCCATGGAGTTGGGAGGGGCTGCTCGTAGGGAGGCTGGAGGAAGGGCTTTCACTTGCACCATCTGTGGCCGCAGAGGACACACTGCCGGTCGGTGCCGGGTTGGTCCTTCTGGGAATCAAGGCAGCAGGCAGGGCACTCTGGTGTCACACCAGGTGAGTATGCACCACTCTCATCCAGAGTCCTCTGTTGTTCATCTGTTTGTACCTGTCTGTTTCCCTGAGTTTTCCCCGCATTCTCAGTATAAGGCGCTAGTCGATTCAGGCGCAGCTGGGAATTTTATTGACAGAGTGTTAGCCCTTAGTTTAGGGATACCCATTATACCTGTGGTTAGACCTTTCCCGGTTCACGTTCTGGATAATCGACCATTAGGGTCAGGGCTAATCAAGGAGGCCACCATCTCCCTGTTCATGGAGACGCAGGGGGGTCACGAGGAGAGAACCAGTCTCTTTCTCATTGATTCTCCTGCGTTTCCCGTGGTACTAGGCCTTCCTTGGTTGGCTCGTCATAACACCACCATTTCCTGGCAACAGAGGGCTCTCACATGGTGGTCGCAAGAGTGCTCGGGGAGGTGTGTAGGAGTTTCCGTTGGTGCTACCACGGTGGAAAGTCCAGGCCAGGTCTCCACCGTGCACATCCCCCCAGAATATGCCGATTTGGCTCTCGCCTTCTGTAAAAGGAAGGCGACTCAATTACCACCCCATCGACAGGGGGATTGTGCGATAAATCTCCTGGTAGATGCTGCACTTCCCAGGAGTCACGTGTATCCCCTGTCGCAAGAGGATACAGCGGGCTATGGAAACATATGTCTCCGAATCCCTGGGACAGGGGTACATTCGGCCCTCCACTTCACCTGCCTCCTCATGTTTCTTTCTTGTGAAGAAGAAGGATGGAGGTCTGCGCCCGTGCATTGACTATAGAGGTCTCAATCAAATCACGGTGAGGTACAGCTACCTGCTATCTCTTATCGCCATGGCGATTGAGTCAATGCACGGGGCGCGCTTCTTCACTAAACTGGATCTCAGGAGTGCGTACAACCTGGTGCGTATCCGGGAGGGAGACGAATGGAAAACAGTGTTTAGTACCATCTCAGGTCATTATGAATATCTCGTCATGCCGTACGGGTTGATGAATGCTCCAGCAGTCTTCCAATCCTTTGTAGACGAGATTTTCAGGGATCTGCACGGGCAGGGTGTAGTGGTGTATATCGATGACATTCTGATATACTCCGCTACATGCGCCGAGCATGTGTCCTTGGTGCGCAAGGTACTTGACCTGTACGTTAAGGCTGAGAAATGCCTGTTCTTTCAGCAGTCTCCTTCCTAGGGTATCGCATTTCCACATCAGGGGTGGAGATGGAGAGTGATCGCATTGCAGCCGTGCGTAATTGGCCGACTCCCACCACAGTAAAGGAGGTGCAGCGATTTTTTTTTAGGGTTTGCCAATTACTACCAGAGATTTATCCGGGGTTTTGGCCAGGTGGCTGCTCCCATTACCTCACTGCTGAAGGGGGGTTCTGTACGTCTGCAGTGGTCGGTTGAGGCGGACAGGGCTTTTGGGCATCTGAAGGCTCTGTTTACCTCGGCTCCCGTGCTGGCCCATCCGGATCCCTCTTTGGCAATCATAGTGGAGGTGGACGCGTCCGAGGCTGGGATTGGAGCCGTTCTCTCTTGGAGCCGTTCTCTCACGCCACCGAAGCTCCGCCCCTGTGCTTTCTTCTCGAAGAAGCTCAGCCCGGCGGAGCGGAACTATGATGTGGGGGACCGGGAGTTGTTGGCTGTGGTTAACTTCTGCCGAGGAGACGGTTTTGGAGAGTCTGGCATGCCCAAAGTAAAATGCCTGCCATTCAGGCCCAGAAAATCGGATATGCACATAATTAGTACTATTGGATAGGAAACACTCTGAAGTTTCTAAAAGTGTTAAAATAATGTATGTGAGTATAACACAAGTGATATAGCAGGCAAAAGCCCAAGGTAAATTCATACGGATTTGCAGTTTTTTTTGTAAATGACCTTTTTCTCCATTGTGGCTATTCATTTCTCTGTTATGTAGGACTGCAGTACCTATGGCTTCCACAGGATGTCAACAGTCTTTAGACAAGGTTTCAAAACAATAGGGCTAAAGGGAACAGCATAGAAGAAGATTTACTGAAGGAAGTGGAAATGAGAAATACTTTTTTCGGTCACGAGAACGAGAGCGCACCTCACTTTATTTTCCTTTCTTATCAGTCAGGCTACAATCCGGTTGAAATATTATAGTAAAAATACATAAAATGATACCTAAGGAAACAAAAAATTATGTTTGATTTGTTTGGAGAAATATGATAGGTATAATTTGAACGCGTTCTCTTCACAGTTCTATGGGCGACTCGATGGTGGATTTTATGAACATAACGCGCCAACCAAACGGAGATTTATGGATATAATAAATTACTTTTTCTAACAAAAGAAGCATGGATTGTCTTTGTTGGACACTTGGGAAGCCCTCAGCAGAAGTTCATCCAAAGGTAAGCGATTTTATGCGTTTTGTGAGACGCGTTTGTTATGGATTTATGCTAATGTATAAAATATGAGAGGGGCTATCCTCAAACAATCAAATGTTGTGCTTTCGCCGTAAAGCCTTTTTAAAATCTGACAATGCTGTGATATTGCCAAGAATCAGAGCTTTTGATGACTATGCAACACTTGTATATTGATGAATGTTTAATAATTAAACTTTGGGATTTTGAATTTGGCGCTGTTACATTTTCCCTTAATAGTTAAGGCTTTGAAGGCGTGGAGACATTGGCTTGAGGTGGCTAAACACCCTTTCCTCATCTGGACTGACCACCACAACCTGGAGTACATCCGGGCAGCTAGGAGACTGAATCCTCGTCAGGCAAGGTGGGCCATGTTCTTTACCCGTTTTGTGTTTACCCTGTCTTACAGACCAGGTTTCCGGAATGTAAAGGCAGACGCACTGTCCCGACTGTATGACACAGAGGAACGACCCATGGATCAGACTCCCATTATTCCGGCTTCCTGCCTGGTAGCGCCAGTTGTGTGGGAGCTGGACGCGGACATAGAGCAGGCGTTGCGTACAGAGCCCGCTCCACTGTCGGCCGGTCAGTACGTTCCGTCTGTTGTCCGTGACCAGTTGATCTATTGGGCCCACACGTCACCCTCCTCTGGTCATCCTGGGATCGGTCGGACGGTGCGCTGTCTTACTGCGAAGTACTGGTGGCCCACCTTGGCAAAAGACGTGAGGGTTTATGTTTCCTCCTGTTCGGTGTGCGCCCAGTGTAAGGCTCCTAGACACCTGCCCAGAGGTAAGTTACATCCCTTACCCGTTTCACAACGGCCTTGGTCACACCTGACGGTGGATTTTCTGACAGATCTCCCTCCTTCACAGGGAAACACAACGATCCACCATGATCCGTTTCTCTAAGTCCTGTCGTCTTCTTCCCCTGCCCGGTCTCCCTACGGCCCTGCAAACTGCGGAGGCCTTATTTACACACGTCTTCCGGCACTACGGGATGCCAGAGGATATTAAGTCTGATCGAGGTCCCCAGTTCACTTTGAGAGTCTGGAAGGCGTTCATGGAACAACTGGGGGTCTCGATCAGCCTCACCTCTGGTTTTCACCCGAGTGTAATGGGCAGGTGGAAAGAGTTAACCAGGATGTGGGCAGGTTTCTAAATAAGATTTCCCTATACGCAGATTACATTCTCCTCTATGTAACAGAACCCCAAGCTAGTATTCCTGCTATTCTTGATGTGATTAATATGTTTGGTACCTTCTCGGGATACAGAATAAATTGGAACAAGAGCGAATTAATTCCCATACGGTTGCAAAACACCTCTTGGTTAGAACATCTTCCATTTAAGTTACCTTTAGAAAAATGTACCTACCTAGGAATTGTAGTTACCAAACAATACTCCTCACTATTTAAGGAGAATTTCCCCCCTCTGATGCAAAAACTCAAGGCAAACATACCATTTTGGAGAACTCTCCCAATTTCTCTGCTCGGAAGAAAATGGTCTTCCTCCCACAACTGCTCTACCTATTCCAGAACATCCCAGTATTCATACCTAAGTCCTTTCATAAACAACTGGACTCAATTATCAATCCATTCATCTGGGATTATAAAACACACAGGATAGGTAAAAAACACCTCTGTAAATCCAAGATGGAAGGAGGATTGTCTCTTCCAAATTTTATATTTTACTACTGGGCCGCTAACCTCCGCGCTGTTACGTTTCTGCTGGATGACGCACTTCCTTCTCTATTGGTGCTGTGATTTTATCGCCTGTCAAACTGGAGATGTCACTTTATAGCAACAATCCTATTATACATAGCACAGTCTGAATCTGCAAGCAAATTAAAGTCCACTTTGACCTTAGACCAATATCATTCATGCTCCCTGTTGCCAGGAATCCCTCCTTTGCCCCCTCTAACCTTGATAACACCTTTGAGTGATGGGGAGAGCTAGGGATAAATACCATAGGGGATCTATACAGTGAGGGGGAAAAAAGTATTTGATCCCCTGCTGATTTTGTACATTTGCCCACTGAAAAATAAATTATCAGTCTATAATTTGAATGGTAGGTTTATTTGAACAGTGAGAGACAGAATAACAACAAAAAAATACAGAAAAACACGTGAAAAATTTTATACATTGATTTGCATTTTAATGAGGGAAATAAGTATTTGACCCCCTCTCAATCAGAAAGATTTCTGGCTTCCAGGTGTATTTTATACAGGCAACGAGCTGAGATTAGGAGCACACTCTTAAAGGGAGTGCTCCTAATCTCAGTTTGTTACCTGTATAAAAGATACCTGTCCACAGAAGCAATCAATCAATCAGATTCCAAACTCTCCACCATGGGCAAGACCAAAGAGCTCTCCAAGGATGTCAGGGACAAGATTGTAGACCTACACAAGGCTGGAATGGGCTACAAGACCATCGCCAAGCAGCTTGGTGAGAAGGTGACAACAGTTGGTGCGATTATTCGCAAATGGAAGAAACACAAAAGAACTGTCAATCTCCCTCGGCCTGGGGCTCCATGCAAGATCTCACCTCAGGAGTTGCAATGATCATGAGAACAGTGAGGAATCAGCCCAGAACTACACGGAGGATCTTGTCAATGATCTCAAGGCAGCTGGGACCATAGTCACCAAGAAAACAATTGGTAACACACTACGCCGTGAAGGACTGAAATCCTGCAGTGCCCGCAAGGTCCCCCTGCTCAAGAAAGCACATATACATGCCCGTCTGAAGTTTGCCAATGAACATCTGAATGGTTCAGAGGACATCTGGGTGAAAGTGTTATGGTCAGATGAGACCAAAATGGAGCTCTTTGGCATCAACTCAACTCGCCGTGTTTGGAGGAGGAGGAATTCTGCCTATGACCCCAAGGAAACCATCCCCACCATCTCCATCAAACATGGAGGTGGAAACATTATGCTTTGTGGGTGTTTTTCTGCTAAGGGGACAGGACAACTTCACCGCATCAAAGGGACGATGGACAGGGCCATGTACCGTCAAATCTTGGGTGAGAACCTCCTTCCTCAGCCAGGGCATTGAAAATGGGTCGTGGATGGGTATTCCAGCATGACAATGACCCAAAACACACGGCCAAGGCAACAAAGGAGTGGCTCAAGAAGAAGCACATTAAGGTCCTGGAGTGGCCTAGCCAGTCTCCAGACCTTAATCCCATAGAAAATCTGTGGAGGGAGCTGAAGGTTCGAGTTGCCAAACGTCAGCCTCGAAACCATAATGACTTGGAGAAGATCTGCAAAGAGGAGTGGGACAAAATCCCTCCTGAGATGTGTGCAAACCTGGTGGCCAACTACAAGAAACGTCTGACCTCTGTGATTGCCAACAAGGGTTTTGCCACCAAGTAGTAAGTCATGTTTTGCAGAGGGGTCAAATACTTATTTCCCTCATTAAAATGCAAATCAATTTATAACATTTTTCACATGCGTTTTTCTGGATTTTTTTGTTGTTATTCTGTCTCTCACTGTTCAAATTAACTTACCATTAAAATTATAGACTGATACAAAATCAGCACGAGATCAAATACTTTTTTCCCTCACTGTATTTGCCAGGATCCGGTACCTCTCGTGGCATAAAACCAAATTTTCACTGTTTGCAATGTAAATTCGTAATTCAAAATTGTTAGATATTACTTGTTAGATATTACTGCACTGTCGGAGCTAGAAACACAAGCATTTCAATACACTCGCAATAACATCTGCTAAACATTGCCAACAAGGGTTTTGCCACCATGTACTAAGTCATGTTTTGCAGAGGGGTCGAATACTTATTTCCCTTATTAAAATGCAATTCCATTTCTAACATTTTTCACATGAGTTTTTCTGGATTTTTTTTTTGTTATCCTGTCTCTCACTGTTCAAATAAACCTACCATTAAAATTATAGTCTGATCATTTCTTTGTCAGTGGGCAAACGTACAAAATCATCAGGGGATCAAATACTTTTTTCCCTCACTGTATATAGAAAGGACCTTTGCCTCATTTGAGTTGCTGAGGGAAATGTATAATCTTCCCAGAAGTAACTTCTTCAGATACCTACAGATTAGAGACTATGTTAGAAAACATCTTCCGACATTTGAGAATGCTAAACCTTCCATGTACGACAGATGCATAAAAATATGCCCCACTTCAGACAAACTGATATCTCGTCTATATGACGCTTTTCAATCTGTTAGCACACCTTCTACAGATGCCATTAAGGCAAAATGGGAGGAAGAACTAGGGACTGACATTTCTGTGGCAGACTGGGAAGATAGCTTGCAGTATATCCACATCTGCTCCATTAACTCCAGACATCGTCTCATACAATTCAAGGTATTACACAGATTACACTATTCCAAAACTAAGCTGCATAGGATATTTCCTGACACATCCCCTATGTGTGATAAGTGTCATGCTGCGCAGGGTACACTACTCCACTGCTTTGCCCTATGCCCTAACTTGTATGGCTATTGGTGTGGAATTTTTAGGATCCTCTCTGAAGTTCTGGAGACTTCAATTGACCCAGACCCGCTTCTGATAATCCTGGGAGTGTCTGATTCCCTAAATGGATTAACCAACCCCCCAAAACAACTAATCCCTTACAGTTTCATTTCCCTCTTTCTTTCTACCTGTCCTTGTTCTTTTTGTCTTATTTTGTATTATTTACTTTGTACCTAGAACTCTGGACCTTGTTGTTTCTGTCTGCTCTTTTATGTTTAGATAAGAATTGCACACTTGTCTTTTATACCTTTACACCATTCTTGTGTGTGTTCAATAAAAACAATTGAACAGAAAAGACCTGGGACATGACCCTGGAAGTATGACTTAGGATGAGGTCACTTGCACATTGTTATCTTTGGAACCCCCTTCCCAGAATCTGTAGCTTCTGCACATGTGCAGGATTCTCTGCTTTATGCACAGTGTTTGCTCTACTTGTTCGGCTGCCCAGAAAACAAGCTATTCTGGTGAATGGTGCTTGTTTAGAAAAGTCGTAAGGTTGTTTAATAAAGTTGAATAAAAGGGCTTTTTCGGAGTGGCTGTCAATATAATAGCGTAAAATAACGTTACTGTAAGACAAAAACACGACCTCATTTCTTATGAAATGTTTTGATAATTGTGCGAATGGTTGCCTTTTTCTCTCATGCGGCCAAAACTCAACAGCACTAGGCAAAATATATGCTTAGATTGAAACAAAACACAGGTATGCTACAGTTTGTTACCACCATCTGCTGCAAAATTCACTCACTGTACATAATGTACTGTATATCAAAACAACACTGTACTTTACTTAGAAACAACACTGTACATAACTCAAGAAGATCTAAATGCATATGGAAAATTCCACAGTAACAGAGTGACACTGAGACTCAGACTTTTCACTTTAAAATGTATGTCAAACAAAAACCAATGATTGCAAAGTTAAACAAACCATACAACTTTACACACAAGGACTATTTTTAACAATTTCCACAGAAATATTTACAAAAATAAATGTACTTGAAGAAGATTCGTAACAGAATGGTTTATGCTGTTTGTGCCGTCATTCTGTTACCAAACGTTGTGCATTTCTTTACTTGAGAACTACTGCATAGGGTTGCAAAGGGTCGGAAACTTTCTGGTAAATTTCCATGGGAAGTTTTGCTTAAATTCATCAAAAACGTTAACTTATAACAGTGAACCTTTTTTGTGGGATACACAAGGCAATTCTAGGTCTTGTGACATATTTTGGTTAAACTATCCCCAATTCAATGGAATTGCAATCCGCTGCTTGCACAGTGCATTCTTCCATCACATGTGCAGTGCACTCTTCCATAACATGTACAGCTGATTCTCATGATCTTGCACACTAATGAGATGCTATTGAGCCCACCCTACTACACTGTCTGAGCCAAGGACTACATGCTTTCTGGTAAGTTTTGATTACAATACTGGGTAGGGTGAATATATTTTATACGACATACATGATTTTGTGTTAACTAGTAAATAGTAGCCTACAGCAAAGTGTGTTTTAAATCATTTCTAACTTGTTAACAATTTCTGCTAGTTCGTTTTTTCTACCATTTGGGTTTAAGCTTGCTTGAGCCTGCTAACTGAGGAGTGTTAATTCACCTGTTTCCATACATGTTTCATTTTAAAACATTTATCTTACAAAGGAGTTGTTTAATCTAACTGCTTAACTATTTATCTGTACATGGAATTGTATTTGTTGTTTTTTTTACAATTTTTTTCCTAATCTTTACAAGAAAATGCCACGGTCACTATCTGATGTGTGGAGACATTTCACTGCAGCTAATGTAGAAGGAAAATCTGTGTACATTTGCAAATATTGTGCCAAGTCATATCTGAAGAATGCAACAAAGATGCAGAATCATCTGTCCAAGTGCACAAAGTTCCCTCAGCGCTTCACAACAAGCAACCTCTGACAAAAGTCCCTCTACTTCTATTTGAGGTGAAAATGATGAATCAGACACCTTATCGATAGCAAAAGCTCATGGTCCTCCTGGAATCAGAAGTTTTTTTGACTCAATGGAAGAACGTAGTCAGAGAAAGGCTGATGATGAATGTCTTGCTCGAGCTGTGTATGCAACTGGTTCACCTCTGATGCTCACAGGCAATGTGTATTGGAAGAGATTTCTGAATGTTCTTCGCCAAGCATACACCCATCCAACCAGACATGCTTAATTTACTAATTTGCTGGATGCAGAGTTCAAGTCAAGGTCAAGCAAATCATAGAGAAAGCAGACTGTATTGCAATCATCTCTGATGGGTGGTCGAATGTTTGTGGTCAAGTGTCACACGAATTTTGCGATCTCAATGGTTGAACTCAACTATTACTTATGCTTTGAATAATTCCCAGAGGTTGTAAGTCTCTGGTTAATGATGAATTAGACAAAGTCCCAATCTGCAATAGATTCCTACCCACCGTGCTTTCCTAGCCACCGTGCTTTTACACCTGCATTGCTTGCTGTTTGGGGTTTTAGGCTGGGTTTCTGTACAGCACTCTGTGACATCAGCTGATGTAAGGGGGGCTTTATAAATAAATTTGATTTGATTTGATTTGATTTGATTTGAAAAATTGGTGGCCATCCGGACAAATTTGAGGATTTTTGAGCCCGACAACGAGCCATCCTCAACAAGGTTGGAAAGTGACAGTGAAGATGAGGCCTCAGTCTGATGTTCAAGAGGTGGACATTGAGGAGGTCCAGGGAGAAGACATGGAAGCCTGAGAGGAAGACAATCAAGGCTTTAGTTTCTAGACTTTAGTTTCTATCATTTTATAGATGTATGTTGAAAACATTTTTGGGAGATGCGATGGATCAATGGGGATAATTCAATATTCCATTTCTTTTGTTGTTCAGTGAAATCATCCCATGTGAAGAGTCAACTAATTTAATTAAAGTTCAATTCGTAACTAAATCGTTTTTTTTTTTATTTCTATTGGAAGGATTTAATAATTTGCAATTATGTCTACTTATGATAAGGTAAAAGGTTTATGTTTCTGTCTCCATATGATATGGTAAATATATCCAATGCAAAAAACATCTACATTTAAATGGTAGTAATATTAATTTGCATATATTTCCATTAATTCCCACATATTCCCATTAATTCCAATATGTTCCCGTTAATTCCCACGGAAAGTTTCCACCTCTGAATATTCCCCCCAAATGTGCAACCCTAATTACTGCACCAAACACCTTAGTTAGATGTAAAATTGTGCAACTGAAACATCTTCTGCAAAAACATCAAAATTAATTACAGATTTCTTACACTTATCTTAGATTCATTCTGGGGATTTTGAAGAAGTGAAATGGGTTTCTGCGTCTACAGTGTCTCATGGGGGACAAACATCATTAACCAAACACGGAATCGGTCAGGAAACACACCTCCAAGACTGAAATCTCATTTTTCTAACTAGCAAAAGAAAAACACTTGCCAATCGGCGTGTTCAGTTGCTCTTCAAGGTCAATAACCTGTCCCTCATTTTAAGATCAACCCTGTTATGTGAACTGAACTCTTGTTTTAATATGGTGAAACTATTCCTTTTTTTGTATATATATATTTTTCAAAATAAACATTGAATATCTAATAGTACAATAATAGTGTAAAATCAGGTGAGATAGTTTTACTCTTTTTGTCAATTTTCTGGTGTTTTGGGGTGGAAAACTGAGCGGGTCCAGCATTACACGTAAACCCTGTTACCCATAGATGGATAGGCTAGAAATGTAAAAAAAAACCAAAACTAGTGGATTTATGGCTGATTTCAGATGAAATCGTCAACCATGTTACTTTATTTGGCATTTTATAGATGAGTTAGCTGACAACATTACAAACGATGTACACTTCAATGGGGCAAAAATCTGTGTGTTGTTGTGATTCTGGATGGCTAGATAGCTAACAACAATGACAAGAAGCTGCCATGTGGGGACTCGTAGGTGGCTTGTTTCAGCTAGTTTTTTTATCTTGTTCTTGATACCATATCTTGTTTGAGGTGTTTTGATTGATGTCACGTCTATGCTAATATGGCAAAAATTCACTAGCTAGCTAACAAACAACTCTAATGATGTATTTGAGAGACAACAAGTGCTCATTGAGCACATTTATTAATGTTTTCAATAAACAATTGAGACGGAATATAGTTTGTCAACAATCCAAGCCAACCGCGTCTGTTTTGCCCCAGAGTTACGCACGTGTCGGTAAACAACCAACCCGTCTATGGGCACTTACTATAGTCCTTTTTTTCTATAACCTCTTGAGATTAATTAAAACATTAATTAAATGTATAAAATACAAATACAGAAGCACAAATTAATTGGAGATAAGCCCATATTTTATCCTCTGATATGCTGTGGACATAATCACATGAGTATTGATAGGCTGTTTGTTATTTGCAGTGGAGAGGATGGAGGAGATGGGAAAGAGTGTATTGCAGAAGGAAGAAAAAGGTGACTGACCTGGATGACGTAAAGTAAAGGCCTACATTATGATTAGTCATGTCATTGAGACAGAGCACACTGACTTATTCTGACCTCAGCCCTATAGATTTAGAGTACACATCCATATGTGTTGCAATTCTGAGGCTCCTAACTGGTTCCCTTGTTTTGTCCTCCATAGGATGGGGTTCCACATGCCCCCCTTCTCATCAGTCCCTCACCTCCATCTCCACGTCACCACTCCTACCAGTCAGATGAGCATCAGGCCACTCAGTCACTACGGGCCGCAATCCTATTGGTTCATTACCGTGAGTGGAGCAGTAACCCCTCCCACTTCACCATTGGGGGTTCTTCATTTTTGTGTCTTTATGTTTACCATATTCAAATGTGTCTTTGCTCTATTGTAGATGGACAGAGTGCTTCAGCAGCTGAGGACCCATAACCAGGTCAAATAAGAATATACCTGGTTTAGCAAGACACAACAGCACTGGGCTTCCCAGATCCATGTCACAACTCTTACATGGCTGGCAGTGGCTGCATTCCCGCCTTATACTTGAGATGCATGGTCAATAATCTGAAGGACTGGTGAAGTTCTATTTATGTGTTTTTAGTAAGCCTCTGTATTTTTGTAAATTCTGATGGGGTGTTACAATATACATGTATTATTATACACTAAGGAACAGTACACTAAGGGGGGGGCTTGTCCAACTCAAGGTGTCAACAACAACAAAAATGCACCGCTCTCCCCAATGTAAAAAATATATGACACTCCCCTTGTACTGTAAAAAAACTGCACCCCCTCCCCCCTCATAGAATTAACTCTAAAGAATGTTTACGACCAGAAATAACAATAACTGTAGTGACCTTTTGTTTATAAACGTGGATATTCATGCTTTTCTGGCACAGCCGATGACACGCAGGGCTACGGGCCAGAAGGTTCAGCTACCACCACGGACGAGCTCACTCTCCCTGCCTGGTTCATTAGGCCTAGACTAGGATCAAAGCTGGCTGCCGACAATGATCAGCTAGGGGGAAATCTGATTTTCTACATTTTGATGCCATAATTATAATTATATAAAATACACTGAGTGTACAAAAGAACACCTTCCTAATATTGAGTTGCCCTCAGAACAATTAGTCGGAGCATGGATTCTACAAGGTCTCAAAAGCGTTCCTCAAGGATGGTGGCCCATGTTGACTCCAATGCTTCCCTCAGTTGTGTCAAGTTGGCTGGATGTGCATTGGGTGGTGGACCATTCTTGATACACAGAAGAAACTGTTTAATGTGAAAAACCCAGTAGCATTGCAGCTCTTCACACAAACCGGTGCGGCTGGCACCTACTACCATACCCCGTTCAAAGGCACTTAAATCTTTTGTCTTGCCCATTCCCTCTCTGAATGGCACACATACACAATCCATGTCTCAAGGCTTAAAAATCCTTCTTGAACCTGTCTCCTCCCCTCCTCCTTCATCTACACTGAGATGAAGTAGATTTAACAACTGCCATCAATACGGGATCATAGCTTTCACCTGGATTCACCTGGTCAGTCTATGTCATGGAAAGAGCAGGTGTTCTTAATGTTTTGTACATTTTTGTAACATTTTTGCAAAACATTTTCCACCAACAGGTTTCTGTGCCAATGCACCACACAACCAATAAACAAAGCATACCGACTTTGGGCGCTTCAATATCATGGTTTGCGTTTTCAACGCCACAATAAATAGACTATGTCAATCTCGACAAACAGAAAATACATCCCTCCCTACCTTGTAGGCCTACCCAGTATTGAAGGCTTGGCTTGACAATCTCAGAATGTCATTAAACTTTTTCATCAAATGGTTACTACACAGTTTGGATTTATTTATTTTGTTTGTCAGTAAAACAAAATACACACTGTATATACACAGTACCAAGATTTTTAAAAGGGACTGGGATTGTGCAATAAAGTTGGGGACTTATTTCCATTGTGGTCCCTATTTTATAGACAAATACATATACAATTACATAGATACAGACACATTACAGATATACAGACACGTTACATAATACAGACACATTACAGAGATACAGACACATTACAGAGATACAGATGAAAAAAGGTTATAGTGTTCACACATTAGCCATCATTTGACATTCTTTTTAGAAGTGGTTATGGTTGGTATGGCTTTGAGTTGCTATATATATAAAAACTTGTTCTTACCAGATAGACTCTTATATTTAAAACAGTGAATATTCAAGTCTCTGGCTCCGGTATTATGCTGGTGGACATCTCTAACAAATAAAAAAATTGTTGGATAGGTACCTGGCGGCTGAATCCGGGATAATTCTGTGGACCAGATCAAGCTGAATTAATACTACCATTTTTTTCCACAGATAGCCAACCTAGCTGCTTAAAATGCTTGACCTCCAGATGAGTATCAGGGGGGAGTTTAAGTACACGTCTTGTTTGGTTGGTCTGTAGCTTATTCTTTAGATGTTTGGGGCTGCTGGTGAACAATGATGTGCAGGCATAATCAAAGTGACACTGGACTAGCACACTTGCCAGAGTCTCTAGGGTGTCTATCAGTGGAAGCTGCTGAGGGGAAGACGGCTCAAACCATGTGTTTGATGTATTTGATACCACTCCACCTATTGTGCTCCAGCCATTACCACAAGCCGTCCTCCCCAATTAAGATGCCACCAAGCTCCAGTGGTGTCTATAGCTAGGTTTCCATCCAATTGGTGAGAAATGTTCATGTGAATAAAAACAATATGTGCATTTTCCCATTAGAGTTGGGTTTCCATCAAATGTAATTGTTGCAGGTAAAAGTCAGTGAGTAAAAACAGCAAAACATTATTTATAAAAAGCACCCTATTAATATGTTTTTTTAACATTATAATTTTTTACAAGCATTATAGATGTACTTTTTCGTTTTTTGTACTTGACGCAGCTTGTTGGCCATTATCGAATCGGCGTTTCTCAACTAGTTCATAGCACTTGAATGCATCTAACTGGTATTTATGACTTCATAACTGGTAATTACCACCTTCCCACTTGGCTATAAATGCAGCATTAGATGGCCATCACCTCAACTAAATAAATATAAATTTTATATTTTCAATTGAGAGAACCAATATGAATATTTGTTATTATAAAGCAAAACATTGAACATTATTTAAAATGCTGACGTCACAGTGTGCGCCGGTAGTGAGCAACGCGGGAGATTGAAAAACCTAAACAAACAACTGTCACCGTGTTGAGGATAACTAACTAATGTTGCTAACTACAAGTTTGGCAATATGTTGAAAAAGGTGCCCAAGGCTACATTAAAGTCTCTAATGAAGAAGAAAGCCAACATTCGTATAGGCACAGCCGCAGATGCAATGGTATGTTTGTTGAAAATGCTCTCGTAACTAGCTAACATGCTAGCTAGGCTAAACGTTACAACACTGTTTTAAAACTAAAAGCTTTCAAGCACAGGTAAACATGCAATACAGCTAGCGTTATAGTAGCTGTGTAGCTTAGCCTAGCTAGTAGGATAGTTATCAAATGTTCATGTGTTTCAGTGTCTGAATTTGAGTGTCCCTCTTAGGTTGAGCTGAACGTGCTGTTATTTCTGCATAGCCTAGCAGAAGAGGCGAGGACGAAAGCTTTTGAGGAGAAATCGGCTACTATCAAAGCACACCACGTCAGAGCAGTATCCAAGGTATGGGGATTCCCAGCAACATAGGGTGCATATCAATGGGCTACAGGGTCTTTCTCTCCTCCATCAGCACTGATCTGAAATAGCCTGGACAGGTGAAAGCAAATTCCCGCTAATGTGATGGATTTTCAGATCAGTACAGAACAATGTAGATGAGGCAGGAGAGGCTATTGAATTGTTGCCTTTAAAAAAAGTCCTTTATAGACAGAGGGGCAAATGTCTGTGGTTGCTGTATAGACATGATAGATTTCATGGTAGTGAGTTAGCCCTACAGGCCCTTTGCCATATACAGTTATTTAAACTGTAATATTCTGGCTCAGGGCCCCCCCCCCCCAAAATCAAACATGCTGCCCAATTGCGAGGCTTATTAGCTAGACAAACAGGTGTAAAACAGACAGGTGTGCACGCTAAACATGTTGCAGAAGTGATGTAGTCATGCATGCATACCTTTTATGTATGTGCAAGACACACATGGGCAAGCTAAGCGAGACACAACATGGAATCCACGTTTGGTTTTGATTTGGGCGGGGCTTTAGCATCTAACAATGGGATGCAATTATTTTCTGGGCACTGCTTGGCGACGCAAATAACGATTTCCTCGGAACCATCCAAGGATATGCTCTCCGACGTGGGAAAATTGTCGCCGGACAGGTAGAGGCCGGCAAGTATCTCGCAAGGTGGCTAAATGTTATACAGCTATAGTCGAGTCATGTGGATTAATGGATATCCTACATTGAGATGTCCTATTCCTTTAGTTCATTTGTCAGAGGATTGTCTTTCGTTTCGTGACTTTGAATGGAAAAAATAACATCTTATCATGCTACCTTTCAAATGTCAATGATGTTTTCTTGTCTTTCCTTAGAAACTGCTGAAACGAGCCAGAGGGTGAAGGGGAGAGACCTTTCTACAACAACTTGATTCAACAACTGATTTTATTAATTGTCTGATTGGCCTGAATTATATATTGAACCTATATTTTTGTTTTTTTGTTCAGTTTTAATCTTTACCTTTTGTTGATCTCTAGTTTTCGTCTGTATGCATTTTGTCTGTCATTTTGTATTTCCACAATGCACAGAGATTTTTAGAACACTTATATGCTGTTCAATTAAATGTTGTGTTCTGTAGATCTCTGGTGTAGGCCTTGTTGTCCCTGCCATGTTCCATCAAGCTGACTAGAATGTTTTGTTTCCTGTTATACTAGCTTAGTTCCCTGTCAGAGAAATGAACTTATTTTGTGAGGAGTGACACAAAATACAGAGACTGGCGCCAAGGCTACCATCATCCAGCCAACTTGACACAACTGTGGGAAGCATTGGAGTCAACATGGGCCAACATCCCTGTGAAACGCTTTCGACATCTTTATATAGTCCATGCCCCTGATTATTAGGGAGGTATTCCTAATGTTTGGTATACTCAGTGTAAGATGCTCTTTAGTACTCTGGCCAGTACAGTTGGTGTTCGATGCCAATAACGTTTTCCTTTGTAAAAAATTAAAAGGAAGTTGGAAAGGCAAAAACTATTTTTTCTACACTGCAAGAAAGCTTAGTTGTACAGCTAGAAGAGGGAGGTCTGTTATTTTATATAAATATCAATGTTACCTTTTTCTTGAGGGAACAGGGAACAACATGCTAACATTTCTGTAATTTCACTGGGGGGAAAAATACTAATCTCTTCTGGAATGTAGGAGTGTGAGAACGTGTATGGGAGCACCTACTCAATTTGGTCTTAGACTCGTCCAGCTCCCCTGTCTGCTAGCGTCTTTGGGTCTCTTCTCTAACAAATAAATCTGCTCCAACGTCAACCCTCTGAAAGCTCCCGCTGATACTGTTTTTGACACTTTCCAGAAACCAGAAGTAGGGGCTGTAGAATATATGTTATTCTTCTCCCGCTCCCCTGCTGAAAAGCACTGCATTTGAGCGCGGCTGCCCCCATTGTGGTGTCCATCTAGCTACCAACTTTAATATAACCTTAATTCCAAAGAAGGTAAAATGCTAATTCAGATATAATTTCTGATTTGGATTCTGCATTTCATGGATCTTATTAACGGACAGTATTACTCAAGACATCCACGACACAGACATACTGTAACTAGCCAACTGACACATCCACTCTAACCATGGTGCCTGTTTGTGTCTCAAGAGTGCGGGGAGGACTGTGTTTCCTGCTTCAACAGGAACTTCTGCACTCGCTGCCAACCAGGCCACTACCTGTACAGGGGGAAGTGTGAGGACAGCTGCCCCGAGGGCCTGACCCAAAACCAGTGCTTAATTTTGTCAGTCTTGTAATGGATGCGAGCTTCGACTGGAAGCCAGTGGAGTGTGCAGAGGAGCGAGGTGTCATGGGAGAGCTTGGGAAGATTGAGAACCAGGCGGCCTGCAGCATTCTGAATGCAGGGGTTGCAGGGGTTAGATGGCACCAGCGGTGAGCCCAGCCAACAGCGAGTTGCAGTAGTCCAGACGGGAGATGACAAGTGCCTGGATTAGGACCTGCGCCGCGTCTTGTGTGAGGTAGGCCTGTACTATTGCAGGTTCATGTAGAGCATGAACCTGCAGGAGCGAGTCACTGCATTGATGTTAGCAGAGAACGATCAGGTGTTGTCCAGGGTCACCAACGTTCTTTGCACTCTGGGATGGCGACACTGGAGTTGTAAACCGTGATGGAGATTTCTTTGAGCGGGCAGGCCTTCCCCTGGAGGAAGAGCAGTTCTGTCGTGTCGAGGTTGATCTTGAGGTGGTGGGCCGACATCCAAGCTGAGATCTGCCAGGGTACCTGGGTGTTAGAAGGGGGGAATGAGAAAAGTAGGTGAGTATCGTCCACATAGCAATGATAGAGGAGACTTTGTAAGGATATGACGGAGGTGACTTACTTGGTGTATGGAGAGAAGAGGAGAGGGCTTAGACCCAAGCCCTGGGTGACACCAGTAGTGCGAGTATGTGGTGCAGACACAGGTAGGATGCAATCTAAGAGTGTGCAGAGCCTGAGACGCCCAGCCCTGAGAGGGTGGAGAGGAGGATCTGATGGTTCACGGTGTCAAAGGCAGAGGATATATCTAGGAGAATGAGAACAGTTGAGAGTTAAACCTGCTTTGGCAGTGCGGAGAGCCTCCGTGACACAGAGAAGAGAAGTCTCGGTTGAGTGACCCATCTTGAAGATCACACATTGTGGAAGTAGACCGATATACAGGACATATTTACAGTGCAATCGGAAAGTATTCAGACCCCTTGACTTTTTCCACATTTTATTACGTTAGTCTTATTCTAAAATTGATTAAAAACTCTACACACAATACCCCATAATGACAAAGCGAAAACAGGTTTTTAGAAATGTTTGCAAATGTATTAAAAATAAAAAAACTGAAATGCCTTATTTATGTACAGTGAGGGAAAAAAGTATTTGATCCCTTGCTGATTTTGTACGTTTGCCCACTGACAAAGAAATGATCAGTCTATAATTTTAATGGTAGGTTTATTTGAACAGTAAGAGACAGAATAACAACAAAAAAAATCCAGAAAAACGCATGTGAAAAATTTTATAAATTGATTTGCACATCTCAGGAGGGATTTTGTCCCACTCCTCTTTGCAGATCTTCTCCAAGTCATTAAGGTTTCGAGGCTGATGTTTGGCAACTCGAACCTTCAGCTCCCTCCACAGATTTTCTATCGGATTAAGGTCTGGAGACTGGCAAGGCCACTCCAGGACCTTAATGTGCTTCTTCTTGAGCCACTCCTTTGTTGCCTTGGCCGTGTGTTTTGGGTCATTGTCATGCTGGAATACCCATTCACGACCCATTTTCAATGCCCTGGCTGAGGGAAGGAGGTTCTCACCCAAGATTTGACGGTACATGGCCTAGTCCATCATCCCTTTGATGCGGTGAAGTTGTCCTGTCCCCTTAGCAGAAACACACCCCCAAAGAATGATGTTTCCACCTCCATGTTTGACGGTGGGGGATGGTGTTCTTGGGGTCATAGGCAGCATTCCTCCTCCAAACATGGCGAGTTGAGTTGATGCCAAAGAGCACCATTTTGGTCTCATCTGACCACAACACTTTCACCCAGTTGTCCTCTGAATCATTCAGGTGTTCATTGGCAAACTTCAGACGGGCATGTATATGTGCTTTCTTGAGCAGGGGGACCTTTGCGGGCGATGCAGGATTTCAGTCCTTCACGGCGTAGTGTGTTACCAATTGTTTTCTTGGTGACTATGGTCCCAGCTACCTTGAGATCATTGACAAGATCCTCCCGTGTAGTTCTGGGCTGATTCCTCACCGTTCTCATGATCATTGCAACTCCACAAAGTGAGATCTTGCATGGAGCCCCAGGCCGAGGGAGATTGACAGTTCTTTTGTGTTTCCTCCAGTTGCGAATAATCGCACCAACTGTTGTCACCTTCTCACCAAGCTGCTTGGCGATGGTCTTGTAGCCCAATCCAGCCTTGTGTAGGTCTACAATCGTGTCCCTGACATCCTTGGAGAGCTCTTTGGTCTTGGCCATGGTGGAGAGTTTGGAATCTGATTGATTGATTGCTTCTGTGGACAGGTGTCTTTTATACAGGTAACAAACTGAGATTAGGAGCACTCCCTTTAAGAGTGTGCTCCTAATCTCAGCTCGTTACCTGTATAAAAGACACCTGGGAGCCAGAAATCTTTCTGATTGAGAAGGGGTCAAATACTTATTTCCCTCATTAAAATGCAAATCAATTTATAACATTTTTCACATGTGTTTTTCTGGATTTTTTTGTTGTTATTCTGTCTCTCACTGTTCAAATAAACCTACCATTAAAATTGTAGACTGATAATTTCTTTGTCAGTGGGCAAACGTACAAAATCAGCAGGGGATCAAATACTTTTTTCCCTCACTGTAAGTATTCAGACCCTTTGCTATGAGACTCGAAATTGAGCTCAGGTGCATCCTGTTTTCATTGATCATCCATAAGATGTTTCTAAAACTTGATTGGAGTCCACCTGGGGTAAACTCAATTGATTGAACATTATTTGGAAAGGCACACACCTGTCTATTTTTATTTATTTATTTAACCTTTATTTAACCAGGAAGGCTAGTTGAGAACAAGTTCTCATTTACAACTGCGACCTGGCCAAGATAAAGCACAGCAGTTTGATACATACAACAACAAAGAGTTACACATGGAATACACAGACATACAGCCAATAATACTGTAGATTTAAAAAAAAAAAAAAAAAATCTATACAGTGATTGCAAATTAGGTAAGATAAGGGAGGTAGGGCAATAAATAGGCCATGGTGGCGAGGTAATTACAATATAGCAATTAAACACTGGAATGGTAGATGTGCAGAAGATAAATGTGCAAGTTACTGGGGTGCAAAGGAGCAAGATAAATAAATACAGTATGGGGATGAGGTAGTAGGATGGGCTGTTTACAGATGGGCTATGTGCAGTTGCATATCGCGTGGGCTATTCGATGCTAATGCAGAATGCCACAGAATGTTTTTGTGCTGGTCAAGGGCAGTCAAGTCTGGAGTGAACCATGGGCTATATCTGTTCCTGGTTCTACATTTTTTGAAAGGGGCATGCTTATTTAACATGGTGAGGAAGGCACTCTTAAAGAATGACCAGGCATCCTTTACTGACGGGATGAGGTTAATATCCTTCCAGGATACCCGGGCCAGGTCGATTAGAAAGGCTTGCTCGCTGAAGTGTTTTAGGGAGTGTTTGACAGTAATGAGGGGTAGTCGTTTGACCGCAGACCCATTACGGATGCAGGCAATGAGGCAGTGATCACTGAGATCTTGGTTGAAAACAGCAGAGGTGTATTTAGAGGGCAAGTTGGTTAGGATGATATCTATGAGGGTGCCTGTGTTCACTGATTTGGGGTTGTACCTGGTGGGTTCATTGATAATTTGTGTGAGATTGAGGGTGTCAAGCTTAGATTGTAGGATGGCCGGGGTGTTAAGCATGTCCCAGTTAAGGTCACCTAGCAGCACGAGCTCTGAAGATAGATGGGTGGCAATCAGTTCACATATGGTGTCAAGGGCACAGCTGGGGGCAGAGGGTGATCTATAGCAAGCGACAACAGTGAGAGACTTGTTTCTGGAAAGGTGGATTTTTAAGAGTAGAAGCTTGAATTGTTTGGGTACAGACCTGGATAGTATCTCTGCAGTAGATTGCAACACCGCCCCCTTTGGCAATTCTATCTTGTCAGAAAATGTTATAGTTAGGGATGGAACTTTCAGGGTTTTTCTTCCTACGCCAGGATTCAGACACGGCTAGGACATCCGGGTTGGCAGAGTGTGCTAGGGCAGTGAATAAAACAAACTTAGGGAGGAGGCTTCTAATGTTAACATGCATGAAACCAATGCTTTTACAGTTACAGAAGTCAACAAATGATAGCGCCTGGGGAATGGGAGTGGGGCTAGGCACTGCAGGGCCTGGATTAACCCCCAAATCATATAAGGTTCCACAGTTGACAGTGCATGTCAGAGCAAAAACCCAGCCATGAGGTCAAAGGGATTGTCCGTAGAGCTCAGAGACAGGATTGTGTTGAGGCACAGATCTGAGGAAGGATACCAAAAACTGTCTGCAGCATTGAAAGTCCCCAAGAACACAGTGGCCTCCATCATTCTTAAATGGAAGAAGTTTGGAACCACCAAGAACCTGATGGTTACTCCAGTATTCCTTTGTGGAGATGGGAGAACCTTTCAGAAGGACCATCTCTGCAGCACTCCACCAATCAGGACTTTATGGTAGAGTGGCCAGATGGAAACCACTCCTCAGTAAAAGGCACACGAAAGCCCGCTTGGAGTTTGCCAAAAGGCACCTAAAGACTCTCAGACCATGAGAAACAAGATTCTCTGGTCTGATGAAACCAGGATTGAACTCTTTGGCCTGAATGCCAAGCGTTACGTCTGGAGGAAACCAGGCACCATCCCCACAGTGAAGCATGGTTGTGGCAGCATCATGCTGTGGAGATGTTTTTCAGCGGCAGGAACTGGGAGACTAGTCAGGATCGAGGGAAAGATGAACGGTGCAAAGTACAGAGAGTTCCTTGATGAAAACCTTCTCTAGAGTGCTCAGGACCTCAGAATGGGGCGAAGGTTCACCTTCCAACAGGACAATGTCTCTAAGCACACAGCCAAGACAATGCAAAAGTGGCTTCGGGACAAGTCTCTGAATGTCCTTGAGTGGCCCAGCCAGAGTCTGGACTTGAACCCGATCGAACATCTCTGGAGAGACCTGAAAATAGCTGTGCAGTGACGCTCCCCATCCAACCTGACAGAGCTTGAGAGGATCTGCAGAGAAGAATCGGAGAAACTCCCCAAATATAGGTGTGCCAAGCTTGTATCGTCATACCTAAGAAGACTTGAGGCTGTAATCGCTGCCAAAGGTGCTTTAATAAATTTGCTACAATTTCTAAAAACTAGTTTTTTCTTTGTCATTAAGGGGTATTGTATATAGATTGATGAGGAACAAATCTATTTAATCAATTTTAGAATAAGGCTGTAACATAACAAAATATAGAAATTCAAGGGGTCTGAAAAATTTCAGAAGGCACTGTACAGTAGAAAGAGATATCTCTACAGAAATAGGTCTCTAACCTCTGTGTCCCTTAGTCCCAGTGTCCAATGGGCTCTGAGGTTTGTGTGACAAGGAACACCTGCACCAGCTGTAGAGCAGGACTGTACCTCCTACATGGCCAGTGCCATCATACCTGCCAAGGGGGGACAGGTATGCTTGAGGGACAGCTCATGGAGTGCATTCCTCAAGGTTATACATTCCCTGTTCTTCCCCATCTCTGTACATGACCCATTCCAATAGATCATTGATCACTCTACAATGCTCATTTGTGTGTATATTCTCTCTCTCTCGCTTTCTCTCTCTCTCGCTCTTTGTGAATGGGGAGTCTGGGGCGCCTGCTTTCAGAGAGGGAGGACAGTTTGAGGAGGTACAAAGACGAGAGGTCCTACGGCACCCCACCCTGTACGGCAACTCCTGCCCCCATGTCACAGATTGGAGGAAGTGTGTCATCAAAAGGAGAAAGAGTCGAGGAATACTGGTGATCAAAGCCCTTTCTAATGTCATTTTTCCACATACATTATATACAAAAGTATGTGGACACCCCATCAAATTAGTGGATTCAGGTGTTTCAGCCAAACCTGTTTCTGACAGGTGTATAAAATGGAGCACACAGCCATGCAATCTCCATAGACAAACATTGGCAGTAGAATGGCCTTACTAAAGAGGTCAATGACTTTCAATGTGGTAACGTCATAGGATGCCACCTTTCCAACAAGTCAGTTCGTCAAATGTCTGTCCTGCTAGAGCATCCCCCGGTCAACTGTAACTGCTGTTATTGTGAAGTGGAAACGTCTAGGCTCAGCCACAAAGTGTTAGGCCACACAAGCTCACAGAACGGGATCGCCGAGTGATGAAGCACGTAGCGCGTAAAAATCATCTGTCCTCGGTTGCAACACTCACTATCGAGTTCCAAACTGCCTCTGGAAGCATCATCAGCACAGGCACTGTTCGTCGGGAGCTTCATGAAATGGGTTTCCATGGCCGAGCAGCCACACACAAGCCTGAGATCACCACAATGCCAAGCGTCGGCTGGAGTGGTGTAAAGCTTGCCGCCATTGGGCTCTGGAGCAGTGGAAACACATTCTCTGGAGTGATGAATCATGCTTCACCATCTGGCAGTCCGACGGACTAATCAGGGTTTGGCCAGGAGAACGCTACCTACCCCAATGCATAGTGCCAACTGTAAAGTTTGGTGGAGGAGGAATAATGGTCTGGGGTTGTTTTCATGGTTCGGGATAGTAACCTTTGTTCCAGTGAAGGGAAATCTTAACGCTACAGCATACAATGACATTTTAGATGATTCTGTGCATCCAAATGTGAGGCAACAGTTTGGGGAAGGCCCTTTCCTGTTTCAGTGTGACAATGCTCCCGTGCACTAAGCGAGGTCCATACAGAAATGTTTTTTCAAGATTGTTGTGGAAGAACTTGACTGGCCTGCATAGAACCCTGACCTCAACCCCATCGAACAACTTTGGGATTAATTGGAACACTGACTACGGGCCTAATGGATGGTTTGATCGATATAGCATATGGATGGACAGATAGAGGACTGGATTGACTGGGTTGAGAGAGAGACCTTAATGTTGGGGCCAGAACTCAAACTCTGTCTTGCCTGTAGTCAGGACGGTGTACAGAAGTTTATTCCTCTATCATCTGCCGTATAATAATGGGCATCCAACATTGTGGGTTTATTACAACATGTTACCTCAACAATCCATTCCAGGAAACAGTCACTAAATTGTTATGGATTGAATTAAGCAGTGTTCAGAAAGCAAACTGTCTTTTCAGATTACTTTTTTGTTTCTATTATCATCATGACAGTGGCTAGCCTACTTGTTCTACAAGTGTAGCATTTCTCTATATATCAAGTCAAATTGAACCTAATGATACCTTTTTATGATTCAAATAATTTGTATAGTCCCACATTGGTTTGTTTGTGTAGGAGATGTTAATGTCAGTTATATTTTTTCTACAAATGACTGAATTAAAAAATGAACCAAAGAACTTTGTTTTTAGGTGGCAAGCCTTTGCCAAAGATTTCTATAGCTTATAAACATTTACAAAAATGGATATGACTTCCCTCTGCCAGTAACGACAAATAGTAGTGGCACATTTTTGTAGGCACTAACTCCACCATGGTTCATTGGACAAAATCTATGCAGAAATTAATGGTGTTTTTGTAGGGATTGTGGATAAAGGCCAAAAATAAGGTCTGTGGTATACACAGGTTTAGGAGATTTTATAAATGTTGTTCTATGAGATAATCTTCATCAGCCAACGTCACTTTTTGTGAATTTTGAAGCATTTATGTCTTAAAAAAAACACATAAAGTCTTCATAATTCATAAAGGTAATGTTAACTGATTTATATTATCTCATAGAACAAAACGTATAAGCCTTTGTTAACCTCAGACCTTATTTTCGGCGTGTATCCCAAAACCCTATTCTTTCCCCATTCCCCATTCTGAACGAACTAGAGGTAACTCATTTCCGGTTTTTAGCATTACAGTCTGGCGAGCTCTATGGCTGTATATAGTAGCTATGGGCAAATATTGTCTATTATATTGACAAGATATTCGAGTGACCGCTAACAATGGAAATACATGTCCTCAAAGATGGAAGACAGGTGGGAGGTAACATCAGGTGGGACCATTCTAGCCAATGAGTGTGAACAACTGGCCATAGAGATAGATACAGGACTCATTTTTGTATCTGTACCTTCGCGTCTGTGACAGCATGGGCAGTGAAGGCATGCCCATTTTAAAGTAGTCAATTGCCCTCTTCATTGGCTGCTTGCTCCCAACTCATAAGAATCCACACCAGTTGACTACTTTAAAATGGTGGAAGCCCGCAATCGCAATGTCCCATGCTAAAACGGTTTATGTCCATGTCCTCTATCCATCTCTACGGCAATAAGCACAACTCGGATATAAAGTCGTGTCTTTTTAAGTTGGCAAAATGCCACATGCGTCCACTTATATCAGTGCATTCGTAACAACATAACTATTACGAAACTTCTATTCGATCAAATAAGCCTCACGAAGCAAATTAACAATTACATGTTTGTTGACCAAATTCGACACCCTGTCATTGGCGTCTACACAAAAATGTCTCACTTCGTGGGCTCATTTTCTTGACAGATTTTGTTCAGAGTACAACCTCTCGCTTCGCCTTTTCCTCTCTGAAAGAGGAGGAACGCCACTATTTTGCTTTGTTTTTGTAGCATCTATTTTGCGAACTGTCTAAATAGCTACGTCACTGAGCGAAGTCCAAACAGTATTTATGACAGGTGAGTATGGATGAAATTCGCCCAAGTGAGAAGACAGTCAAGGGGTGTGTCTGTCACTTTTGACAACTGGGCCTCCGAAGCTAGCAAGCTAACGTTCCATGAAATAGCTAGCTAGTTTTATGACGACAAAATCATACTATCGATATGTCTGTTTAGTAACTACATATCTTTTGTATGGACAGTTTTCTTATGAATTATTTAATGCACTTGTGTTCTCTTTAGATTTGCAAGATGGCTAACAACGTTATAACGAAATACTCTGTATAGTTAGTCTTGTTAGCTAGCTGGCTAGCTAACTTTGGCAAGCTTTGTTTTTGTTGCGCAAAACAAACAGTGAGAAGCGAGTGTAACACTGGTAAATCTCTCTGGGAAAGAGTGCAGAGTCCACATCATCTTTTCATCTATCTTTTTCCATAGAGGGGAAATTTGAGAGAATACAGAATTGATCCTGATGACATCCCAGTAACTGCACTTGAAACAGTAAGGATATCATTTATTTTTCATCATAGCAATTTTAGAAATAAGATTGTGATTTAAAAGATTCTAGCCTTTAGCTTAACTTGCTGTGTCTCCCCTCAGCATGGCGAGCTGTGGCGAGGTGGACCACTCCGTGGACTCTGTGTCCTCCTCTAAGGTGGAAGATGGGGGGGATGCCTTCACTGGCGACTCCCCCAGCTCCCCTACCCCCTCGACCAACCCCGTGCCGGAGTGTGCCATTTGCCTCCAGACCTGTGTCCACCCGGTTCGCCTGCCCTGCCGCCACGTTTTCTGCTTCCTGTGCGTCAAAGGAGCCTCCTGGCACAGCAAGCGCTGCGCTCTTTGCCGACAGGAAGTTCCTGAGGACTTCCTGGAGCATCCCACTCTGCTGTCCCCAGAGGAACTGAAGGCAGCAGTCGCAGGAGGGCGAGGAGGAACCGGGCTGGGGAGCGCTGGGGGAGACCATGCATGGTACTACGAGGGGAGGAACGGCTGGTGGCAGTATGACGAGAGGACCAGCCGTGAGCTGGAGGACGCTTTCGCCAAGGGCAGGAAGAGCGCCGAGATGCTGATTGCTGGCTTCCTGTATGTGGCTGACCTGGAGAACATGGTGCAGTACCGCCGCAACGAGCACGGTCGCCGCCGACGCATGAAGCGTGATGTGGTAGACATTCCCAAAAAGGGCGTGGCCGGACTCCGACTGGAACCTGACCCCGGCCCGCCAGTTGTTGCCGTGGCAGTTGTTCCGGTCACAGCGGCAACAGTGGAACGGCCAAGCTCTGCTGACGGGGAGGATGTGACTGGACGCTCGCAGGCGGGGGGCTTAGGGGTTGTCATCCCGGCTCCTCCTGTCAGACCCCCCACAGACCTGGGGGCCCACCCTGCCACCGCAGCCTCCATCTCCCTTGAAGACTCTATGTCCCAGCTCCTCATCAGCCAACCAGAGGGGGAGGAAGAGGAGAATGAAGAGGTAGCTTCAAGAATAAGCCAGGTGTACGAGTCAGCATCTGGTAGTAGTGAGGATGAGGAGGATGGTGGTGGTGAAGTAGGGCGGGGGTGGGATAGGGAGAGGGGGGGACAAGAGGTTGGGGCTCGACGGAGGCCCAGACATAGACTCCTACAGCGCCGGCTCAGGGCGGTCCAGCCTGACAGACTGCCACCTGGTGGTGGGTCCTCCAGCGGAGGCCTCAGTATGCGCTCACGCAGCCCTGACGGTCAATGCACTGTCACTGAGGTGTGACCACAACTGGACCACTGTCTCTGCACTCAACCGGCTCAGCAAAAAACGACTTCACTTCATGCCCATGGTGGTATTGAATAACCCAGTGGAAGACACCAGATTGGCCATTTGCATACATATACAGTTCAACCAGCAACATAGGCTAATCCATAATTTATAATACGTCAGCCAGTAAGATTATGCAAAATAGCACACATAATAAAATAGCCCATACTGTTCCACTCTCTGCCACTAACCATTTGAGCCTGTGTTAGTACCAAAAGGCATGGTCAGCCTTAATAGTGAGTGTGTGTATTGAAGTCATATTCCAGATTAATATACAAATATGTTTCTTAAATGTCCAATGCAGCTGTTTTTATCTCAATATCAAATTATTTCTGGGTAACAATTAAGTACCTTAAATAGCACCTTTTGTTTGGTATTTTATTAGGACCCACAAGAGGTCGCTGTAAGCTTGGCCACGACAGTTCTGCAAACCCACCCCATAGATCCCCATCTTGACACAGAACTCGCCAAGCCACCAATAGGAAGACACTGTCTTTCTTGCCTGTTTGCAGCCATTGAAACGAATTTGTGCAAAACAAGTGAAAACACTTACAACTACTGAATGGAAGGTATTTGAAATTACAACCAGATCACAAATATGCACCCAGGTTCTATACATCAGGGGTGGAACATGGAAATGAGCAAACAGAGATTGCCATGTGAAGCTTCTTTAATCTGTCAGTAGCTATGTGGACACTCAATTCAAACGTGATGCATGTCACACATATTCCTAAGTAGAAAAGGTGACCTACAAAGACCGGTAGAAGTAGGAAGAAGTGATTGGAGTTTTTTTCCCCAAGACTTCCTCATTCAGATGAAAGATGAAACAAATGAAGATGTTGAGGAAAGATGCTGAAGATACTATGAAAACTGGATGGAAGATGTATTGTACACACACCTGATCATGAGTGTTTGAGTTGTCTGAACTTTGAACCTATTATTTTGATACTCTTCTGTCAATTGTTTATTGCCATGTTTTAAAAAGTATTTTTGACTTTTAATTAATACGTCTTAACTTCTGTGTGTGGTCTTTCTTGTTTAACTGTGTTGTTTTATCAAAACAATAAAATGTTTGTCTATTATTTGACCTTAATTGAAGTCATGAGTTCAATGTTGTTGGTAACTTAATCGGAATATGACAATTTATTGGAAAGGGATAGCTATTACGTATGCATTATGGCTTTAGGTGATACTGTATGTTCAATTTGCACTGTGGATCAGCATTGTGACTCAGCATTGTGACAAGACCCACAAGGTCTTGTGTACCTTTATTTGACCAGGCAGGTCAATTAAACAACAAATTCTTATTTACAATGATGACCTGGCATCAGGTAAAAGGCCTCCTGTGGGCCAGGGGGCAGGGATTAAAAACAAAAAGTAAGACGACGGACAACACAGACGGAAGACACTTACATTGGCAACAACACAGATACATCAGCAGGCAGACAGTGGAAACAAATCACATCATGACTAGAGAGACATCACCCTACTACATGAAGGGAGACCTATGGCAACAACATGGCACAAGGTCAATGTAAGCGGTCACTGTAAGCCTGGCTACAACTGTTCTGCTAACCCACCATTATACTGTAGATCCCCATCTTGACACCGAATGCACCTAGCCACCAATAGAAAAAAATCATTTTCAAGATGTGTCTCTTGCCTATTTGCACCCACTGAAACAAATTTCAAGTGCAAAACAAGTCAAGAGAGTTTCAACTACTGAATGGAAGGTATTTGAAATTACAACAAGATCACAAATATGCACACAGGTTCTATACAGGGTGGAGCATGGAAATGAGCATGCTCATTTGTAAAGCTTCTTTAATCTGTCAGTAGCTATGTGCACACTCAATTCAAAAGACATCCACCAGATGCCACTGTCTGTGGTGATGTTGGTGGGCGCTTCCGTGGCTACAGTCTGTTTGGTCCTATCGCTGCTCGTGACTCAGTGGTGTCACTCGGTCAGCCGCAAGCTTAATGAGAGGCGCCTCCAGCAACAGGAATTACATTAGGAACACGTTGGGGCAAGGACTCTACAAGGTGTTTAAAGCATTCCACAGGAATGCTGGCCCATGTTGACACCAATTCTTCCCACAGTTGTGTAAAGTTGGCTGGATGTCCTTTGGGTGCTGGACCATTCTTGATACACACGGGAAACTGTTGAGTGTGAAAAACCCAGCAGTGTTGCAGTTCTTGACACACTCAAACCGGTGCGCCTGGCACCTTCTACCATACCCCGTTCAAAGGCACTTAAATATGCTGTCTTGCCCATTCACCCTCTGAATGGCACATATACACAATCCATTTCTCAATTGTCTCAAAGCTTAAAAATCCCTCTATAACCTGTCTCCTTCCAGCTCCCCTGATTGAAGTGGATTCAACAAGTGACATCAACATGGGATCATAGCTTTCACCTGGTCAGTCTATGTCATGGAAAGAGCAGGTGTTCCTAATGTTTTGTACAGTCAGTGTATATGCCATTAGGCAATAATTCACCAGTATACCTGCACACCATGACGTACTGTATGTGTTCTAAGACATTCTGTTTCTACTTATTTGGATTTCTAAATGGTAATGAATGCATTTCCGGCCACGGTATGTTGACCCAATGCAAATAGAAATGGGTTATGTAAAATGTCCTCTGAGATTAATACAATTCTGTATGAATTTTTCTCAAAGATGTAATAGCACAGTCACACACAACATACATTGGTGATAAGATACAGGAGCCTGGTTCTGAAGCACACAGACTGTAATTCCATGGTATGGGATATGTCATGTATGATACTTATTTAGATGAGAGATCAAACGTTTCATGAGGCAACAATACAGAATGTCTCCTTTTATTTGAGGGCATTTTCATACATATCTGTTTCACCATTTAGAAATGGAAGCACTTTATGTATCTAGTCCCCCCGATTTGAGTATTTGGACAACTTCAGTTATAGTCTATTGACGTAGTAAAAAGTTTAGTATTTGGTCCCATATTCCCAGCACACAACGACTACATCAACCATGTGACTCTGCAAACGTATTGGATGCATTTGCATCCCCCCCTGTTATTGGTAATGGTGAGAGGTACGATTTTTTGGGGGGGTATAATCTTTGTTCCTCTGTAATTTTCTCACTCTTATCCACGATTCAATCATGATAATCCATAATCATGGTAGCATCCACATTAATGTTCAAAAACATCGTCTATTCTTATTTACAATAAAAGTGACTCCAAAATGACAATACATTATTCACCATTCACCATTATTCACTATTGTGCAAAACATAATTCAAAAGTGATTTAATTTCTAAATTGTAAAACAGATGTGTATAAAAGTACCATAAAAGGTGATATTCTGTATGCAACATTTGATCTCACATCCATAATACTGGAGTACAGAGACACATTTACACATTTTAGCTTCACTGTTCAAATAAATACAGAGGGGAGTGTAAATGGAATATCAGGGATGTTATTATGGTAACTGGGAGATACATGTAGAAATGCCACGCCCTGGGGTCGTATTGTGGCAATGTGAAAGATACATAGGGAGAGAAAAAGAGAGGTGAAGAAAGACCGATGATGGAGAGACAGAAAGAGGGAGGTGGCTGGAGTGGAAGGGGGTGAGAGAAGGAGACAGTAAGATGAGAGAGTGAGAAAGAGAGTGATGAGAGACAGGAAGAAGAAAGGGAGGGATGGAGAGTAGAGGGAGAGTAAGAGCATGATATAATAAGAAAGTAAGAGAGAGCAATGGGTGAGGGAGAGGAAGGGATGGAAAAAGAGGGAGGGAGGATGGAAGGAGAGAGGGATGATGAAAGAGTCCTGGGTGAGAGAGTTCATTTTGGGTATGTATGTACACAAGACCAGACATAGCCCCGAAACATGTAAAAATGACATAGAATTGCATGAAACGCTTTATAAAAGACCCAATTTTTCCCGGACCCTAGTTTACAAAATACGATTTGCAAGCGCCTCTTTTCTAATGCTCAAGTCTAGACCACCACGCAAATGCGATTATATGCATGCAAGATGGTTTTCTGGAACCTCAGAGCTCCCCAGGTCACCCCCCTCTCGCGCTCACTTTTTATTCTGACACCTCCCAATTTATAAATTAAGCACTGAGGACAATACATTTATGAGCCTAGGATGGTGATCATAGCTGCAGAGTGACATAGTGTATGACAGTTATTCATGTCTGTAGTGGCACCGTTTTTACAGTGTGATTCCTTTGGAGAGGTATTAATGGTGTGAAGCCGATGATGGTTACAGTAGAATGAGGTCATGCTGGCTCCTGTTGGGGCGAGACTACAGACACGTCTGTGAATCTGACTGCATCCATGTCTGTCCTACCACTGGAAATAGGCTACCAACAACCACACACACACATGCACATACACACACGTGCACACACACATATACTAATGCATGCACACACACGTACACAAACGTACAAAACCAGACTCTTACCTAATGGAAATGTGTTTTTAATAGATGGAGAAGATAAATCGACTAGAATAGAATGGATCAGTTCAAACATGTATTAATGTATCAACACATCATAACTCACATCATAAGTAGCACACAGCCCCTAGGCATTAAACAAAAAATAACAACCCCATCCCGAGCAAAAAGAATGTCACAAATAATAATTGACAGACAAACAATTGTGCCCTCCAAACTCCTGGGTGGGAGACAGACAGACGGGAGTGATCCAACTATTCCTGGAGGTTTGAGTGTTGTATCCTGGTTTATTTTGTGCAGAGAGATGGGGATATTATAGAGTGTAAACTAGACAGGTCATTGGAGAGTTATGTGTACGTAAATAACTGTTGTCTCCCCTCTGTCTGTATATATTGGGGCGGCAGGTAGCCTAGTGGTTAGAGCATTGGACTTGGAGTGAAAGGTTGCTAGATTGAATCCCCGAGTTGGGTGTTTGTGAAGGGAGTAGTACACAGCGTTGTATGAGATCTTCAGTTTCTTGGCAATTTCTCGCATGGAGTAGCCTTAATTTCTCAGAACAAGAACAGACTGATGAGTTTCAGAAGAAAGTACTTTGTTTCTGGCCATTTTGAGCCTGTAATCGAAACCACAAATGCTGATACTCAACTAGTCTAAAGAAGGCCAGTTTTAGAACACCAGTTTTCAGCTGTGCTAACATAATTGCAAAAGGGTTTTCTAATGATCAATTAGCCTTTTAAAATGTTCAACTTGGATTAGCTAACACAACGTGCCATTGGAACACAGGAGTAGTTCTAATGATTGCTGATAATGGGCCTCTGTATGCCTTCGTAGATATTCCATAAAAAAATCTGCCGTTTCCAGCTACAATAGTCATTTACAACATTAACAATGTCTACACTGTGTTTCTGATCAATTTGATGTTATTTTAATGGACACAAAATGTGCTTTTCTTTAAAAAACAAGGACATTTCTAAGTGACCCCAAACTTTTGATCGGTAGTGTATATATATACAGACAGAGGGGAGACAACAGTTATGTACGTACACATAACTCTCCAACGACCTGTCTAGTTTACACTCTATAATATCCCCATCTCTGCACAAAATAAACCAGGATACAACACTCATTCCTCCAGGAATAGTTGGATCACTCCCGTCTGTCTGTCTCCCACCCAGGAGTTTGGAGGGCACAATTGTTTGTCTGTCAATTATTATTTGTGACATTCTTTTTGCTCAGGATGGGGTTGTTATTTTTTGTTTAATGCCTAGGGGCTGTGTGCTACTTATGATGTGAGTTATGATGTGTTGATACATTAATACATGTTTGAACTGATCCATTCTATTCTAGTCGATTTATCTTCTCCATCTATTAAAAACACATTTCCATTAGGTAAGAGTCTGGTTTTGTACGTTTGTGTACGTGTGTGTGCATGCATTAGTACATATGTGCGTGCACGTGTGTGTATGTGCATGTGTGTATGTGGTTGTTGGTAGCCTATTTCCAGTGGTAGGACAGACATGGATGCAGTCAGATTCACAGACGTGTCTGTAGTCTCGCCCCAACAGGAGCCAGCATGACCTCATTCTACTGTAACCATCATCGGCTTCACACCATTAATACCTCTCCAAAGGAATCACACTGTAAAAACGGTGCCACTACAGACATGAATATCTGTCATACACTATGTCACTCCGCAGCTATGATCACCATCCTAGGCTCATAAATGTCTTGTCCTCAGTGCTTAATTTATAAATCGGGAGGTGTCAGAATAAAAAGTGAGCGCGAGGGGGTGGAGCTCTAAGGTACCGGTGTTGTGCTGAAAAAGCTCCCCCCTGCCAGAATCCGGTTCTGGTTCTGTGAGAGATACAGTCACACTTCTCTCTCGCACCACAGCAACTGCCACGAGTTGTTCTTTAGGCTGCAACTACGTTGTTTTAAGGGGCAGGAGAATTACAGAGGCGGCAACTCCAGTCAAATGAAATGTTATTGGTCACACACATATGTTTAGCAGATGTTATTGCGAGTGTATTGAAATGCTTGTGTTTCTAGCTCCGACAGTGCAGTAATATCTAACAAGTAATATCTAACAATTTTGAATTACGAATTTACATTGCAAACAGTGAAAATT
The DNA here is from genome assembly GCA_030435695.1 of Brachymystax lenok tsinlingensis. Classification (NCBI taxonomy): domain Eukaryota; kingdom Metazoa; phylum Chordata; class Actinopteri; order Salmoniformes; family Salmonidae; genus Brachymystax; species Brachymystax lenok. The sequence continues at coordinate 14,267,398 of CM059796.1, forward strand.
TGGTTTTATGCCACGAGAGGTACCGGATCCTGGCAAATACAGTGAGGGAAAAAAGTATTTGATCTCGTGCTGATTTTGTATCAGTCTATAATTTTAATGGTAAGTTCATTTGAACAGTGAGAGACAGAATAACAACAAAAAAATCCAGAAAAACGCATGTGAAAAATGTTATAAATTGATTTGCATTTTAATGAGGGAAATAAGTATTTGACCCCTCTGCAAAACATGACTTATTACTTGGTGGCAAAACCCTTGTTGGCAATCACAGAGGTCAGACGTTTCTTGTAGTTGGCCACCAGGTTTGCACACATCTCAGGAGGGATTTTGTCCCACTCCTCTTTGCAGATCTTCTCCAAGTCATTAAGATTTCGAGGCTGACGTTTGGCAACTCGAACCTTCAGCTCCCTCCACAGATTTTCTATGGGATTAAGGTCTGGAGACTGGCTAGGCCACTCCAGGACCTTAATGTGCTTCTTCTTGAGCCACTCCTTTGTTGCCTTGGCCGTGTGTTTTGGGTCATTGTCATGCTGGAATACCCATCCACGACCCATTTTCAATGCCCTGGCTGAGGGAAGGAGGTTCTCACCCAAGATTTGACGGTACATGGCCCCGTCCATCATCCCTTTGATGCGGTGAAGTTGTCCTGTCCCCTTAGCAGAAAAACCCCCAAAGCATAATGTTTCCACCTCCATGTTTGACGGTGGGGATGGTGTTCTTGGGGTCATAGACAGCATTCCTCCTCCTCCAAGCACGGCGAGTTGAATTGATGCCAAAGAGCTCCATTTAGGTCTCATCTGACCACAACATTTTCACCCAGTTGTCCTCTGAATCATTCAGATGTTCATTGGCAAACTTCAGACATGCATGTATATGTGCTTTCTTGAGCAGGGGAACCTTGCGGGCACTGCAGGATTTCAGTCCTTCACAGCATAGTGTGTTACCAATTGTTTTCTTGGTGACTATGGTCCCAGCTGCCTTGAGATCATTGACAAGATCCTCTCGTGTAGTTCTGGACTGATTCCTCACCGTTCTCATAATCATTGCAACTCCACGAGGTGAGATCTTGCATGGAGCCCCAGGCCGAGGGAGATTGACAGTTCTTTTGTGTTTCTTCCAGTTGCGAATAATCGCACCAACTGTTGTCACCTTCTCACCAAGCTGCTTGGCGATGGTCTTGTAGCCCATTCCAGCCTTGTGTAGGTCTACAATCTTGTCCCTGACATCCTTGGAGAGCTCTTTGGTCTTGGCCCTGGTGGAGAGTTTGGAATCTGATTGATTGATTGCTTCTGTGGACAGGTGTCTTTTATGCAGGTAACAAGCTGAGATTAGGAGCACTCCCTTTAAGAGTGTGCTCCTAATCTCAGCTCGTTACCTGTATAAAAGACACCTGGGAGCCAGAAATCTTTCTGATTGAGAGGGTCAAATACTTATTTCCCTCATTAAAATGCAAATCAATTTATAACATTTTTCACATGCGTTTTTCTGGATTTTTTTGTTGTTATTCTGTCTCTCACTGTTCAAATAAACCTACCATTCAAATTATAGACTGATCATTTCTTTGTCAGTGGGCAAACGTACAAAATCAGCAGGGGATCAAATACTTTTTTCCCTCACTGTAGGTCCCAGAACAAAAAAGTCAAAAACTGAGAGGTGCCGGATCCGGTGCAGGATCCGCCTTAAATTAAGTACTGCATTGTCGTATGGCACAGTTATGTTACGATGGAGCCTTCTAGTAAAGCTATTTACTATTTCTAGGAATCATACCTTATATCCTTATTTCTAGTTTATCTCCACCATGCATGTTACATAAACCAATGCACTGCAGCAGTGGTAACATGTAAGCATAGACTGAGAGAAAAGGAAGATTGGATTTATAGAGATTTGTGTGTGCGATTGAGTATGACAGAAATAAATGGAGCTAGTCAGATATGAAGGAAAAGAGAATAATAGAAGAGAGGAGAGAGAGAAAGTGTGAGAGAGAAAGAGTGTATCCGTTGTCAGGCCTCCTACTGGTTGTAGGAGTGCCATCTTCCTACGTGGTAATGCTTGGACAGGGCCAGTGTCCCTTCAGCTTGTTGCATACAGACTGACAGAGTCAGATTCACACCCTGCAGCTCAGCCTGGTCTCATAGACTAGATGTAACATAGTAAATAAGGTATTTCTGTTTTTTGTTTTTAATAAATGTGCAAACATTTCGATAAACCTGTTTTCGATTTGTCATTATGGGGTGTGCTGAGTAAATTGTTTTATTTAATCCATTTTATAATAAGTCTGTAACGTAACAACATGTGGAAAAAGTCAAGGGGTCTGAATACTTTCAGAAGGCACTGTATAACACTTTTTTGCAAATTCGTAACATATTGTACGTTTGTAATTCGGAAGATATCATCCACAAATTAATAAATATTACACACAACTTAACATATCATACAAAATGGAGTGTCTCACATTTACATAAAGAATAATACGAAATGCTCTGAGACCAGGTTGTGCAGCTCTCCTCAGAATCCTCCAGGTCAGGAGGCCAACTGGACTCAACCTGTCTGAAAACAATTCCCCATAACTCATATTATTAATAGTATATGTGCATTGTATCTAACTTCAAAATGGGGCTTGAAATATCTAATTCCATATGCTTTTTGGCTGTTCAGACTGCAGGAAAAAAGAACAGATTCAAATCTGATATGCAAAAAAATTGGATTTGAGTCACTTCAAACTGCCAATGTGAACAAGACTTAAGAGTATGAATTAGTCTGTTTGAGAAGGTTTGAATCCTAAGCAGTGGTGTAAAGTACTTAAGTACTTAAGTCGTTTTTTGGGGTATCTGTACTTTACCTTACTATTTATATTTTTGACAACTTTTACTTTTACTTCACTACATTCCTAAAGAAAATATTGTACTTTATACTCCATACATTTTCCCTGGCAACCAAAGCACTCGTTACATTTTGAATGCTAGGTTCAATGGTTAAAATTGTTAAATTCAGACACTTATCAAGAGAATACGTGGTCATCCCTACTGCCTCTGGCCTTGTGGACTCACTAAACACAAATGCATCTTTTGTAAATAATGTCTGAGTGTTGGAGTGTGCTCCTGGTAATCCGTACATTTTAAAAACAAGAAAATGGTTCAGTCTGCTTTGGTTAATATAAGGAATTTTAAATGACTTATATTTTAGAAATTACATTTACTTTTGATACTTAAGTATATTTCAAACCAAATACACTTTTACTCAAGTAGGGTTTTACTGGCTGACTTTCACTTTTACTTGAGTAACTTTCTATTAAGGTATCTATACTTTTACTCAAGTATTACAATTGGGTACTTTTTCCACCACTGATCCTAAGCAACCTCCATTCACATTGTTTGAAGTAAAAGACAAACATAGCTACTGTAGTAAGTCAAAGCTGTGTGCTGGAAAATCTTGGTAGAGCATGGGTGGAGTAGGCATTATGGTGCTCATGTGAATTTTGTTTCTTTTTCGGCTTCAGACCAATACCTACTTCATACTTAAAATGTATTTCTGTACCTACCTTTTGTACTGTAAGGTCACTGGGTTCCTCCGATGCTGTCGTCATTGAGCATTTGAGCCTGACACCTCGACTGGGCCGACGTGGGCACTGTCATCTTGGACAAACCGACAGAGATAAAGAGAGTTAGACTGTGAAATTGGCCTTCTTTGGCGGCTGGGACGGGATGTCAACTACAGAAAGTGGGTGAAACAAGGAGGTGTGGAGTTTTGGCTTGTAAAGCCATAGTTTAGTCTGAATCATGGCCCCAAACTCACTGCCTAACTCAGAGTAGAGTTGGCATTACTGAGATACAGATGTAGGATCTTCATTTGATCCAGTTTGCCAGAGCAGGAAAATAATCCTGCAGCACCAGGAAATGTGAATTATTATATGGATTATAATGAAATTACATTTTTTTGTAGGGGTTAGTACATTTTTCAGTAGGTCAAATCAAGTCTGAAATGTCAAAGTGGAAATAACGGACTTTAGAAGCCTTTCAAACCTACAAGTTTGCATTTCCTGCTGTGCAGGATAATTCTCAGCAACAAAAGAGTAATCAAATTAAGAACCTACATCTGTAGATGTCCTACACGAGTAATTAGTGGATGTGAGATTGAACAACATAAGTCTCCATTCAACCCTTTTGGCATGTTGATCAACTTCAAGCGTAATGTAATTCAATCACTTGAGAGCAGTGGTGGGCAATGGGCATCATATCTACTGAACTCTGATGTGCATGTGTCCTGCATAAATTAGGACGCCAACCAGGGACATCCTACTGAGAATTGCAACAACAAAAAAGACCCATTCTGCACTAACTGTGATTTTTATTCAGACATTTGGAACATTTGGAACAACACAAGTTCCTTGGTGTCCACGTCACCAACAATCTATCACGGTCCAAACACACCAAGACAGTCGTGAAGATGGCACAATAAAACCTTTTCCCCCTCAGGAGACAGAGGATAGTGCGTACGGCCCAGTACATCACTGGGGCCAAGCTTCCTGCAATACTGGAGGCGGTGTCAGAGGAAAGCCCATGAAATTGTCTAAGACTCCAGTCACCCAAGTCATAGACTGTTTTCTCTGCTCCCGGACAGCAAGCGGTACCGGAGTGCCAAATCTAGGACCAAAAAGCTCCTTAACAGCTTCTACCACCAAACTATAAGACTGCTGAACAATGAATCAAATGGCCACCGGACTATTTATATTGACACCCCCCCCATTTGTTTTGTACACTGCAGCTACTCGCTTTGTTATCTATGCATAGTTACTTCACCCCTACCTACATGTACAAATGACCTCTAACCTGTACCCCCGCACACTGACTCAGTACCGTTACTCCCCTATAGCCTCGTTATTTTTATGTTATTGTGTTACTTTTTATTATTTTTTACTTTAGTTTATTTGGTAAATATTTTCTTAACTCTTCTTGAACGGCACTGTTGGTTAAGGGCTTGTAAGTAAGCAAGGTCTACACTTGTTTTATTCGGTAAGGTCTACACCTTGGCGAATGTGACAGCGCATGTGACAAATAACGTTTGATTTGAATACCAGTTCAAATTGTTAGATATACCCACTCTGGCTGGATTCCAATAGAAATTAAACATCACTTGCAAGCCAGAATAATGTGATTTGCAGTACGGCCAATACAACTAACACATTGTTTTTTAACTAGTATGAACAGTCCAGGATGATAATTTTCCATGAAATTAATCAAGTTGTCATTTATTTGGATGAACATAGTGCACACCAGCACCAACCTGTCGCACACAGGCACCTCTCAAAACTGACTGACCTAGCATGTAGTGATGTGCAGTTCACCAAAACACAGCAAAGGCTGGTCACCAGTGTCCAAAACACAGTGAGGGCTGGTCACCAGTGTCCAAAACACAGCAAAGGCTGGTCACCAGTGTCCAAAACACAGTGAGGGCTGGTCACCAGTGTCCAAAACACAGCGAAGGCTGGTCACCAGTGTCCAAAACACAGTGAAGGCTGGTCACCAGCAAAACCAGCACTAGTCACCAGCATATCAGTATATGCTGGTGACCAGCATGACCAGCCTATGCTGGTCTTGTCTCTCCCAGACGGCTTACTTCCAAAATCTTTGAATGCTTCAGGGTTACGATGCTCCAAGGGCCGGGATATCCGAGACTAATGCTGGTCTATGCTGTTTTTTTCAGCAGGGCTGACATTCCTGATGTTTTAAACATGCTTTAACTCACATGTGAGCGCACACACACACACACACACACACACACACACACACACACACACACACACACACACACACACACACACACACACACACACGTTTAAGTGGCAGTTAAATATCTATTTCTAGGCTATCACAGTAGAGGACTGACACAGGCTGTTGCTGTCACCACAGGCCTCCTGCAGAGGTCCTACAGTATGAGTGAGGAAATAGAGGTAGGGATGGTGGGAGGGAGAAAGACAGAGAGAGTATGGGAGAGGGGACAGAAAGAGGGAGGGAGGGCAGCGAGGGAAGAGAGGACAGAGCTGGAGTGCAAGTTACACTGGTGCATCTCAGACACCACCAGCACCTTCACTGTCACCTTTGTTCCACTGGGGCCTATCTATGATGTTTCAAAACCACAGCCAACTCAATGGTTTAGTAATGCCTCTTGGAAGGGTCTAGGTTTGTGCTGCACTGTCCTTTAGAAAGGTTGGGGAGGTCTCAACCTTTACACAATGCATGCTGGACGACTTAAACACAACATTAACCAATTAAAAACAACATTTATCCCACCTTATATCTCCCCACTTGACCACAACCCTGCATTGGCAAATGTGTTGTATGCGTTTTGGTTTGAAACCGGCCAAGGAGTGTGATCAAGAAATGTGCTCAGATTGGTTAGCTCCTCTTTTGACTTCGAGGAACGGAACAGAACCAGCTCAGTGAATCTGTGTTACTCTTCCCAAAACAGCCACACCGACACACACACATGTTCCAACTTCAAATATAACTCAGGAGGGAAAGGACAGATACAAGGTATATATATATATAAATATATATACATACACACACAATGTATAATGAGTCATGTTCATACGTGTGTGCATACTCTTGCACTAACTCTTTGGCAGGGTTATGTAAAATGCTTTTACGATGGGGTGTAATCTGTGCCCCGGGGTTACTTTGTGATAACTTGGTGTGCTCACAAGACCTGTGGTGACGTCAATGGAACCATGGCTACCGTTCAGCTGTCTGTGCTCGTAGGCCTTTACTGTTCTGTTCCCCTCTGGGTTGGTCATGTGTCCTCTCTTGCTCCACCTGCTCCTCCTTACAAATACCCAGCAGGGAACACGGTGTGCCCTCAGCCTGCCTGTCTCTGTCCTTCATTACGCTATGGGCCAGGAAAGAGGGAGAGAGAGGAAGGAAGGAAGAGGCAGACATAGAGGGAGATGAAGGGAGGGATAGAGAATTAGGAAGTGACGGGGAGAGAAATAGAGTAATGGTGAGGGAACGAGAGTGAGGGAGAGAGAAAGGTGGAGAGCTAAGAAAGAAGGAAGAAGAGTAGGGAGAGACTACATCTTTGTTCCATCCTTTTAGTGCAATCTTCACAGGTTTGTGGAAAATCTTCACAACTCTTAATAAAAAGGTCAAAACATATCATCAAAAAGGCAGATGTTTCAAAACTTCAAGCACATTTTCAATTGACTAAGTACAACACACAAAAGCATACAGTCACATTTTCACCAAATGTAATCAGTGTTTCATCAAGAAATACATGTTTCACATTGCAATTTTGGTTTGATTTTCTTCTCATTTGTTAAAATACATTTCACTATTACCTACCGTAATAGATATTCACTGTTTTGTAAACCTGTAGATTTTTAACAGATTTGTCTACTGTATGCATACATACACTATATACAGTGCATTTGGAAAGTATTCAGACCCCTTGACTTTTTCCACATTTTGTTACATTACAGCCTTATTCTAAAATGGATTAAATAGTTTTTTTTTTCCGTAATCAATCTACATACATTACCCCATAATGACAAAGTGAAACCAGTTTTTTTTTTTTCTCCCATTTATTGAAAATAAAATACCTTATTTACGTAAGTATGCAGACCCTTTGCTATGAGACTCAAAATTGAGCTCAGGTGCATCATGTTTCCATTGATCATCCTCGAGATGTTTCTACAACTTGATTGGAGTCTACCTGTGGTAAATTCAATTGATTGGACATGATTTGGAAAGGCACACATCTGTCTATATAAGGTCCCACAATTGACAGTGCATGTCAGAGCAAAAACTAAGCCATGAGGTTGAAGGAATTGTCCGTAGCGCTGGGAGAAAATTCCAGAAAGACAACCATGGTAGAGTGGCCAGACGGAAGCCACTCCTCAGTAATAGGCACATGACAGCCCACTTGGAGTTTGCTTAAAAGCACAGAAAGGACTCTCAGTGTCACGATCTCCTGAAGGGACAGACGAAGGCGCAGCGAGGTATCCAGTATACATGCTTTATTTCTCCACGTAACTGGGCAAAACAACAAAATGAACGTAACGAAGATCGTGATACTGAACATAACTAAACATAAACAAAGCTATGCTCAAACAATAACCCACAAAATACTATAGAAAAACCCCAAACATATATATGGATCCCAATTAGAGACAACGACACACAGCTGCCTCTAATTGGGAACCATTACCCCAACATAGATATACAACACCTAGAACAAAAAAAAACCTACACCAAAACGAAACTAAACACGTCAGCCTGTAAAAATCAGGCCTGAACATGACACTCAGACCATGAGAAACAAGATTCTCTGGTCTGATGATACCAAGATTGAACTCTTTGGCTTGAATGCCAAGCGTCACATCTGGAGGAAACCTGGCACTATCTTTACGGTGAAGCATGGTGGTGGCAGCATCATCTCTGAGCCTTGATTCATTCCCGGGCCAATTGTGCACCGTCCAATGGGACTCCCGGCCACAGCAGGTTGTGGCACAGCTTGGGAATGAACCCGAGTCTGTAGTAATACCTCTAGCATTACGATGCAGTGCTATAGACCGCTGCGCCACTCTGGAGACCCCCCTTTCCACAGATTTGAAATGGGATTCAAGCATGGGCTTTGGCTGGGCCACTCAAGGACTTTCACATTCTTGTTCTGAAGCCATTCCAGTGTTACTTTGGCTGTATGCTTGTGGTCATTGTCCTGTTGGAACGTAAATCTTCGCCCCAGTCTAAGGAACCAAAAATCTTAAATTGGACTCATCAGACCAAATTTCCACCGGTCTAATGTCCATTGCTTGTGTTTACTGGCCAAAGCAAGTCTCTTATTATTGTTGGTGTCCTTAAGTAGGGGTTTCTTTGCAGCAATTCGACCATGAAGGCCTGATTCACGCTGTGGAACCCAGAGGACAGGCTGGCCGACGACCCAATGAGGGTGCAGAACGCCTTCCAGAACCGGGACGAGAACTGAGGGCCGTGGCCGGAGACCATGTCCATGGGCAGTCCATGGATCCAGAAAACATGCTGCACCATGAGCTGGGCCATCTCCTTGGCAGAGGGTAGCTTAGGGAGAGGAATGAAGTGAGCGGCCTTGGAAAAGCGATCCACCACGGTCAGGATGGTGGTGTTGCCATCAGATGGAGGGAGACCTGTTACAAAGTCCATGGAGATGTGAGACCAGGGGCAATGAGGGACGGGCAGAGGTTGGAGGAGGCCAGCCAGAGCTTGTCGAGGGGTCTTGTTCCGTGCACAGACCATGCAGGCGGCGACAAAGGCGGCGATGTCCGGAACCACGATAGACCAAAAAAAAAAGTTGTCACACAAAGGCCAGGATCCGCCGGGAGTCCGGGTGGCAGGCAAGCCTGGAGGAATGGGCCCACTCCAGGGTTCAGCTGGGACCACTGCGCCTCCCGGACCCGTTTCCCGATACCCTAGTTGAGTGACGTCGCCAGGCACGAGGTGGGAAGGATGGTCTCGGGCTCCGGGATGGTAGCCGTGGGGTTATTGCGGCGAGACAGGGCATCCGGCTTGATGTTCTTGGACCCCGGCCGGTAGGAGAGGGAAAAGTTGAACCGGGTAAACAGCAGGGCCCATCTCGCTTGCCTGGATTTGAGGCACTTGGCGGTGCAGAGATACTCCATGTTTTTGTGGTCAATACCACACAATGAACGGATGTTCCGCCCCTTCGAGCCAGTGCCTCCATTCCTCCAATGCCATCTTCACCTCTCCCACGAACCCCTCCAGGCTCGCGCATATGGCCGGCTGCTGTTCCCATACGGTGTTAGCCCAGGTGAGAGCCCTTTCAGACATCAGCGTGATGAGGTAGGCTATTTTGGAGCGATCCGAGGGGAAAGAGGAGGGCTGAAGCTCGAAAATGAGGGCACACTGAGCTAGAAACGCCCGACAGGTGCTCCGCTCTTCATTAAAGTGTTCCGGAGGAGGTACCGGGGCTCCCGGGAAGGTGGAATGGCTGGTGGGGCGGCGCTGCTAGCCGCCGATTTGCTAAGGGGCGGTGGGGTTACCACCATGGCAGGCTTCCCCCCAGACGACCTGCAGAATTGCTCCAGCAGCATGTCCAACACCTGGTCATTGAGCACAGTCAATGTTTGGACCCCCTCCATCAGCCCATGAAGCAATTCCTCGTGTCTACCAATGGAGACTCCTTGGGAGATGATATTGCGCAGCTGGTCCGGATCTGCTGGGTCAGTCTTGGCCAGTCCGTACTATCAGGTATGAAGGTACGACCCAGATGCAGACCCCATTGAGTAAACAATAGTTTAATATTCCAACAGGGGCAGGCAATAGACAGGTCAAGGCAGGCAGGGGTCAGTAAACCAGAGGTGGGGCAACAGTACCGGGCGGCAGGCAGGCTCAGGGTCAGGGTAAAGCAGAGGTCGGTAATCCAGAGGGGAACAATAGTACAGCTCGGCAGGCAGACAGGGTCAGGCAGAGTGGTCAGGCAGGTGGGCTCGTAGTCAGGACAGGCAAAGGTCAAAACCAGGAGGGTGAGAAAAGAGAGACTGGAAAAAGCAAGAGCTGAGACACAAAATGCTGGTTGACTTGAACAAACAAGACGAACTGGCAACAGACAAACAGAGAACACAGGTATAAATACACAGGGGTTAATAGGGAAGATGGGCGACACCTGGTGGGGGTGGAGACAATCACAAAGAAAGGTGAAACAGATCAGGGTGTGACAATTTTGTAGTTTTTTGGTGATTCAATAAATGTAAACTTATGTAAACTTATATTTTGAATCAATTGTTAGGTGGTGAATGATGTCTCCAAACAAAACAAAGACACAGTGAAAGGTTTTGAATGAGGCCGGCTGCATTACATGTGTTACCAGTTTGGAGTTTTGCACGAAAAGTTTTGAAAATTCACCACATACTTGTGAAAATAGCAACAAAGCGAATGAAAAAAACTGTAAGAATGAAGTAAGGTGTCTCTGTCTGTGACCAGGGTATTTTCTCAGTCTCTGTGGGGTAGTTGTGAAACCAGCAGCCAGCTCTGATTCCGTGGGGGGCCTAAACAGGACACAAGATTGATGGCCTAGTTAAAATACCCCTGTGTGGAACTCAGGAAGGTGCCAGCCTGTGAGCTTCCCTCTCATTTACACACAATCAGACACACAGCCTCTGAGACAGAGGGAGAGGGAGAGGGAAAGACTGAACTAGTTACAGAGAGAGAGTTAGGATGGGGATAGGGATAGTAGATAAGAAAATGAGGGGTGGAGACTAGAGAGTTAAGGATATGGTGAACGGGAAGAAAGATAAACAAGGTGGGAGAATTGGTACAGAGAGATGGTTAAAAAAAGACTGGGAAGTAGACATAAATGACAGAGAGGGAGGGAAAATAGTGATGAGATAGAGATACAAGTGCTGAGAAATGAAGGAAAGCGGAGAGAAAAAGAGAGAGAACCAGCAGCACACACCCCTCCTCTTTATTTATACCTCCATCGACAGCAGGCTAAGATTTCTGGCACCAAAACAACGTCACGCTTGCTATTTCAGTCAGAGGTGCAACATTTCAGAGGGGGTTAAGGTGACGGGCTGAGGCGTTGTAGGGCCCCTACAGCCCTACAACACAACATTTCACACTGTAGCTACCTCCCTTGGCCTTTTGTGTATTAGAGAGAGGTGTCTTGCTATGTGTCTTGAGTTGCAGACAAAGTGGTAAACAGCCTCGGGGTTGTTCATGCAGTTTTATGAGGAGAGAACCTCAGGCCATGACAACCCATCCAACAATACTGAGACCCCCAAAAGTCTACACTCACACAACCCCAGTCTGTGTTAGCTTGCCTGGTAACAGGAGAGAGAGTGAGACACTATCCTAGAATAACCCCCCTATTATTATGGCCATACGCTTTTATTTACTGAGATTTTACTAACATAAGTTTAAGGGAAATAATTATATAATATGTTAAAGTGCTGAAAGAGGGACAACGCTGTTATATCCAATGCCTGTTTGCCTGAGGCTGATGCTGTGCAGGTGCTTGTGCGCGTGTCAACATGAATATATACACGCTCGCATTCAAATGCACACATGTGCACACACGGACACACACATACACATACACACATGTAAATAGTGCCGCACACACACTGAAACGTATACAGTTGTCCTTGATGTCTTTTATTTTTGCATTGTTGTTTTACTTTGTTTTCTCTTTTGTTGATTTTGTTGGTTGTTGGTGGCTTGGAGGGGAGGGTTGGTGATTGAGGGGCAGCGGTCGGGGAACTGTGGGGGGGAACTGTGGTCTGTTAGATTGACTGAATGTAATGTAAATGTTAAGCGGCTTCACTGCAGGTATGTGTAAAAAAATCGATTACAATAATATACAGTACCAGTCAAATATTTGGACACACCTACTCATTTCGGGGTTTTTCTTTATTTTACTATTTTTACTTCCACATTGTAGAATAAAAATGAAATCATCAAAACTATGAAATAACACATATGGAATCATGTAGTAACCAACAAAGTGTTAACAAATCAAAATATATTTTATATTTGAGATTCTTCAAAGTAGCCACACTTTGCCTTGATGACAGCTTTGCACACTCTTGGTCAAATAGCCCTTACACAGCCAGTCCCACTAAGCACACACCAGATGGGATGGCGTTTTGCTGCAGAATTCTGTGGCAGCCAAGCTGGTTAAGTGTGCCTTGAATCCTAAATAAATCACAGACTGTGTCACCAGCAAAGCACCCCCACACCATCACACCTCCTCCTCCATGCTTCGCAGTGGGAACCACACATGCGGAGATCATCTGTTCACCTACTCTGCATCTCACAAAGACACGGCGGTTGGAACCACACATCTAAAATTTGGACTCATCAGACCAAAGGACAGATTTCCACTGGTCTAATGTCCATTGCTCGTGATTATTGACCCAAGAAAGTCTATTCTTCTTATTTGTGTCCTTTAGTAGTGGTTTCTTTGCAGCAATTCGACCATGAAGGCCTGATTCACGCAGTCTCCTCTGAACAATTGATGCTGAGATGTGTCTGTTACTTGAACTCTGTGAAGCATTTATATGGGCTGCAATTTCTGAGGCTGGTAACTCTAATGAACTTATCCTCTGCAGCAGAGGTAACTCTGGGTCTTCCTTTCCTGTGGTGGTCCTCATGAGAGCCAGTTGTGTCACACGCTGATCCATTTCCCCTGTCCTTGTGCTTGTCTGCACCCCCCACCAGGTGTCTCCCATTTCCCCTCATTATTCCCTGTGTATTTATACCTGTGTTTTCGGTTTGTCTGTTGCCAGTTTGTATTGTCCTGTCAAGTCCTACTAGCGTGTTCCTGTGTTTCCTGTGCTCTAGTTGTTGTTTTTCTTAGTCGTTCTGACCTTTCTGCCTGTCCTGACCCTGATCCTGCCCGCTGTCCTGTACCTACCTGACTCTGATTTGGGTTACGACCCTTTTTCTGCCTAGACTTAACTTTTGCCTGCCCCTTGAACTTTAATAAACTCTAAGACTCGTACGATCTGCCTCCTGTGTCTGCATCCGGTTCTTAGCCTGAGCCGTGATAATTAGAATTGTTCTTGCCATAATATGGACTTGGTCTTTTACCAAATAGGGCTATCCTCTGTATACCCCCCTACCTTGTCTCAACACAACTGATTGGCTCAAACGCATTAAGAAGGAAAGAAATTCCACAAATTAACTTTTAACAAGGCACAACTGTTAATTAAAATGCATTCCAGGTATCTACCTCATAAAGCTGGTTGAGAGAATGCCAACAGAGTGAAAAACTGTCATCAAGGCAAAGGGTGGCTACCTTGAAGAATCTCAAATACAAAATATATTTTGATTTGTTTAACCCTTTTCTGCTTACTACATGATTCCATGTGTTATTTCATAGTTTTGATGTCTTCACTATTATTCTACATTGTAGAAAATAGTAAAAATTACGAAAAACCCTGGAATGAGTAGGTGTGTCCACACTTTGACTGGTACTGTATTTACATATAGTTCTATTTTATTGAACCATATTCCAATTAACTACTTTTTCAGTATGGGGTAAGCATGGTATTACATCTTTGTAGTGTTGGTACATGAAAGTAGCTACACCACGTCACCCCCCTACCAATTAAATAAGTCATCAAACAAGACTTCTACAGATAGATGGAATCAGTTTGTTAAAGCACTGTCGTGTTTATTTATTATCAAGAGAGAAAAAAAGGACAGCAAAAGCATTACATAGTCATAACTGTATGTCTTACTATGGTTACTTGAACATTTTCAAATTCGTTATTTTGATAATATGATACAGTAAAAGATACTATAGACAGGACACGGCCAACTCGCTTTTAAAAACAAGCCAACATGGCACTCATTAGGATTGACTTACATACATACATACATACATACATACAGGGACACACACCCGCAAGTAAGGGGGCCATGCTGTACCGCATTCTACACAGCCATCCGAAAATCATAAATAAAAAAGAAAGAGAAAACAAAAGAAAGGAAGAAAGGAAGTAAAAAGTAAAGAAGCTTGGCACAGGAGAAGGGAAGGCCACAGTAACACTGGAGACTGAATAGGAGTCAACCATTATGTTTCTTATATGTGTAAGTCATTATAAGTAATCTCATAGAAAATCTCTTAAAGCACTTTTTTCAAGACGGATAGAAAGAACAGTCTTTAATATTTCCAGAGAGGGCAGACTATATCATCTGTCCTGTGGGGTTGAATTGGGGGTAAAGGGGGTCGGGGCACGTGTCTCTCACATGATGACAGTCTCGGTGTGGAGCAAATAGGAGCAGAAAGATTGCTGCTTCAGGGCAGGGCTTGGGGTTCTTGCTATGGGGCTAGGGGTGTGTGCCAAGGGGCTTGGGGCACGGGACAATGGGCCGGAGGGGGCAGAGATCAAGGCAGTGGGGGCGCAGCTAGCCCACCTGGATGGAGGGCGTTGATTGGCTGGGCGGGCAGGACGAGAGAAGTTCAGTGACGGTGTTGCTGGGGACAACTCGGCTGGGCTCACCTGGAGAGAGACGATAAGAGTGGGTCAGATTAAGACTCTGTGTGTGTGTGTGTGTGTGTTTGTGTTTGTGTGTTTGCTATGCCTATCTCACCTTCTGTGTGTCCTTTCTGTAGGCAGACTTTGTGGCTCGGGGGCTGGAGTTGTACTCATGCTCGATGTCCAGCATATCCAGTAGCTCAATGAGTCCATCGTCCTTATTCTGACCTGCAACTGGCCCTCCCCTCTGAATCCTCTGAGCTCCAACATGGGACCCACTCAAGTTCCTGTAGTCCAGTATGGGCTCCCTAGGCTGGTATGCAGGCCTCCTGGCTCTCTCCCCCTGGACCAGACCAATGTCTGTCTCTCTGTCTGCCCCTCCGAGGGCCCTTGCTTTGGCCTCGGTCCTCCTCTGATGCCCTGTCTGGGGTCCTTTAGGGTGAGCGTAGCTACCCATTGAGGTGCCTCTACCCTCACCAAGCTGTCTCTCTCTCCTATAGTCTCTCACTGCCCCCCCAGATCCTCGTTCTTTGTTGGGGTCCATCTCCACTGTAAGCACGATGGAATCCGCCTGGCATTTCTGGACAGGCAAGTGCCCAGGCGCCCTGCTGCCGCCCAGCTCTTTGCGCTGACAGACGGGGGTGGGGCACTTGTTCTCGATAGGCACCTGGTTGGTCACCACACCGGTGTCGGTGAGGGTTTTCCCCTCGTTCTTCTGGAGCATGGCCCCAAACTTCCTGAGGACCGAGGGGCTACCACACTTCTTGTCCACAAGGACCCCAGGGGGGTGGGACTTTCTGTCGAGTGCTGGGGAAGTCTCGGATGGGGCCACCTGGGAGGTGGAGCGGGGGGGTACGGGAGGGCCTTCTCTCTGTCTAAGAGGGGGCTTGCCCCCTGTGTTCTCCTTGTTAAGGTCCCTGCAGGGGGAACTTTTTCTGTGTGACACTCTGTTCTTCCTGTTCTCAGCCTCCTCGTCTGCAAACCGCACCTGACTAATCCTAAAACAGATTAACAAGCAAATAAAACAATGAGTAAAATAACTAAAATACAAAATTGTATAGGTGGATTTTACTCTCTAAATGATCTTGTCAAAATGATCTTGTCATCTCAGTAGCAGTGAAGTCTGTGGACGTCCTTCTTACCTCTCATCCCCAACAGGCCTCCTCTTCATCGCATCCTGGTGCACAGACTGATCCTGGCTCCCTTTAGTGATATCCTTCAGATGCTGAAAGAGAAGTGGGACAAGGGTTACTTGGGAGGGAAAATAATCAGTGATGCAGAATAGTGCAACAAGCAAAGATACAGTATATCAAATTCAGCTATACAGCCACATTGGCATACCTTATGCAATTTCCAGTGGAGTATTGAGACGTGCCAGTTCTATGTAATCTATTTAAATGTTTATTACTGAAAACAACCCTGCTTAGGCCCTGCCCCTCAAATGTTTGAAGACTTGAAGTGAACAATATAGATATAATCAATATGGCGGTGGCCCCATCTAGTCTTCCTAAGAGCTAAGTGGAGTTTCTACCATTATGCTTCCACCTATCATATTTTTTCGGATCTGCAAACACCAATGGGGTGAGACATGGGGTAAAGGTTGTTTTTTGGACAGGGCTGTCCATCAACTTTAACCGGGCTGCATATCAACTTTAACCCTTAGTTACTGTCGCTACTCACATTGTTGAGAGCTGAGTTGGTCTTCAAGGTCTTTCCGTGACCATGTCCAAGATAATCCTGCAACAAGTCTTCAAGTTCCACCGCACCGTTGCAATTTGGATAATAGCCACCAATCTGATGGTTGACGGGGTCGCCGTAACCGTTGGGGCCGTGGCTACAACCGTTGCTACAGTGATTTGGCACAACAACAGCTCTGCTGGGGTGGTCCTTGGTGCTGTTGCTATGGCTGCCAGGCAGGTCACAGAAGCCATTACCATGGTGCATCCTATCATTTTTGCCGTTGTCCATGGTGACATCATTTCCCCCTCTACGAGCCTGCACCTCATTGTAAAGCTAAAATATGAGCATAAACAGTATGATTATCAAAAACCTACTTTCACAACATGAACACAAGTTGGAATAGTTGTATTCCCCAGTTAGATTAATTATTTACACTTACAACTAAAAACTAAAAACTAAATGTACATACAGATACAAGACAACATGTACACAAAACAAGTCTGTACCTACGACAATGTCAACCTTGTTTACGCAATCCATATAACCATCCCAAAATAGTTACACAACCCAACTATTTTTATAATCTACACATTTGTTATGTCAGTTGGAGTGAGCGTGTGCTTGCTTCGCTATTTTAAGCTTTAATGCATTCACCACTATCATCTTTCACAGTGTGTGTGTTCTGACTGTCTGTCAGCACGTCACAGTTTAATTAGCTTGTTAACATTTGTCTGTATCATTAGTCCAGAGGGGGCATGGGGTCTCAAGAAGGGGTGTGGTTCCAACAGTTTATTATAACACACACACACACACACAACCAGTTAAACACTCTTCAGGGAAGACCAAGGGTGCGAGACGAAAAAGACATGATCTCAAATAAAAAAAATCACACTACTGATACCCAATGTCATGGAATGTTACTCTACCTAGGATCTTGTTGGACTGTGTCAGACTTGTGCTTGAGCATGTTGGACCATGTTTGGACTATCACATGTATTTGTATAATGTTTTACTTTATTTTAGACCTTGTTGGAACGCATCTGACCACGGTTGACCACTCACCTCCTCTATCTTCCTCTGCATGTCCTGCAGCTGGTCCTCCCATTCCTGCATCTCTGAGTCGAAGCTGTCCAAAAGCTCCACCTTCTCTGTTCCCCAGCCCCGCCCAGCCTGCTCCAGACCTCGCTGCAGTTCGGTGGCCGCCATTTTGGGCCGCTTCCTGCAGCAAACTTTTTTCTTCCTGTCACAACTTTCTTTTCTTCCACCACAACTTCTTCTTCCTTCTTCTGTTTCAACTTCCTAACTTCCTTTCTTTTTCAACTCCCTAGCTTTTTGTCTTTCTGTCTTCAAGGGGTCACCAAGGTGTGGAAATTTTGGCGGAACACTGCAAAGGAAGAGAGGATGGGGATGATTATTGTGGACGATAAGACATGGGAGGACATTAGTCATGTGGACATCAACCAGTAAACAAATGGACTCAAAGGGTCTACTCCCCATGGACATTCTCCCTGCTACCCCCCACCCTCAACTCTCACTTACCTTACCTGCTACTCCCCCATGGACATTCTTTCTCCTGCTGCCCTCTGTATTCCCAGCCATATGTCATAGTCATTTAAGCTACCTCTGTGAGACATGCCAAGGAATGCCTGGTGTAGTGTGACAACCTCACTATTTGGCTGTTGGTCACTATCCCCTCTGCTCCAACCCTTCCTTCTGTCCTTCCCAATTTTCTATAATGGAACTTTGGAAACCTTCCAATCTGCAGCCAAGACCCATCAAAAGCAGGGTGTATGTCGAATACAACCCCCCAACTATTCAACAGGTACAGGACGCGTTTCTTCTATGCCTTCAGTTACACTTTGCGAACAATGGAAATGTGTGCCCTCTGTGTTACCGCTATAAGTTCATTTCGCACTCGGCTGCATGCTGCATGGCCAACTCACCTCTATAAAATTGGCCATAATGCTGCATAGTGGCGCGTATTGGCTTGGCTTAAACGGTTTTCCGTAGGCCTATCGCTGCATTGATTTATTACAGTACATCAGGTAATTTTAGAAGGCCGATGGTTTGCTATCACCGAATGTTATATATTATGTGCTTTTACCACCTCGAAAGTACCCGAACACCAACCAGTCATCTTGTGATGTAAGAGTACGGATATGTTTATAATACAAACCTGTAACTATGCATCGAGAACTTGGAGAAAGCGAGAGAGAGAGAGAATGAATACGAAAGGCGTGTGTTTTGAATATTAATATGCCTATAATAAATAAATCCCCACATGGCCAAATGTAGCCTATTTGGGGTTACGTAAAAGAAAAAGCACCAAAAGGGAGGCACAGGTTGATCAAATGTGACCCAATACATCAAGCCTACAGTGGATCTGCAATGTTATATTTTACTACTTGTCCTTATTAAGTGCTTTGTCCAATGATTTTGTCCAATTATTGTTAGAAACCCAAGTTGTAGAGATGCGTAAAACAAAACTTAATGGAACTCTCCATATCCATAAAATACATTTAAATATGAACCTTTTCATGTGGCCTTACCTGGCTGTTCAATATTCTCCTTGACGATTTTATTGTTAATCGCTGAGGATATATCGCAGTGGCAGATAATTAATCATGATTTCAGTCTAGCCAAGGTATTCAACGTGAACCTCTTGAGATCGTCTGTTTGCCCGGTTGGCGGCTGCGCTTCCACAGCTCGAGTCAGTCCCCTTGTTGCGAGATCCTCGCTTTTGAGCCTCTGTTCTATTACGTAAAGTCCCGCGGATTGGATTTTAAAGGAGCCCTCTCTTGTAAAACCTGGGCAGGATTAGGTCCGGAGCAGGTACCTTTTTTTCAGGATAAACAACTTATGTTCCAGAGGGGGACCCAGGCTTTATAGTGCACCTCGTACTTACGTCGCATCACTGGAGCCAAGATCAAGTATCATAATGTCAAATTTATTCCAGCATTTGAGGTCTCGATGGGACGACTGTCGTCACTCGCATCCTGTCTATAATTAAAAAGCAATGTAGAGAGGGAAAGTGCATAGCTATTTCAGCTGCCGAGCTCTGAGCCAATAGGCACTCCTGTTGCTACTCCGCTTTGGGGTGCTTGGCAGATTTCGTTTTGTGACTCCAAAATACTCTTAATTGTTTACAATTTTGATTGCCAAAATATAGCCTATATGTGACACTAACATCATTTTAATGATTTTTTTTCGAAAAACTTGATATCTGGCGCGTTGGCAGGAACTTTACTTCCATTTCACTACTATTTTAAAGTTTATTTATTTTGCCATTACCATTGCTGTTGATGAATGTTGCACAATATCATCGCGCGCGTCATGCGACCCCCATTAGGTTATGACCCAAATAGTTCACTGACAAGATGGACACTTGTCGACATAAACAGTGTGTTGCAAAAGGCATCTGATAGCTCAAAACCAAAATATATTTGGTGTGGATAGGAATGTGGGAATCCTCAGACTATGAGCCAATTTACGCTTGATCCGAAAATGTGGTCGGAGGCGCCGTATGGATGGTGTGATGCAGTTGCAAAGCCTCCGGAGGCAGGCGGAGGCCAAATTGAGCTCTTTACCGCATCGCAATGCGCCTCTCAAATGTTGTAACAATGCAGAGGGCTCCATATGGCTCCGCATTGAAGCGCAAGAAGTATGAATGCCCTGACTTCTGCAGAGTCCGTATCAAATAGTTTCGGGAAGGGTTTCACAAAATCGGTCCTCGGGTGCCCTAACGGGTGCCCTGGTTTTTGCCCTAACACTACACAGCTGATTCAAATAATCAACTATCAATCAAGCTTTGATCAGCTGTGTAGTGTTAGGACAAAAACCAAAACGAAAACCAAAACGTGCACCCTTTGGAGTCCCGAGGACTGAGTTTGGGAAACGCTGCGTTAAGGGAAAACATCATTTTTTTTGCATTGTCGCTGTCCACTCTGTGCAGGTGCTGAATCGGAATTCTGATTGTCGTTGGCCATGGTTCTGAATCACCACTATTTACTTGTTTGTTTAAAATCTGATCTTTTACACTTTTGTAACAATGAGGAGGAAACTCCACCTTTCATATCAGATTGTAGGTCTACATTTCTTATATACTACCACATGATGGTGGCCTACCTATAGGCTACAAAAAAAATGTGCAGGTAGGGACTATGGCTATAGGGTTTGATTTTGGAATTGGGCAAAACAGGTGTTATGCTAACTCACCTTTTCTTGGGGGTGATGAAGGAAGTGGTGAGTGGTGGGAAAAGTAGTCTCCAGTGTTGAACCTAAGCATATATCCTGTTATGTGACTGTGACCTGTGCTTGAAGAGGGAGGCTCCTGTACGTTGAGTGACCTTGGCAACAAATGTTTTAAAAATAACAGAAACAAACAAATAAAGGATGCGGCTATGCTATTGAGGGAGGCGGGATCACAGGACGAAGAAAAGGGTAAACAGAAAGACAAGTTTAAAGATGGTGGCATAGGAGTGGGAGGAGAATAAGACTAGTATGAGGATGAGTAAAATGATGGGCTGAAACATCTGTGCAGAGGATGAACAGAACATGGGTGTCAACGGAGGAGAGACGAGAGGGGAAATAGGGTCAGAGAAAGAAGGAGAATAAAGTCAGCAGACTATTCAATGGTGACGGACTAGTGAAGAGACTATGCTGATAGAGCCAAACAGGCATGCTCAAGTCTACATCTCTTTAATTAAGAAACACACACAAAAACACATGCACACACACCCTTACCGACAGTGGTTCCTCCTCCCTGTCCTCAGGTTTGGGCACCTCCAGTCTGTCTATGAAGCCCTGTAACTCCTTCCTGAAGGCCTTCATCTGGGCATTGATCCTGTACAGCAGCTCATGCTCCCTGATCCTCCCACCCTCCTCCTCCTCCTCCTCACCCCGCCCATACAGGTCGCTGTTGGAAACGTACACCCGTGCCTCTGCGATGATAGTTGCCGTGTCGGCGATGAGCCGGTCGATGGTCTTGCCAAGACGCTCCGCCTCCACTCGAATGTCAATCATCTGCTGGCGATCCCGTAGGTTGCGGGGCAGGAAGCGGGCGGCGGTCTCAGGGGGTGGGGTATAGAGACCCCGGGTAGGCGTGAGGCAGCGGGTTTGGTTCCGCACCTCGTCCGAGTCACTCTCCCCGCCCACTGGGCCCTCGCGTTTGCGGTGCGGGGGCAGGAGGCGAGAGGAGTCATCATCGCTTTCGCGGCGCCCGCTTGGTCCGGTCCCTCCTGCGTCACTCTCTGCATCACTGTCCCGAGGGCTGATGCCCCCCCTCAGGGCCAGGTGGGAGGCCAGGTCGTAGCGCTGCATGTTGGAGAGCAGAACACGCTTCTCATACTGCAGCTGCATCACCTGGGAGAGAGAATAGGACTGGCTGAATGAGGCATGATATGTTTATGACATTTGATCTTGGTTTTCATCTTTGATTCCAGCGATATATTTTTGTTTACCATATTGTCTGTACAGCCATTTTGACTTTCAATATATGTTAAATAAACCAGAAAAACAAAAGTGGAAGACTGACCCACCTTCCCACTGAGATCGTTAATCTGTAACCGGGCCGTCTTCAGTTCCTCCTGCAGTGCCTCTGCCTTCTCCGAACATACTCCTCCTGCCACCCCTCCTCCATGCCTTGCCCCTCCCTCGTGGGTCCCGGCCTTGAACCTGAGCTTGTTGAGTTCTCCCGTCACTCTTTTTGTTGTGATCCTCAGCGTCAGCCAGGTTCCTCCTCAGGAGCTCTGCCTCGTCCTCCACCAGCTGCAGCTGCTGCCTCAGCTCTGTCATGGCCTCCCCATGGCCCCGGCCCGCCCCCATCCCGCCCACAGCCCCCCCACCGGACCCGCCTTCTCCCTCTCCTTCACCCCTGAGGTCGTCCAGCTCCGCCCTCAGACCCCGGTTCTCCACCTGGAAACACACGACATGAAGACGGAGTGGTCAGTTATGTTATGAATCACTAGCTTCCTCTCTCTGTAGGCACCGTCTGAACGGAACAGGCAGAAATGCTTGGAACAGTTGTGTTTCTATGAGCAAACTTATTTCCTGGTCTCTTTCATACAATAACCTACATCAAACACTCTGTATCACATCCTGTGTCTCTCACCTCCAGCTCCACGATCTTCCTCCCCAGGATGTTAGCCTCCTCCTCCACCAGGCGCAGACGCAGCTTCAGCTCGGACTCACGGGTGGTGGGGGGTCCCCAGGCCTCACCCTTGGGGTGGGGGCTGTCCAGATCCCCATAGAAGGAGCGGTACTTCTGTAGCTCTGTCTCCAGCCGGTCCTTCTCCTTGTCGATCTTAGCTGTCTTCTTCCTTAACAACACAGCCTCTTCCTTGATGAAGGCCAGCTGGCACTTGAGATCATCGTTGTCATCCTGAGAGAAGGGGAATTGTAAGGAAGATAATGCAGTTCTGATGTACAGGAGACACAACTCTATCTCGTGTTTGTAAAAAAACACTTTTTATTGTTTTATAAAAGCATTTCATGGTGATCCCTCACCTCTGTTGGGGTCTGGGCAGACTTCTTGTCTGACTTTTGGACCTCCTTGCTTCCTCTTCTCTTCTGAGACTGTTGGGAATTGAATAACGAGTATTCCAGCAAAATATGTGCTGTATAGATTGTATAATGTATTGTGGGTGGGTGTTCTTACCTCCTTGACCTTGTCCAGCTCATTCTGAAGGGCCTGTTTGGTCACCTCCACCTCGATGAGTTTCTGCCTCAGTTTCTCGTTTTCGTCCTCTGTCTTTGTGCGTTTCTCCTCCACATTCTCCAGCTCATGATGCAGTCTCACAGACACATCCTTCGCTACCTGCATTAAACAGAATCAGGGACATTGATTTAAGTTGATTTAATTAATTATGGAGGTGAATGGACAGCGCATTAAGCAATAAATAAGAATAGTTTCAACATCAAGCCTCCTGACACACACACATGCAGACACACACACACACAGACACACAGACACACACACACTCCCTACCTTCAGGTCCTGCTCCAGGCTCCTCAGTAACTCCTCGTCAATCTCTCCTGTCTGGGCGTAGCGCAGCTTCTTCCTCTCAGCCTTCCTCAGCCGGTACTGGAGGATCCGGCAGTTTTTATTGGCTCGCTCCAGCTCGCGCCTCATTTCCTGCAGCTGGCACGTGTCCTCCTCGTAGAAGGTGTCACGCATCTCGTCCATCTCCGTCCTCATCTCCTCGATCTCCATCTGAAACATCAATATGAGTGATCAGCCAATCAGGCACTGGTAGTCAACAGGGGGCGTGGGCTCACGCTTCAGCATTATTGGTGTTGTTGGAAGTGTTTAGGTCCTCTGAAGATGATGTAATTGGATAGAGACAAGCTAATCTGAACCGATCAATAGGGTCTTATTCATTATTATGTCAATCAATGAATAGAAGTAGGCTAAGCACAGGATGGTGCCATTCATTGTTCTGAATAGGGAAGAGGGGTTTGCCTTGTAGCTATAGAGCTACCAAAATCATTTAACTTTCGCAAGCATCAATAACAAACCAAGGGAACTAGGCACATTTCTACATCAGTTCTTTGCAAATGTTACATAAAGAATAACAACTGTTCACTTAGCCTACCCAGTGGGCTAAAAAATATGCTTGCTTCATTGTATCAACATAGTTTTCCAGTATATCCCTAATAATAAACCTTGGGGAATATTAATACTATCTCAGTTGCAGTGTTATCATCAAAAACGAAATAAACCTACCTTTTCACTTATGCTAATATATATAAGATTACATTGGAATATATGAGCATGTTAGTAATGCCAAACTTTGGGGAATAGGCCTGAATTCAATCTTATCAAACAAAAAGTGGCCTACCAGTTCAGTTACTGGATCTGCAAAAACAATGTGTTTGTATACACTGAATATTATTGAATGTCAGTGATGCCAAACCTTTAGATCTTCATTCTCATCCACCAGTCTCTCCAGTTCGTCCTCAAGGCCCTCGTCTTGCTGTGTCACGAACTCCGCCTCTATTGTCCCTATAGACGGCTCCGGCGCGGCCTCCGCGCTGTCAGCCGTGTGCATCTTGCTGATGCTTCTCTTCAGTTTCTTATGTAGGTGGAAGTGGAGAGTTCAGTCTGCAAGCAACCCTCGCTCCACAGACTAAGGCCCGGCCCGCAACCCACGTATTCCCCGCTTCCGTCCCTGCAGTAGCCCGCTGAATTTTTCACCGACTCCCCTCCCCGCTTCTTCGCTTTCCCTTTTCACCGACTTTCCCTCGGTATGACCCAATATGTTAGGAAGACAGGCCTTTGAGGCAGGGATACACCTAACGACGAACTACAGGTTTGAGAATCTGATGAAATGTCTCCTCAGTATATTCTTCTCTGCTAGCATCCGCCCTGTTGGCATTGACAGCATCCGTTTCAGCACCATCTCGGTAAACAGCTGCAACGTCGCATCTCACGATCTCCTTCTCCCTCACGACAGCGGCCCCTCGTTTACTACCTTATTCCCCCGATCCTCCTTTTGAAACTCTATTTTTGGATCTGCTGTAGGATTTTGGTGCTGATTTTGAGGCGCATTCTCGGATTCTGGCCGGAGAGGGAGCCCGATGCTGCCTCCTCCCTGTGCTATTGTCTTCTGCTGCCGCTGGAAAATCCGCAGCGCCGCTTGCGGCAGTCGTGTCATCCACCTGCCTTGACTTTTCCACTCGCCCATCTCAGTGATTACAAAGTATGATTGTTAGTTATGCCAATAATAAAAACACAATATAAGTATTGATATATTATGTCTATCCGGTTGATAAAAGTTGCAATTAAATATGATGGTCAACCAGTTCCAACATTCTGGCTGAAATGCACAACATATCGTAGCCTTTGCTGCAAAAGAGACATGACGTCTGCAGAGTGACATTGAAATAATGTTGACTTTGAAAAAGACCCGAAGTCAATAGGCTTCTGTTTATTGGCAAATGGGAATCTAACTTGGGCTATACAAGGCTAGGCTACTATTCAGTATGTGATAGGCTATAAGTGATACAATTAAATGTAAACATGCATAGCTTATATATAGTGAGTTTTGTACTGTTCTGTAACTTTTGTTCAATAAAAATGTCACATAGCCTAACATTAGTTAATATATGAGGCTACAGATGGTCAACAAACGCACTGTCAAATATTTTCATGCATTTTCTGTGCAATTTCCTATCGAAACGTGTTATTTTTATTGAGGCTTCTTACCGCGAGAGAAAGTGCCGTTTCAGCCCAGTGCTAAAGGGCTAGAGAAATGCTGACACAACAGGCACTGCAGGGGCACGACTAGCTACACAGTATTCATGACGTGGTGATGTCAACGTCAAACCAGGAAACAAACAATGTAATATCTTTCTCCAGGCCATTGTAAATAACCCATTGTAGCCGTTTTACTGTCTACATCAACACTGCTTGAAACATGCACACAATGAATAGGCTATAGTTTTTGCTTTGCTTTCAAATGTATTCTACTTATTTTTTCCAAACGCTACAAGGTATCTCCAGTAGGCCTAGGTAGTAGTTCAGGAACTCAGTAACCCATATTGTGCATGCAATGATTTGTTGTGGCCATCGGAGGGTGGTCTCCACCCACCTATCAGTACCTTCATAAAGGGATCATCTGTGCGTGCAGACAGGTTGCCGCCAATGACACACTGACTGTATGAACGAACTTAGTTACAATAAGGTGTTGCTATAAGTGTTAATGAGATGAGTGACAGACAGGCAGACAGACAGAGGGACAGACGCACAGTTGGACAGACAGACAAAGGCAGACAGGCAGACAGACAGTTTGAATCTGGGGTTGTATGAGAGTATCACAGCATGGATGGTGTGTGTGTAAAGCGTACACAAGTGCGAGTTTAGATGTAGCTAGAACTTCCCCCTCACCACTGATACAGGGTCAGATCTCTTGTTTATCCCCCTAATGGTTAAGGCTGAGATTGGTTAGGTAATCTGATCCTAGATCTGTTGTTAGGAGGTAGTGTGAGTTAGTGTGAGTTCAGAGCAGTGCTAAGAGCACAAGTGCAGTACAGGTTATGGTGACCTGTGTTAAGTGACCCTGATGGAAGGCCTACTGCAATCCTCTTAGAGCTCGGCTGGCGTAGATCCCTCTTCTTCTTTCCATATGAGGAAGGGTGATAGCGGAGGGGGAACAGAAAAAAAGTGTGAAGAAAGAGAGGCAGATGAGGAGGAAGGCGGTGACAGCATTAGGAGTGAGGCTGGAAATTGAGTCAGCACTGATGTCACTAGAGGTCTTGTGATAATCCTCTCCATGTATCTGTTAACATATGGCACAGAAGTGCGGGCTAGAATGTGTATGTGTTGCATATGTGCAGTTTTGTGTGTGTGTTAACATGTGTGAATGTTGCATATGTGTCTATGCATTGTGTGTAAGAGAGTGTGTGAACTCTCTGTGTATATAGTATATGCATACCGGTATTTCTTAATTCCATTCTTTTACTTTTAGATTTGTGTGTATTGTTGTTAATTGTTAGATACTACTGGACTGTTGGAGCTAGGAACACAAGAAATTCGCTACACCCGCAATGACCTCTGCTAAATATGGGTAAGTGACCAATAAAAGTTGATTTGATGTATGTACATATGTGTGAGTGTCAACGACCCAAAGGAAGATTACAGAAGGCTACTCTTTTCCACAGTGACCTGAATTCCTGGGTTAACTCGCTTTGTGACGTGGGCATAAGCTCTTTTACAGCTAAAGCCAATTTACCCCCCCCCTCAGATTAGGGCAGAGCTGTCTGGCCAAGCCCCAGAGACACAGGCCTCTCTCTCTCTCTACCTCTGTCACTCCTAGGAATTTGCTTGACCTGGGGGATAGAGGGAGAGGGGGGTAGGGTGGGCTGGGAGAGGAGAGGAGAGAAGAGGTGGAGGAATCCTACTCATCAGATCCAGAGATTTACAGACCTTTGGAAACTTTGAGAATGAGAATTCTAAAGGCTTCTGGGTGGAGGGGAGGATGGATAGAGGGTTTCTGAGATGGGGATAGACCAGTGGAGGCTCCTCAGAGGAGGAAGGGGAGGACCATTCTCCTCAGTGAATTTCATAAAAATAGAACTAGTGAAACATTAAAAAAAGTTATCCTGTTCAGATAAACCTATACTAAATATATTCTCGTCACCAAATAATTGATTAAAACACACTGTTTTGCAATGAAGGTCTACAGTAGCCTCAGCAGCTCTCTGTAGGGTAGCCGGAGGACAGCTAGCTTCTGTCCTCTTCTGGGTACATTAACTTCAATACAAAACCTAAGAGGCTCATGGTGCTCACCTCCTTCCATAGACTTTCACAGTAATTATGACAACTTCCGGAGGATGTCCTCCAACATATCAGAGCTCTTGGTGCATGACATGTTGACATGTTGTCCACCCAATCAAAGGATCAGAGGATGAATCTAGTACTGAAAGCATTAGCTACAGCTAGCTAGCACTGCAGTGCATAAACTGTGGTGAGTAGTTGACTCAGAGAGAGAGAAAGACCATAGTTGAACAGTTTTGAAAAAATAAATTTCTACCAAAATAAAGGAGAACCAATAGAGAGAGCGAGAGAGAGAGATAGCTAGCTATATTTCGTAGAATATATTTTTTTCACTTTCACTTCCTTAGCTAGCATCGAATGCAGCTAGCTAGTTTAGCCTACTCCAACACCCAGCTCAAACATAGAGGGATGCTATGTTAGCTAGCTGGCTATGGCCATCGAACACTGGAACTCTTCCAAGTCAAGGTAAGTTTTTGGTTTTATTAAGTTATTGCCACCAAGGACCGCTGGCGTAACTGCTAAACTGCTTGCTGATGACTGTACACTGTACTGCATGATTGTAGAGGGTTTACTAACACGCTAGTTCTAGATATGACGTGACAACGATGTAGGCTGTGTGCGGTTAGTGGTCATGATATGAAGGTTTGGCTTGGAAAGTCTTTTTGCCTGGTCACAGACAGCTGATGTGTTGTGCACTGAAGTCCACAAGCAAAGGGAAAAGGTGCGAGGACGAGACAGCGTAGATAGATGTAACAAGGAATTATATATACAACGAGCTGTTTGTATGTGGTTGCTATGAAAGTGAACTGTTTTTGCGTGTGATCAGGGGTGTATTCATTGCGCTGATTCTGTTGAAAAATGTTTCTTAAACGGAAACAAACGGAACGAAAGGGGGATAAAAATACCTGAATTTGTCCAATAGAAACTCACGTTTGCAACTGTTGGACTAATGATTACACTCTACATCAGCTAGATGCAGGCAAGAGTGTGCAAGGTGGTATTGAATGTGTCACTGTCTGCCATCTTGATAACTCAAAATTCTCTCTACCTGTGCACCTATGTTGTAAACTTGAATTCATAGGCTAGGTTGTAGCAACCTCATGATGGGTACAGGGAAAATTCAAGCATCATGTAGTAGCCTATGCCAATCGATGTTACATCACCGGGGACAAACTACCTGCCCTCCATGACACCTACAGCACTCAATGTCACAGGGAGGCCAAAAAGATCATCAAGGACAACAACCACCCGAGCCACTGCCTGTTCACACCGCTACCATCCAGAAGGCAAGGTCAGTAGAGGCACATCAAAGCTGGGACCGAGAGACTGAAAAACAGCTTCTAAAGGCCATCAGACTGCTAAACAGCAATCACTAACTCAGAGAGGCTGCCTACATTGAGACCCAATCACTGGCCACTTTAAACAATGCCACTTTAATAATGTTTAAATATCTTGCATTACTCATATCACATGTATATACTGTATTTTATACCATCTATTGCACCTTGCCTATGCCGCTCGGCCATCGCTCATCCATATACTTATATGTACATATTCTCATTCACCCCTTTAGATTTGTGTGTATTAGGTAGATGTTGTTAGATTACTTGTTAGATATTACTGCACTGTCGGAACTAGAAGCACAAGCATTGCGCTACACTCGCATTAACATCTGCTAACTAACCATGTGTATGTGACCAATAAAATTTTATTTTGAACTGGGTGAATGGAATATGAATGACAGTCATCCAATATTCTGTAATAAAAATAAGGCCATGTTCATAAAAAAAAGAATCATCCTCCCTCATCTTAAACAGAGCCGACCGCCACTGGGGTTACAGAAGGGTTTTTAAGCAGGCTTAGGGTTAGGAAAGAGGATATTGACGGTTTAGGGTTTAGTTTTGAAATTAGGGTTCAGTTTTGGATTGATCAGGTATTAGTTTTTTTGTCTTAAATAAAAGACAAAAACATACAAACATAAAGATACACATCCATGAAGTAACATAGACACATAAATTCACATAAAGAAAGACTAGGGTTGTTGGCATCCTCTTTATTTCCATTGTACCTGCAGCCAGTAGCTGTATGTGCTTTATTTAAATAAAATAATGAATATAGTCTTTTTTTTAAAGCCCTTTGAGATGAGATATCCCTTTCCCCCTCAGTCCTTTTTGGTTGTCTTGAGTTAGACATGTTTCTCAGTTGCACCGTAGCTACATTGCACAGCACAAAATGAGAAAAATAACGCAGGATATCCGTGAGATCCACAACAACAACAAAAATAACAATATCAAAGCACAGGACCAATTTAATAACCAAACAAATAGATAAACACTCAGTTAGCAGTAAAGGTGTTGGTCAGCCAATTTGCATGTACAGTATGTTACCCACCCAAACTCCATAATGACTTACTAACAACTTGCACATATGACTACCCACCCAAACTCCCTATAGATTCACTACGATGCATTCAATGTGCACATCGTTCCCTCAATCTCTCGCACAGACACACGTTCCAGGAATATGTGTGTTTGTGTATATAATGTACGTTAGGGCAAGTGTGTATGGCAGAGGGGGCTTGCAGTTAGTCTGTGTTCCAGGTAGACAGGTAGACCGGTACTTAAGTACTGACACAATTGTGTCTGCGACACGTAGAGACGAACAAAAATAGAATTGAGAACAGCTCCTGTACTGTAAAACAATGTTTAATCCTTAATAATGCTCCACCAGTATTTTGCTTACTCATCGCCAAATGCAAAATAAACCCTCTTTGGTACAAATTTCATAGAATCTAATTGACAATGCTACAAAATACATCAGCATTTAGTTAAACAAAGAAAAGTACAAAATGGTTGGAGTTTTGGTTGGAAACACTGCGGCTGCTGAGTCCCTGTGGTCTCTGTGGTTGTGTTGTGGTCTTTTTATGGTCCTATCTTCGACCAGGACCCCAAAGTAAAGAGACAGAGCACAGACTCTACATGAAGAGCAGCGACTTTCTTATAAAAATAACTACTATATAGACAACCAACACCCTCCTCCCACCCCTATCCCTCCATACCCAAACCTCACCAAACCCCCGACACACACACACACACACACACACACACACACACACACACACACACACACACACACACACACACACACACACACACACACACACACACACACACACACCAGCAAGTTGGTCACAATTCACATCCTCAAAACATCCTGCATGGGCAGGGGTGTGGTGGAATCCCATCTGCCTTTTGAACTTTCACCCCTGACCCCCCCCTACCTCCCCTGCCCTTTCACCCCACGGTCCTCCTATTGGTCTGACAGAGGCTCCCTCCGTCCTCTCCTCTTCCTCCTCACTCCCTCTTCGCTCTTCCTTTTTTCTGCTGCTTCTTCCCGTTCTCCTCTACCTCCTCTAACTTGTTGTAGCCGTTGGTTGCTGTAGAAATGCCGTTGGTGACGGACTTGGCCACCTTGGGGGCGGAGTGTGGGGTGCGTCGGTAGGTCTGGTAGTAGAAGTTGCCGAATAGGATGATGAAGGTGACGGCGTAGCCAATAAGGGCCCACTGCATCCAAGCGGGGAACGGGCAGCCAGTGTAGAGGGAGTAGCCTGCATGGCCGATGGTCACATGGAACTGGATCTGTGACGTACACAAGATACATGCTTAACTGACATGCTTTATCCGAATGTAATAATCTCAACATAATCCCTGATCAATGAGTCAGACTGCACACTCCAAACAATGAAATATATTTTGACATGCAAAGATGTGTTTCAGTTTTAATCACACACTACCTGGACAGCTGTGCTATGGCCACAGTAACACGGAGACTTACCATCTGAATGATGGTCAGGTATTTCTTCCACCAGAGGAATTTCTGGATCTTGGGTCCGAAAGCGGCCAGGCCATAGTATCCATACATCAGGACATGGATGGATGAGTTTATGCCTGCTCCAAAGAACGCTGTGAGGGGGATATAAGTTCAAGGTAGTTCAGAGGGGATACAGGTCAGGCTGCTTATGAGTGTATGTTAGCATGTCATCACCCCTGTCGGAACAGTATGACAGTGCTGGGGAGAGACACACACACACACACACACACACACACACACACACACACACACACACACACACATACCCCTAGGTACTTACACTGTCCTCCAGGTACCCACTTGATTCCGATCCACCAGAGGATGAACATGGTGCAGTGATGGTAGACATGGAGGAAGCTGACCTGGTTAAACTTCCTCCTCAGGATGAAGAACACCGTGTCCAGATACTCCACTCCCTTAGAGATGTAGTACCACCACAGAGCAGACGCTATCTGCCAACGTGAAGAGGGAGGGAGTGAGCTATCTCAAATCCATCTGGTTTTAGGGACTCAAAACTCAAAGACAATGAAGATTCCCAATTTCCCAGCTTTTAAAGAGGATTCAAGGGGATTTTATGGATAACACCGCTAGCCACCATGCTTTTCACACACACTCATTATCATGCATCATCCACACATGTATGCATCAAGGACACACCCTCACACGCACAAATACATTTTATTGCAATTATTGAATCTATTGAAGTCACTGAAGTTGGGAGTAAGGTTCAATTGGATCCGGACCAAGATCAAAGATAACTTCACCTGGATCATCTCTGTAAATCTAAGGTCAGAGTCAACAATGTTAGGGTCAACACTTTCCATAGGGGATCGTGATGACGGTGAAAGGGGTCATTGGTGAATGACATGGCAGGTTAGCCTGTGGTCTGGTAGAGAAAGTGTTTTGTTAAGGGGATGGTACAGTAAGAGCTAATACATGAGGATAGCTGTTGTATCAGGTTTGTTGCTGGCTTGTTCCCAAGCCTAAAGGGAAAGTAGAGCTCAACCTCTTGTATGTCAGACTACAACTGGACAAAGTAGCCTGTCCATATCCATTCTCAACCCCCACCAACATACTCTCTCTCATATCCCTTTGTAATTGACACACACACACACACACACACACACACACACACACACACACACACACACACACACACACACACACACACACACACACACACACACACACACACACACACAGAGAGAAAGAGAGAGAGAGAGAGAGAGAGAGAGAGAGAGAGAGAGAGAGAGAGAGAGAGAGAGAGAGAGAGAGAGAGAGAGAAAGCTGTGTGCCACAGTGCCCTGAGTGCCACTCTTGTCCCTCAGTAACGCCATCATGCTATGGGTGGGTTCAGAAGTGGTGAGACCTAATAACTCCTCCCCTTTATGTAAAAGGTCACACCCCCTGTGTCCTCTCCTCCTCTCCCTCTCTCTATCTCTTACACACACACACACAAATAGAGTGATAGTCTACTTAACCTAACAATAGGATTACAGTACGGCTGCTTAGATTTACACAGAACCACATGCTGCTAAAGCTGGACCTCACTCTACAACTCAAATACAGGAGACCCAACCTGTATAAATTAGAAGCCTAGAAGGCTAACATGTCCAGTCTTTGCTGGCTCATGAACAGAATGACCTGACAAGCTCTAGCTCTTGGCCTTTTCACCAAATGTATAGAAAAAGAGTATAGGGTGTCATGTTTGCTCACCCTGACTTCGTTGATGTCGTTGGAGTAGCTGACAGGTTGACATAGGTAGCTGTACCCCGCTGCTCTTGCACCCAGGATGAGCTGAGGCCACAGAGATACAATGTTAGGGGTACAACATTAGGAACACAATGTTAGAGATAGTCCCTTTCCTCTAGACCACGAATGCGCAACTTTGATTGGGGTGGGGGCCACAAAAAATCGGAACTCCTCATGAGGGCCCGCAGTGGTACGGGTCTGCGCTGTACCGACATCCATGCCCACACATGCACTAGCATTTTGGGGGATCTAAGTGAAATGTTGTTGTTAGCTGACATGGGCTAATTGAGTGACTGTCAGTGACTGACATAAGAGAAAAACTGATGATGCATAACCAATTTTGAAATGGTGTATTGTACTATTTTAACAGTAACAACATCCCGACTGAGTTTTCTTAATTGATCCACACTCCTACAAAAGGCTCTATACCATGGATACACACCACCAGTCCTCAAGGGCCACAGAGACCAATTTACACCTGGGGGGGCTGGGGATGTGGAAGCAATTGCCAGTGAGAAATGAAAACCAGCAGCACTGCAGCTGTCGGGGACTGGAGTTGTGTCCTAGACCCTATTTCCTCTGGGTCTACAGGTCTAAAAGGACTATATATAACTGTAGTGGATGGATGACAGGTGCAGTGCTAGGTATGGTATGTGAGTATAGTATTGAATTCAGGCAGGGTTGGCACATGGCATGCTACATCAGCCATTCGGTGATAGCAGAACCTTGCTGAACAATAGATGAACTTAAAGCAGGGGTCATATTGCTATCTCCTATCAACCTACTGGGCACAGACATCAATGCCACGTTGGTTCAATGTAATTTTGTTGAAATGATGTGGAAACAATGTTGATTCAATCAGTGTGTGCCCAGTGGGAAGCCGTTTCCAATCTGTAGACACTGAAGGGACAGGGACTGGGAACCAAATAGACAATGGCCTGAAAAGAAATGGAACATGCCATTATGGACTTTTGGTGTAAAAGGAATGGAGCTGGTTACCTCTTTGGCGATGTAAAAGTTGAGTATCACCATGCTGAAGTTGTACACTATGAGGGTCTTCCTTAGCTCGAAAGGCTCTCGATTCTGCATGTACTTAGGTCCCACCCACAGGAACAGCAAGTACAGGCAGCTGATGGCCAGGGTGGGGGTGGGCGATGACATCATTGGCCATTTCTCCACTCGCTTGTCTGGGAGAAGGACAGGAAAGTTAATGTCAGCAGTGGTCATATGACAGACACACACATGTAATGTATGACTCTGAATCCTGTCTGAATGTATGACTACAAAATGTTGCACCAATGGTGTCTGGAGGATATACTCAATTGCAGTACTCTGTATTGCTCTAATAGTGTATTGCACACACACACACACACACACACACACACACACACACACACACACACACACACACACACACACACACACACACACACACACACACACACACACACACACACACACACACACCATGCGTACTTGAGTTTGTGCTTGTGTGCATGGTTAGATTAGCAGACTGTCCCTGCTATGTGAGAGAAATCAGCACTAACTCACCTGCTATAGTAAGGCTCCATCTGTAGAAGTCTACTGTGTCATTCATAAAGTGGGTGACAGCTTCCATGGCTGCGTCTGGATTTGGTCCTGCTTATGCTTCAGTGAGAGAAAGAGAGTAGCCAGTCTTCAAAATAGTCCAAATGAATCAAAGATAATTAAATACATTTTTCATTCATTTTGACGTTTTTGCCGAAGAGATAATTGTAATTTTGGTGCAGTATTTTTCAATGAAAGAATGTGCATGAAAATTAATCGTCTCTCGTTGAATGACAACAAAGACTTTATTGAAGAATCCCTAGTGTTGACCAATCACCGACAAAGAGGTTTAGAAATGTGTGTGCCCGAACAGCCGAAAAAACCCTCACTGAAGTCCTAAACAAACCAAAACGTCACAAAATGTTGTCATAATATATGCACGAACTCTACCAAGCTGTTTCAGCTGGGAAGCATGTGGACGCCTTAAGCCCCTTTAGGTAATTGAAAACCTGAATGTAATGTTGGT
The DNA here is from genome assembly GCA_030435695.1 of Brachymystax lenok tsinlingensis. NCBI lineage: Eukaryota > Metazoa > Chordata > Actinopteri > Salmoniformes > Salmonidae > Brachymystax > Brachymystax lenok. The sequence goes on from CM059796.1 coordinate 14,302,999, forward strand.
GAAGTTAAAGATGCAGTCCGGGATCTTATTTAAGCACAACAAATTCGTAACATATTGTATGAATTGTATTTGTAACATATCATACAAATTGCAAAAATAATATATATATATACAGTAACAGTCAAAAGCTGTCATCAAGGCAAAGGGTGGCTACTGAAGAATCTCAAATAAAACATATATTTTGATTTGTTTAACACTTTTTTAGTTACTACATGATTCCATATGGGTAATTTCATAGTTTGGATGTCTTCACTATTATTCTACAATGTAGAAAATAGTAAAAATAAAGAAAAACCCTTGAATGAGTGGGTGTGTCCAAACTTTTGACTAGTACTGTATATATATATAGATATAATAATTTTGCAGGACCTAACATATCATATGAAATGAATGACGTAGTACAGAACTGGCTGACGTAGTACAGAATTGGCTGACGTAGTACACAAAAAACGGAGACCAGTTCTGGCTCGTGAGCACCAATTTGAAAACTACTGTCTGAAATTATACAAAAGTTTGAGAGCATAACTTTAAAGGGATACTCTAGCCCTTTATCTACTTTCCCAGAGTCAGATGAACTCGTGGATACCATTTTTATTTCTCTGCGTGCAGTTTGAAGGAAGTCGCTAACTAGCACTAGAACAATTGTTAACCAGCGTTAGCGCAATGACTGGTAATATATGCTAGCAGATACCATTGGCTCACGAAACTACCTTTAACATCCTTCATACTGGACTCAGAGATATAAAAATGGCCCAAAATGAGTTTGCCAAGCTCTGCACATGGATCACCCCTACGTACGAACATTCCCTGGTCTAAATTGTTAGTGCAGGGTTTAATTCGAGCCTCACACTAATTGCACCGATCTAAAAGAGGACTGAACAACTGATCAGTTTGGACAGAGTAGGTCTTTGTGGTTACCCATCCCCCCACACACATGTTCTAAGACAAGATGTAAAGTGAGGTTCTCATGTTTCAAGAGCTGAAAGAAAAGATCACAGAAATGTTCCATACGGACAAAAAGCTTATTTCTCTCAAATTTTGTGCAGAAATTTGTTTACATCCCTGTTAGTGAGCATTTCTCCTTTGCCAAGATAATCCATCTACCTGACAGGCGTGGCATATCAAGAAGCTGATTAAACAGCCTGCTCATTACACAGGTGCCCCTTGTGCTGGGGGTAATAAAATGCCACTTTAAAATGTGCAGTTTTGTCACACAACACAATGCCACAGATGTCTCAAGTTTTGAGGGAGCATGCAATTGGCATGCTGACTGCAGGAATGTCCACCAGAGCTGTTAGGAGAGAATTGAATGTTCAGATCCTGAGGCCCAATGTGAGGCCCATTTTTTTAAGGTATCTGCAACCAACATATGCATATCTGTATTCCCAGTCATGTGAAATCCATAGATTAGGGCCTAATGTTGCATGTTGCGTTTACATTTTTGTTCAGTATAAAAACGAATTTAAAAGTTGGTTGTAAATAGCTGATAAGGTAAAAATCTGTTGTTCTGCCCCTGAGCAAGGCAGTTAACCCACTGCTCCCCGGGCGCTGAAGACGTGGATGTTGATTAAGGCAGCCCCCCGCACCTCTCTGATTCAGAGGGGTTGGGTTAAATGCGGAAGACAAATTTCAGTTGAATATATTCAGTTGGACAACTGACTAGGTATCCCCCTTTCCCTTTCCCTAAATGTATGCTACTCAAGCCTTATTTGAATGGATGTTTAAAAGACTATAGAGAACAACATACAGCACAAATTTTAGTACTCATCACTACATTCTCTACCAGAAAGCTGGTTGGCTCTCTTTGATGTCATGTAAGTTGATACACTATATACACAAAAGTATGTGGACACACCTTAAAATTAGTGGATTCTGCTAATTCAGTCACACCCATTGCTGACAGGTGTATAAAATCGAGCACACAGCCATGCAATATCCATAGTCAAACATTGGCAGTAGAATGGCCTTACTGAAGAGCTCAGTGACTTTCAACGTGACACCGCAAAGGATGCCGCCTTTTCAACAAGTCAGTTCGTCAAATTTCTGCCCTGCTAGACCTAACCCGGTCAGCTGTAAGTGCTGTTATTGTGAAGTGGAAACGTCTAGGAGGAACAACGGCTCAGCCACAAGCTCACAGAACGGGACCGGCTAGTGCTGAAGCACGTAGCGCGTAAAAATCATCTGTCCTCGGTTGCAACACTCACTACCGAGTTCCAAATTGCCTCTGGAAGCAACGTCAACACAAGAACTGTTCATCGGGAGCTTCATGAAATGGGTTTCCATGGCCAAGCTGCCGCACACAAGCCTAAGATCACCATGCGCAATGCCAAGCGTCGGCTGGAGTGGTGTAAAGCTTGCCGCCATTGGACTCTAGAGCAGTGGAAACACGTTCTCTGGAGTGATGAATTCCTCTTCACCCTCTGGCAGTCCAACGGACAAATCTTTGGCAGATGCCAGGAGGTACCTGTCCCAATGCATAGTGCCAACTGTAAAGTTTGGTGGAGGAGGAATAATGTCTGGGGCTGTTTTTAATGGTTTGGGCTAGGCCCCTTAGTTCCAGTGAAGGGAAATCTTAACGCTACAGCATACAATGACATTCTAGACGATTCTGTGCTTCCAACTTGGCAATAGTTTTGGGAAGGCCCTTTCCTGTTCCAGCATGACAATGTCCGCAAATTAGAATGCAGAGGCCTAGTGTTGTAATTAAGCAATAAGGCCCGAGGAGGTGTATATACCACGGCTAAGGGCTGTTCTTACGCACAACGCAACACGGAGTGCCTGGACACAGCCCTTAGCCGTGGTATATTGGCCATATATTCCAACCCCCCGAGGGGACTTATTGCTATTATAAACTGGTTACCAACGTAATTAGACCAGTAAAAATAAATGTTTTGTCTTACCTGTGGTATATGGTCTGATATACCACGGCAGTCAGCCAATCAGCATTTAGGGCTCGAACCACCCAGCTTATAACATGTTGTAAACCACACACTAGAATCATCTTATTGGCTTATAGAGCATAATAGGTCTAATTAATTTGTGAAAACCTATTGGGGAGTTTGGGGGAACCTGAAAGAACACACATTCACTGACAATGGGGGTTAAGTTTCGTTTTCAAAACGGAATAGGAAAAGGGAGGATGGGAGAGAGGAAAAAAATTCATCCAAATAGGCCCGGTCGCCCGTGGAAACGTGCAAGAGAGAACACAAAGAACCGGGGCGCGTGTGTCAGCAGGTTTTGCGCGGTGCGATCAAGAGGCTTAAATCCAATTGCTCTACGAGCTTAGACGTAAATCCAAACGCCGAGCGACCCACATTCGCAGCGGCATCATTTAAAACGATAACTTGCCCCTATGAACTAGACCCTTATTTGCGCTCACACATATGGCGGATTTTCAAAGAGTGGTTGACTGAACATGGGAAATTAGGTGGTTAACAGTTTATACAAAAGCATATAGGGAAAATTCTATTGAAAATAGTCTCTAAACACTTTATAGATACATTTTATAGGCTGAATCCAGTCCGTTCCGATATGCCACCCATCATATTCTAACAACGTGCTACTGCAAGTTCCTTTCTACTGAGTCTATGTAGGCTACTGTCATGAATGCTCACATAATAGAAGTTCACTGTTTCTTAGGAAGAGAGAGCAAGGGGAGAGAGTAAGGGTGAATAAGTGACGAAATTGTCTAAGCATTGTCTGAGTTTATTGTCTTAGAAAAATACATAACTATGGTGATATGAATTCAGCCAAAAGTGTTGGCAGATAAGCATAAAGAAAACGAACGCAAGAGAAGGTAACGAACGGTTCAATTCCTCAAAGCATAACTAATGAAAAAAGACTACACTTTCCAAGGCTGTGCACTACACTTTCCAAGGCTGTGCACTAATTTGTTCACAAAATAACCTATTTAAAGAATGATAGCCTAAGCACACGATTCTGTATTTCTGTATTAACCATTTCATTATGGAGAAAAAGGCATATATACATACCTTCTCGAGATTTAGGTGCGTGTACTGACATCCGGTTCAATGTGATGGCCAACGCCTTTAAATGACCGTATTCTGCCGTTATAGCCACTGATCTCCAACACTGCTATACGGACAATTAGACATCAACCCCAAATTTGGCAAAAACGCAAAAGGCAAGCGGAAATCTATCCCAAAGAAATCATGTATGAGGTCCGTGCTGGCTGCTCAAGCACATCGCTTAAGATCTTTAGGATACCCGATCAGCCTGATGGTACTGCGCATGCGGGTATTGCACTACAGGGGCCGATGCACTGACTGGACAGACCGATGGCCCCTTTGTATGATAGAGATAATCAACATCCACCGTATCCCGCATTCAGCTTCGTTGAGTGATAGGCGAATATGGAAGCCAATCGAAAGGAAAAGGCGGGGAGTCTTTGAACGCGCATGCCAAATGGGTGCCTCTTCTGTTATGCATCGATGTGTGAGGAAACCTATTGGAGAAGTGCATTTGTTGCAATTATGCATTTTTGGCCTTGATGACACCCATTAGTAGGTCATGCTATATGTCCAAAATACAATTAATTGAGTGTTGTCAATGCAGGATTCCTTAATTGCTCCCATGTTTCAACTTGGGTAGACTAAATTAGAGTTTATACAACAAATGTTTGTTGCTAATTGTAGACAATAGGTCGTTGGCTGTAAGTAGCTTTTGGGTATGTGCCAATGTCCCGGTAGAGGGTGTCAATCAATTCGCCATCTGTCTTTAGAGTGTGTCCTATACTCCACTGAGTCAGTCAACTTTGCTCTATATTTTGAGTTCGTCACTAGGTGGAAGTGTCACACCGTCAATTGATACCCAACAAGTACAGCTGGGTTGTACAGTATTTGGTTGCAGCAGAGTTTTTCTGTAGGACTACATACTCTGGTGTAACCTAAAGCTGTATTTCTTTAAATCCTATTCATGATTCTCCAAATGAACTAAACAACTTTTCCACTCCAAGCCTGCTGTGACCCAATAGGAATATTCTGCAGTATGGTAATTATTGCACAGAATATTCAATTAATATCAGAATATATCATATCATATCATTCTCAAGTATTTGCCCAAGATCCCATTGAATTTATTCGATTGAAAGTAAAATGTTGACTTCCTACACTACATGTATGCTTCACTGACACCTTCAGTTCAACTCAGAGAACCAGTAAAAGGGTATTTCTGTGTTGTTGTTGCTTTTGGATATTGTAGTACTTGGAGCTCCAGGACAAATCCAAACGGAGGGCTAGATTACCAAACAGGCACGCAGGGCAGGGCCTCTGACCTCCAGGGGTCAGCCCCCAAAAAGTATAATTAAAAATAATTATAATTGGGTTGGGGGAACCCTGGAGGTCAGGGGCTCCCCAGATAGCATATGAACACGTCATGAGTTCATTGGAAATTAGCTTTAAAAATGCAAATTTTCTTTAAACCTTATGGCAAAATGTGTAAATAGCAAGAAATGTGCTTTACAACTGCAAAATGTTCTGTCATCCTCATGGCAAAATGTAAAGAATATCACGCGATGAGCTATAAAACAGCACATTTTTCTCTCTGCCGCACGGCAAAATGTGTAGAATTGCAGGTAATTAGCTATAAAATCAGAACATTTTCTCTCAGCCTCGTGACAAAATGTGTAAAATAGCATTAGAAAAGTGCAGTTTTTTCTCTGCCCAATGTGTTGAAATGCAGGAAATTAGCTGTTTTCCCCAAAAAATCTATTTGTATTTATATTTTTTGGGGTTCGGGGTAAGTAGGTGCCCCAGGGCCCATAATGCGGTAGCCCAGCCCTGTTCCAAAGGCAGGAAATTCGTATTTTCTTACTCTCATTTCTATACCTCTGTTATTTTGTACTTTTCCATTAGTGATATCAATGTTCCAACTGGAGGGTCCTCTCCAAACCGTGTCCAAGGCCCTGCTTCAGTCACTAATAGAGGGAGGGGAAAATATTACATAACATGTGTACAGTACCTATTCCTGTCTTCAATTTCATCGTGATATAATGTGACACATCCAACAGATTCACATCACACACACAGCTTGTGCCCTTTTGAGGATAACCAAGCGTTATGCTAGTTTCAAGTTTTATTTAGTCGTATGTACAGGATACACATGGTATACACCGTACAACGAAATGCTTACTTGCAAGTTTCTTATTGACAATGCAACAACAATAAGAAATAATCAAATATAAGAATACGAACATAAAGTAAATTGCTCATTAGAATAGAATAAACATTTAACATAGTACAGGATTGCACAATTTATTGTCCAATATTTACACATGCTTTGGGGAAGGGGGGTTGGGTGGCAAGTGTTTGAATTGTGCTCTATTTAGCAAAAATAATAAGGTATGTGTGATATGTGTGTGTAGCATGAATGTGTGTGTGTGGATGAGTGTATGTCTGTGTGGGTGTGTGCATGAGTGCATGTGTGCTAAGGTGCAGAGAGTCAGTGCAGGTGGTCAGTTCACTTCAAGTGTTCAGCAGTTTGATGACATGTAGATAGAAACAAAGCAGTATTTGAGCAGTACACACACTGCGCCTTCTTCTGTGAAGATGGGTGAGCAGAGGAGAGGAGGAGGAAGCAGCTCCAGGATGGGTCACAGTATTTCTGTGCTGTATGGTGATCCTGAGGAACAAATCTCTCTCATTTCCCCTCAGGGAAGGTGGATACCTAGTCAGTTGTACAACGGAATGCATTCAACCGAACTGAATCAGAGAGGTGTGGGGGGCTGCCTTAATCGACGTCATCGGCGCCCGGGGAGCAGTTGTGGTTGGGAGTTAACTTAGGGAGTAGCGGCGCGCTAGCGGGCCACTCCCGACACAACCCGGTGAAATGTAAGGCGCCAAATACAAAATCCAAAAGTTGAATTATTAAACATTAATCAATATACAAGTGTTGCATAGTCATCAAAAGCTCTGATTCTTGGCAATATCACAGCGTTGTCAGATTTCCAAAAGGCTTTACGGCGAAAGCACAACATTTGATTGTTTGAGGATAGCACCCCACATATTTTCCACATTAGCATAAATTCATATCCAGCGCGGGTCACACAAAACCCATATAAGAGCTCAAATAAATCTCTTACCTTTCAAAGAACTTCTGCTGAGGGCTTCCCAAGTGTCCCACGAAGACATCCAATGGTCCCTTTGTTATAAAAAGTCATTTATTATATCCATAAATCTCCGTTTGGTTGGCGCGTTATGTTCAGAAAATCCAACGTCGAATCGCCCATTGAACCGTGAAGAGAACGTGTTCAAATATACCTATCATCTTTTCCTAAACAAATCATAGATAATTTATAATGCATCCTTAGCTATCCTTTTATGAATATTAGCGATAATATTTAACTCGGATGGTAACCTAAACGTTATGAAAGGAAAATACAGTGGGGCACAAAAACAGTCTCGCGCCCGTAAAATCTTGTTGACATCTGAGCTACCTCGACTATTTCCTGTTCCTATCCGTTCTGCTCAGGGCTACAGCTTCCAGACTCTGTATAAAGACTGTTGACATCTAGTGGAAGCCATAGGTACTGCAGTCTAGGAGCTGGATTCCATTAAAATCAATAAGGACTGTATCAAACAAAGGTAAAGGTCACAAAAAAAAAAAATCCGGACAGAAATTTCTCGGGTTTTCGCCTGCTATATCAGTTCTGTTATACTCACATACATTATTTTAACACTTTTAGAAATTTCAGAGTGTTTCCTATCCAATAGTACTAATTATGTGCATATCCTATTTTCTGGGCCTGAGTGGCAGGCATTTTACTTTGGGCACGCCAGACTCTCCAAAACCGTCACCTCTGCTGCCGCTCCCTAAGAAGTTAACTGCCTTGCTTAAGGGCAGAATGGCAGATTTTACACCTTGCCAGCTCATGGATTCAAACCAGCAACCTTTTGGTTACTGGCCCAACTCTCTTAACCGCTAGGCTACTTGCTATGATGCACACATCTGTTTACTGGGCAAAGCACAAGAGCCATCAGCAGGACTCTACAGCCATGTATGTGTGTGTATGCGTGTGTTTGTGTGCAAGTGTGTGTGTGTGCATGTGTTTTTGTGTATATTTCTTAATTAAAGAGATGTAGACCTGACCATGCCCCAATCAGGTGTGAGAGAGAGTGAGTGAGTGAGCGAGCGACAGAGGGGAAAAGATAGGGAGAGAGATATCAGAGACAGAAAGGAGGTGGCAAGAGAGACCGAGTTTATTTGTGTGTGTATCAGTGTGAGAGAGTAAGGAAGACAAAGTTCCACAGGTCCACCTGTTCTCACTGTCAGTCGACCATATACAGCCTTCATAACTGCCTCTGCCTCAACATCGCTGCCAACCCAAACAAACACACAATCTCATACACTACACACAGGCTGCAGTGTTTGGGCTCTAAGACCACACACACACACACACACACACACACACACACACACACACACACACACACACACACACACACACACACACACACACACACACACACACACACACACACACACACACACACACACACACACCAGAGGAGGCATGTACACATAAACACACACCTGTTGGCCTGTGGTCTTGGCAGCGGTGGTGCTAGGCGTATCCAGAATGTGGTGTATGTGTAGGAGGCCCTGCAGGTATCCCATAATCAGATGGGTCATGACTACAAGCCTGCACTCCCTTAACCCATGGCAACCGCACCGTGGCACCTGTTCAAATGCCTGCTGGGAGGTCAGCAGACTGGGGAGAGCAGCATATAGTGGGCTGAAAAAGTCTGGTTCATTAAGTACTATGGGATCCTAAAAGGTGTAGTTTATATGGCTACTGTAGATATTCACTGGTGTATGTCCTGTCTCGTAAAGGCTGGAATGCAGGGTTCACTGAAATATAGAGCTGCTTAGAGTCCAGTTATTTCAGGGATATTTTGGAAGTGCATTCATCCAGTGGGTTCATCAAGAATCAGAGAATGTAAATGTTGTCCGAAAACTATCAGTCTGTCTTCGTCAAAAGCAGAATAACTGTAGATATCTGAAATACTATATCTACCCTAATCTCAATCCTTACCCTGTATCAGTGTTAAGGCTATGTCTACCGAATGTCGATTCTGGCTGCCGTATAGAACTGCATGGTAGAATCTGGAGAAGTGGGTAAACGAAGGACAGAAACAGAAACAGAGCCAGGTAGCTAAGAGAGAGCCTGTGTGTGTGTGTGTGTGTGTGTGTGTGTGTGTGTGTGTGTGTGTGTGTGTGTGTGTGTGTGTGTGTGTGTGTGTGTGTGTGTGTGTGTGTGTGTGTGTGTGTGTGTGTGTGTGTGTGTGTGTGTCTGTGTGTGTGTGTGTGTGTGATGGCTTCTCCTCTGTTTTGTCATGCATGTATGCATGTATTTGTCTGTAAGGTGTGCAGAGAATTTCAAACTGCCAGATGGGAAAATAAACTTCACCTGATGTTGATCATGTATGTACACTGTATATCTTGGTGAATTATTGAGTCAGACATCAGTTGCATGACATAACAAGAGTGAAGAGTGAAACTAGCCATTAGTAAAAGGAGAAGCAACCCCAGTTAAGAATGTCAAATCAGCACAGCACAGTCTACAGATGTAGGATCTTAACTTGACCTATATTGTCACAAAATAATCCTGCAGCAACAGGATTTTAACATTTAGTCCATAATGCTGCTTGATTGGTGGTTAGGCTATATTAGCTGGCCAAAAGTATGCAATGTGGAAAGTGCAACACTGTTAATATAACCGTGTGTTAGTGTGGGTTTTCAGTGAATTTATGTAAATCACAAAGCTCATCTGCTCTTTCTGTGGTGCAGGAAAATTCTCAGCAACTAGAGTGATCAAATTAAGATCCTATACCTGTATGTGATCTATTGTGTTCCGTGGAGCATTTGCCATAAGACTTCCCATTGTTACGTATCCTGTATTACATAATAACAATGGTCATCTGGTCTATGACCTATAATGAAATCCTGGTATTAGTTAGTGAACACTTCATAAGCTCTCAATATCCTGCTCATAAAGCTGTTATGTATGCTCTGTGTAGTGGGTCATACAGAGAGACTTGAGTGTTGCCCTGTTGTGTCTTGGTTGCTAAGCAGGCGATCACTCAAACCAGCATTTGGTGACTTTATGAAATGGTGGTTACAACACAGGGAATTTTCCACTGAAGGGCACAGTTATGGTGGGAGGCACCTGGAAGTAATTTTTTTCATGAACACATTACTAACTACTGGAGAAAAACATAATCATTAAACACTTTACAGTCTTCTGGGAGACACCACTTTTCTCAGGCTCTACTCAACAGCTGGGATAAACCATATCTTTCAAACACACCCACACACACCCACGCTCGCACACCCTGGGTTGTTTAGTGGTGGTTATGTGTCCATGGTCATGTTGTGTCTAGGAGAGTTGAGGAAGCTGTGAGGAGGCTGAGAGAATGATAGCACTCACAGGAATAAGGCTGAAGATAACTCACTAAAGATGTGTTCTGTTTGAGTCAAGCCTCTTTTTCAGCACATGCAGCCAGGAAATTACAGGCTTAGGGGGATTTGGTTGAGTGTGTGTATGTATACCTTCTCAATGCAGGGGCAGTGTGTACGTGTGTGTGTGCGTGCGTGCGTGTTTCTTTGTGTGCATACGTGTGTATGGGAGTGTGACTGTGTTCTGTATTGGCACGTCCATGCATACATCTGTGTTTGCAGGTGTTTATCATATGCGTCCACATGTTTGCGCCACTTAAAATAATTATCTAAGGAGCAGTAAATTACTGTAGTCACTAGCCTATTTCCCAATGTTGAGTCCTGCTTTATTTCAAAGTATCATCAAGTACACAGTTGATATGCCTTGATATTAAATTGCTAAGACAGCATCATGGATTTAGTTAATATATATTTAATTGTTGACTATAAATGTATTTGATTGATTTTAGGGCTATTTAGTAGCTGACTCCATACAGTAGCATGGCTCTTTCACAAGTGGCACTCTAGATGTGGTGTAGGGCCACAGCTTGTGCCCTTTTGAGGATAATTGAGCTTTTTACTAGAGCCCATTAAAGCAGTATTTGAGCTTGAGTCGCCCAGACACGCACACACACACACACACAATGGTGTCCCCAAACAACCTCTCAGTAAGGACATACAGCCACACCCTCTCTCAGGGCACAGCCAGATATACCCAGATGTGGGGAATAAAGAATCTCTCTCACCCTCCCTATTCAACCCTTCTCTCTCTCTCTCTCTCTCTCTCTCTCTCTCTCTCTCTCTCTCTCTCTCTCTCTCTCTCTCTCTCTCTCTCTCTCTCTCTCTCTCTCTCTCTCTCTCTCTCTCTCCCCCTCTCTCTATCCTCTCTTCTTTCCCCTCTCTCTCTCCACCCTCTCTCTCCCCTTCTCTCTCACTCTCTCTATCAACCCAAATTCTATTATTTTTTTTATTTTTTATCAATTTGAATAAAGGTGCTACGATGAGATGTGAACTCTATGGTGTGGTCTCAGAGTAATTATGAAGTTAATGGAAATTAAAGTGCACTTAAACACGGGCAACATGGGCAATCACCCCATTTGTAATCGTAAAAATTGTCTGCCACCCATTGTGGTATGTTTCAGGTCACAAATTATCTCAACAGGAGACAACAACTCTGATGTTTCAAACGTCACGATTACATACAGGCAGTACTGTTCAATATTTTGACTTTGAGGTTGAATGGTTCTCATAAGCAATAGTGTGCTTCCTTCTAACAGCCAGTGGCCATTAGCCTGTTAGATCCATAAAACCAAATGTTGTGGTTCAGGGGTTCAGTTCATTGTGCAATTAATTTGACCACAGACTCAGCAGTGAATAGGCTCTAATAGGGAGTGATCTAACCTTCCCGACCAAACTCAACCCGTAAAAACCCCATTGTTAGTCAATTACACGGGAGTAATGTGTTAACGGTGTCCTAGCCCGGTGTAATTCCACTTGTGAGAAACCTAATTACAGGCTCTTTTACAAGCTTATAGTTGCGTATTTAAAACAGTTTTGTTTCGAGCAGGACTGAGACAGTCTCAGATTTGCACAGGAGCATTTCACCAACAGCCTATGAGGGTAAAGACTCTATTCAATCTATATTCCTACACTTCTCTAGCTCCTCCACTTTTGTTGTGCCACATTTATTTGTTGTGCCCAGTCATTACTTTTCGTTGGCCACGGTGGTATAGCGGTCGGTAATCCTGTGCCTTTTGTAATCTAAGCCTCTCAGCGCCGTCACATTGTGTTAGCATTAATCTCACCGCGATGCTCTGTCGTGGACCGACCCAGTGCCCTACGACCCAGTTACGTCTAAGGTCACCACCCAGCATCATCAAAGAAGGGTCATACATAGAACTAGAACCAGTAGAATGGACATTCTCACTGAAAGCAACATATTCTTTGGTGGTGGGACTGGTGGACATTTTGGGTGTACCATTTCGAATGGTTCTAATTATATGTTGTCATGACACCTGTAATCCGCTCTAACCTGGTCACACATGCTAAATAAGCATGAAGGAAGTGGCGCAGGTCCTAATCCAGGTACTTGTCATCACCCGTCTGGACTACTGCATGTCGCTGCTGGCTATGATTGACATGCCAAGTTTCACACTGGAGAGATGAGGTACACCGCAGACAGTCTTCCACAATATCAAATTATGTTGAATCCTTTAATTCTTTCCAAACTTCCCAGCGAGTGAAGGTCTTGTCTGGACTTAACCTGGGGCTTAATTTCTGCTCTTAAAAAACTGACCCAGGGTTTCTGACTAAGGTAGGAACAGCTGATCCTGGATCATTACATTTAAGTAATTTTTTCAGATCCAGAGCAACTTACAGTAGGGAGTGCATACAATTTCTTCCCATACTGGTCCCCCATTGAAATCAAACCGACAACCCTGGCGTTGCGAGCGTCATGCTCGACCAAGGGTTGAGAACAGAGAGCCCCGACATCACTGAGCCCTGGTCCTGGTTCAGGGCACAGTCAATGTTAAGGAGATAAATATTTTAACACGTACTGTCACACTTCCTGTTTGGCTGCTTGGCTCACAGGGTTAAGAGCAGGACTAGATTGAGATTACAGAGTCGTCTGCACAAGCAGGTTGATTATCTTTTTTGCATTTTCTTTAGGCCGGGAATCCATTGTTACAGATAGCTTACATTTGTCTTTTCACGATAACGCATAATCAAGAACTTGGCTTGAGTTATGGATGGGGTCGGGGTTTCATAGCATGCAGACCCCAACCACTATTTCCCAATGACCAGCTATCCCAATACCTGTCACACTCCACAGTCTTGACCCAGAAAATGCACACAAGCACACACACAGACGCATGCACACGCATACACACGTGCTTACACACACACACACACACACACACACACACACACACACACACACACACACACACACACACACACACACACACACACACACACACACACACAGTGTGGAAAAATGTTTTCTCATTTCGTAATGTATGGTTCACGAGTTTCATAGGAAAATCTGTTCAGGAGAAATCTCAAGCTGTTCTCAGGGGGAACATTCTGGAAAAGTTCAGGGTGAGTGGTTCAGTTCAACCTGCAGTCTGACCACACTTTGGCCCACACAGTCTATTTATGGAAATACAGTAGCTCAAGGACTGTTTCAAATGGCTTCAAACCAAACAAACAGAAAAAGACAACCAAACAAAGACATTAGAGCAGACTGTTAGTTGCTCCAGGGCCGCCTCCAGGCATAAGCGACCGCTAGTGGGCTCCCGATCCAAATATTTTTTTATAACATTTTTTAGGAACTCAGTTGGGGTCTGAACTTACTGTTGAAAGAATAGTTGATCAGTTAGTTATCTAAATTTGTAGTAATTATGGCCGAATACCGACCAGTTTTACCTCCGATTTGCTTTGTGTAAATACTCCAGGCCACAAGGTGGCAGTAGCTTGTTTGGTGGCTGTAGCTAATGTAAGCCAACTAGTGCACAATTAGCCCAGCATCGTCGGGGTTTGGCCGGAGTAGGCCGTAAATAAGAATTTGTTATTAACTGACTTGCCTAGTTAAATAAAGGTTAAATAAAAAAATAAAAAATTAAAATACTAGCAAACTACGCTAATGTTGTTGCTACATAACTATAAAGTCTCTAACTGTTGCCGCTTGTTATAGACCCCCTTCAGCCCCCAGCTGTGCCCTGGACACCATATGTGAATTGATTGCCCCCCATCTATCTTCAGAGTTCGTACTGTTAGGTGACCTAAACTGGGATATGCTTAACAACCCGGCCATCCTACAATCTAAGCTAGATGCCCTCAATCTCACACAAATTATTAAGGAACCTACCAGGTACAACCCTACATCCGTAACCATGGGCACCCTCTTAGATATCATCCTGACCAACCTGCCCTCTAAATACACCTCTGCTATCTTCAACCAGGATCTCAGCGATCACTGCCTCCTTGCCTGTGTGCGTGATGGGTTGGTGGTCAAACCACCCCTGATGGGTCGGTGGATGACCACCCCTCATCACTGTCAAACACTCCCTAAAACACTTCAGCTAGCAGGCCTTTCTAATCAACCTTTCCCGGGAAACCTGGAAGGATATTGACCTCATCCCGTCAGTAGAGGATGCCTGGTTGCTCTTTAAAAGTGCTTTCCTCGCCATCTTAAATAAGCATGCCCCGTTCAAAAAACGTAGAACTAAGAACAGATCAGATATAACCCCAGACTTGACTGGCTTTGACCAGCACAAAAACATCCTGTGGCGTTCTGTATTAGCATCGAATAGCCCCCCGCGATATGCAACTTTTCAGGGAAGTCAGGAACCAATATACTCAGTCAGTTAGGAAAGCTAAGGCTATTGTTTTCAAACAGAAATTAGCACCCTGTAGCGCCTTTTCCAAAAAGTTTTGGGACACTGTAAAGTCCATGGAGAATAAGAGCACCTCCTCCCAGCTGCCCACTGCACTGAGGCTAGGAAACACTGTCACCACTAATAAATCTACGATAATCGATAATTTCAATAAGCATTTTTCTACGGCTGGCCATGCTTTCCACCGGGCTACCCCTACCTCGGCCAACAGCTCTGCACCCTTACAGCAATCTTGCCCAAGGCCCCCGCTTCTCCTTCACCCAAATCCAGACAGTTGATGTTCTGAAAGAGCTGCAAAATCTGGATCCCTACAAATCAGCTGGGATAGACAATCTGGACCCTCTCTAAAATTATCCGTCGAAATTGTTGCAACCCCTTTTACTAGCCTGTTCAACCTCTCTTTCGTATCCTTTGAGATCTCCAAATATTGGAAAGCTACCGCGGTCATCCCCCTCTTCAAAGGGGGAGACACTCTAGACCCAAACTGTTATAGACCTATATCCATCCTGACCTGCCTTTCTAAAATCTTCGAAAGACAAGTTAACAAACAGATCACCAACTATTTCGAATCCCACCGTACCTTCTCCACTATGCAATCAGGTTTCCGAGCTGGTCATGGGTGCACCTCAGCCACGCTCAAGGTCCTAAACAATATCATAACCACCATCGATAAAAGACAGTACTGTGCAGCCGTCTTCATCGACCTGGCCAAGGCTTTTGACTCTGTCAATCACCACATTCTTATCGGCAGACTCAATAGCCTTGGTTTCTCAAATGACTGCCTCACCTGGTTCACCAACTACTTCTCAGATAGAGTTCAGTGTGTCAAATCGGAGGGCCTTCCAGTTCTCTGCTGCCAATGACTGGAACAAATTGCAAAAATCACTGAAGCTGGAGTCTTATATCTCCCTCTCTAACTTTAAGCATCAGCTGTTAGAGCAGCTTACCGATCACTGTACCTGTACACAGCCAATCTGTAAATAGCACACCCAACTACCTCATCCCCATGTTGTTATTTATCCTCTTGCTCTTTTGCACCCCAGTATCTCTACTTGCACATCATCATCTGCACATCTATCACTCCACTGTTAATGCTAAATTGTAATTATTTCGCCTCGATGGCCTATTTATTGCCTTACCTCCCTACTCTTTTACATTTGTGTCACGATCTTCGGAAAGGACAGACCAAGACGCAGCGATGCTTCCAGTATACATTTTTATTTAACAACGTAACTGGGACAAAACAACAAAACGAACGTAACGAAGATCGTGAAGCTGAACACAACTAAACATAAAACAAGCTATGCTCAATCAATAACCCACAAAATACTATTGAAAACCCCAAACATATATATGGTTCCCAATTAGAGACAACGACACACAGCTGCCTCTAATTGGGAACCATTACCCAAACATAGAAACACAACACCTAGAACAGAAAAAACCCTACACTAAAACAAAACACGCCAGCCTGTCTTCTCAGGCCTGAACGTGACAGGTCTTCGGGTGGGTCTTTTTGTCCCAGGTGGCGGCTCCGGTGCCGGCCGTGCTGACTTGATGTCCCGCACCGGAGGCCCTGGGCTATTAGCCGGAACTCTGGTGCGAGGAGCAGGAACCGGCCGTGATGGGCTCATGACGAGCACTGGAAGTCTGGTGTGGGGAGCAGGAACCGGCCGTACTGGACTCCCAAAGCGCACAGGGACTCTGGTGCGAGGAGCAGGAACCGGCCGTACTGGGCTCACGATGCTCACTGGGACTCTGGTGCGAGGAGCAGGAACCGGCCGTATTGGGCTCACGATGCTCACTGGGACTCTGGTGCGAGGAGCAGGAGCCGGCCGTACTGGGCTCATGATGCGCACTGGGACTCTGGTGCAGGGAGCAGGAACGGGCCTTGCTGGGCTCATGACGCGCACTGGGACTCTGGTGCGAGGAGCAGGAACGGGCCTTACTGGGCTCATGATGCGCACTGGCACTCTGGTGCGGGGAGCAGGGACAGGACGTGCTGGATCCACGACGGGCACAGGGATCCTGGAGCGTGGAGCAGGAACAGGACGTACTGAGTCCACGACGGGCACAGGAATCCTGGAGCGTAGAACAGGGACCGTGGAACAAGGATCCTGGACCGTGGAACAGGGACAGGACGTGCTGGGTCCACGACGGGCACAGGGATCCTGGAGCGTGGAGCAGGGACTGGACGTGCTGGACTCTCTAAGCGCACAGGGGGCCTGGTGCGCGGAGCCGGAACAGGACGTGCTGGACTCTCTAAGCGCACAGGGGGCCTGGTGCGCGGAGCCGGAACAGGACGTGGTGGACTCTCTAAGCGCACAGGGGGCCTGGTGCGCGGAGCCGGAACAGGACGTACTGGGCTGTGGATGCGAACCGGAGACCCCACACAAAGAATCGGTGCAGGATATCTCGGTCCCAGAAGGTGTACTGGCGACCTAGCGCGCAGAGCCGGCACCACTCTACCAGGTAGCACACTCACCGTAGCCTGACAGATGAGTGGAGCTGGAATCTCTCGCACAGGGCTGTGGACACGCACCGGAGACACAGTACGCAGAACCGGTGCAGGATATCCTGGTCCAAGTAGGCGCACCGGAGACCTGGCGCGCAGAGCCTGCACCACTCTTCCAGGCTGCACACTCACCCTAGCCCGACAGATGAGTGGCGCTGGAATTTCGCGCACCGGACTATGCATGCGCACTGGAGACACCGTGCGCACAACTGCATAGCACGGTGTCTGCTCAGTGCGACGCACCCTCCAACGCTCCCTCCAAAGAGCACGAGGAGTTGGCTCAGGGGTCCCTCCTGAACCGGCCAACCTCCTCGTGTGCCCCCCAAAAAAAGTTTTTGGGGGCTGCCTTTCGGGCTTCCTAGCCAGGCGAGTTCCAATAAACCTCTCTCTCTCCGGGTTCCATACTCCATATACATCTTCGTAATATCGCCGCTCCGCTCTTGCTGCTTCCAGCTCCTTTCTTGGACAGCGATATTCTCCAGGCTGATCCCAGGGTCCATCATCCTCCAGTTCTTCCTCCCAAGTCCTGAACTCCCGGGTCTCTCGCCGCTTGGTGTTTTTGTGGTGGGTTATTCTGTCACGATCTTCGGAAAGGACAGACCAAGACGCAGCGATGCTTCCAGTATACATTTTTATTTAACAACGTAACTGGGACAAAACAACAAAACGAACGTAACGAAGATCGTGAAGCTGAACACAACTAAACATAAAACAAGCTATGCTCAAACAATAACCCACAAAATACTATTGAAAACCCCAAACATATATATGGTTCCCAATTAGAGACAACAACACACAGCTGCCTCTAATTGGGAACCATTACCCAAACATAGAAACACAACACCTAGAACAGAAAAAAAACCTACACCAAAACAAAACACGCCAGCCTGTCTTCTCAGGCCTGGACGTGACAATTTGCACACACTGTACATTGGTTTTTCGAATGTGTTATTGACTGTACGTTTGTTTATGTGTAACTCTGTGTTATTGTTTTTGCCGTTCTTTTTTATTTTCTTTATCTTGGCCAGGTCGCAGTTGTAAATAAGAACTTGTTCTCATCTGGCCTACCTGGTTAAATAAAGTTTTTTTTTTTTTTAAGTTTGTAGTAAGCCAGATGGCCAAAGCTAGATAAATAGAGTAGCTAGCAACATTATAATTAAATCACAATGGATTCATTTTTGAATGAAGCAGCTGCCTGTTAGCTGTCAAGAGTCAGTGGAGTAGCTAGCTAGTTATGTTGTGATAAATGGCTGTTTAGCTAATGTTGGCTAGCAAGCGAACTGACATTGGCAGCATGGAATAATGGAGAGTGAATTGAATTATTTCTTCATCATCTTGACAGATAGCTAGCTTGGTAAATAATTTAGTGGTGTGTGCATTGTGCTGCACTTACCACCCCATTCATTTGATATGAAGTGTTTGTGACTGCCTGGCTAAGTTAGCAAGCTAACTAATGAGCAGGTGCATAATATCAAACTAAACCTAACAAAGATGTATTATGCAGCTTTATTGTTTTAGTTAGCTAGAACAATCTTAATGAAAAAGGGGTGGATTACACCAATACATTTTTGGTTGTCACTAGTTACCACAGCCACAAAGTCATAATTGGCTAAATCGTTAGAATTAATGAAAACAAAAATTTACTTTTTGGTCTTCATTTAAGGTTTAAGGAAAATTCTACCCCAAAACAATCTTTTGGTGTTTGTTTCATTAGTCCATTGCTGATAAAGTCCCAAAATGTTTTGCATGTCAGCAATCAAGATATATAACTTAAAAAGTACAGCCAGTATTTTTTCAGTGCGTTTCCGATAAAAAATGTTTCCTATTGTATTTATATGTTTGGATATTAATCTCACTTTCATAAGGCTGTCATCAGCAGCACAACAATGGAGCACTTACGGTAACACAGCCAGAGGTTGCCAAGGGGACAAAGATAGACACACATTCTTACACACACACACAATTCTTTTCCCTTGACCTTTGGTTAACTGTGATCCTAGTATCTGTCTGTGCTTGAGCGTGTGAATGACATTATGTGTTTTTTCCATCCTGAACACCATAGCAGTTCTTTGTTAGATATCGGGCTCCAATTGTTCTGTTTTGGGTACCATGATCTGATTTAGAACCTGGTATGGTGTTCTGTATCATATTTTAGATAAGGTGTCAGATTCTGATTCTTATTTACACTTGGACCCGGAAAGCAGTTACTTTTGGATCTTCATTAGGCTGTGCTGCTGACATTCTGGGTCTGTCCATGTTCTCCCTCCATCAGTTGATTTAAAGTATGACAGACAAGGCAGTGCTTGTTAAGTTATTGCCTGTTCATTGTACAGAATTCTCATACAATTTGTGTTATTTATTGCACCCACTATTAGCGTTTGAGTGTTTTTCTGATCATGCCTTGTCAAGTCCTTTCCTGAAAAAGACAACAATTTCCAAGTAACCTATCCGGTTGAACACATGCTGAATAAGTTATAGTGTCTAAAATTTCTCCCTACATTTCCCCTGCATCCAAGGCCTTACCATCTGTCTCCTTGTACCTATGATGACTCCCAATAGGTAAACAGATATGGAGATGGGCTGTAGCGTACCTGGCAATTAACATATTCAACACCTATCCCATATTCAACACCTATCCCCGTGTTTTCACTGTTCGGAATGTCAGAGTTCGAATGGAGGATAGTCTCCATGGAGACAGGACAGCAAGTTAGTGGTTTTATGCTATACAGATATAGGATCTTAATTTGATCACTTGTTTGTTGCTGAGAATTTTGTATTCAAGGTTTAAAAAGGCCTCTAAAATGTGTAAATTAACAAAAAATGTAGCAGCCCTTACAAAAAAAGATCCATTAATGTTTCCCACATAATAATAAGCATTTCCTGTTGCTGCAAGATTATTTTCCTGCTGTACTGGCTCAAATGAATCCTACATTTGGAGGTTAAGAAAGGGTCACATAATTCCATCCAGGTCAGCAGGAGGGGTCAGCCTATGAAATATACTTCTGAGAAAACATTCCATAACTTCAGGTGGAAGTAAATTACCAACCTTTGCTTTATACCTGTTCAGACTATACACACTCCAGCACAGTGTGTAGTAGTGCATCTTTTCAGCTTATTTTACAAACTGCCAATACACTCCTTGAAGTAGAAAAATACATTGACTACTTTAAAATGAAGATAGTCCTCAATGGTGGTGCTGATGCTGTCACAGAAGACACCATTGCAATAATAGAAATGTGTGCCATCTTTCCATATCTATGGGTATTTTTCTGACTGGCCATATATTGTCATGTTGGGGCGACAGGTAGCCTAGCGGTTAAAAGCGTTGGGCCAGTAACCGAAAGTTTTCTGGTTTGAATCCCCGAGATGCCAGTTAAGGCAGCTCCCCACACCTCTCTGATTAAATGTGGAAGACACATTTTGGTTGAATATATTCAGTTGTGTAACT
Organism: Brachymystax lenok tsinlingensis; assembly: GCA_030435695.1. Taxonomy (NCBI): domain Eukaryota; kingdom Metazoa; phylum Chordata; class Actinopteri; order Salmoniformes; family Salmonidae; genus Brachymystax; species Brachymystax lenok. The sequence goes on from CM059796.1 coordinate 14,323,817, forward strand.
GACTACGAATGCCCGTTCCTATGTTACTGACACACAACCCTGAATGGAAGAATGTGTCTGCTCCACAATTTGGGTTCAACATAAGAAACAGATCACATTTTTGCAATGTGGCAAATTTTTTTGTTAATCTATTGTGACGTCTGAGAACAGTAATAGGCGAGATTGTTTGACCAGTAATGGTTAGCCTCCTGCTAGCTTATTCTGTATGAATCTTTCCCAAATTGTTTACTGTCAGAGGCTAAATAATTATAATTACTATTTCAGGTTTGAATCTCTAAATCATAAATTGTTCATTTCAAAATTCTCCTGTCTATCTATTTGGGTGTTCTTCAATTATCAAATCAAATCAAACTTTATTTGTCACATGCGCCGAACACAACAGGTGTAGACCTTACCGTGAAATGCTTAATTACAAGCTCTTAACCAACAATGTAGTTCAAGAAAGAGTTAAGAAAATATGTACCAAATAAACTAAAGTAAAAAATAATAAAAAGTTAAACAATAAAATAACAATAACGAGGCTATATACAGTGGGTATCGGTACCGAGCCAATGTGCCGGGGTACAGGTTAGTTGAGATAATTTGTACATGTAGGTAGGGGTAAAGTGACTATGATAATAATAAACAGCGAGTAGCAGCAGTGTAAAAACAAATGGGGGGGGTCAATCTAAATAGTCCGGTGGCCATTTGATTAATTGTTCAGCAGTCTTATGGCTTGGGAGTAGAAGCTGTTAATGAGCCTTTTGGTCCTAGACCTGGCGCTCCGGTACCACTTGCCGTGTGGTAGCAGAGAGAACAGTCTATGACTTGGATGACTGGAGTCTGACAATTTTTCAGGCTTTCCTCTGACACCGCCTAGTATATAGGTCCTGGATGGCAGGAGGCTTGGCCCCAGTGATGTACTGGGCCGTACGCACTACCATCTGTGGCGCCTTACGGTCAGATGCCAAGCAGTTGCCATACCAGGCGGTGATGCAACCGGTCAGCATGCTCTCGACGGTGCAGCTGTATAACTTTTTGAGGATCTGGGGACCCATGCCAAATCTTTTCAGTCTCCTGAGGGGGAAAAGGTGTTGTCGTGCTCTCTTCATGACTGTATTGGTGTGTTTGGACCATGATAGTTTGTTGGTGATGTGGACACCAAGGAATTTGAAACTCTCGACCCGCTCCACTACAGCCCCATCAATGTTATTGGGGGCCTGTTCGGCCCACCTTTTCCTGTAGTCCATGATCAGCTCCTTTGTCGTGCTCAGATTGAGGGAGAGGTTGTTGTCCTGGCACCACACTGCCAGATCTCTGACCCCCTCCCTATAGGCTGTCTCATCGTTGTTGGTAATCAGGCCTACCACTGTTGTGTCATCAACAAACTTAATGATGGTGTTGGAGTCGGGTTTGGCCATGCAGTTGGGGGTGAACAGGGAGTACAGGAGGCATGAGTGCTACGGGACGGTAATCATTTAGGCAGGTTACCTTCACTTCTTTGGACACAGGTACTATGGTGGTCTGCTTGAAACATGTAAGTATTACAGACTCAGTCAGCGAGAGGTTGAAAATGTCAGTGAAGACACTTGCCAGTTGGTCCGCGCATGCTTTGAGTACACATCCTGGTAATTCGTCTTGCCCCACAGCTTTGTGAATGTTGACCTGTTTAAAGTTCTTGCTCACATCGACTACAGATAGCGTTATCACACAGCTGGTGCTCTCATGCATGCTTCAGTGTTGCTTTCCTCGAAGTGAGCATAAAAGGCATTTTGCTCGTCTGGTAGGCTCGCGTCACTGGGCAGCTCGCGATTGGGTTTCCCTTTGTAGTCCGTAATATTTTTCAAGCCCTGCCACATCTGACGAGCATCAGAGCCGGTGTAGTAGGATTCAATCCTAATCCTGTATTGACGCTTTGCCTGCTTGATGGTTCGTCTGAGGGCGTAGCGGAATTTCTTATAAGCGTCCGGATTAGTGTCCCGCTCCTTGAAAGCGGCAGCTCTAGCCTTTAGCTCGATGCAGATGTTGCCTGTAATCCCATGGCTTCTGGTTGAGATATGTACGTACGGTCACTGTGGGGACGATGTCCTTGATGCACTTATTGATGAAGCTGATGACGGAGGTGGTATACTCCTCAATGCCATTGGATGAATCGCAGAACATCTGCCAGTCTGTGATAGCCTGTTTGGGCTAGGCATCCCGCTAGCGGGACATCTTCCGGTGAAACTGGAGGGCGCGCAATTCAAATTATGGATATTAAACATTTAGGTACATACAAGTGTCTTATATCATTTGAGCTTAAATTCATGTTAATCTAACTGCACTATCTGATTTACAGTAGCCATTACAACGAAAGCATGCCATGCAATTGTTTGAGGACAGCGCCCCACATCAAAATATTTTTCCACTGGCACAGGTTTCATAAATTCACCAATAGCGATTAAATATTCACTTACTTTTTGAAAATCTTCCTCTGATTTGTCATCCAAAGGGTCCCAGCTATAACATGTAGTGTCGTTTTGTTAGATAAAATCCTTCTTTATATCCCAAAAAGTCTGTTTAGTTGGCACCATCGATTTGAGTAATCCACTCGTTCAACATGCAGAGAAAGGAATCCGAAAATCTATCGCCAAACTTTGTTTCAACAAGTCAAAATATAAAGAAATATCCGGGTTGGTTTTTCTTTGGATTTTCTCCTACCATATCTATTGTGTTATAGTCTCCTACATTATCTTAACATTCTACAAACTTCAAAGTGTTTTCTTTCCAATGGAACCAGTTACATCTATATACTGGCTTCAGGGCCTGAGCAACAGGCAGTTAACTTTGGGCACGTCAGACAGGCGGAAATTGAGAAAAAAGGGGCCTAGCCATAAGAAGCTCTAGAAAATCAGTCCTGTAGTGTAGAATCCACGTCATCTGACCAATTCCATATTGAGCAAGTCACTGGTATTAGATCTTTTTGTTCATTTTTTTATTTCACTTTTATTTAACTAGGCAAGTCAGTTAAGAACAAATTCTTATTTACAATGACAGCCTACCCCAGCCAAACTCAGACGGCGCTGGGCCAATTGTGTGCCACCCTATGGGACTCCCAATCACAGCCGGATGTGATACAGCCTGCATTTGAACCAGGGACTGTAGTGACACCTCTTGCACTGAGATGCAGTGCCTTAGACCGCTGCGCCACTCGGGAGCCCAGTGGTACTTCCTGCTTTAGTTTCTGCTTGTAAGCAGGAATCAGGAGGATAGAATTATGGTCAGATTTGCCTAATGGAAGGTGAGGGAGAGCTTTGTATGCGTCTCTGTGTGTGTAGTAAAGGTGGTCTAGAGTTTTTATTCCTCTGGTTGCACATTCTGGTAGAAATTAAGGTAAAACGGATGTAAGTTTGCCTGCATTAAAGTCCCCTGCCACTAGGAGCGCCGCTTCTGAATGAGCATTTTCTTGTTTGCTTATGACCTTATACAGCTGGTTGAGTGAGGTCTTAGTTTGTGGTGGTAAATAGACGGCTACGAATAATATAGATGAGAACTCTCTTGGGAGATAGTGTGGTCTACAGCTTATCATAAGGTACTCTACCTCAGGCGAGCAATACCTCGAGACTTCTTCAATATTAGACATCGTGCACCAGCTGTTATTGACAAATAAACACACACCCCCTCGTCTTACCAGACATAGCTTCTCTGTCCTGCCGATGCATGGAAAATCCCTCCAGCTCTATATTATCCGTGTCGTTGTTCAGCCACGACTCTGTGAAACATAAGATATTACAGTTTTTAATGTCCTGTTGGTAGGATAGTCTTGATCGTATATTATCCATTTTGTTTTCCAATGATTGCACGTTGGCCAATAGAACGGATGGTAGTGGAGGATTACTCACTCGCCTTTCGTTAAAGAAAGATTATTTGTGAGTAATCTCTGTTCTGATGTCCAAAAGTTATTTTTGGTCATAAGAGATGGTAGCAGCAACATTATGTGCAAAATAATAAAAAAATAAGTTACAAACAACGCAAAAAAAACGAACAAAATAGCACAGTTGGTTAGGAGCCTGTAAAACGGCAGCCCTCCCCTCCGGCGCCATTATAAGATGATGGACAGGTGAATGAATGTGAATGAAATCTCTGTCATGTAGAGGGCATTGCCAATATACTGCAGGCTGTGAGTCAATTAATAGGTTTTCAAAGGAGTTCAACAAAAGCTGATGTTGTCCTCATGCATCCAGCCTTATGTTGGTGTGAATAATGCAGTTTACAACATTCAGATTAATTTCTATTACATACCATTATCATGGAAAGGCAATCAATGTTGGAGATACAGTTCCATTAACAACAAAATATCAAACATGCCCTGATTATGAATGAATATCAGATGGCAATGGCATTCATATTTTTCTTGCCTGATTGGCGGTATTCGATGCAGGTTACACAATATGTCAAATTGTGACAGAAATCCTCTTCTGCTTTGCCAATCTTTATGAATATACCAAGTCTACCTCAAAAGAAGTCAAAACCAGCATGCTCTACATCAGTCATTGTCATGACCTGTACACAACAAATTCACACTGTCACAACAGAAGCCAGTATCAAGCTCCACTCCTAAAATATGGATTTAAAAAGATCTCATGGTTGTGCTTTGGAAATGTTTGGGATGTGAGCTGATGTGAGCTGCTCGATTACCAATGTTTTGAAATTAGAAAAATATATTTTGCAACTGACAACTTGAGTTGACTGATATTATGTGAGGAACAGAGTGAGTGATTATGAGAGTGTGTAAGAGAGACAGATAGAAAGAAAGAGAGGGAGAGTGTGTGAGAGCGAGAGAGAGTGAGAGAAGGAGAATGTTTTCATTAGTATGTATTACTTGACTCTTGCTATTTCCTGCTCTCCCTCACTCCCATCCTTCCTCATATTGACATATGAAATAAGGATGTGTCTGTGCAATAAAATGCATATTCACCACATATGATCCTTGTTAGAAAACTCAGGACTCTTCTATAAAATAAAACACTGCCCAGAGGCTAAAGCTGAGGCAACCCAGAAGCACTAAACATTCTTTCAACCGTGTGGAGGGGTTTACTCCAGCAAAGCTAAAATTTACAACATATTAAACACAATGTTTCTCACAACATTCTGAGCTTGGTTTTTCCCTTTATGCTAGTTTTTTTCCTGTGTAAAGGGTGGTACATTTTCCCCCATAATATTGAGTGTATTCACATACGTATGCAACTCAATCGTCCATCATCACAAATCCCCGCCCACTTTCTCTCTCTCTCTCTGACGATGAATCATCATCCACTGTCTGTGATGTGGCAGCAAGCGACCAGCTCTTTATGTTCCCTGTAAATCTTCACCCCTCTAGCAAGCTGTAAGTTCATAGGCTGAAGCCACAGGATAAATCAAAGACCATTTAGTTACATTGCATTCAAATGAGTCAGAACAGGAAGAGTCAACAAAAAATCTGACTGGCGCGGAAATATTTTCATCCCATTGGGATGATATAATGTAGAACCAGCTCTCAAAGGCTAGGTCAATATTCAAAATGATGTTGGTTAAGTAGATAAATAGACAAATACAAAATGGACGAATTAATGAGCTGAATGTACAGACACCTCTATTTTCCTAATTTACATCTCAACCCCACAAGGAGATAAGTAGCTAAACTGCGCCCCTAGTGGTCTGAAAGGGAAAACAGTCTGTATCCATTCCCAACAGAAACACTGGAGTAAAATGACTCCTGAGAAGTACACTTTCATAATGTTCTCATGTTTCCAATAAAGGGGTTTAATCTAGTGCATGATCTAAAAAAGATGCCTTTCTATCCACGAACGCACAAACACACGCACGCACGCACGTGCACGCACACACACACACACACATGCCAGTGCTACACGTAACCGTCACATATGTTTTTGCTTACGGGCCAGACAGAGTCCCCATGCATATCATATGCAGTGCAATGCTCATAAATGTTAACACAGACCATGTTCAACCCCTCTCCTTTACAGAAGTTACCATTTTCAATACTAACATACAGTTGCAAGAAAAAGTATGTGAACCCTTTGGAAAAAACTGGATTTCTACATAAATTGGTCATAAAATGTTATCTGATCTTATCTGAAGTCACAACAATAGACTAAAACTAATAACACACAAATTATTGTAATTTTCTTGTCTATATTGTATACATAATTTAAACATTAACAGTGTAGTTTGGAAAAAGTATGTGAACCCCTAGGTTTATGACTTCTCCAAAAGCTAATTGGAATCAGGAGTCAGCTAACCTGGAGTCCAATCAATGAGATGAGATTGGAGATGTTGGTTAGAGCTGCCTTGCCCTATAAAAAACACTCACAACATTTTTGTTTGCTATTCACAGGAAGCATTGCCTGATGTGAACCATGCCTCGAACAATAGAGATCTCAGAATACCTAAGATTAAGAATTGTTGACTTGCATAAAAGGTGGAATGGGTTACAAAAGTATTTCTAAAAGCCTTGATGTTCATCTGTCCAAGGTAAGACAAAATGTCTATAAATGGAGAAAGTTCAGCACTGTTGCTACTCTCCCTAGGAGTGGCCGTCCTGCAAAGACGACTGCAAGAGCACAGCGCAGAATGCTCAATGAGGTTAAGAAGAATCCTAGAGTGTCAGCTAAATACTTACAGAAATCTCTGGAACATGCTAACATCTCTGTTGACGAGTATACGATACGTAAAACACTAAACAAGAATGGCGTTCATGGGACGACACCACGGAAGAAGCCACTGCTGTCCAAAAAAAACATTGTGGCACGTCTGAAGTTCACAAAAGAGCACCTGGATGTTCCACAGTTCTACTGGCAAAATATTCTGTAGACGGATAAAGTTGAGTTGTTTGGAAGGAACACACAACGCTATGTGTGGAGAAAAAAAGGCACAGCACACCAACATCAAAACCTCATCCCAACTGTAAAGTATGGTGGAGGGAGCATCATGGTTTGGACTGCTTTGCTGCCTCAGGGCCTGGACAACTTGCTATCAAGACATTTTGCAGGAGAATGTAAAGCTATCTGTCGGCCAATTAAAGCTCAACAGAAGTTGGATGATGCAACAGGACAACGACCCAAAATACAGAAGTAAATCAACAACAGAATGGCTTCCACAGAAGAAAATACGCCTGACCCGATTGAGATGCTGTGGCGTGACCTCGAGAGTGGTTCACATCAGATATCTGAAGAATATTGCTGAACTGAAACAGTTTTGTAAAGAGGAATGGTCCAAAATTCCTCCTGACTGTTTGGTTGAGGTTATTGCTGTCAAAGGAGGGTCAACCAGTTATTAAATCCAAGGGTTCACTTACTTTTCCCACCCTGCGCTGTGAATGTTTACACAGTGTGTTCAATAAAGACATAAAAACGTATAAGTGTTTGTGTGTTATTAGATTAAGCCGACTGTGTTTGTCTATTGTTGTGACTTAGATGAAGATCAGATCAAATGTTATGACCAATTTATGCAGAAATCCAGGTAATTCCAAAAGGTTCACATACGTTTTCTTGCCACTGTACATTATAGAGATACACATACATTATGTCTGGACCGTGTCTGGATTGTGCCCAAAAAAAGAATGATAACAAAATCGCAGACAACGTTCGTCATTGAAATTCCTTTATTAGTTTTGATAGTTTCACAGGCAGACAATGGTATGCTGGCCTCCTTCATTACAAAAATATGTCTGAAGCAATCAAGGCCAGGGTTGTGAAGGCCTGAATCCCAGACCAGACTGTTCAGGCTGGTCTCATAGACTAGACATAACATAGTAAACGGAAATCCAGGACACTCAAATTAGTATGATATGTTATGTTTGGTATGGTTACATGAGACATGAGGTTACTTATGGATGGTGGTTAGTCGGGCATATAGCACAAACGTCTAGCAACTCAAAGGTTGCACGTTTGAATCTCATCATCAATGCTACTTGAAATCTATGCAGCCTACTCAATCACTTTTTATAGCTACTGTTTACAGGCCTCCTGGGCCATATACAGCGTTCCTCACTGAGTTCTCTGAATTCCTATCGGACCTTGTAGTCATGGCAGATAATATTCAAATTTTTGGTGACTTTAATATTCACATAGAAAAGTCCACAGACACACTCCAAAAGGCTTTTGGAGCCATCATCGACTCAGTGGGTTTTGTCTCCGGACCTACTTACTGCCACAGTCATACTCTGGACCTAGTTTTGTCCCGTGGAATAAATGTTGTGGATCTTAATGTTTTTCCTCATAATCCTGGACTATCGGACCATAATTACGTTTGCAATCGCAACAAATAATCTGCTCAGACCCCAACCAAGGATCTTCAAAAGTTGTGCTATAAATTCTCGGACAACCCAAAGATTCCTAGATGCCCTTCCAGACTCCCTCCGCCTACCCAAGGACGTCAGAGTACAAAAATCAGTTAACTACCGAACTGAGGAACTCAATTTAACCTTGCGCAATACCCTAGATGTAGTCGCACCCCTAAAGACAAAAAACATTTGCCATAAGAAACTAGCTCCCTGGTATACAGAAAATACCTGAGCTCTGAAGCAAGCTTCCAGAAAACTGGAATGTAAATGGCGCTACACCAAACTGTAAGTCTTCCGACTAGCTTGGAAAGACAGTACCATGCAGTATCGAAGAGCCCTCACTGCTGATCGATCATCCTATTTTTCCAACTTAATTGATGAAAATAAGAAGAATCCCAATTTCTTTTTGATACTGTCGATAAAGCTAACTAAAATGCAGCATTCCCCAAGAGACAATGGCTTTCTCTTCAGCAGCGATAAATTCATGAACTTCTTTGAGGAAAAGATCATGATCATTAGAAAGCAAATTACGGACTCCTCTTTAAATCTGCGTATTCCTCCAAAGCTCAGTTGTCCTGAGTCTGCACAACTCTGCCAGGACCTAGGATCAAGGGAGACACTCAAGTTTTTTAGTACTATATCTCTTGACACATTGATGAAAATAATCATGGCCTCTAAACGTTCAAGCATGTATATGAAACGCTTCAGTCTGGTTTTAGACCCCATCATAGCATTGAGACTGCACTTGTGAAGGTGGTAAATTACCTTTTAATGGCGTCAGACCGAGGCTCTGCATCTGTCCTCGTGCTCCTAGGCCTTAGTGCTGCTTTTGATACCATCGATCACCACATTCTTTTGTAGAGATTGGAAACACAAATTGGTCTACACGGACAAGTTCTGGCCTGGTTTAGATCTTATCTTTTGGAAAGATATAAGTTTGTCTCTGTGGATGGTTTGTCCTCTGACAAATCAACTGTAAATTTCGGTGTTCCTCAAGGCTCTGTTTTAGGACCACTATTGTATACCTCTTGGTGATGTCATTCGAAAACATAATGTTAACTTTCACTGCTATGCGGATGACACACAGCTATACATTTTGATGAAACATAGTGAAGCCCCAAAATTGCCCTCCCTGGAAGCCTGTGTTTCAGACATAAGGAAGTGGATGGCGGCAAATTTTCTACTTTTAAACTCGGACAAAACAGAGATGCTTGTTCTAGGTCCCAAGAAACAAAGAGATCTTCTGTTGAATCTGACAATTAATCTTGATGGTTGTACAGTCGTCTTAAATAAAACTGTAAACGACCTTGCCGTTACTCTGGACCCGGAACTCTCTTTTGATGAACATATCAAGAGTGGACAACTTTTTTCCATCTACGTAACATTTAAAAAATCTGAAACTTTCTGTCGAAAAGAAAAATGCAGAAAAATGTATCCATGCTTTTGTCACTTCTAGGTTAGATTACTGCAATGCTCTACTTTCCGGCTACCCGGATAAAGCACTAAATAAACTTCAGTTAGTGCTAAACACGGCTCCTAGAATCTTGACTAGAACCAAAAAATGGGATCATATTACTCCAGTGCTAGCCTCTCTACACTGGCTTCCTGTTCAGGCAAGGGCTGATTTCAAGGTTTTACTGCTAACCTACAAAGCATTACATGGGCATGCTCCTACCTATCTTTCCGATTTGGTCCTGCCGAACATACCTACACGTACGCTACGGTCACAAGACGCAGGCCTCCTTACTGTCCCTAGAATTTCTCCTCCTATAGAGCTCAATTTTTATGGAATGGTCTGCCTATCCATGTGAGAGACGCAGACTCGGTCTCAACCTTTAAGTCTTTATTGAAGAATCATCTCTTCAGTAGGTCCTATGATTAAGTGTAGTCTCGCCCAGGAGTATGAAGGTGAACGGAAAGGCACTGGAGCAACGAACCGCCCTTGCTGTCTCTGCCTGGCCGGTTCCCCTCTCTCCACTGGGATTCTCTGCCTCTAACCCTATTACAGGGGCTGAGTCACTGGCTTACTGGTGCTCTTCCATGCCCCCCCCCCGGCTCTTCCATGCGTCGCTTGAGTGGTTTGAGTCACTGACGTGATCTTCCTGTCCGGGTTGGCGCCCCGCCTTGGGTTGTGCTGTGGCGGAGATCTTTGTGGGCTATACTCGGCCTTGTCTCAGGATGGTAAGTTGGTGGTTGAAGATATCCCTCTAGTGGGGGGCTGTGCTTTGGCAGAATGGGTGGGGTTATATCCTGCCTGTTTGGCCCTGTCCGGGGTATCGTCGGACGGGGCCACAGTGTCTCCCGACCCCTCCTGTCTCAGCCTCCAGTATTTATGCTGCAGTAGTTTATGTGTCGGGGGGGCTAGGGTCAGTCTGTTATATCTGGAGTATTTCTCCTGTCTTATTCAGTGTCCTGTGTGAATTGAAGTATGCTCTCTCTAATTCTCTCTCTCTTTCTCTCCTTTTCTCTCTTTCTTTCTCTCTTTCTTTCTTTCTTTCTTTCTTTCTTTCTCTCTTTCTTTCTTTCTTTCTTTCTCTCTCTCGGAGGACCTGAGCCTTAGAACCATGCCTCAGGACTACCTGGCCTGATGACTCCTTGCTGTCCCCAGGCCACCTGGCCGTGCTGCTGCTCCAGTTTCAACTGTTCTGCCTGTGGCTATGGACGTGCTACCTGTCCCAGACCTGCTGTTTTCAACTCTCTAGAGACAGCAGGAGCGGTAGAGATACTCTGAATGATCGGCTATGAAAAGACAACTGACATTTACTCCTGAGGTGCTGACCTGTTGCACCCTCGACAACCACTGTGATTATTATTATTTGACCCTGCTGGTCATCTATTGTACATTGTAACATCTTGGCCATGTTCTGTTATAATCTCCACCTGGCACTGCCAGAAGAGGACTGGCCACCCCTCATAGGCTGGTTCCTCTCTAGGTTTCTTCCTAGGTTCTGGCCTTTCTAGGGAGTTTTTCCTAGCCACCGTGCTTCTACACCTGCATTGCTTGCTGTTTGGGATTTTAGGCTGGGTTTCTGTACAGCACTTTGTGACATCATCTGATGTAAGAAGGGCTTTATAAATAAATTTGTTTGAACACCAGGATGCGTACTCAGAGAATGGGCTGACCAGCTGGGAAGTGTCTTCAACTGACATTTTCAACCTATCCCTGACCTGGTTTGTAATACCAGCTTGTTTCAAGCACACCACTGTACTTGTGCCCAAGAATGCTAAGGTAACCTGCCTAAATGACTATCGTCCCGCAGCACTCACATCTATAGCCATGAAAGGCTTTGAAAGGCTGGTCATGGCTTACATCAATACCATCATCCCAGACACCCTAGACCCAGCCCAATTCTCATACTGCTCTGTGAGGATCGACGCTGGAGACAGGAAGCAGGTACAGGGAGAACATTTTATAAATAACGGACATGAAACAGGATAGAAACAGTGTCTGGACAGGGGACAGAATAACGAAACAAACAGATAAAGGGGAGGCAATCAAATAATGATGGATTCCAGGTGGATCCAATGAGGCGCAGGTGCGTGTAATGATGGTGACAGGTGTGCGTAATGATAGGCAGTCTGGCGCCTTCGAGCGCCAGAGAAAGAGAGCGGGAGCAGGCGTGACAGTACCCCCCTCTAGGGGCGCCACCTGGCATCCCACCTGGGCAAGCCTGGGGGGCCGGCCGAGGCATGGACGCTGGACAAGCCGGCTGGGGCGTAGGAGCCTGGCGATCCGGTTGAGGCGTGATAGCCTGATGATCCCGCTGAGACGTGGGAGCCTAACGAACCGGCTGAGGCGTGGGAGCCTGATGGCCGGCTGAAACATGACGTGGGGTGGGCGCCTGCCGAGCCCACCGGGACAAGAAAAACCTCTCGAGCCAGCTAGGGCGTGGAAGCCCGGCGAGCTAGCTGAGGCCCCCCTGGTTCCATCGATCACTATCACTAGCTATCACAAGCTAACATGGAAGAAACTAGGATTGCCCATATGTAGCTTGTTTCTGTTCACAGGTTCAGGAATGGTTAAAAAATCACAACATTCACTTAAAATGAACCTTACAAATTGCAGTGTTGGGCGATCAGTCAATAAATAATATAATAATACTCTTAGGAAAGTTTTTAATCTGTAGCTGACAATCTGTGGATACTATCCTGTTAGAAAGGTTAAAAATGTATGTAAATCATCACAGCACAATTAAAAAAATATATGGCACATGGAAACCAAACGAGGGTGGTCTATGGTGATAGGTGGGATGGGCTGAGAACGGCTGAGGGGTGGGATTAAAGAGTTTATGTTTGGTAGTGTATTGTTGTTATGTGATTGCTTTATATAAAAGTACCACGTCTGTAAAATGTGTATGCAAAATGTGTATGTAAAATGTATGTATATGTAGCAGAAAAGCTGTTAAAAACTAAAAAGATATGTGTCCTCTGAAGAGGGGGTTAATAAAAATACAAAATAAAAACAGGGAAGAATTCGTGAATGGGCCAAGCTAGAGCAGCTTGTGAAGTTGCTGGAGCTGTTCGCAATCCACACCAAACTGACAGCGAGTTGCTGTCTGATGTGGTGCTGTGCCTTCTCAAAATCGAGGCACACTTGTGGTCAACTACTGTTGCAAAACAGTTGGCACAGGTCCTCCTGAAGTCACTGAGTGAGCGCTTTGCATGCATACTGACTCATCTGGCAGCCAACTTCAATCCAACCCCTGCAGCAGCTTGCCTGATGGACCCAAGTGTGTCTCTGGCACTTTGTTCAACAGAGATGGAGCCACTGATGAGGGAAGCAGTCTTTTGTACTTCAGAAAATTTGAATGTACAGACGGGGAGCAGCAGGACTCCAGGAAGATGCCAGCACAATGAATCCAGCAAGCATCTCGACCACAGGCCTTCAGAAATATAGCGTCCTCGCATAAAAACAATTTCTGAGGTCACTGTCCAGCTGGAGGGTCAACCTGGCAGGGCAATAAATGCTCCGTGTGAGCTGCGGAAATACCTGGAAGTGGTAAAGGGGGGCATGTTTACAGAGGGACCTCTGAGGTTCTGGCAGGAAAAGATGTCTATTTATCCAAAGCTGTGCCCTGTGGCACTGGATCTAGTTTCTGCCCTTGCATAACAAGCGTTTGGGGAGAGAATATTCTCTGTCTGTTGACAACTGTCATCAGGCTTGAGAAACCAAACGACCACCTCTGGAACGTAGTCTTCTTGAAGATGAACCAGAAAATCTTCTTGGGTTGAACACACACACACACACACACACACACACACACACACACACACACACACACACACACACACACACATGTTTTTTCTTATGTTTTTGCTATTCCAAGATGGAGATGGCGTCAATGGCACTGCCCATGTTCTTACAGGCGCCATCGTGACACAGATACAGAGATGTTATGTCTATACAAGTCTATGGTCCTGGCCCATCACCCTATGTTTTACTTTTTCACATAAATGGCTCCTAGCCTCCCACGCATTGACTACTTTCTGTCCATAACACTAAAACTGAAACTAAATAACATAAAACTGTTTTTATCAAACTGAAACTAAAGTAAAACTAGTAAATCAAATCTGAAACTAAACTGAATTTCAAATTAAAATCTAAAGACGAATAGAAATTAAAACTAATATTAAATCACAAAACTACCAATAACCTTGGTAAGAATGCTGTTAATTTACTACAGGTCAGCAATCACCACCATAATCCCCTCCAAGCTCATCACCAAGCTCAGGACCCTGGGACTGAACACCTCCCTCTGGAACTGGATCTTGGACTTCCTGAGAGGCTGCCCCCAGGTGGTGAGGGTAGGCAACAACACATCGGCCACGCTGACCAAAACAGTGGGGGCCCATCAGGGGTGTGTGCTTAGTCCCGTCTTGTACTCCCTGTTCACCCATGACTGCGTGGCCGGGCACATGACTCCAACACCATAATCAAGTTTGCTGATGACACGACGGTGGTAGGACTTATTAAATTTGATTAAATTAAACATTTTCCTCATCAATCTACACACAATACCACATAATGACAAAGCGAAAACAGGTTTCAGAGGAAGGACCAAAGAAATGTAAAAGACTGCTAACCAAACTATAGACTGTTCTCTCTGTGCTGACGTTGCTTCCGGAGGCAGGTTGGAAATCGGTAGTGAGTGTTGCAAACGAGGACAGACGATTTCTACGCGCTGCGCTTTTCAGCAATCAGCGGTCCCATTCTGTGAGCTTGTGTGGTTTACCACTTTGCGGCTGAGCCAGTGTTGCCCCTAGAGGTTTCCTAACAGCACTTACAGTTGACTGGGGCAGCTCTAGCAGGGCAGACATTTGACAAACTGACTTGTTGGAAAAGTGGCATCCTATAACGATGCTACGTTGAAAGTCACTGAGCTCTTCAGAACAGGCCATTCTACTGTGAATGTCTATGGAGATTGCATGGCTGTGTGCTCCGTTTTATACACCTGTCCGCAACAGGTGTGGCTGAAATAGCCAAATCCACTAATTTGAAGGGGTGTCCACATTATTTTGGCCATGTAGTGAATTACTTCAATAAATCCCTCCAACTACTTCGTACCACAGTACACTGACTCGGTACCGGTACTCCTTGTATATAGCCTCTATATAGCCTCGTTATTGTTATTTTATTGTGTTATTTTCTTGTGCTACTATTTCCTTTTTAACAATTTGCTAATTTTCTTACTTTTTAACTGCATTGTTGGGAAAGGGGTTGTAAGTAAGCATTTCATGTTAAAGTCTACACTTGTTGTATGCATGTGACAAATAAAAATGAATTTGATCCCTAACGGGTAGCCTAGCTAACATTAGCCACCTAGCTAATGTTAGAGTAAGCCACCTAGCTAACATTAGCCAAAACAAATTGGAATTCATAACCTATCATGCGTATTGCAAATTCCTAACGTATTGTACGAATTGCAATTCGTAATATATCTTAAAAAATGGATGATGGACATCCACAAATTAATACATACCATACAAAATGTATGATAGACGAAAGTGTCCCAGATTTTACATCTATATCTGAGTCCAGGTTGGACAGTTACTATGGCTGATACACATTATGCTCAGATGGCTCAGTTGGTTCGACCATGGCGCTGGCAATACCAGAGTTGTGGCTTTGACTCCCTATAGACCGCACCGAATGTATGGATTACAGTGACTGCTGAATGAACACATACAATATTGCCATATGCTTTTGATCAATGATTTTGGCCAAGTACCCCCAGTGGTCCTAGTACCCCTGGTTGGGAACCACTGCACTAGTGAATACAATGAGTGATAAAGCTGATGGTATTCTCTCCACATGAAAGTCAGAGGTGCTTTTGAAAATCATTTTGTGTGTTAACAATGTAATCTATGAGAGGGCTACATTCAACAAACGGTGTCAAGAGCCAGGTGAGACAGCTGAGTCATTCATCACTGCATTTCATAAACTAGCAGAGCATTGCCAGTATGGCATACTCCAAGAGGAGATGGTCAGAGACAGACTAATAGTAGGCATAATGTATCGAGACTACAGCTAGACTCAGAGTTGTCTCTCACAAAAGCCATTATTTAAAAAATGTATACAATAGGAGGAAATAAAAAAGAAGCAGCCAATACTAATTTGCACTAGTGGCTCAGACATGAAAGAGGCAAACATGGATGCAATGACATTCCAGAGAATGGTCAATCAGCTTCAAGTGAAACATTTACAGGAATGGCATGGAACTGTCAATCAAACCACAGAATGTGAAAGATGTGGTAAGCTACAGCCGCAATCACTGTATAGTTGCCCTGCACGGGAGGAACGGGAGGCAGAGTGTAGAAAATGCCACAAGAAAGGTCATTTTGCAGCTGTGTGTAAATCATATAGAAGAGCAGATTAAATCCATGATGTGACAGAGACCATTGAATATATTTTATTGGAGATATAAACTCTGAATGTGAATGGTCAACAGATGACATTCAAACTGGTACCGGAGCGCCAAGTCTAGGACCAAAAGGCTCCTTAACAGCTTCTACCCCCAAGCCATAAGACTGCTGAACAATTAATCAACTGGCCACCAGACTATTTATATTGACACCCCCCTCCCCTCCATTTGTTTTGTACACTGCTGCTACTCGCTGTTTATTATCTATGCATAATCACATCACCCCTACCTCCATGTACAAATTACCTCGACTAACCTGTACCACCGCACATTGACTCGGTACCGGTACCCCCTGTATGTAGCCTCGTTATTGTTATTTTATTGTGTAACTTTTTTATAATTTTTTACTTTAGTTTATTTGGTAAATATTTTCTTAACTCTTTCTTGAACTGCACTGTTGGTTAAGGGCTTGAAATTAAGCATTTCACGGTAAGGTCTACACTTTTTGTATTCGACGCATGTGACAAATAAAGTTTGATTTGATTTTATTTGACACTGGAGCAGTGGTGACAGCCGTCCCAGCCAGTCTCTACTCCAAACAGAGAGATGGAGCCAGCAGAGCAACAAAGAACCTGTGTGGACCAAGCAAAGCACTGATACAGATGAGTGGACATTTCAATGGCACTGTAGAGCACATTGTAGCAGTGTTGTTAGAGAGTGTGTAGGGAAAGACACATCCTACCTGCAGTGGATGAGATGCTGGCCAAAATGTTAGGAGGAACAGTTTTCTCCAAGCTAGATGCCACAGCGAGGTTCTGGCAGATCCTGCTACACAAAGACTCAGCCACACTCACCACTTTCATATCACCTTTTGAAAGACATTGTTTCAACAGACTCTCTTTTGGAATATCCTCAGCACCAGAGCACTTCCAGAGATGTCTCACAACAGATGGTGGAGGGACTGGAAGGAACCGTATGCCATACAGACAACATCTTGGTGTTTGGAGCAACACGGTAGTAGCACGACAACCGACTGCAGAAAGTACTGGAGAGACTTCAAGAGCAGGGCTAACACTCAAAGAGAAATGGTTAAGTTCCTGGGTCATTTCATCAGTGCCAGGGGCACACAGGCTGATGCAGACAATATGAAAGACATCACAGGTATGCCAGTACCCAAGGACATTGCAGATGTTTAACGCTTCATGGGCATGGTGAACTACGTCGGGAAGTTTTGCCAAACATTGCTTGCAGCACTGACTTATTCAATCAGCGACCTCCTGAAAGCTGACAATATCTGGAAATGGGACAGTGCACAGCAAACAGAGTTTAAGGTGAAAAAAGAACTGAGTTCTCGTGTTGTTCTCGCACAATACTGCCCTGACATGTAAGGATGTGGCGGTCACGAAATTTCATCAGCCGGTGATTGTCAAGCAAATAACTGTCGGTCTCACGGTAATTGGCCGCTAAATAACATAAACACATTCAGCATCTCCTGGCTTCCACACATCCACTGATGCAGACCTTTGGAACATATTTTAAAGTCTAATAAATCCAGATAATATAGCCTACACCTTCACAATAAATCCCTTATTTATTTTAGGCAGTTCTAAAGAAGCATCATATGAAGAAAATGTAGTCTATTTCAGAAGAACAGAATAGCATACTCTGAGTTGTCCTTATGTTTGGTCCTGATCTGGCTATGCCAAATGGCTGTGGGCTACACTTGTTAGTTTAGCAGACAAGATTTGCTTAGAATTCCGTGGCATTATTTTATATTATTTCATAGTATGAATAATACAATTGAACAAAGCTGAATAAAATAGAAAGGATATTTTCTCCAAACAATTTGAGGGAGTGCTCACACGTGGCTATTCTGTGTTGAGCAATTAACAAAGAATAGATATTCCTATATGTGACCCGTTTCAGGAAACTAGGCGCATGTCACGGGTCACTACTTCACACGAGAGCCATTTGAACGTAAACTTTTTTGAATAAAATGCGTTTTTGGGCAGAAATGCCTTCTGGAACATGTGAACTTTCATGTGTCTTAACAACAAACTTGTCTGCCATCTGTAAATATGAATAAAATTGTTAAAAACTACTTAGGGAGCAGTGGGGCGCTACTCCCGACACTACCCGGTGAAATGTAAGGCGCCAAATTCAAAATCCAAAAGATTAATTATTAAACATTCATCAATATACAAGTGTTGCATAGTCATCAAAAGCTCTGATTCTTGGCAATATCACAGCATTGTCAGATTTCAAAAAGGCTTTACGACAAAAGCACAACATTTGATTGTTTGAGGATAGCCCCTCTCATATTTTATGCATTAGCATAAATCCATAACCAAAGCGGGTCTCATAAAACGCATAAAATCGCTAATATAAAATCCCTTACCTTTCGAAGAACTTCTGCTGAGGGCTTCCCAAGTGTCCAACGAAGACATCCAATGGTTATTTTGTTAGAAAATGTCATTTATTATATCCATAAATCTCCATTTGGTTGGCGCGTTATGTTCATAAAATACAGCGTCCACTCGCCCATTGAACCATGAAGAGAACATGTTCAACCTATACCTATACACTTGTCCAAGAACAATCAAACATCATTGATAATGTATCCTTAGGAACACTTTTATGTATATTTACTATAATATTTCAACCGGATTATAAACTGGACGATAGGAAAGGAAAAAACCACAGCGCGCGTGAGCCAGTGAACGAGCCTCCTCTTCTGTTCACATCCGGTGACTAGTTTGAAATTCTTCTTCTATTACCATCCAGAGCAACCTAACATCACCAAACACTGTCTAGAGACTGTTGACATCCAGTGGAAGCAATAGGTACTGCAATCTTACTCCCAGAAATGGCTGTTTTCAATAGGGAGGGGTTCAAAATGAGGCAATGTGTCAAAAACACTTTTTCCAGGACAGAAATTCCTCGGGTTTTCGCCTGCTATATCCGTTCTGTTATACTCACAGACATTATGTTATCCAATAGTACTAATTATGTGCATATCCTATTTTCTGGGCCTGAGTGGGAGGCATTTTACTTTGGGCACGCCAGACTCTCCAAAACCGTCACCTCGGGAGCCGCTCCTTAAGAAATCCAGGTGTCCCTCATTCTGGCTTAGTCTTGTGGTGCGCGTGACTGAGGGCGTGCTCTTCATTTTTTGTCTCCGGTTTACATTTTATAGTTTATTTACATATTAGGGTACCTGAGGATTGATTAGAAACGTTGTTTGACTTGTTTAGACAAAGTTTATCGGTAACTTTTTTAGGTTTCCTATGGCTGTAGTTTGAACGAGTGGAACGGGTGGATTACTGAACAAAACACACCAACCAAATAGAGTTTTTGGAATATAAAGAGGGACTTTATCGAACAAAACGACCATTCTTTGTGTTCCTGGGACCCGTGGGATTGCAACCAGAGGAAGATCTTCAAAGGTAAGTGATTTATTTTATCTTCGAGCACGTGGACTGGGATATGTTCCGGATAGCATCTGACAACAACATTGATGTATACGTTGATTCAGTGAGCGAGTTTATTAGCAAGTGCATCGGTGATGTTGTACCCATAGCAACTATTAAAACCTTCCCCAACCAGAAACCGTGGATTGATGGCATCATTCACGCAAAACTGAAAGCGCGAACCACTGCTTTTAACCAGGCTAAGGCGACCGGAAACATGACTGAATACAAACAGTGTAGCTATTCCCTCCGCAAGGCAATCAAACAAGCTAAGCGTCAATATAGAGACAAAGTAGAGTCACAATTCAACGGCTCAGACACGAGAGGAATGTGGCAGGGTCTACAGTCAATCACGGACTACAAAAAGAAAACCAGCCCTGTTGCGGACCACGACGTCCTGCTCCCAGACAAACTAAACAACTTCTTTGCTCGCTTTGAGGACAATACAGTGCCACCGACACGGCCCGCTACCAAAACCTGCGGGCTCTCCTTCACCACAGCCAATGTGAGTAAAACATTTAAATGTGTTAACCCTCGCAAGGCTGCTGGCCCAGATGGCATCCCTGGCCTTGTCCTCAGAGCATGAGCAGACCAGCTGGCTGGTGTGTTTACAGACATATTCAATCAGTCCCTATCCCAGTCTGCTGTTCCCACATGCTTCAAGAGGGCCACCATTGTTCCTGTTCCCAAGAAAGCTAAGGTAACTGAGCTAAATGACTTCTGTCATCATGAAGTGCTTTGAGAGACTAGTCAAGGATCATATCACCTCCATCCTGCCAGACACCCTGGACCCACTCCAATTTGCTTACCGTCCCAATAGGTCCACAGACGACGCAATCGCAATCACACTGCATACTGCCCTAACCCATCTGGACAAGAGGAATACCTATGTAAGAATGCTGTTCATCGACTACAGCTCAGCATTTAACACCATAGTTCGCTCCAAGCTCGTCATTAAGCCCTGCGCAACTGCCCTGCGCAACTGGGTCCTGGACTTCCTGACGGGCCGGCCCCAGGTAGTGAGGGTAGGAAACAACATCTCCACCCCGCTGATCCTCAACACTGGAGCCCCACAAGGGTGCGTTCTCAGCCCTCTCCTGTACTCCCTGTTTACCCATGACTGAGTGGCCAAGCACGCATCCAACTCGATCATCAAGTTTGCTGACGACACTACAGTGGTAGGCTTGATTACCAACAGCGACGAGACGGCCTACAGGGAGGAGGTGAGGGCCCTCGGAGTGTGGTGTCAGGAAAATAACCTCTCACTCAACGTCAACAAAAGAAAGGAGATGATCGTAGACTTCAGGAAACAGGAGAGGGAGCACCCCCCTATCCACATCGACGGGACAGTAGTGGAGAAGGTGGAAAGTTTTAAGTTCCTCGGCGTACACATCACGGACAAACTGAAATGGTCCACCCACACAGACAGCGTGGTGAAGAAGGCGTAACCTCAGGAGGCTGAAGAAATTCGGCTTGTCACTCAAATCACTCACAAACTTCTACAGATGCACAATCGAGAGCATCCTGTCGGGCTGTATCACCGCCTGGTACGGCAACTGCTCCGCCCACAACCGTAAAGCTCTCCAGAGGGTAGTGAGGACTGCACAACGCATCATCGGGGGTAAACTACTTGCCTTTCAGGACACCTACACCACCCGATGTCACAGGAAGGCCATAAAGATTATCAAGGACAACAACCACCCGAGCCACTGCCTGTTCACTCCACTATCATCCAGAAGGCGAGCTGGGACCGAGAGACTGAAAAACAGCTTCTACCTCAATGCCATCAGACTGTTAAACAGCCATCAATAACATTGAGTGGCTGCTGCCAACATACTGACTTAAATCTCTAGCCACTTTAAATAATAGGAATTGGATGTAACAAATGTATCACTAGCCACTTTAAACAATTTTGTATATAATGTTTACATATCCGACGTTACTCATATAAAATGTATACACTGTACTCTGAACCATCTACTGAATCTTGCTTATGCCGTTCGGCCATCGACTCAAGTCTCTAGCCACTTTAATAATTATAATTGGATGAAATAAATGTATCACTAGCCACTTTAAACGATGCCAGTTATATAATGTTTACATATCCTACATTACTCATCTCGTATGTATATACTGTACTCCATACCATCTACTGCATCTTGCCTACGCCGGTCAGCCGTCGTTCATCCATATATTTATATGTACATACTCGTATTCATTCCTTTACTCTTGTGTGTATAAGGTAGTTGTTGTGAATTTGTTAGATTACTTGTTAGATACTACTGCATGGTCGGAACTAGAAGCACAAGCATTTCGCTAAACTTGCATTAACATCTGCTAACCATGTGTATGTGACAAATAAAATTTGATTTGATTTGATTATTTTATGTCGTAATGCCTGTGCTGGTTTGAAATATATTTATATGCAGGAAGTATGCATGGCGCTGTCCTCAGAATATCAAATGCTATGCTTTCGCCGTAAAGCCTATTGTAAATCGGACAACGCGGTTCGATTACCAAGATTCTAAGCTAAAGAATGGTGTACAACACTTGTATTTTCATGAATGTTTAATATTACTATTTTTGTAATTTGAATTTGGCGCTCTGCATTTCACCGGATGTTGTCGTAGGTGGGGCACTAGCGAATGGAATAGCGAAGGGAGGATGCTTTTCCCGTGGTTCATTTTCATGCCAGTTAGGTAGGCTATACTCCTGTTGTAAAGATAAGCAATGTGCTTAATTTTAGGAAAGTTGAGAAATAAATATAGTATGCCCAGCCTATAGAAAGCTAATGGGATGCTCCTCTTTTTAGTAGAGGCCATCACTCTGTTTTGAGCTCATGGGTTCTCATGAAGTGTTTGATTAGATATTCAATTACATTTGCATTGATGTCAAAGTGATTAGAGGGACAATAGAGTGCTGAGTACCAGGCAGTTAGCAAGTTTGGAAGTCTACTAATGACCATCAGCAACATCAGAGCTTGGAGAAGCCTAATTGCCGTGACTAAATGGTCATATGGAATTTGACTGCCTTCATGACTCGTGACCGCCGGTGTGGCGGTAATACGATCACCGCAACAGCCCTACTGACAAGCAGACAAGAGTGTCTGCAGACGCATCCTGTATGGACTGGGCGGGGTCCTTTCCCAACTCCAACAGTCAGGTGAGTGGAGGCCCATGGCCTTCATATCATGCAGCATGATAGAGACTTAGAAGGAGGCGCTTGCTGTTACCTGGGCCTGTAAGCCATTCCAGACTTACCTGCTAGGCTGGACTTCGTGATCAGAACAGACCACAAACCTTTGATTCCACTCCTCGGCACAATAGTGCTGGATGATCTACCTCCTTGCATACTGAGATTCATACTCAGGCTACTACGCTTCTCCTACCAGATTATGCATGTCCCAGGCAAAAATCTGGTGACAGCTGAGGCTCTCTCAAGGAAGACATGAATTTGGAGAAGGACATCAAAGCCTACATCAAACAGTTGCCTGCAACAGACACAAAGCTGAGTGAACTACAGAGAGCCCAAGTAAGGGGAAAGGGGGATACCTAGTCAGTTGTACAACTGAAAGCATTCAACTGAAATCTGTCTTCAGCATTTAATCCAACTCCTCTGAATCAGAGAGGTGCGGGGGGCTGCCTTAACTCGACATCCACGTCTTCAGCACCCAGGGAACAGTGGGTTAACTGCCTTGCTCAGGGGCAGAACGACAGATTTTTACCTTGTCAGCTCAGGGATTCAATCCAGCAACCTTTCGGTTACTGGCCCAATGCTCTAACCACTAGGCTACCTGCAGGCAAGGTGTGTAAACAGTTGAAAAACTGGTATTTTCCAACGAAGCAATGTAACACATACGGTAGTGGTGGACTACTTCTCTTGCTACTGTCGTGACGTTACTGTCATTAATCTGATGACTGTTATTTATTGATTCGAACTAACTATGTTTAATTGTTACTCAATTAAATTAATAATGTAACAATTAACTCATTATGAATTTGGGGCACCAGGGGAAAAGTTGTTTAACCAGTTACTATCTCCCGACTTAAACTCTAAAGATATACAGATATTTGTATTTGTATTTATTATAGATCCCCATTAGCTGCTGCTAAAGCAGCAGCTACTCTTCCTGGGGTCCAGCAAAATTAAGGCATTTTATGCAATTCTAAAAACATTACAATACATTCACAGATTTCACAACACACTGTGTGCCCTCAGGCCCCCACTCCATCACTACCATATATCTACAGTACTATATCCATGTGTATGTATAGTGTGTATGTTATCGTGTGTGTGTGTGTGTGTGTATGCATGTATCTGTGTCAATGTTTGTGTTGCTTCACAGTCCCCACTGTTCCATAATGTGTTTTTAATGTGTTTTTTAAATCTAATTTTACTGCTTGTGTCAGTTACTTGATGTGGAATAGAGTTCACTTAAAATGTCTCAAAATTCTGCAAAGATCCAGAAAAAAAAGGACCTTCTGCATTTCAGGTAAAATAACAACCCAATGTTTATATCGCAGGACAAATTAGCTAGCAACAGTTAGTTAGCTAGTTAAATGTCCATTAATGCTTTATGTGTTTTGACCTGTCCCCAAATTAATATAGTTGGTTCAGAGTTTTGATATTTAAACCTGCGTGTCTGGATCGCGTCTGATGTGAAAGTAAAAATCAACATGCGGCGATGGCACATGCGGACGCACGCGCGTGCCCAGTCTAGACAGTATGTAAGGCTTAAGAGAATTTGAACAATGCTGAATGGGTGTAGACAAAGAACAGCGTTCCAGTAGGTGTCCCAAACATTCAAGGATCATTTTCTCAAAAGTGGGGTTACAAGTTTATCAACATTCAAAGCAGAATAACTTTCCCATTTGTTCCTCAACTGCAGTGTTGACATACCATTTTCTAGTCTCTACTTCGCCATACCAGGCAGTGATGCAGCCAGTTAAAATGCTCTCAATGGTACAGCTGTATAACTTTTTATATGGTACAGCTGGTACAGCTGGTACAGCTGCAAAACATTTTCAACCTCCTGAGGGGGATGAAGCGCTGTTGTGCCTTCTTCACGACTGTGTGTGTGTGTTTGGATCATTTAAAGTCTCTTTAGTGATTTCAACACCGAGGAACTTGAAGCTCTCGACCTGCTCCACTGTGGATGTGGGCATGATCATCCCCCCGTTTCCTCTAGACCACAATCAGCTCCTTGGTTTTACTGACATTGAGGGAGAGGTTGTTGTTCTGGCACCACACTGCCATGTCACTGACCTCCTCACTGTGGGCTGAC
Source organism: Brachymystax lenok tsinlingensis (assembly GCA_030435695.1). NCBI lineage: Eukaryota > Metazoa > Chordata > Actinopteri > Salmoniformes > Salmonidae > Brachymystax > Brachymystax lenok. Next base: position 14,348,735 of record CM059796.1, read on the forward strand.
TCATCGTCACCGGTGATCAGGCCTACCACCGTCATGTCGTCAGCAAACTTGATGATAGTGTTGGAGTCGTGCATGGCCACACAGTCATGGGTGAAGAGGGAGTACAGGTTGGGACTAAGCACACATCTCTGTGGGGCCCCTGTGTTGAGGGTCAGCGTGGCAGAGGTTACGTTGCAGAGGGGGGTGTTCAGACCCAGAGTCCTAAGCTTGGTGACGAGCTTGGAGGGGACAATGGTGTTGAAAGCTGAGCTGTAGTCAATGAACAGCATTCTCACATAGGTATTCCTGTTATCTAGGTGAGTGAAGGCAGTGTGGAGAGCAAATGAGATTGTGTCATCTATTCATCTGTTGGGGCCGTATGCAAATTGGAGTGGGTCTAGGGCAGGTATTCCCAAACTGGTGTACGTTCAATGCCGTCGGAGGTACACCAAATAAAAATGTGATATATATTTTTTTTTTTCTTCATATTTTCAAACAGTCCATTTATATTTTTCAACGGGGCTATACATTTTTTTTTCCTTGCCTGAGTAGCCAATCATAAAATTAATCCATCTAGTGTTCAGCGAAATAACAACACAATGTCAAATACAGGTAGCCAATCACATTAACCATTACTCTCTCGCGGGAATTCCACATGTAGCAGCCGTTTGCTCGAAAATTCATAAATGGTTAAAAAAGTAAGGCCCACGTCCATAGAGACACATACCTGCTACTACCAGCAGTACTACACCTGCACCTGTCGACGATACAAGTTGTTCTGCTTCCACGAGCACATCCAATGCTAGCATCAGTAATTCTACATTTGTTGTTAGCCCAGCTAGCATGGACACTGACACAAGCTACTGCCCCCTTACCCGGGAAAGGCTGGGACAATGCTGGGGGAAAAGGCCAAAAAATACTATACAGACAATGCCGTCATCAAACAATACTGTTTCACAACACATTAGTGACATGGCAGGAGAATTACTGCTTTGCATACAAGCCAGGGAATTATATGCACTACAGCTGGATGTCAACAGATGTGGCGGGCCTGGCACAACTCCTGGTAAGTGTTCGTTACGTTTATGGGGGTCAATTAAGGAAGACATCCTCTTTTGCAAACCACTGGAAACCAGGACAACAGGAGAATATATTTTTTAAGTCCTGGACAGCTTAGTGACATGAAATGGACTTTGGTGGTCAAGACGTGTTGGTTTCTGTACTGATGGCGCAAAAGCCATGACAGGGAAACAAAATGGGGTGGTAACGCAAGCAGTTCTCCCGACGACACTTGGGTAAACTTGAGCATCCACGGAGAGGCTTTTGCTGCCAAGGGAATGCCTGACAGCTTGAAAGATGTTTTGGACACTACAGTGAAAATGTTTTGTCTGTCAATTCATAACCATGAGCCATGGAATGGGTACATCGAAAATCTCTTCCCAACTATTTTGCAATTTATATGGCACAGCTGCAAAATCTTTGGTCCTTAAATGAAATTGGTATATATTTTTATTTATCACAATTTTCTTTAACCCTTTTTGGTCTTTAATGCATGGCCGACAGACAAGTTCCTTACTTTTTCCCCTTCCACTTGCCTCTTCTATTATTGTGGTAATGCTGCAATTAGTTGGTTGTAATTTTAGGTAGAGCAGACATTTCCATATGTCTGTTAGCTGCATGTGTGACATAACTCCACCTGTTCTATTTATGATATCATTTATAAAGTTTGTATCTTTTTATTTATGTCAAAAAAATGTTTTTTCATCAATTAGTATATTTGAGTTTAACCACAATATTTGTTGTATTATTTGTTCTGTCTTTTCAGGTGGATTAAACTGAAATTGCAACAAACTTTCTAAGGCTTGTTTAAAAAGAACTATATTTTGGAGATGATTTCGTTTTCAAATAACCAAAAGTGAGCAGTTGTAATCTGAATAAAGGGAAAAAGGCCATTCTTGAACATGGGGTGAGACATTCTTAGTAATTTACTGGAGAACCATTTCGGATTTAAGTATAACTTTTGTATAACTGATGCCTTTAGTGAGAGATCTAATGCTTTAATACTTAATCATTTCTGACCTCCGAATTCATATTCGTTATATAAATAGGCCCTTTTAATTTTGTCTGGCTTGCCATTCCAAATAAAGTTGAATGTTTTTTGTTCATATCATTTAAATAACAGGTCACTAGGTGTAAGCAAATAGGTAAACTGTGATATGACTAGAGTTAATCAGGGTGATTTTTCCACAAATAGACAGGTATTTTCCTTTCCATAGTTGCAAGAGCTTATCTATTTTGCTAACTTTCTATAAAAATGTATTGGAGTGAGATCATTTCTTTATTTCGGGATATGTATACCGAGTATGTCCACATCCTCGTCAGACCATTTTATTGGTAAACTACATGGTAATGTAAAAGTATAATTTTTTTGTGATCCAATACATAATATAGTACACTTATCATAACTTTGTTTTAATCCAGAGAGGTTAGAAAAAGTATCTAGATCCTCTACGAGGCTGTGGAGGGATGCTAATTGTGGTTTTAAAAGAAAACATGAATCATCAGCGTACAATGACACTTTTTTTTTTAAACCACAGATTTCTAATCCCTTAATATTATTGTTGGATCTAATTTTAACAGCTAACATTTCAATGGCAATAATAAATAGATATGCAGAGAGTGGACAACCTTGTTTTACTCCTCTTGACAGTTTCAAACTTTCTGAGATGTAACCATTATTTACTATTTTACACCTAGGGTTACTATACATAACTTTAAACCATTTTATAAGAGATTCCCCGAAATTGAAATATTCCAGGCATTTATATATAAGCTCCAGTTATACTTTATCAAAAGCCTTTTCAAAATCAGCTATGAAAACCAGGCCTGGTTTCCCTGATATTTCATACTATTCTGTTGTTTCCAGTACTTGTCTTATATTATCTCCAATGTATCTCCAAAACCCTGTCTGATTAGGATGAATAATATCTGACAATATATTTTTATTTCTATGCACCAAGCATTTAGCTATTTAACACTGAAGTGTAAGAGGCCTCCAATTTTTTAAACGGACTGGATCTTTATATATACCACTTGGATCCTGTTTCAGTAATAAAAAAACATGGCAACTGCTTGGCAACCGACCGCAAAGGCGTTAGAGAAGGTAGTGAATACAGCCTAGTACATCACCGGGGCCGAGCTCCTTGCCATCCAGGACTTCTATAAAACATGCTAATAAAACATGCTAATAATGGTCCTCTAAGTATATCAAGAAACGTCTAGTTTACTTCCACTGGTATGCCATCCAGCCCTGGAGTTTTCCCAGCCTTAAAGGCTTTAATTGCGTTAAGAAGTTCCTCCTCTGTAATTTGGCCTTCACATGAGTCTTTCTGTACAGATGTTAATTTAAATTACAAATAGGGAAAATATCCATACAATTAGCTTCGGTTAGTGGAGATGGAGGAGACTGAAACGAAAACATATTCTTAAAGTACTTTACTTCCTCTTTCAAAATATTGTTTGTGAATCATGCGTGAGCATTTCTATTTTGAAAATTGAAAAATAATTTGGTGCATTTTTCCCCATATTCCATCCAGTTCGCTTTATTTTTATAATATATTACACTGGATCTTTTTTGAATAAGTTCCTCCATTTCTTTTTGTTTTTCCTCTAACTCATTCTGTGCCTCTATCGTACAGTTTTTATTGCTATCTCACTGTATTGTTAGTCCTTCAATTTTAATGTGGACTCTTTTGAACTAAATTGCTTTTGTTTTATAGATGAGTACTCAATTGCATGGCCTCTAAAGGCACATTTAAAAGTGTCACATACAATAAGGGAATCTGCTGTACCTATGTTATGTCGGAAAAAGTCAGTTGTACATTCTTCTGTCCTAGTTAAAAACAAGTTAAACAGTCCTGTTAGGTTTGAGGTAAATCTCACTCTTCCTCTCCTCTTCCTCTCTTCTGTTTTCTCCTACCTATAATTGTTATTCTCTCCCGTTCCTACCATTCAGTGAACAACAGTAAGCAATTAACCAACCTGGTGATTCCTCTGCCTCCATCTCTTTTGGGGGGGGGGGATTCCTTATTTTTTTGTTTGTCGGTTTTGGGGTTTGAAGTTTTCTGTTTGTGCTGGATTGGCTGTAACCACATGGTGCAAACACTGAACACATGAAGACCGAACGTGTCCAGGAGCTCTTACTGTCCTGGCAAGACTGACCAGAGGAGGTGTGTGAGTATGTGCATGTGTGTGCGCGTGTGTGCCTGCACACCATTACACAGAAAGAGAATGCATGGAATCTCTCCAGATTCCTCATACAGGGTGACCATCCCTCTGTGGTCCCATCAGACCTAGAGCAGTGGAGGAAACAGCAAGGTATAACATGTCACTCCTGACACTCGTGGCTGCTTCGCGTGATGTATTGTTGTCTCTAACTTCTTGCCCTTTGTGCTGTTGTCTATGCCCAATAATGTTTGTACCATGTTTTGTGCTGCTACCATGTTGTGCTGCTGCCATGTTCTGTTGCTACCGTGTTGTTGTCATGTGTTGCTGCCATGATGTGTTGTTGTCTTCGTTCTCTCTTCATGTGGTGTTGTGGTGTCTCTCTTGTCGTGATGTGTGTTTTGACCTATATATATTTTTTTTATCCCCCGTCCCTGCAGGAGGCCTTTTGCCTTTTGGTAGGCTGTCATTGTAAATAATAATTTGTTCTTAACTGACTTGCCTAGTTAAATAAAGGTGAAATAAATCAAATAAAAACTCTTCTGGCGATAACAGCGTGGGTCATAAACACTTCACAGAGATAAGCTCTCACCTGAACCCAGAAACCAAACAATACAGGCCTCACCTCTCAAACACAGCTGGGGCTCATATCACACAGATTATAGCGCAGGCATTCAGGTCTGGTTCAAATAGAGGTTGACCTTAGACACAGATTCAGGATCATTCTACTCTTTCCATACGGTAGCCTTAAAGATTAGAGAGAGGAAATGCAAAATTGGCCTTACATCAGTGTCTAGGGAATACTTTCTCAGGTCCAGGTCCATCCCAGCTGGGTCCATAAACTCCTAGAAACCAATGTGCCATCTAGAACCTAAAATGGTTATTCGGCTGTCCCCATAGGAGAAACCATTGAAGAAACCTTTATGGTTCTAGGTAGAACCCTTTTGGGTTCCATATAAAAGCCTTTCCACAGAAGGTACTACATGGAACCCAAAATAGTTATACTTGAACTAAAAAGGGTTCTACCCTTTGGAACCCTGTGTACAGACAACAGCTGTCCAGTTATCTGGAAGCAGGCTGTCTGTTTGTAGTCAGTCAGCTGTAGTGGTTCATAGAGATTGTAGTAGGATTTTCCAGTTGAACAGAAAGGAGAGCAGTCATTGATAAAATCACTTAAAATCAACCCGGTTTAATTATAAGTTGCAAAAGGGAGACACCTCCAGCACAGAAAATGACTGACTGGCCTCTTGGAGACAGGCACTTTATGTTCTAATCATACAGTACTTTGCCAGCTACTACAGAATCACACAGTGTTCACAATATCATCAATACAGTAATAATCAGTGTGTCCTCTGTCCTTGTACTTTCAGTAGCTCCGGCGTCAATCACTATCAAAAGACCTGAGAACAATCCATAACATTCAGTATCAAGTCTAGTGACCATCAACCCGCACACAAACGAGTGTCACAAATATAACACTGGAATCATATTTATTTCAGAATGGGAAAATGGGAAAACCTTGTGTTAATTAACTGAATATGAACTTTATAAATCTTAAATATTCCAATTACAAAGATGTAGACTCTTAGGATCTGATGAAGTTCAGTGAGGCTATGAGAGAACTGTAATTTAAGTTTTTGGTTTCACTGCTAAGCTGCACACAACAATAATCACGTCCTCCAGCACAGTAGACAATTTAGTGATGGTGTCGCTGTTTTTTCACCTTGGCATTTGGAGTTTGCCATCTCTGTGGTGTTTCTGGCTTCTGTCCTATTTCTATTCATCGTCCAAAATGTCACACCTCAACTCCCCCCATTCATAACACAAAAGTTTCCCACACCTTCAAATAAAATGTGATTTTTAAATAACACACACTTACCACTCATCACACCCTAAACTGAAGTCTCACCTCAAACTACAGCACCTTTGTCCTTGCCCTAACCCCAACCTTTCCTCCCTCTCTCTTTCTCATATTGTTCTGTCTCATTCTCACAGAGCCAGACGCCTGCTGCCCAGCTGTTCTCAGATGGCTAAGATAAGACTATGGGAATAGGACTGACACACGCACACACGGACGTACATGCACGTACACACACACCAGTGGCACTCCGCAAAAGGGATCATCAAAGCCCCCACTTGTTTTTCGGCTCTTTATCCTCGTTGAGCAAATCAATGTAGAAAAGAACCCACAAACAAACCATTTTATAAGCCATGTCAGAATAATGTGAAAACGAGCTGAAGCGTTTTTTTCTCTTAAAAATCTAAATCAAATAAAATGTGATTTGTCACATGATTTGTAAACAACAGTTGTAAACTAACAGTGCAATGCTTACTTCTGGGCCTTCCCAACAATGCAGAGAGAAAAATATATAAAAAATATATATAAAACAAGGAATATATGCACAATGAGCATCGATAACTTGGCTATATGCACGGGGTACCTGTACAGAGTCGATGTGGAGGGGTTCGAGGTAATTGAGGTAGATATAAGTAGGGGTAAATTTACTGGGCAACAGTATAGATAATTAACAATAGCAGCAACATATGTGATGAGTCAAAAGAGTTAGTGCAAAGAGGGTCAATGCAGATTTTCTGACTTTATACACTGCACTCTTTGTGAGAGGTAGTTAGCAAACCAGGCCAAAGACACCTCAGAGACACCAATACTCCTTAGCTGGCCCACAATAACGGAATGGTCTACAGTATCAAAAGCTTTGGCCAAGTCAATAAAAATAGCAGCACAACATTGCTTAGAATCAAGGGCAATGGTGAAATCATTGAGGACCTTTAAGGTTGCAGTGACACATCCATAACCTGAGCGGAAACCAGATTGCATACCAGAGAGAATACTATAGACATCAAGAAAGCCAGTCAGTTGATTATTGACAAGTTTTCCAGCACTTTTGATAAAAAGGGCAAAATAGAAATAGGCCCATAACAGCTAGGATCAGCTTGATCTCCCCCTTTAAATTAAGGACGAACCGTGGCTGGCTGAGTCAAATAGGAATCCTGACTTAATGAAGTGGTGATTAAAGAGCTCAGCCATGTGCTTATTGTCAGTAACAACCACATCATCAACTTTAAGGGACATGGGCAGCTGTGAGGATGAGGGTTTATTCTCCAGTTCTTTAACCGTTTTTCAGAACTTCTTGGGCTTAGACCCACAGAGAGAGAACTGCTCCTTAAAGTAACTAACATTGGCCTTCCGGATAGCCTGAACGCACTTATTTCTCATTTGCCTGAACAAGAATGCATGTGCCTAGCCTTGCAAGAGCTGCAAGATCACAGTTGAACCAGGGGCTGAACCTGTTTTTAATTCTCATTAACAATACACAAAAAATATTTTAAAAAATGGTCCAATTGTCTTCGAGAGCTGATTCTATACCATTTTACGTAAGCCAGTTCATGAAGGAAGGCTTGCTCATTAAAGTTTTTTAGCAAATCACGACAGGTTGTTTCACTGAGCAGCCATTATGAACACAGGCTGTAAAACAGTGATCACTAAGGTCATTACAGAAAACACAAGACTCATACCTATCAGGATTATTTGTGAGGATAACATCGAGAAGAGTAGCCTTTTTCTAGGTGTTTGGAGTCATACCTTGTGGGATTGGTAATAATCTGAGAAAGATTTAGGGGGTCCCATTGCTTTAGGACTTGGTCAGGTGGTTTAAGCATGTCCCAGTTTAGGTCACCTAGCAGGACAAACTCAGACTTAGTGTAAGGGACCAGGAGAGAGCTTAGGGCAGGTAAGGTACAGGCCAGTTCCTCTGACACCGCCTGGTATAGAAGTCCTGGATGGCAGGGAACCCGGCCCCGGTGATGTACTAGGCTGTATTCACTACCTTCTCTAACGCCTTTGCGGTCGGTTGCCAAGCAGTTGCCATACCAAGCGGTGAAGCAGCCAGTCAAGATGCTCTCAATGGCGCCGCTGTATAACTTTTTGAGGACCTGAGGGCCCAGGTCAAATGTTTTCAGTCTCCTAAGGGGGAAGAGGAATTGTCATGCCTTCTTCACGACTGTGCTGTTGTGTGTGGACCATGTTAATTCATTAGTGATGTGGACACAGAGGAACTTGAAGCTCTCGACCCGCTCCACTACAGCCCCATCGATGTGGATGGGGGCGTGCTTGGCCCTCCGTTTCCTGTAGTCCACGATCAGCTCCTTTGTCTTAATGTTGAGGGAGAGGTTGTTGTCCTGGCACCACACTGCCAGGTCACTGACCTTCTATTTATAGGCGGTCCCATCGTTGCCGGTTATCAAGCCTAACACCGTATGGTATGGTAGGAAGACCATTTTCTTTCTTTTATCTCACTATCAACCTATTTCTCTCTGTCTTCTCAGCTGGCTGTATTGTGGGATCTGGCACATTAGACTGAATTTATGAGGGGCTCGTTGTGTGAGCTTAGTGGGACAGTTACTGAATCTATATGTAATTCAACCACCAACATAGGAGATGTGTGCTTGTGCGGTGTGTGTGTGCTGTTTGTTTACGACTGACTACGACTCAGTAGAGGCACTTTAAACTCAAACCTAGGAAATACGTTTTCTGCTTTGTCATGCAACACACACCCCTTAAAGCGGCAATCAGCAGTTGAAACCACAACAAAGGGCTCCCCGCCCCTGTTTCTGTATAAAAAAAAGCAAAGAAATGGGGCAGGAGAATTGTAACCACTCAAATTCCTAGAGGGCTGGCATTCAGTCTCTGTAGGGTTCCCTCTCTCTCTTTGTCTCTTTCTGTCTCTCTCTCTCTGCTGACGGTGCAGTTTCCATACTTTATGTCCTCCTCTGACCTGACTTTGACTCTTTATCCGGCTCACCCCTGACCCCTACCTTTGTCCCCTAGGCAGGGTCAATCATGAGTCCACAGACAAGGTAGCAAATCTATCATTACAGTGATACAGAGATCAGTGGCTTTCCCACTCAATCCCACTGGATGTACATATATGTCATTCTTGTGCATGTACTGAACTCCAAACAATGAACCTGAGTTGAAAGGAGAAAGCCTCTCCTGCACCTTTTCCGGTTTTCATATCCTTTTTATGTGTACAATATGTGCAAACCAACAACACTGTTGATCTGCCCGGTTATCCATCAGAACGAATTGCTCCTGACGTTTTAGCTTTGATCCAAATACCTCTTCTCCACCAGCTACCCACACAAACAACGTTTCCCCTGAACCAAGCCATTTATCTGAACATTTGACTATTCCAATAAACAAATACTTTCTCCTGGGACGTGTGCCATGTGTGGATTGCATAAAAAAAACTATTTTCATTTGACCCAACCAAACTGCAATGGTTAGCCATAACCACCTTTAGACAAAGTCAGAGTTTCAATGGGAAACGTATCCTCCTGTACTTCTTCATGTCTCCTTTAGAACAACGTGTATGTTCCCGGTTAGATGGACATGGTCTGCTTGAGAGGCCTGACCAGCGCGATCGCAGCACCGCCTTGATTTACTGTGCTACAGTGAATAAATGCTTTAACATGCAGTTTGTCTTTCTAAGTTCTCAGCTGTAAATTGTCATGCACTGCAACCAGTCTCTTTGTGCTATTCAGATCTGTTCAATAGCAACGATCCAGAACTATAGGCAAACTTTAAGGCTGGTACATACACACACATAAAATATTTTGGACATAGGCAGCATTGTCAACGATTATTTTTTGTACATTTGAGCAATTTAGCAGACACTCTTATCCAGAGCAACAGTTCATCATAAGATAGCTAGGTGGGACAACCACATATCACAGGCATAGAAAGTACATTTTTCCTCATGTAAGTAAGAGTCAGTAGAGTCAGAGTTAGGGGGTGGGGGGGTGCTAGTCCAGTTTTTTTTTTGTTACAAAGTTTCATCATGACATTGAAAAGAGGCACTGCTACCGTGGAAACGGTCTCTCTAGTGCACATCTCCTCTTCTTGTTTTTAGTCAGCTGTTGTACAACACAACATTCTAAAACTAGCTAGCTAGTTTATCTTGTCTCATCTCATGTCGGCAGTTGTGTCTGAACTGGGTTTCATTACTTGACGTCAAAAATCTTTGAACAGAAAATATTACTTTTCAGTTATGAAAGGAATAAATCAACATCTAGAAAGCCTGTGTCTCCAGACCCACCATTGTCAAGTATTAGAGCAGAATCAGATCGGTAACCACATACTTTAGCTAGCTGGCTATGTATTTTTGCCTATGTTGTCCATGACATCACTGTATTTCCCCTCTTTGGTCAAGAACAATTATGTTATAATCTCCAGAAATTGTGTTCAAATCTTGAAAAAATACTGCATTCTTGCCAGATGGCTATGCAAAAACACCTGTACACACATAGTTATGCACTGCAGCTTTAAGACAAGTGTTTGTAATCTGACACTTTTTGAGGATCCTCTTTCTAGCAGTTCTTTGGAAAAAGGAAGTTCCTTAGTTGCTGGGCATACAGGAATTATATTTGCTGTGTGTAAATATATTAAAGCACTCACAGGCACACACACACATTTTATGTCCTGTGTTTGCCTAGGGCCTGTGAAGGAGGAGAAGTTGTTATAGTGAATCATCAAAGACACCAGACCCCATTGTTAATAAGTCAACACATTCTTACTTCTCCTCACTTCCTTTCCTCTCCACATGCCATGATCCCCTCTTCTCTCTCCCCTCTGTCCAAACCCTACAACCCAACCCCACTCCTTCCTCTACCTGAACCTCACTGCCCATTTTTTCTCTTCCTCCCTCTGCCTCATCCTCCACTCTTCAATCAATCAATCAATCAAATGTATTTATAAAGCCCTTTTTACATCAGCCGATGTCACAAAGGGCTATACAGAAACCCAGCCTAAAACCACAAACAGCAAGCAATGCAGACATAGAAGCACGGTGGCTAGTAAAAACTCCCTAGAAAGGCAGGAACCTAGGAAGAAATGTTTGGTATTTTTGGTATTTTATTAGGATCCCCATTAGCTGTTGCAAAAGCAGCAGCTACTCTTTTTGGGGTCCACACAAAACATGAAACATAATACAGAATGACATAATACAGAACATAATTAGACAATAATAGCTCAAGGACAGAACTACATACATTTTTAAAAAGGCACACGTAGCCTACATATCAATGCATACACACTATCTAGGTCAAATAGGGGAGAGGCGTTGTGCCGCGAGGTGTTGCTTTATCTGTTTTTTGAAACCAGGTTTGCTGTTTATTTGAACAATATGAGATGGAAGGAAGTTCCATGCATTAAGGGCTCTATATAATACCGTATATTTTCTTGACCCCTGGTGGCATGTCTGGTGGGATAAGTGTGTGTCAGAGCTGTGTGTAAATTGACTATGCAAACAATTTGGGATTTTCAACATATGAATGTTTCTTATAAAAAGAAGAAGTGATGCAGTCAGTCTCTCCTCAACTCTTAACCAAGAGAGACTGGCATGCATAGTATTTATATCAGCCCTCTGTGCCGCTCTGTTCTGGGCCAGCTGCAGCTTAACTAGGTCTATCCTTGCCGCACTGGACCACACGACTGGACAATAATCAAGATGAGACAAAACTAGAGCCTGCAGAACTTGCTTTTTGGAGTGTGGTGTCAAAAAAGCAGAGCATCTCTTTATTACGGCTAGACCTCTCCCCATCTTGGCAACCATTGAATCGATATGTTTTGACCATGATAGTTTACAATCTAAGTTAACTTCTTAGGGAGCGGCAGCAGAGGTGACGGTTTTGGAGAGTCTGGCGTGCCCAAAGTAAAATGCCTGCCACTCAGGCTCAGAAAATAGGATATGCATATAATTAGTACTATTGGATAGGAAACACTCTGAAGATTCTAAAAGTGTTAACATAATGTCTGTGACAGAACTGATATAGCAGGCGAAAACCCGAGGAAAATCCATCTGGAAATGCAGTTTTTGGTGACCCTAGCTCTGTTTGACACTCTCCCCATTGGCTTCAAGGCAGTCCAACTCCTGGATTGCAGTACCTATGGATTCCACTAGATGTCAACAGTCTTTATACAAAGACTGGGAATGATTGGAGTAAGCAAAACGGATAGGAACAGGAAATGGTAAGGGGACCTGAAATGTCAACAAGTTTTCTCGGGCGTGAGTCTGGGTGCGCGCCCCACTTTATTTTACTTATATAACGTTTAGGTGACCATCCGAGTGAAATATTATTGCTAATATTCATAAAAGGATAGCTAAGGATGCATTATAACTGGTATTTGATTTGTTTAGGAAAAGTTTATAGGTATATTTGAACGCGTTCTCTTCATGTTTCAATGGGCGATTCAACGTTGGATTTTCTGAACCTAACGCGCCAACCAAACTGAGATTTATGGATATACTAAATGACTTTTTCTAACAAAAGAACCATTGGATGTCTTTGCTGGACACTTGGGAAGCCCTCAGCAGAAGTTCTTCAAAAGGTAAGGGATTTGTTTTTGCTGTGAAATGGGTTTTGTGTGAACCGTGCTGGTTTATGAATTTATGCTAATGGTTAAATATTGTAGGTGCTATCCTCAAACAATCAAATGTTGTGCTTTCGCCGTAAAGCCTTTTTGAAATCTGACAACGCTGTGAGATTGCCAAGATTCTAAGCTTTTGAAGAGTGTGCAACACTTGTATTTTCATTAATGTTTTATATTACTATATTTGTAATTTGAATTTGGCGCTCTACCTTTTTCCGGATGTTGTCAATGATGGGGCTCTAGCATCCCACTGCTCCTTAATTATCCACAATAGGTTAATATAACTGCACTGTCTGATATACAGTAGCTATTACAACAAAAGCGCCCCACATCAAAATCTTTTTCCACCGGCACAGGTTTCATAAATTCACAAATATTGATTAAATATTCACTTACTTTTTTAAAATCTTCCTCTGATTTGTCATCCAAAGGGTCCCAGCTATAACATGTAGTATCGTTTTGTTAGATAAAATCCTTCTTTATATCCCAAAATGTCTGTTTAGTTGGCGCCATCGATTTGAGTAATCCACTCGTTCAACATGCAGAGAAAGGAATCTGAAAATCTACCCCTAAACCTCGTTTCAACAAGTCAAAATCCGTTTCTATTCACTCCTCAGATACCCTAAAATGTAATCAAACTATAATATTTCTTACGGAAAGAAGTATGTTCATTAGGAAACCGATTTTATCAGGTGCGTCCTTTCTTCATGGTGCACGCAAACACAAATTTCCAAGACTGTGTACCTGTACTAAAACTTCGTTTTTGAAGTTACAAGCCTGAAACCTTGAACATAGACTGCTGACACCCCGTGGAAGCCAAAGGAATTGCATCCAGGGAGCTACGGTTGGTTTTTCTTTGGATTTTCTCCTACCATATCTATTGTGTTATATTCTTGTACATTACTTTGACATTTCTACAAACTTCAAAGTGTTTTCTTTCCAATTGTACCAATTATATGCATATCCTGGCTTCAAGGTCTGAGCAACAGGCAGTTTACTTTGGGCACGTCATTCAGGTGGAAATTAAGAAAAAAGGGGCCTAGCCCTAAGAAGTTAATTTGTTTACAGAGAAATAACATTGTATTTGGTTAAACCCAATTTTTCCAACAGTTTACTAAGAGCTGGCAGCAAGCTTATTGATCTGCTGTTAGAACCAGTAAAGGCCGCTTTACCACTCTTGGGTAGCGGAATTACTTTGGCTTCCCTCCAGCCCTGAGGACAAATACTTTACTCTAGGCTCAGATAAAAAAACATGACAGATAGGAGTGGCTATAGAGTCAGCCACCATCCTCAGTAGCTTTCCATCTAAGTTGTCAATGCCAGGAGGTTTGTCATTATTGATTGTTAACAATCATTTTTCAACCTCTCCCAAACTAACTTTTACAAAATTCTAACTTGCACTGCTTTTCTTTCATTATTAGTTTTTTTATGCATGAATATAATTGCTCATTGTTTGTCGTGGGCATTTTCTGCCTAAGTTTGCCCACTTTGTCAATTAAATAATCATTCAAATAATTGGCAACTTCAAATGGTTTTGTGATGAATAAGCCATCTGATTTGATGAAAGATGGAGTTGAATTTGTCTTTCTGCCCATCATTTCTTTAAAGAAAGTTTTTTACCATCATTCTTTATATCATTGATCTTGGCTTCATAATAAAGTTTTGTCTTTTTGTTGAGTTTAGTCACATCATTTCTCAATTTGCAGTAAGTAAGCCTGTCAGATGTACATTCAGACTTTTTAGCCACTCCTTTTTCCCCATCTCTTCAACCATACAGTTTTTCAATTCCTCATCAATCCATGGAGCCTTAACAGTTCTAACAGACAGTTTCTTAACAGGTGGATGTTTATCAATAATTGGAAGAAGCAATTTCATAAATGTATCAAGTGCAGCATCTGGATGCTCCTCATTAATCACGAGACCAACAAATATTTTTAACATCATCCACATAAGAGTCAGAGCAAAATATTTTGTATGATCTCTTATACACTATTTTAGGCCCAGCTGTTGGAACTTTGGCTTTCCTGGATATAGCCACTATATTGTGATCACTGCATCCAATGGGTATGGATACAACTTTAGAACAAAGTTCTACAGCATTAGTAAAAATGTGATTGATACATGTGAATGATCTTGTTCCTGTAGTGTTTGTAAACACCCTGGTAGATTGATTAATAACCTGAACCAGATTACAGGCACTGGTTACAGTAAGAAGCTTCCTCTTGAGCGTACAGCTTGATGAAAACCAGTCAATATTCAGGTCCCCAAGAATATAGACCTCTCTGTTTACATCACATACACTATCAAGCATTTCACACATATTATTTAGATACTGACTGTTAGCACTTGGTGGCCTATAGCAACACCTCAAAAGTAAAGGCTTTAGATGTGCCAAGGGAACCTGCAACCACAACACTTCAATAACACTTGACATAAGATCTTCTCTAAGCATTACAGGGATATGGCTCTGAAAATATACAGCAACTCCTCCCCCATGAGCATTTCTGTCTCTTCTATAAATGTTATATCCTTGTATTGCTACTGATATATCATCAAATCTAGAAAGGAACCAGGCTCTGAGGGGTGGCCAGTCCTCTTCTGGCTGTGCCGGGTTGAGATTATAACAGTACATGGCCAAGATGTTCATAGATGACCAGCAGGGTCAAATAATAATAATAATCACAGTGGTTGTAGAGGGTGCAACAGGTCAGCACCTCAGCAGTAAATATCAGTTGGCTTTTTATTGCCGAGCATTCAGAGTTAGAGACAGCAGGTGCGGTGGAGAGAGAGAGAGTCGAAAACAGCCGGTCCGGGACAAAGTAGCACGTCCGGTGAACAGGTCAGGGTTCCATAGCCGCAGGCAGAACAGTTGAAACTGGAGCAGCAGCACGACCAGGTGGACTGGGGACAGCAAGGAGTCATCAGGCCAGGTAGTCATGAGGCAAGGTCCCAGGGCTCAGGTCCTCCGGGAGGGGAGGGAGAGGGAGAGAGAGAATTAAAGGGAGCATACTTAAATTCACACAGGATACTGGATAAAAAAAGGGAGAAATTCTCCAGATATAACAGACTGACCCTAGCCCCACGACACATAAACTATTGCAGCATAAATACTGGAGGCTGAGACAGGAGGGGTCTTCCCATCCTTTCATTCATACAGCTTTCCCTTTCTCTAAAGGTGATAGGCCTGTGTTCACGCATGTCACATACTTTAAATAGTATCTTCCCTTTTCTATCAGCTGAGAAACATCTTGGCCATTTTCCCTCTATCTCTTTCTGTGTGTGTGTGTGTGCACGCATTCGTGTTCGTGTGTGTGTGTATGCCTGAGCATATCTGATTCCTTGTTTGAGTGTGTGTGTTAGAGCGAGACTGGGGCTTCATGGGCTGTTAAGATGTTTCTCTTGAGTGTGAAGCAGACTCAGTCCTTCCTCAGATCACCTTCTTCTGGGCTCATAAGAAACAGAATACATTTCATATCTTCAACTTTGGGGCCAAACACCGCCCACACCCACAAACACACACAGCCAAGACAGGCATACTAAATGTGGTCAGTGATCGACAGAATGTGTAGCAGAATCTCTCTAGTATTACAACAGCTACCTTCTGTCATTATTTTGGCTAACCCAGGTCATTGAACCTTTCTCAGACAGATAGAGAACAATACAAAATAAACCGGTTTCTAGAAAAGAACGGAGGGCATGAGGAGATCAAAGCATTGGAGGGAGGGAAGTTTGAGCTTAAACAGTGATGCTCCATTGGATGGCCAGAGCCCAGGAAATTTGGACATTTGGTGTAGTATTTGTCACAGTAAGTGTTGGATTAATAAAAGCTGATTTTGGCAGATCTTACAAAGATTAATGATAGTGTCTGTTGGATGTTGCCCTTCCACTGTTAAAACACAGACATTTTACATGGTAGCGGAAGAAAGAGAGAGAGAGAGAGAGAGACAGAGAGAGAGAGGTGCTTGCGTCCAACCATTATAAGGGAGCTGCTTCTGATAAATCTCAGGTACTACCAGTCTGAAAGTCTGGATAATCACGTATAAGACACAGAATCGTAAAAGAGCGTTCCGGAAGGAAAACATTCCCAAGTTGGGTAAGACTTATCCATTAGGGTAAGGCTTAGCTCACACACACTATCCATTAAAGCAGGATGTTGTGTGTGTGTGTGTGTTTGGCAGTGGGAAGCCAAGCTCCAAGCCAATACACCATAGACTTGGCTTGTTTCTTCATGTTTTTCTGTCAAATGCTAATATTCACCTACTAAAATCACTCTATTTTTTGTCTCTTGGTTTATGTTTTGTGGTCTCATTTGCTGTTTAGTTTTTGTGGTCTCATTTGCTGTTTAGTTTTTGTGGTCTCATTTGCTGTTTCACTTGACATTTTTTTGTGTCATTATTTTTGTTGGGGGTTACAGGTACATTATCCATTTGACTTTATACGTTTCTAAAACATGTACCCATAGGCTGCCACTCAAAAGAACAGTAGTAAATACATAAAGAGTTTGCAGTGTCTTCAGAAAGTATTCATACCCCTTCACTTATTCTATACATTTGGTTGTATTGCAGCCTGAATTCAAAATGGATTAAATCGATTTTTTCTCTCACCCATCTACACACAATACCCCATAATAACAATGTGAAAATATGATTTTTTAAATGTTTGCAAATGTATTGAAAATGAAATACAGAAATATCTAATTTACATAAGTATTCACACCCCTGAGTCAATACATGTTAGAATCACCTTTGGCAGCGATTACAGCTGTGAGTTTTTCTGGGTAATGGAGTGAGCTTTATTTATAATAAGTGTTATGTGGAGAAAATTGGACCTCTCTGAAATTAAAATGAATGGCCCTCCCTTCAGCAAAATATATTTTACCTAAACCCTCCCTGAACGCTTCTGTAAAAAAACAAGTGACCCTCCCCTATACCCAAAATTATAATTAAAACATAAGGTGGATAGCAGAGAACATGTCTACCATTTACCCTAATTTCTTTAGCAGACCAGAGCATTAGATATGCAGTTTTAGAAATTGTTCTTTGACCTGTAAGCATTACATGGCAGTGCAGGAAATTTGATGGTGCACAGGACTGTGGGCCAGAAGGTTGTGGGTTCGCAGACCACCGTGGAGAAGAGTAGGGGTGGAAAGATCTCCTTCATAGTAAAAGCATTGCATGAATCTATCATCGTATTTGCAGGTCAGACAAAAAATTGCCTTTTATAAACGTTTCATGCGATTCCATGCCATTTTACATATTAGCAGAATCTTTTACCGAAATTACAGGCTAAGAATGGACAGAGAGATAAGCCTCTTATCATATTTCTCCAATGCCAAATCCGTGTGTCCCTGTTTGCAAATAATTAAATCTGAGACGCCATTAGGAATCTGATTATGGTACTTTCAAAAGTTAGGTCTACCTTTCCACCCCAGGCAGAGTAGGCCTACCGACACAGAAAAATGTAAGCTTTAACTGATGTCTATTCTTCTTCTGTGACTTAACCCAACGAGAGAAGGTCACAAGTGTCTCCCTAAACGCTGTTTGGGTTTTAACATCTTCTATTGTACAGAAAGTGAATAGCTTAATCAGTTGATAGTGACAGAATTAGACTACTTCCCATGCAAAGTAAAAAAAAAAATTCTCCTCAGCTATAAGGGGATTTAGCTCAGCCTCTGAATGTCAAAGAAACAAAACAATAATATCCCAATATGCATCAGAGACTATCCCAGGTATTTTATACAGTAAGGGTAAAAAGTATTTGATCCCCTGCTGATTTTGTACGTTTGCCCACTGACAAAGAAATTATCAGTCGATAATTTTAATGGTAGGTTTATTTGAACAGTGAGAGACAGAATAACAACAAAAAAATCCAGAAAAACGCATGTGAAAAATGTTTTAAATTGATTTGCATTTTAATGAGGGAAATAAGTATTTGACACCCTCTCAATCAGAAAGATTTCTGGCTCCCAGGTGTCTTTTATACAGGTAACAAGCTGAGATTAGGAGCACACTCTTAAAGGGAGTGCTCCTAATCTCAGCTTGTTACCTGTATAAAAGACACCTGTCCACAGAAGCAATCAATCAATCAGATTCCAAACTCTCCACCATGGCCAAGACCAAAGAGCTCTCCAAGGATGTCAGGGACAATATTGTAGACCTACACAAGGCTGGAATGGGCTACAAGACCATCGCCAAGCAGCTTGGTGAGAAGGTGACAACAGTTGCAGAAACACAAAAGAACTGTCAATCTCCCTCGGCCTGGGGCTCCATGCAAGATCTCACCTCGTGGAGTTGCAATGATCATGAGAACGGTGAGGAATCTGCCCAGAACTACACGGGAGGATCTTGTCAATGATCTCAAGGCAGCTGGGACCATAGTCACCAAGAAAACAATTGGTAACACACTACGCCGTGAAGGACTGAAGTCCTGCAGCGCCCATAAAGGTCCCCTGCTCAAGAAAGCACATAAACATGCCCGTCTGAAGTTTGCCAATGAACATCTGAATGATTCAGAGGACAACTGGGTGAAAGTGTTGTGGTCAGATGAGACCAAAATGGAGCTTTTTGGCATCAACTCAACTCGCTGTGTTTGGAGGAGGAGTAATGCTGCCTGTGACCCTAAGAACACCATCCCCACCGTCAAACATGGAGGTGGAAACATTATGCTTTGGGGGTGTTTTTCTGCTAAGGGGACAGGACAACTTCACCGTATCAAAGGGACGATGGACGGGGCCATGTACCGTCAAATCTTGGGTGAGAACCTCCTTCCCTCAGCCAGGGCATTGAAAATGGGTCGTGGATGGGTATTCCAGCATGACAATGACCCAAAACACACGGCCAAGGCAACAAAGGAGTGGCTCAAGAAGAAGCACATTAAGGTCCTGGAGTGGCCTAGCCAGTCTCCAGACCTTAATCCCATAGAAAATCTGTGGAGGGAGCTGAAGGTTTGAGTTGCCAAATGTCAGCCTCGAAATCTTAATGACTTGGAGAAGATCTGCAAAGAGGAGTGGGACAAAATCCTTCCTGAGATGTGTGCAAACCTGGTGGCCAACTACAAGAAACGTCTGACCTCTGTGATTGCCAACAAGGGTTTCACCACCAAGTTCTAAGTCATGTTTTGCAGAGGGGTCAAATACTTATTTCCCTCTTTAAAATGCAAACCATTTTATAACATTTTTCAAATGCTTTTTTCTGGATTTCTTTTGTTGTTATTCTGTCTCTCACTGTTCATATCTACCATTAAAATTATAGACTGATCATTTCTTTGTCAGTGGGAAAACGTACAAAATCAGCAGGGGATCAAATACTTTTTTCCCTCACTGTAGCTTGTTTCTAGCATAAAGCATCGTGGACCAATGCTCTCTTATACTGTAGATAATTTTATATAATCTGATCAGATTTATTTTTGCCATTTTTCTTTAAAAAAAGTAGGACTATGGCATACCCTCTCATACCCCCTCAATTCAAGTCTTGGTTTTAACTTCCCAACCCTTCACTGACACTACAGTATATCTATTTCAGCCTATAGCCTAATTGTGTCTGTCAAACAGGTAGGCCTACCTCTTATTTCTTAAAAAGGAAGAAATAGGCTCCAACACAAAGCCCTGTTGTTGTTAGTAAAGTCTAATTAAAATAAAGACGGTATAAATTAATTTGCCTACTTTCAGCACCACGAGCTGTCCATTTCCGATTGATTGAGCAACGGCTGCTTCAGCACCACAACGTGTTACTCGAATCTGGCTTATTGTGAGGTCAATAACTCTGATGAATACATAATAAGCAAGAAACATATTGTTTTTAATAAAATAAATTATAGTAGTAGCAAACAATCAAAGTTGACCTCTGGTCCTCCTTCTCATCTTTGCTCTCTCCTTCTCAAACTGAACAGAATATAGGCTATAGGCTATGTGCAAAAAAGGCGGTCTATAATCTCGATTTTCACAATAATTAATCGTGGCCTGTAGGCCAGGTCCTCCCTGGGAGATAAATTCAGTAGCGTAAACAGCCATCAACAGAAAAAAATACAAATAAAAAGGAAGTATGTGGTAGCCTATTTGGGATTGGCCTCCTACACCGCCTTGAGAAATGATTCACACCCCTTAACTTTTTCACATTTTGTTGTGTTACAGCCTGAATTTAAAATGTATGAAATTTAAATTGTGTGTCAATGATCTAGACACAATACACCATAATGTCACGCCCTGATCTGTTTCACCTGTCCTTGTGATTGTCTCCACCCCCTCCAGGTTTAGCTTATTTTCCCCAGTGTATTTATCCCTGTGTTTCCTGTCTTTCTGTGCCAGTTCGTCTTGTATGTTTCCAAGTAAACCAGCGGTTTTCCCATTCTCCTGCTTTTTGCATTCTCCTTTTTCTAGTCCTCCCGGTTTTGACCCTTGCCTGTTTCTGGACTTCGTACCCGCCTGCCTGACCATTCTGTCTGCCTTGACCACGAGCCTCTCTGCCACTTTGTACCTCCTGGACTCTGATCTGGTTTTGACCTTCTTGCCTGTCCACGACCATTCTCTTGCCTACCCCTTTGGATTAATAAACATTGTAAGACTCCAACCATCTGCCTCCTGTGTCTGCATTAGGGTCGCGCCTTCTGCCTTGATACATAACGTCAAAGTGGAAATACGTTTTCAGAAATCTTTACAAATTAGCGGGTGACATGGGAGAACTTGGGAAGGTTGGAAACCAGGCTGGCTGCAGCGTTCTGGATAAGTTGCAGGGGTTTGTCATCCGCATTACAATGATAGGAGAGACCATGTGAGGATATGATGGAGCCGAGTGACTTGGTGTATAATTCGAAGAGGAGAGGGCATAAAACCGAGCCCTGTGGGACACCAGTAGTGAGAGCATGTAGTGCAGACACAGATCCTCTTCACGTCACCTGGTAGGAGCGATCTGCCAGGTAGGATGCAATCCAAGAGTGTGCAGAGCCTGAGACGCCCAGCCCTGAGAGGGTGGACAGGAGGATCTGATGGTTCATGATGTCAAAGGCAGCAGAAAGAAAGTCAGCTTTGGCAGTGCGGAGAGATTCCGTGACACAGAGATGAGCAGTCACAGTTAAGTGACCCGTCTTGAAGCATGACTGGTTAGGGTCAAGAAGATCGTTCTGAGAGAGATAATGAGAGAGTTGATAATAGACAGCACGCTCAAGTGTTTTGGAAAGAAAAGAAAGAAAGAATACAGGTCCATAGTTTTTGATGTCGGATGTTGGTTTCTAGAGATCAGCAACTTGAACCATTTTGAAGTCAGAGGGGATGCAGCCAGTGGTCAGGGATGAGTTGAAGAGGGAAGTGAGAAGGTCTCCAGAAATGGTCTGGAGAAGGGGATGGGGGTCGAGTAGGCACGTTGTTGGGTGGCCTGACCTTACTAGTGGCAGGAATTCATCTGGAGAGAGAGGGGAGAAAGAGGTCAAGGCATAAGGTAGTTCTGTGTAAGTGGGACCAGTGAACTCAATAGGTTTACTGAATGAGAAGCGGATGTCGTCAACCTTCTTTTGAAAGTGGTTGACAAAGTCATCCGCAGATAGGGAGGAGAGAGGTAGGGGGTGGATGATTAACCTTTTCACACATACCATCCCACGGGTGTGATCATTCTACAGTGTTGCCTGTAGCGTATGATCAAACCGGTGTGATTAGAATGCTTATTTAGAACGGCCAGTTTCGAATGATGCAACAATCAGCATTTGAGCTGGCCACACTGTTTTTTCAGAAGCATTTTGCACAAACACAGTCCTTACAAAGTTATGTCCAGAATGTGAGCAGTTTATTTTTGGATGCAATGTTAAGACTTTCACAGAAGTATCTACAGCATAACACAATCATCCAAACGGAAAAAATGTAGGCTACATTTGTCCTAGCGATAACTGAGGAAAGATTGATGTAACACAAGCACATATTTGTATAACTCTCAGCTGACAAACTACAAAATTAATTAATTAGCTAATAGAAATTAGTATTTATAATTAATCACATCACGGGTGAGCTCCCCATTGATCAAAATAATTGAGTAAAACACTCTCTAGAAATCGAAAGTAATCCGACGATGGGTAGTTTCTGCTCGCTGCCATGTTTTTTTCCTCATAGAAACCAAAGATAATAAGAGAAGACAAGATGAGTTTGGTCTGTTTATAGTATGCATGTTGAAGGGGGTGTGTCGTCTACCATCGTTCACATCCCACCATTCATTTCCGGAATTTCTCAAAGAAATTGTGAATCCTTACTCACCTCATTTTGTTGTAACATCTTTGGTCCAACAGACAATTACGTGAAACCAGGATGTATTGTATGTCAACAAACATGGCTCCACACACAGCTGGAATTAGCTTAGCTCATCATAATCAGTACAACCTTCAAAAATGTATTTTACACACATAATATGTGCCCATTACAATCTATGCAAGAATCGGAATGCATGATTTGTCACCGGAAATTGAAAACATGTGAATAAAACAGTAAATATATAAATAATTACCACACAAAACGTTTTTTGATAGTGATTTATTGATACAAGTGGCGCGGGCCGGCAGTCAATCACGTAACCTCTCATTCCAACCCTGAGACATTCAGTGTTGTTGTTTATGGATGTAGCTAGTGAGCTAAGCTGTAGCATTAGCAATGGCTTTCAAAAGTAGACAACTCACAATTGCGGAAATTCTGGAGATTTCTTTTAATTCTGACAATGAGTCTGAGTATGAAAGTCAGGAATCAGAATCTGACAGTAAGGAGCTGCCCCCCAACCTTGTAGCCATTGAGAACCCTGAATCTGAGGACTCCTTGTCCACTGACTAAGTCCCAGGTCCCTTTGAAGATGCTGGTGGTGATGGAGGCAGACCGACAGTGGATGAAGTACAGGAGTTCTGTGGTAGCTGGAAGGCTGCCAGCCATTTCACACCTGGCCTTGCTGTTTGCTTTGATGAGTCTCAGTCTGGAGTGCAACGCCCCTTTCCATTTCCATCTGAGGCAGAGTGCTTCAAGTTGTTTCTGACAGAGGAGCTGGTGGGAGACATAGTAGAGGAGACCAATTGCTATGCCTTGGAGCTACAAGAGAAGAGAGAGCCAGGAGTGAGGGGGAAACTTCCTAAATGGGTGACAACCACAATTAGTGAAATGTATACCTTCCTGGTGACAGTCCTTCTCATGGGGATAGGAAAGAAGAACTCCCTAAGAGAATACTGGAGCACAGATCCTATGTTTGCAACTCCCTTCTTTGCCACCCACTTTTCCCAAGACTGCTTTATAGTTCTGCTGCGATGCCTGCATTTCGTCAACAATGCTACTGCCATCCTAAATGACCCGTTATACAAAATAAGAAATGTTCTTACCAGTCTGACATCAGTATTTGGTCAGGTCTTTGTGCCATACAAGGACCTAAGCATTGATGAGTACCTGATGTTAGGGAAAGGTAGGCTGGCGTTCCGTCAATATATTCCCTCCAAAAGGCACAGGTTTGGGGTCAAGTACTTTGTCATGTGCGACGTGAAGACAGGATCTGTCAGGACATTATAGTTTACACAGGGTCCACCACTGATATCCAACATTATGAGGAGCTTGGGGTGTTCGGGTCCGTGGTGATGACCATGCTGGCTCCTTATCTCAGCAAGGGACACACTTTGTACGTGGACAATTGTTACAGCAGTCCCACACTCTTCCAGCATCTGCTCTCCAACAGCACAGGGGCCTGTGGCACAGTCAGGTCAAACAGGAAGGGGATGCCGACATTCAGATGCAGGAAGATGCAGAGAGGGGAGGTGGAGTTCAAGGAGAACGGTAAACAGCTGGCAGTAAAGTGGAAAGACAAACGAGACGTCCATGTCCTCTCCACTGTCCGTACGGCAACCCGGTCGGCCACAGGGAAGGTGGACCCCCTGACGGGAGAGAGAACAATCAAACCAGACTGTGTGCTTGACTATAACCTCAAAATGGGGGCAGTGGATAAGGAGGACATGATAAACAGTTTTGTGGAATGTACTCGGAAAACAACCAAGTGGTATAAGAAGATATTTTTCCATCTGATCGATGCTGCCCTCAATGGCCACATAGTTCACAGCCAACTAACAGATGAGAGGATTACAGAACAAGGTATTTTTGGATGTACAGTTCACATGCAAATCACATACAGAAACTATTAATGTAATAAGGCACTTACTTTGATAGAAACTGAGCCTGGATTTGAACCAGGGTGTCTGTAGTGACACCTCTAGCACTGAGATGATGTGCAACATTGCAGTTACTCCACAATACTAAAATCTGTGTTAAAAAATTGTTTAAAGAACGAAGCTTGTACAGAATAAAAATATTCCAAAATATGCATCCTGTTTGCAATAAGAAACTTAATACGGCAAAGAAATATACTTTTTGTCCTGACTACAAAGTGTTATGTTTGGGGTAAATCCAACACGTCACTGAGTACCATGCTTCATATTTTCAAGCATAATGGTGGCTGCATCATGTTATGGGTATGCTTGTCATCGGCAAGGACTATGGAGTTTTTTAGGATAAAAATAAACGGAATAGAGCTAAGCAAAAAACATCAACAATTCAATCAATTTGAATCACACTTTGTGACACAACAAAATGTGAATACTTTCTGAAGGCACTGTTTCCTAAACATTAGTACTCTAAAATTAGTAGGGGAATAGCTTCCAATTTATATTGGCATATTTAGCCCATATAGGGATGTAATAGACTGTATCATTCCTGAGGAGGATGAGCTGGCCAATCAGCGGTCTACTTGCATGAATATTCTTAATGGCCAGTATACACCCACAGCACTATTTTGTTGGGGCACGCCCACACCATTCTAACTTAATTACCATTTTTTGAAAGGGGAACTATTTCACTCATATTGTAATTAATTTTAGGTCATATTTCATAGAAATCTGGAAACACTAAACAGTTACTTTAAAGGTCGACTTTGGGCAAAAAACACAAAAATAAAGACTTTAAACTGTATAATTGATCAATGCACAATCATTCCAGGTTATTTAAAGTGATTAATAAGATATTTGGCTTCCTTACCGATCTCTCAGCTTCCGTCCAAAAACAATTCCTGTGAAATGACATCAGCGCATACTGGACAGGATATGGTCTCATATCTGTGCAAGTAGGGGTGCTGAGGGTGCTGCAGCACCCCTGAAAAAAATAAGAAAAAAGAAAATAATAATAATATTAGACTTTTTAAATATTTTTGCACAAAAGTAGTGCATTGGGCCTTTAATAGTCCTGTATCAATGGATATATATAGCCGTCTGCAACGTGGGCAAAAAACTTTTTCCAACCCCGCAGTAATAAACCCCCAAACTACTTCCCGCTGCTATGTACTGGCTAGCTACAAGTGGCTAGCTTAACTAACAAAATAGCTACGTTGGTCGCAGCGCATGACCAGAATGACACATAGATTAATCACCAAAGGGACACCCCATTTCTGTTTAAAATTTAGAAAGAGGAGGAGTCGTTTATTGTGCCAAAGTCGACCGTTAACTTCTTGGGGATGGGTGGGGCGCTAGCGCCCCAATCCCGACACTACCAGGTGAAATGCAAAGGCGCCAAATTCAAAATCCAAAAGTTGAATTATTAAACATCCAGCAATATACAAGTGTTCCATACTCATCAAAAGCTCTGTTTCTTGGCAATATCACAGCGTTGTCAGATTTCAAAAAGGCTTTACGGCGAAAGCAGCACATTCATTTGTTTGAGGCTAGCACCTCACATATTTTCCAATAGCCATGTATCGATTAGCCATCATGGCACACACATAACACATTTCACAGCGAAAACAAAGTAATTACCTGTTGAAGAACTTCTGCTGAGGTCATCCTAAGTGTCCAACGAAGACAATCCATGGTTCTTTTGTTAGAAAAAGTAACGTCTTTTATCCATAAATCCTCCATTTGGTTCGCGCGTTATAATCAGAAACGACAGCCTCCACTCCTACATTGAAACGCGGCGCCAACTCGTTCAAATTATACCTATAAACTTGTCCAAAAACAATCAAACATAGTTTTAAATGTATCCTTAGGAACACTTTTACGTATATTTACTATTATAAATCAGCCGGAATATAAACTGATCAATAACGACGATAAAACAGACACTCCGTGACTTCTCGTATGCGGCAGCGCAATGTGAACAGTTTTCATAAAGAGTGGACCTCATGGTTTCCTCGTTTTCTCTGGGATAACTCACCCAAAATGGAGAAAAACACCATCCAGAGGCTGGTGACATCATAAGGAAGCGACCTGCACTGCATTCATATGCCTATATATGGTCATTTTCAATAGGGAGGGGTTCCAAAATGAGCAATGTGTCAAAATTACTTTTTCCAGGACAGAGATTCCTCAGGGTTTTGCCTGCTATATGCGTTCTGATTGACTCACAGACAAATGGTTAACAGTTTTGGAAAATTCAGAGTGTTCCCTATCCAATGGTACTAAATATATGCATATCCCATTTTCTGGGCCTAAATGGGAGGCATTTTACTTTGGGCACGCCAGGCTCTCCAAAACAGTCACCTCTGCTGCTGGTACTTGTGAAGATAAACTTGTCCAAGAACAATTAAACATAGTTTTAAATGTATCCTTAGGAACACTTTTACGTATATTTACTATTATAAATCAACCGGAATATAAACTGAGCGATAAAGACGGTAAAAAAACACAAAGCGCGCTTTGTCGGGAGCGCGCGTTCCCTTCTGTTGACATAAATGGGACACTTCCTGGTTTCCTCTTATTCTCTGCTCTAAAGCATCCAAAACAAAAATGAACACTGTCTCGAGACTGTTGACATCCCGAGGAAGCGATGGGTACTGCATTCATATGCCCTTATATGGGCATTTTCATAAGGGAGGGGTTCCAAATGAGGCACTCTGTCAAAAACACTTTTTCCAGGACAGAAATTCCTCGGGGTTTCGCCTGCCATATGCATTGTTTTACTCACAGACAAATGGTTAACACTTTTAGAAAATTCAGAGTGTTTCCTATCCAATGGTACTAAATATGTGCATATCCTATTTTCTGGGCCTGAATGGGAGGCATTTTACTTTGGGCACGCCAGGCTCTCCAAAACGGTCACCTCGTGCGCCCATCCCTAAGAAGTTAAAGCTAATTTCCTGCAATTCTACACATTTTGCCATTGCTTTTATTGAACAAAATATTGGGGGGAACATGTCCCCACATCCCCTGTGGATGTTTCACCTATGACACACACATGTGCATGTGAATGTGCAAGCACACCACACACACACCCTGCTGAAATCCAGGGGGAGCCAGACACGAGGGAAAAGGTAAAAAGAAAACTATATTTTTAAAGTGTGTTGTTTTAATGGTTGACGTACTATGTCTGGGGCAGGCACTGACAGGCACTGAAACATACACTCACTCCCTCGCAAGTCGGACGTGAACGAGATCTCCGAAGACATCAGGAAATATGTTACTAATTTCAAACTGAAATCTGTGTGTAACTCAAATCGCACAAGAGTCACAAAGACAGATATCAAGTTCAGATTTGGCCCTGTCATTTTTTGGTGTTGAAAATTAAGCATCTTCATACTATGAATGTCTCAAATAAATGTTACTACTGTATTAGGTACTTTATGAGATACTGTATTAGGTTTCTCATTCACTATCAGTTGCATTGATTTGTGTGTGCATCTGGAAATTCCTTATGTGCTAATATCCGTAAGCTATGAACATGGTTTTAATATGGGGGATTAGGCTTACATCCTTTAGTCTATATCAGTCTCTCTGTCAAGCAATAGGGGGATTGGGACATTTTCATCGCTTCATCTGTCCTTTTTTCCTCTCCCTGTTTTTGTGTATAAATCACCCAGCAGATGTTATTTTGCAACGAGGAGGACCCTTCCATCTGGCCCATCATAGAGAATTGTAACAGTTGTGGAAATACAGAGAAGCACACAGTGACAGAGCACTGGGAACCAGAAGTATTGTTATAGTAAAGCCTGTGATAAATCACTGACCTGGCATAGATGTGGTACATTTACACACACACGAGCTCGTGCACATCGTATGTCTGTGCCAGCATGTGTGTCGATGAAATCTTCAAGGAGAGGGACACCCAAGGAAGATTCATATTTGTGTGTGCGTGCGTGTATGCTCTCTGTCTGGAGTGATTTTATATTTATTGAGGCCTCAGCCCAGGCTCTCAGTATAAGAGGATAGATCTACAAAATGATTTATAATTGACTATGCCTAGTCTGTTCATTCATATTAAAATGAGTAGCCAGTCACTTTGGCCTCTCAAATTAATATGCTGCAGGACCCAAACCTGCCTAATGAAAACCTTGTAAATCCATATTTTCATTGTTGCAGTAACTCCCCTCAATTTTCTGAGTCTAGAACCAAGAAAATGTATTCTATATAGCTTCTGAAATTTCAATATTGTATGTTTGTTAAGGGTAAAACATGGAAGTTTTTCAATTTCCTGAAAATGCGTTTTTATCAGAAAGCGATGATTTGTGCTCAGGCACTTGGTTCGCCTGCCAAAATATTTATCATCAGGCACAAAAACACATCAGATTTTGAATGATTTATTACTAGGCAGTTATTTGGGATGGATGCTGGGAAAGTTCTCTAACTTAGTGGTATAGAGAAGAGAAAAACTTATAATTTTCCATTGTTTTTAAAATGACCTAATAATCAACAGATTACATTTAGCCAATGACTGGAAAAAAATAATCTGCAAAAGCAACAATATCCACAGATGGTTTCAACTAAAAATGAGACACCCTCCCTCAGTTTTTCCTTATCAATGTAGCACACACACAAACAGAGCTGTTTCTCACAGTCTCACCCCGCCGTTGTTTGATTTAGTCTCTGACCTTTGACCTTGGCTGGGTCGTGTTGGATGGACTACTGGTGCTGGTCCAACTGGGAGGCTGAGTAAGTGGGAGGCTGAGACCTGAGTAAGTAGAGTGCAGTTTTAGTCATCCAGCTAAATGGCCTTCTCAATGCAATGGCACAGACTTTTTTATTTTGGTTGCAATGACACTTAGATTGATTGGAACTTAAGATGAGACACAGGAGTAAGTTTAAGAATTAGGATTCCCTGCACATACCAATGCAACCAATGATGACAGCCACAATCAGAATAGCCAATCAGAATACAACGCTGAGGTGAGTTGTGTCAAGCCAGATGATAGAAAGAAGAAGAGTGCATCATTCATTAATTGACTCCTGGGGTCAAAACCTGCATCATACAGTAGGTGATAGATCGACCTCATAGAGTGTATCAGCACCTCAGTGGGCCAGACAGCATTCCCATAAGCCGTGTGTGTGTGTGTGTGTGTGTGTGTGTGTGTGTGTGTGTGTGTGTGTGTGTGTGTGTGTGTGTGTGTGTGTGTGTGTGTGTGTGTGTGTGTGTGTGTGTGTGTGTGTGTGTGTGTGTGTGTGTGTGTGTGTGTGTGTGATGACCTGGATTGCCAAGACATAACAGCCATGATAATAGAAACCCACCCTTGATAACCAAAGGTCAACAACCACTAGACCCTTAATAAAGTAATTTGTGATTGTTACAAGTGGGCCAAAAAGACGAAGCTGTCATCAGTGTAGTGACTCAGTCCTTTGTGACTCCAACTCCCATGAGACCATAGTCATGAACTCTGTATGTTAAAGGAGGGAGCATGAATAGAGAAAAGCACTTGGGTAATCGGGTACATGGGAGTCTTTCTGTGATATTTGAGCTATGTACTGTACATTGCTGTAGGATATGTCTGAAGAAACATTTCCTGCGCTTCAATTTGAGATTCTGTATGTAATGAATAGCGCTATTAAAGTTGAATAAATTGTTATTATGATTAATGTGATGATACTTCTTATTTCCTGATATCTAAAAAACTAAGTGTATCAAGAGATCGTTGAATAATTTATGGCTGATTTCATTGCTGATGGATAGTTTTTTCCCACTGTTGTTTCAGTGTTATTTTTACTTATTCACTGAATTTCTCATTTGAAGTCAGCCCACAGATGTGAGGGTTTCCAGTGCAGCCTCTGTATTCATTTTTCAAATACGTAAATCAAAGCATCTCTGCATCGGCCTATCCTGCGTGCCAATACAGGAACTGAAAGTCCAAGCAGCTCAGTTCTATTTCAGAGCATTTCCACGTTTCTTGTGTTGAGCACCCTCGGCAGGGTTTTCAAGGAAATGGAGAGCCTGTGACGCGACTTCTGTTTTTGGATGTTAACAAGGCGACACTCCATCTTAATTCCTCCACATATACTGGATTGTTTGAATAGTGCAGAAGAGAACCTCCCCAGACAGTTTTTTTCTCTCGTCAGAAACGCCTGCTACGTTAGGTTATCTGGCGAGTGAGCATGAGATTAGCAGATAGAAGCCTGTTTCACCCAGTGTTCCTGAGGAGTAAATGTGCCCCTGGAAATATAAAGGATTAGCTGTTTAGAAGCATTTAAGTAGCAGCCTCTAATAATCATCACATTTGGTCAGTTCTGAATGGAAACCTCACAATACATTCACAATAGGTGACCCTCATTTTCACATCATTAAAGTACCCTCATTATTGACTCTTCTCACTGTCCATATGACATTAAATGAGGCACTCTAATCACCGTCTTTGTGACCTCACAACGAGGTACTCATTAATGTCTTTGGGACATCACAATGAGGAATTTTAATTCCTGTTTTTGTGACATCACAATGAGGTATTCTCTTTACTGTCTTTGTGACATCACAATTAGGTAAACCCTCTTATTCCGGTCTTTGTGACATCACAGTAGGTTACCCATTATCACTATCTCTGTAAAATCATAATCCAGTTAGAATAGGTTGTTATAAATAAAATGTCACAATACGGTGCAGAGCTTTCGATTTGGCTGCTGGGGGGCAAGGAGACCCCCATCTCCGCAAACCATTGACAATTACATGCTGTTTTCAAGGGATTGTTAAATAAATGTTATAACTATTTGGTTTTAATATCATCACCTGTTTCTTTATGTGGTATTGTGTGTAGATTGATGAGGAAAAACTGAAAACAAACTTAAAGATACCAAAAACAATTTAGTCCAATCAAATTTGCTAAATATCATGTGGCTGTCCATGGTACTGATTTCTGTGTGTGTGTGTGCGCACGCTAGTAAAACATTTTTCTTTACTCACCCTACTTGTAGACTAGTTGAACGCCAATGCCATCCTCCTTGCTTTCATGTTGGAAAAACAGTCTATGGCTTTGTCATACAGAAAGCTTTTAGTTTTTGTTGTCATAGGCTATCTAGCTAAAATGCTTGCTAGCATAACTTCCTCGCATGGTCAAGAATGAACCAGCTAAGTTAGCTAGCTAGTTAACGTGAGCCTAAAAGTACTAGGCTACAAATTTAACTTCAATCGTGTCAGGCCAGTGGCACAATATATTAATTTATGGTTAGGTCAGAATGGCCATCATAATCATTGGCCTGTACAGAGAATTAAGACAAAACCACAAATCCAAATTACCATCTCCATCCATTGCTTATGAAAGGGCTGATTTAGCAAGCTAGCTACTGCAGGACATCAACACAAGCTGACCAGAAACTAAAATTAAGTTTTGGTTAGGATGTTTTGATGGATGTGAAGCCAAATCCAAACTGGCCTCCCTTGGGGGGGCGTTTTGCTGCACCAGGACAATCCACCGTTTTTTTTTATCAATGGAGGCCACAAAGAATGGGGAATTAACCTAAACCACTCATACTTGTCAGGTATAGTTCACTTTTATTTTATAACACTCTTTATATTGTGAGGCTACCCTCATGTATCTGAAATGACATGATCATTGATGTTTACTGATCATGAAAAGCAGGCAGTTACTTGCTGTATAACTCTGATGATAGAGCTAAATGTGCACAATTATTGTGCATTAAATAAGCGGACAATTGTAGTTCTGACTATGCTCTTCAAGAGCGGATAATAGTACAACCAAATAGTTAACATTTATTTAACAATCCCTTGACAACGGCACGCAGATGTCAATTGTTTTAGTGGAGCTGGGAGTCTTCTTCCCCCCCAGCATGTAAATCAAATGCTCTGCACCTTATTGTGACGTTTTATTGATAACAACCTATACTGTCATTATCTTCACTGTGACATCACAATGTGGCAAACTTATCACCTCATTATTGCGGCATCACAAAATGGACAGCTACCTTGATTAGTAACACTATCACAGTACTATGTAGGCCACCTACAGTATTACTCTATCTAGGTCAGTCCTGTGTTGTGAAACATAAGAATCATTTCTGGCAAATTCTTTTAAGTGTTCACCAGGACCCTGAGAAGGAAGTGAAGTGGTTTAGTCAGCAGGGGAGACAGGGTGACCTAACAGAGTGATGATCAATACAATGGTAGTAAATACCCCTGCAGCAACCACAGTAGACCGTGATCAAAAGCTTATAAAGGAGCTAATCAGCTTTCCCAGACGACAGGGTAATGTCCTTATCATGGCCAGCACTATATTTAGCAGCCACTCTCCCTCTTAGCAGGGGATAACATTGCCCTGGTTCCCTACCGTTGGTGATCATACACACTAATACCCCCAAAGGGACCACACATAGAGAGAGAGAGGGAAGCGAGAGTCACCTCATGCAACAGGTGTGAGGAAAAATTACCTTTGTCCTTTCCTCCTCTGAGAAATAACAGAAAGACAAGGGGACAGTGAGACAGAAGAGGGCCAGGAGAGACAGTTTGCCACCAGGGAGAGTGACTTCTGAAGGCCTGTCCTGGTTACATTAGTATGACGCAGGCCTGGAGCAAATCCACTCATTCCTCTTCTGTACTTTGCTCCTCAGCTCCTCTCAGCTCACTGGGAGGACAGGGCTCTGCTGGGAGTGCCACACTCAAGTTCACTACATTTAAATAATTTAACAGACTTATCCAGAGTGACTTACAGGAGCCTTGCACAGACAGATTTTTCACCTAGCCGGCTTGCGATTCAAACCAGCGACCTTTTGGTTACTGGTAGACATACACCTGGCTTTTGTTTGACAAATACTCCCAGTGATGGTTGGTGATGGTAAGTGACATCTGACGATGACGTCTGAAAGGGAAATCCTACATGGTCTGCTTGATGTGATACGAGCATTTTGGGCAGTCTCCCCATTGGAACAATGGACAAAGCTGAGCCACAGGGATTAATGTCACTATTCATGGGTTGCACGTTTCATCATAATATTGTTTTGAACTTTCTCTTGAGGACTGATGCCTGACTCAAGGTTCCACTCAATACATTCTCAATGGGCTCTGATGAAGATTTCATCTTAAGTGCAACATAGTGACTTGGAAAGACAATAAAATTTCAAAAGGAGCCAAATAATTAATAGAAAAACCTTTTGTCATCATTGGGATGTCACCAGATTGACTTTAGATGCAGGTTAACTTTAGCTAGCTAGCTAATTTGAGGGGACAGCACCAAATTTTAGCTAGCTAACGTTAACATTGCTAGCTATTTTTGACTAACTTTGCTCGCTAACGGCAACATTGCCATCTCTCTAAAGTACATTTGACGACATCATAATGATGGCAAAGTTGTTTCCTACTGTCACGTCCAGGCCTGAGAAGACAGGCTGGTGTGGTTAGTTTTGTTTTTGGTGTAGGGGTTTTTATGTTCTAGGTGATATATTTCTATGTTGGGGTAATGGTTCCCAATTAGAGGCAGCTGTGTGTCGTTGTCGCTAATTGGGAACCATATATATGTTTGGGGCCAGTAACCAAAAGGTTGCTAGATTGAATCCCCAAGCTGACAAGGTAAAGATCTGTTGTTCTGCCTCTGAACAAGGCAGTTAACCCACTGTTCCTAGGCTATCATTGTAAATAAGAATTTGTTCTTAACTGACTTGCCTAGTAAAATAAAAATCATTGTGGTCTATTTCTATAAGTGTATTGCTAATGCAAATCACTATGACCCTGCCTCTTTGTCTAAGCTTTTATTACATTCAATGGCAGCGGAGGCACCAAACAGACTTCTCCAGACGTTTCAATTGTATGCTAAAAAATGTATATTTTATACAATTACTCAGAGAAAGATATTTTGTTTAACAAGCAATATTGTTTCTCAAAGGTAGGGGTCAAAATGATTGACACCCCTGTTTTCAATACCTCACCTTGGGAGGATCACGGCACTGAGCCTTTTCTAAAATGTTTTGAGTTGGAGAACACATTGGGATGGATCTTAGACCATTCCTCCATAATGAATCCTTCCAGGTCCTTTATCTTTTGTCTGCGCTTATGGCTTTTCAATTCAAATCACAGGTTTTCAAGTGGTTTCAAGCCCGCAGACAGATGGCCATTGCTAAATTTTGATTTAGTGGCCAATTTCTTTGGATTTTGATGTGTGCTTAGGTTTGTCTTGCTGGAAGATCCACTTGCTGCCAAGGTTCAGGCAACCTGTTTTTTTGGCAAAAAATGTCCTGGTCCTTAAGTGCCCTAGGACCAGTGGAATCAAAATAACTTCAAAGATTCACCACCATTTTTTACAGTAGGTATGAAGTTATTTTCTGCATTCACCATTTTGACAAACACACCACTGGTGTGCGTGGCCAAAGAACTCTATTTTCATGTCTTCTGACCAAAGCACTGGTTCCAATCCAAGTGCCAATGCCGTTTAGCAAACTCAAGGCGTATACATTTGTTGGATGAAATGAAAATAGAGCGCTGGCCATGCACACCAGTGGTGGGTTTGGTATCGAAATGAGAATTAATGAGCAGAAAAGAACCACATACAGAAAGAGCATGGGTCATGAGGTACGTACAGTTGAGTATTTAAATACTGTTTATATACACTGTACAAAACATTAAGAACACCGGTTCTTTCCGTGAAAGCTATGGTCCCTTATTGATGTAATTTGGTAAATCCACTTCAGTGTAGATCAAGGGGAGGAGACAGGTTAAATAAGGATTTAGGCAATTGAGACTTCAATTGTGTAGGTTTGGCATTCATAGGGTGAATGGTCAAGACAAATAGATTATAGTGCCTTTGAACGGAGTATAGTAGTAGGTGCCAGGCACACCGGTTTGTGTCAAGATCTGCAACGCTGCTGGGTTTTTCCACACTCAACAGTTTCCCGTGTGTATCAAGAACGATCCAGCACCCAAAGGACATCCAGCCAACTTGACACAACCGTCAACATGGGCCAACATCTCTGTGGAACGCTTTTAACACCTTGTATAGTCCATGCCCAGACGAATTGAGGCTGTTTTGAGGGCTAAAGGGGGTGGAACTCAATATTAGGAAGGTGTTCCTCATTTTAGTATACTCAGTGTATTCATAATTGACAACAGGAGTGCATAACTGATTTTCCTTCCTTTTTAATTATAAAAGTATTTCATCTTAGACACTTGCTTTAAACATTATTTCCAACTCTTTGAAAAATCCCATATTGGATGGCAATCAAAATATACATTTACACAACAATAAGACTCCAAGACATTCTCTTTCTTACATGCCGACTACACCAGCCGCGTGTGTGCGTCCGCATGTTGATTTTGTCTATCCCCACCAGACACGATCATGACACATAGGGTTAAATACCAAAATCAACTGTGAATCAATTATATTATACAATAAACATTCACGGACATTTAGCTAGCTAGCGGTTGCTAGTTAGTTTGTCCTGGGAGATGAACATTGGGTTATTACCCAGAGTCATACAAAACCTACTCCAATGATTAATCCACAGTTAAAAAAGGAATCCTAGTTAGTCATCTATAATTCATCTCTCCTCATTTGTCTTTCAAGCATCCACGTGGGTCTGTATCTTCCTGATATCCAATAAGGAGGGGACTTGAAGCTCGTGAGGAGCCTCAGATAGAACCAAATCCTATTTTAGCGCTTGGCTACGCAGTGGGTGAAATTATTGAATAACATATGTGTACATTTATTTTTGCAACACTCACGCACGCAACGTGTTCGGTGTGGTTTGTGTGTTAGTTAAATGTTTTTAAAACAAAAAAATAAAGGAAAAAAAGGTTGCATGAGCAACACCGTTAACCTTGTGTGTATGAGTCATCATTAGGTTAGCAAAATTCTGGGAACTTTCAATAAATTCCCTGTTTTTCCAGAAATCCTGGTTGGAGGATTCGGGATTTCCTGCTTATTCTTTCCTGATTCCCGGGAATCCTCCGAATCAGGATTTGGGGAAAACCAGAGAATTTATTGAAATAACACCTCTCCCACGCATGCAAACACACGCACACTTGCATTAACACTCTGTACAGCCTCTAGGAACGAGGCAATCAAGAAAACTATGGCATGAGCCAAACATGTACAAAAATAGAGATTGATACAAAAATAAGATATCCGAGAACAGGTTTAATAGAATGATGTGAGGTGTCTGCATTGATAGGGTTAGTTTTACTAATATTTCCACATGCTCAAAGTTTGCACCTAACATCTTTATAAGGGGAATACAAGATAATTAAAAATATACCTTTATTGAGATGTTAACTTAGTTATCCTTCTCTTAATCTTTACTTTGTGCATTATTATATGTTATATTACTTAAAAATTCCAGGTGCAAACTTTGCACAAGTGAAAATGCTTATGCTCCCCCTTTCTCACATCACACATGGAAACATCTCACAAATAAAACATCAGAAATGTCACAAAGAAGAAAATGGCAAAGGACAATTTCCACCTCGTGAAAAAACACATTTCCCATACACACTAAAATATATTTCCCGAAATACACTTTCAGGACCCTCTCTCTACTGGTAAAAACACCAACAGTACGCTCTGTTGACATACTCTCCTTGTAAACTCCTCCCCTCTCTTACTTTCTTTTGCAACCCATCTCCGTCTCGTCATCCAATTATACTTTCTTGAGTTGGGAGATATGAAACACACCAAGTCAGTCCAAACCGTGCCCCTCTACTTCAATAACAATTCCACATTGTGTCCCTTTCTGGTCCAAAATACATTCATTTACACAGGTAACACAATATCACCCTTAAAAAGGCCCATGGTCCTTTGTCTAAAATGAACAGGCCTGGGTTTGACAAAATATAACAACCTATTTCTTCCTTTTAGACATGTAGGCACTTAAAGCAAAATATTGACATACATATTGCATATTTTCCCCCTTGATCAGCCAAATGGTGGGTATCTAAAAGATAGATCTTTGGTTTATAAACAATGTCCAGTTCTTCTTTTCCATTGTCTGCGGTCAGACTCCCACACTTCTTGTTTTCACTGGTCAGAGAAATGTCAACGCTCTGTCTTCTTAGCCAACCAATCAGGACATGTACACAACTTCCTGTATTCTCTGTGATCACTTTCTTTCACCGTACACTCAGTGTGTGCCTTTATAAATGTATATGTATGCAATGTCTGGGGTGTGAGATGTTTAAGAGTGTGTCTGTGTTTGTATACATGTATGAGTGTTAGGCAGTATACTGTAGGTGAGTGTATATTCAAGCGTGAGTCTCAAATACAAGTCATTGTTTGCAAAAACATAACCACTATCACGGTGGTTTTGTACATTATTTCACTGCATCAACACTGGTAGTATTCAGCCCTAAGCCAAATGTTCCTATACTTGTCACTCTGTGGCAGTGCTTGGTTGTTCAGCAAGGTGCCTGGCTTCTAGGCCTGGCTAATAGCCATGGACAAACTGGCCTCCTGGCTTCAACCTCAGCATCATCTTAGATCAGCATTCTTCTGGCTTGCCTCTTTTTACCCTCCTCTCCTCCACCGCTGGCTTTCTGCCATGGATGAAAGCCTTCTCTCCAGGGTCTGACCACATCCAAGTGGCCCCTTCTCTCCTATCCATCCTGCTCAAAACCAAAGCAAAACTACACCTCTCTTTATATCTCTATCAGAATACAGAGAGGAACCACGATCATCC
The DNA here is from genome assembly GCA_030435695.1 of Brachymystax lenok tsinlingensis. NCBI lineage: Eukaryota > Metazoa > Chordata > Actinopteri > Salmoniformes > Salmonidae > Brachymystax > Brachymystax lenok. Next base: position 14,387,232 of record CM059796.1, read on the forward strand.
TGTGATCTATCCATTTGTTAGGATGACAATCCTGTCGTTCCATAAGTGACTGTGTGTATGTGTGTGTCCACACACACACTCAGTTGCAGGGCATCCATGCAGTGTACATGGGGTGGTGCGGATGGTGTGGAAGGGGATACTGTGACGGAGGGTGTTGTTGAGGTGGGTACTGCTGAGGGGGGTAATGCGGAGGGGGATAATGCGGAGGGGGATAATGCGGAGGGCGGTACTGCTGAGGGGGGTACTGCGGGTAAACGTGCTGCACCTTGGCCACGTAGTAGTTGCTGAAGTTTCCGTCTGCGACGTAAGGGGCCGGCTGGTAGTAGCAGGTGACGTTGGCCGTGTTGGGGATAACGTTCTGCTCGGCAAGGACCCGAAGGGCCAGGGAGGAGATGAGGCCCAGTGTCTGTCTCCTCTCGTGGCCCATCAGGCACACGGTGCTCTCCCGCACTACTCCATGCAGAGTGGCTAGATAGTCATATTTCCTGTCCTCGAGACCCACAAAGTGGTTCTGGAGGTAGGATTCCAGCTTCCTCCTCTGCTCGCCCACCTCTGGGAAGTCTATGAAGAACCTGGAGCACATGTAGCGTTGCAGAAGTTTCATTTCGGGTCCGGAAGCCGCGCAGAAACCCCGGACCAGCAGATGGCAGTATTTCAGTAGCCCACCACCGCGAATCTCCTCAGGGCTCCGCGTGCAGATGAGGCGTTTTCGTAGATGGTCGAGGGCGGCGGAGAAATCACCATAGACGCTCTCTCCCAGGATGGTGGGGTGGAAGGTGGCTGCCATGGGGTGCTCGGAGCACTCGTAGAAGAGGAGGAGGGAATCCAGGCGAATCTGGAAGGAGTCCACACTGAACTCAAACTGGCGACGCAGAGAGTCCACAAACTTTAACTCCACATTCTTGCCTCTGTTGTTGGAGAGGGAGATGAGGCTCCAGCGGTCTGAGTCATTACACACCTTCACCATCTTCTGCACATAGGCCTCCTGAAAACACAATAACAAAGTCATGAGAATACATGTCTGTGTTTTCAGTCTATGGTAAATGGTAATAATAAATGAAAGATTAGATACATTAAATACATATATTTTTTTTAATTGGTTGGTTCGAGACCTGAATGCTGATTGGCTGAAAACCATTGTAAATCAGACCGTATACCTTGGGTATGACAAAACATTTATGTTTACTCTTCTAATTACATTGGTAAACAGTTTATAATAGCAATAAGGCACCTTGGGGATTTGTGGTATATGTCCAATATACCATGGCTAAGGGCTGTATCCAGGCACTTAGCCGTGGTATATTGGCCATATACCACAACCCCTCAGGCCTTATTGCATAAGTATACAATCAGCATATCTATTAGTGATGAGGGGGCATTGATACAGTTACATATCGGGATATTATATTTGAAGATATATCGTAGGGGGAGTGTGAGTGCTTCTCAAATGTATTGTTTTATGCCTTCTCCACACTCTCGTCCTCACAAGAACGTACTCAAGGGAATGTCCTCGGAGAATGCACTCAGAACATGAGAGTGTGGAGCACGGTAGTATGCATACTGAGAAACACCCTATATGTTTTGCATTGAACAGAGGGTAATCTTCTCCCATATTTGGTCTGCTGGACAACTCTAGTGTCGGGTCATGCGTAAGTAGGTATCTAGGTAAATGAGCGGATCCTGTTCCAATTGGATTAGTTTGAATCCTCTTTGTAGTGGAAACCACCGTTTCTACTATCTGCAGCCTTATCACCATGCAGCTTAGAATCCAGGGCAGAATGAATTCTGAATGCATCATAGCCATACTGCAAAAATGTGTATGTGGATTGGCATAACTGTCATTTATAGGCTAATGTAGCGTGCATACCTTATTGCAGTAAGCACATTGAGGGGAAATGATGTAAAACGAATGTACTGCATTGTCATACTGGAGCATAATTTTCACTAGTTGCATTGTAACGCAAGCCATGATACGCAGCTTGCAATGTTCCTACAAACATTTGCGCACCTAAACTGTTACGTAATACACTGTATTAACCAGCAGTATGAATCTGAAATGATCATGTCAAATGATAATAGAAGTTAAATTACCTTTAAGGTCACTGGTGTGATCTTCTCCTTGTTCACTCCCTCGGGTAAGAAGTCTAGTAGAGCGTCAAGAACTATATCCTTCACCGTCTGGAACTCTAGCTCGCCTTTCATGTCGGCACAGAATATCAAGTCCAGATCCTTCCATCCCAAACCGCTGTCCTCGTGGAGAACATGGCTGGCCGCGGAACCGTTCAGGCGGACCTCCCGGACATGTATGCGTTTCTCCTCCATGCGACACCGGACCACTTTGACTATGTCCCGCGGTTTAATCTCCAGGGTTGGGAAGTTCCAGCGGCCGTGGATGGGGATGGACCCTGCCAGGATGGCGTCCAGGCGCTGCACTTGTTCCCAGTTGAGCACGCTGAGGTTGCTGCTCTCCCCGTCCACCAGACAGCCCTCCACTGGAGTCGATCGTCTCGAGTCGACTTTCTCGCCCATATTGATAAAAGGTAGATATGAAAATGTAAACGACAAGTGTTCACTCACTCCGTCTCTTGCTTAGCTGTGAAATAAGGCAGCCGTATTTCCGCAGGAGTAGCTTACCAGAGTGCTTTGGCCACATCAACTGGCTGTATTTACCTTTATCGCCGTCCTTTAGATAAAGTTGTTCATCATAACAAGCCGTGTCGTCTCCAATTTACGCACAGCAGACGTAGTTCCACTTCTCAGTTGCTTGTAGTGAAGTCGGGGTATATGTTCATCTCGTTGCGCTGCGTAAAGCTAGTTGTCCAATCTCTTCCCTTTCACCAAGTTCACCGGGATATTATTCGATTGTTGGGCGGGTCTCAAGGGCTTGTACAGCCGTGGGCCTAGCTCACTGTCCCGTATTCGTTAGGTCACTGTACGCTTTCTCTTCCGTCTGGGTCGCCATCGCCTAAAGTTGCGCCTGTTAATTAGCATTGATACAGAATAGCGTCTTTCACTTTCTTAAGTTGTATCCCCACTCCTAACAGAAATCGCCTCTTCTGTTAGAATCCAAAACATTTCAGCACCTCCAAAAGTTTATTTTCCTCCCACTTTTATACGCAGCAGGTTTCGCGTCTTTTAAAATATCTCTGTTGCTCTTTTACGCATCAGATTTAACCTACGAAAGACGTATTCCTATACACCTTCACATAACATAAAATGGTGTGTTGCTTCTACTTGCGCGTTACATGTTGCCCGTGTTTCGCTTGATGGCAGTGCGTCGCACCACTGAGAGGTTCTGACGTCGAAAATGTTTTCCCCTGCGAAGGAACAGCGGGGATGGTTCGTTTGAGTGGCAGCTCGTTCCACCAATCGCTGTAATCGGTGTTTCAGGGTACATCGCTCGCAACGTGCAATTATTTATTTATTTCACCTTTATTTAGCCAGGTAGGCCAGTTGAGAAAAAGTTCTCATTTACAACTGGCCAAGATAAAGCAAAGCAGTGCGACAAAAACAACAACACAGAGTAACACACTGGATAAACAAACGTACAGTCAATAACACAATAGAAAAATATATGTACAGTGTGTGCAAATGTAGTAAGGGAAAAAATGTGTCCCATATGCTGATCTGAGGTCAGTTTTGCGTTTCACCCCCCATAGATTAACGTTATATTGACAGAATGAACGCTGATTTTAGATCTGTCACTAGGCATATTCTACAAGAAGACTTGCAAACTGACAAAGGCTGTTTTTATAGATGCAACACCTTTTGCACAGGGATTTTGATATGCTTTTCTGTCATTTTACACCCTGAAGATTCACTACTAAAAGCCACATGCATGTGTTGTTTGACAAACTCCAATGTGTACATCATACCCTTCACATGTGTCACAGAGAGTACCTTTAATTATGTGTAGTATTGTGTCAGATATGTAGATCATGTTGTTTATAAAAATATTAATGTTAACTAGCAGTCATATTCATCTCTTGGTATAAACTGGGCTATGCAAGATCCTTCCCTATATCGCCCTCTAGGGGTGGCAAAATCTCTCTCGAAGTGTAAACGTTGCATGTCAAATCTTTAAAAAGTATTCAGTATTCACAGTATTCACAATTCCCAATTCTACAGTACTTGTCACTCAGAATCCATCAGATAGAGCTTCATTGGCATATCTGCGTCACTGTTGACTAGCCCATAAACCATCTTACTGCAGATTACCCTGTATGTACAGTAACACATACCTATACACACACACCTACACATGTGCCCACACACACACATATACATGCATACACACATAGACCCACACACGCATGTACTGTACACACACACACACACACACACACACACACACACACACACACACACACACACACACACACACACACACACACACACACACACACACACACTGTTCCTAGTAGGCCTGTGTTTTTCCCATGACTGATAAACCTAAGTTGCTCTTTTACTGTGTTACATGTATAACTTCCTGGCAAAAACCAGGAAGGAAAGACCACCCTGGCGATTGACCTGGCCCTGTGCATGCTCTGCATTGTAAAACCACTGTTTTACTGACACAGAGGGCATGGCCATTTTGGGTCTATAAACAGCGACCTGGAAGAGAAACCTTTGCACTGTCACGCTATGAAACCATACACTCTTCCCCAGGGATAGCCTGTTGGAAAAGACAGAGGTGTGTGAGGGAAGAGGTGGCAAAAGATAACAATCTGACATGTCACACCTCTGCAAAGGGAGTCCCTATCCAGGAACAGAATGGAAAATAGTTCCATTAACTACATTTGGAAATCATAATTACACAGTGGTTTTTAGGTGAATCGTTTCACAATAGTATCTGGAATATAGTCCATGCAGAAAGAATGACTGCAATTTCAACCCACCATTTCTGTATGGCTACTTTGCCAGACTTGCAAACTTGCCAATGAAATGACTCAAGAAATTCAGCACAGTATAGCCTACCCTCACCTCCACCCAAACAGTTTTACCCCAGAATCATAATGGATTAAGGAAGATGGTGGTCAACATCCGGGGGAGGGGGTAAGACAACCCTGGACCATCTACTCTAGTCTAGGGGACGTTCTATGTGTCTGAGACTAAGTCGTAGAGGTAGTAGGGTTAGAGTTCAGAATGCAGCTACGTGCTTCCGGTTGAGATTATACATAGTCACGTTCACACAGGAGGGGAAAGAGAGGGCAGTTGAGTGAACTGATTGGTTTATAGAGGCTGATTTTACCAAGAATAACAGAAGGATCTTTGAAGACTTATTGTAACAAGAGATAATTATGAATCCTCTAGTTACCTAGCCTTTTTCACCATGTGTTAGCTTCTGTTTGTCCCACAAGGAAGCTTGAAATAGAATATAATAAAATGCAGTGCAATAAATTAATTCAATACATTATACAATACAGTAAAACTGTATTTCCTCAAGGCTGCAGTGCATGCACATTAGGCTACATAGTAAGTACACACACAGCTATAGTGCAGAAATATGATGTACCTGTATAAAAAAGCATATCAGCTATAGTGTATTGGTGAGAAAGAGAGGATCCATTTAACAGTCTCCAATCAGCTATTGACTCAATGTCAGGCTTAGGAGACCATCCCATGATACAGCCATTTAGATGAACAGGTGAAGACTGCAGATCACCCTCCGGAAATTCATTATAAGATTACCATGAGCCTGTGAGAGCCGAATGTACATCCCCACCCTCCCTCCCACTGTCCCTCAGAGCAGGCCCAGAAAAGATGCATTGACCTACTGTGCTTAATTGATACTCATAGATATAAAGTACATAGAACTCACTGGACATTAGACAGTTTGGAGAAGTAACTTCAGTTGTATTGCACGTCTGTGAAATATAGATTCTAACAAGGATATTGAGATTGTAAAAAGCCCATGGTTTGTGGAATAGCACAAGTGGAGTAGTGTCCTTTCTAGACAATGTACTTTGGAATTGTTGGCCCATGGTACAGTATGTGTAAAATTACAGACATATTTTCATTCTACAGTTTGCATTTCTATATGGCCACTCTCACCCCTCCCTGTGGCACTGACCTTAATGAGTTACTGCTCCAGAACTGACCTTCTGGAGCACGCTTAGTAAGCCTTAGCTAAACGGCTCCATTGCTAATGAGATTCGCTGACTCGCCCTGCCTGCTAAACCAAGATGCGCAGCTCCCATCCATAAAGGGTACTATGTAAGTGTGACTATGTGTCTTGATAAATTAGTAACTTGTTAATTAGGCTATTTAAAGCATTGCTGTTCACAAGGCAACATCACTTTAAATAATTTCCTTTCGATTAAGACAATAATAAGCGAGCTAAGAAGGACATAGTCAACAAAACTATTTGTTCAGCACTTTTGAAATGTACAGCGACATAATTCATAACATGGGCCATTCTTACAGTAGTCTCCCTGTACACCAAGTCAGAACTGTAGGATAAATAAAGGGGGCATATAAGCAGACAATTAAAGCTCTTACAATATTCAATGATGACATTTCTCTAAAACAGGCCCATGTGCACCACCAAGTCAGAACAGTTGGCTAAGTTATGTGGGGGAAAGGGACCAAATGATTAGGGTGAGGCACATGGGCTACTAACAGCGTACTACACAACATACACTTAGTATTACTTTCTTAGCTACTGTATATAAACTCAGCAAAAAAAGAAACGTCCTCTCACTGTCAACTGTGTTTATTTTCAGCAAACTTAACATGTGTAAATATTTGTAAGAACATAAGATTCAACAACTCATACATAAACTGAACAATTTACGCAGACATGTGACTAACAGAAATTGAATAATGTGTACCTGAACAAAGGGGGGATCAAAATCAAAAGTAACAGTCAGTATCTGGTGTGGCCACCAGCTACATTAAGTACTGCAGTGTATCTCCTCCTCATGGACTGCGCCAGATTTGCCAGTTCTTGCTGTGAGATGTTACCCCACTCTTCCGCCAAGGCACCTGCAAGTTCCCAGACATTCCTGGGGGGAATGGCCCTAGCCCTCACCCTCCGATCCAACAGGTCCCAGCTCTTCGCTGGCCATGGCAGAACACTGACATTCCTGTCTTGCAGGAAATCACGCACAGAACGAGCAGTATGGCTGGTGGCATTGTCATGCTGGAGGGTCATGTCAGGATGTGCCTGCAGGAAGGGTACCACATGAGGGAGGAGGATGTCTTCCCTGTAACACACAGCGTTGAGATTGCCTGCAATGACAACAAGCTCAGTCCGATGATGCTGTGACACACCGCCCCAGACCATGACGGACCCTCCACCTCCAAATCGATCCCGCTCCAGAGTACAGGCCTCGGTGTAATGCTCATTCCTTCGGCGATAAACACCCCTGGTGAGACAAAACCGCGACTCGTCAGTGAAGAGCACTTTTTGCCCGTCCAGTCTGGTCCAGCGACGGTGGGTTTGTGCCCATAGGCGATGTTGTTGCCGGTGATGTCTGGTGAGGACCTGCCTTACAGCAGGCCTACAAGCCCTCAGTCCAGCCTCTCTCAGCCTATTGTGGACAGTCTGAGCACTGATGGAGGGATTGTGCGTTCCTGGTGTAACTCAGGCAGTTGTTGTTGGCATCTTGTACCTGTCCGGCAGGTGTGATGTTCGGATGTACCGATCCTGTGCAGGTGTTGTTACACGTGGTCTGCCACTGCGAGGCGATCAGCTGTCCGCCCTGTCTCCCTGTAGCGCTGTCTTAGGCGTCTCACAGTAACGACATTCCAATTTATTGCCCTGTCCACATCTGCAGTCCTTATGCCTCCTTGCAGCATGCCTCAGGCACGTTCACGCAGATGAGCAGGGACCCTGGGCATCTTTCTTTTGGTGTTTTTCAGAGTCAGTAGAAAGGCCTCTTTAGTGTCTTAAGTTTTCATAACTGTGAACTTAATTGCCTACCGTCTGTAAACTGTATGTCTTAACGACCGTTCCACAGGTGCATGTTCATTAATTGTTCATGTTTAATTGAATAAGCACTGTTTAAACCATTTACAATTAAGATCTGTGAAGTTATTTGGACGTTTCTTTTTTTACTGAGTTTATATCTCCCTGGCATATTACATAATTTTTGGACTCACCTTGTGCTGTGCTCACTTGAACGGGAAGGTGGCACGGTGGTTAGCCACTGATTCCTTCCAAACCACTCATTGTTGAATTTGCGATTTCCAACTTGTTGTGTAATGGTCGTGTCCAATGGTCGATGAGCACCGATAGATACATTTATCTATCATTTCTCTTCATTATTTCTCTTCATATAACAAGGATTAAAAAGGATTTGCCAGTTGATTGTCGACTTGATTCATAATGATGACTACTAGCTAAGATTTTGAAAGTATGATGTTGACATGATCAGTCCAATCAAAGCTACTGTAGATATAATGTGATTTGACATCATTTTATCTGTGGCCAATGGCCTTGAGCCTTCTTGGATGGGCATTTCTAATGTAACTCTATGGCAGCACTCAAGGGGCTTGCATTTTCTAGCCCTACCCTTAGACTTGACGGTGACGTAGTATCCCCATGAGTGACAGAACACTGAGCCAATCACGGTGCAACGCTCCCTATTTTCTGCTGGCTTGCCCCACCACCACAGAAAGCACTGAGCTAGGCTGAAACACCTGCATTTTGGAGTGCCTTACTCAAGAAAACAAAAAAGAGACCATGTTTGTATGCAGCTTTATTAAGTCAATGATATCTATATATTTTTTTTACATTGTTTGCAAACTGATGTGACACGTATTAATGCCAAAACAACATGCTAAAAATGTGGGTCTCAAAACAGGTGGGGCCCCACCTGCCCTGAATGACGGGGTGCCACTGGGAATTAACAAATTAATTTGTCTAAATGGGTAATAGAAACACTTCAACCACTATCTTTTATTTGACATTGTTTTTGTGAACATTTTTGGTGTGACGTCATTACATCCAGGTGTTTTTATCAACACAAGATAGTTAAATGAAACGGAGTCTAGCAGACAATTGTCACATCTATTTTCTATGCAAACATTCTAAATGTCAACAAAAACAAAAAAATCACTGATCAAGTTAATGGAAACATAGCTATTGCATTGCATGTCGGATTGAAACCCATGTCAATTCTACTTATGTCCAATCTATTTCCATGGCTGATTGTCTTTAATCAGGCTGTTTCCCCCTCATGCTGAGTGACCTTTCCTTAGGACTGGCATTGATTGCCACGGCGACATAAACAGGAAGTAAGTCAGTTAGCTGAGAGAACTTTGACTCAGTTCCTGTTTGATTCCGTGTTATAAAATGTGATCTCCACATTAATATTATCAATTATTTCACACAGGCACACACAGCAACATCCCATAAAGACACATACACATGCTCCACATACTCTCCTGCTGCTTATCTACCCACAATATATCTTCTTAAGATACAGCACAGTCTTTCACCCCGTCACACACAAGCTGCTGTGGGATTCTCTACCCTTCTCCCTTCCCTAAAGTGTACACTTGGGTAGAAAGGTAGGGAATCAGAACTGTCTTGTCTCTCCCTTTCACTCACTGCCTAAAAAAATTATGTTCTTCAAGAATCAATGGGTACATATAATTCATTTCTTACAAGTCATACAACTATAAGGTACCGTTCTGCCATCTGCTGGACTAAACAGCACCATGTCCATCAACTAGAGACTTTCTATCAATGGAGAATGCCTCCAAGGAGTCTCCCTCTTAGCTGACACTAGGTGGCAGTCTTTACAGTTTTCCACTGCACCCCAGCAAAGGCAGGAGGGGACAGAATTCTTGAGTCCTTTTGTGTCCTCTCCAGTCAAACAGTAAGATCTCAAATGGTTAGTTGGTTCTCTTCTGATGGTTGTCAAATCAAAGCATTTTTATTTAAACAAAAGTTCAAACACAAATGAGAATCAGAATGTCAACTAGTGTTTGTCATGATGGTGACTGAGACACTTATGCAAATAACGTCTCTATTTGCATAAAAAAGTCATTTCTCACATATCTGGTAGTAATTGATTGATTTCAGATATGTTTTAGTCTATAAGCAGTAAAAACAACAAACTGCTCTCCACACTCATTTCAGTAAAAAGCTGAGTGATGGGGCTGGAGAAATGTAACCACTCTCAAATTCATAGAGCTATGGATGCAAGGTCTGAACATCCATGATATTAAAATGATAGTTTTAACCATGTTTTGAGGCTATATAATGTTTGTTTACATTTACTTTATTTACAAACATTGAAGTAAAACAAGCTTAGATTTTTGGGTTCATTTTTGGGTTTATATCACCCATCTTTCTGTAGCCTGGAGTATTGAACACCAACACTACAGAAACATACTGTGGAGTTAAATCAACATACAGTATCTGGGGTTTCCCACGGTATACGATCCTTCAGGGGCATCCCTGTAGGACCACTATCCAATCTTAATCTCACGCTCATAAGATAGATAGATATGTGTGTATTACAGACCATTATAAAACGCTGTAGTGTGTACTGTGTTATGTCCATGGCCTATTATCTGGTTCAATGACCATACAGGAAGTAAAATAAAAAAAACTCTGCTAAGGGCCCTTAAAATTCAAATAAATATTTATAAGAGACATTAGGAAATGCAAATGTTGTCTTCTTGCATGGGAAGAATCTGATTTGGACTCTTCTGATTGAAAAGGGCCCGAAGGTTTTTATTTTTTCTCTCCAAACAGCCATGATTTAAATCAAATATCCTTCCGTAAACATACTCTAATCCTCTCTCTGCTTATCCTGAGTTTATTTATGTTCCGTTCTGTATCAATCACTGTTCTGATGGTTTTTGGGGGGAGAGAAAATGCTGACAGTGACCATACTTACTAACTCATGTGGTCATTATAAAGTCAGTGAGTCAGGCTCTATAGTCGATGAGACCACGAGCACACTGTCTCTGTCGCATGCACTGAAGGGTGAGTCACAGTCAGGCTTGAAGTGGTCATAATTACTATGTTTCAAGTTTTAATGTCACATGCACAAGTACAGTGAAATGCCTTAGTTGCAAGCTCCAAACCCAACAATGCAGTAATCAATATAGCACTAAACATAACATAAGGTAGAACAAAAACACACGAGAAATAAAGAAATAAGAAAAACATGAGAAAGTAAGAAGCTATATATAGTCAGTTCCAATACCATATTAACATTGTGCAGGGATACTGGAGTGATAGAGGTACAGTGCCATCAGAAAGTATTCATACCACTTGACATTCCACATTTTGTTGTGTTACAGACTGAATTCCAAATGGATTCAATTTCTTTTTCTCACACATCTACACACAATAAGTGAAAACATGTTTTTAGAAACTTTTGCAAATGTATTGAGTCAATACATGTTAGAATCGCCTTTGGCAGCGATTACACGTCTCTAAGAGCTTTGCGCACCTGGATTGTACAATATTTGCACATTATTATTTAAAAAATTCTTCAAGCTCTGTCAAGTTGGTTGTTGATCATTGCTAGACAGCCATTTTAAAATCTTGCCATATATTTTCAAGCAGATTTATGTTAAAACTGTAATTAGGCCACTCAGGAACATTCAATGTGGTCTTGGTAAGCAGCTCCAGTGTATATTTGGCCTTGTGTTTTAGGTTATTGTCTTGCTGAAAGGTGAAATTGTCTCCCAGTGTCTGATGGAAAGCAGACTGAACCAGGTTTTCTTCTAGGATTTTGCCTGTGCTTAGCTCTATTCTGTTTATTTTTATCCTACAAAACTCCTTACTCCTTGCTAGGGCTGGGCGGAATATATTTGGCGCCAACAGAGATGGTAGCCTCGCTTCGCGTTCTTAGGAAACTATGCAGTATTTTGTTTTTTTATTTATTATTTCTTACACTGTTACCCCAGGAAATCTTAAGTCTTATTACATTCAGCCGGGAAGAACTATTGGATATTAGAGCATCGTCAACTTACCAACATTACGTCCAGGAATATGACTTTCCCGAAGCGGATCCTCTGTTTGGACCACCACCCAGGACAATGGATCGGATCCCAGTAGGCGACCCAAAACAACGGCGCCGCAGAAGGGGCAGACGGAGCGGACTTCTGGTCTGGCTCCGTAGACGTGCACATCGCCCACCGCTCCCGAGTATACTACTCGCCAATGTCCAGTCTCTTGACAACAAAGTAGAAGAAATTCGAGCAAGGGTTGCCTTCCAGAGAGACATCAGAGATTGTAACATTTTCTGTTTCACGGAAACATGGCTCACTTGGGATACGTTATCAGAGTCGTTACAGCCACCCGGTTTCTTCACGCATCGTGCCGACAGAAACAAACATCTGTCTGTTAAGAAGAAGGGCGGGGGTGTATGTCTTATGATTAACGTGTCGTGGTGTGATCATAACAACATACAGGAACTCAAGTCCTTTTGTTCACCTGACCTAGAATTCCTTACAATCAAATGCCGACCGCATTATCTACCCAGAGAATTCTCTTCGATTATAATCACATCTGTGTATATCCCCCCCAAACAGACACCTCGACGGCCCTGAAAGGACTTCATTCGACTCTATGTAAACTGGAAAACACATCCTGAGGCTGCATTTATTGTAGCTGGGGTTTTTAACAAGGCTAATCTGAAAACAAGGCTCCCTAAATTTTATCAGCATATCGAATGCATGACCCGGGCTGGCAAAATTCTGGATCATTACTATTCTAACTTCCGAAACGCATACAAAGCCCTCCCTCGCCCTCCTTTCGGCAAATCTGACCACGACTCCATTTTGTTGCTCCCAGCCTATAGACAGAAACTAAAACAGAAAACGATAATGCTCAGGTCTGTTCAACGCTGGTCCAACCAATCTGATTCCACGCTTCAAGATAACTTAGATCACGTGGACTGGGATATGTTCCGGATAGCATCAGACAACAACATTGATGTATACGCTGATTCGGTGAGTGAGTTTATCAGCAAGTGCATCGGTGATGTTGTACCCACGGTGACTATTAAAACCTTCCCCAACCAGAAACCGTGGATTGATGGCAGCATTCGCGCAAAACTGAAAGCGCGAACCACTGCTTTTAATCATGGCAAGGCGACCGGAAACATGACCGAATACAAACAGTGTAGCTATTCCCTTCCGCAAGGCAATCAAACAAGCTAAGCGTCAGTATAGAGACAAAGTAGAGTCGCAATTCAACGGCTCAGACACGAGACGTATGTGGCAGGGTCTACAGTCAATCACGGATTACAAAAAAGAAAACCAGCCCCGTTGCGGACACTGATGTCTTGCTCCCAGACAAGCAAAACAACTTCTTTGCTCGCTTTGAGGACAATACAGTGCCACTGACACGGCCCGCTACCAAAACCTGCGGGCTCTCCTTCACCGCAGCCAACGTGAGTAAAACATTTAAACGTGTTAACCCCCAGACGGCATCCCTAACCGTGTCCTCAGAGCATGCGCAGACTATCTGGCTGGTGTGTTTACGGACATATTCAATCAATCTGTATCCCAGTCTGCTGTACCCACATGTTTCAAGAGGGCCAACATTGTTCTTGTTCCCAAGAAAGCTAAGGTAACTGAGCTAAACGACTATCGCCCCCGTAGCACTCACTTCCGTCATCATGAAGTGCTTTGAGAGACTAGTCAAGGATCACATGACCTCCACCCTACCTGACATCCTAGACCCACACCAATTGCTTACCGCCCCAATAGGTCCACAGACGACGCAATCGCAATCACACTGTACACTGTCCTAACCCATCTGGACAAGAGGAATACCTATGTAAGAATGCTGTTCATCGATTACAGCTCAGCATTTAACACCATAGTACCCTCCAAACTCGTCATTAAGCTTGAGACCCAGGGTCTCGACCCTGCCCTGTGCAACTGGGTCCTGGACTTTCTGACGGGCTGCCCCCAGGTGGTGAGGGTAGGAAATCTCCACCCCGCTGATCCTCAACACTGGGTCCCCACAAGGGTGCGTTCTCAGCCCTCTCCTGTACTCCCTGTTCACCAATGACTGCGTGGCCATGCACGCCTCCAACTCAATCATCAAGTTTGCAGACAACACTACAGTGGTAGGCTTGATTGCCAACAACGACGAGACGGCCTACAGGGAGGAGGTGAGGGCCCTCGGAGTGTGGTGTCAGGAAAATAACCTCTCACTCAACGTCAACAAAACAAAGGAGATGATCGTGGAGCACCCTCCTATCCACATCGACGGGACAGTAGTGGAGAAAGTGGAAAGTTTTAGGTTCCTCGGCGTACATATCACAGACAAACTGAAAAGGTCCACCCACACAGACAGCATGGTGAAGAAGGCGCAACAGCGCCTCTTCAACCTCAGGAGGCTGAAGAAATTTGGCTTGTCACCAAAAACACTCACAAACCTTTACAGATGCACAATCGAGAGCATCCTGTCGGGCTGTATCACCGCCTGGTACGACAACTGCTCCGCCCACAACCGTAAGGCTCTCCAGAGGGTAGTGAGGTCTGCACAACGCATCACCGGGGGCAAACTACCTGCCCTCCAGGACACCTACACCACCCGATGTCACAGGAAGGCCAAAAAGATCATCAAGGACAACAACCACCCGAGCCACTGCCTGTTCACCCCGCTATCATCCAGAAGGCGAGGTCAGTACAGGTGCATCAAAGCTGGAACCGAGAGAATGAAAAACAGCTTCTATCTCAAGGCCATCAGACTGTTAAACAGCCATCACTAACATTGAGTGCCTGCTGCCAACATACTGACTCAAATCTCTAGCCACTTTAATAATAAAAAATTGGTTGTAATAAATGCCATGCAAAAGTATTCATCCCCCTTGGTGTTTTTCCTATTTTGTTGCATTAGAACCTGTAATTCAAATTGCTTTTTATTTGGATTTCATGTAATGGACATACACAAAAGAGTGTGAAATTACTTGTTTCAAAAAAGTAAAATAATTAAAAGTGCGAAAGTGGTTCGTGCATATATATTCACCCCCTTTGTTACAGTTTGAAGCCCCTAAATAAAATCTGGTGCAACCAATTACCTTCAGAAGTCACATAATTAGTTAAACAAAGTCCACTTGTGTGCAATCTAAGTGCCACTTGTGTGCAATCTAAGTGTCACATGATCTCAGTATATAGTCACCTGTTCTGAAAGGCCCCAGAGTCTGCAACACCACTAAGCAAGGGGCACCATGAAGACCAAGGAGCACTCCAAACAGGTCAGGGACAAAGTTGTGGAGAAGTACAGATCAGGGTTGGGTTATAAAAATATATCAGAAACTTTGAACATCCATGGAGCACCATTAAATGAAAGAATATGGCACCACAATAAACCTGCCAAGAGAGGGCCGCCCACCAAAACTTATGGACCAGGCAAGGAGGGCATTAATCAGAAAGGTAACAAAGAGTCCCATGATAACCCTGAAGGAGCTGCAAAACTCCACAGCGGAGATTAGAGTATCTGTCCATAGGACCACTTTAAGCCGTACACTCTACAGAGCTGGGCTTTACGGAAGAGTGGCCAGAAAAAAAGCCACTGCTTAAAGAAAGAAAATAAGCAAACACGTTTGATGTTCGCCAAAAGGCATGTGGGAGACTCCCCAAGCTCTGTTCAGATGAGACAAAAATATAGCTTTTTGACCATCAAGGAAAATGCTATTTCTGGTGCAAACCCAACACCTCTCATCATCCCGAGAACACCATCCCCACAGTGAAGCATGGTGGTGGCAGCATCATGCTGTGGGGATGTTTTTCATCGTCAGGGACTGGGAAATTGATCAGAATTTAAGGAATGATGGATGGCGCTAAATACGGGGATATTCTTTAGGGAATTTGAGACTGGGACGGAGGTTCACCTTCCAGCAGGACATTGACCCTAAGCATACTGCTAAAGCAACACTTGAGTGGTTTAAGGGGAAACATTTAAATGTCTTGGAATGGCCTAGTCAAAGCCCAGACCTCAATCCAATTGAGAATCTGTGGTATGACTTAAAGTTTGCTGTACAGGGGAACCCATCCAACTTGAAGGAGCTGGAGCAGTTTTGCCTTGAAGAATGGGCAAAAATCCCAGTGGCTAGATGTGCCAAGCTTATACAGACATAACCCAAAGAGACTTGCAGCTGTAATTGTTGCAAAATGGGGCTCTACAAAGTATTGCCTTTGGGGGGGTGAATAGTTATGCATGCTCAAGTTTAATGTTTTCTTGTCTTATTTCTTGTTTGTTACTCATAAAAAATATTTGGCATCTTCAAAGTGGTAGGCATGTTGTGTAAATCAAATGATAAAACCCCCCCAAAAATCTATTTTAATTCTAGGTTGTAAGGCAACAAAACAAAAATGCCAAGGGGGGTGAATACTTTCACAAGCCACTGTATACAGCCTGATAATACCAGTAATGGTGTAGACCTAAATCAACATGTTGTTTGTGCAACGGTATCTTCTAAATCAGGTATTCCCAAACTGGTGTACGCGTAGGGGTAAGTGCAATGCCGTCGGGGGTACGCCAAATAAAAATGTGATTCACATGTTCTTTTGTTTTTTTAAATGTTTCTTCACATTTTCAAACAGTCCATTTATATTTTCCAAAGGGGCTATACATTTGGATGAGTTTTTTCTCGACCTGAGTAGCCTCGTTTCACTGGCAAAAATACAATTAAACCATCTAGTGTTCAGTGAAATAACAACACAATATCAAATACAGGTAACCTAGTCAAATAATTAACATCCAATCACATTAACCGTTACCCTCTCGCGGGAATTCCACTAACGGTCACCAAACGTTGATAAATGGTATAAAAAAAAAGTAAGGCCCACGTCGATAGAGACGCATATCATCTCTACTGGTAGTACTGCTACTACCAGCAGTACTACACCTGCACCTGTCGACGATACAAGTTGTTCTGCTTCCACGAGCAAATCCAATGCTAGCATCAGTAATTCTACATTTGTTGTTAGCCCAGCTAGCATGGACACTGACATTTGTGATTATGATGCAGCCGAAGAGCTACTGCCCCCTTACCCGGGAAAGCACCGAACAACAGACAGGGATGTTGGACCATCGAAGAGGCACAAATATGATGAGAACTACATTGATTTGGGGTTCACTTATATTGGGAGTAGTGCCTTTCCTCAGCCACAGTGTGTTATATGTGCAAAAGTATTCTCACAACTCGATGAAACCTTCTCTTGCGCAGACATTTTAGAAACAAAACATGCCAATTTGAAAAATAAGCCACGGGAGTTTTTTGAGCGAGAATTAAAACGACTTTCGAGTAGTAAGACATTGATAAGAACAGATACCATTGATAAGAAGGGGCTAGAAGTGTCTTATATGGTCAGCTACTGAGTGGCTAGGACAGGCAAGCCCCATACTATTGTGGAGGACTTAATTCTTCCTGCTGCTGCGGATATGGCTGGGACAATGCTGGGGGAAAATACCTCAAAAAACGATGTCTTCATCAAACAACACTGTTTCACAATGCATCAGTGACATGGCTGGAGATTTTTTGAAACAATTACTGCTTCGCAAATAAGCCAGAGAATTATATGCTTTACAGCTGGATAAGTCAACAGACGTGGCGGGCCTGGCACAACTCCTGGTATATGTCCGTTACGTTTTTGGGGGGTCAATTAAGGAAGACATCCTCTTCTGCAAACCAATGGAAACCAGGACAAAAAGAAAGGATATTTTTAAAGTACTTGACAGCTTTGTGACATCAAATGGACTTTGGTGGTCAAGATGTGTTGGTATCTGTACTGATGGCGCAAAAGCCATGACAGGGAAACATAGTGGGGTGTTAACGCAAGCAGTTCTCCCGACGACACTTGGGTACACTTGAGCATCCACGGAGAGGCTTTTGCTGCCAAGGGAATGCCTGACAGCTTGAAAGATGTTTTGGACACTACAGTGAAAATGGTTAACTTTGTTAAAGCAAGGCCCCTGAACTCTTGTGTATTTTCTGCACTATCTAATGATATGGGCAGTGACCATGTAACACTTTTACAACATACAGAAGTGTGCTGGTTATCAAGGGGCAAAGTATTGACACGTTTTTTTTAAATTGAGAGACGAGCTTAAAGTTTTCTTTACTGACCATAATTTTCAGTTGTCTGACCGCTTGCATGATGATGAGTTTCTCACACAACTTGCATATCTGGGTGATGTTTTTTCCTCGCCTGAATTATCTGAATCTAGGATTACAGGGACTCTCCGCAACTATATTCAACGTGCGGGACAAGATTGAGGCTATGATTAAGAAGTTGGAGCTCATCTCTGTCTGCATTAACATGGACAACACACAGGTCTTTCCATCATTGTATGATTCTTTGTGTGCAAAATGAACTCAAGCTTACGGACAATGTCAAATGTGATAACGCGAAGCACCTGAGTGAGTTGGGTGAGCAATTACGCAGGTACTGTCCCGAAACTGATGACACAAACAACTGCATTCGTTATCCCTTTCATGCCCTGCCTCCAGTCCACTTACCGATATCTGAACAAGAGAGCCTCATCAAAATTGCAACAAGCGGTTCTGTGAAAATTGAATTTAAATCAGAAGCCACTGCCAGATTTCTGGATTGAGTTGCGCTCAGAGTATCCTGCCTTGGCAAATCGCGCTGTTAAGACACTGATGCCCTTTGCAACCACATACCTATGTGAGAGTGGATTCTCGGCCCTCACTAGCAAGAAAACTAAATACAGGCACAGACTGTGTGTGGAAAATTATTTAAGACAGAGACTCTCTCCAATACAACCCAACATTGCAGAGTTATGTGCATCCCTTCAAGCACACCCTTCTCATTAACCTGTGGTGAGTTATTCACAATTTTTGATTAACAAATAAGGTTTTATATGTATTAAATAAAGAGCAAAATTATTGATTATTATTATTATCTGTGCCCTGGTCCTATAAAAGCTCTTTGTCACTTCCCACGAGGCGGGTTGTGACAAAACCTCACATTCATTCTTATGTTTAATAAATGTATTGTATAGTGTGTGTGTGTGTGGCAGGTTTACAATGATGGCAAAAAACAACATTTGAGAATGCGCTGACCCTGGTGCTAGAGGGGGTACTCAGCTGGAAGTTTAATTTTTGAAGGGGTATGGGACTATAGAAAGTTTGGGAACCACTGCTCTAAATCAAAGAGGAATACACGAAGCAAGAATATCTTAGCTACATGAAGTAGCTAAGAGAGAACATTCAATGTAGCCATATATTACAGGGTCCCCTGGGAAACACTTTGGTTCCTACCCTGTCACAATAACTCCTCCCTGGCGTTTTCATTCGTTGTCATTTCAAACAACACTCTATTCACCATTATATTCTAACTATACAATTAGACTAATCATTCTATTTCCATTATTCCAACAGTGTTTTTCTCTAAATCGCAAGTCAAATAGAATTGAACAGTATAAAACAATCAGAATGGAGAAATACCCATTGAAATCATGGTGACTGGATGTTTTGCCACCCTAGGGTCATGCACTACTCATAAAGAACATGTTGAAACTTTATTACTCAAAAACATAAAATACCGTCAAATACCGTCAATTTCTTTTTTTTAAAATACTGTGATATGATATTTTGGCCATATCGCCCAGCCCTTGCCGATGACAAGCATACCCATAACATGATACTGCCACCATCATGCTTGAAAATATGAAGAGTGGTACTCAGTGATGTGTTGGATTTGCCCCAAACATAACACTTTGTATTCAGGACATAAAGTTAATTTCTTTGACACATTTTTTGCAGTTTTACTTTAGTGCTTTATTGCAAACAGGATGCATGTTTTTGAATATGTTTTATTCTGTACATGCTTTGTTATTTTCACTCTGTAATTGAGGTTAGTATTGTGGAGTAGGTACAATGTTGTTGATCCTGCTGATGTACTGCTCGACTGAGGGACCTTACACATAATGATGGGGTACAGAGATGAGGTAGTATTAAAAAAATCATGTTAAACACTAGTACTATGTCCATGTAACTTATATGACACATTTTTACTCCTGAACTTATTTAGGCTTGACATAACAAAGGGGTTGTATACTAACTGACTCAAGACATTTTAGCTTTTCATTTTTTATTAATTTGTTAATTTATTAAAAACATAATTCCACTTTGATATAATGAGATATTGAGTGTAGGCCAGTGACACCAAATCTAAATGTAATCCATTTTCAATTCAGCTGTAACACAACAAAATGTGGAAAAAGTAAAGGGGTGTGAATACTTTCTGAAGGCACTGTAGATATGTATAGCGGAAAGGTGACTAGGCATCAGAATATATGATAAACAGAGTAGCAACAATGTAAATTATAATTGTATGTGAGTGTGTGTCTAGAGAGACAGTATACTGTTAATGTGAGTGAATGTTACAGTATGTGTGTGTTGGAGTGTCAGTGTGCGTGAGTGTGTGGAAGCTGTGAGTGCATCGAGGCCATGCAAAATAAAAATTAAATACAAGGGTTAACTCAGACTATGGTATATAATGATGTCTATAGGAATTACCTACAGTTGAAGTCGGACGTTTACATACACCTTAGCCAAATACATATAAACTCAGTCTTTCACAATTCCTGACATTTAATCCTAGTAAAAATTCCCTGTCTTAGGTCAGTTAGGATCATCACTATATTTTAAGAATGTGAAATGTCAGAATAATAATAGAGAATGATTTATTTCAGCTTTCATTTCTTTCATCACATTCCCAGTGGGTCAGAAGTTCACATGCACTCAATTAGTATTTGGTAGCATTGCCTTTAAATTGTGTAACTTGGGTCAAACATTTCGGGTAGCCTTCCACAAGCTTCCCACAATAAGTTGGGTGAATTTTGGCCCATACCTCCTGACAGAGCTGATGTAACCGAGTCAGGTTTGTAGGCCTCCTTGCTCGCACATGCTTTTTCAGTTCTGCCCACAAATTATCTATAGGCTTGAGGTCAGGGCTTTGTGATGGCCACTCCAATACCTTGACTATGTTGTCCTTAAGCCATTTTGCTACAACTTTGGAAGTATGCTTGGGGTCATTGTCCATTTGGAAGACCCATTTGCGACCAAGATTTAAATTCCTGACTGATGTCTTGAGATGTTGCTTCAATATAGCCACATCATTTCCCTTCTCATTAAGCCATCTATTTAGTGAAGTGCACCATCCCTCCTGCAGAAAAGCACCCCCACAACATGATGCTGCCACCCCCGTGCTTCACGGTTGGGATGGTGTTCTTCGGCTTGTAAGCGTCCCCCTTTTTCCTCCAAACATAACGATGGTCATTATGGCCAAACAGTTCTATTTTTGTTTCATCAGACCAGAGGACATTTCTCCAAAAAGTACAATCTTTGCCCCTATGTGCAGTTGCAAACCGTAGTCTGGCTTTTTTATGATGGATTTGGAGCAGTGGCTTCTTCCTTGCTGAGCGACCTTTCAGGTTATGTCGATATAGGACTCGTTTTACTGTGGATATAGATACTTTTGTACCGGTTTCCTCCAGCATCTTCACAAGGTCCTTTGCTGGTGTTCTGGGATTGATTTGCACTTTTTGCACCAAAGTACGTTCATCTCTAGGAGACAGAACGCGTCTCCTTCCTGAGCGGTATGACTGCTGCGTGGTCCCATGATGTTTATACTTGCATACTATTGTTTGTACAGATGAACGTGGTACCTTCAGGCGTTTGGAAATTGCTCCCAATGATGAACCAGACTTATGGAGGTCTACAATTTTTTTTCTGAGGTCTTGGCTGATTTCTTTTGATTTTCCCATGATGTCAAGCAAAGAGGCACTGAGTTTGAAGGTAGGCCTTGAAATACATCCACAGGTACACCTCCAATTGACTCAAATTATGTCAATTAGCCTATCAGAAGCTTCTAAAGCCATGACATCATTTTATGGAATTTTCCAAGCTGTTTAAAGGCACAGTCAACTTAGTGTATGTAAACTTCTGACCCACTGGAATTGTGATACAGTGAGTTATACGTGAAATAATCTGTCTGTAAACAATTGTTGGAAAAATGACGTGTCATGCACAAAGTAGATGTCCTAACCAACTTGCCAAAACTATAGTTTGTTAACAAGAAATTTGTGGAGTGGTTGAAAAACAAGTTTTAATGACTCCAACCAAAGTGTATGTAAACTTCCGACTTCAACTGTAGTTACATTTCAAATACTCTTTTCGATGTCGTACTGAGAGTGTCCATAGGTTCAAAGTATCCAATCACACAGAGTCTGTTGGAGACAGACAGGTCGAGTGGGGTGAGCTCCTCTCCTCCATAATGGGAGCCACTCGCCCGCCAAACTGGTAATTCTCACCTCTCATCCTTGCTGAAGTGAATATGTTCACTAAACTCTACTCAGCTTGACTAGATTCCTGGTTTCCTACTGGACTGTTCACGCAAACCGTGAGGTTAACGCTGCGAAACATAGGACTTCAGCTCCTGTCAATATTTGAGTACCGACCGAAAGGTTTTCGCTTTGAAAATAATTCATTTTCTAATCTTCAGTCTCCATCTAGCTAGCTCCACATGGCCAGCTATCGAGGTTCGGTTAGCCCTCGCCGTTAGGTTTCGGCTGACTAGGTTAGCACACGCCTTGACCAACATGGTGCTAGTTACAGTGCACCTTAGCAAGGGTAGCTGATAGCTTGCTAACGCATCACTATCTTCACGGTTGTAGCTGTAAAGCTTCTACTAATTAGCTATGTTTAGTTATGCCTAACTAAAGCCCAGAGCTTACATTAGATTTTTGTTCAGTATAAAAACAAATGCAACATGTAAAGTGTTGGTCCCATGTTTCATGATCTGAAATAAAAGATCCCAGAAATTGTCCATATGCACAAAAAGCGTATTTCTCTCAAATGTTGTGCACAAATTTGTTTACATCCCTGTTAGTCAGCATTTGTCCTTTGGCAAGATAATCCATCCACCTGACAGGTGTGGCAATCAAGAAGCAATCAATCTTGTGCTGGGGTCAATAAAAGGCCACTCAAATGTGCAGTTCTGTCAACAAAACACAATGCCACAGATGTCAAGTTGAGGGAGTGTGCAATTGGCATGAGACTGCAGGAATGTCCACCAGAGCTGTTGCCAGAGAATTTAATGTTCATTTCTCTACCATAAGCCACCTCAATATCATTTTAGAGAATATGTCAGTACGTCCAACTGGCCTCACAACCGCAGACCACGTGTTACCACGCCAGCCCAGGACCTCCACATCCGGCTTCTTCACCTACCGGATCGTCTGAGACCAGCCAACCAGACAGCTGATGAAACCGAGGAGTATTTTGATCTGTAATAAAGCCCTTTTGTGGGGAAAAACTTATTCTGATTGGCTGACCTGGCTCCCCAGTGGGTGGGCCTGCCTCCCAAGTGGGTGGGCATATTTCCTGCCAGGCCCACCCATGGCTGTGCCCCTGCTCAGTCATGTGAAATCCATAGATTGTGGGCTAATGTACTTATTTCAATTGAAAGATTTTCTTATATAAACTGTAACTCAGCAAAATCTTTGAAATTGTTGAATGTTGCATTTATATTTTTATTCAGTATTACAACAGGCGTTTTCATCATAGCTCTATTCTACACCATGGCCACTGCTGCCCCATCCCTAGACGAGCCTAGCGCCCAAACCACCACGTTGTGCTTGCGGCACCACGGTTGCGGGGAAGGATTTTCACATTCTATGCATCAATTGTCTGGGAAGAGAACATGCTCAGGAAGCAGTCGATAACCCAGAGTCGTGTAAGCATTGTAAATTGCTCTCTAGAGCAGTTTTGAAACGGAGGCTTAAAACTGAAAAGGAGACTTAAAGAGCTTAAAACAGGTTTAAAACTCTCCGCTATTATAACCCACTCCCTCCCCCTCTCAGCCACCGGCCGAGGTGGAGGCTCAACTCCCCACAGCCAAGCCCAGCTTGATTCCCTACTCTCGCTGTCTGACAACATAGTGTCGGGGGAAGTCGAGCTAGGGCATGACGAAGACAACGACGGGATTAATATCGTGGGTCTTGTCGACTTTGTGACTGACATGGAGGGTGAAGGCCCCGTTTTTCCTCCATCTTAAGCCCTCAAGACTGAGGAACCGTTGATATCCCCTTGGAGTACGAGCTCCTCAACATTTGCAAGCGAGCCGCGGGCAGACTTGATATTACAAGGCCAGCTCTTTTGGGGAGCCAGGACCCCGGAAGAGACCTATATGATGGGAAAAGACTCCCATCCCGCATAGCTACTGCTTCCTGCGGTCCCAGACTGTCTCAAAGAGTGTAGGAGCTCATGGGATAAGCCCCCCTTACCAGCAATATCCTGGCTAGTGGTTTTCCGAGCATGGACATGCACAATATGGAAGAATCTGGGTGTTGCAACCCTCTCCTGGAGGAGCCGTCACTGGCGGACCACCTCCACCCCACATGCAGTGCTGCTAGCACTACTGGCACTTCCCTCCCTGGAAAGACAGAGCGCTTTTCTGCCTCCATTTTTCATAAGACGTACTAAGCTTTGGCCTTATCAATCAGAGCACCTAACGTGTTGGCTTACCAGGCATAGTTACTGGAGGATGTGGGGAAGCAACTGAATCAACTGGACCCTGAATCAGGATGCTTGGGATGAGATCTGTATAATTACGGATCTAAACCTCCAGGCCTCCCATAATGCCATCTGTCTGGTCGCACCATGAGCCTGGCGGTGGTGGAAGAAAGGGCACTTTGGCTAAGCTTGTCCAGCTTAACAGACAAATGGAAAGTGGAGCTCCTGGATGTCCCTGTGACACCCAAAGAGTTGTTCGGCCCCGCTGTCGCCGCCATGCGGCAGAAGTGTGTGTAAGAAAGAAGTCGAAGCCCGTGGCAGCCCGTTGGTCACTGCAACTCGCCCTAGCCTCACAGCAAGGAGGGTGCAACAAGCTGGCTTTGGGGGCCCAAGACCCCCGGCGACTCAGCAGACTACACTCTTAGAAAAAAAGGGTTATGCGTCTGTCCCCATAGGAGAACCGTTTTTGGTTCCAGGTAGAACCCTTTTTGGAACCCTCTGTGGAAAGAATTCTACATGGAACCCAAAAGGGTTCTACCTGAAACCAAAAGGGGTTCTTAAAAGGGGTTCTCCTATGGGGACAGCCAAATAACATTTTTTGGTACTAGATAGCACCTGCTAAGAGGCAAACCTGTAGTTAAACAGTCCTTTGCTGCGGCTGAAGCAGTCCCTCCTCCTCTCTGCCTCGCACAATGGGGAGGCACATCTGCATTGTGGGGGAAATATTTCCTGTGTAGCAGTGCTTTTTCAGGTCTTTGCTCACATGGCAAAATGGGGGATGTGCACTCTTAACCCCAAGCGCCAACCCCCTCCAGCTGTCCCCTTGGCACCTTCTCAGGTTTTGAGCCAGGACGAAACTCAACATGTCCGTTCTCCCTCTGGTCTTTTGACTTACGGAGCTGGATGACAGATTGCCATTTGTCATATCCATGGCTCCCACTCTAGGTGGGTAAGGCAGGGAAGAGACCTGACACAATTCCCTGTTTTCATATGATAAACAGGAAAACAGGTTTCTGGGGTTCACTTCAGATATCTTCTCTGGATCTTTTGGGGGTAATCTTATGGCAACTTAGCTCTATTAATAGAAAAATTGAAAACAGTCAATACAGAATTCCATTATTCATACTTTGCTGGGAAACAGCTATCTCAAGTCTACCACACTCTGGCATTTTTTCCTTGTCCCATTCTTACCTGCACTTGGTTCAGTCGGACACTTGTAAGCTGCTGAGGATATTTTTGCTCGTCAGCCCTTTCCTCCGGGATAGGGCTAAGACAGACCAGACACATAGGATTAGGACATCTGGGTTACCAGCATGTTTCCTTCTTCCTTTAAGCTACACCTATTGGCGCCTTATTTAATTCCGTTGGCCACTCTCATGCAAAATCCCTGCTCAGTGACATGGCATAGCCATACCCATTGCCATCTGCTAGGGACGCAGTCCAAGGGGTTTAGGCATGTATTGAAATAAATATTATGCCCATATGCATTATGAGGATGTCCCAGCAATGGGACACTCTCTGCCCTGTGCCACCCTGTGATGTTATCACGCCCTGGGGTGTGCATGACACGCACGTACTAGCACTTCAAACCTGTTCCTGAGAGCTCGCCCTCCGCATCAATCCAGACTGACTCAAAAGACAGACTGTTAGAAAGCAACAACCCTATGAGGGTTTTGGAGAACCCCGTCCCTATATGGTGGTTATACCCCACTATGGGTGGAAGCACCAGCACATCCTCTCAAGAGTAATGCCTTAAGCTTTCCCCTCTCCTAGGCCTGACACCCTCCACTCTAACTGAGCGAGGTAACAGTCTTATCCCTCATCTTCGAGCCCCTCTATGACCAAGGTCTTTACCGACTGGATGTGACTGCACCTTTTTTGGGGGATAGTCCCTCACGTTCACAACCTCTGAGAGGTGATGCTATTGGTGCATAGTCCTCTCACTGTCAACTGCGTTTATTTTCAGCAAACTTAACATGTGTAAATATTTGTATGAACATAACAAGATTCAACAATTGAGACATAAACTGAACAATTTCCACAGACATGTGACTAACATAAATTGAATAATGTGTCCCTGAACAAAGGGGGGATCAAAATCAAAAGTAACAATCAGCATCTGGTGTGGCCACCAGCTGCATTAAGTACTGCAGTGCATCCCCTCCTCATGGACTGCACCAGATTTGTCAGTTCTTGCTGTGAGATGTTACCCCACTCTTCCACCAAGGCACCTGCAAGTTCCCTGACATTTCTGGGGGGAATGGCCCTAGCCCTCACCCTCCGATCCAACAGGTCCCAGACGTGCTCAATGGGATTGAGATCCGGGCTCTTCTCTGGCCATGGCAGAACACTGACATTCCTGTCTTGCAGGAAATCACGCACAGAACGAGCAGTATGGCTGGTGGCATTGTCATGCTGGAGGGTCATGTCAGGGTGAGCCTGCAGGAAGGGTACCACATGAGGGAGGAGGATGTCTTCCTTGTAACGCACAGCGTTGAGATTGCCCGCAATGACAACAAGCTCAGTCCGATGATGCTGTGACACACCGCCCCAGACCATGACGGACCCTCCACCTCCAAATCGATCCCGCTCCAGAGTACAGGCCTCGGTGTAAGACTCAATCATTCGATGATAAACGGGGAATCCCACCATCACCCCTGGCGAGACAAAACCGCGACTCATCAGTGAAGAGCACTTTTTGCCAGTCCTGTCTGGTCCAGCGACGGTGGGTTTGTGCCCATAGGCAACGTTGTTGCCGGTGACGTCTGGTGAGGACCTGCCTTACAACAGGCCTACAAGCCCTCAGTCCAGCCTCTCTCAGCCTATTGCGGACAGTCTGAGCACTGATGGAGGGATTGTGCGTTCCTGGTATAACTCGGGCAGTTGTTGTTGCCATCCTGTACCTGTCCTGCAGGTGTGATGTTTGGATGTACTGATCCTCTGCAGGTGTTGTTACACGTGGTCTGCCACTGCGAGGACGATCAGCTGTCTGTCCTGTCTCCCTGTAGCGCTGTCTTAGGCGTCTCACATTACGGACATTGCAATTTATTGCCTTTGCCACATCTGCAGTCCTCATGCCTCCTTGCAGCATACCTAAGGCACGTTCACGCAGATGAGCAGGGACCCTTGGCATCTTTCTTTTGGTGTTTTTCAGAGTCAGTAGAAAGGCTTCTTTAGTGTCCTAAGTTTTCATAACTGTGACCTTAATTGCCTACCGTCTGTAAGCTGTTAGTGTCTTAGCGACCGTTCCACAGGTGCATGTACATTAATTGTTCATGGTTCATTGAACAAGCATGGGAAACAGGGTTTAAACCCTTTACAATGAAGATCTGTGAAGTTTTTGGGATTTTTACGAATTATCTTTGAAAGACAGGGTCCTGAAAAAGGGACGTTTCTTTTGTTGCTGAGTTTATGTACAAGAGCTAGCAATAGCTATACCACAATGCAGTTGTGAGAATACTAGGCATTCAATATTATACTACAACATCGGTCTAACTGAATATGAATGTTGTGTTTGCTAAATGCTCCAGGCAGGTTCCAGAGTGTTCTTCAGCTGGTGAACCTCGTCTTGTTGGATAATGGAAGCTGATGTTGCAGACTTTGATGCTGTGGCGATGTTGGCAGGGATGTTGGGTTTGGGGAGCTGTGACTCTGGCTCCCTGTAGACAACATTCTAAGTCGTTATGCAATCCGCAGACAGGTGGACAAGCCTCTCCCTGAAGTGGTGGGTTCTGGGCTCATACACTTTCTTCACCACCCACTGCTTCGACCTCTTGCAGAAGATGTGTTTGTACTGCAAGTCTCCTGGAAAGACATAAATACTGATGAGGATGTGTAAAACAAAGACTGATCATGAGGATATGTAACCATACAAGAAACCATGTTAATCTGTAAATGGCAGAAGAAATGTGGCATGCCGCCCCGTGTCCTCTCCAAATACTACCGCTGCACCATCGAGAGCGTCCTGACCGTCTGCATCACGGCCTGGTACGGGAATTGCTCCGTCCACGACCGTAAGGCCCTCCAGCGGGTGGTGAAGACGGCCCAGTACATCACTGGGACCGTGCTTTCACCCATCCAGGACATCTACTCGAAACGGTGCTTGAGGAAGTCTCGCAGCATCATCAAGGACCCCACACATAGCAGACACAAGCTGTTCTCTCCCTTACCGTCAGGCAGATGGTATCGGAGAATGAGGTCTGATAGAAACTCTCTGAGCCTGTTGGTATCTACGAGACTGCTGAACACTTGAACTGGACTGACCACCTGCTTTGATTCTCTGCACCTTAGTACACATCACAACTGCTGCTACCAAACACTTATTATACTGCTCAATTTATTCACTTGCCCCCCTCCTCCAATAAACACGTAAATATTGTACTATAAATTGTGCTGTCCTGTATTATACTTATGCTAAAAATTGTATTATATTCTACTGCCATTTACTTTGTTTGTATTCTTATATTTTACAATTTCTCATTGTTGTTGCATTACCTTGAAGGAACCTGCAAGAAAACATTTTGTTGGATGATGTATACCATGTGTATCCCATACATATGACAAATAAAACTTGAACCAAAAAAGGATACAGTAGACTGGTACAGTATGTGTTCTGTTACACTCAGAGTCAATAATGGGGCATTGAGATGGAATGTTAGCAAAGATGTGAAAAGTTTGATGGGGGCTTGACTTGTAGACAGTCCAGTTGTGTATTGTTGTATATAAGTGCCTACAGTTCTGCTGTTGAGTAGACAAGCACTGCCAACAATAGAGTAAATAGGCTAGAAGAGCATACGAACAGCCCCTCTCCCCCATGCCAAAGAATCTGTAGGACACACAGTAGTCAGTGATTAGCCAACATTTTACAAATGTGTCCCCCATCAATACACATTCAAACAAGGTACTATATCCACCCCCCTCATGTCAATAGATTAACCTTCACTCACACACACACAAGTCAGTCACCCACACTATCCCCTCCTTACTAATACCTCTGCTTTTTTCCAATGTAGACTTCAAGCCTTGTATGAACAATCAACTAAGCCTCCACTACACAGAGAACTACAGTAGAAGTTGTAGCCTACTTGTAAACACAGCAGCTATGACAACAAGACGCGGACCATGTATATGCCTAGCTCCAGTTTATTTATTTACTCATCATGGAGTCATGGAAAAATTTAGCAAAGGTAACTTACACTAGTTCCTGGTGCTGAGCTTTTGATGCCGCTGCAGATGTTGATGGGATCGAACACATTAGTCCCGTTAGCCTCTGCGGTACTGGTAGTCGGTTAGCCATCTACGATCCGGTAGGCTGTAGCTAACGTAACCTAATGTAGCTAATGTTAGCTTGCCAAGTTACAAATCACTTTGCCAGATAGCAGCTAGCTAATTACATTACTTTGGAATGTCTAGCCAGCGTATTATGAAAGCTAGCTAGTTCGATTTTGGTTTAGATAAACAAACGTAGTTAGCTAGTTAGCTAGGTAAAGTTAGCTACGTTATCTCAGCTCGACTTATTTTCTGCTGTGCTGATGTTGGCTGATCGGATACCTTTCCTCTTTGAAGTGAAGGGGGAAATCAATGGAATAGCATCACTTTAAACGTTCGATGTCCTGGCAACATCATCAGTTGAGACGTCAGGTCCATTTCGACATCCTCCGGCTGAAAGTGCTGGCTACAAACACAGACATTTAGATATTTCTCCACGGGAGTATTCAACTGGATCCACCTCTACTGAAATCGCTAAGAATTCTGGATATTGTGGTTTGCTTACAACCAAGAAATGTAGATGGCCGTTTCTACCAATGAGATGCAGAAACGCTCAAACCTGCGTGTAGTGAGGAAATTCTCGATGTCCGTGACACATATAATATGTTAATAACATATTAATGAACATACACCGTGTAATAGAGCAGCAGAGAAATTTCTCTTTAAGGATGTCTAGCATGCATTGTTGCTGTATAGAGCGTAACATGGTACATGTAGGAAACTTGGCTGAACAATTTGCTGTTTTATCAGGAGAGAGTGGTGTGGTCAGGTGGATGTTCTGGACCAAACACAAATGACTAAACTCCAATTAATGACCAAACTCCAAGGGATCTACTTAAACTCCCACAAAATTAACACAGCCAGTAAGATATGTATATAGTCAGTTACAGTCCTCCATCCACAGAGAGAGAATACTACAGTTATTCAATCATTGAAATAATGGCGAATATGGAGAATAGACTTAAAGTGCTGTAGTATGTACAAGGTCAGGTCTGGAAATGAGTGACAGCATGGTTTAGTTCAGTTTTTTAAGATCCCCATTAACTTCTGCACATGCAGCAGCTACTCTTCCATGCACCAGCATGGTTGTCATGGCAAGGGGCTTGCCTATCCTGTGACATTCCCTGAGTAACCATAGTACCCTATTGCCTTAGGGTGTTACTTTATGATTGATGAGTTGTATTGGTTGAATATGTCAGAGGAGAAGAGTTGTTCAAGGCTTTATTTTCCTAGATTGATTCATAACCACAGTGATGCAAAGGTGTTTACTTTGAATCCAGTGCCAAAGTCTTTGTGTGTGTGACTGTGTGTGTTTGAGGTGATTGTGTGTATGCGTATCTCGGTTTGTATGTAAGGGGCCAAGTGTGTGTGTGTGTGTGTGAGCATGCGTGCCTGCATGAGGGTTTCATGTCTGTAAGCATGTGAATGTATGTATGAATGTGATTGTCCATGACAGAGCATGTAATATGAATAGTAGTCTATATCCCTATGTGTATAGAAGTGTGTGGGTGTATCCTGACATTTCCATGTGTTCCTTAAACTGAATGAAAGCTGATATTTTCCACAGTGCTCACTGACAGTGCTCTGTGTTGGCTGCAGTCAGACCTGCTCCAAGCAGCACGCATCTGTAACCCGTTAACAGGTCTCCCATGTTCAGGAGAGTAGACTGCCAGAGAGGAGGAGGAGGAATACACCCCCTGTCTGCAGGCATGTTCAGAGTTGACACAAAAATACACAAACCCACACAGCTGAGTCTCAGCTATGTCTCTCTCCCCTCCCTGCTCTCCAGAGATAGGTCCACTGCCACCCCCGGTATGGATGTTCAGTCAGTGGCAGTATGGATATTCTAACGCAGTGTTTCCCAACTCCAGGCCACGAGTACCCCCAACAGTACACATTTGTGTTGTCGCCTCGAGGACTGGAGTTGGGAAACACTGTTCTAATGTATGTAAACTCTTATTTAAAATGTTATATTGGTGTGGAAGGTCTAGACTAGGTCCCTTTCTTCCTCTGCTTTCTGCTTGCTTGGTTTATGTGTACAGGGTGATTTAGGGAGATACTTCTCTACTGATGAGTGTGTAGGAGACAAAGGAGAGGAGGAGTTGAGAAAGAGAGCTCTCTGGTTTGTGGTCAGTTCACCTTCCTTCGCTTGGCTAGGGTTATCCACGTCTGCCTTAAGCCAGGGCTAGTCTTGTGGAGGATGGGGGAGAAGAAGAGAAGGACAGGGGGGGAGAAGAAGAAGAAGGAAAAGTAACAGGATGGGGGAGAATGACGGGGTGGAGAGGAGAGCCTAAAGTAGGTGGAAGAGAAGATTTGGAGGAGAATAAGGTGAACAACTAGAGGAAAAAAAGGTGCTTGGTAAAATAGAAGATTATGCAATCAAATGATCAGTGCTCTGAGTCATTATCCCATCGATCAGATCCAAAAGTCTAAGATCATCCAAAACAATGTTGTCCAAAACATGTATATTTCTCACTTCCCTCTGTCTCTCTCTCTCTCCTTTGCTGACTTTGCTCTCATTCTTTTACTTTGTTTTCTATATTTTATTGGAAGCTCCAGTGTGAAATAAACTAACTAACGAATTAAAGCAAATACACTATATATATATATATATATATATATATATATATACAGTGGGGAAAAAAAGTATTTAGTCAGCCACCAATTGTGCAAGTTCTCTCACTTAAAAAGATGAGAGAGGCCTGTAATTTTCATCATAGGTACACTTCAACTATGACAGACAAAATGAGGAAAAAAAATCCAGAAAATCACA
Organism: Brachymystax lenok tsinlingensis; assembly: GCA_030435695.1. NCBI lineage: Eukaryota > Metazoa > Chordata > Actinopteri > Salmoniformes > Salmonidae > Brachymystax > Brachymystax lenok. Next base: position 14,419,752 of record CM059796.1, read on the forward strand.
TTGTAGGATTTTTTATGAATTTATTTGCAAATGATGGTGGAAAATAAGTATTTGGTCAATAACAAAAGTTTATCTCAATACTTTGTTATATACCCTTTGTTGGCAATGACAGAGGTCAAACGTTTTCTGTAAGTCTTCACAAGGTTTTCACACACTGTTGCTGGTATTTTGGCCCATTCCTCCATGCAGATCTCCTCTAGAGCAGTGATGTTTTGGGGCTGTCGCTGGGCAACACGGACTTTCAAAGATTTTCTATGGGGTTGAGATCTGGAGACTGGCTAGGCCACTCCAGGACCTTGAAATGCTTCTTCTGAAGCCACTCCTTCGTTGCCCAGGCGGTGTGTTTGGGATCATTGTCATGCTGAAAGACCCAGCCACGTTTCATCTTCAATGCCCTTGCTGATGGAAGGAGGTTTTCACTCAAAATCTCACGATACATGGCCCCATTCATTCTTTCCTTTACACGGATCAGTCGTCCTGGTCCCTTTGCAGAAAAACAGCCCCAAAGCATGATGTTTCCACCCCCATGCTTCACAGTAGGTATGGTGTTCTTTGGATGCAACTCAGCATTCTTTGTCCTCCAAACACGACGAGTTGAGTTTTTACCAAAATGTTCTATTTTGGTTTCATCTGACATTCTCTCAATCCTCATCTGGATCATCCAAATGCTCTCTAGCAAACTTTAGACGGGCCTGAACATGTACTGGCTTAAGCAGGGGGACACGTCTGGCACTGCAGGATTTGAGTCCCTGGCGGCGTAGTGTGTTACTGATGGTAGGCTTTGTTACTTTGGTCCCAGCTCTCTGCAGGTCATTCACTAGGTCCCCCCGTGTGGTTCTGGGATTTTTGCTCACCGTTCTTGTGATCATTTTGACCCCACAGGGTGAGATCTTGCGTGGAGCCCCAGATCGAGGAAGATTATCAGTGGTCTTGTATGTCTTCCATTTCCTAATAATTGCTCCCACAGTTGATTTCTTCAACAGTTGATTTCTGCTTACCTATTGCAGATTCAGTCTTCCCAACCTGGTGCAGGTCTACAATTTTGTTTCTGGTGTCCTTTGACAGCTCTTTGGTCTTGGCCATAGTGGAGTTTGGAGTGTGACTGTTTGAGGTTGTGGACAGGTGTCTTTTATACTGATAACAAGTTCAAACAGGTGCCATTAATACAGGTAATGAGTGGAGGACAGAGGAGCCTCTTAAAGAAGAAGTTACAGGTCTGTGAGAGCCAGAAATCTTGCTTGTTTGTATGTGACCAAATACTTATTTTCCACCATAATTTGCAAATAAATTCATTAAAAATCCTACAATGTGATTTTCTGGATTTTTTTTCCTCATTTTGTCTGTCATAGTTGAAGTGTACCTATGATGAAAATTACAGGCCTCTCTCATCTTTTTAAGTGAGAGAACTTGCACAATTGGTGGCTGACTAAATACTTTTTTTCCCCACTGTATATATACATAAAAAGTATATGGACACCCATTCAAATTAGTGGATTTGGCTATTTCAGCCACACCTGTTGCTGACAGATGTATAAAAGTGAGCACACAGCCATGCAATCTACATAGACAAACACTGGCAGTAGAATGGCCTCACTGAAGAGCTCAGTGACTTTCAACGTGGCACCGTCATAAGATGCCAACTTTCAAACAAGTCAGTTCGGCAAATTTCTGCCCTGCTAGAGCTGCTCTGGTCAACTGTAAGTGCTGTTATTGTTAGGTGGAAACGTCTAGGAGCAACAACGGCTCAACCGCAAAGTGGTAGGCCACACAAGCTCACAGAATGGGACCGCCCGAAGTGCTGAAGCGCATAGCTTTTGTCCTCAGTTGCAACACTCGCTACCGAGTTCCAAACTGCCTCTGGAAGCAACGTCAGCACAATAACTGTTTGTCGGGAGATTCATGAAATTGGTTTCCATGGCCGAGGTTATTATACAGTCGTCTTTTTCATATTTAACCTTTATTTAACTAGGCAAGTCAGTTAAGAACAAATTCTTATTTACAATGACGGCCTACCAAAAGGCAAAAGGCCTCCTGCGTGGACGGGGGCATAGGATTAAAAATAAAAAATAAATACAATATAAATATAGGACAAAACACACATCACAACAAGACAACACTACATAAAGAGAGACCTAAGACAACAACATAGCAAGAGAGCAACACATGACAACACAGCATGGTAGCAACACAACATGGTAGCAGCACAAAACATGGTACAAACATTATTGGGCACATTCAACAGCAAAGGTCAAGAAGGTAGAGACAACAATACATCACACAAAGCAGCCACAACTGTCCATTATTGAGTCTTTGAATGAAAAGATTGAGATAAAACTGTCCAGTTTGAGTGTTTGTTGCAGCTCGTTCTAGCTGCAGGAGGAATAATGGTCTGGGGCTGTTTTTCATGGTTCGGACTAGGCCCCTTAGTTCCAAGGAAGGGAAATCTTAATGCTACAGCATACAATGATATTCTAGACGATTCTGTCCTTCCAACGTTGTGGCAACAGTTTAGGGATGGCTATTTCCTGTTTCAGCATGACAAGGCCCCCATGCACAAAGCGAAGTCCAAACAGAAATGGTTTGTCAAGATCGGTGTGGAAGAACTTTACTGGCCTGCACAGAGCCCTGACCTCAACCCCATCAAACACCTTTGGGATGAATTGGAACGCCAACCGCAAACTAGGCCTAATCGCCCAACATCAGTGCCTGACCTCACTACTGCACTTATCCTCGCAGCAATCTTACAACATCTAGTGGAAAGTCTTCCAAGAAGAGTGGAGGCTGTTATAGCAGCAAAGGAAGGGACCAACTCCATATTAATGCCCATGACTTTGGAATGAGATGTTCGACAATCAGGTGTCCACATACTTTTGGTCATGTAGTGTACCTCAAAAGGGTTTGAGAAGTTAAGAACCCATTCCTGACACACGTTGTCTTAAAGCGTTTCTCATGAAGACCCTTACGTGTGTGTGTCAGCGATGAGACAGAGAGAAAGCGAGAGCAAGAGAGAAACTTGGAAGCTCATCTCTGAAGCCGCCTCCACACATTGAAAACAGCCAAGACGTCGTCAACAGTTTTGATTAATTATATGGACTTTAGTTTACGAGCACACTATTAGTGTTTACGGAATTGTTTTCACTGAGGAGTTCATATTGTTCTGCTCCAAGACACTCACAAATATTTAGAGATCTCATGGCCTTTGTGTTAGTTGCTGTCTTGCAAATATGTTGAATGTTCATAATCATATGGTTTCCTGTTCAGAGAAGATAGGCTTGGTTCCCTCTTACCTCACAGACACAACACAAAGGATATTAGTGGTCCAACACAAAGGATTGAATGAGAGCATTATCAACCTTAAGTCAGACAGACTGACTATGTGTTTGTGGGGTGTTGAGCCATGGGTGCATGGAACCATTCAGGGTTTGGATTACTCATTGTACGTTAACTAATATGGGGTGGAATAGGGTGACATGGTTTGTTATGGGTGGACCCAGCACTCATGGGTACACCGGTAATTCAGAAACTGAGACCAGGACTTAAGAAACTGTTTGCGCTCACTGCTCCAGTCCTCTACAGTAGAGGGGAGACTCCTTATTTCCTACCCAGCTGAAATAGGCCCTAAATATCACCGAGCACCAGCCAGTAATCCAAACCCTGATTCAGGTTCCCCATTTCTTACATAACGATGCACTATGAAAAACCAATTGGTGCAATGAACAGCTGGTGAACGTCAGAGAGCATATTTCAGCCCTTTGGTTCATAGAGAGAGAGCAGGTCAAAGTCGTTTATTTCAATATTAATTAGATTCACACAGAGGGGAAATATGGATATAATATGTTCAATGCCAGCCCAATGACAGCAGGATTGCATAGTAGTTCCAAAGCTGGTCCTGGTAAATGCATGTTATTTGGACTTGTAGATTATGATCAACAGCTGTGGTATTGGACTTCATAAATGTATTTTCTAAAAGATCTTAGGCCAGTGACATGGGTTAGGGCTGGATTGGTACTGTAGTGTCACAATAATCATATTTTGGTCATTTGTGAATTAGCTGACCACTGTACTATGTGAGGCCACAAATAATACATTTTTTTCAATCTCTCTCAGATGAATTGACATACTGTAATCTAAAAGAGTAACCATGACTTCACATCATTAAAGACTGAATATGACAGTGATGTTGGACATTTACAGTCATCCTGCAGTTGATAAAAAGGGATATAAAAATAAGAATGGAAATGTAAACCGGGATTAAATGATCGATAGAGTGGAGGGAATGTGATGACTTCATGTTTAAAAGGAACTCCAAGCAGATTTGGGGGATAAATTACAGGTTCCATTTTGGCATAAATGTTTTTACAGAAAGAAATGATGGATTTCCCTTCAGTTTTGGACAGAGAGAGAGAGAACGTAAAAGAGATCCTGCATCTCCAGTTGTTTATGTGTTTACCAATTTGGCAGAGATGCTGCAGTTTGGTAAACACATAAACAGAGAGCGAAAGGAGGAGGACGGGGAGGAGAGGCAGAAAAGGAGGAAAACAGTAGAGTGTTGGAATGATTTACCCCTGTCCTGATATTTCAGTATGTGGGGTCAACAGTGCCAACTCTCTCCCACAGTCTGAGATTACACTGTGTTTTCCACTGCACTGTTTTCCTCCCCCTTTGTCTCTCTGTGGTATACTTGATGACAGTGTTGGCCTTACAGAGAATCCCTTTTCACCACACCTTGTGCATAGGAAAGTCAGAAGAGAAAGAACTAGTAAACACTGGTAATTAAGCAGCACACACCGTCGGTATTATCTAGGAGTTTGCCTTCTTTTCTTTGTTCTACCACTAATAACTTGAGGTGATAACTGATCTGACTTGGATAGGTGAAATCATTATGGTAGAAAACCTGATTTAACCCATCTCTGATTCAAAGGATGCATATCTTTAAAGTGATGTTCCAGAACTTTTGTATAATTTCAGCCAGTAGTTTTGAAAGTGGTGCTCACAAGCTAAAATGGGTCCCTGTTTTTTTGTGTACTACATCATCCATTTCATATATGTTATGTCCTGTTTGTTTGTTGCAATTCGTATGATATGCTAATAATCCAATCTTTGTATATCTCCTCTGAGGGTGTTTAATTCTGAATAAGAGGTGTGGGTTGTCAGTGTGGTTCTGATTAATTAAAAAAACGACATTCAATCAATGCTAACACACAGAGAGTATCAGCTCCTTGCAAGATGCCGCATAGTTGTTATTCCACGTTTTAGAAGGCAGGCAACTGTTAGGATTTCACAACTAGCTACGTTTGAGCTTTTCAACTAGACTCTAGAGCAGTAACAACTGGTTGTACATCATAATGTACGATGTTGACCTGAGATGTCTATTTAAACAGTCAGACACTGATATGAACCACCAGACTCCTGCTTTTACTATAGTAGCTGATGTTGAGTAACACTTCAAACAAACATTCTATACTCAATGTGTACACGATCAAGAAAATGACTGCTGGACGAAGTCCAGTTTTTCTCTGGCCCTTGACTAGTTTCCATTAGTTTAAGAGGTGATTATGCACAACATTTATTATTGGAAAATGGGAATTCACAAGAAATTCACAGCAGTTCTAGAGTAGTATTTCATAGAGGAAAATGACATGTGTGTGTATGTGTACGTACTCAACAGACTCATGCTCTGTACTATTGTTCTCTTTCATCTCTACAACACATACACATCAAATCTAATCTACAGTTGAAGTCGGAAGTTTACATACACATCAAATCTAATCTACAGTTGAAGTCGGACGTTTACATACACCTTAGCCAAATACATTTAAACTCGTTTTTTTCTCACAATTCCTGACATTTAATCCTAGTAAAAGGTCAGTTAGGATCACCACTTTATTTTAAGAATGTGAAATGTCAGAATAATAGTCGAGAGAATGACTTATTTCAGCTTTTATTTCTTTCATCACATTCCCAGTGGGTCAGAAGTTTACATACACTCAATTAGTATTTGGTAGCATTGCCTTTAAATTGTGTAACTTGGGTCAAACGTTTCGTGTAGCCTTCCACAAGCTTACCACAATAAGTTAGGTGAATTTTGGCCCATTCCTCCTGACAGAGCTGGTGTAACTGAGTAAGGTTTGTAGGCCTCCTTGCTTGCACACGCTTTTTCAGTTCTGCCCACAAATATTCTATAGGATGAGGTCAGGGCTTTGTGATGGCCACTCCAATACCTTGACTTTGTTGTCCTTAAGCCATTTTGCCACAACTTTGGAAGTATGCTTGGGGTCATTGTCCATTTGGAAGACTCATTTGTGACCAAGCTTTAACTTCCTGACTGATGTCTTGAGATGTTGCTTCAATATATCCACATCATTTCCCTACCTCATGATGCCATCTGTTTTGTGAAGTACACCAGTCCCTCCTGCAGCAAAGCACCCTCACAACATGATGCTGCCACCCCAGTGCTTCACGGTTGGGATGGTGTTCTTCGGCTTGCAAGCCTCCCCCTTTTTCCTCCAAACATAACGATGGTCATTATGGCCAAACAGTTCTATTTTTGTTTAATCAGACCAGAGCACATTTCTCCATGTGCAGTTGCAAACCGTAGTCTGGCTTTTTTATGGCGGTTTTGGAGCAGTGGTTTCTTCCTTGTTGAGCGGCCTTTTAGGTTATGTCGATATAGGACTCGTTTTACTGTGGATATAGATTATTTTGTACCTGTTTCCTCCAGCATCTTCACAAGGTCCTTTGCTGGTGTTCTGGGATTGATTTGCACTTTTCGCACCAAAGTACGTTCATCTCTAGGAGACAGAACACGTCTCCTTCCTGAGCGGTATGACGGCTGCGTGGTCCCATGGTGTTTATACTTGCGTACTATTGTTTATAAAGATGAACATGGTACCTTCTGGAGTTTGGAAATTGCTCCCAAGGATGAACCAGACTTGTGGAGGTCTACAATTTTCTTTCTGATGTCTTGGCTGATCTCTTCTGATTTTCAAGCAAAGAGACACTGAGTTTGAAGGTAGGCCTTGAAATACATCCACAGGTACACCTCCAATTGACTCAAATTATGTCAATTAGCCTATCAGAAGCTTCTAAAGCCATGACATCATTTTCTGGAACTTTCCAAGCTGTTTAAAGGCACAGTCAACTTAGTGTATGTAAACTTCTGACCCACTGGAATTGTGATACAGTGAGTTATAAGTGAAATAATCTGTCTGTAAACAATTGTTGGAAAAATTACTTCTGTCATGCACAAAGTAGATGTCCTAACAGACTTGCCAAAACTATAGTTTGTTAACAAGAAATGTGTGGAGTGGTTGAAAAACGAGTTTTAATGACTCCAAGCTAAGTGCATGTGAACTTCCGACTTCAACTGTACCAAAACAAAGTCTCTCTCTCTCTCTCTCTCTCTCTCTCTCTCTCTCTCTCTCTCTCTCTCTCTCTCTCTCTCTCTCTCTCTCTCTCTCTCTCTCTCTCTCTCATAACCCTGTGCTCTCTCTCTAGACACACATGCCACTATTAATACAACTGATACAATAAGGGCCACAATGAAAAATGATGTGTGTGTGTGTGTATGGGAGGTTGTGTGTTTTCTCCCCAGATGTTTCTAGGTTATAACTGTGTTTTCTATGGCTCAATCTCATTCCTACAAGGATGACTTACCCTCTATTTGAAGTCTGTAATACAGCCAAATGCTTGGAATATATTTTCTGTATTTTATTTATTTACTTTTATATTTTGTCCTTCAGCAAAGGTTATTTTGACCGAATGCAGACTGAAGTTAAGCATGTCTAAACCCTTATACTTTGTCTCTCTCAGTATGTGTGCATGCATACTCTCCCCACTCCTTTATTCTTGTGAATAAATAGATTTGAGTTTGGAGTGGGTTGTGTTTTCCCTGGACAGTAAACAGCTCTAGGATCTTACATAACATCATTAAGCACTTGTCTATTGTAGCAACCACATGGATTTACTCACTGAGACGTTTAACAATTTACAAATCACTCAGTTTATTTTCCTTTCTGATCATATACTGTACCAATACACACCAACCCAGCTGTTTCATATACTGTACCAATACACACTAACCCAGCTGTTTCATATACTGTACCAATACACACTAACCCAGCTGTTTAATATACTGTACCAATACACACTAACCCAGCTGTTTCATATACTGTACCAATACACACCAACCCAGGTGTTTCATATACTGTACCAATACACACTAACCCAGCTGTTTCATATACTGTACCAATACACACCAACCCAGCTGTTTCATATACTGTACCAATACACACAAACCCAGCTGTTTCATATACTGCACCAATACACACAAACCCAGCTGTTTCATATACTGCACCAATACACACTAACCCAGCTGTTTCATATACTGTACCAATACACACAAACCCAGCTGTTTCATATACTGTACCAATACACACTAACCCAGCTGTTTCATATACTGTACCAATACACACCAACCCAGGTGTTTCATATACTGTACCAATACACACTAACCCAGCTGTTTCATATACTGTACCAATACACACCAACCCAGCTGTTTCATATACTGTACCAATACACACAAACCCAGCTGTTTCATATACTGCACCAATACACACTAACCCAGCTGTTTCATATACTGTACCAATACACACAAACCCAGCTGTTTCATATACTGTACCAATACACACAAACCCAGCTGTTTCATATACTGTACCAATACACACTAACCCAGCTGTTTCATATACTGTACCAATACACACCAACCCAGCTGTTTCATATACTGCATCAATACACACTAACCCAGCTGTTTCATATACTGTACCAATACACACTAACCCAGCTGTTTCATATACTGCACCAATACACACAAACCCAGCTGTTTCATATACTGTACCAATACACACTAACCCAGCTATTTCATATACTGTACCAATACACACTAACCCAGCTGTTTCATATACTGCACCAATACACACTAACCCAGCTGTTTCATATACTGCACCAATACACACTAACCCAGCTGTTTCATATACTGTACCAATACACACCGATGTTTCAAAGACATTTAACACAGAACCAACATTGGCAAGGTAGTCAGTATATTTGAAGAAACCTTAATTTTTATTTGCATACATTTTTGTGTTGATTACTGATGAATATTTTGTTATTCTGAAATAGCATTACACGTTTTGATTTCACCACTTACTGTATGTCCAAAGCGGTTGTGTTCATTGGCATGAATGTTGAGTCAATCATGGTTTTAGCAATCATAATTACGGTAATGATGGCGGTAAGACCTAGTTGATTATGCATGCACAGTGATGAGAATGTACTACTGTGGGTTAAACATGACAAAGCTGGAATTAATATGAATGGGTTCAGACAATGAAGTAGCAAGGGTTTATGAATAAACACATACTGTAGGTTTCCCATTAAACAAGGGTACACACGGTAGATGTCTTCTTGAAGGGTTTACACTCCAAATCACTAGTTAGGCTACAGGGAAAATGTAGAATGTTTGTATTGAACTCATCAAGACAGTGTTTATGATGTTAGACCCTTGTATGGTGGGGTTAGTGGAGTTGGACAGGGTGTGTGTGGTGGGATTCAGGCTGATAATGAGATTGAATTCGTTTATAGTCATTTTGGTGGATAGGTCTGGTCCCTAGGGGGCTAGTGATAACAACACTATATTGCCTGTGTCAATGAGATGAGTCATCTACAGGACCTGTCATGCTCCTCTTCTCACTCTCTCACACTTATTTGTTGTGCTGCTGATCCTCTTCTCATCTCTCTGGTTCCTTCTTTCTCTTTTCATCTATCAACGTGCTCAGTGTTTTAGTAGTCAGATTTCTGATGTAGCCTTGAGCTGTTGATGACCAGCTGGTAAATGCTAACACAGGGGCATTTTTAGATTTAATAGTCTATATCTGGTCTTGATTAACTTTCCACAACATCACTTACCTCTCTAAATAAGGATGATTATTCATACTTTGAGACTATACACACATCTGGGATTAACTGACATACATTATAGAGGTGAGGTGTGTGGGAGAGGGGTGTTTACATTACAAATGATGTTGCTCAAGTCATAGGGTGTGCAAGATACTTAACAGGACAGGTTGGAGGGTACAATTATACCATCATATTAAATGGGCTCTAGGCAATTGGCATGGGCACATGTAAAACATGCTCACACATTCATTTTATAAGTCTATTTTATTGCGTTATTTCTGTTTTATGATTTGTCACGTCACTCGTAACCTCAACTCACCCCGGGGAAAATTAAAACATTATACAGTGAGGGAAAAAAGTATTTGATCCCCTGCTGATTTTGTACGTTTACCCACTGACAAAGAAATTATCAGTCTGTAATTTTAATGGTAGGTTTATTAGAACAGTGAGAGACAGAATAACAACAAAAAAATCAAACGGCCTTTGCCGGACGTCGGAGCAGACGCTTCATACTAGCCCCGGCCTGCTAACTTTAAACGCTGTGTCTCCCGCTTGCTTGCGTAGTAATGACTACCCAGCGGCTTCCCTGTTCCATCTATTGCTGTTCACTGACCCTATGATCACTTGGCTACATAGCTGATGCCTGCTAGACTGTTCATTAATCACGGTACACCAGATACCTCCTTTGTCCCACCTCCCACACATGCGGTGACCTCACGAAGCATAACTAGTGCATCCAGAGATGCAACCTCTCTATCATCACTCAATGCCTGGGTTTACCTCCACTGTACCCGCACCCCACCATACCCCTGTCTGTACATTATGCCCTGAATCTATTCTACCATGCCCAGAAATCTGCCCCTTTTATTCTCTGTCCCCAACGCACTAGACGACCAGTTTTGAAAGTCTTTAGCCGTACCCTCATCCTACTCCTCCTCTGTTCCTCGGGTGATGTGGAGGCCCTGCGTGTCCCCAGACACTCTCATTTGTTGACTTCTGTAACCGAAAAAGCCTTGGTTTCATGCATGTTAACATCAGAAGCCTCCTCCCTAAGTTTGTTTTACTCACTGCTTTAGCACACTCCACCAATCCTTGCCGTGTCTGAATCCTGGTTTAGGAAGGCCACCAAAAATTCTGAGATTTCCATCCCTAATTACAACATTTTCCGTCAAGATAGAACTGCCAAATGGGGAGGAGTTGCAATCTACTGCAGACATAGCCTGCAAAGTTCTGTCATACTTTCCAGGTCTATGCCCAAACAGTTCGAGCTTCTAATTAAAAAAATGTATCTCTCCAGAAATAAGTCTCTCACTGTTGCCACCTGTTATAGACCCCCCTCAGCTCCCAGCTGTGCTCTGGACACCATATGTGAATTGATTGCACCCCATCTATCTTCAAAGTTCATTCTGTTAGGTGACCTAAACTGGGATATGCTTAACACCCCGGCAGTCCTACAATCTAAGCTAGATGCCCTCAATCTCACACAAATCATCAAGGAACCCACCAGGTACAACCCTAAATCCGTAAACATGGGCACCCTCATAGATATTATCCTGACCAACTTGCCCTCCAAATACACCTCTGCTGTTTTCAATCAGGATCTCAGCGATCACTGCCTCATTGCCTGCATCCGCTATGGGTCCGTGTTCAAACGACCTGCCCTCATCACTGTCAAACGCTCCCTAAAACACTTCTGCGAGCAGACCTTTCTAATCGACCTGGCCCTGGTATCCTGGAAGGATATTGACCTCATCCTGTCAGTCGAGGATGCCTGGTCGTTCTTTAAAAGTAATTTCCTCACCATCTTAAATAAGCATGCCCCTTTCAAAAAATGTAGAACTAAGAACAGATAGCCCTTGGTTCACTCCAGACCTGACTGCCCTCGACCAGCACAAAACCATCCTTTGGCGGACTGCACTAGCATCGAATAGTCCCCGTGATATCCAACTTTTCAGGGAAGTCAGGAACCAATACACGCAGTCAAAGGGAAAGCAAAGGCAAGCTATTTCAAACAGGAATTTGCATCCTGTAGCTCTAACTCCCAAAAGTTCTGGGACACTGTAAAGTCCATGGAGAATAAGAGCACCTCCTCCCAGCTGCCCACTGCACTGAGGCTAGGTAACACTGTCACCACCGAGAAATCCACGATAATCGAGAATTTCAATAAGCATTTCTCTACGGCTGGCCATGCTTTCCTCCTGGCTACCCCAACCCTGGCCAACAGCTCCGCACCCTCCACAGCTACTTGCCCAAGCCTCCCCAGCTTCTCCTTCACCCAAATCCAGATAGCAGATGTCCTGAAAGAGCTGCAAAACCTGGACCCGTACAAATCAGCTGGGCTAGACAATCTGGACCCTCTCTTTCTAAAATTATTGCCGCCATTGTTGCAACCCCAATTACCAGTCTGTTCAACCTCTCTTTCTTATCGTCCGAGATCCCTAAAGATTGGAAAGCTGCTGCGGTCATCCCCCTCTTAATAGGGGGTGACACTCTAGACCCAAACTGTTATAGACCTATATCCATCCTGCCCTACCTTTCTAAAGTCTTCGAAAGCCAAGTTAATAAACAGATCACTGACCATTTCGAATCCCACCGTACCTTCTCTGCTGTGCAATCCAGTTTCCGAGCTGGTCACGGGTGCACCACAGCCACGCTCAAGGTACTAAACGACATCATAACCGCCATCGATAAAAGACAGTACTGTGCAGCCGTCTTCATTGACCTGGCCAGGGCTTTCGACTCTGTCAATCACCGTATTCTTATCAGCAGACTCAACAGCCTTGGTTTCTCAAATGACTGCCTCGCCTGGTTCACCAACTACTTCTCAGACAGAGTTCAGTGTGTCAAATCGGAGGGCCTGTTGTCCGGACCTCTGGAAGTCTCTATGGGGATACCACAGGGTTCAATTCTCGGGCCGACTCTTTTCTCTGTATATATCAACGATGTCGCTCTTGCTGCTGGTGATTCTCTGATCCACCTCTACGCAGGCGACACCATTCTGTATACATCTGGCCCTTCTTTGGTCACTGTGTTAACAAACCTCCAAACAAGCTTCAATGCCATACAACACTCCTTCCGTGGCCTCCAACTGCTCTTAAACGCTAGTAAAACTAAATACATGCTTTTCAACCGTTCGCTACCCGCACTCACCCGCCCGACTAGCATCACTACTCTGGACGGTTCTGACTTAGAATATGTGGACAACTACAAATACCTAGGTGTCTGGCTAGACTGTAAGCTCTCCTTCCAGACTCATATTAAACATCTCCAATCCAAAATTAAATATAGAATCGGCTTCCTATTTCGCAACAAAGCCTCCTTCACTCACGCCGCTAAACATACCCTTGTAAAACTGACTATCCTACCGATCCTCGACTTCGGTGATGTCATTTACAAAATTGCCCCCAACACTCTACTCAGCAAACTGGATGCAGTCTATCACAGTGCCCACCTTTTTGTCACCAAAGCCCCATATACCACCCACCACTGCGACCTGTATGCTCTAGTCGGCTGGCCCTCGCTACATATTCTTCGCCAGACCCAAGATATATCTCACTGGTCACCCCCAAAGCCAACACCCCCTTTGGCCGCCTTTCCTTACAGTTCTCTGCTGCCAATGACTGGAACGAATTGCAAAAATTGCTGAAGCTGGAGACTTATATTTCCATCACTAACTTTAAACATCAACTATCTGAGCAGCTAACCGATTGCTGCTGCTGTACATAGCCCATCTGTAAATAGCCCATCCAATCTACCTACCTCATCCCCATATTGTTTTAATTTATGCTCTTTTGCATACCAGTACTTGTACTTGCACATCATCATCTGCACAACTATCACCCCAGTGTTAATTTGCTAAATTGTAATTACCTCGCTAATATGGCCTATATATTGCCTTACCTCCTCACGCCATTTGCACACACTGTATATAGACTTTCTTTTTTCTATTGTGTTATTGACTGTACGCTTGTTTATTCCATGTGTAACTCTGTGTTGTTGTTTGTGTCGCACTGCTTTGCTTTATCTTGGCCAAGTCGCAGTTGTAAATGAGAACTTGGTCTCAACTAGCCTACCTGGTTAAATAAAGGTTAAATAACTAAGAATTTAAAAAAATTATGTTCTTCAAGAATCAATGGGTACATATAATTCATTTCTTACAAGTCATACAACTATAAGGTACCGTTCTGCCATCTGCTGGACTGAACAGCGCCAGGTCCATCAACTAGAGACTTTCTATCAACTAGAGACTCTATATCAATGGATATATCAATGCCTCCTATCCAAGGAGTCTCCCTCTTAGCTGACACTAGGTGGCAGTCTTTACACAGTTACAATGGCCCCAGCTGTCATTCACTGCATCTCAGCAAAGGGAGGATGGGACATAATGCTTGAGTCCTTTCGAGTCCTCTCCAGTCAAATGGTAAGTAAGTTCTATTCTGCTGGTTGTCAAACACAGCGTTTTTGATTTAAACAAAAGTTCAAACACAAATGAGAATCAGAATGTCAGAGACACTAGAGAACTAGAGAAGTTATTTCTCCCATATCTGGTGGTAATTGATTGATTTCAGATATTCTTTAGTCTATAAGCAGTAGAAACAAAAACTGCTCTCCACACCCATTTCAGTAATGGGGCTGGAGAAATGTAACCACTCTCAAAGGGGCTATATAATTTTTGTTTACATTTACTCTATTTACAAATATTGAAGTAAAACAAGCTTACATTTTGGGGTTCTGAGGGTTTATATCACCCATCTTTCTGTAGCCTGGAGTATTGAAAAGAATACAACATTAGTGTCACGTTTGTAAAGCAGTTCTGTTGTTATGGTTCTACGTTTGGTGTCGACAAGATTACTGGACTTGATACTTATACTACCTGTCAACCCCTTATTCACCTCCTACAGGGATTTCTCCCTGGTAACACCAACACTACAGAAACATACTGTGGGGTTAAATCAACATACAGTATCTGGCGTTTCCCACGGTATACGATCCTTCAGGGGCATCCCTGTAGGACCTCTATCCAATCTTAACCTCTTAGCGCGCCGATCCCTTTAGCGGGATCGTTTTCAGAGCAAACATAACGCGCCAAATTCAAAATACATATTCGTAATACATATTCGTAATATTTAACTTCGATATACAAGTGTTGCATAGTGTTGCATAGCCATCAAAAAGCTCTGCTTCTTGGCAATATCACTGCGTTGTCAGATTTTAAAAAGGCTTTACGGCGAAAGCACTACATTTGATTGTTTGAGGCTAGTACCTCACATATTTTCCACATTAGCATAAATTCATATCCAGCTCGGTTCTCAAAATATCCATATCACAGCTAATATAAATCGCTTACCTTTCAAATAACTTCTTCTGAGGTCTTCCCAAGTGTCCAAACAAGATAATCCATGGTTCTTTGTTAGAAAAAGTAAATAATTATATCCATAAATATCCGTTGTTTTTGGCACGTTACGTTCAGCTACTCCACCAAGCATTGTCAGTCTACTCGCCCGTTTTACAGTGAAGGGATCGCGTTCAAATTATACCTCTCATCTTTTCACAAACAAATCAAATATCATTAATAATGCATCCTTATGTATTCTTTTATGAATAATAGCGATCATATTTTACAAGAACGGTAAGTGAAACGTTAAAAGACGAAAAGAAAGTTGGTCGCGCTAGCATTCACGTTCTCGTGAACGTGCACGTCTGTTTACCTATTTTCCCTACCCGTAGTAATTCTCTCTCTCTAAGGATCTGGTCAGAGCTTTTTCCTCCATACCCTTTCCAGAGACTGTTGACATCTAGTGGAAGCCATAAGTACTGCAACCTCGGTCCTATTCCCCATAGAAAAATATTACATGGGCTTCAAAATGAGAGGAGAGCCAAAGAAAATAAATTCCGACAGAAATTTCTCTGGTTTTTGCCTGCTAAATCTGTTCTGGAATAGCCACAGACTATATCTTAATGGTTTTATAAACTTCAGAGTGTTTCCTATCCAATAGTACTAAATATGTAAATATCCTAGTTTCTGGCCATGAGTGGTAGGCATTTAACTTTGGGCACGTCAGACAGGCGAAAATTCGGAAAATGGGACCCTAGCTGGAAGAGGTTAATCTCACGCTCATAAAATAGATAGATACAGGTGTATTACAGACCATTATATAACGCTGTAGTGTGTACTGTGTTATGTCCATGGCCTATTATCTGGTTCAATGACCATACAGGAAGTAAAATAAAAAAAAACTCTGCTAAGGGTTCTATTAAATTCAAATAAATATTTATAAGAGACATTAGGAAATGCAAATGTTGTCTTCTTGCATGGGAAGAATCCGATTTGGACTCATCCAGAAACTTTTGATTGAAAAGGGCCAGAGCATTTTTATTTTTTCTCTCCAAACAGCCATGATTTAAATCAAATATCCTTCTGTAAACATACTCTAATCTTCTCTCTGCTTATCCTGAGTTTATTTATGTTCCGTTCTGTATCAATCACTGTTCTGATGGTTTTTGGGGGGAGAGAAAATGCTGACAGTGACCATACTTACTAACTCATGTGGTCATTATAAAGTCAGTGAGTCTGAGCCAGCTGGTTTGGAGTCAGGCTCTATAGTTGATGAGACCACGAGCACACTGTCTCTGTCGCATGCACTGAAGGGTGAGTCAGTCAGGCTTGAAGTGGTCATAACTACTATGTTTGAAGTTTTAATGTCACATGCACAAGTACAGTGAAATGCCTTAGTTGCAAGCTCCAAACCCAACAATGCGGTAATCAATATAGCACTAAAAATAACATAGAACAAAAACACACGAGAAATAAAGAAATAAGAAAAACATGAGAAAGTAAGAAGCTATATATAGTCAGTTCCAATACCATATTAACATTGTGAAGGGATACTGGAGTGATAGAGGTACAGTGCCATCAGAAAGTATTCATACCACTTGACATTCTACATTTTGTTGTGTTACAGACAATTCAAAATGGGTTCAATTTATTTTTCTCACCCATCTACACACAAATGTTTTGCAAATGAAAGACAGAAATATCACATTTACACAAGTATTCACACCCCTGGGTCAATCACCTTTGGCAGCGATTACACGTCTCTAAGAGCTTTGCACACCGGGATTGTACAATATTTGCACATATTTTTTTTTATTCTTCAAGCTCTGTCAAGTTGGTTGTTGATCATTGCTAGACAGCCATTTTCAAATCTTGCAATATATTTTCAAGCAGATTTAAGTCAAAACTGTAATTAGGCAACTCAGGAACATTCAACGTGGTTTTGGTAAGCAACTCCAGTGTATATTTGGCCTTGTGTTTCAGGTTATTGTCTTGCTGAAAGGTGAATGTCTCCCAGTGTCTGATGGAAAGCAGACTGAACCAGGTTTTCTCTCCTAGGATTTTGCCTGTGCTTAGCTCTATTCCGTTTCTTTTTATCCTACAAAACTCCTTACTCCTTGCTAGGGCTGGGCGGAATACTGTATTTAACGATATACCGGTATTGATGCACGGACCGGTTTGGGTTTTTACTTTACCTTCTATAACGGTATTTGAATGTTTTGTTAAATGTAAAGCCCCCAAAACGTCTTTTCATCATGTATTTTTAGAGTAACAACGGGTGTAAAATCTATCAAAATAAGGTTATTTTTGGTCAAGGTTGGCTAAAAGTATACCTGTCTCATAGTTTGTGTTAGACACTGAACTAATATGACTTACTTAAATTCTATACAAATAAAGAAATTAAAGCCCACTCTGTCCCCATCCATCCAACACCAACAAAAGGCACAAAAATGGCTGTACGATCTAGCCAAAATACTTTTGGGATGTTATTTTGAGAGAGAGAGAAATGTGAAGACATGCAGGTCATATTATACCATTAGAAAAAAATCTTTATTTAAATTTATTGCTCAAAATTAACCCAATAATTCAGACACATGGAACATCTTAAACAGTATCATCCACAATGGGGCAAACTAAATTCTACTAATGAGCTAAATACGATGGTAAAAAATGAAAAATAATTGGGAATAAAATCTGATAAAAAAGTAAGATTGTCACGATCAGCTAGGAGTGGTGGGTGTGGAGTCAGACGCAGAGAGCACAGTGTAGGGAAAAACGCTCCTCTTTAATTCGGCGTGTGAAATACAATGCCCAATACACGGCAGGCGCACAAACAAACAGGCGCTCAAAAACAGACACGGGCACAAAATGATGACACACACGAACGTCCACCAAAACAGAGAAACAAGCCCGCACAAAAGGAGGCGGGCTTGACCGGCTTAAATAGCCCTAGAATAAAAACACAAAACGGGTGCAAACAATAGAACAATCAACAGAAAGGAAACGAGGATCGGTGGCAGCTAATAGGCCGGTGACGACGACCGCCGAACGCTGCCCGAACAGGCAGAGGAGCCACCGTCGGTGGAAGTCGTGACAGTACCCCCCTCCTGACGCGCGCTCCCGCAGCGCCGACAGCGGCCTCGAGGACGACCCGGAGGGCGAGGCGCAGGGCGATCCGGGTGAAGGCGGTGAAACTCCGCCAGTAGTGACGGATCCAAGATGTCCGTCACCGGTACCCAGCACCTCTCCTCCGGGCCGTACCCCTCCCAGTCCACGAGGTACTGCAGGCCCCTCACCCGGTGCCTAGAGTCCAGAATGGAGCGGACTGTGTACGCCGGGGACCCCTCGATGTCCAAAGGGGGGGGGCTCCGGCACCTCACCTTCCTGCAGGGGAACAGCTACCACCGGCCTGAGGAGAGACACATGAAACGAGGGGTTAATGCGGTAGTAAGATGGAAGCTGTAGCCTATAACACACCTCGTTTATCCTCCTCAGGACTTTAAATGGCCCCACATACTGCGGCCCCAGCTTCCGGCAGGGCAAGCGGAGGGGCAGGTTCTGGGTCGAGAGCCAGACCCGGTCCCCCGGTGCGAACACGGGGGCCTCACTGCGGTGACGGTCAGCGCTCCTCTTCTATAGCCCACCAGCCTGTTTTAATGATTCCTGGACGGCTCTCCAGGTCTCCTTTGAGCGCTGCACCCACTCCTCCACCACAGGAGCTTCAGTCTGGCTCTGATGGAATGGTGCCAGGACCGGCTGGTAGCCCAACACGCACTGGAATGGTGACATGTTGGTAGAGGAGTGACGGAGTGAGTTCTGCGCCACCTCCGCCCATGGGACGTACCTCGCCCACTCCCCGCGGGCCGGTCCTGGCAATACGACCGCAGAAACCTACCAACCTCCTGGTTCACTCTCTCCACCTGCCCATTACTCTCCGGGTGGAAACCTGAGGTCAGGCTGATCGAGACCCCAGACGCTCCATAAACGCCTCCACACTCGGGACGTGAACTGGGGCCCCGATCAGAAACGATGTCCTCAGGCACCCGTAGTGCCGGAAGACGTGGGTAAACAGGGCCTCCGCAGTCTGTAGGGCCGTGGGAGACCGGGCAACGGATGAGACGACAGGACTTAGGGAACCGATCCACAACGACCAGGATCGTGGTGTTCCCTGGGACGGAGGAAGATCCGTGAGGAAATCCACCGACAGGTGAGACCATGGCCGTTGTGGAACGGGAGGGGCTGTAACTTCCCTCTAGGCAGGTGTCTAGGAGCCTTACTCTGAGAGCACACCGAACAGGAGGAGACATAAAACCTTACGTCCTTAGCCAACGTGGGCCACCAGTATTTCCCCCTAAGACCCCGCACTGTCCTCTCAATACCAGGATGACCCGAAGAGGGTAGCACATGAGCCCATCGAATCAATTTGTCTCACGAACACCGAGCGGCACGTACTGGCGACCCGTAGGACACTGAGGAGGCGCAGGTTCCAACCGCCGTGCCCGCTCGATGTCCGCGTCCACCTCCCATACCACCGGTGCCACCAGACACGAAGCAGGAAGTATGGGAGTAGGCTCGATGGACCGCTCCTCGGTGTCATAGAGACGGGACAGCGCGTCGGCCTTAGTATTCTGGGAACCTGGCCTATAGGAGATCTTGAACTGAAAGCGGGTAAAAAAACACGGCCCACCTAGCTGCCCGGATATACTCCAGATTACGGTGGTCAGTCCAGATGAGAAAAGGGTGCTTAGCCCCCTCAAGCCAATGTCTCCACACCTTCAGGGCTTTGACCACAGCTAACAACTCCCGGTCCCCCACGTCATAGTTACGCTCCGCCGGGCCGAGCTTCCTTGAAAAGAAAGCGCAGGGACAGAGTTTCGGTGGCGTGCCCGAGCGCTGTGATAGCACGGCTCCAACACCAGCCTCAGACGCGTCCACCTCCACTATGAACGCCAAAGAGGGGTCCTTCCTCTCGCTCTGGATCTGTTCGCTGTTCCTCTCGCTCTGGATCTGTTTCTTGTCCCTCTTTCTCTGGGCATGCTTGCTCTCTCTCACTTATACAGCTTGCATGTTGATCTCTGCCTTGCATAGAAGCCTCTCTTTCTGCATGACCCTTTAGGATATCATGAACATCATTTATTTATTCCTAACAAAAGTAAGACATACGCTGTCATATGCTGTACAAATTGAACTGAAAGCTTAAAAATCGACATGCTTTTTTTCTCACTAACCTTCATCAGACATGTTCCCCTCAGCCCTGTCAGCCTCCAGCTTCTTTTCCTCATTCTTGTCTGCTGTGATTTGACATGTATTGTTATTAAACTCATATTTACAATAACTCAAGGCTTAATAGGTGATTAATCAGTTTAAGTTTTAATTTGTTTGTTTGAACTGGTAAAATCTTCATTTCTCACCAGATTGGCCTTCGGCAGAGCTGCTCTCTTAAAGAATTTCCGTATATCCATCTAACGTTAGTCGTTAGCTAGCCTACAGTTGACAAATTGAGGATAATACAATGACATTGTGATCAACACTATGTCACCTTTTCTACACATGACCTACTGATAGTTGTTTTGCAATGGCCTACTGAATGAAAGCAACTGAGTATGAAAATATATGTGCATTTGTCTCATTCATAGCCTGGCGCAGATAGCAAAACTACATTAAATATAATGTTAATTAGATATCATCTGTCTCATTTATAGCCTGGCACAGATAGCAAAACTACATTAAATACAACGTTAACTAGATATCATCGCCACATAACTTATGTCGAATTTAAAAGACACCGTTACCGTTAGCTAGCTCGCAACGTCTGTTACACTGTAACTTACAGGTAGCCTCACATAAAAACGTATTGGTTAACAAATCTTTGATTATTACCAAAGTCTATAGTAGTGAATACTCTCTCTCTCTCTGTTCTAACTTACCACAAATTCAATTACAATAACTTGTAATTCACATTGTAGCCTATCTGCATGAATCCGTCCTGTCAGAGCCTTTTCCTGTCAATTTACTGTTAGCTAGCAGTCTCAAGCCACAGCAGTAGCTAACGTTAACCAAAATGTTAGATACAAGTAGACCTAACTGTCACTAGCGCGTGCAGCAGCCTCTGCAGCAGCCTCTGCAGCAGCCTCTGCAGCAGCCTCTGCAGCAGCCTCTGCAGCAGCCTCTGCAGCAGCCTCTGCAGCAGCCTCTGCAGCAGCCTCTGGTTAAAAACATTGACTCTGCAAAAAAGACTGAGGCCACCATGGCATTAGCTATCGCTGAACACTGTTCCATGCTGGCATGTGATCACATTGGAGAAGCATGTAGAGCTGCTTTTTGCACAGAAATAATTAATGGTGTTCTAGCACCACACTTTCTGAAAAGGTTGGTTGCAGATGTGGGTGACCAGCGTTTCAGCCACCTCCTCGATGAGTCCACGGATGTAAGTGTTTCTAAGTACCTGGGGGTTGTGATAAGGTACTTTAGTGACACCAAGCAGACAATTGTATCAACATTTCTGGGGCTTGTTGAGTTGGAGGGAGGAGATGCCAAATCTATAGCCCGTGCTGTTGTGGCTTTCCACGAGAAGTGTTGTCTTAAAAAGAGAAAATCCTGGGGATAGGGACTGACAATGCCTCTGTTATGACGGGGATTAACAATGGGGTCCATAAAGTGCTGAAGGATGAGTATGGCCTCAAATATCTGGTTCTTATTCGCTGTGTGTGCCACTCTCTGCAGCTTGTTGTAAGTCATGCTTCCAATGACACCATCCCCCGTAGTGTGGAGTACTTGGTACGAGAGACTTATAACTGGTTTTCAGTGTCTCCAATGCACAGGGAGGCCTACAAGGCCATATATGAGACCATCAACTGTGGGGAGAAACCTTTACAGATAACCAAGGTGTGTGCCACACGTTGGCTCTCCATTGAACCTGCGGTTTCACGCATTTTGGACCAGTGGGAGGAGCTTAGGCTGCATTTCGCAGTCACCAAGTCCAGTGAACACTGCTACATGGCTGAGGTTTTATACTCCATGTACAGTGATCCTCAAAATATATTGTATCTAACTTTTTTGAAGTCAGTGCTGGGTGAGGTACAGTTGGCCATCAAGGCTTTTGAGGGAGAGCAAGTAGATCCTCTTAAGCTACTTGACAGCTTGGTTAGCCTGATCAAGTCTGTGAGCAGCAGGGTGCTGAATCCACTGGCAAATGTTGATGTACTCAAAGGGCCAATAGATGGATACATCAGTCCCAAACCGTACCTTGGTTACCTTTTTGAGTCAAAGGCAGCTGAGCTCCACCTTGCGCCTGAGGATGAAAACAATGTCCGAAAGCGTTGTGTAGCCTTCACCATCTCCCTCACTAATGAGTTGAGGGTGAGACTGCCGGACAACATCGAAGCATTGCCGTGCATGTCCGTTTTCAAGGTGGAGGAAACTCTAAAGCACAATAAGAGCCCTGGAGAAATAGAAAAAATAGCCAAGCTCCTTGGCTACTCCCCTGCAGAGATAGACAAGATTGTCCAGCAATGGCGTGCCATCCATCTTAGTAAATGGAATGAGACAAAAAACACACTGGGCTTCTGGAGTGAGATTTGGAAGTTATGGGATGCAGCTGATATCAACCCGTTTCAAGAACTTGCCATGGCTGCTGTCTATGTTGTCCTTGCCACACTCGAATGCTGAAGTTGAGAGAATATTCAGCCAGATGAGTGTGGTAGAAAGAAAACTTAGAAATCGGATGTCCTTGCAGACCCTTAACTCCATCCTGTACATTCGATATGGACTGAAGCTGTCTGGTGATGCTTGCTTGAAGCACCAGCTGCCTGATAATGTTTTGCAGCTTTTTGGCAAATCAGCTGCTTACTCATTTAAGTCATCTCCCTCAGTTGCTGAACCTGCCATAGAGAGCCTTGACCAAAATGACTAGTTACCATAATTTTCTCACATTGCCATTGACAGTTTTTTCAATTGTCTCTTTTTGGTCCATTAGATTGTATACAAAAAAATGTAAAAAATGTTATGGTTAAAACTGTTCATGTTTTCCTGTGACTTGTTATAGGCTCCTAAGTGGACCATAATGTTAAAAACCAAACCAAATTAAGAAAACTAAAAAAAAGTAAGTAACTCCGCCAGAGTGTCTCTTTTGGGTCACTTTTGCCGGTCCCATGCCCGGATAAAGGAGGAGGGTTGGAATTGTGACAAAAAAACAAACAAGAATCGACAAAGAAAGTTCATTTGTAGTTCTAAACATATTTAGGGTGTTTTTTACTCCCTTTTTGTCGCTCCCACGGCGTTATTCCTCTCTCCTACGGTGTCCATCACAATTACATGCACATTGCCAATTATGCAAATTAGGTGATGACATCATTTAGCGACTTTTGGGACAGCCAATAGTTACTTTCCTTACTGAGGAGTTGGCAACACTGATTGCGTTCAGTCTGCATGGTCAATGCAGAACATGCAACAACGTTGATGACAATGATGCTGTTTTCACTTTGCTTCTTAATATAAATCCACTAGCAATTTAGAATTACACAATTAGTTTGTTTCTTACATTGCAAACAGCAAGTTTGTCTTTTCTTAGCAAGTTGGGCCTTAATCCTGTTAGCCGCTAATGCTAATCACTAATACTAATCGCTAGCTAGCTAATAAATGTACTGAATCAGACCAAACAATTACAGTACCAGTCAAAGGTTTGGACACACCTTCTCATTCAAGTTTTTATTTGATTTATTTGTACTATTTTCTACATTGTAGAATAATAGTGAAGAGATCAAAACTATGAAATAACACATATGGAATCGTGTAGTAACCAAAAAATTGTTAAAGAAATCTAAATATATTTTAGATTCTTCAAAGTATGCACCATTTGATTTGATGACAGCTTTGCACACTCTTGGCATTCTCTCAACCAGCTTCATGTCTTGAAGGAGTTCCCACATATGTGGAGCACTTGTTGGCTGCTTTTCAGCCTGGAGGTGTGTTGGGTCATTGTCCCGTTGAAAAACAAATGATAGTCCCACTACGCGCAGACCAGATGGGATGGCATATCGCTGCAGAATGCTGTGGTAGCCATGCTGGTTAAGTGTGCCTTGAATTCTAACAGGGTCACCAGCAAAGCACCCACACACTTCCTCCTCCATGCTTCACGGTGGGAACCACGCATGCGGAGATCATCCGTTCACCTACACTGCATCTCACAAAGACGTCAGATCAAAGGACAGATTTCCACCAGTCTAATATCCATTGCTCGTGTTTCTTGGCCCAAGCAAGTCTCTTCTTATTATTGGTGTCCTTTAGTAGTGCTATCCTGCAGCAATTCAAACATGAAGGCCTGAATCACAGTCTCCTCTGCACAGTTGATGTTGACATGTGTCTGCTATTTGAACTCTGTGAAGCATTTATTTGGGCTGCAATCTGAGGTGCAGTTAATTGCCGATTTCTGAGGCTGGTAACTAATGAACTTATCCTCTGCAGCAGAGGTAACTCTGGGTGTTACTTTCCTGTGGCGGTCCTCATGAGAGCCAGTTTCATCATATCGCTTGATGGTTTTTGCGACTGCACTCAAAGAAACTTTAAAAGTTCTTGAAATTTTCAGTATTGACTTACCTTCATATCTTAAAGTAATGATGGACTGTCGTTTCTCTTTGCTTATTTGAGCTGTTCTTGCCATAAATTTGACTTGGTCTTTTACCAAATAGGGCTATCTTCTGTATACCACCCTTACATTGTCACAACACAACTGATTGGCTCAAATGCATTAAGAAGGAAAGAAATTCCACAAAATAACTTTTAACAAGGCACACCTGTTAATTGAAATGCATTCCAGGTGACTACCTCATGGAGCTGGTTGAGAGAATGGCAAGAGTGTGCAAAGCTGTCATCCAGGCAAAGGATGGCTACTTTGAAGAATCTAAAATCAAAAAAATATTTTGATTTGTTTAACACTTTTTCGGTTACTACAAGATTCCATATGTGTTATTTCATAGTTATGATGTCTTCACTATTATTCTACAAAGTAGACAATAGGAAAAATAAAGAAAAAGCCTTGAATGAGTAGGTGTGTCCAAACTTTTGACTGGTACTGTAGCTACAGTGCCTTGCACAAGTATTCATCCCCCTTGGCGTTTTCCTATTTTGTTGCATTACAACCTGTAATTTAAATAGATTTTTATTTGTATTTCATGTAATGGACATACACAAAATAGTCCAAATTGGTGAAGTGAAAAAAATGAAAAGTGGAAAAGTGGTGCGTGCATACGTATTCACTCCCTTTGCTACAGTATGAAGCCCCTAAATAAGAAGAAGAGTGGCCAGAAAAAAAACATTGCTTAAAGAAAAAAAATAAGCAAACACGTTTGCTGTTCGCCAAAAGGCACGTGGGAGACAAACCCTGATAATACCAGTAATGGTGTAGACCTAAATCAACATGTAGTTTGTGCAACAGTATCTTCTAAATCAGGTATTCCCAAACTGGTGTACGCGCCCACGTCCATAGAGAAGCATACCAGCTCTATTGGTAGTACTGCTACTACCAGCAGTACTACACCTGCACCTGTCGACGATACAAGTTGTTCTGCTTCCACGAGCAAATCCAATGCTAGTATTAGTAATTCTACATTTGTTGTTAGCCCAGCTAGCATGGACACTGACATTTGTGAATATGATGCAGCCGAAGAACTACTGCCCCCTTACCCGAGAAAGCACAGAACAACAGACAGGGACGTTGGACCATCGAAGAGGCGCAAATATCATGAGAACTACATTGATTTAGGGTTCACTTATATTGGGAGTAGTGCCTTTCCTCAGCCACAGTGTGTTATTTGTGCAAAAGCATTCTCACAACTCGATGAAACCTTCACTCTTGCACAGACATTTAGAAACAAAACATGCCAATTTGAAAAATAAGCCACAGGACTTTTTTGAGCGAGAATTAAAATGACTTTCGAGTAGTAAGACATGTATAAAAGCAACAGATACCATTAATAAGAAGGGGCTAGAAGGGTCTTATATGGTGAGCTACTGAGTGGCTAGAACAGGCAAGCCTCATACTATTGGGGCGGCAGGGGCGGCAGGTAGCCTAGTGGTTAGAGCGTTGGTCTTGTAACCGGAGGGCTGCAAGTTCAAATCCCCGAGCTGACAAGGTAAAAATCTGTCGTTCTGCCCCTGAACAAGGCAGTTAACCCACTGTTCCCGGGCGCCGAAGACGTGGATGTCGATTAAAGGCAGCCCCGCACCTCTCTGATTCAGAGGGGTTGGGTTAAATGCGGAAGACACATTTCGGTTGAAGGCATTCGGTTGTACAACTGACTAATAATGGTGACTTTGACTTTATTGTGGAGGACTTAATTCTTCCTGCTGCCGCGGATATGGCTGGGACAATGCTGGGGGAAAATGCCCCAAAAAACTATGTCTTCATCAAACAACACTGTTTTACAACGCATCAGTGACATGGCTAGAGATGTTTTGAAACAATTACTACTTCGCATATAAGCCAGTGAATTATATGCGTTACAGTCAACAGACGTGGCGGGCCTGGCACAACTCCTGGTATATGTCCGTTACGTTTATGGGGGGTCAATTAAGGAAGACATCCTCTTCTGCAAACCACTGGAAACCAGGACAACAGGAGAGGATATTTTTAAAGTACTTGACAGGTTTGTGAAATCAAATGAACTTTGGTGGTCAAGATGTGTTGGTATCTGTACTGATGGCGCAAAAGCCATGACAGGGAAACATAGTGGAGTGGTAACGCAAGCAGTTCTCCCGACGACACTTGGGGACACTTCAGCATCCACGGAGAGGCTTTTGCTGCCAAGGGAATGCCTGACAGCTTGAAAGATGTTTTGGACACTACAGTGAAAATGGTTAACTTTGTTAAAGCAAGACCCCTGAACTCTTGTGTATTTTCTGCACTATCTAATGATATGGTCAGTGACCATGTAACACTTTTACAACATACAGAAGTGTGCTGGTTATCAAGGGGCAAAGTATTGACACGTTTTTTAAAATTGAGAGACGAGCTTAAAGTTTTCTTTACTGACCATCATTTTCAGTTGTCTGACCGCTCGCATGATGACGAGTTTCTTACACGACTGGCCTATCTGGGTGATGCTTTTTCTCACCTGAATTATCTGAATCTAGGATCACAAGGGACTCTCCGCAACTATATTCAACGTGCAGGACAAGATTGAGGCTATGATTACGTTGGAGCTCTTCTCTGTCTGCATTAGGACCACACACGGGTCTTTCCATCATTGTATGATTTTTTGTGTGCAAATGAACGCAAGCTTACGGACAATGTCAAATGTGATATAGCGAAGCACCTGAGTGAGTTGGGTGCACAATTACGCAGGTACTGTCCTGAAACTGATGACACAAACAACTGGATTCGTTATCCCTTTCATGCCCTGCCTCCAGTCCACTTACCGATATCTGAACAAGAGAGCCTCATCGAAATTTTCAACAAGCGGTTAAGACACTGATGCCCTTTGCAACCACGTACCTGTGAGAGTGGATTCCTGGCCCTCACTAGCAAGAAAACTAAATACAGGCAGAGATTGTGTGTGGAAAATGATTTAAGACAGAGACTCTCTCCAATACAACCTAACATTGCAGTTATGTGCATCCTTTCAAGCATACTCTTCTCATTAACCTGTGGTGAATTATTCAACATTTTCGATTAACAAAAATGTTTTATATGTAAGATGGTTAAATAAAGAGCAAAATTATTGATTATTATTATATTATATTATTATTTGTGCCCTGGTCCTATAAGAGCACTTTGTCACTTCCCACGAGCTGGGTTGTGACAAAACCTCACATTCATTCTTATGTTTATTAAATGTACTGTATAGTGTGTGTGTGGCAGGTTTACAATGATGGCAAAAAACAACATTTAAGAGTGCGCTGACCCTGGTGCTAGAGGGGGTACTCAGCTGGAAGTTGAATGTTTGAAGGGGTACGGGACTATAAAAAGTTTGTGAATCACTGTTCTAAATCAAAGAGGAATACGCAAATCAAGAATATGTTAGCTACATGAAGTAGCTAAGAGAGAACATTCAACATTCAATGTAGCCATATATTACAGGGTCCCCTGGGAAACACTTTGGTTCCTACCCTGTCACAATAACTCCTCCCTGGCGTTTTCTACTGAACTGTTCACGCGAACCGTGAGGTTAACGCTGCGAAACATAGGACTTCAGCTCCTGTCAATAGTTGAGTACCGACCGAAAGGTTTTCACTTTGAATATAATACATTTTCTAATCTTCAGTCTCCATCTAGCTAGCTCCACATGGCTAGCTATTGAGGTTCGGTTAGCCCTCGCTGTTAGGCTTCGACTTACTAAGTAAGTTAGCACATAACTAGACCAACACGGTGCTAGCTACAGTGCGCCTTAGCAAGGGTAGCTGATAGCTTGCTAACGCATAACTATCTTCACGGTTGTAGCTAGCTTTAGCTGTAAGGCTTCTACTAGTTAGCTTATGCCTAACTAAAGCCCAGACGTTACATTATATTTTTGTTCAGTATAAAAACAAATGCAACATGTAAAGTGTTGGTCCCATGTTTCATGATCTGAAATAAAAGATCCCAGAAATTGTCCATACGCACAAAAAGCGTATTTCTCTCAAATGTTGTGCACAAATTTGTTTACATCCCTGTTAATCAGCATTTCTCCTTTGCCAAGATAATCCATCCACCTGACAGCTGTGGCATATCAAGAAGCTGATTAAACAGCATGATCATCACACAAGTGCACCTTGTGCTGGTGTCAATAAAAGGCCACTGAAATGTGCAGTTCTGTCAACAAAACACAATGCCACAGATGTCAAGTTTTGAGGGAGTGTGCAATTGGCATGAGACTGCAGGAATGTCCACCAGAGCTGTTGCCAGATAATTTAATGCTCATTTCTCTACCATAAGCCACCTCAACATAATTTTAGAGAATTTGGCAGTACTCCAACCGGCCTCACAACCGCAGACCACATGTTACCACGCCAGCCCAGGACCTCCACATCCGGCTTCTTCACCTACGGGATCATCTGAGACCAGCCAACCGGACAGCAGATGAAACTGAGGAGTATTTTGATCTGTTATAAAGCCCTTTTGTGGGGAAAAACTCATTCTGATTGGCTGGCCTGGCTCCCCAGTGGGTGGGCATATTTCCTGCCAGGCCCACCCATGGCTGTGCCCCCTGCTCAGTCATGTGAAATCCATAGATTATGGCCTAATGTATTTATTTAAATTTAAAGATTTTCTTATATAAACTGTAACTCACTAAAATCTTTGAAATTGTTCCATGTTGCGTTTATATTTTTACTCAGTATACAACAGCCGTTTTCATCATAGCTCTATTCTACACCATTGCCACTGCTGCCCCATCCCTAGACGAGCCTAGCGCCCAAACCACCACGTTGTGCTTGCGGCACCACGGTTGCGGGGAAGGATTTTCACCCTCTATGCATCAATTGTCTGGGAAGAGAACATGCTCAGGAAGCAGTCGATAACCCAATGTCGTGTAAGCATTGTAAATTGCTCTCTAGAGCAAGTTTGAAAAGGAGTCTAAAACTATGCGCTATTAATACACCCTCCCTCCCCTCTCAGCCACCGGCCGAGGTGGAGGCTCAACTCCCCACAGCCAAGCCCAGCTTGATTCCCTACTCTCGCTGTCTGACAACATAGTGTCGGGGGGAAGTCGAGCTAGGGGATGACGAAGATAACGACGGGATTAATATCGTGGGTCTCGTCGACTTTGTGACTGACATGGAGGGTGAAGGCCCCGGTTTTCCTAGGGTTCACTTATATTGGAGCCGATGATATCCCCTTGGAGTACGGGCTCCTCAACATTTGCAAGCGAGCCACGGGCAGACTTGATATTCCGTGGCCAGCTCTTTTGGGGAGCCAGGAAAAGACTCCCATCCCGCATAGCAACTGCTTCCTGCGGTCCCAGACTGTCTCAAAGAGTGTAGGAGCTCATGGGATAAGCCCCCTTACCAGCAATATCCTGGCTAGTGGTTTTCCGAGCATGGACATGCACAATATGGAAGAATCTGGGTGTTGCAACCCTCTCCTGGAGGAGCCGTCACTGGCGGACCACCTCCACCCCACATGCAGTGCTGCTAGCACTACTGGCACTTCCCTCCCTGGAAAGACAGAGCGCTTTTCTGCCTCCATTTTTCATAAAACGTACAAAGCTTTGGCCTTATCAATCAGAGCACCTAACGTGTTGGCTTACCAGGCATAGTTACTGGAGGATGTGGGGAAGCAACTGAATCAACTGGACCCTGAATCAGGATGCTTGGGATGAGATCTGTATAATTACGGATCTAAACCTCCAGGCCTCCCATAATGCCATCCGTCTGGTCGCACCATGAGCCTGGCGGTGGTGGAAGAAAGGGCACTTTGGCTAAGCTTGTCCAGCTTAACAGACAAATGGAAAGTGGAGCTCCTGGATGTCCCTGTGACACCCAAAGAGTTGTTCGGCCCCGCTGTCGCCGCCATGCGGCAGAAGTGTGTGTAAGAAAGAAGTCGAAGCCCGTGGCAGCCCGTTGGTCACTGCAACTCGCCCTAGCCTCACAGCAGAGAGGGTGCAACAAGCTGGCTTTGGGGGCCCAAGACCCCCGGCGACTCAGCAGACTACACTCTTAGAAAAAAGGGTTATGCGTTTGTCCCCATAGGAGAATCCCTTTTGGTTCCAGGTAGAACCCTTTTTGGAACCCTCTGTGGAAAGAATTCTACCAGGAACCAAAAAGGGTTCTACCTGAAACCAAAAAAGGTTCTTCAAAGGGGTTCTCCTATGGGGACAGCCAAAGAACAATTTTTGGTTCTAGATAGCACCTGCTAAGAGGAAAACCTGTAGTTAAACAGTCCTTTGCTGCGGCTGAAGCCATCCCTCCCCCTCTCTGCCTCGCACAACAATGGGGAGGCACATCTGCATTGGGGGGGGGGGGAAATACCTTTTTCAGGTCTTTGCTCACATGGCAAAATGGGGGATGTGCACTCTTAACCCCAAGTGCCATCCCCCCTCCAGCTATCCCCTTGGCACCTCTCAGGTTTTGAGCCAGGACGAAACTCAACATGTTCGCTCTCCCTCTGGTGTTTTGATTTACGGAGCTGGATGACAGATTACCATTTGTCATATCCATGGCTCCCACTCTAGGTGGGTAAGGCAGGGAAGAGACCTGATACAATTCCCTGTTTTCATATGATAAACTGGAAAACAGGTTTCTGGGGTTCACTTCATATCTTCTCTGGATCTTTTTGGGGAAATCTTATGACAACTTAGCTCTATTAATAGAAAAGTCAATACATAATTTCATTATTCATACTTTGCTGGGAAGCCACAATCAGCTATCTCAGGTCTACCACACTCTGGCATTTTTTCCTTGTCCCATTCTTACCTGCACTTGGTTCACACAGTCGGGCACTTGTAAGCTGTTGAGGATATTTTTGCTCGTCAGCCCTTTCCTCCGGGATAGGGCTAAGACATACCAGACACATAGGATTTGGACATCTGGGTAACCAGCATGTTTCCTTCTTCCTTTAAGCTTCACCTATTGGCGCCTTATTTCCTTCCGTTGGCCACTCTCATGCAAAATCCCTGCTCAGTGACTCGATATAGCCATACCCATCTGCTAGGGACGCAGTCCAAGGGGATCAGGCATGTTTTGAAATAAATATTATGCCCATATGCATTATGAGGATATCCCAGCAATGGGACACTCTCTGCCCTGTGCCACTCTGTGACGTTATCACGCCCTGGGGTGTGCATGACACGCATGTACTAGCACTTCAAACCTGTTCCTGAGAGCTCGCCCTCCGCATCAATCCAGACTGACTCAAAAGACAGACTGTTAGAAAGCAACAACCCTATGAGGGTTTTGGAGAACCCCGTCCCTATATGGTGGTTACACCCCACTATGGGTGGAAGCACCAGCACACCCTCTCAAGAGTAACGCCTTAAGAATTCCCCTCTCCTAGGCCTGACACCCTCCACTCTAACTGAGCGAGGTATCAGTCTTATCCCTCATTGTCGAGCCCCTCTATGACCAAGGTCTTTACCGACCTTATGTGACTGCACCTTTTTTGGGGCATACTCCCTCACGTTTGCAACCTCTGAGAGGTGATGCTGTTGGAACTACACTGTCTTCGGGAAGAGCATGTCTGCATTACGGGAGTTGGCCATATCCAATAGTGAGACCAGTACTCACGTAACCCCGGTTCTATGAGAATATGAGTGAGATGTGTTACCTAGAGTTGCAAAATTCTGGGAACTTTAAATAAATTCCCTGAATTTTCCAAAATCCCAGTTGCAGGATTCCTGTAATCAGGAGGGAATAAGCAAGAAATCCAGAATCCTCCAACCAGGATTTCTGGAAAACCAGGGAATTTATTGAAAGTTCACTGAATTTTGCAACTTTAGTTTCACAGCTTTCCACTGCTCGCAAAAGCGCAAGGAAGAGAGTGGCTCCCTTTACGGAGGAGAGGGGTTCACCTCATTCACCACTTGACCTGTCTGTCTGTCTCCAACAGACGCTGTGTGATTGGATACTTAGATCTCATGGACACGCCCAGGTACATCCTATAGTAAGACTTCGCAGCCATATACTTATAAAACGCGGGTCACGTGAGAAACCTTTAGTTTTCTTCATGATTGATGAGAACAACAATCTTTACATTAAACGGAAACTTCACCGCTAGACACTATTTGGGGTGTTAATCCGAAATTGCTCAATAACTACAAGGGCTGCTTCTGACAATTCCTCTTTCCAAGAAGAGCTGGACGACATTTTTTTTTTTTATGTTATTTTACAAAGGAACTTACAATTGAAGTCGGAAGTTTACATACACTTAGGTTGGAGTCATTAAAACTTGTTTTTCAACCACTTCACAAATTTCTTGTTGACAAACTATAGTTTTGGCAAGTCGGTTAGGTAATCTACTTTGTGCATGACAAGTAATTTTTCCAACAATTGTTGACAGACAGATTATTTCAATTATAATTCACTGTATCACAATTCCAGTGGGTCAAAAGTTTACATACACTAAGTTGACTGTGCCTTTAAACAACTTGGAAAATTCAAGAAAATGATATCATGGCTTTAGAAGCTTCTGATAGGCTAATTGACATCATTTGAGTCAATTGGAGGTGTACCTGTGGATGTATTTCAAGGCCTACCTAAACGCAGTGCCTCTTTGCTTGACATCATCAAGAAATCAGCCAAGACCTCAGAAAGAAAATTGTAGGCCTCAACAAGTCTGGTTCATCCTTGGGAGCAATTTCCAAACGCCTGAAGGTACCATGTTCATCTGTACAAACAATAGTATGCAAGTATAAACACCATGGGACCACGCAGCCGTCATTCCGCTCAGGAAGGAGACACGTTCTGTCTCCTAGAGATGAACGTACCTTGGTGTGAAAAGTGCAAATCAATCCCAGAACACCAGCAAAGGACCTTGTGAAGATTCTGGAGGAAACAGGTACAAAAGTATCTATATCCACAGTAAAACGAGTCCTATATCGACATAACCTGAAAGGCCACTCAGCAAGGAAGAAGACACTGCTTCAAAACGGCCATAAAAAAGCCAGACTACGGTTTGCAACTGCACATGGGGACAAAGCAAAAGCAAAAATATAACTGTTTGGCCATAATGACCATCGTTATGTTTGGAGGAAAAAGGGGGAGGCTTGCAAGCCGAAGAACACCATCCCAAACGTGAAGCACAGGAGGGACTGGTGCACTTCACAAAATAGATGGCTTCACGAGGAAGGAAAATTATGTGGATATATTGAAGCAACATCTCAAGGCATCAGTCAGGAAGTTAAAGCTTGGTCGCAAATGGGTCTTCCAAATGGACAATGACCCCAAGCATACTTCCAAAGTTGTGGCAAAATGGCTTAAGGACAACAAAGTCAAGGTATTGGAGTGGCCATCACAAAGCCCTGACCTCAATCCTATAGAAAATTTGTGGGCAGAACTGAAAAAGCGTGTGCGAGCAAGGAGGCCTACAAACCTGACTCCGTTACACCAGCTCTGTCAGGAGGAATGGGCCAAAATTCACCCAAATTGTGGGAAGCTTGTGGAAGGCTACCCGAAACATTTGACCAAAGTTAAACAATTTAAAGGCAATGCTACTAAATACTAATTGAGTGTATGTAAACTTCTGACCCACTGGGAATGTGATGAAAGAAATAAAAGCTGAAATAAATCATTCTCTCTACTATTATTCTGACATTTCACATTCTTAAAATAAAGTGGTGATCCTAACTGACCTAAGACAGGGAATTGTAACTAGGATTAAATATTAGGAATTGTGAAAAACTGAGTTTAAATGTATTTGGCTAAGGGGTATGTACCTCCGACTTCAACTGTACATACATGAACAGGAATACACAGAAGAGGAGTTGAGACAGCGAGAATAAGAATAGTGAGACCAGCAAGCAGGGCAAATGACAAACCAGTAAGTTGTTTTGGTGTCGTGTCAGAGGAAAAAAAATTCAAGATTATGTTATAATACTTTTATTGCATAAAATGGTTGTTTTATTTCAACTGAATAGAATATTCTGTTAACTATTGTGTGTGTGTTCCACTGAGGATGGGGCCTCTGGGAGATAACACTGACAGGAGATTTATGATGTCATTTGGGTTATAAAACCTAAAGAGCATTCCAGAGCATGAGTTAATGTTTCTGTTCTATACCGTACCAGGGAGAGATGGTTCCAGTTTGGAGTTGGAGGGCCAGACACTGGTCTATACAATGAAAACTGTTGACACAGCAGGTGCTGTCTGCTATGTATTATAGGAATCTTTCATACAGATCTTAACCTTGTGACCCATTCTATATATCTGTTGTTCGTCATGTAGGTTGAAAGGGGTGTATCTTTGCTATAAAAGATCTCTGTAGCCTTTGTGTCGCCGCTCTCAACGGCTCATCAGAGACGGTGGTGATTCATTGACAAGCCATTGCTATTGCAAAGCTCTTACTATTAAAGATGTCGTTTCAGTATAACTCTGACTTGTGTGATAAGTCTCTACTCATTTGATAGTAAAGAAATTAACCACCACAGTCGGCAGCTAGCTAGCAATATACGCTCTCTTTTTACACAAGGCAGTGTTGTTTAGTACAGTACAATTCCGTGATCGATTCGGCCATAACGGGGCTTGCTAGTACCACTACAAGCCAAGCTAGCCAAGTTTAGCTAGCTAGCTTTGTTTGCTATACCTATTAGTCTTGGAGTAACTATACCTCTGTGTTGTAGCTAGCTAGCTAACGTGTCTGTGAGAAGTCTCATATTCTACACCATGCTGCTACAGTAGGAACAGACAGTGCACAGCGATTGCCCATTGCCCATCTTACAGCGTTTGTCTTTCTCTCTCAGACAATACCGCTTGGATACAAACAAGTTAATGACTCTCAAGAGGAGATGTGAAAGGTCCCATAACAACAATATGCCCATGTATCAAAGTGACTCTGAACACCTCACTGCACCACCCAAAAACACCATATGCAAGTACTCCCATTGTAGAACTGTAGTATTTATTATAGGCGTTAGTAGTATATTTTTATTCTACTGTATATACAGTATGTCATACATTGCCATAACTATTCCTGCATACCACTGTGCTAATTCACCTCGGTCTCCAGAGAAAATAAACGTATTCTTAAATAGAAGCCATGTCTACTTATTTGCTATATTGATAGTCTAATCTACTGTTTTATTAAAACATGTTTACTTGCCAACAAATTAAAGTTGAAATGATACACCAACTCCCTGCATCAATTGTTTTAGAATTAAGATTGTAGCTAATTTATCCAAATACAGGTACATCTAATGAATATGTCCAATTTACAGTAGCTATTACAGTGAAAGAATACCATGCTATTGTTTGAGGAGAGTGCACCGTTTTGAACATGAAAAGTTATTAATAAACAAATTAGGCACATTTGGGCAGTCTTGATACAACATTTTTAACAGAAATGCAATGGTTCATTGGATCAGTCTGAAACTTTGCACATACACTGATAAATTGCTGCTGGGTTGGAATAATACATTATGGCCTTTCTCTTGCATTTCAAAGATGATGGTACAAATAAAACACAAAAAAAAGTTGTTTTTCTTTGTATTATCTTTTACCAGATCTAACGTGTTATATTCTCCTACATTCCTTTCACATTTCCACAAACTTCAAAGTGTTTCCTTTCAAATGGTACCAATAATATGCATATCCTTGCTTCAGGACCTGAGCTACAGGCAGTTAGATTTGGGTATGTCATTATAGGCAAAAAAAAAAAAAAAAAGGGGCCATCCTTAAGAGGGTAAAAAATATTATATAAAACATTTGATCAGAAACCATTATATACATAAACTAAGCAAAAAAAAAAATGTCCTCACTGTCAACTGCGTTTATTTTCAGCAAACTTAACATGTGTAAATATTTGTATGAACATAACAAGATTAAACAACTGAGACATGTGACTAACATAAATTGAATAATGTGTCCCTGAACAAAGGGGGGGGGTCCAAATCAAACGTAAGTCAGTATCTGGTGTGGCCACCAGCTGCATTAAGAACTGCAGTGCATCTCCTCCTCATGGACTGCACCAGATTTGCCAGTTCTTGCTGTGAGATGTTACCCCACTCTTCCACCAAGGCACCTGCAAGTTCCCGGACATTTCTGGGGGGAATGGCCCTAGCCCTCACCCTCCGATCCAACAGGTCCCAGACGTGCTCAATGGGATTGAGATCCGGGCTCTTCTCTGGCCATGGCAGAACACTGACATTCCTGTCTTGCAGGAAATCACGCACAGAACGAGCAGTATGGCTGGTGGCATTGTCATGCTGGAGGGTCATGTCAGGACGAGCCTGCAGGAAGGGTACCACATGAGGGAGGAGGATGTCTTCCTTGTAACGCACAGTGTTGAGATTGCCTGCAATGACAACAAGCTCAGTCCGATGATGCTGTGACACACCGCCCCAGACCATGACGGACCCTCCACCTCCAAATCGATCCTGCTCCAGAGTACAGGCCTCGGTGTAACGCTCATTCCTTCGACGATAAACGGGAATCTGACCATCACCCCTGGTGAGACAAAATCGCGACTCGTCAGTGAAGAGCACTTTTTGCCAGTCCTGTGTTGTCCACCGACGGTGGGTTTGTGCCCATAGGCGACGCTGTTGCCGTTGATGTCTGGTGAGGACCTGCCTTACAACAGGCCTACAAGCCCTCAGTCCAGCCTCTCTCAGCCTATTGCGGACAGTCTGAGCACTGATGGAGGGATTGTGTGCTCCTGGTATAACTCGGGCAGTTGTTGTTGCCATCATGTACCTGTCCTGCAGGTGTGATGTTTGGATGTACTGATCC
Organism: Brachymystax lenok tsinlingensis; assembly: GCA_030435695.1. Classification (NCBI taxonomy): domain Eukaryota; kingdom Metazoa; phylum Chordata; class Actinopteri; order Salmoniformes; family Salmonidae; genus Brachymystax; species Brachymystax lenok. The sequence goes on from CM059796.1 coordinate 14,457,394, forward strand.
TGTGCAGGTGTTGTTACACGTGGTCTGCCACTGCGAGGACGATCAGCTGTCCGTCCTGTCTCCCTGTTGCGCTGTCTTAGGCGTCTCACAGTACGGACATTGCAATTTATTGCCTTGGCCACATCTGCAGTCCTCATGCCTCCTTGCAGCATGCCTAAGGCACGCTCACGCAGATGAGCAGGGACCCTGGGCATCTTGCTTTTGGTGTTTTTCCAGAGTCAGTAGAAAGGCCTCTTTAATGTCCTAAGTTTTCATAACTGTGACATTAATTGCCTACTGTCTGTAAGCTGTTAGTGTCTTAACGACCGTTCCACAGGTGCATGTTCATTAATTGTTTATGGTTCATTGAACAAGCATGGGAAACAGTGTTTAAACCCTTTACAATGAAGATCTGTGAAGTTATTTGGATTTTTACGAATTATCTTTGAAAGACAGGGTCCTGAAAAAGGGACGTTTCATTTTTTGCTGAGTTTATGTACAAGAGCTAGCAATAGCTATACCACAATGCAGTTGTTAGCATACTAGGCATTCTATATTATATTACAACATCAGTATAACTGAATATGGATGTTGTGTTGGCTGAATGCTCCAGGCAGGTTCCAGAGTGTTCTTCAGCTGGAGAACCTCGTCTTGTTGGATAATGGAAGCTGATGTTGCAGACTTTGATGCTGTGGCGATGTTGGCAGGGATGTTAGGTTTGGGGAGCTGTGACTCTGGCTCCTTGTAGACAACATTCTAAGTCGTTCTGCACTCCGCAGACAGGTGGACAAGCCTCTCCCTGAAGTGGTGGGTTCTGGGCTCATACACTTTCTTCACCACCCACTGCTTCGACCTCTTGCAGAAGATGTGTTTGTACTGCAAGTCTCCTGGAAAGACATAAATACTGATGAGGATGTGTAAAACAAAGACTGATCATGAGGATATGTAACCATACAAGAAACCATGTTAATCTGTAAACGGAAGAAGAAATGTGGCATGCCGCCCCGTGTCCTCTCCAAATACTACCGCTGCACCATCGAGAGCGCCCTGACCGGTTGCATCACGGCCTGGTACGGGAATTGCTCCGTCCACGACCGTAAGGCCCTCCAGTGGGTGGTGAAGACGGCCCAGTACATCACTGGGACCGTGCCTCCACCCATCCAGGACATCTACTCGAAACGGTGCTTGAGGAAGTCCCACAGCATCATCAAGGACCCCACACACAGCAGACACAAGCTGTTCTCTCCCTTACCGTCAAGCAGATGGTATCGGAGAATGAGGTCTGATAGAAACTCTCTGAGCCTGTTGGTATCTACAAGACTGCTGAACACTTGAACTGGACTGACCACCTGCTTTGATTCTCTGCACCTTAGTATACATCACAACTGCTGCTACCAAACACATTATACTGCTCAATTTATACACTTGTCCCCCTTCTCCAATAAACATGTAAATATTGTACTATAAATTGTGTGCCCCTTCCTGTATTATACTTATGCTAAAATGTTTATTATATTCTACTGACATTTACTTTATGTTTGTATTCTTCGTTTTTACAATTTCTCATTGTTCTTGCATTACCGTGAACGAACCTGCAAGTAAACATTTTGTTGGATGATGTATACCATGTGTATCCCATACATATGACAAATAAAACTTGAACCAAAAAAGGATACAGTAGACTGGTACAGTATGTGTTCTGTTACACTTATAGTCAATAATGGGGCATTGAGACGGACTGTTAGCAAAGATATGAAAAGTTTGATGGGGGCTTGACTTGTAGACAGTCCAGTTGTGTATTGTTGTATATAAGTGCCTACAGTTCTGCTGTTGAGTAGACAAGCACTGCCAACAATAGAGTAAATAGGCTAGAAGAGCATACGAACAGCCCCTCTCCCCCATGCCAAAGAATCTGTAGGACACACAGTAGTCAGTGATTAGCCAACATTTTACAAATGTGTCCCCCATCAATACACATTCAAACAAGGTACTATATCCACCCCCCTCATGTCAATAAATTAACCTTCACTCACACACACACAAGTCAGTCACCCACACTATCCCCTCCTTACTAATACCTCTGCTTTTTTCCAATGTAGACTTCAAGCCTTGTATGAACAATCAACTAAGCCTCCACTACACAGAGAACTACAGTAGAAGTTGTAGCCTACTTGTAAACACAGCAGCTATGACAACAAGACGCGGACCATGTATATGCCTAGCTCCAGTTTATTTATTTACTCATCATGGAGTCATGGAAAGATTTAGCAAAGGTAACTTACACTAGTTCCTGGTGCTGAGCTTTTGATGCCGCTGCAGATGTTGATGGGATCGAACACATAGTCCCGTTAGCCTCTGCGGTACTGGTAGTCGGTTAGCCATCTACGATCCGGTAGGCTGTAGCTAACGTAACCTAATGTAGCTAATGTTAGCTTGCCAAGTTACAAATCACTTTGCCAGATAGCAGCTAGCTAATTACATTACTTTGGAATGTCTAGCCAGCGTATTATGAAAGCTAGCTAGTTCGATTTTGGTTTAGATAAACAAACGTAGTTAACGTAGCTAACTTTACCTAGCTAACTAGCTATCTCAGCTCGACTTATTTTCTGCTGTGCTGATGTTGGCTGATCGGATACCTTTCCTCTTTGAAGTGAAGGGGGAAATCAATGGAATAGCATCACTTTAAAACGTTCGATGTCCTGGCAACATCATCAGTTGAGACGTCAGGTCCATTTCGACATCCTCCGGCTGAAAGTGCTGGCTACAAACACAGACATTTAGATATTTCTCCACGGGAGTATTCAACTGGATCCACCTCTACTGAAATCGCTAAGAATTCTGGATATTGTGGTTTGCTTACAACCAGGAAATGTAGATGACCATTTCTACCAATGAGATGCAGAAACGCTCAAACCTGCGTGTAGTGAGGAAATTCTCGATGTCCGTGACACATATAATATGTTAATAACATATTAATGAACATACACCGTGTAATAGAGCAGCAGTGAAAGGATGTCTAACATGCATTGTTGCTGTATAGAGCGTAACATGGTACATGTAGGAAACTTGGCTAAACAATTTGCTGTTTTATCAGGAGAAAGTGGTGTGGTCAGGTGGATGTTCTGGACCAAACACAAATGACTAAACTCCAATTAATGACCAAACTCCAAGGGATCTACTTAAACTCCCACAAAATTAACACAGCCAGTAAGATATGCATATAGTCAGTTACAGTCCTCCATCCACAGAGAGAGAATACTACAGTTATTCAATCATTGAAATAATGGCGAATATGGAGAATAGACTTAAAGTGCTGTAGTATGTACAAGGTCAGGTCTGGAAATGAGTGACAGCATGGTTTAGTTCAGTTTTCTAAGATCCCCATTAACTTCTGCACATGCAGCAGCTACTCTTCCATGCACCCGCATGGTGGTTGTCATGGCAAGGGGCTTGCCTATCCTGTGACATTCCCTGAGTAACCATAGTACCCTATTGCCTTAGGGTGTTACTTTATGATTGATGAGTTGTATTGGTTGAATATGTCGGAGGAGAAGAGTTGTTCAAGGCTTTATTTTCATAGATTGATTCATAACCACAGTGATGCAAAGGTGAAAGTGTTTACTTTGAATCCAGTGCCAACGTTTTTGTGTGTGTGTGACTGTGTGTGTTTGAGGTGATTGTGTGTATGCGTATCTCGGTTTGTATGTAAGGGGTCAGGGGTGTGTGTGTGTGAGAGAGTGTGCATGCGTGCCTGCATGAGGGTTTCATGTCTGTAAGCATGTGAATGTATGTATGAATGTGATTGTCCATGACAGAGCATGTAATATGAATAGTAGTCTATATCCCTATGTGTATAAAAGTGTGTGGGTGTATCCTGACATTTCCATGTGTTCCTTAAACTGAATGAAAGCTGATATTTTCCACAGTGCTCACTGACAGTGCTCTGTGTTGGCTGCAGTCAGACCTGCTCCAAGCAGCACGCATCTGTAACCCGTTAACAGGTCTCCCATGTTCAGGAGAGTAGACTGCCAGAGAGGAGGAGGAGGAATACACTCCCTGTCTGCAGGCATGTTCAGAGTTGACACAAAAATACACAAACCCACACAGCTGAGTCTCAGCTATGTCTCTCTCCCCTCCCTGCTCTCCAGAGATAGGTCCACTGCCACCCCCGGTATGGATGTTCAGTCAGTGGCAGTATGGATATTCTAACGCAGTGTTTCCCAACTCCAGGCCACGAGTACCCCCAACAGTACACATTTTTGTTGTCGCCTCGAGGACTGGAGTTGGGAAACACTGTTCTAATGTATGTAAACTCTCTTATTTAAAATGTTATATTGGTTTGGAAGGTCTAGACTAGGTCCCTTTCTTCCTCTGCTTTCTGCTTGCTTGGTTTATGTGTACAGGGTGATTTAGGGAGATGCTTCTCTACTGATGAGTGTGTAGGAGACAAAGGAGAGGAGGAGTAGAGAAAGAGAGCTCTGGTTTGTGGTCAGTTCACCTTCCTTCGCTTGGCTAGGGTTATCCACGTCTGCCTTAAGCCAGGGCTAGTCTTGTGGAGGATGGGGGAGAAGAAGAGAAGGACAGGGGGGGAGAAGAAGAAGAAGGAAAAGTAACAGGATGGGGGAGAATGACGGGGTGGAGAGGAGAGCCTAAAGTAGGTGGAAGAGAAGATTTGGAGGAGAATAAGGTGAACAACTAGAGGAAAAAAAGGTGCTTGGTAAAATAGAAGATTATGCAATCAAATGATCAGTGCTCTGAGTCATTATCCCATCGATCAGATCCAAAAGTCTAAGATCATCCAAAACAATGTTGTCCAAAACATGTATATTTCTCACTTCCCTCTGTCTCTCTCTCTCTCCTTTGCTGACTTTGCTCTCATTCTTTTACTTTGTTTTCTATATTTTATTGGACGCTCCAGTGTGAAATAAACTAACTAACGAATTAAAGCAAATACACATATTATATATATATATATATATATATATATATATATATATATATATATATATATATATATATATATATATATATATATATATATATATATATATATATATATAAAAGTATATGGACACCCATTCAAATTAGTGGATTTGGCTATTTCAGCCACACCTGTTGCTGACAGATGTATAAAAGTGAGCACACAGCCATGCAATCTACATAGACAAACACTGGCAGTAGAATGGCCTCACTGAAGAGCTCAGTGACTTTCAACGTGGCACCGTCATAAGATGCCAACTTTCAAACAAGTCAGTTCGGCAAATTTCTGCCCTGCTAGAGCTGCTCTGGTCAACTGTAAGTGCTGTTATTGTTAGGTGGAAACGTCTAGGAGCAACAACGGCTCAACCGCAAAGTGGTAGGCCACACAAGCTCACAGAATGGGACCGCCGAGTGCTGAAGCGCATAGCTTTTGTCCTCAGTTGCAACACTCGCTACCGAGTTCCAAACTGCCTCTGGAAGCAACGTCAGCACAATAACTGTTTGTCGGGAGATTCATGAAATTGGTTTCCATGGCCGAGGTTATTATACAGTAGTTTTTTTCATATTTAACCTTTATTTAACTAGGCAAGTCAGTTAAGAACAAATTCTTATTTACAATGACGGCCTACCAAAAGGCAAAAGGCCTCCTGCGTGGACGGGGGCATAGGATTAAAAATAAAAAATAAATACAATATAAATATAGGACAAAACACACATCACAACAAGACAACACTACATAAAGAGAGACCTAGACAACAACATAGCAAGAGAGCAACACATGACAACACAGCATGGTAGCAACACAACATGGTAGCAGCACAAAACATGGTACAAACATTATTGGGCACATTCAACAGCAAAGGTCAAGAAGGTAGAGACAACAATACATCACACAAAGCAGCCACAACTGTCCATTATTGAGTCTTTGAATGAAAAGATTGAGATAAAACTGTCCAGTTTGAGTGTTTGTTGCAGCTCGTTCTAGCTGCAGGAGGAATAATGGTCTGGGGCTGTTTTTCATGGTTCGACTAGGCCCCTTAGTTCCAAGGAAGGGAAATCTTAATGCTACAGCATACAATGATATTCTAGACGATTCTGTCCTTCCAACGTTGTGGCAACAGTTTAGGGATGGCTATTTCCTGTTTCAGCATGACAAGGCCCCCATGCACAAAGCGAAGTCCAAACAGAAATGGTTTGTCGAGATCGGTGTGGAAGAACTTTACTGGCCTGCACAGAGCCCTGACCTCAACCCCATCAAACACCTTTGGGATGAATTGGAACGCCAACCGCAAACTAGGCCTAATCGCCCAACATCAGTGCCTGACCTCACTACTGCACTTATCCTCGCAGCAATCTTACAACATCTAGTGGAAAGTCTTCCCAGAAGAGTGGAGGCTGTTATAGCAGCAAAGGAAGGGACCAACTCCATATTAATGCCCATGACTTTGGAATGAGATGTTCGACAATCAGGTGTCCACATACTTTTGGTCATGTAGTGTACCTCAAAAGGGTTTGAGAAGTTAAGAACCCATTCCTGACACACGTTGTCTTAAAGCGTTTCTCATGAAGACCCTTACGTGTGTGTGTGAGCGATGAGACAGAGAGAAAGCGAGAGCAAGAGAGAAACTTGGAAGCTCATCTCTGAAGCCGCCTCCACACATTGAAAACAGCCAAGACGTCGTCAACAGTTTTGATTAATTATATGGACTTTAGTTTACGAGCACACTATTAGTGTTTACGGAATTGTTTTCACTGAGGAGTTCATATTGTTCTGCTCCAAGACACTCACAAATATTTAGAGATCTCATGGCCTTTGTGTTAGTTGCTGTCTTGCAAATATGTTGAATGTTCATAATCATATGGTTTCCTGTTCAGAGAAGATAGGCTTGGTTCCCTCTTACCTCACAGACACAACACAAAGGATATTAGTGGTCCAACACAAAGGATTGAATGAGAGCATTATCAACCTTAAGTCAGACAGACTGACTATGTGTTTGTGGGGTGTTGAGCCATGGGTGCATGGAACCATTCAGGGTTTGGATTACTCATTGTACGTTAACTAATATGGGGTGGAATAGGGTGACATGGTTTGTTATGGGTGCACCCAGCACTCATGGGTACACCGGTAATTCAGAAACTGAGACCAGGACTTAAGAAACTGTTTGCGCTCACTGCTCCAGTCCTCTACAGTAGAGGGGAGACTCCTTATTTCCTACCCAGCTGAAATAGGCCCTAAATATCACCGAGCACCAGCCAGTAATCCAAACCCTGATTCAGGTTCCCCATTTCTTACATAACGATGCACTATGAAAAACCAATTGGTGCAATGAACAGCTGGTGAACGTCAGAGAGCATATTTCAGCCCTTTGGTTCATAGAGAGAGAGCAGGTCAAAGTCGTTTATTTCAATATTAATTAGATTCACACAGAGGGGAAATATGGATATAATATGTTCAATGCCAGCCCAATGACAGCAGGATTGCATAGTAGTTCCAAAGCTGGTCCTGGTAAATGCATGTTATTTGGACTTGTAGATTATGATCAACAGCTGTGGTATTGGACTTCATAAATGTATTTTCTAAAAGATCTTAGGCCAGTGACATGGGTTAGGGCTGGATTGGTACTGTAGTGTCACAATAATCATATTTTGGTCATTTGTGAATTAGCTGACCACTGTACTATGTGAGGCCACAAATAATACATTTTTTCAATCTCTCTCAGATGAATTGACATACTGTAATCTAAAAGAGTAACCATGACTTCACATCATTAAAGACTGAATATGACAGTGATGTTGGACATTTACAGTCATCCTGCAGTTGATAAAAAGGGATATAAAAATAAGAATGGAAATGTAAACCGGGATTAAATGATCGATAGAGTGGAGGGGAATGTGATGACTTCATGTTTAAAAGGAACTCCAAGCAGATTTGGGGGATAAATTACAGGTTCCATTTTGGCATAAATGTTTTTACAGAAAGAAATGATGGATTTCCCTTCAGTTTTGGACAGAGAGAGAGAGAACGTAAAAGAGATCCTGCATCTCCAGTTGTTTATGTGTTTACCAATTTGGCAGAGATGCTGCAGTTTGGTAAACACATAAACAGAGAGCGAAAGGAGGAGGACGGGGAGGAGAGGCAGAAAAGGAGGAAAACAGTAGAGTGTTGAATGATTTACCCCTGTCCTGATATTTCAGTATGTGGGGTCAACAGTGCCAACTCTCTCCCACAGTCTGAGATTACACTGTGTTTTCCACTGCACTGTTTTCCTCCCCCTTTGTCTCTCTGTGGTATACTTGATGACAGTGTTGGCCTTACAGAGAATCCCTTTTCACCACACCTTGTGCATAGGAAAGTCAGAAGAGAAAGAACTAGTAAACACTGGTAATTAAGCAGCACACACCGTCGGTATTATCTAGGAGTTTGCCTTCTTTTCTTTGTTCTACCACTAATAACTTGAGGTGATAACTGATCTGACTTGGATAGGTGAAATCATTATGGTAGAAAACCTGATTTAACCCATCTCTGATTCAAAGGATGCATATCTTAAAGTGATGTTCCAGAACTTTTGTATAATTTCAGCCAGTAGTTTTGAAAGTGGTGCTCACAAGCTAAAATGGGTCTCTGTTTTTTTGTGTACTACATCATCCATTTCGTATATGTTATGTCCTGTTTGTTTGTTGCAATTCGTATGATATGCTAAAAATCCAATTTGTGGGGCCTCCCGAGTGGCGCAGCAGTCTAAGGCACTGCATCGCAGTGCTAAAGGCGTCACTACAGACCTGGGTTCGATCCAAGGCTGTAACATATCAAACTTTACAAGCAACAATGTATAAATGTTTCATTTTCGTTGTGCCACCTTTACTAACTAACGTCGCAAATGTTATCACACAGAAATTGGGAAACTGCCAGATTAAAATTCTTGGTTTACATGTTAAAGCCGACCATAAGAGCTAGGATACTAATTAGACCATTAACTAATTAACAGTAATGGATTGATTTCTTGATTCTGTCAGAACAGCTGTTACTCTCATTTCACCTCAAAAGGAACCCCCCCACGATCCTGTTTGCAATCATAAATTGTTCACCTCCCCTCCACTTCTTCTTACCATTTCTTTTCGGAGGAGTGCTAAAGCCGCATCAAGGTTGGCCGGTTTATTTGCAAGCAGACTGTCGGAATTGTTTCGCCCACGGCTAAGGTCGTCTTGGATCATTGTTTGGCTGTATTCGGAAGTCCCATAGGGCGGCGCACAATTGGCCCAGCTTTGTCCGAATTAGGGTTTGGCCGGGGGGGGCTTTACTTGGCTCATCACGCTCTAGCGACTCCTTGTGGCGGGCCGGGCTCCTGCAGGCTCGGTCGTCAGTTGAACAGTGCTTCCGGGTTAAGCGGGCGGGTGTTAAGAAGCGCGGGTGATGTTTCGGAGGACGCATGACTCGACCGTTGTCTCCCGAGCGTGTTGGGGAGTTGCAGCGATGAGACAAGATCGAAATTGGGGAGAAAAAGGGGGGTAATCTAATTCGTACAATATGTTACGAATTTGTTGTGCTTAATATCTCAGACTGCATCTTTCAGCGTGAGAGCAAGCCTCCAGATGGCATGGTGGTCTGTGTTTATCTCATGGTTTACAGACCAGAGAGATCGAGGACAGTAAATACAACAACACTCCAAACGAGTGAGCATTATCATAATAACAAATGCGTAAACAGGCAATATGGTCCACACACAGAATGTAGAGATGGACTGGGATCCCAAAAAACATCTGGAGTTGATATAGAATAAAACTATAACGATATGTGATGACACTAACACACAAGAAGCTGTGTTTATACAGATGCTGCCAGAACTGCTGAATAGTACTATAATCTGAAGAAAACAACATGGCAGGTAGTAATATTTCAGTGTAGTTGGACATACTAAATGGGTGGTCATTATAAAGTTTGACTGTTCAGTGGGGTTTTGTGGCAATGCTTGAATGAGATCCGTCTCGTTGGCTTTGGTAAAGGTATATGCTGTCTCTGTCTCCCTCCCTTCCTCTCTCTCTCTGTATATCACTTATCTTTGTATATCTCCTCTGAGGGTGTTTAATTCTGAATAAGAGGTGTGGGTTGTCAGTGTGGTTCTGATTAATTTAAAAAACGACATACAATCAATGCTAACACACAGAGAGTATCAGCTCCTTGGAAGATGCTGCATAGTTGTTATTCCAAGTTTTAGAGGGCAGGCAACTGTTAGGATTTCACAACTAGCTACGTTTGAGCTTTTCAACTAGACTCTAGAGCAGTAACAACTGGTTGTACATAATAATGTACGATGTTGACCTGAGATGTCTATTTAAACAGTCAGACACTGATACGAACCACCAGACTCCTGCTTTTACTATAGTAGCTTATGTTGAGTAACACTTCAAACAAACATTCTATATTCTATACTCAATGTGTACACGATCAAGAAAATGACTGCTGGACGAAGTCCAGTTTTTCTCTGGCCCTTGACTAGTTTCCATTAGTTTAAGAGGTGATTATGCACAACATTTATTATTGGAAAATGGGAATTTACAAGAAATTCACAGCAGTTCTAGAGTAGTATTTCATAGAGGAAAATGACATGTGTGTGTATGTGTACGTACTCAACAGACTCATGCTCTGTACTATTGTTCTCTTTCATCTCTACAACACATACACATCAAATCTAATCTACCAAAACAAAGTGTCTCTTTCTCTCTCGCTCTCATAACCCTGTGCTCTGTCTCTAGACACACATGGCACTATTAACACAACTGATACAATAAGGGCCACAATGAAAAATACTGTGTGTGTGTGTGTGTGTGTGGGAGGTTGTGTTTTCTCCCCAGATGTTCCTAGGCTATGCCTGTGTTTTCTATGGCTCAATCTCATTCCTACATGGATGACTTCCCCTCTATTTGCAGTCTGTAATACAGCCAATAAGCTTGGAATATATTTTCTGTATTTTATTTATTTACTTTTATATTTTGTCCTTCAGCAAAGGTTATTTTGACCCAATGCAGACTGAAGTTAAGCATGTCTAAACCCTTATACTTTGTCTCTCTCAGTATGTGTGCATGCATGTGTGTGTGTGTGTGTGTGTGCGTGAGAAAGTCTGTTTCTGCTAACATTTGTTTTTGTGAGTCAGAAAGTGTAAGCCTGTGAACAAATAGAGGTTTCTCTCCCCACTCTTTTGTTCTTGTGAATCAATAGAGTTGAGTTTGGAGTGGGTTGTGTTTTCCCTGGACAGTAAACAGCTCTAGGATCTTACATAACATCATTAAGCACTTGTCTATTGTATCAACCACATTGATTTACTCACTGAGCCGTTTAACAATTTACAAATCACTCAGTTTATTTTCCTTTCTGATCATATACTGTACCAATACACACCAACCCAGCTGTTTCATATACTGTACCAATACACACTAACCCAGCTGTTTCATATACTGTACCAATACACACTAACCCAGCTGTTTCATATACTGTACCAATACACACTAACCCAGCTGTTTCATATACTGTACCAATACACACCAACCCAGCTGTTTCATATACTGTACCAATACACACCAACCCAGCTGTTTCATATACTGTACCAATACATACTAACCCAGCTGTTTCATATACTGTACCAATACACACTAACCCAGCTGTGTCAAATATTGTACCAATACACACTAACCCAGCTGTTTTATATACTGTACCAATACACACTAACCCAGCTGTGTCAAATATTGTACCAATACACACTAATCCAGCTGTTTCATATACTGTACCAATACACACTAACCCAGCTGTTTCATATACTGTACCAATACACACTAACCCAGCTGTTTCATATACTGTACCAATACACACCGATGTTTCAAAGACATTTAACACAGAACCAACATTGGCAAGGTAGTCAGTATATTTTTTATTTGCATACATTTTTGTGTTGATTACTGATGAATATTTTGTCATTCTGAAATAGCATCACACGTTTTGATTTCACCACTTACTGTATGTCCAAAGCGGTTGTGTTCATTGGCATGAATGTTGAGTCAATCATGGTTTTAGCAATCATAATTACGGTAATGATGGCGGTAAGACCTAGTTGATTATGCATGCACAGTGATGAGAATGTACTACTGTGGGTTAAACATGACAAAGCTGGAATTAATATGAATGGGTTCAGACAATGAAGTAGCAAGGGTTTATGAATAAACACATACTGTAGGTTTCCCATTAAACAAGGGTACACACGGTAGATGTCTTCTTACTGTACTTCTTACTGTCCTCTTCTGTATGACATGAAGGGTTTACACTCCAAATCACTAGTTAGGCTACAGGGAAAATGTAGAATGTTTGTATTGAACTCATCAAGACAGTGTTTATGATGTTAGACCCTTGGTGGGGTTAGTGGAGTTGGACAGGGTGTGTGTGGTGGGATTTAGGCTGATAATGAGATTGAATTCGTTTATACTCATTTTGGTGGATAGGTCTGGTCCCTAGGGGGCTAGTGATAACAGCACTATATTGCCTGTGTCTATGAGATGAGTCATCTACAGGACCTGTCATGCTCCTCTTCTCACTCTCTCACACTTATTTGTTGTGCTGCTGATCCTCTTCTCATCTCTCTGGTTCCTTCTTTCTCTTTTCGTCTACCTCTCTCTGTTCTCAACCTACTGCTCTGCTTTTCGTACTATCATGGATCTACATTGCGACTTTTTCTTTTTACATTCAATCAATCATTCATTAATTATCCTCTCCTCCATCTCACTCGGTCTACCTCTGTCTTCATCCCTTTGTCCCTCTCATTGTTTCTTTTCCCCACTTCACCAGGTCTCTCGCAGGCCAGCTGGCAGAAGGGCAGAGGAACATAAAAGTGGAGTAGAGAGAGATCTCGCCGAGGCCCAGTGCCGATGAGAGGAGGAGGAGAGGATGGGTTTGTCTTGGCTCTATACATCTCCCTGTGCCGTGTAACTGAAAGCTTTACAGTTTCCTGTCCACTTTTAATCCTTTATTGTTATGGCGGAGCTGAAAGTTCCCTTGGAGTGATAATCTAATCAACGTGCTCAGTGTTTTAGTAGTCAGATTTCTGATGTAGCCTTGAGCTGTTGATGACCAGCTGGCAAATGCTAACACGGGCATTTTTTGATTTAATAGTCTATATCTGGTCTTGATTAACTTTCCACAGCTCAACACAAGCATACATAAACATGTTAACATCCCTCACCTCTCTAAATAGGGAGGACTATTCACACTTTGAGACTATACACATATCTGGGATTAACTGACATACATTATAGAGGTGAGGTGTGGGGTGGGGGTGGGGGGGTTTACATTCCAAACTATGTTGCTCAAGTCATAGGGTGTGCAAGATACTTAACAGGACAGCTGGAATTCTGTGGGCCCTAGGCAATTGGCATGGGCACATGTAAAACATTCTCACACATTCATTTTATTTGTCTATTCTATTGTGTTACTTTTATAGGAATATTTCTGTTTTATGATGTGTCGCGTCACTCGTAACCTCAACTCACCCTGGGGGAAATTAAAACATTATTCATTCTCAGGGTTTGAAGTGAGTGAGTGGTGGAAGGATGTTTGGCCTGTGAAGATGTTGCCTTGAGAGAAGGTCCATGATGGAGGGTCCTGTGAGATGTTGCCTTGAGAAAAGGTCCAGGATGGAGGGTCCTGTGAGATGTTGCCTTGAGAAAAGGTCCATGATGGAGGGTCCTGTGAGATGTTGCCTTGAGAAAAGGTCCATGATGGAGGGTCCTGTGAGATGTTGCCTTGAGAAAAGGTCCAGGATGGAGAGTACTATGAGATGTTGCCTCTGGAGAAATACCAGGATTGAAGTTCCTGTGAGATTTTGCCTTGGGAGAAGGTCCAGGATGGGAGTTCATGTGAGACCAATGAAGCATGGACACTCAGATAGACATAGTTCTTACCATGTGTGACTGTGAGCTTACATAGTGAACTTTAAGTATTCAGACCCTTTGCTATGAGACTCGAAATTGAGTTCCGCTGCATTCTGTTTCCATTGATCATCCTTGAGATGTTTCTACAACTTGATTGGAGTCCACCTGTGGTCCATTCAATTGTTTGGACATGATTTGGAAAGGCCTCAAATTGATTGGACATGATCCAACCGGCCTCAAACCGCAGACCACGTCTATGGTGTCGTGTGGGCAAGCAGTTTGCTGATGTCAACATTGTGAACAGAGTGCCCCATGGTGGCAGTGGGGTTACTGTACGGGCAGGCATAAACTACGGACAAGGAACACAATTCCATTTTATCGATGGCATGTTATTAAATGGCAATGCACAGAGATACTGTGATGAGATCCTGAAGCCCATTGTCATGCCGTTCATCCGCCACCATCACCTCATGTTTCAGCATGATAATGCACAGGCCCATGTCGCAAGGACCTGTACACAATTCCTGGAAGCTGAAAATGTCCCAGTTCTTGGCCTACAAACTCACCAGACATGTCACCTATTAGGCATGCTCTGGATCGATGTGTACGACAGCGTGTTCCAGTTCTCAACAATATCCAGTAACTTCACACAGCCATTTAAGAGTGGGACAACATTCCACATGCCACAATCAACAGACTGATCAACTCTATGCGAAGGAGATGTATCACGCTGCATGAGCCAAATGGAGGTCAACAGATGCATATTTGTATTCCCAGTCATGAGAAATCCATAGATTAGGACCTAATGAATTCATTTCAATTGACGGATTTCCTTATATGAACTGTAACTGAGTAAAATCTTTGAAATTGTTGCGTTTATATTTTTGTTCAGTATAATTAGGTCAGGCAAAGCAGCACTCGCTATTTTTCTGAGAAAGAGAGAGAGAGAGTTGTCTTTGGAGCGATGTGCAGTAGTCACATTGATCCTGAGCTGTGAGGAGTGATACACTATGAGTAATGAGTGCTAACGACAAACATATGAGAGGAGAGAGGGACTTTCCTCTGAAAATCAGGGATTCCTTAGAGGAAATACGCTGGAAAAAAGCAGTAATTCTATATAAAATGAATAATACACCAGAGTATAGAGAAATAGTCCACACAGAATAATAATTTTAAAAGAGGAACATATTTTATGTTTTTAATACACAGTTAGTCACTACCTCATGGCTTTAAAACAGATTGACTTGTAGGTGGCGTTGAAGAGAGTTCAAAAGAAGGCTTAAAAGACTGTTGGATTTATGAGACAATGAATTAGTGGAACATTAATAATTTCCACTGGTTTTACTGTAGATCGTAACAAGGGCTGTAAAGGTTTGTGCGAAGTCCCTATTCATCAGTGGTACATTCAGAATGCATAATGCTCACACTAAAACTCAAGCATGTGCACATTCAACAGACGCCTTCAATCTTATCTAATAAATAGGGTCATTCCTCCCACTGGAATGACTCCAAAACAACATTCTTAACATCGCTAACAAATGAGTTATTCGGTCTAGCTCCATCTCATCACCATGTCCTCGTACAGTCCCATTGACCCTTTAAACATGTCAACTTTTCTACTTCTGGACATACAGTATGTTTACAATAAATGCAGAAACATGATTATGTAGTCAGAAGGCTTTTTAAAATATATTTATCATACTCTATCACCAAAACACAGAAATGATAAAAGTGGAATTGTGTGATATGGGTGTGTTTTGAAATTACTGCATTTTCCCTGTTTTGCTTGAGAGGCAGAAAGCCAGTCGCAATCAGCAAGGTCAACTCCAAATTCCTAAACCTCCAACATTAAGAACATTACACCACAAATCAATCAAACCCCACTCAGAACATTCCCTCTCTCAATGTGTTAGTTATGGTCACAACCCAAATCTGACTTAAGAGCGTTGAGGCTTCATATAGAGAAGTTATCACTGGTGTGCATTACCACAGCTGCCTCACCTCAAGCCTACAGCCATCTGTTAGTAATAGCCACCCAGATAAATGATTAGTTATTGGCGTAGTGGGAGAACTAGAGTATGAAGTAGGGCTGTGAAGGTTATGGAATTTGGGGTTAAGTTTATTTGTCAGGCAAATGTCCACTGTCACCGTTATAACCGTTCAAATTGCAAAATTAAGGCTCGCTATTTTCTCCTCATCTGTCTGCTGCACTACTTCCAGTAGCTGCAGTAGCACCAAATATAACTTTTTTTACTAACCCTTGCTAGCTCCTTGTTCAATTTGGGGTAGCAAATTGCTTTCCATTGCTTAGCAATCACAGTAAACAAGTCTATCACGCAGTGGTCACGCAGTTGCACTGGGTGAAAACTGGTAAAATCAACGTTGTTTCCACGTCATTTCATCCAACAAATTCAATGTGATGACATTGAATCAACGTGGAAAACTGATTGGATTACAAAAAAGTTATCAAAATTAGGGAATTTCATATTTTTTTCACCTAAATCCAATGATATGGTGAAATGTTTTGTTGAATTCACGTTAGTTGACAACTCAACCAACTGTAAAACTAGATGTTGAACTGATGTTAGTGTCCAGTGGGATATATTAAAGTTGCTAGCCCAGCAGTTCATTTCAGCAGAGATGGTGGCTTTTATAATTTCTTTGCATCTTTGCAAACCAGATAAAACGTATAGCCAGAGCACTATGCATAAGGTAATACAGATCATGTTACAGCATCAAAGAGAGTGCATTTTTAAGGAGAGAGAGCACATTGGAGGGAGAAGATAGACATTTGTACAGATTACGGTTAAAAACAATTGTTTAATAGGTTAATCATTAATTTACACTACTGTTATTGGGTATATTGGATATAAAATGAATGTATAAGAACGGTTAAGACGGTTATTTAATTTCATTCATGGTCCATAATCGTTGGTTACACGGTTATACAAATACCGTGCCAGGCCTAGTATGAAATGCTGATTTCGTATGCTTCAAATCCTGGATGGACCCGGCAATGCATAATACAGACATTGGAATGCACTATAACCCTCCTCGGGTTTTAAACTGTGGGTCGGAGAAGGGCAATTCCACGGTAACAGAATTACGCTGAGACTCCGATTTTTCACTTTAAAATGTATGCCAAACAAAAACCATGGATTTCAAAGTTTAACAAACCATACAACTCAATGCACAATGACTACTTTGAACAATTCCGTTACCATGGAATTGCCCAGAAGTTACAGAAAAAAAAGAGTGAAAGAGAGCCTTCCAAACCATGTAGCCAAAACAGCATTAACACGTCACAAACAAGCTGGCCTTTCAGCACGGATTCTTTGAGAAAATAAATCAGCACCGGAGTCTGACCACATGGGTGGGTCTTCGATTTCAAGGTGGATTTTATGACTGAATGTTTTCATTGACCTAAGTAGTCTAAAGGAGGTGCAAACCCACTCATGTTTAGACCACCCTTTGGGTAGGTCTGGCACAATTACTGTATAACTGTGTAATCGACAGTTATGGATGAAGACTGTCATGAAAATAAAATAACTAGGGTTTTTTTGTATGTGAAAAGAACAGCTGACTGAAGACGGGATGGTTTGACATTTGTGCGTTTGAGTCAATTTCTGCTGTATCATGGACTCTACCACGTGATGAAACAAGGAAGGTGTGGTAGTAAACACGTCTTCGGTTGCCTAGGCAATGCCCCCCTTTTTGCAGCAGCACAGCCAGTCAGGAGAGGAGAACATTTGCATCTTATGAAATGTATAAGTAAAAATGTGTCATTTGGCTGACCAACAACCAAAATTCCATGACTGTCACAGCCCTTCCTTTGGGCTTCGCTCACGGACTCCAGGGGGATGTATAAGGCCCTAGAAAATCAACATTGCAGGGAACGCGGACGGAATCACGGAAACCAGATATTAAAATGTAATTCAACAATATAAAAAAAAAATGCAATGACCTTAGTAGGAAATCAACTAAATGTATTGAACTTATTAGAACATGTATTAATTTGCCCAAGTTAATCATAAGACATTAACAAAATGCATCAGTGCTTCTTACTTTCCTGCAACTTTCTGAAACTGCACTGGAATGTCCCTGTCTGTGTGTGTGCAGTGCGTGTGTCTTCACTTTGTATAGCCATTAGCGGTGATGCTAATGATAACCTTCTTCTGGTAGAGATCTAAAGGCTCTCCCAAAAACCTAAATTAAATGTTTACTACAAAGTAGCCTATGCCTACATGGGAGAACGATATCATTATTATTTGCATCATTCCAGTGGCCATTTGTTTTGCAAACTCTGCAATCACATGAGCGCTAGAGAAACACTGCTAATCAACAGTATGTTGCTGGTGCACACTTACATTAAAGGGTAAAAAAATTGGCACTGGCCTACACATAATACCCCATAATGTCAAAGTGGAATTATGTTTAAAGATATTTTTACAACAACAAAAAAAAAGCTGAAATGTCTTGATTCAATAAGTACAAGACAGGTGTCCTTCCTAACTCTGTTTCCAATTTCACCACGAGGCCAATGGGGACTTTAAAACAGTTACAGAATTGAATGGCTGTGATGGGAGAAAACTGAGGATGAATCAACAACATTGTAGTTACTCCACAATACTAATCTAATTGACAGAAGAAAAAGATATTCCAAAACATGGATCCTGTTTGCAACAAGGCATTAATGTAGTACTGCAAAAAAAAATGTGGCAAAGCAATTAACTTTTTGTCCTGAATACAAACACTATACATTTACATTTTACATTACAAAGTGTTATGTTTGGGGCAAATACAATACATTAGTGAGTACCACTCCATATTTTCAAGCATAGTGGTTGCTGCATCAAGTAATGGGTATGCTTGTAATCGTTTGGGACTGGGGAGTTTTTCAGAATTAAAAAGTAAACGTAATGGAGCTAAACACAGGCAAAATCCTAGAGGAAACCCTGGTTCAGTCTGCTTTCCACCAGGCACTGGGAGATTAATTCACCTTTCAGCAGGACAATAACCTAAAACACAAGGCAAAATCTACAAAACCTACACTGGAGCTCTTACCAAGAAGACTGAGTGGCCAAGTTACAATTTGGACTTAAATCTACTTAAAAATCTATGACAAGACCTAAAAATTGTCATCTAGCAATGATCAACAACCAACTTGACAGAGCTTGAAGAACTTGGAAAAGAATAATGCTGCACAATCCTGGTGTGGAAATCTCTTAGAGACGTACCCAGAAAGACTCAGTGCTGTAATCGTTGCCAAAGTTACTTCTACAAAGTATTGACTCAGGGGTGTGAATACCTGTGTAAATATTTTCACTTTGTCATTATGGGGTATTGTGTGTAGATGGGTGAACAAAAGAAATGTCAAGGGGTATGAATACTTTCTGAAGGCACTGTATCTCTCTCATACATCTCCCTAAACCTCCTGGGGTCCAGAAACATTAAGGCAGTTTTAAAACACTTTTCACAACACATTAAGTGTGTGCCCTCAGGCCACTACTCTACTACCACAAATCGAAACTCAGCAAAAAAAGAAACAACCCTTTTCCAGGACCCTGTCTTTCAAAGATAATTCGTAAAAATCCAAATAACTTCACAGATCTTCATTGTAAAGGGTTTAAACACTGTTTCCCATGCTTGTTCAATGAACCATAAACAATTAATGAACATGCACCTGTGGAACGGTCGTTAAGACACTAACAGCTTACAGACGGTAGGCAATTAAGGTCACAGTTATGAAGGACACTAAAGAGGCCTTTCTACTGACTCTGAAAAACACCAAAAGAAAGATGCCCAGAGTCCCTGCTCATCTGCGTGAACATGCCTTAGTCAAAGTCACCATTATTAGTCAGTTGTACAACCAAATGCCTTCAACCGAAATGTTTCTTCCGCATTTAACCCAACCCCTCTGAATCAGAGAGGTGCGGGGGGCTGCCTTAATCGACATCCACGTCTTCGGCGCCCGGGGAACAGTGGGTTAACTGCCTTGTTCAGGGGCAGAACGACAGATTTTTTCCTTGTCAGCTCGGGGATTCGAACTTGCAACCCTCCGGTTACAAGTCCAACGCTCTAACCACTAGGCTACCTGCCGCCCCAGGCATGCTGCAAGGAGGCATGAGGACTGCAGATGTGGCCAAGGCAATAAATTGCAATGTCTGCACTGTGAGACGCCTAAGACAGCGCTACAGGGAGACAGGACGGACAGCTGATCATCCTCAGTGGCAGACCACGTGTAACACCTGCACAGGATCAATACATCCGAACATCACACCTGCGGGACAGGTACAGGGTGGCAACAACAACTGCCCGAGTTACACCAGGAACGCACAATCCCTCCATAAGTGCTCAGACTGTCTACAATAGGCTGAGAGAGGCTGGACTGAGGGCTTGTAGGCCTGTTGTAAGGCAGGTCCTCACCAGACATCACTGTCACCTATGGGCACAAACCTGGGGCGGTGTGTCACAGCATCATCAGACTGAGCTTGTTGTCATTGCAGGAAATCTCAACGCTGTGCGTTACAAGGAAGACATCCTCCTCCCTCATGTGGTACCCTTCCTGCCTGCTCATCCTGACATGACCCTCCAGCAAGACAATGCCACCAGCCATACTGCTCGTTCTGTGCGTGATTTCCTGCAAGACAGGAATGTCAGTGTTCTGCCATGGCCAGGGAAGAGCCCGGATCTCAATCCCATTGAGCACGTCTGGGACCTGTTGGATCGGAGGGTGAGGGCTAGGGCCATTCCCCCAGAAATGTCTGGGAACTTGCAGGTGCCTTGGTGGAAGAGTGGGGTAACATCTCACAGCAAGAACTGGAAGATCTGGTGCAGTCCATGAGGAGATGCACTGCAGTACTTAATGCAGCTGGTGGCCACACCAGATACTGACTTACTTTTGATTTGGACCCCCCCTTTGTTCAGGGACACATTATTCCATTTATGTTAGTCACATGTCTCAGTTGTTTAATCTTGTTATGTTCATACAAATATTTACACATGTTAAGTTTGCTGAAAATAAACGCAGTTGACAGTGAGAGGACGTTTATTTTTTGCTGAGTTTTACAATGCATGTGTATGCATGTGTCTGTGTTTCTTCACAGTCTTCGTTGTTCCATGCATGTCAATACTTCTTATAAAAACGAGTAGCGATGAAGTCAATCTCCCCTCTACTTTGAGCCATGAGAGATTGACATGCTGCCCTGTTCTGAGTCAATTGTAATTTTCCTAAGTCCCTTTTCGTGGCACCTGATCACACGACTGGACAGTAGTCCAGGTGCGACAAAACTAAGGCTTGTAGGAGCTGCCTTGTTGATAGTGCTGTTAAGAAGGCAGAGCAGCGCTTTATTATGGACAGACTTCTCCCCATCTTAGCTACTGTTGCATCAGGTTTTAACCATGACAGTTAACAATCCAGGGTTACTCTAAGCAGTTTAGTCATTGTAACTCAATTTACACATGATTCATTACAAGATTTAGTTGAGGTTTAGTGGATGATTTGTCCCAAATACAATGCTTTAAGTTTTTGAAATATTTAGGACTAACTTATTTCTTGCCAACCATTCTGAAACTGACTGCAGCTCTTTATTAAGTGTTGCATTCATTTCACTTGCTGTAGTAGCTGACATGTATAGTGTTGAGTCATCTGCATACATAGACAGACTGGCTGCATCACAACCAGCCGTGATCGGGAGTCCCATAGTGCGGCGCACAATTGGCCCATCATAGTCCAGGTTAGGGGAGGGTTTGGCCGGGGTAGGCCGTCATTGTAAATAAGAATTTGTTCTTAACTGACTTGCCTAGTTAAATTAAGGTTAAATAAATAAATAAAATACCCAAAGCCAGTGGCATGTCATTAGTAAAGATTTTTTAAAGTAAAGGGCCTAGACAGCTGCCCAGGGGAATTCCTGATTCTACCTGGATTATGTTGGAGAGGCTCCATTAATGCACCCCCTCTGTTTTCTGTTAGACAGGTAACTCTTAATTCACAATATAGCAGGGGGGTGTAAAGCCATAACACATACGTTTTTCCAGCAGCAGACTATGATCGATAATGTCAAAAGCATCACTGAAGTCTAACATAACAGCCCCCACAAACTTTTTATCATCAATATCTCTCAGCCAATTATCAGTCATTTGTGTAAGTGCCATGCATGTTGATTGTCCTTCCCTATAAGCGTGCTGAAAGTCTGTTGTCAATTTGTTTACTGTAAAATAGCATTGTATCTGGTCAAACACTATTTTTTCCAAAAGTTTACTGAGGGTTGATAACAGGCTGATTGGTCGGCTATTTGAGAAAGGAAAGGGGGCTTTACTATTCTTGGGTAGCGGAATGACTTTTGCTTCCCTCCAGGCCTGAGGGCACACACTTTCTTGTTGGCTTAGATTAAAGATATGGCAAATAGGTGGCAATATCATCCCCTATTATACTCAATTTTCCATCCAAGTTGTCAGACCCCGGTGGCTTGTCATTGCTGATAGACAACAATCGTTTTTTCACCTCTTCCACACTCACTTTATGGAATTCAAAATTACAATGTTTGTCTTTCATAATTTGCTCAGATATACTTCGATGTGTAGTGTCAGCGTTTCTTGCTGGCATGCCATGCCTAAATGTGCTAATCTTGCCAATGAAAAAATCTGTGGGTTTTGTGATGAGTGTGCCATCTGATTCAATGAATGATGGAGCTGATAGCACTGAGTTTGCCTCTTTGTCAAAAATGTCATTTAAGGTGTGCCAAAGTTTTTACTATCATTCTTTATATCATGTATCTTTGTCTCATAGTATAGTTTTTTCTTTTTATTCAGTTTAGTCACATTTCTCAATTTGCAGTACGTTAGCCAATCGGTTGTGCAGCCAGACTTATTTGCCATACCTTTTTCAACCATACAATTTTTCTAATCCTCATCAAATCCACAGGGATTTAACTATTTTTACAGTATTTTTCTTAAAATGGGTGAATGCTTATTAGTAACTGGAATAAGATATAAATAAGTCATAAATGTGTCAAGTGCAGCGTCTGGTTGCTCCTCATTACACACCACAGACCAGCAAATATTATTATTTTATGACCTCTTATACACTATATTAGGCCCAGCCTTTGGAACTTTGTTTTTCCTAGATATGGCTACTAAATTGTGATCACTACATTCAATTAATTTGGAATCTGCTTTAAAGCAGATTGATGATGATTTAATTCCTGTGCTGTTTGTAAATACCCCGGTAGGTTGACTGATAGCCTGAACCAGGTTGTAGACACTGGTTACAGTTTGAAGCTTTTTCTTGAGTGGGCAGCTTGATAAAACCCAGTCAATATTTATGTCACCCAGAAAATATACTTCTATGTTGATATCACATACATTATCAAGCATTTCGCACATATTATCCAGATACTGGTTGTTAGCACTTGGTGGTCTATAGCAGCTTCCCATAAGAATGGGCTTTAGGTGAGGCAGATGAACCTGTAGCCATATTACTTCAACAGTACTTAACATGAGATCCTCTCTAAGCTTTATAGGAATGTGGTTCTGAATATAAACAGCCACATTTCCACCTTCAGCATTTCTGTATTTTCTGTAGATATAACCATGTATTGCTACCACTGTATCATCAAATGTATTATCTGAGTGAGTTTCAGATATAGTCAGAATATGAATGTCATCTGTTACTAGCAAGTTATTGATTTCATGAACCTCATTTCTTAGGCTACATATGTTCATGTGGGCCATTTCTATCACTTTTCTTGGATGCTGGATTGTTTTTATTGCTTTACTGGGAAGCTTATCAGAAGTAGACATGACAATGTTATTTCTGTTTGAGCTGATAGTGCAGGGTGAACTTCCTACAGTCGTGGCCAAAGGTTTTGAGAATGACACAAATATAAATTTTCCCAAAGTCTGCTGCCTCAGTTTGTATGATGGCAATTTGCATATACTCCAGAATGTCATGAAGAGTGATCAGATGAATTGCACATCTACCATTCCAGTGTTTAAATGCTATATTGTAATTACTTTGCCACAATGGCCTATTTATTGCCTTACCTTCCTTATCCTTCCTCATTTGCATATAGATTTGTTTTTTTTCTACTGTATTATTGACAGTATGTTTGTTTTACTCCATGTGTAACTCTGTGTTGTTGTGTCGAACTGCTTTGCTTTATCTTGGCCAGGTCGCAGTTGTAAATGAGAACTTGTTCTCAACTTGCCTACCTGGTTAAATAAAGGTGAAATAAAAAATAAATAAATAAATAAAAAATGAATCCTCTTTGCCATGCAAATGAACTGAATCCCCCAAAAACATTTCCACTGCATTTCAGCCCTGCCACAAAAGGATCAGCTGACATCATATCAGTGATTCTTTCATTAAGACAGGTGTGAGTGTTGACGAGGACAAGGCTGGAGATCACTCTGTCATGCTGATTGAGTTCGAATAACAGACTGGAAGCTTCAAAAAGGAGGGTGGTGCTTGGAATCATTGTTCTTCCTCTGTCAATCACGGTTGCCTGCAAGGAAACACGTGCCGTCATCATTGCTTTGCACAAAAATGGCTTCACAGGCAAGGATATTGCTGCCAGTAAGATTGCACCTAAATTAACCATTTATCGGATCATCAAGAACTTCAAGGAGAGCGGTTCAATTGTTGTGAAGAAAGCTTCAGGGCGCCCAAGAAAGTCCAGCAAGCGTCAGGACCATCTCCTAAAGTGCACCACCAGTACAGAGCTTGCTCAGGAATGGCAGTAGGCAGGTGTGAGTGCATCTGCACGCACAGTGAGGCAAAGACTTTTGGAGGATGGCCTGGTGTCAAGAAGGGCAGCAAAGAAGCCACTTCTCTCCAGGAAAAACATCAGGGACAGACTGATATTCTGCAAAAGGTACAGGGATTGGACTGCTGAGGACTGGGGTAAAGTCATTTTCTCTGATGAATCCCCTTTCCGATTGTTTGGGGCATCCGGAAAAAAGCTTGTCCGGAGAAGACAAGGTGAGCGCTACCATCAGTCCTGTGTCATGCCAACAGTAAAGCATCCTGAGACCATTCATGTGTGGGGTTGCTACGCAGCCGAGGGAGAGGGCTCACTCACAATTTTGCCTAAGAACACAGCCATGAATAAAGAATGGTACCAACACATCCTCTGAGAGTAACTTCTCCCAACCATCCAGGAACAGTTTGGTGACGAACAATGCCATTTCCAGCATGATGGAGCACCTTGCCATAAAGCAAAAGTGATAACTAAGTTGCTCGGGGACCAAAACATCAATATTTTGGGTCCATGGCCAGGAAACTCCCCATACCTTAATCCCATTGAGAACTTGTGGTCAATCCTCAAGAGTACGGGTGGACAAACAAAAACACACACATTTTGACAAACTCCAAGCATTGATTATGCAAGAATGGGCTGCCATCAGTCAGGATGTGGCCCAGAAGTTAATTGACAGCATGCCAGGGTGGATTGCAGAGGTCTTGAAACAGAAGGGACAACACTGCAAATATTGACTCTTTGCATCAACTTCATGTAATTGTCAATAAATGCCTTTGACACTTATGAAATGCTTGTAATTGTACTTCAGTATTCCATAGTAACCTCTGACAAAAATATCTAAAGACACTGAAGCAGCAAACTTTGTGGAAATTAATATTTCAGGGGAGTTAGAGGGACATACATTAGGTTACTTACATTCATTTAAACTTCTACACAGAACTCTCACTCAGAAATCCCCCGTTTCTTATTCCCTGAAGAATTCTATGTTATTCTCCTTAAACCATTTGTTATCTTCACTGTCAAAGTGGAGGCACTTTGCTTAATTGCCCCAATTAGAATGTTTAATTTCCCTCAAACAAACTAACCAATAACATTTACTCACATCCATGGGCCAGGATGCAATCAACTTCTGTACAGCAGGAATGACTTACAGATGTTTGGGACTGTCTCAGAGATAGGCTCAGTTATATGGTCAGCATTGGTTACAGCATTGGACATTTAGATTAACAGTATACAGTTCACCTCTAAAACGTTTTATAGGGTCCTATGGAAATATATTTGGGAGTGTGACTGTGTGTGTGTGAGCGTTTATGTGTGCATGCTTGGTGCATGTGGAGCCCACACACTCGGTGCTCCACCTTTAGAATGGTCTACAACTGACTAGGTATCCCCCTTGTCCTTCCCTTTCCCTTCTGTGAAGTTCAGTCAAGGGAAAAGTGTTGAACGTATTTATTTGCACATTATTGTTTCAAACCCACACTGGAGTGATTATCATCTCTCTAATCTCAGAGATAATCTGGCACATCTCACTAGGGAGGGATGAAATTGAAGGGGAATAGAATGGACACGCACATACAATGTGTTCTCTCTACTCTGTTGTACATCACCTTTTCTCTCACTATCAGTATGAAATTGATCATTAACGAGTTATGGTAACAACGGGTGAAAGTAAGGTGGTACAGTCCAGTACAGCATCCCAGCAAAATAAATAGTGGGGCTAATCCGTACCGGTGAAACATCACAATAATTAAAACAAAATGTGAAGAAAACTGTAGGCTATTTCACCATTATTTGTCATTACCGCATGTCAGAGGCATGAAACATTTGCGCAAGGACTTGAAATGGGATAGCCTACACGCCAAAATGCTATGTTTTCCCGATGAGAACACTGATATTTTGCCAAGGCAGAGATGCGTGGCCGACACAGAGACACATGCGGACAGCAGTGGACGCATAAATTAGGGCCTAATGACATTAGTCTTAATGCCATTACACTTTTTGGTGTTTTGTGTAAAAGATGTCTCTTTCCATTCACCAATGTTTGAGGGCTGGAAATACAGTAAGTTGTGAGTAGATGAACATGTGCGGGGTAGCCTAGTAAAGGAGCTATATGAAATGATTGTTTGACATTCAGATAAATACATGACTGGTTGTGATTGCACCACAATAAAAGGTCATCCATTTTAAAAGTTAAATGACAAATCTTTACAACGAGCCCCACAGAGATCATGTGTGCAAGCGCTTGCACACATAGGAGGTCCCGTACCGGTAAGAAATTAAATCTACTTTCACCCTTGGGTAACAAACCATTTCCATCCTGTCATGATGATGAATAACAGCGATCATCTTTGGCCCTTTCATTGACCTCTGTTCTCATCAACCAATGGCAGAAATCTACCAGGCAGCCCATAGCTGAACTATGACCTCTAATAGCTCCACCCATAAAGAGGATGTGTGTGTGTGTGTGTATGTGTGTCAGTCGAGGCCGGTGGGAGGAGTTAAAGGAGGATGAGCTCATTGTAATGGCTGGAATGGAATTAATGGAACGGAATCAAACATATGTTTTCCATATCTTTGATACCGTTCCATTGATTCCATTCCAGCCATTACAATGAGCCAGTCCTCCTATAGCTCCTCCAACTAGCCTCCAATGTTGTCTGTGTGTTTAGGCCAAGACATGGGGTATTGCTACACAGAAGGGAAAAGGCCACCTGCTTTTTATATCCTTAAAAGCCTTATAATGCTATGCTTTGTTCAAGTTTGTTGCACTGGCTCTATGGGACCCCTAGAGAAACAAACACAGCATAAGAACTAGTTCTCCCATGTCACCACACTCTTCTGCAAACTCCACTGGCTTCCAGTCTAAGCTCGCATCCATTACAAGACCATGGTGTTTGCCTACGGAGCAGCAAGAGGAACTGCCCCTCCCTACCTTCAGTCTATGCTCAAACCCTACAGCCCAACCTGAGCACTCCGTTCTGCCACCTCTGGTCTCTTGGCCCACCCACCCCTACGGGAGGGCAGCTCCTGCTCAGCCCAGTCCAAGCTCTTCCCCAATGGTGGAACCAGCTTCCCACTGAAGCTAGGACAGCAGAGTCCTGAAACCTTACCTCTGCAAAGAATATCTTAAATAATCCCCCACCTCACTTCGACCTCCCCTTATTTTCCCCCTGAACTAACACTTGCACTATTCCCCCACTTATATGCTTGTGATATGTGGTTGTCCCACCTAGCTTTCTTAAGATGAACGCACTAACTGTAAGTCGTTCTGGATAAGAGCATCTGCTAAATGACTAAAATGTAAATTCACACATCCATAAGAAGTTACACGTTAGGGCAGAAGTATGTGGCAACATTAACCAGCCAAAGATCTCTGTGAATGACTTAAACGATCTTTGATTGTGAACACTGGTCATTGCTATACTATGTATTAAAAAGGAAAGCAGAAGGAAGGGGAGTGGGGAGGAGGAAAAGAAAGAGAGTTCACTTGGTGAATGAGTTGAGTGCCTGTGCATTCAGGAGGCCAAACTGTTGTCATAAAAAACCTGCTGGAGTTGAAATGCAGGTTGTTACTTTAGATCTATGAAGGTCCAGGGATGAATCAATGCCAGTTTTCTGTTGACTTTTATACTTTCTCTGTGTGTGTGTGTGTGTGTATGTCCAACCCCAGATCATCTGCCTGTGACAGAGAGACTGCTCAGCAGTGTGTGAAGCCACAAGCCATCAAAGGTTACCTGGCTGACACATCTGAATTTACAGTTTTGCCTACATTATAACGTTAATTATAAAACACACAAAGATATGCCACACAAACTCAAAGGCTGCCATTCAATTAGTTATTGTGTCATAAAACAAATCAAAGCTGCTGGCCAGGTTGATGTCTGACATGGTTAATTATAACGTATCCTCAAAGTTATTCAGTCAGCAACAAGGCAGGAATGCAGGAGATTTAGCTTAATTCATAGCAACTCGACTAGATGTGTGAGGTGGGGAATGAAAATACGTTTATGGGAGCTGAAAACAATCAAAAACACGTTTTAAATGATTTACCTGCTTTTGAACTGGAATTCCACAGTTCACGGGCTCAATAACTGAATTAAACTTCAGTCCTCCTTCTCATCGCTTTCCTAATCACCAGGGAGTACCTCCCCCGGTCTCGTCTTGTAACATGAACGAGCGGCACCTTTTTCCATCAAATGTTTTCTTCATCATGGACAAATCTCAGTGAAGATCTCGCTCACGGCTTTTCATTGCGTTCCGGTTGTTTGGTGCGCGGACGATGATGGGACGCGGTCTTTCACGCACTGACTGGTACCCGACTGGATAAAATACCTATTTTTTTAAAAAGAGGAATTTTGCTGACTTCTCCAACTTTTATTTTCGAATGCTTGCAGGTATGATTGTTTTGTCAACTCTAGAAGCAACTACCGTTTCAATACATTCAGGTGACAGACGGGAATGTATAGACACATCAGGCATAACTAATCAATGATTATCAAATCCAATTTCCACTCTTAGTTGCATAATTTACTTTGATTTGTGTGATTAGGCTACTATGACCAATGTGAGAAAGTCTCAGAGTTTTATCACCATCACCATTAGACTAATAGGCTAACTCTGATATATCCAGTTATTTCTCTAATCATAATTCGTTGACGTAGCATATTCCTGGTCACTTTCATACCACTGATGGGGATTTTTTTATCAAGCTTTTGAATTTGTGCTGCATTCAAACAAATAATTTATTTGAATTTAAACTTGGTTTGATCATATTTTCCTTGTGTAGAGAATAGTTGTAAAACACGGAATCATCAGAGGAATTTAGGCTATTGTTGGACCCAATTATTAAATGTACAATTTCCAACCCTGTGCCACCAACGAAATGGACTTCACTACCAGCGCCATCTGCCGGTGACAACGCTTTTGCAAAGAGAATACTTCAATAACACTCAAGCAGTTGGTGATGACTGTGGGGGATTGAGCGCCCTCTGCTGGCTTCATCTTATACACCAGTCACCTGTTTCTTTTGGCGCAATCTTCCTTCCTCTCTCTGTCTTTTAGGCCCTGGTGGAGCAGTGTGATGACTCCCATTCCCCTGTGTCTGCTGCTGCTCTGTGCCCTGCCCTTGTGTGTTCCTGTCTGGGGGGGCCACGGTGATGGTGTTGATGAAGAGTATGGCTGGTCCGTGCAGAGGGTCCCGTTGATTCTGGACAGGCACACAGTGCATCTGCGGAGCCCCACATTTGGTGGGAAGGTTGAGGGGGCAGGTGGGGATGAGAGGGGGGTGTGTGGGATAAAGTGTCAGAGCGCCCTCCCCCCTCCCGACTCGGCCACACTGGAGAGCATGCTGGGATACGAGACGGTGTACGAGAACGGCACGCGCACACACAGCGACGTCACGCTGCAGGGCCTGAATGACACAACCTCACACACGCCCTTACACACCCCCTCACACACTCGCAGGAAACGTCAGGTGTACGGCGAGGACGGACGCTTTGTCATCTCGGACAGCCACTTCACCACCAGCTACCCGTTCTCCACGGCGGTCCGCCTGTCCACGGGCTGCTCTGGTGTCCAAGTGTCTGAAAAACACATACTGACGGCGGCCCACTGCGTCCACGATGGGAAGGACTACCTGCAGGGGGTCCGCAGGCTGAAAGTGGGGGTCCTACAGGTCAAATCTAAACAAGGTAGGAGGGGTGGGAGAAGGAGAGGAGGAAGAGAGGGGAAAGGAGAGGAAGTGGTAGGAGAACAGGAGAAAGGGAATGGGATAGATGGAGAAGAACCGAGACAGGAGCAGAGACGGAGAGGAGGGATGCAGAGAAGGAGGAAGGGAGAAAGGGAGAAACAGAACAGGGTTGATGAGACTGGAGCAGAGGGAGGTGAAGGAGGGAACATGGAGAAGGTGAGGGCACAAGGACGGGGTAGGCAGAGAAAGAGAGGTAGCAGAAGCAGCCGTGTACAACGCAGCACCGAACCCAAAAATCAGCCCTCCTTCCACTGGACACGTGTAAAACAAACCCACATTCCCAAAGGTTGGATACACACAGGAGATAGAACCAACACCATATCCCACTACTACGACTACGCCCTCCTGGAGCTCAAACAGCCAATTAAACAGAAGCACATGAAACTGGGTGTAGTGGCCGCTACAAAGCCCCTCCCCTTGGGTCGCATCCACTTCTCAGGGTTCGACAACGAGCCAGAGGGAGGACAAAAGGAGGGAGAGAGGGAAAAGGTGGTATATCGCTTCTGTTCAGTGACGGAGGAGTCAGACGACCTGTTGTATCAGAACTGTGATGCCCAGCAGGGGGCGTCAGGCGCTGGTGTATACATCCGCCTCAGACAGGAAGTGGAGGGGTCCAATAAGGGGAAGTGGCAGCGGAAGGTTATCGGGGTGTTCTCAGGGCACCGCTGGGTGGATGGGGACGGGGGTGAACAGAGGGACTATAATGTGGCGGTGAGGATCACTCCACCTAAATACGCTCAGATCTGCCACTGGATCCATGGGGATCCCAGCATGTGTAGGGAGGCCTGAGACACCAGGGATCTGTCAGACTGATCAGAGTAAGAAAACAAATAAGATATGCATTCATGTAGCGCCTTTCACTGAGACCTCAAAGCGCTGAGATGGTGGTGGACAAACTAACCAATGGCCAGCACAGACAGATCAGATGGAATAGAACTTTGGAATATGGGATGATTTTCTTGCTCTGGTCAATCAATCAGATCCCTATCCAGACTGAGGTCTCAAAATTCTATGGTGCGTTAAAAACAGGTTTCTTTGTCACATGTGCTTTTTGTATGTTTTGTTTCCAAGAAATGCCCATTGTGCACATAATATGGGTGCTAAGATGAGTTCCATTGGTGATGATTTTTCTTGGGTACATTTTTGTTTTTACTGTCTCTACATGATTCAGTTATCTAGCCAACGCTCTTTTGGGGTGCAAATAAGGGTTATAATAGTTATCCGAATATTTTTTCCAAGGGTCTATATTTTGAGTGTAAATGTGTATTTGGTTGAGTATGTTCTAAACATACATTTTGCTTGGTAAATTGGATCAACAGTGATGTAAAAAATACAACAATAAAATGTCTTTATATTAAAACCTACCATGGACTGAACATGTTCAAGCATGAATGACAACAGTGGAGACATAAGTGATGAATCCTGAAGTCTTTCCTTCAGTGTATTTGTATTTTATTGCATCTCAAGGGACTCACATGCAAGTGGGGGAGAGAAGAGTGATGCCATCCAAGAACCAAACACTGCCTTCAACCAAATATATAGCAAATATTGTTATCCACATTTTATATTTTATACATTTTTATTCATCTTTTTCTTTCTCAATCTTTTTTTTTCACAACAGGTTAAGATAGTCACTTTGGAAGAAAAACAACACATGGAACATCCAGTGTATATCTGAGCGGTTTACAGCTAACGAGTTCCCAACACCTCTGGAGTGTTTCTACGGGAGACAATACAACCTTACTGATCACTGCTCCACAATGACCTTAGGTCAGGGTTGTCAAACTCATTCCATGAAGGGCCTAGTGTCTGCTGTTTTTTTGGTTTTTCCTTTCAATTAAGCCCTAGACAACCAGGTGTGGGGAGTTCCTTACTAATTAGTGACCTTAATTCATCAATCAATTACAAAGTAGGAGCGAAAACATGCAGACACTCGGCCCTCCGTTGAATGAGTTTGCCACCTAAGCCTTAGGTTGACATGGGCTGTGTCCCAACAATATTTACAAACCTCATTTCCTTGTCTCCTTCATTTCATGACCACTGGTTGGTTTTCACCAATTGCCTTTCACCTATCAATTCAATTCAGATAATTGGCCGTTAAGTAAAGGAGACAAGTAAATTAGGATTTTTTAAAAGTATTTGGATGCAGCCTAGATCAACTACACTTGACATGCTCAAAAGCAGTAACACTCCACACCAACAGGGAGAGCCACAGTAAACACTGGGGGCTGAGTTTGCATTCAATACTGCCTCTAAATACAGATGAGATATTTTCCGAAACTGCTTTAATTTTTTTAAACCTTAGAATTCATAGACATAACTAAAATATATGATACATTTTCTCTCAAAATAAAGATTAAAGAAATATATGTATAATCTATACTTAAAAATATTCTAAAATGCATATGTCAATTTGAAGATAGTCCACAAATGTTGCATGTCACACACAGTCAAAAAAACAAACAGACAAAATAAAAACAAAACATTTTGTCGTATGATTTGTCATCTCGTAAACCCAGATTTGTCGTGACAGTTGTACATATTTCAATATTCATCAATATACACCAATAGAACTGTATATGTTCTCAAAGGGTGGATCACTTAATGGAGAGAAGTACAACTAAGTGTTGAATGATGTTAGAAAGACAGCAATATACAGAATTTGATTGGATAGCGAGGGAGAGGATAGGGCAGGGATTGGCCAGTGAGGTTTACACACACCGAACACAGTCCACGGTTAACAACACAATCCTCGTCTGGGAAACGCGCAAGAAAATCAACACAGATCCACCATTCCAAGTCAGCTGACACGTGGGAGTTCCAGAACAAATCTAAATACACAATAATTTTTTATGTTACATTTTTTTCTTAGTTTAGGTAAAGGATAACATTAAAGTACACACACACACACTCACACACACACATACAGAAAACTAAACTGTGTATCTATGATTCACATCCACAGTTTTTGCTACAACAGCAGACAGAGAGGTTACGGGGAAGTCAGAGGACAGGGCTCGTAGTGCTGATGGTTGATTGGCTGAAGGGGCTGGGGCGTGACAGGAGGGAGACGGGGGGGGTGCACACATCCACATCCATAGCTCCAGACACAACAACAACCTCTGGAGAGAAGAGACAGAGGCAGAGACAGAGAGAGGGATGATTACCACAATGTTATTATGTAACTGGCTCTTTTCACTGCATTGTGTGTATGTCGTTTGGTGCCACTGTGAGAGAACCCTACCTCAGGGGGATGGGTTAGAGGGGTTTACATGAAGTCCTTGATGTTGAGGTCATCCAATGCATTCTTGGGGGGCGGAGGCCTCCTCGGGCTCCCGGTCATCCCTGGAGATCCCATCTGTCACAGGAACAGTTAATTCATGAAATAGGTGTGTCTGTGTGTGTGTGTCTGTGTGTACTCTCTGTGTGTGTCTTACCGGTGCTCCTGGGGCTGCAGGGGCTCCAAAGCCTGGCCTAACCATGGGCATCATGGGAGCTCCAGCACCGGCCGCCCCGCCCTGAGAGAGAGAGAGAGGAAACAGTCAGCCACTATGGCAGCCATTTAGAGATGCGTACATGGGCCACCTAAAGGGGTCATTGGCCATCTTAGGTGCTCCTAATGGTCCTAGGTTGAGGGCGGGGTGGTCTTACCATGCTGAATCCTTGGTA
Organism: Brachymystax lenok tsinlingensis; assembly: GCA_030435695.1. NCBI lineage: Eukaryota > Metazoa > Chordata > Actinopteri > Salmoniformes > Salmonidae > Brachymystax > Brachymystax lenok. Next base: position 14,491,441 of record CM059796.1, read on the forward strand.
AGACCCCATAAAAGAAGGGGATCCCATTGGAACGTTCTAGGGGTGTGGAGTGGGGGAGAGGAGGTGGGACATTACCACACTACATACAACACAGGCACAGTAAAGACAACAAACACACAGACATATCACTGACACGCACACATAGAAAACAGACAAAGACATCATAAAAAAAAAAACGTTTTAAGACGCACCCACGCACACAGAGAGAGAACAGCAAAGCACAGCACATAAAAACACTCTAGCCTAACCTCTAAAATCAGGTTCAGGTGATTTGCTCATGCAGAAGCCTTTGAAGACCACAGGGTCAATCATAAGAATACATGATCAGGCAAGCCAGTTTAATCAGCAACTGATTATCTGATATTCATGTCAGTGGTGAGGCTTTGGCTAAATGAACAGCTGAAGCCATGGGTTAATACAGTAACTACAGCAAAAGCTTTTTTGGCTAATGGTTAGTGCAGCAATTCAATTATGAAGATAAATCGATCTAAATGTGTATTGTGTTTCGTTTGGACACTGGGAAGAGGGGCTGTTGCTAAAGAAATAGGGGTTGAAATAAGGAAATATGCAGATGAACGGGGCATTTTGGGGTCAGCTAAGGGTCAGGTGGCTTGTTCGAGGTCAGAACTATAAGGGAAGAAAAGGAGGGAAGTGGTTTTCTAAGCAGCTCCTTGGTTTGTGACAAACCTCAGCCCTCTCAGATCTCCCCGGGGGGTATTCCCAGTCCAACCTCTTAGTTTTCCCACAAAATGTTCACCCCTTTTAAACCAAACACCAAATTCCAAATGTCCATATTCCAAATGTGATTGGACCACCCTGGAGTCAGAGACGTGAGGTGCGTGTGATTGGCTCCATGCCCTGCCTGTCACCGCCATGTGGCTGCACTCCATGCTATATGACAAAGACCAGATTTACCATGGGAGCGCCCCAACTTGGAGGAGCTACCTGAGGAGTTGACCAGCCTCCGCTTCCCATCGTGTTCTCCCCCCTGCGGAAGAGATGTCAATCAGTCAGTAAGCAAATAGAAAGAGAGCAAGAAAAGACAATAGGCCCCCAACCTCTTCACATGTAAAGCTCATTGAGCACTTGGAAAATGCTATTCGATTGTAATCCATGACATTAAATGACATGTCAAAACACAAAGTGACACATACTCAAAACAGGAAAACGTACGTTTTTTGGCTCCCCATTCCCAGATCTGAAAGAGAGAAAATAAGACATTTCCCAGTCAGACAGAATAATGTACATTTAATATCTTATAACAGTTGTAAGTACTATATAACATTATGTACCTCTACTGTAATTACACTGTATCTGGCTATGTAACATTAGGTACCTCTACTGTAATTACACTGCGTCTGGCTATGTAACATTAGGTACCTCTACTGTAATTACACTGTATCTGGCTATGTAACATTATGTACCTCTACTGTAATTACACTGCATCTGGCTATGTAACATTATGTACCTCTACTGTAATTACACTGCATCTGGCTATGTAACATTATGTACCTCTACTGTAATTACACTGCATCTGGCTATGTAACATTATGTACCTCTACTGTAATTACACTGCATCTGGCTATGTAACATTATGTACCTCTACTGTAATTACACTGTATCTGGCTATGTAACATGATGTACCTCTACTGTAATTACACTGTATCTGGCTATGTAACTACCATGTACACTCAGTAGCCGTTCATGGAAATGGTTCGCTCCTACAGACAGTGAGTCACGTGGCCATGGCTTGCCATATAAAGCAGGCAGACAGGCATCGAAGCATTCAGTTACTGTTAGATTGAACGTTAGATTGGGCAAGTGACCTAAGCAACGTTCTGCCCCTGAACAAGGCAGTTCAACTCACTGTTCCTAGGCCATCATTGAAAATAAGAATTAGTTCTTAACTGACTTGCCTAGTTCAATAAAGATAATTTTTTTTAAATTAATAATAATAAATAAAATATAATCGCCTGTGCCAGCTAACAGGCGGGCTACAAACAGGCACATAACGGCGCAGTACAACTGTGGTGTGCAGAACGGCATCTCAGAACACACAACCCGTCGGTCCTTGTCATGGATGGGCTTTGCTGCAGACGGCCACACAGGGTTCCACTCCTATCAGCTAAAAACAAAGTGGCTCCAGTGGGCACACGATCACCAACACTGGACAATTGAGGAGTGGAAAAACACTGCCTGGTCCGAGGAATCCCGGTTCCTGTTGCGCCATGCTGAAGGCAGAGTCAGGATTTGGCATAAGCAGCACGAGTCCATGGCCCCATCTTGCCTGGTGTCAACGGTGACCCAAATAATTCAGGCTGTTCTGGAGGCGAAGGTGGGTCTGACCCAGCACTAGATGTGTCTACCTAATAAACGGTCTACTGAGTGTAAGTAACATTACAATAAGGTGAGATTGGTTATAGGAACATGTCTATGCATAGATGGACAGCACCATGATGCTGAAATTATTCAGGCCAAATTGAGAATCCCTTGTCCTGTGTCTGCTCAGAGACTCTGTTCAGAGACTTACTGCTAGCCATGCTAGCCATGGTGGCGTCTAGGTCCCCTCCCATATGTTTAACTGGAGATGAGGCGGCCCCAGTCTGGGGCGTCATAGCAGGCATCAACACATCCCCTAGACCATCAAACGCTACAGGAGACACATAGGAGGGGGGAGAGAAAGGAATGGAGGGGAGGGGGAAGAGAGAGAGAGAGAGAGAGGTGAGAAACAGCCACAATAATCCTCTCTGATCATAACAGAGGGGTCCTCCTTACGAGTGGGATTACCATGACAACCCATCGAGAGGGTCTCCATGACAACAGTGATCAGAGAGGAGCACAACATTGGAATGTTAACAAGAGGCAAGCCCTCATACTGATACTCCGTATGACTGAGGGCTTATACTGTGCCTCAACACACACACACTTTAAGTGATACTCTCCATGTTATATCAATCAACAGCATAAATATGCTGTCTACTCAACACTACTCAATAGTATTACTATCCTATTAGCTAGCTTGTTTGAAATAGGGCATCATCCTTTGTATCTTGGTGACAGTAAGGATGTAGCCACTACTCTAGAGGGAGAAAGCAGTACCAAGCTATGAGCATCTCACACACCCTATTTATTAGGCATCTGTCAGAGCAGAGGGAACAGAACAGCGGCAGTTGTTCTCTACTGCAATGCAGCAATGCACTGTGGGAAACAGCGCATCAATGAGCCAGAACACTCACCCAATCAGAGAGCAGGAAGCAAGCAATGAGCCAGCCCCAGAGCCAGATGGAGAGAGAGAGGAGTGATAGAGGGATGAGAGAGAAAGAGAGAGAAATAGAAAGGGAGAGTGTGAGAGTGTGAGAGAGAGCGCGCGAGTGAGTGTGAGAGAGCGTGCGTGTGAGGGAGATAAAGTGCAGATAGAAAGAGAGAGAACAGAGGGAGGGAGGGAGGGAAAGAGAGGGAGAGGATGTAAGGGTAAGAAGAAAGGGACAGAAGGACAGAGTAGTGGAGGGAAAAATAATGGAGTGAGTTAGAGATGACAAATGTTGCGAGAGAAAGAGAGATGGAGGAGAGAGAGAGAGTTAAGGCTTAAGCAGTAGTACTTGCAGGTCGTAATTTACATAACATGCAGGGCAGTGACAGCCTTGATCATAAACCTGGTAAGCACAGGAATGTTGCCACGGTAAAATGTGAAAAAGTCAACCAATGCACACACCAACTGAGAGAGAGAGACAACTAAGGAAAGAATCTAGAATGTGAATGACCATACACAACAGCATGTGCATGTGGAATGACCATAAAACCAAGGTATGTTCACAAGTTACATACAGTCAGGATGTATTCATTCAGACAGACACATGTTCATCATATACAGTACCAGTCAAAAGTTTGAACACACCTACTTATTCCAGAGTTTTTCTTTATTTTGACTATTTTATACATTGTAGAATAATAGTGAAGACATCAAAACTATGAAATAACACATGGAATAATGTAGTAACCAAAAAAGTGTTAAACAAATCAAAATATATTTTATACTTGAAATTCTTCAAAGTAGCCACACTTTGCCTTGATGACAGCTTTGCACACTCTTGGAATTCTCTCAACCAGCTTCATGAGGAATGCTTTTCCAACAGTCTTGAAGGAGTTCCCACATATGCTGAGCACTTCTTGGCTGCTTTTCCTTCACTCTGCGGTCCAACTCATCCCAAACCATCTCAATCTGGGACAGAGAGATAGAAGCTGTTTTTCAATCTCAAGGCCATCCGATTGTTAAACAGCCATCCCTCTGCAAAGAGGCGGATGCCTACCTACAGACTTGATATCATTGGCCCCTTTAATAAATGGAACACTAGTCACTTTAATAATGCCACTTTAAGAATGTTTACGTATCTCGCATTACTTATCTCATACGTACAGTTGAAGTCAGAAGTTTACATACACTTAGGTTGGAGTCATTAAAACTCGTTTTTCAACCACTCCACAAATTTCTTGTTAACAAACTATAGTTTTGGCAAGTTGGTTAGGACATCTACTTTGTGCATGACACAAGTAATTTTTCCAACAATTGTTTACAGACAGATTATTTCACTTATAATTCACTGTATCACAATTCCAGTGGTTCAGAAGTTTACATACACTAAGTTGACTGTGCCTTTAACTTCTCTAGGAGCAGCAGCAGAGGTGACTGTTTTGGAGAGCCTGGCGTGCCCAAAGTAAAATGCCTTCCATTCAGGCCCAGAAAATAGGATATGCATATATTTAGTACCATTGGATAGGAAACACTCTGAATTTTCCAAAACTGTCATCCATTTGTCTGTGAGTGAATCAGAACGCATATAGCAGGCAAAACCATCGCTTCCTTATGATGTCATCAACCACGAGACGGTGTTTTACTCCATCTTGGGGGAATTTCGGCCATTGATAAACAGCATGGAACGAGAGACCACCTTATGAAAACTCTTCAGAGTGCGTGCATGAGAAGGCGCGCTGTGCCTTATTTATCGCTTTTAGCGTTCAGTTTATATTCGCTGATTTATAATAGTACATATACGTAAAAGGGTTCCTAAGGATACATTTAAAACTATGTTTGATTGTTTTTGGACAAGTTTATAGGTAACATTTGAACGAGTTGGCGCTGCTTTCAAAAGAGTAATGGAGGCTGTCGCTTTGCATGAACCAAATGGAGGATTTATGGATAAAAGACGTTACTTTTTCTAACAAAAGAACCATGGATTGTCTTCGTTGGACACTTAGGAAGACCTCAGCAGAAGTTCTTCAACAGGTAATTACTTTGTTTTCGCTGTGAAATGTGTTATGTGTGTGCCATGATTGCTAATCGATACATGGCTATTGGAAAATATGTGAGGTGCTACCCTCAAACAAATGAATGTGCTGCTTTCGCCGTAAAGCCTTTTTGAAATCTGACAACGCTGTGATATTGCCTAGAAACAGAGCTTTTGATGAGTATGGAACACTTGTATATAGCTGGATGTTTAATAATTCAATTTTCGGATTTTAAATCTGGCGCTACAGGTTTTAGCTGGTAGTGTCGGGATGATCCCGCTAGCGACCCACTGGTATTTGAGTCGTTAAACAGCTTGGAAAATTCCAGAAAATCATGTCATGGCTTTAGAAGCTTCTAATAGGCTAATTGACATAATTTAAGTCAATTGTAGGTGTACCTGTGGATGTATTTCAAGGCCTACCTTCAAACTCAGTGCCTCTTTGCTTAGCATCATGGGAAAATCTAAAGAAATCAGCCAAGACCTTTTTTAGACCTTCACAAGTCTGGTTCATCCATGGGAGCCATTTCAAAACGCCTGAAGGTACCACATTCATCTGTACAAACAACACAGCCTGGAGGTGTGTTTTGGGTCATTTTCCTGTTGAAAAACAAATGATAGTCCCACTACACGCAAACCAGATGGGATGGCACATCGCTGCAGAATGCTGTGGTAGCCATGCTGGTTAAGTGTGCCTTGAATTTTAAATAAATCACTGACAGTGTCACCAGCAAAGCACCCCCACACCATCACACCTCCTCCATGCTTCACAGTGGGAACCACACATGTGGAGATCATCCTTTCACCTACTCTGCGTCTCACAAAGACGCAGTTTTCCACCCATCTAATGTCCATTGCTCGTGTTTCTTGGTCCAAGCAAGTCTTTTCTTCTTATTGGTGTCCTTTATTAGTCATTTCTTCGCAGCAATTCGACCATGAAAGCCTGATTCACGCAGTCTCCTCTGAACAGTTGATGTTGAGATGTGTGTTACTTGAACTCTGAAGCATTTTTTGGGCTACAGTTTCTGAGGCTGGTAACTCTAATGAACTCATCCTCTGCAGCAGAGGTAACTCGGGGTCTTCCTTTCCTGTGGCGGTCCTCATGAGAGCCAGCTTCATCATAGCGCTTGATGGTTTTTGCGACTGCACTTTCAAAGAAAAGTTCTTGACATTTTCCAGATTGACTGACTTTCATGTCTTAAAGTAATGATGGACTGTTGTTTCTCTTTGCTTATTTCAGCTGTTCTTGCCATAATATGGACTTGGTCTTTTACCAAATAGACCTATCTTCTGTATACCACCCCTACATTGTCACAACACAACTGATTGGCTCAAACGCATTAAGAAGGAAAGAAATTCCACAAAATAACTTTTAACAAGGCACACCTGTCATTCGAAATGCATTCCAGGTGACTACCTCATGAAGCTGGTTTAGAGAATGCGAAGAGCGTGCAAAGCTGTCATCAAGGCAAAGAGTGGCTACTTTGAAGAATCTCAAATATATTTTGATTTGTTTAACACTTTTTTGGTTACTACATGCTTCCATATGTATATATATATAAATATATTATAATATACTATTATTATATTATAATTATTATTCACAATTATTAATAATCAAATAACCTAATCTATATCTAATATACATATTAATAAGATTATATTATATTATTATTATATATCTGAAGTACCCAAAAAGGCCACTAGATGTCATCTGATAGAAATCCAAATAAACCTTGAAAGTAACCAAAGATTCTGGTCGTTTACTGGTAAATTTAGAAAGTTTCCAGTAATACACCCTACCTTCGTAACCCTATATGTGGTGTATTTACTGTTATGTGTCTTGCATACAATGGGAATGGGTCATGCCTGTTGTTTGTGTCATGCCTCGTGGGTGTGTCGTGCATCGGTAGTTACATTACCTGCCATTAGCTCAGCACCAGAGGCAGCTGCAGGTGCAGCTGTTTGGGTTTCTCCACCGGTGGAGTCTAATGGGTCAAACCAAACCATACCAGGCCAAAGTGGGCCAAGCCATTAACAGTGCAGCATGAGGGCAGAGAAGAGTTAAGAAGTCAGCCATCGGCACCACACTAGGAAGGCCAAACAGATAGAACAGCGTTATCATTGTCAGATAGGACAGTAGACACACACAGGTAAACACAGTCTCAAATAGTCTCAAACACACTAATAGAAACTCCTTTGATCCCAATATGCTGTGACAAGTCTACATCTACTAAGCAATACAAACTCTAAATTCTGTAGAGGACATTGAAAAGTCAGAGTCCATCCTGAACTCCACAGCTAACAACTTAACTACAGTAACAACTTTATGGGTCAGCAAAAACATACAGAGAAACGGAAGGAGAAATGCTGATGAAGGTGAATGACACGATGAAAACAATCAACTAATCAGTTAAAGTTACGGTTTTCCTGCCTAGAATTTTTTTTACACAAGGCCCCTCATTTGAAGACCGTCGACCAGCAGCAAGGGGGATAGTGCGAGGTAGGGGGAGGGTGTACATTTACCCACCCCCAAACATGTCCATGATCGCCCCCTTGTCCGTTGGGGGGTCTGAGGAGAGGAAGGGGGCAGGGGAGGAGAATGCATCTGCTGTAAGGGGAGGGGTAGAGGAGGGTTAGAACACACAGTGTGTGAATTATGTGCAAATGTCACGGTATAATTCACACTCACACACACACGTACGTCACACAACCAAACAAACCCATACCAACTAAACAAACTTACACAAACAACAAAATACAATAAGTATCCTTGAATTACAATAATGCACAAATGTCCATATAAAAAACAGCACTCCAAACACATGCTGAGAAAGAAGGCAGATGGCATGAGTTTGGGTACCTGCTCCAAACATGTCAACACTGGGGGCAGGGTCTGCTTTGGTGAAGCTTGGATCTGGCATTGAATCAAACATAGCTACAGGACAAGTACACAACACACACACAATTGAAATGAGAACAGCAGACTACAACCAATGATTCATTAGATTAACAATTGTGATTGAAAGCCAATGCAGGAGCAGAGAGGCAGCTGGGGAGAATGCATCCAAGCTGAAAGGAAGCAGAGGAAGCGTGATATGTGCAAGTTAGCCTCTCAAAGAGAAAGGGACATCAAGGAACAATGCAGTTGACGGGGAAAATGCAGGAGAGGACAGGACACAGATGCAGAGTAGAGGACAAGGACAAAAGAGAAGAAAATAAAAGGTTAAAAAAAAGCCCCACACACACGTAAACATTTACCACTGAAGAGGTCTATCGATGGGGTGGTGGGGGGGATGGGTGCTGCGATGGTGGATGAGGGGGCAGGAGGGGGCGCCACTGAGTTAAAGCAGTTGTTCTCCATTGGCATCATGGCAAAGAGGTCCAGCCCTGGGCCTACTGCATTTGAACTGCAACCAGTGGGGGCAAAGGGGTCTTTGGGAGGAAAGAACGAGGGAGGGGATGACAAGGGGGATGGAGATATTACACAACCACCATAACACAGTGTGTAATAAACCTAGAGGTATGGCAAGAGCTATATTCTGTGAAATAGGGGAGAGGAATAGGTGCATTCGGGCTGAAATTCTGAAGATACAAGCTTAGTTAGGGAATTCACAGCTCCATATTCTTCATAAACATACAGTACATGTAAAACACTATGAAGTACTGTATGATCAAGAGATAATCTGGAAAATATGCATGTCTGATAAAGAATTATAGGAAAAGAACACGATTTGTGAAAAGAGGGAAACGTATTGGAGAAAGCAGTATTAGTAGTATTCACACTCTCTCGTTCTACTCTCTGAAATACCCATACTAGACCAGATTTACAGAGTGTAACCATGGAGCTTGCCATTGCATTTTGGGATAGAGTTTACAGAGTGAAAGGAAACCCCAGGTGGTATCTAGCATGGTGGTCAACCACTGTCCTAAAATCAACCTCAGCAACAATCTCCATAGTAACAGCAACAGCCATGCCCAGAAACAACCAACAGCATCACCTTTCTAGGGAAACTAGCTACACCCACTCACAGCAATGGGATCAACTGTTAAAACACACTCTCCATTCACAAAAACACATAAGCATGGATCCACCGAGCACTCGAATACAGCCAAACACACACACACACAGCCACAAAAAAAAACACACAGCCACAAAAAAATACACACAGCCACAAAAAAATACACACAGCCATTTACACAGACAGACACACGTCCTGTAACCCACCGGCTGCAGCGTCGGCAGCTGGGGTGGGCGTGGAGGCCGGAGCCCCGCCCTCGGCAGCGGCATCAGAGGCGGGAGCAGGGGTCGAAAACGCATCTGATACCCAACACACACACACGCAGACGACAGAGAGAGAGGTACAGCGAGAGATAGGGAGAGAAAGAACAGAGAAAAGAAACAAGCCAGACAAGAAAGAAAGAGAGTAAGTCAGAAAAGAAACTTCAGAAAAGGAAGGTCAAGAAGCCACCTAAAATATGGTCTGTGCCTCTAAGCAGAGTTTAGAAATACTGCTTTTACAGTGTTACTTAATTTACTTAATATACGGTACCTATATTAAATACTTGTAATGTAATGTCAGGCATAAGATATGTAATATACTTATTAATCAGAGGTATTTTATTGCAGAGAGATATATTGCAGAGAGATACTATTTAACTGAGCCATCTTTTGATTACTGTGATAAATTCAGTTTAGATTAGTTACAAAATATTTACTCTGTGGCATTACTTTGTGGCATGAATGATTGACCGGTGAAGGGTAAATGAGAATACAGACAGGAGGAACAGCAAGGCCTATGGAAGGCGGGCTTTAGCTACAACTAAACTAGAAAGCGGTAACTAGGTCTGTTGCACTACATAACTGGACAAGCAGGCCACATAATGAAACCAGAAGCAAAGCAATATGTATTTTAGGGAATAAAGAACATGACTCTGTTTGATAGATTGGCTTTTCTCTGAAGTTAAGGAAAAGCTGTCAGACTATCAAACAAAACGTAGCATGTGAAAATGTATGGGTAGCATGTCTGAGTGTGTCTACAAGTGTGAGCATGCTTGTCTCTGTGTGTAGATCTATGTCAATGAGCATAAGATGTACAACATGCATACCAGTATGTGTGTGTTGATTGACATGTTCTTCCCAAATGGATGTGTTTGTTTTGGGGTATCTGAGTCACTGTGTGTATGTACATTCAGAGACTAAACATTTGCATTAGTGTGTGTACATGCATGTAGCGAACACTACACTGTATCTCCTGTGTGTGCATGTGGAGGGTTGGTTGGGGTTGAGCTGTCCAGCAGAGATTCTGTGGTAGGGAATCCTCCAGAAGCCCACTGACCTCCCAGCAGATCCATATTCGTCGCAGCGGGGGAGGTGGTGGCGGCCGCACTAGGGGGAGGAGCCAGAGTGACTCCTGGCTCTGCGGCTGCAGGGGTGGGCGTCACCCCGGCGGGAGAGGGAGCGGTGTCTACAGCAAGGGTGGGGTCAGGAAGCATGGACTCGCCCATTTCTGCAGGTACCCACGTGGTGTACCAACCAAACCCAAAACAAGGTACCAAAACAACCCCCATAAATCATCCCCCAAAATACCCCATAGGAACCAAAGCAACCAGAAAGGCCCCGTTAGAACCAAATGAAGGTATCAAATCAACCAAATTTCAAAGAAACAACCAAAAAAACAAAATCAACCCCAGAATTAAAGCCCCGGAATGAACCAAACGAGGGGATGTGGGGGAGGGATAGAGAGCAGAGAGAAACAAAGAGAGACAAATAGACTACTGAGACTAGAGCAACACTATGAAACACATTGGGAGATCTAGAGATGACACGCTCTGTTCATGTTAATACACTAGAGAGGTTAAAGCCAGGGGCACTGTGGGATAACACTCACCTGATCCAAGGAGGTCTGTGGCAGCATTCCCAGAACAGCATGGGAGAAAGTGATGGAGGAAAATGCAATTATATTCATGTTCATTAGATAATGGAATTACTGGTAAGTTTTAATTAAGCTATCAAGTTTTGATGTGGGACATTACCTCCCCAGGACATAGGGGCTGCTGAGGCTCCTGCTGATGGACCAGAGGAGGACAGAGGGTCCAGATCCAACAGAGAACTAGAGAGAGATAGAGGGATGGAGAGAGAATGAAAGGAAGAACGGACTCTTATTCACAATTTTCCCAAATAAATGGAACAGATAGAATGCTTGAATGCCAGAACGGAGGAAATCCCTGAGGTGATGAGGTAAACTGTGGTAGGCAGAGGAAGTAGTCACTCACTCAGTGGCTTCTTCGGGTGGCGGCACTAGGGTGGGCACTGCAGCTGCAGATTTGGCAGGAGTGGAGGTCGGGGACACGTTATTGGTGGGGGACCCCTGGAATAGAGAGGGAGAGCCTTATTAGTATCTATGTGTCGACATATAACCAGAAACAGAAAGGCAGTGATATACACAGGGGAAATAATTTGTAGCCTTCAACTCACCTTTGTTGGAGACCTGAAAGAGAGACGGAACAGTTCATATTTAAATTTCATCAGTGCTAGACATCACCTTTCAGAGCTGAAGTCATCTACATTTAAATGACCTTTTAAACTTATTTCCATGACTTTACAATAAACTCATCTGTCAAACCCCAAAAAGAAATTGTTCATGCTCACCCTTCACTTTGATCCCCAATGATGAACAGAAAGGAACAAAGAGAGAGAAGGATTAAAGGAAAAGATAACACAAAACTGTCTTCGGAACTGTGGTGTTGGGATAGTATTCAGCCTGGCAACAAGGGCTCATCTAATTTGTGGTGATTGTTTTCCACCCATTCACAAACAAGCAAAACGTCGTTAAATATGAATTACATTTCTCAAAACTCATATGTAATTCATATTTAACGATAGTTTTGCTCGTTTATGAATGGGCTGGAAGGAGGAAAACCAACCTGGTCTCAGAGCATTTCGTATGTTTCTGTAAGTAAATCCGAGACACTCCATTTAGTATGATAAATTAAGTTTCGTATTGTATGTATTAATTTGTGGATGTCCATCACTCATTTCGTATGTTAGCAATTACAATTAGTTTTATACGTTTCCGATTCTGCAAAACGAATGATATGTTACGAATTCTAGCTAGGTGGCTAACGTTAGCTAGCTGGCTAACATTTGCTAGACTAGGGGTTAAGGTTAAATTCAGGAGATATGTTAAGGGGTTAAGGTTAGGGGAGGGGTTAGCTAAAAGGGTTAGGGTTACGGGAAGGGTTAGTTAACATGCTAAGTAGTTGCAAAGCAGCTTAAAAGTTGTAAGTAGTTGAAAAGTTGCTAATTAGCTAAAATGCTAAAGTTGTCCATGATGCGATTCGAACTTGTAGACTTTGGGCTGCTAAACGTTCGCGCGTTATACCCTCACCCATCCACCCTGACCAACCACCCTACTTTTGTTTTTGCCTTAAGTAACCATTTTTCTTATGTAACCATACCAAACGTAATACATCATACTAATTTGAGTGTCCCGGATTTACATTTACTATGTTACATCTAGTCTATGAGACCAGGCTGCATTCGATCAGGAACTGGGTCAAGTAGGCAGGGCTAAATAAGGTGAACAGAGCCTAAGTTATGAGTCTATCTAGTTTCTCACCCTCTCATTTCTCAATTCAGATTTTCTCTGTGTACAGACACCAATAGAGCCATTTCCGCATTTTAGCTCTTTTTGAAATGGTGTGGTTAGAGAGGGTCCTCTTACCCCTTCTTCCCCTCCAAGCTGTTCATGTGTGTCTCCAGAGACTCCAGGATGCTACTGGGAGCCTGAGGGTCAGAGAAGAGAGTACCAATCAGAGACACAGAAACAACATGTTTATGTTACTGACTTCCTTACTCATCTGCATGCCAAAACTCATCTGCATGCCAACACAAATAACACAGCACCCAATTCTATTTCTATGGCAGCACCACTCCAGGCCCTTCATTTTTAACTCATCCCACTACCCCACTTTTGTATAAACTCAACGGCCTGTAGAATGAAGTGTTAAAGGAACATTTTACTTCAGTCGTTTGTGCACGGAAGCACACACACATGCAAACACACAGACATGCACTGCAGTCAGCAGTGTCAGTCTGTAGAATTATCCCATGCCAAAACCCCATCCTCCCAAACAGGCACTCTGCCAAGCCACTCCATGTCTCTATGGTTACCGGGTCCTCGATAGGCTTAAAGGGACAGTCCTCATCATCTGAGTCGATGAGGTTCGTCACCACTCCAGGGTGCAGACACTGGTATCGCAGGGGGGAGATTAGGATGGATTGGTGTGTGTGTGTGTGTGTTACAACTATGCCATCATCCTTCCAGAGAGAAAGCACAAAGACCAGTGACTTACATAGTTGATGTCTGGAATGTCATTTTTTTCAACACCGACTGTCTGTGGAACAAAATACACACAAGAGACAACTTCACAACCATATCGTGCATCATAACCTTATGTTCAAAATAGAGACAGACACTGTATGTGAACAAGCACTGTGTGAGTTTCACTTGGATTTAAGTTAGTTGAATACAGCCTAATCCGTTAGGAAGTTTCCTTTACCTCAGCGAGCTTCATGAACTCTCCGATCTTGGTGACCCTGGTCAGGAACCTCTTATAGATCTCCAAGGCCTCCTTGCAATCACTCTTCTTCATCTTAAAGTATTTCTCTACAGACATTTAACAGTTGTTATGGATAAGAGCATCTTCTAAATCATTACACGGTGAAAGGAAGTAACTTATCTTTGAATTGGTCTGCTTCTCAAATGGCACCCTATTCCCTTAATAGTACACACCTTTTGACCAGGGCCCATAGGGCTCTGGTCAAAAGTAGTGCACTATATAGGAAATAGGGTGCCATTTGGGATGCAAACAATGACATGTATAGCTCACCTAATAGATTAATGACCCCATCGTTGTAGGAGGCAAACAGCTTGACCAGATCCTTGAAGAGCAGCAGGAACGCTGCGTTGATGATAGGGTTATTCAGCTCCTTGGGATGGACCTGGGAGAGAGAGAGACCTTTCAAAAGCTTTTTGTTTAACCAGTCATGTAGTTCAACAGAAGATGAATTAAACTCCAGCAATATTCTGCTGTACTAAAATATTGTACACCCGCACAGAAATATCAGGGTCAATATAACAAATAGCATCATTGCTATTGAGAGAGAGAGAGAGAGAAAGAGAGAAAATATAACAGAAAAAAAATAGACAATAGGTAAACAGTATTCTTTGTGACCTGACATAGTACAGTGGTCAGCTAATTCACAAATGACCAAAGGCCCACAGTCAGACAGACAGACAGACAGGCAGACAGACAGACACTTAGACAGACAGTAGCAAACAGATCAATGATAAACAGGATGTCCAACTCACATCAAACTCCAGCAGTGTGTCGATCTGGGTCTGCAGGACGGGCATGCCTTTTAACAGCTTGTCTGGAGCCATTGTCCTCATCACCCCTTCAGCACTGTGGAGGAAACACACAGGGGGAAGCATAATGAGGGCCTCATGGATGAGCTAAATTACAATATGTTCTCAGTGATGAGGTGAATGACAGTATGAGGTGGGCCTCAGTGATGAGGGGAATGACAGGTGGGCCTCAGTGATAAAGGAGAGACAGGGAAGTAACTGACCCCTTTTTGACTTTGGTGAAGTCGAAAGCCATCTGGCGATAGGCAAAGGCCCTCTCATTGAGGTAGCGGCCGTAACGTCTGATGAACGTAGACATATCATAGCCTAGAGAAAGAAGAGAGAACCACATTCATGTCACACCAAAGGTAAAGCTCCTGATAAAATGTAAAGGCCCTTCAGTTTTGCAAGTCGTGTATCTGATTGTAGGGGAGTTTTGAAGAGGATTGAAGGGGGAGGGTTGCAATAGCTATTTTTCTTGTTTACGTTAGGATGAGAGACAGTACGATGAGACAGGGGATCTATAATGAGACCAGAGCAAGACACTAGTGACAAGCGCAGGAAATAGCAATCAGAGGCAGGACGCAGTTTAGTGTGCGCGCGCGTGTGTGTGAATGTGCGTACATGGATGTGTGTACAGATGTAGGATCTTAATTTGAGACAGTTTGCTACAGCAGGAAAATAATCCTGCAGCAACAGGAAATGTGAATTATTATGTGGAATATAATTGATGGACATTTTGGTAGGGGTTGATACATTTTTCGTAAGGGAAAATCAAGTCTGGAATTTCAAAGCGGAAATTAAAAACTTCAGAAGCCTTTTTTAAACCTCAAATAAACTACAAGTTTGAAATCTTAATGTTTTTCCTCATAATCCTGGACTATCGGACCACCATTTTATTACGTTTGCAATCGCAACAAATAATCTGCTCAGACCCCAACCAAGGATCATCAAAAGCCGTGCTATAAATTCTCTGACAACCCAAAGATTCCTAGATGCCCTACCAGACTCCCTCCACCTACCCAAGGACGTCAGAGTACAAAAATCAGTTAACCACCTAACTGAGGAACTTAATTTAAGTTGCGTAATACCCTGGATGCTGTCGCACCCCTAAAAACAAAAAACATTTGTCATAAGAAACCAGCTCCCTGGTATACAGAAAATACCTGAGCTCTAAAGCAAGCTTCCAGAAAATTGGAACGGAAATGGCGTTACTGTCACGTTCAGGCCTGATATAGGCTGGCGTGTTTAGTTTCATTTTGGTGTAGGTTTTTTTTTGTTCAAGGTGTTGCATTTCTACGTTGGGGTAATGGTTCCCAATTAGAGGCAGCTGTGTGTCGTTACCTCTAATTGGGAACCATATATATGTTTGTAGTTTTCAGAGGGGTTTTGTGGGTTATTGTTTGTACATAGCTTTGTTGTGTGTGTAGTTATGGTCAGCGTCACGAGGTTTGTTTATATTTTGTTATTTTCCCAGTTACGGTCGTCCTAAATAAAATGTATACTGGAAGCATCGCTGCGTCTTGGTCTGTCCCTTCAGGAGATTGTGACAGTTACAGCAAACTGGAAGTCTTCTGACTAGCTTGGAAAGACAGTACTGTGCAGTATCAAAGAGCCCTCACCGCTGATCATCCTATTTTTCCAACTTAATTGAGCAAATTACGAACTCCTCTTTAAATCTGCGTATTCCTCCAAAGCTCTGCATAACACTTCCTGGACCTAGGACCAAGGGAGACACTAAAGTTTTAATACTATATCTCTTGACACATTGATGAAAATAACCATGGCCTCTAAACCTTCAAGCTGCAAACTGGATCCTATTCCTAACTAAACTACTAAAAGAGCTGTTTCCTTTGCTTGACCCTCCTATATTGAACATAATAAACGTCTCTCTATCCACCGGATGTGTACCAAACTCACTAAAAGTGTCAGTGATAAAGCGCTGTTTGGCCCTGTCTGGGGGTATCGTCGGACGGGGCCATAGTGTCTCCCGACCCCTCCTGTCTCAGCCTCCAGTATTTATGCTGTAATAGTTTGTGTCGGGGGGCTAGGGTCAGTCTGTTATATCTGGAGTTTTTCTACTGTCCCCAGTCAACCTGGTCATGCTGCTGCTCCAGTTTCAACTGTTCTGCCTGCGGCTATGGAACCCTGACCTGTTCACCGGACGTGCTACCTGTCCCAGCCCTGCTGTTTTCAACTCTCTAGAGACAGCAGGAGCGGTAGAGATACTCTGAATGATCAGCTATGAAAAGCCAACTCACATTTAACCACAGTGATTGTTATTATTTGACCCTGCTGGTCATCTATGAACATTTGAACATGTTGGCCATGTTCTGTGATAATCTCGACCCCGGCACAGCCAGGAGACGACTGGCTACCCCTCATAGCCTGGTTCCTCTCTAGGTTTCTTCCTAGGTTCCGGCCTTTCTAGGGAGTTTTTCCTAACCACCGTGCTTCTACACCTGCATTGCTTGCTGTTTGGGGTTTTAGGCTGGGTTTCTGTACAGCACTCTGTGACATCAGCTGATGTAAGAAGGAGTTTATAAATACATTTGATTGATTGATTGATTAAGATCCCACATCTGTACATGTACAGTACTATGTTTAGCTTGTGCACATTGCATGCTTGCTCCTGTTCGTTATGTAATTATAAGCCCAGTGATTTCCTCTCTTTCCAGAATGCCCGTCTCCTCCTCTCCTCTTGTCTCCTCCGCCTCTCCCCCTGTCTCCGCCTCTCTCTGCCTCTCCCGCTGTCTCTGCCTTTCCTCCTGTCTCCACCTCTCTCTCTCTTCCTGTCTCCGCCTCTCTCTGCCTCTCCTCCTGTCTCCGCCTCTCCTCCTGTCTCTTCCTGTCTCCGCCTCTCCCCCTGTCTCCGCCTCTCCTCCTGTCTCCGCCTCTCTCTGCCTCTCCCACTGTCTCCGCCTTTTCTCCTGTCTCCACCTCTCTGTCTCTCATCCTGTCTCCACCTCTCTCTGCCTCTCCTCCTGTCTCCTCCTGTCTCCGCCTCTCCTCCTGTCTCCTCCTGTCTCCGCCTCTCCTCCTGTCTCTGCCTCCCTCCTGTCCCCGCCTCTTCTCCTGTCTCCTCCTGTCTCTGCCTCCCTCCTGTCCCCACCTCTCCTCCTGTCTCTGCCATCCTCCTGTCTCTTTATTAATAAATTAGATTGATTGATTAAGATCCCACATCTGTACATGTACAGTACTATGTTTCGCGTGTGCACATTGCATGCTTGCTCCTGTTCGTTATGTAATTATAAGGCGGGTGATTTCCTCTTTCCAGATGGCACGTCTCCTCCTCTCCGCCTGTCTCCTCCGACTCTCATCCTGTCTCCTCCTGTCTCTGCCTCTCCTCCTCTCTCCGCCTTTCCTCCAGTCTCCCCCTGTCTCCGCCTCTCCCCCTGTCTCCGCCTCTCTCTGCCTCTCCCCCTGTCTCCGCCTTTCTCTGCCTCTCCCACTGTCTCCGCCTTTCCTCCTGTCTCCGCCTCTCTTCCAGTCTCCCCCTGTCTCTGCCTCTCCCACTGTCTCCGCCTTTCCTCCTGTCTCCACCTCTCTGTCTCTTCTCCTGTCTCCGCCTCTCTCTCCGCCTCTCTCTGCCTCTCCTCCTGTCTCCACCTCTCCTCCTGTCTCCTCCTGTCTCGACGTCTCCCCCTGTCTCCGCCTCACTCCTCCTCTTTTCTGTATTTTGGTTTCACAAGGATCCATTTGTTCTCCCAAATACCCTATCTTACATTGCAAGATAGTACCACCATGTTCTAGTCTCTATACATTTCTAGACACACACATCAATTGGATTATCATTGTCTTATAACCCTATCCCTATTGCATACATTTTCAGAATGAAATATTCTTAGTCATTACTTAAACATACAAATTTCCCAATCAGCCTCTCCTCCTCTCTCTGCCTCTCCTCCTGTATCCTCCTCTCTCTGCCTCTCCTCCTGTCTCCTCTGCTCCTCCTGTCTCCTCTTCTCCAACTGTCTCCGGCTCTCCTCCTGTCTCCACCTCTCTATGCCTCTCCTCCTGTCTCCGCCTCTCTCTGCCTCTCCTCTTGTCTCCGTCTCTCTATGTCTCTCCTCCTGTATGTGCCTCTCTTTGCCTCTCCTCCTGTCTCCTTCATTCCCCTCTCTGCCTCTCCTCCTGTCTCCTCTTCTCTCTGCCTCTCCTCCTGTCATCTGTTCTCTCTGCCTCTCCTCCTGTCTCCGCCTCTCTCTTCCTCTCCTCTTGTCTCCGTCTCTCTATGTCTCTCCTCCTGTATGTGCCTCTCTTTGCCTCTCCTCCTGTCTCCTTCATTTCCCTCATGTCTCCGCTTCTCCTCCTGTCTCAGCCTTTCCTCCTGTCTCCTCTCCTCCTGTCTCCTCTTCTCTCTTCTTCTCCTCCTGTCTCCTCTTCTCTCTGCCTCTCCTCCTGTCATCTATTCTCTCTGCCTCTCCTCCTGTCTCCTCTTCTCTCTGCCGCTCCTCCTGTCTCTGCCTCTCCTCCTGTCTCCTCCTCTCTCTGTCTCTCCTCCCGTCTCTTTCATGCCCCTCCTGTCTCCTCCTCTCCTCCTGTCTCTGCCTCTTTCTGCCTCTCCTCCTGTCTCCTCCTGTCGCTGCCTCTCTCTGCCTCTCCTCCTGTGTCTTTCATTCCCTTCCTGTCTCTTCTCCTCCTGTCTCCTGTCTCCTCCTCTCTCCGCCTCTCCGCCTCTCTGCCTCTCTCCCGTCTCCTCCTCTCTCCGCCTCTCCTCCTGTCTCTGCCTCTCCTCCTGTCTCTGCCTCTCCTCCTGTCTCCTTCATTCCCCTCTCTACCTCTCCTCCTGTCTCCTTCATTCCCCTCTCTGCCTCTCCGCTCCTCCTGTTGCTGTCTCTTTCTGCCTCTCCTCCTGTGTCCTTCATTCCCCTCCTGTCTCTTCTCCTCCTGTCTCCTCCTCTCCCCCTCTCTGCCTTTCCTCCTGTCGCCGCCTTTTACCTATACAGGTATCCCGTGTGTGTATTTGTTTTCTTTCCTTCTGCCCTAGTCACAGGTGTCACTCATCAGCAGTCATCAGTTGCCCATCAATCACCAATCAGTCTCAATCAGAAGACACACCTGCTCCTTTTCCCTTACCCAATCAAATCCCCTTTCCCTTGGTTTAAAAACCCAGTCAGTTGTCTCTCTCTCTCTCGCTTGTTTTGTAGCTCTCTACACCTCTCAATCTCTGTATGGATTTGCTGAAAGTCAGTTGCTGTTAGTTTGTGCGCTCTATCTCTCTTTTGTTTCTGCGCCTATTAGCTGTTGTCATGTGAGTATGTATTGCTGTGTTGTAGTGTTGGCTTGTTTGTTGGTGGTAAAAGGGGATAACCAGACAAGTTGCCCATGGGCATACATTACCCGTAGGAAACCCTTTGTCTAAATACATTAGTTAGAACTGGGCGGACCACCCACTGTATTTAATTGGTTAGTTAGCTAGCTGTTCGTGACGCAGGTAGACTAGCTTAGGGTTTTTTGAATATTTATTATTTCTTTCCTTGGGTCCAGCTCCTCCTGTCTCCTCCTCCTGTCTCCTTCATTCCCCTCCTGTCTCTGCCTCTCCACCTCTCCTCCTGACTCTGCCGCTCCTCCTGTCTGCCTCTATTCCTGTCTCCTCTCTGCCTCTTATTCTCTCTGCCTTTCCTCCTGTCTTCTGTCGCCGTCTCTCCTGCTGTCGCCTCCTGTCTCCCCCTCTCCCCCCTCTGCCTTTCCTCCTGTCTCCGCCTCTCCTACTGTCTCATCTCTCCTCTTCTCTCTCCTCCTGTCTCCGCCTCTCTCCTCATCTCTCCTCCTGTCTCCTTCTCTCTCCTTATATCTCCTCCTGTCTCCTCTTCTCTCTCCTCCTGTCTATTCCTCTTCTCTCCTCCTGTCTCCTCCTCTTCTCTCTCCTCCTGTCTCCTCCTCTTCTCTCTCCTCCTGTCTCCTCTTCTCCTTCTCTCTCCTCCTCTCAGCCTCTCTTCTTGTCTCCTTCTGCGCCTCCAGGTAGTCTCACATCTCATATACTGTATCTGTTTATGGTCTCAACTGGAAGGGAATCCACCTGCTTCTCTCCACAAACATACACACACACAGGAAGTGCACTTACCGTGGGAGCCTGTTTTGTCGATAAAGTTGCTGAGGTTGAACAGAGCGGTCCTGGAGGCCAAGTATTGGATGAACCTCTGAGGAAGCAGACAATAAGACACTGACACTCTGAAACACCTTACAATGAAATAGGCTGATTAAACAAAACCAAGACAAAATACAAGACAATTAAGGCATATTTACTGAAATAGTCAACTCCAAATTGCGTGATAGTATGTTAGTCCGAAATTTACAGTGTGTGAAAGCATGTCTTTTGCAATACAGCAACTCAATATGTAACAATAGCTCCAGACAAACACAACGGTGATTGATAACCATGTTTCAGAACGAGCTCTAGTCTGCAGTAATACTAATAGCACTGTTTCCAGCACCATGGACAGCCACACTAACAGCTCCCCTGGGATGAATCAAGACAGCCGTGTAGCTGTCCATGGTGCTCAAACAGTCCTAATTGGTTTTATTGTGGTTGTGCACTAAAATGCTGCCCTCTGACCTCGTTTCCATGGACACACATGTGGTGTGTGGTGACGAGGGCCTTGAAGACGACAATCCAGCTGGCATTGGTGGCCCTCTCAAACAGAGTGTCGGCCATCTGAGGGATGTTCACGTTGGTCGCATTGGTGGCCGATATCAGATCTGAAATACATACAGATAGGTTTGTTAGTACTGTGGGGAAAGGCTGTTCGTTCAGCTCAGTCAAACTGTTCTCTTATTGATTGTCGACCCGTGAAACGGTCAGACATTTTGAGACAGTGGAATATAGCAGGATTTTTTAGGATAGATCAAGGTATTTAAAGAGTTGTAAAATCATGATGAGTAAGTACAATTTCAAAGTGTTAAGACATGCTGACTGCCAAGAAAATATGTAATGTGCTGCCGTAGCTGATAGTGAAGCCTCACCCCAGGTCAAATGAGACTCAGTCTCCCTTGCTCCACTCATGTGCTCTGTGATTTTTGGAGTAGGAGTGCTGGGCTGTGTGTGTGTGTGTGTGTGGTGATTCTGCTACTGGAAGGTGTGAAAGCCATATAACAGCCTCTGGCGGTTGTTCACTTCACTGTGTACCTAGTGGAGCTAGGCATTGCCGAGTCAGACATCCATTTGGGAGTACCAAGCCTCAAAGAGCCACCAACACTGCTGGAAAGGATCCAACACGGAAATTGAAATAGTGCACACACACAGACAAAGAGACAGACAGACTGCCATTTAGACAGACAGACCAACAGGTCTGATTCAGAGAGCAATCACCTCTGAAACATAACGTCAACTCAGCGCTTTGGGATACAGTATATGACAGATTAGCTGCTCGGAGGAGAGAGGGGGAATGGAGATTTTATCTGGCCTTTATTGATATATTTTATCACACTAATGTTAACCAACCATCCCTCCTAGGATAGGGAAGGTTGCTATATTCATAGCCAAACCTTGTTTCTGTACTTCCAAAAGGCAGAAGCTTGTCCTGCCAAAGGATGGAAGGCTGCAATATTATCAATGGTTGACCAACACTGACCAGACTAAAAAGAGAGAGGGGATGCATGATAAAGAAGGCTTGTTGGTAATTTCATGGTTAAAGGGCAGGGGCTTTGTCCACAGATTAATATAATCAGTGAGGGGTGTGGTGACCCCTCGCCTCAACAGCCACACACACACACACAAGAACAAACACACAGGTCTCCAGTTAGAAGCTTTTGTGTCCAGTTTCTGCCTAATGTTGTCTGGTGTACTGACTGTACATTCTTCGAAAAAAACAGGTGCTATCTAGAGCCTGAAAGGGTTTTTCGGCAGTCCCCAGAGGAACCTTTGAAGAACACTTTTTGGTTCCAGGTATAACCCCTCTGGGTTCCATGAAGAACCCTTTCCACAGAGGGACAGCCGAAGAACCCGTTTATGTTCTCTCTCTCTCTCTCTCTCTCTCTCCTAAATGTATCTGCCTCTCTCAGTAAAACAGTAAGTGATGACAGCCCTAATATTCCTGTCTGTCCCTGCTTTGCTCGGCTCTGTTTCCTACACCACACCACAACCATATGTTCCATCTCAACAGGCAACCCTGTGGTGTGGATTTTATATGTGGAATATTTGTGGCCTATTTGTGGCCCACTATTTTGTTTGCCACACAAACACACACATGCGTGTTCATACACACACACACACACACACACACCTACCACAGAGCAGTGTGTGTGTGTGTGTGTGTGTGTGTGTGTGTGTGTAATGATGATTGACTGATCTAAATAAAGACTCAATAATCCACAGCAGACAGGAGAGCTGTAAAAATGAACTGGTAGTGCATATGTTCGCGGCCTGCCTGGGTGTGTGTATTTTTGTACACACACACCAGACTGCTCCGAGGTTAGAGTGACAGGAATAGGCCAGATTAAAATCAGATAGAAGACAGTGTATAGGCCCCAACCCATTACCCTAACAACACTCCTATGAGACCACACACACACACTTGTTAAGCTTGTCCAGAGGTATCAGCTCAATTGAGCTTACCAAATGACTGAAAATGCCTACACACACACACATGCACACACACACACACAAGCTGTGTCCATGCATAAAAACATGCATGCGGGTATAAGCTACACTGACCACTGAACCAGTGATTCCTGTCGCATCACTGATCTTCAATGTCTTTTTATCAATTTGCTCAGAGGGGAACAGGTTTGTCAAATTTAACAAACTGTGTTTCACCACGAGAGGAAACAAGAAGAGTCCTATCAAAATGAAATTAATTTCAGACATCTCGCTCCTTCAGAGTAAGACCCAACAAAAAACAACATTGAAACCCATTTCTCACTCTGAAACACCAAAACAAGACAAGAAAATATTCTAAGGATATGCTACTGCCCAAAATGACTGTCTGTTGAGGCACTCTGGAGTTGTTTGCCCTCCACTGTGCCTTCCCAGAACCCCCTTTTGTGTCAGCTCGAGTCTTTGACCCGCTCTACAATCTGTTTCCATGGCAACCGGACTGCCTCTCAAGGGTCATGACACAATGATGAAGGACAACAACAACTATCTTCTCCGTTACAATGGCTTCACACAAAGACTAGAGGGGTTAACATTTGATGTATCATCACATTGGCACATCAATGTCTACGGCAAAGTGTATAGGGTCATTGAGGTATACAATATTCGTATTCCATTTCCTTGTCTGGGCCTATGGCATTATCTGTGGAATCTATGCGTTACGCAAACACAAACTTAAGGCCAAGAGATATGTAATATACAGTACCAGTCGAAAGTTAACACACCTACTCATTCCAGGGTTTTTCTTTATTTGTATTATTTTCTACATTGTAGAATAATAGTGAAGACATCAAAACTATGAAATGACACATATGGAATCATGTAGTAACCAAAAATGTTAAACAAATCAAATAATATTTTAGATTCTTCAAAGTAGACAGCCTTTTTCTTGATGACAGCTTTGCACACTCTTGGCATTCTCTCTACCAGCTTAATGAGGTAGTCACATGGAATGCATTTCAATTAACAGGTGTGCCTTGTTAAAAGTTAATTTGTGGAATTTCTTTCCTTAATGCGTTTGAGCCAATCAGTTGTGTTGTGACAAGGTAGGGGTGGGTATACAGAAGAGAGCCCTATTTCGTAAAAGACCTACCTTCTTTATTTGTGCTATATTTATTGTTTTTGCTCCATTTAGAAAACTGTTATTATTGAATATCAGTATAAATGTGGAATGATTCATTATAGAGTGTGGTTGATGAACTCGTGGTTTTTGGTTTTCTATTATGATTATCACGGGTATTTAAAAGCATTGTGTCCCCCTTCCCTTGGCCTGTTTAGGTTGTTGGCAGAATGGGTCTACTAAGCCTCACGTACGGCCGCACCTTACAGTTTTTTGACCTCTACGCCACTAAGAAAGCTGCTCCTAGTCAATACCTTTTGTTTACAGTTTAAATCTGACCGCTTTGCCTTTGACTATCTATGGAATATAGCCTATGAAATGACCTTTTGTTTGGAAAATGTTGAGCTTTGAATTCTCTGTTCTGTGGATGCTTTTGAAGCATGTCTGACTACGGCATAACATACCTGTGGCCTCAAGGCGAGTTTGGAATTGGATTATCCCTGAGGAGATGACAAATAATATGCCCTACTAGAGTTTCCAATAATATATTTAGGTTAGACAGAGCCCTTGCCTAAATATGTTGGCCTAATTAAATGTTTTGGTGTTTGAAGCCTTGAATGTTGCCTTGAGGGCATTAAGTATGCGGCAAGAAAATAATATAAGGGAGACATTGTGCCCTATATATATTTAGTTTTGAATGGCCATGAAATTGATATACACTGTACATGCACTAGGATTAACTGCAAGGCAAGAGACATAGCTACAGGTACTCAACCATCAATGCCACAACACAGACAAGACACAGACAATATCCTTCCACCTGGATAAAGACAGGAGCCATTTCATTGTGCTTGTTTAATCACGCTTATATTTGGTTAACATGTGTAAAAAATAAACTACTATAGTAAACATACACTGAGTATACCAAAAATTAGGAACACCTTCCTAATATTGAGTTGCACCCCCTTCCCCATTTTGCCCTCAAAAGAGAGACAATTCGTCAGGGCATGGACTCTACAAGGTGTCGAAAGCGTTCCACAGAGATGCTAGCCAATTTTGACTTCAATGCTTGTAAACTTGGCTGGATGTCCTTTGGGTGGTGGACCACTCTTGATACACACAGGAAACTGTTGAGGGGGGTAAAACCCAGCAGCATTGCAGTTCTTGACACAAACCGGTATGCCTGGCATCTACTACCATACCCTGTTCAAAGGCACTTAAATATTTTGTCTTGCCCATTCACCCTCTGAATGGCAAACATACACAATCCATATCTCAATTGTCCCCAGGCTCAAAGATCCTTCTTTAACCTGTCTCCTCCCCTAACAAGTGACATCAATAAGGGATCATAGCATTCACCTGGATTCACCTGGTCAGTCTGTGCCATGGAAAGAGCAGGACATATGTGTATTTTGTTGGGTAAGAATCTCCCTTCTCTGGACAGCCATACTCTGAGTTCTCTGTCTGTCTCTGTGCAATGCTATGCTAATCCCCAGCAGTCTCCTACCTACTTTAGCATTAGCATGGTCACTTTTGGCTGTGTAAATAATAGAGGCCAGTCATTGGCTGATTAATGCATTATTCAGTGGGGAGCGTATCACACGATATAAGTTCTGAGTCTTGCTAGACCTAGCCTGAGACTGGGCCGGCCACACACAGGCAGGTGGAACACCATTCATCCACGACTGCTTTAGTCCACCTCGGGCTGCTAGGCCCTATGCCAGTGATTCATATTGTCTTGTCATGAGGCGGACCCGGAGTCTTTACGGCAGCAGCGCTGACGCAGGGAAAATTGGATACTGGTGAATAAGCAGAATAGGACGTTAAGGTCTGTCTATCTACAGTAGGCCTACATCTATCTGTTTTCTAGTTGCTGCCATTTCATTCACACTTGATATAGTGTATAGAGTATAGGCTACACCTGTGAAACCAAGTGAGGAAGCTCTGTAGCTTATCAATAACAAAGACAACTACAGTAGCAGACACTGCAGCCGTTGAAGACTTGAAGACATGCACTCCTGCCATATGTATCACTTATGGGAAGCTTGGGAGGTGTAGTGTGCAAGGACAAGTGAACAAGTGAACATGTAATGTATTGTGACTAGGCCTCTGTGTGAGTCGGTCTGTTTTGAGTTATGACCACCTTTCTCTCCAATCACTGTGAGCTACACATGTAGGATGACTAGGGGTCACCATTGGGGTCATCTCCATGGTAACATCAATACATGGTAGGCCTAGCACTCTGGTCATGCAGGGCAGGAGAATAGAAATGTAATGCATTGGTTGATGATTCAACAAGCTCTCACAGTCTCACATCAGAATTAGACAACATTTCTAAGTTGTTCCAAACGTCACATTTCTAAGTGTTAAAGGTTATGTTTAGGCATTCAATCTGAATTTTTAAGGTTAGAGTTAAGTTTAGGGGTTAACTACGAAATCTTAAGGTTATGTATTAGCTCTGAATGGTTAAGGTAAGGGTTGAGATTTGGGATAGTCTTAAAACAAAAATCTCTAAAACAACTTTCTATCGCTGGATTCGAACACGCAACGTTTGGCACCAGAGGTATATGTTTACACTGGATGTCAACCATTTTTTCCCCCATAGATATCAAATCAATTCATGATGCAGTGTTCTTCACTTGATAGAGTGTGTGTGTGTGTGTGTGTGTGTGTGAGTGAGTGAGTGAGAGAAAGGGTGGGGATGAGAATGCACTTACATTCCAGGTGCTTTTTCTTGGGCGCCATCACCTCGTGAGTGGTGGCTTTGCAGACGGCGCGAGATACCTCTGATCCCGTCAACTGGTACTGCGCAGCGGCAATACGATCCGTGAGCGTCTGCCCCGACATTTTCTCCTCGTGTAGTCGACCACCTTAAGAATTTATTTCACCAAAGAGAAAAATAAAAAATTAAAAGGCGGTCTTGCTACAGGAATACGGGTATCAACGATGCCAGTGCTGTGCGGTCCTCTCCAAATCCCCCACGGATAGGCCTGTGACCTTCTGGATGGGCGAACAATTTTCAAAAATTAGCTCAAATAAATAAATAAAGATTTCATTTGACATTAAATAATTGGTCACGTTGATATGTGTGCTCTGACCTGGGTAGACTTAAGCAAGATTTCCTTCTTCCTTCTGTGTCCCGCTATACCGTTCAATTCAGCACCTTGGATAAAGTCACTCTTACGTAACACTACGCTGGAAATACAATGTATTTCCTCAGCCCACCGCAATAAAGCAACAATAAAGAAGCAATCAGGAGATTGAAAACGTTGCGACCGCGCAGCGTATCCTTAGAATGAATGGGTTTGGCCAAATGTCCAACCTTCATCAAACATACATAGAATATTCCGTTATCCGTTTTGCAGGAGCATCGGATACACGGTCAAGTGTTTCCTTCCCCACGACGCACGCAAAAAAAGGCAAACCAAAGGAGTAAAATGCACGGGGGGCTTTCAAAATAACGATTTTGTAGTGACGCACAGCTCGTGGATTAAAATCTTCGCTCCGGACGTTTTTTTCTGATCAAGAATATCTGATAGGCTCGTTGCCCTTCTCTCTCTGTCGACAGCAGAAGTGCCTCTACCCCCTGTGGCTGGAGACAACACTGACCGGCGCACCAATCCAAAGAGGCGGAATAGGCTACTAGGCTATACTGTATAGAGATGTTGGAAATAATTGTGTCTTCAACTCACTCGAATGTATGTTTCTTTAGACTGTAGGCCTATCTATCTGACTGACTATGTATCCTCTCCCCCGTGCAGTGCTAGGACAGGGTCAGGTGA
The DNA here is from genome assembly GCA_030435695.1 of Brachymystax lenok tsinlingensis. Lineage (NCBI taxonomy): Eukaryota > Metazoa > Chordata > Actinopteri > Salmoniformes > Salmonidae > Brachymystax > Brachymystax lenok. The sequence continues at coordinate 14,519,574 of CM059796.1, forward strand.
CACTTCATTAACACACCGACACACGTCCATCCCACGCTCAACGTGGCGCGTTCTTAAAGGGAAATATTCCTAGGCCTACTGTATAGCCTAGCAATCATATCATTCATATGTCAAAGGGTTTACGAGTGAGCACTACTGCAATGGTGCAAATTATTAAAGAGCCAGGTTTGAACCCACTGCGCACAGAAAGTATATGTTCCAAATGGCACGTGCCCTCATGATGCTACTCGCTCTCCCATTACTACTGTTAGTATCCTTCCCTGCGGTTGTTTACCCTGGTCATTGACACTTTGCCGCACACGTATAGGCTTTATTATGCCATATAATTAGTATAACTGTATTGCCTAGTTATCATAGTTTTGTATTTTTATAATCGTTTTTATTTCTATTCGTTTTTGTACTATTATTTGGAATTAAGTTTATTTTTAGTTCGTTTTCAGACCTGAGTTGCTGGTTTTTATTTAGTTTTAGTTAAAAACAAATATTTCTATTTTCAAATCAAATCAAATTGTATTTGTCACATGCACCTAATACAACAGGTGTAGTAAACCTTACAGTGAAATCCTTACTTACAAGCCCTTAACCAACATTTACTTTTAAGAAAATACCTAAAATAAGTAAGAGATAAGAATAATAAATAATTAAAGAGCAGCAGTAAAATAACAATAGGGGGGTACCAGGTACAGAGTCAATGTGTCGAGGTAATTGAGGCAATATGTACATGTAGGTAGAGTTATTAAAGTGACATAGATAATAACAGAGAGTAGCAGCAGCATAGAAGGGGGCAATGCAAATAGTCTTGGTAGCCATTTTATTAGATGTTCAGGAGTCTTATGGCTTGGGGGTAGAAGCTGTTTAGAAGCCTCTTGGACCTAGGCTTGGCGCTCCGGTACCGCTTGCCATGCGGTAGCAGAGAGAACAGTCTGTGACTAGGGTGGCTGGAGTCTTTGACAATTTTTAGGGCCTTCCTCTGACACCGCCTGGTATAGAGGTCCTGGATGGCAGGAAGCTTGGCCCCAGTGATGTGCTGGGACGTACACACTACCCTCTGTAGTGCCTTGCGGTCGGAGGCCGAGCAGTTGCCATACCAGGCAGTGTTGCAACCCGTCAGGATGCTCTCGATGGTGCAGCTGTAAAACCTTTTGAGGATCTGAGGACCCATGCAAAATCTTTTCAGTCTCCTGAGGGGGAACAGGTTTTGTGGTGCCCTCTTCATGACTGTCTTGCTGTGCTTGGACCATGTTAGTTTGTTGGTGATGTGGACACAAAGGAACTTGAAGCTCTCAACCTGCTCCACTACAGCCCCATCGATGAGAATGGGGGCGTCGGTCCTCCTTTTCCTGTAGTTCACAATAATCTCCTATGTCTTGATCACGTTGAGGGAGAGGTTGTTGTCCTTGCACAACACGGTCAGGTCTCTGACCTCCTCCTTATAGGCTGTCTCATCGTTGCCGGTGATCAGGCCTACCACTGTTGTGTCATCGGCAAACTTAATGATGGTGTTGGAGTCGTGCCTGCCCGTGCAGTCATGAGTGAATAGGGAGTACAGGAGGGGCCTGAGCATGCACCCCTGAGGTATTATTATAGTATTTAGTTTTAGTTTCAGTGTTAGTGTTAAGGACAGAAAGCATTCGTGGGGGTATAGGAGCCATTTGTGTTTTATAGTTTTGTTTTAGTTTTTGGAATGTCACTTCTTGCAACTGGGGGGCACTGGGGATGTAATATATACAGTGCTTTCGAAAGTATTCAGACCCCTATACTTTTTACAAATTTTGTTACATTACAGCCTTATTTGAAAATTGATTTAATATTTTTTTTTGCCCTAAATCTACACACAATACCCCATAATGACAAAGTGAAAACCTGTTTTTAGATTATTTCCCAAATGTATTAACAATACAGTGAGGGAAAAAAGTATTTGATCCCCTGCTGATTTTGTACGTTTGCCCACTGACAAAGAAATGATCAGTCTATAATTTTAATGGTAGGTTTATTTGAACAGTGAGAGACAGAATAACAACAAAAAGATTTTAAAAAACGCATGTGAAAAATGTTATAAACTGATTTGCATTTTAATGAGGGAAATAAGTATTTGACACCCTCTCAATCAGAAAGATTTCTGGCTCCCAGGTATCTTTTATACAGGTAACAACGAGCTGAGATTAGGAGCACACTCTTAAAGGGAGTGCTCCTAATCTCAGTTTGTTACCTGTTTAAAAGACACCTGTCCACAGAAGCAATCAATCAATCAGATTCCAAACTCTCCATCGTGGCCAAGACCAAAGAGCTCTCCAAGGATGTCAGGGACAAGATTGTAGACCTACACAAGGCTGGAATGGGCTACAAGACCATCGCCAAGCAGCTTGGTGAGAAGGTGACAACAGTTGTTGCGATTATTCGCAAATGGAAGAAACACAAAAGAACTGTCAATCTCCCTCGGCCTGGGGCTCCATGCAAGATCTCACCTCGTGGAGTTGCAATGATCATGAGAACGGTGAGGAATCAGCCCAGAACTACACGGGAGGATCTTGTCAATGATCTCAAGGCAGCTGGGACCATAGTCACCAAGAAAACAATTGGTAACACACTACGCCGTGAAGGACTGAAATCCTGCAGCGCCCAAAGGTCCCCTGCTCAAGAAAGCACATATACATGCCCGTCTGAAGTTTGCCAATGAACATCTGAATGATTCAGAGGACAACTGGGTGAAAGTGTTGTGGTCAGATGAGACCAAAATCAGGCTCTTTGGCATCAACTCAACTCGCCGTGTTTGGAGGAGGAGGAATGCTGCCTATGACCCTAAGAACACCATCCCCACCGTCAAACATGGAGGTGGAAAGTTTATGCTTTGGGGGTGTTTTTCTGCTAAGGGGACAGGACAACTTCACCGCATCAAAGGGACGATGGACGGGGCCATGTACCGTCAAATCTTGGGTGAGAAGCTCCTTCCCTCAGCCAGGGCATTGAAATGGGTCGTGGATGGGTATTCCAGCATGACAATGACCCAAAACACACGGCCAAGGCAACAAAGGAGTGTCTCAAGAAGAAGCACATTAAGGTCCTGGAGTGGCCTAGCGAGTCTCCAGACCTTAATCCCATAGAAAATCTGTGGAGGGAGCTGAAGGTTCGAGTTGCCAAACGTCAGCCTCGAAACCTTAATGACTTGGAGAAGATCTGCAAAGAGGAGTGGGACAAAATCCCTCCTGAGATGTGTGCAAACCTGGTGGCCAACTACAAGAATCGTCTGACCTCTGTGATTGCCAACAAGGGTTTTGCCACCAAGTACTAAGTCATGTTTTGCAGAGGGGTCAAATACTTATTTCCCTCATTAAAATGCAAATCAATTTATAACATTTTTCACGTGTTGTTCTGGATTTTGTTGTTGTTATTCTGTCTCTCACTGTTCAAATAAACCTACCATTAAAATTATAGACTGATCATTTCTTTGTCAGTGGGCAAACGTACAAAATCAGCAGGGGATCAAATACTTTTTTCCCTCACTGTAGATAACAGAAATACCTTATTTAGTATTCAGACCCTTTGCTATGAGACTCAAAATTGAGCTCAGGTGCATCCTGTTTCCATTGATCATCCTTGAGATGTTTCTAAAACTTGATTGGAGTCCACCTGTGGTAAATTCAGTTGATTTGACATGATTTGGAAAGGCACACACCTGTCTATACAGTGCCTTGCAAAATTATTCATCCACCTTGGCGTTTTTCACGTTTTGTTGCATTACAACCTGTAATTTAAATAAATTTGGATTTCATGTATTGGACATACACAAAATAGTCCAAATTGGTGAAGTGAAATGAAAAAAATAACTAAGAAATAAAAATAAAAAACTGAAAAGTGGTGCATGCATATGTATTCACCCCCTTTGCAATGAAGCCCCTAAATAAGATCTGGTGCAACCAATTACCTTCAAAAATAAAGTCCACCTGTGTTCAATCTAAGTGTCACATGATCTGTCACATGATCTCAGTAAAAATATACCACTCCACAGAGCTGGGCTTTACAGAAGAGTGGCCAGAAAAAAAAGCCATTGCTTAAAGAAGAAAATAAGAAAACGTGTTTGGTGTTCGCCAAAAGGCATGTGGGAGACTCCCCAAACATATGGAAGAAGGAACTCTGGTCAGATTAGACTAAATTTGAGCTTTTTGTCCATCAAGGAAAACGCTATGTCTGGTGAAAATCAAACACCTCTCATCATCCCGAGAACACCATCCCGTCTCTGAATGTCATAGGTTAGATTAAGTGTAAATTATAAATTCAATCTCAATGTGACTTGATTTAAAAGGAATAGCTCCAAGACAATAAAATATGGTGGAAGGAAACTCTCTCTCGCCCATGTTTACACCAATCGAAGGCTTTTTAACTTTAGTAGTACATGTGAGAAGAATAAAGTTAGCTACTTAGCCATTTCCCCCCCTCCCTCTTAGCTAGTGATAGCCAGGTGATAGCTAGAGATAGTGATGTGCAAGCTAGGCCTATTTGAAACATTGCTATCTCCTGGTTGCATTTACCCACCAGATTGAATAAACACATTCAGCCTAGTTTTGGTTTTTATTTTTGTACATATTTGGAGTCAAAGATAATAGTTTCAGTATAGTTTTAGTTTTTCGAACGGGTTTGTTAATTATTTTATTTCAGTTTACTAAATCGTTTTTTCATGAATCATTTTAGTTTATTTATAACCTTGGCCTAAAGACTCCTTATAAACAAAGTAGCATTATCTGTCATTTATTGTGCAAGGCAATACGGGGCGAGATACACTATATATACAAAGTGTCTGGACTACCCTTCAAATTAGAGGATTTGGCTATTTCAGCAACACCCGTTGCTGACAGGTGTATAAAACTGTAAGTGCTGTTATTGTAAAGTGGAAACCTCTAAGAGCAACAACGGCTCAGCCACGAAGTGGTAGGCCACCAATAGGATGGTGTAACCTTAATTGAGGAGGACAGGCTCGTGGTAATGGCTGTAGCGGAATCATTGAATGGTATCAAAAGCATCAAACACATGGTTTCTATGTTTGATGCCATTCAATTTACTCCATTCCTTCGAGTGCTGAAGCGCGTAGCATGTAAAAATAGTCTGTCCTCGGTTGCAACACTCACTACCAAGTTCCTAACTGCCTCTGGAAGCAAAATCAGCACAATAACTGTTCATCAGGAGCTTCATGAAATGGGTTTCCATGGCCGAGCAGCCGCACACAAGCTTGAGATCACCATGAACAATGCCAAATGTCAGCTGGAGTGGTGTAAAGCTCGCCACCATTGGTCTCTGGCAGTCCGATGGATGAGTGTGTTTGGCGGATCGTACTCTAAAACTGTGCCCACTGAATAAATGCAACAAAACATGTGGAATCTGCCCAGCCTGCTATGTGCTCAGATTATTGGTTTCGTGCGGTGTAGCCGCGCACGACAGTTCAAGGGCGTGGTCAAGGGACGTACAAGGAACTGCAGCCACGTCCCCAGTAGAATCCGGAGACGTTCAATTCACTCCTTCAACAACTGCAAGTAAGTGAAACTATTTATACGTTTAGTAAATATTTCGAAATGAATAGCCTGTATTCTATTTGTCTTGTAACAAGTAAATGACCTTGCACGCATGTTGCGATATCAGTCTGTCAATAGAGAGGAAGGAGCTTAATCATGTTTCTGCATGAATTGATTTAGCTAGTTAGATACCTAGCTATCAATGCTCAGCAGCAGCAGCACAGATACACCTTTGAAATAAACTTTGCCCCGTACAGTATGACCTGGTAGGGCCTAGGCTTCTTTATAGTGGATTTACGACGAATGAGTGAACATGTTTTCTCAGTGCCCTCATTAAATTGAAAAGATCAAATATTGAAATAGTGTGGATAAAGGTTTATGGCTATCAGTATTATTGTAAGCTGTTCAAAATTAATATCAATCAAATGTATTTATAAAGCCCTTCTTACATCAGCTGATGTCACAGAGTGCTGTACAGAAACCCAGCCTAAAACCCCAAACAGCAAGCAATGCAGGTGTAGAAGCATGGTGGTTAGGAAAAATTGATGAGCAGATGAGCTGAAGAGCGGAACCCACTTCAAATTATTGAGAAATCCCCTTTGTTTTTCTGTTTTGGTGTTTCAGGAATGGCCCAGTTTGAGGGAGTGTCCCAGATGTCTGCTGTCCACCCTAAACCTGTAGGGTTGGTCCTACAGTATGGTACTGCTGGATTCCGCACCAACTCTAAGCAGTTAAACCATGTCATGTTTCGAATGGGTTTACTGGCCACACTCCGCTCCAAAAAGACTAAGGCCACCATTGGAGTCATGGTCACTGCGTCACACAACCCTGAGGTGAGACAAACCTAACACTTGCTTCCTTTAATATCCTTCACTGTGTCTAAATGGCTTCAGGGTCATTTCATGTCATTTCAAGCAAACCATGACACCCACCACCTCATATTGTTCTGAAATCGTTTCTGTAGTTAGAAACAGATAATATTAGCATTCCTGCAACATTATTTTGTTGAAATATAATTTGATCTATGATAACTCAAGCTAATTGATTGCACCCAAATTGGGCATTTCAATTTATAGGATTCGTGTAATATTCAATAAATGTAGTACCTAACATCTGATTTGGACCAAACTTTTTTTTTTAAACTATGAGTACTATGAGTAAGACATGAAGAATCCAACGAAATGGTCAGAAGCCACCCATGGACCCCCACCCTACTCCTCCCCAATAACAAGTATTCTGTATCAGTTCTCTGTCTGACAAGTACTATGGAGCTGCAGCTCGGCGTATTGTTTATTCATAATATGTAATATATTCTCAGTGAATTGTGTGAGGTTTTTTCCACCCTGTTCAGAGAAGTTAGTCATTGAAGATGTTAGGTTGATGTCCTGTCCTACATCCTTATATACCAGGTCCTGACCACTAGATGGTGGTGTTCCTGCTATTAGGTGATTTAAAAATATATATATATATATATAATCCCCCCTCAATGTTGAGAGTTCACCCAAATTACAAAATTACATATTGGTTTCCTTACCCTGTCAGCAGCTTATGGACAAGGTATGACAGCAACCCATGCTTGGTCCAAATCGGATGTTAGGTACTATATTTATTGAATATTATATGAATCTTATAAATTAAAATGGCCAATTCGGGTGCTTAATTGCTCAAATCAAATTATATTTCACAAAATATTTCTAACAACAGAAACAATTTCAGAACAATCTGAGATGGTGGGTGTCAATCCTCTTACTTGTGCTTTTTGAGGTGGAACGACCCTTCAGGGTCTGTCTTTGACTGATAGTCCCTGGTGTTCTATTCTGGTCTGCTCTGAGGGCCACAAATAAAGCTGCTGATATTATTAGAAAAAGGTTGTCTGGAATTGATTTGCTTTCATGGAAACTATTGCTTTTCTGACTTGGCACAATATCCAATCTCCATCTTTATCTCTCCCCTCCTCCCTCTCTCCATCTACCTCACCCCTACTATCCACACTATACTACAACCACCCCTTCCTGTTCCTCTCATACCCCTTCCTTCCTTCTCTCCTCCTCTCCCTTCCAATCCACTATATCCCTCTCCAGGAGGATAACGGGGTGAAGCTGGTGGACCCCATGGGGGAGATGGTGACCCCTGCGTGGGAGGGCTATGCTACCCAGCTGGCCAACGCAGAGCAGGAGGGGCTCCTCACCGCCCTGAAGGACGTCATCGAGAGAGAGGCCATCAGCATGGCCCAAGAGGCCAGCGTGTTTGTGGGTAAAGACACAAGGTACAGGAGTATTAACATTCTCTAGTCTAGAAACTAAACTATAATCTTGAATATCAAGGGTTAGCAATATAACAGGGGGCAAGTTAATTTTGCATCACCCGGTGTCCCGGGTGGGTGGAAATGTCACTTTAGGACCATTGGAATGATCTAAAATACTTAAACGCACTCCATCTGGGGCACCAGGTGCTGCAAAAAGAACTCAACCAAGGTTACCTCAGATATTTAATGTGATTGGTTGTGTTACATCAGGCCCAGTAGTGAGAGCCTATCACAGGCAGTACTGGATGGAGTCCACGCCCTGGAAAGCCACAGTAAAGGTGCATTAATTCTTGGGTTCAACTAGACCTTGGTATTTGATTGTTGGTTCTTCTTGTTTGGAAATCACTTATTGGTGACTCTTCCTGTCTATCAGATTATGGCTTGGTGACCACACCCCAGCTGCACTACATGGTGTGCTGTCAGAACACCCAGGGTCGCTATGGCGACGCCACGGTCAAAGGTTATTACCAAAAACTCTCCCAGGCTTTCATCCAGCTCACTAAGAACGTAAGACTACATCATAACTGTCTGTAACACTTTAATAACCTTCATGAATAAGCATGGCTAAACGCTTTATAAATATTGAACAAAAACTTGGTCAGCAGTTATAAGCAAGTTTACTCATTTGCAAGAACTTATAATTGCTTGTTAATTCAAATGAATGTTACCCATTCCACCCCTCTCTCCAGGTGCCTAACCGTACAGATGATCAGAAGGCCCTGCTGGTGGATGGGGCTAATGGTATCGGGGCTCTGAAGGTGTGTGAGATGGAGACCTACCTAAAGAAAGAGCTGCAGCTGTCCGTCTTCAACGACGGCTCCAGCGGAAAACTCAACCACTTGTGTGGAGCCGACTACGTCAAAGTACAACAGAGAGCTCCCACAGGTGCGAAAAGATGTGTCTGCATCTCAATAGACCCCAAATAGCATCCTCTCCCAGTTTCCTCTTTTAAAAAGAAATCTGCACTACATCTGTATTGAGGTGTGTGTGTGTGTAGATATGTATGTGTATGTGTATGTATATATATATATATATATATATATATATATATATATGTATGTATATGTGTGTGTGTGTGTGTGTATATGTGTATATATATATATATATATATATATATATATATATATATATATATATGAAGAACAAAACAAAAGCAAGCGATATGGAGGATATACACGTGCAACTGTCATTTTAAATTTCAGATGTGTGTAGGGAAAGCAAAACAAACTAGGAAAGGAAGCTATTTATGATTATTGAGACGCACCACTGGCAGCGGCAGGTCTCAACTCTGGGTGTGTCCAAATCTATGGTGAGGTCGTAACAGAACTTTGACTCATGGGTGTCTCTCTCAGGCTACAGGTGACTGATAAACAGACCTGCTTTTATATCTCGTTATGAAATACAGGACAGTCAGGTTTGTTATATTATTATGTTGTCCCCATGTTTGTCCACCAGAAAGGAAGACATCTCAATGAATCACATTACGTATACTGCTGGCTACAGCCAAACTCCTTTAGTGGATGGCTCTGTCCCTTCTCTCGCTGTCTTGTGTCTGTCTGTATTGCTCGCTCACTCGTTTTCCCATCCCAATCATTCTCTAGGTGTGGAGATGAGTGCCGGGGAGCGTTGCTGTTCGTATGACGGTGATGCCGATCGTATTGTTTATTACTACAGCGACTCAGCAGGGAGATTTCACCTGCTAGACGGAGACAAGATTGCCACCCTCATCAGCACATACCTCAAAGAACTGCTTACACAGGTATACACACACGCACTCGCTATAATTACCTGTGCTGCTTAAACATGCCCCTGCATAACACACCAACTCATCGTCATTCAGTAGTGTGCACACACTAACATGTTCCCCTGTGTGTGTTTGATTTGTGCAGGCTGGTCTTGACCTACAAATAGCCGTGGTACAGACAGCGTACGCTAACGGCAGCTCTACACACTACCTGGAAGACACCATGAAGGTGAGGACACACACCCACCTTAGTCGTTCCAACACACACATGCGATCAGTGCTGACCTCTCCTCCCTCCAGGTGATAGTGCGGTGTACCAAGACCGGAGTGAAACACCTTCACCATGCAGCCCAGGAGTTTGACATTGGTGTTTACTTCGAGGCCAACGGCCACGGCACAGTGAGTAGGAAACCTACTCACACATGCTTGCACACTGATCTGTGACGGGTAGATTGCTTGAACGTACCCACTCAGCGACGGCCTGTCTGTGTGGTTGCGGTCATGTTGCGGCCTTGTCTCAGGTCTTGTTCAGTAAAGAAGCAGAAGAGAAGATCCAGCAGCTAGCCCAGGACTCCAACACCAACGACGAGAGGAGAAACGCTGCACTGCTACTGCAGAACACGGTCAACCTCGTCAACCAGGTATGACCACACATGGTCATGGCAACACAATCTACCGTGTTTTAGCAATAGTGACTACACACGTTCATTGCAATTACGGGTCCAATCCTGTTTGCATAACTTGACATTTTCTCTCTTTCTCACTGTAGACAGTAGGAGATGCTATCTCTGACATGCTGCTGATTGAGGCGGTGTTAGCCGTCAGAGGGATGACAGTACAACAATGGGACGCCATCTACACAGACCTGCCCAACAGACAGCTCAAAGTCAAGGTGTGTGTTTGCGTGCGTGGGTGCATCGCATGTTACTTTAAATGCCTGTATAATAAAGAAATCTAGTATATATGTTTTAACACTGTTTATCCCAGTGCCTCAGTTGCAGTGTTGTTGTGTGGCCTGTAGGTGGCAGACCGGCGCGTGATTGACACTACAGATGCAGAGAGGAGAACAGTGGGTCCAGCAGGTCTGCAGGAGGCCATAGACATCCTGGTGAATAAGCACAGACAGGCACGCTCCTTTGTCCGCCCCTCGGGTACTGAGGATGTGGTCCGGGTGTACGCTGAGGCAGACACACAGGTGGGATGCTGACACTCAAACTTACTTGAACGAAAAAAAACATGGAGCGATAGGGATTCACTCAGTTCCCCTTTCTTGTTCACTCACTATGCCTTTACCTTTCTTTACGCTTTCTTTTTGTGTCGCTCACTGTCTGACGGTGATGTGTTGGTGTGTTTCAGGAGAGTGCTGATGCCCTGGCACATGAAGTTAGCCTGGCTGTGTACCGCCTCGCAGGAGGAGTGGGAGAGGGGCCCAAACCTTTATAAACAGGCGTTATGCAATGTCTGTCGAACACATCTAAAGACGACAACTTCCTCAACCCATGATTCTACGTCAAATTTGTAGTCTTTATCAAGTGCCAAATCGTTTTATAATGTGTACTGCGTTTTATACTGTGTTATTACTTTTCTACGAGTCTGAACAATTTGATTTGTTAATGTGAATGAAAGGGAATCACTGTATTGGACAATGAAGGGAAAATATGCTAAATAAGGTTAGACTTGTAATCCTCTTTTTTTTTTACCCAACCTTAATCAATGTAGTGGTAATTATGTACATGTTTACATTAGCAGTTATTGTAGATCAATTTTTGTATTACTGTTTATAGTGGAGTAATTGCACTGCTTTGAACGGACCTCAACTAGAAAGACTGCTGCTATGTAATTGTTGAACACCAGGAGTAAAAATAGGAAACTGGCATCAGATTTGTTCTACATTCTTTTTTACCTAAATATGTTTGGAAATTACCACATCAAGAGAAATAATATATTTGCTTTTTTTTATTTGTTGCTTGTAGAGCGATATGGTTCTCAGACACACACAGGGAGTTAAAGGCTAACAGAAAAGCAATGTGAGGCTAAGAGGGAGTTTCGTGCAGGCAGAGACAGAGACACACAGAGAAGAGGACCATAGGGGTCCTGATCCTGAAGACCACTATCCTAGAGGGTTGGTGTGGGTTACATTTTTGGGGGCAAGGGTGGAAGGGCTGGGGCTTAGGTCTCAAGGGGTTAAACATTCATTCGGTGGTGTAGGAGTTAGGAGCCTGGACTTCCATCTCTAGTCCTCGTCTGTGTCGTCAGCAGCTCCAGAGATGGAAATGGTGCGTTCCTGTGTGTCGCTCTCATACATGTCATCTGTCTTAACTGCTCTGAGAGAAAATGGGAAAGGACAGGGGAAAAAGGGGTTTGAAAACAACACTGGGTGACAAATATAATATTGTATACAAACATATGTAAATACAAAAATGTCCTCCATCGACGGGCTTCCGGTGACGCAACGTAGGAAATGGCCGCCTAGTTAATCGCGCTGCACATGGGTTGAGTAATTCCCCTCTAAATTCAAATATTTACTAAGAATATTATAATAACTTACACAAAATGGAAAAGGGGAAAATAGGAAAAGGTCGCGGAGCTACAGCAACAGCCCGTAACAAGACAGCAGAAGAAATAATCGTGGAGGAAACCGAGATGGCTAATGCTAGCACAAAAAAAGCTAGCAGCAGCAAAAGAACCCTCGTTCCGTGAGGTGATAAAGGAAGAATTGCGCGAGGCGCTCACATGCTTGCGAGAGGAACTCAGAGAAGATGTAAGGAAAGAATTAAATGAGTTCAAAAAGGACATTAACCAGAAACTCGAGGAAAACAATGAGGAACTTCACAACATATCTACAAGAATGGGGGACGCAGAACAGCGCATCGGAGAAACGGACACATGGAACTCCGCAGTCAAGGAAATACTCGAACAGTCGCTGAAAAGCCAACACGCACTACAGGCAAAAGTGACAGAACTCGAAGGTTTCTCACGCCGAAACAACATTAGACTTTACAACGTGCCAGAAGGCGCAGAAAAAGACTCTATGCCCAAATTCGTAGAGGGTCTATTCCAAGAAATACTTGAAGACGACACTGACCTGGGGATCGAGAGAGCACACCGAGCTCTGACCTCAAAACCCCCCAGCGGCGCCCCTCCCAGATCTATAATAATACGGTTCCTAAAATTCGCAATCAAAGAGAAAGTTCTACACGCAACCTGGAAAAAGCCTGTTAACTTCCAAGGCCGACGAGTGTTCTTTGACCATGACTACGCGGGGGGAGATACTAAAAAGAAGGAAAGAATACACCCCCATTAAGAAAACACTTAAAGAGAAAGGCATTCGCTTCCAAACACCATTCCCGGCAAAAATGCGGGTATATCTGGAAAATGGCCCGGTCACATACGAGCATGCAGACGAGGCGGCTGAGGACCTGAAGAGGAGGGGTATTCCAGTGGAATATACCGCCAGGAGAAAGGCGAAGTCACCCGCGGAAAGACTCGAGCAGGCTCTCCCATGGATCGTTGTCGGCAAGCAGAGTCATGGGGAAAGAGGGAAACAACCTCGGCGAGAGGACGTTCACATTCGAGAGAGACTCAGACACTTCCAACGGGAAGACGGAATACACTGAATCGGGTTTAACAGAATTAAAACACCGTGAGCAGTTAAGACATTGGGTTGTTACGGTTGACATTGCTAAAGGTAAAATAACTCCCCTACGGGAGGATTCATGATAAGCACGCATGACCGACATTGTTTACATTTGAAATTACCCAATGTGTAAAAGCGACGAAATAGGCACCCCCATTATTTCCGGTTCCAGTAGGTCTTGTTTATGACCACGTCACGCACTACCATATCAGAGCGAGGGGCCCATCCAGCGGACAGGCTCATCCCCTCAAACCCCAGAGGCAAGAGACAATCCTCTGGCATGGGAGTCCAAATACCAAAGTACTTTCTCACTTTGGCTTACTTTGTTAACGTTCTTGATTTTTTTATTTTCATTTTTAGGCTTATGTTAAGTGGGCAGTCATGGTGCACAGGTTTCTCTAATCATAATGATGCATCACCAGGAATTTAAGGTCATAAGTCTCAATGTAAACGGACTGGGAAGTGCCATCAAGAGAAGTAAGGTGATAGCAAAGATGAAACGGGAGAGAGTTGACATAATATTCTGGCAGGAAACACACTTATCCACACCTGAACACGAGAAACTCAGGAAAATGGGATACAGGAACACTTATTTTTCTACATACAAAATGGGTAGAAGGGGAGTTGCAATCTTGATCCCAAATTCAGTTAACTTTGAGTTTATATCAGAAATAAAAGACAAGGAGGGTAGATTTATTCTTGTCAAATGCAAATTGGACAACAAGGAAGTTACATTATTTAATGTATACGCACCCCAGGGAGTGACATGATCTTCTATGGGAAGGTGTTTGACTTGATTGCCACAGAAACCTCCGGCACTCTTATCTGCGGAGGGGACTTCAATACGATATTAAACTCAAAATTGGACAGCACAAACCAAAATAGGAAAACTAGCCTAGTTGCTAAAAAGATAAATAGGATATTGCAGGACCTAGGACTGCACGACGTATGGCGTGACATCCACAGGACAGATAAGGAATATACTTTTTACTCAGCCCGCCACACTGAATACTCCAGGTTAGACTACTTTTTCATGTACAATGCAGACAGACACAGGCTTAAGGATTGCAGGATCGGGCAGAGCGACTTGTCAGATCATAATGGAGTTTACCTTACTCTACACCTTGATAGCAAACCAAAAATACTCTATGGAGACTTAACACAAGCATGCTGAATGACCCAGCTTTCAAAGAATTAATAAAGGCAGAATTGAACACCTACCTGGAGAATAACGATAACGGGAAGTATCCCTGCTACACTGTGGGACGCAGCTAAGGCGGTTATTAGAGGAAAGATCATAGCCACATCATCTCTCAAGAAAAAGATTAAAGCACAGAAACTGCTGAAATTACAGGAAACACTAAGAAACTTAGAACGATCCCATAGTCAAAACAAAGACCCTCTTACATTACAAGAGATTCAAAAGGTAAAACAGGAAATAGACCAGATTTATAGAGAAGAAGTAGAGAAAAAGCTCAGGTTCCTGAAACAACGATATTATGAAGCAGGCTCAAAGGCAACCAAATTACTAGCATGGAGACTCAGGAAACAACAAGCACAGAATACCATTTTCAAAATAAAAGACCCCAAAACAAAGAAGGTCACATGCAAATTGGATGAAATACAGAACGATTTGAAACATATTACACAAATCTATACAAGCAACCGGAGAAGGCAGATGCCCAGACAATAGAGCATTTTTGAACTCACTAGATCTCCCTCAATTGGGACAGAGCAAAATGATAGACTTACTTCAGAAATAACCACAGAAGAAATTAATAAAGCAATATCTCAACAAAAAGTAAACAAGTCTCCAGGCACTGATGGCTTCCCTTCAGAATGGTACAAGACCTTTAGAGAGCAACTAACACCTCTACTCCAGACCTGCTTTAACTGGACTCTGCGGGAGGGGGATCTCCCACCATCATGGAGAGAGGCCATCATATCTGTAATCCCAAAGGAGGGAAAAGATAAAAAGGAATGCAGTTCATATAGACCCATCGCAATTCTTAATACGGATTATAAACTATACGCATCAATAATAGCCAAAAGAATGGAGAATATAATCCCAGAATTG
Source organism: Brachymystax lenok tsinlingensis (assembly GCA_030435695.1). NCBI lineage: Eukaryota > Metazoa > Chordata > Actinopteri > Salmoniformes > Salmonidae > Brachymystax > Brachymystax lenok. Next base: position 14,534,838 of record CM059796.1, read on the forward strand.
ATTGACGGAGACCAAACTGGTTTCATACAAAATAGGCAGACACAGGACAACATAAGGAGAACACTACATGTTATGGACCACATTACTCAGAATAAGACAAGTGCAATATTAATCAGTCTAGATGCAGAAAAAGCATTTGACTCAGTGGGATGGGATTACCTATTCCAAGTTATGGAAAGATTTGGATTCAACAGAGAAGTGATACAATGCATCAAATCACTATATTCATATCCGACTGCTAGAATAAAGACTAATGGACATTTGTCACGAACAATACAATTAGAACGAGGGGCAAGACAAGGCTGTAATCTCTCACCCACGCTCTTCTCCCTGTACCTCGAACCATTAGCACAGGCAATAAGACAGGACCCAACTTTAGAGGGAATAACAATAAGAGGCAGTGAACATAAGATATGTATGTATGCTGACGACGTTCTGTTATACCTTAAAGACCCAAGCACAAGTGTACCTAGATTGATGGATGTCTTACAAACATTTGGAACATACTGGGTATGTACTTAACGACACAAAACCCAAGCCCTAGTATACAATCATACCCCACAGGAAGAGCTAAAGAGTAGGTATAACTTCCACTGGACCTCTTCATCCATTAAATATCTTGGAGTATATCTACCTAAAGACACATCTAAACTCTATTAAGTGAATTACGATCATATTAACGAGAAAATACACGAAGACCTGGACAGGTGGAATTCACTTCCCTTAGATCTTAGCAATAGAATAGAAACAATCAAAATGAACATCCTGCCGAGGCTACTGTATTTGTTCCAATCACTGCCCGTAGAAATCCCACCTAAACAATTCAGGGAATGGGATAAACGAATATCAAGATTCATCTGGAGCAGTAAGAGACCAAGAATTAGATATACAACATTACAATTACCAAAAAACAGGGGGGGTATGGCCTTACCAAACCTAAAAGATTATTTTGTGTCAGCTCAATTGAGACCTCTGGTGTGTTGGTGCAATTCAGAATACTGAATCCAAATGGAAAGATATCGAGACCACTTTGACAGAGATACCCATACAGTCAGTATTGGGAAATACTGACATGGCAATTGAAATATGCAATAGACAAAATCAGTGGATTAATTTCTCACTAAGGACATGGCTTAAGGTAGTTAGGCAAAATCATTTAGACAGAGAGGTTAAACTGCTGAGCTGGCCTCATGCACGACCCCAGCTTCATCCCTGCAACTCAGGACAGCAGATTTAAACAATGGACGAGAAAGGCATCACATCTCTCAGTACAATCATAAGAAATGGGGACCTAGATAACTTCCAGAACCTAAGTAAAAACATGGCCTAGATAAAGAAGATTTTTACAGATACCTACAACTTCGACACTATTACCTGAGGGATATAAAGGGAATGACCCCTAACACCCAAAGAATTTATCCAAGTATTCACTAACGATACAATTTGGGAAGTAGCAAAAACTATCTCAAATCTCTACTTAGGTATCCAAGCCTCAAAAAAACATTCTACAAACTACATTAAAAAGAAATGGGAGGAGGAACTCAACGCTAGAATAACTGATGAAACATGGTTGAACATATTAGAGACTCAACAAAGCTCCACCAATTCAAGGTCTTGGAGAGAATTCTGTTGGAAGAATGTTACACGCTTCTTCATAACACCTAAACTGAAATCAAAACAAACTGGCTCCCTACACCCTTGTTGGAGAGAGTGTGGTCAGTTGAGGGCAGATCACTCCCATATCTTTTGGGCCTGCCCCGCAATAGAAACTTACTGGGGAGAAATAAGATCTAACATAGGGAAAATAATGGGATTTGACATAGAACAAACATTCACTTCTCTGTACTTGGGTGAAATACCTGATAACTTGCATAATAGAGAAAAGTACCTCTTGAAGGTCCTACTGGCAGCCAGTAAAAAGGCTATCACAAGGAAATGGCTACAAAAAGACCCTCCCACCGTGACACAATGGATAGATATTGTTAAAGAAATACACCACATGGAACGTATGACCTTTGCTTTAAGAACTCAAGAGGAGAGAGGACAGGAATACTGGGAGAAATGGACTACGTATATGGAAATGATCTAATTACAAAAGACATCAAAGTAACTATTGCGATGAAGATATGACATGCACTGTATCTGCCAGATCTTATTATTATTTACTTTTTTTTTTTATTTTGTATATATTTTCATTCCTTTCTTTCTTTCTAAATTTCTTTGTTGAAGTTCTCTTACTGTACGTTCTTTGTGCTTTCCTTGTGTTCCACAATAAAAACAAAGTAAAAAAAAAAATAAAAAATGTCCTCCATCACATATTCAGATGACAAAACAGACTACCGGAATGCAATATTTTATCCACAGATTATTAATTGTTTTACTAGGCAAGTCAGTTAAGAACAAATTCTTATTTTCATTGACGGCCTAGGAACAATGGGTTAAGGGGCAGGGGCAGAACGACAGATTTGTACCTTGTCAGCTCAGGGAATTGAACTTGCAACCTTTCAGTCACTAGTCCAACGCTCTAACCACTAGGCTACCCTGCCGCCCCATAATTATAGGTACGATTATGTCCCAGTATGGTTTAAATTATGACCCAGGCTTGCTCCACCTGATGAGAAGAGTCTTCCGCTCAGTCATCTCCACTGACTGTTCCTCGTAGCTCTCCGTCTGGCTCTCAGGGGCCTCTTTGGTGCCTCCGTATCCATTACCAGGGGCTCTGCCCAGCGCGGACCCGTATCCGCTGACAGAGGTGGAGCTAGCGCTGATGGCCACACCTCCTCTTCCTCCACCCAGGGACATGCTCTGTACCATGGTGCTGAGACGGGTGTCCTCGCCCTCGATCAGCGCCCTGCCAAATACACAACCACAGAGAAGACACGCAAAATCACAGATTTACACTTAACAACTATAAAGTAGGCTGCATATCAAAAGAGTTGCGTTGCTGCCTTTCCTTGCCTCTTTCATCTCTACAGATTTGACAAACCCAGAATAGCTGAAAGCAATATGGAGGACACCTACTTGGTGCAATCTACATTTACCTGTCCAGTTATTTTGTCTTCAAGGGGAAATGAGGAGCAGAAATGGCCTGTTTAGACTATAGGGGAGTTGTGATTGTCACCTGTAGGTGGTGATCTCAATCTCCAGGGCCATCTTGACATTGAGCAGCTCCTGGTACTCCCTCAGCAGCAGAGCTATCTTCTCCTTCATCACCTTCAGCTCCAGCTTCAGCCCCTCAATACGCTCCTGTGTGAAACACACACAAGCTTTTAGGTCATGGGGAGCCATTTGTGACCGGCTGTTAAGAGTCCATTTTAAAGAACTCTCACGTATTGCCCACGTTGTAGAGCAAATATCCATTCTGACCTCCCATGCTTCTTGCTACAGTAAAGATGTGTAGTGAGAGTAGTACTACTCACACGCAGTGTCTCCTCTTCTTTCTTGTGTCTCGCCACAGCGTCACGAATCTGAACCTCCAGAGACTCATTTCTCGTTTTCATAGACTCCAACTCACGCTCCAGGTTTAAGCTCTACACACAGAGACAAACACACACAGTCTTGTTTAACTAACCTTGTGGGGACACACAATTATAACCATTAAAAAACATTTTTTCCCTAACCCCTAAACCTTACCCTTATCCTAAACTCCCTAGAAGTATAATTTGACCTTGTGGGGACAAACAAAATGTCCCCAGTTGGTCAAATTTGTGTTTGTTTGTTGGACTTCTGGTCCCCACAAGTATAGTTAAACACGTCCACACACGTGTGTTTTCAGTCTGTTGACTACTTGTGTCAATAACAGTATAATCAATGATAAGAAAAGAGGGTCCCACTTACATCTTTCTTGTAACTTGCGATTTCCTCTCTCACACTTCGAACGCTTTGAACGTGTTTGGTTGTCACATTGTTCAGGTCCTGGAACTTTGACTTGTACCAAGCGTCCATCTCCTGAGGAACAACAGAAACAAATTGGATCCCGTTTTCTTTGTAATTATGTCATCAAATATTATGTGTAATAAATCTGTAATAATATCTGCAATTGGTACCTGTAGGTTTTTGGCAGCGATGCTGTCGTACTGGGACTGGATTTGTTTGAGGGCGGAGGAGAGGTCAGGAAGGGCAAAGGTCATGTCCACCTTCGCCACCGCCACGTAGATCTGCTGCATCAGTTCCTCAATTTCCTGACAGGGGCAAACAAAGTAGAGCCTACTCATTCCTTCTGTGAATTTTGCTTTCATTCTTATCTGTGGAAACCCTAACTTCCTAACTCAGCCTGCCATGCAGTTTTCACAGTTAGTTGATAAAGTTTGCATCACAAAACTGTCAATCACTAGGCCCATGATACAAACTCTCCTGCTTTAACTCATTTACTGTCATAAGTAATTAGCAGGTCATTACAGCAGTCGTGTGAATCCAACTGCATGCCTGTGATGGCCACAAATCATACTAAACAGATGCTGCTATAGACATATACGGTATGTAAGATACAGTATGTTACAGTCCACCTTAATGAACAGATACAGAAAGAAATGGACTACCTCAATGTGAAAATAGATATAGACAGAGGTATGTTGCCCCTTTGTGAATCAAGACAGTGAAAGACACTTACACATGTGAATACAGCTACCTTCCTCGTTGGGAAAACAGATGTAGACCCAGATATAGACCCAGATATAGACCCAGAAATGTTACCTCTTTGTGAACTCTGGTCAGGAAGGCCAGCTCCACCTCCAGGTTCTCCAGCTGTTTCTCCAGGCCGATACGGGCCGAGGTGGCTCTATCCACATCCTGCCAGACAGGTTAGAGGATGAATTTATTATTGAGTTTATACACTGGAATAACTGAGAAGAGAGTAAATTGTTTCATGACAGCCTGGTAAATGAGGAAGGTGATTCTGTGTGTACACAATTGGAGTTCATGTTGATATTGTTTAATGGTTATGTCTGCATCTGTGTTTGACTCACAGGGCGGAAGGCTTCGATCTCCAACTCGGCCTTCTTCCTGGCCTCCAGAGCCTCCTCATATTTGACCTTGAGCACCTCCACCTGTCCTGCCATGGCCCCCTTGGCCACTACAGCCAGGTCCTTAGGGTGGAGGAAACACAGTCAAACCCAATACCTGTCTGTCTCATCCCAGTCCACCATTGTAAAAGTAAATATCATGCATAGGCTATAGGTTGGCCATATTGGTGGTCATAAAGCTCACCCTCTGCACTCTCATCTGCTCCGCGATCCGGTGGAGCTCTCTCAGCTGGCCCTCATAGAGCTGTCTCAGCCCAGACGGCTTCACATAGCGGTTCTTCAAAGCATCAATCTCAGCCTCCAGAAGCTTGTTCTGCCCCTCCAGAGTACGCACCTGGGACAGAACATGGGTTTGTGAGTGAGAAAGAGTGCAGAAAAGATAGGTTTGCATGAAAGTGTGACTGGGTGTGGCATAGAGTTTGAGTGAGAGAATGTGTGAGATGAGGTGTGGTCTTGCCTTCTCGATGTAGATAGCCAGGCGGTCGTTGAGGGCCACCATCTCCTGCCTCTCGCCGGTGCGGGTGCTCATGAATTCTTGGTTCTCCGCTGCAGCTGCATCCAGGTCCAGGCTGGGCCCCAGGCCCATGTTCATTCCGAAGCACAGGGCCCCCATACTCACACTGCTGTGGTCGGGACAGGAGGGGAGGGGACAAGGCCAGCCATCAACCATACACTATATTTGACTTCATTACATTTTTAGTCTGGATTTTTCAGGTAATGAAATAATCAGAATAGGTCTGATACTCAAAGTTAAATATATTTTATCAATAGAAATGAGTGTCCCATTAGGAATAAATTCAGTGATTATTATGCTAAGCCTACAATTATAAATGAGGCAGTATTCCAGTGAAAGAACAAATGGATAGTTAATGCTGATATTGCATTAAAACCTAAACTGTAGCCTATAATGGTCCTATCCATAGAGAATAAAACATCAAGAGAGTTGTATTACCTGGTCATACGGGATTTGCGGCTGCTGGAGAGGTTCCTCCTCCCCATGGTTCCACCGCTGCGACTGTAGCTGGCAGAGCGGTGACGTACATCCCTTCGGGTCGGTGAAGGGCTCGAAACCCGCACCTGGTAGGAAGCAGAGGAGGAGGCGAGGGCTCCCTCGAAGTGGCGGCGGTAAGAAGACATCCTTTCTGGGCTGCGACTCATGATGACGGCCTGTAACTTGTCTTTACCTTCACTCAATACTGGAAACTGTTCACGCTTCGTTGGAATGGGATAGTGGTGCTTTTATACCTGGGCTCTCTTCTTCAGCCCTTCCCAGTTTACACCACCAGGGCAAGACGCACCAGCGGCTAGGAATTTAGAACCTCCCCATTCCGAAGGCTGACCGTCCCTGCAAAAATCTATCATGGTTTCGTGAAGAGACTACAGTGGTAAAAATAGAGGGTTGAATGAGTCTTAATACAATTACTGTTATTACACTGGAATGTTTACTGTAGCCTACAGAGCAGAATCATCTACTCCTCGATCCAGGCTGTATCACAACCGGCTGTGATTGGGAGTCCCATAGGGTCGGCGCACAACTGGCCCAGCGTCGTCCGGGTTTGTTCTGTGTAGGCAGTCATTGTAAGTAAGAATTTGTTCTTAACTGACTTGCCTAGTTAAATAAAGGTTAAATAAAAATGTTGTTTCTGTCTTTTTTTAGTGTGGCCTATCCACAGCTTGGTTATTTGCCAATGTATTTATTCCATCTAAAGTTCATACGGGTTAATGATGATGAATACCAATTCTAGTCAATTATTGTATTAAAAACATAGACGTGACAAATATTTAACCTAATTTGCATTATCCATTACCAACCTATTCATGGATAAGGTCGTAAAAAGATGGGGTGGGGACGGCCTCCTCATACTGTCATCTCTCCAAGAGTGGAATCATATGATCACTGTGGGGCTGCATAGCTCCATTCTTTCCGCATGTTCAGGCTTGCATGCATGTGGCAGGTGAACAGAGTCATAGTCTATTGGAGGTGTGAACAGAAACAAAGTAATTGTGCTTGAACCCTCTGCTTCCCAGGCAGTACCCCATTGTCCTTGCCTTACCCGTGTGTGTGTTAGGGTAGGCATGGAATTATAATTCTTTAGTAATAGTTTATATGCAGTGCATTTGGAAAGTATTCAGACCCCTTGACTTTTCCACATTTTGTTACTTTACAGCCTTACTCTAAAATGGATGAAAAAAAAAAATCCTCATCAATCTACGCTCAATACCTCATAATGACAAAGCGATTGCACCACCAACTAACCCTACACTTACTTACCACTATTTAAAAATATTAAAATCTCTAAACATCTTATAACTCTACCTCAGTAAAATCTCGTACACCCAGGTACTGCTCTGCAGCTGCCACCTACAATCATTAAAAACCGACTACCCCATTCCACTACTTTGACCCTATCTGTTCCTGCACCATGCCAACAGCCTGGGAGAACAAGACACCACCCCGTCAACACACCCTGTAACTCTTCTTAGGTCAAATCTTGTATACCCAAATACTTCTCTGCAGCTGCCACCACATCTATTTTCTGTGATTTACATTCCATTTCTGCGGTACAGTTGATAACCATTGCTATGAACACTAAGAAGCCAACCTTACTGAAGCATATATCACTCGTTGGCCTATCCCTCTGTGCTGGCACAGATCTACTACTCATTGGGATCCTCTTAGGATACCTCACTCTTGACCCGTCCTCCTCTACTTTCTTTACTGCCTCAGCATATGACACCTTCTGCGCTATTTTGACTCTGGCCACTTCAACCTGACATAATGCAATAATAATGTTAAACATACATTTTTTATTTTTATGACTACCTCATCTCTGTACCCCACACATACAAATATATGTAATATCCTCCAGCTGAGAAGTGACTGGGGACCAGGGAGGTTTTTCCAATGCATCGCAAAGAAAGGCGGATGGGTACAAAAAATAAAAAATACAGACATTGAATATCCCTTTGAGCATGGTGAAGTTATTAATTACATTTTGGATGGTGTATCAATACACCCAGTCACAACAAAGATATAGGCGTCCTTCTTAACTCAGTTGCCGGAGAGGAAGGAAACGGCTCAGGGATTTCCCAATGAGGTCAATGGTGACTTTTAATGGTGTGATAGGAGAAAACTGAGGATGGATCAATAACATTGTAGTTACTCCACAATACTAACCTAATTGACAAAGGGAAAAGTAGGAAGCCTGTACAATGCATAACATCCTGTTTGCAACAAGGCATTAAAATGATATTGCAAAAAAACGTGGTAAAGCAATTAACTTCTTGTCCTGAATACAACGTTTTTGTTTGGGGCAATTCCAATACAAAACATTTCTGAGTACCACTCTCCATATTTTCAAACATAGTGGTGCCTGCATCATGTTATAGGTATTCTTGTAATCGTTAAGGACTGGGGAGTTTTTCAGGATAAAATTGAAACAGAATAGAGCTAAGCACAGGCTAAATCCTAGAGGAAAACCTGTTTCAGTCTGCTTTCCACCAGACACTTGGAGATTAATTCACCTTTCAGCAGGACAATAACCTAAAACATAGTTTCACTTTGTCATTATGGGGTATTGTGGGTAGATGGGTGAGGAAATTTTCAATTCAGGCTGTAAGACAACAAAATGTGGAATAAGTCAAGGGGTATAAATACTTTCTGAAGGCACTGTATACTCTAACATGACTTTGTCTGCTATAGAATCATGACTCAAAACTTAAAAGGACTGACAGTGACCCCTCTGTTTCACCACGCTCCCCACCGGGTCTGTGTCACACCGAATAGCAATTTCTCCTCCTCTTACCATATTATAAGCCTATCATAGTTGATATAAGCCACTAGGCCTATCAAAGATGGCCAGGTTCGTTAGGATATGGCAGGGTCAATGGCATGGGGTATTCTCAGTCACACCTGCAACCAATCAGAGTCGACAAACAATTAATTCAAACGGACCAACCAGCTCAAAGTTCACAATCACATGTCTACCACTATGCATTGAATAGAGCTCACCAGCTTGTAGTCCTAAAACCTGGAAATGAGTTACCTCTGGTTCGTTAAGCTATCCTTATTGTGAAAATGAATGGGGAAAGAATAGGTTTTTGGGATAACACCAAAAATAAGGTCTGAGGTTAACACAGGCATAGGATTGTGCTTTACGTGCCTTTTTTGACTACATAAATGCATCAAAATTCACAAAAAGTGACATTAACTGATTAGTATTATCTCATAAAACAAAACGTATAAGAGCTCTTAAGTCTGTGTTTACCACAGACCTTCTTTTTGGCCTTGGAATAAACGGTAATATTGCCAAAAACGGGGAAGGGGTTGGAGAAATCTTTCAGCATGTCCGCTGCCATTTAAATACATTTACATTTGAGTAATTTACCAGACCCCACCAAACGGAGCAAACATACATCAAAGTCTGTTCAAGAACATTGAAGAACATTTTCGGGAAACGTGCCATTCAGTAAAACCTTTACACAACATAGCAAATGTTGGGTTGGCGTCATTTCGGAAATTTAATTCAATTCAAACAATGAATTTGAATTGGTCACACCCCACAGGAAGCAGAATTTGAATTGAATTTGAATTGAAGGAAGTAGAATTGAACTCAGCAATTAAATTGAGACATGAAAGTCTCATTCGTTTGACAAATATTTTATTAAAAGGATATGCCACTAACTAATGCAAAGAATGCACATACCATTTCAAATATTACTTTGATTATAACTCAAAGATGTCAAATAAAAGATTCACAGTACATCGCGCAGACAGGAATAAATACCTCTCCGGGAAGCAGAAGGGCGGAGGGGTGTGTTTCCTGATTAACGACTCATGGTGTAATTCTAGGAACATACAGGAAGTCAAGTCCTTTTGTTCACCCAACCCAGAATACCTCACAATCAAATGCAGACCATATTATCTCCCAAGAGAATTCTCCTCCTGTACCCAAGAAGGCAAAGGCCTTCCCCCCATCCTCCTTTTGGAAAATCTGACCACGACTCCATCTTGCTCCTCCCTTCCTATAGGCCAGTGGTTCTCAAGCCTGGTCCTGCAGACCCAAAGGGGTGCACATTTTTGTTTTTGCCCTAGCACTACACACCTGATTCAAATCAACAACTCATCAGGCTTTGATGATTTGAATCAGGTGTGTAGTGCTAAGGCAAAAACAAAAATGTGCACCCCTTTGGACCAGGATTGAGAACCACTGCTATAGTCAGAAACTCAAACAGGATGTACCCGTGCTAAGAACTATTCAACGCTGGTCTGACTAATCGGGGGATCCAAGCTTCAGGATTGTTTTGATCACGTGGACTGGGATATGTTCCGGCTAGCTTGTGAAAATAATCTAGACGCATGCACGGATACGGCGACTGAGTTTATAAGGAAGTGTATAGGAGATGTAGTACCCACTGTGACTATTAAAACCTACCCTAACCAGAAACCGTGGATAGACAGTAGCAGTAACAAGGTGACTGGGAATATGGCAGAATAGAAACAGCGTAGTTATTCACTCCGCAAGGCAATCAAACAAGCTAAACGTCAGTATAGAGAGTCGCAATTCAACGGCTCAGACACAAGACCTATGTGGCAGGGACTACAGACAATCACAGACTACAAAAGGAAAACCAGCCACAACACAGAGACTGACGTCTTGCTTCCGGACAGGCTGAACATATTTTCCGCACCCTTTGAAGATAACACAGTGCCAAGGACTGTGGGTTCTCCTTCTCTGTGGCCTATGTGAGTAAAACATTTAAACGTGTTAACCCTCGCAAGGCTGCCGGCCCAGACGTCATCCCTAGCCGAGTTCTCAGAACATGCGCAGACCAGCTGGCTGGTGTGTTTATGGGCATATTCAATCTCTCCCTATCCCAGTCTGCTGTCCCCACATGCTTCAAGATGTCCACCATTGTTCCTGTACCCAAGAAGCCAAAGGTAACTGAACTTAATGACTATCGCCGAGTAGCAATCACTTCTGTCATCATGTAGTACTTTGAGAGTCTGGGATTATGGTGCCTGGAAAACAACCTCTCACTCAACGTCAACAAAACAAAGGAGACGATCGTGGACTTCAGGAAACAGCAGAGGGTGCAACCCCCTATCTACATCGATGGGACCACAGTGGAGAAGGTGGAAAGCTTCAAGTTCCTTGATGTACACATCACTGACAAACTGAAATGGACCACCCACACAGACAGTGTGGTGAAGAAGGCACAACAGAGCCTCTTCAACCTCAGGAGACTAAAGAAATGTGGCTTGTCACCTTAAACCCTCACAGACTTTTACAGATGCAAAATTGAAAGCATCCTGTCGGTTCTGTATCACCGCCTGGTCGGCAACTGCACCGCCTGTAACCGCAAGGCTTTGCCCAACACATTACCGGGGGCAAACTACCCACCCTCCAGGACACCTACAGCACCCGATGTCACAGGAAGGCCAAAAATATCATTAAGGACATCAACCACCCGAGCCATTGGCCGTTCACCCTGATATCATCCAGAAGGCGAGGTCAGTACAGGTGCATCAAAGCTGGGACCGAGAGACTGAAAAACAGCTTCTATCTCAAGGCCATCATACTGTTAAACAGCCATCACTAGGACATTAGAGGCTGCTGCCTATAAGCACAGACTAGTATTCACTGGCCACTTTAAGGAATGGAACACTAGTCACTTTAATAATGTTTACATATCTGGCATTACTCATCTCATATGTATATATTGTATTCTATGGTATCTTAGCCACTTAATAATGTTTACATATCTTGCATTACTCATCTCATATGTATTTACTGTATTCTATACTATTCTAGGTATCTTAGTCACTTAATGTTTACATGTCTGGCATCACTCATCTCATATGTACTTACTGTTTTCTATACTATTCTACTGTATCTTAGTTCGGTCCACTCTGACATCACTCATCCATATTTGTATACAGTATAGTATTAAATAATTCCTACTTAGATTTGTGTGTATTAGGTACAGTTGAAGTCTGAAGTTTTCACAATTCCTGACATTTAATCCTAGTAAAGATTCCCTGTCTTAGGTCAGTTAGGATCACCACTTTATTTTAAGAATGTGAAATGTCAGAATAATAGTAGAGAGAATTATTTTATATTATTTCTTTCATCACATTCCCAGTGGGTCAGAAGTTTACATACACTCAATTAGTATTTGGTAGCATTGCCTTTAAATTGTTTAACTTAGGTCAAACGTTTCGGGTAGCCTTCCACGAGCTTAAGTTGGGTGAATTTTGGCCCATTCCTCCTGACAGAGCTGGTGTAACTGAGTCAGGTTTGTAGGCCTCCTTGCTCGCACACGCTTTGTCAGTTCTGCCCACAAATCTTCTATAGGATTGAGGTCAGGGCTTTGTGATGGCCACTCCAATACCTTGACTTTGTTGTCCTTAAGCCATTTTGCCACAACTTTGGAAGTATGCTTGGGGTCATTGTCCATTTGAAAGACCCATTTGCGACCAAGCTTTAACTTCCTGACTGATGTCTTGAGATGTTGCTTCAATATATCCACATCATTTTTCTTTCTCATGATGCAATCTATTTTGTGAAGTGCACCAGTCCCCCCTGCAGCAAAGCACCCCCACAACATGATGCTGCCACCCCCGTGCTTCACGTGCCTTTTCCCTCCAAACATAACGATGGTCATTATGGCCACACAGTTCTATTTTTGTTTCATCAGATCAGAGGACATTTCTCCAAAAAGTACGATGTTTGTCCCCATGTGCAGTTACAAACTGTAGTCTAGCTTTTTTATGGCGGTTTTGGAACAGTGGCTTCTTCCTTGCTGAGCGGCCTTTCAGGTTATGTCGATATAGGACTCATTTTACTGTGGATATAGATACTTTTGTACCTGTTTCCTCCAGCATCTTCACAAGGTCCTTTCCTGTTGTTCTGGGATTGATTTGCACTTTTCGCATCTCTAGGAGACACAACACGTCTCCTTCCTGAGCGGTATGACAGCTGCATGGTCCCATGGTGTTTATACTTGCGTACTATTGTTTGTACAGTGAAAGTGGTACCTTCAGGCATTTGGAAATTGTTCTCAAGGATGAACCAGAAGGTACGCCTGGAGGTCTGCAAGTCTTAGCTGATTTCTTTAGATTTTCCCATGATGTCAAGCAAAGAGGCACTGAGTTTGAAGGTAGGCCTTGAAATACATCCACAGGTACACCTCCAATTGACTCAAATGATGTAAATTAGTCTATCAGAAGCATCTAAAGCCATTACATCATTTTCTGGAATTTTCCAAGCTGTTTAAAGGCACAGTAAACTTAGTGTATGTAAACTTCTGACCCACTGGAATTGTGATACAGTGAATTATAAGTGAAATAATCTGTCTGTAAACAATTGTTGGAAAGATTACTTGTGTCATGAACAAAGTAGATGTCCTAACCGACTTGCCAAAACTATAGTTTGTTAACAAGAAATTTGTGGAGTTGTTGAAAAACTAGTTTTAATGACTCCAACCTAAGTGTATGTAAACTTCTGACTTCAACTGTATATGTTGTGTAATTTGTTAGTTGTTACTTGTTAGATATTACTGTACTGTCGGAGCTAGAAGCACCAGCATTTCGCTACACCCGCAATAACATCTGCTTAATCACGTGTTTGTGACCAATAAAATATTATTTGATTTTAATAGTATTTCTGTCATGAGATGCTGGGTTGTTCCCTTCCATACTGCAGTGTTTGATCTAATGCATTCTGGGATTTTCTTTCTCCTTCTGATATTTAAATGAAGGGGAATATGAATTATTATAGACAACCCACAACATGATCTTACAATATTTCCAGACCACTGTAATTCTTTTTTTTAATTGTTTTGGAGAATTCGTTTTTTAAATGAAATCTTTCAACCTTATGCTGCATGGTATTGGTAACCATACATGATTTCAGATTAAACATTGCTGTGATGATATGTAGAATAAATAAGCAATTTGAATGACCTGTACATTGAATTTCATTTAATTAAATTCTACTTCCTTTAATTCAAATTCAATTAAATTTCTTCATTCTGTGGAGTGTGAACAGGAGATGTGCGTTTCACACCCATTTAGCAACCCAGACCCAACTAAATGGAACACAAGCACATCACGCCGCAGTCGCCGTCAGAACAGCATTGAGTGTTGCACTGCAAATTGGTTAGCTGACCACTTTCTTCTCTATGTCCCGTCTCATCTTTCAAAATAAATACATTTAAAATAACATTTTCTACCTCAACTCATAAGCCATGGCTGGGAACTTCTGGCAGAGCTCGCATTAGTAAGTATTCTGTCCAATCGTGATGTATTAGGACTATGTACGGGAAAGAAACTCCATTGATTTGGGGCCTAGCTAGAGTTAGCAAGCTAGCTTGCTACCCAACTTCAGCTTGTCCGCCCACTCTAGTCTTATATTATGTCAATATTAGTGTACCGGACGAACATTTAGTAGTAATTCTTCTTAGTGGTAATTAGCTAGATATGAATGTTGAGATTTTTGTAGAGCCAGCTAAGTATTTTTGTGCCCCTAGCGAGCTGGCTTGACACTAACTTTGTGCGCAGGTCGTCAAGGCATTTTTGTGTTATTGCTTCTTTCTGACGCACCGCTCTCAGATTTCCTATCAGTAGTTTTGTTGCTATGGTACTGTGTGTATGAGAGGGCTCGTTGTTGTTGATTGTCTCCTCTCTGTCACTAGTCTGCAGTGGGTCCTGGACAAGCAGGACCTGATGAAGGAGCGTCAGAAGGACATCAAGTTCATGTCTGAGGAGGACTACTGGAAACTGCAGATCTTCTTTGCCAATGGTATTTCTTCACACTCATGCTATGATAAATCTGTGTGGTTAGGGAAATGCTGTTAGGGAAATGGTACAATATCACAACATTAATTACCCTCATCTCATTTGACACTACTCCTAGCAATAACCGGCAACAATTACCTATATTTACATTTGAGTCATTTAGCTGGAGCAATTATGGTTAAGTGCCTTACTCAAGGGCACATGGACAGATTTTTCGTCTAGTCTGCTCAGGGATTAGAACCAGTGACTTTCAGGTTATGGGCCCAACGCTCTTAACCGCTAGGCTACCTCCTCATACACTACATGACCAAAAGCTTGTTGAACATCTCATTCCAAAATTATGGGCATTAATATGGTGTTAATATGGTCCCCCCTTTGCTGCTATAACAGCCTCCACTCTTCTGGAATAGCTTTCCACTAGATGTTGGAACATTGCTGCGGGGACTTGCTTACATGCTTCCACAACAGCATTAGTAAGGTCGGGTACTGATATTGGGTGATTAGGCCTGGCTCGCAGTCGGTGTTCCTATTCATCCCAAAGGTGTTCAATGGGGTTGAGGTCATGGCTCTGTGCAGGCCAGTCAAGTTCGTCCACACCGATCTCGACAACGCATTTCTGTATGGACCTCGCTTTGTGCATGGGGGAATTGTAATGCTGAAACAAAGTTTGAAGCACAGAATCATCTAGAATGTCATTGTATGCTGTAACATTAAGATTTCCCTTCACTGGAACTAAGGTTCCTTGCCCGAACCATGAAAAACAGCCCCAGACCATTATTCCTCCTCCACCAACCTTTACAGATTGCACTATGCATTCGTTGGACTGCCAAATGTTGAAGTGTGATTCATCAATCCAGAAAACAAGTTTCCACTGATCCAGAGTGTAATGGTGGTAAACTTTGCACCCTTCAGCCAGCGCTTGGCATTGCGCATGGTGATCTTGTGCGGCTGCTCGTCCATGGAAACCCATTTCATGGAGCTCCCCACAAACAGTACTGACGTTGCTTCCAGAGGCAATTTAGAACTTGGTAGTGAGTGTTGCAATCGAGGACAGACGATTTTTACATGCTTCTGCACTCAGCGGTCACATTCTGTGAGGTTTTGTGGCCTATCACTTTGTTGCTCCTAGAAGTTTCCACTTCACAGTAACAGCACTTAAAGTTGTGGGCAGCTCTAGCAGGGCAGACATTTGACAAGCTGACTTGTTGGAAAGGTGTCATCTTATGACGGTGCCGCATTGAAATTCACTGAGCTCTTCAGTAAGGCCATTCTACTGCCAATGTTTGTCTATGGAGATTGCATGGCTGTGTGCTCGATTTTATACACCTGTCAGAAACGGGTGTGGCTGAAATAGCCAAATTCACTAATTTGAAGGGGTGTCCACATACTTTTGTATATACAGTGCATTCAGAAAGTATTCAGACACCTTGACTTTACACATTTTGTTACGTTACAGACTTATTCTAAAATTGATTACATTGTTCTACACACAATACCCCATAATGACTAAGCAAAAACAGGTTTTCTGAAATTTTTGCAAGTTTATAAAACTGATATCACATTGGCAGCGATTACAGCCTCGTCTTCTTGGGTATGATGCTACAAGCTTGGGAGTTTTCTCCCATTCTTCTCTGCAGATCCTCTCAAGCTTTGTCCAGTTGGATGGGGAGTGTTGTTGCACAGCTATTTTCAGGTCTCTCCAGAGATGTTTGATCAGGTCCGGGCTCTGGCTGGGCCACTCAAGGACATTCAGTGAATTGTCTTGAGGCCACTCCTGCGTTGTCTTGGCTGTGTGCTTAGGGCCATTGTCCTGTTGGAAGGTGAACCTTCACCCCAGTCTGAGGTCCTGAGCGCTCTGGAGCAGGTTTTCATCAAGGATCTCTCTGTACTTTGCTCCGTTCATCTTTCCCTTGATCCTGACTAGTCTCCCAGTCCCTGCCGCTGAAAAACATCCCCACAGCATGATGATGCTGCCACCACCATGTTTCACCGTAGGGATTGTGCCAGGTTTCCTCCAGACGTGACGCTTGGCATTCAGGACAATTGGTTAAATCTTGGCTTCATCAGACCAGAGAATCTTGCTTCTCATGGTCTGAGGTGCCTTTTGGAAAACTCCAAGCAGGCTGTCCATGTGCCTTTTACTGAGGAGTGGCTTCAGTCTTGCGACTCTACCATAAAGGCCTGAGTGGTGTAGTGCTGCAGAGATGGTTGTCCTTCAGGAAGGTTCTCCCATCTCCATGGAGGAACTCTGGAGCACTGTCAGAGTGACCATCGAGATCTTGGTCACCTCCCTGACCAAGGCCCTTCTCCCCCGATTGCTCAGTTTGGCCAGCTCTAGGAAGAGTCTTGGTGGTTCCAAACTTATTCCATTTAAGAATGATGGAGGCCACTGTGTTCTTGGGGACCTTCAATGCAGCAGACATTTTTTGGTACCATTCCCCAAATCTGTGCATTGACACAATCCTGTCTTGGAGTTCTACGGACAATTCTTTCGACCTAATGGCTTGGTTTTTGCTCTGACATGCACTGTCAACTGTGGGACCTTATATAGACAGGTGTGTGCCTTTCCAAATCATGTCCAATCAATTGAATTTACCACAGGTGGACTCCAATCAAGTTGTAGAAACATCTCAAGGATGATCAATGGAAACAGGATGCACCTGAGCTCAATTTCGAGTCTCATAGCAAAGGGTCTGAATACTTATTTAAATAAGTTTTATTTTTAATACATTTGCTAAAAAAATCTCAACCTGTTTTTGCTTTGTCATTATGGGTTATTATGTGTAGATTGATGAGGGAAATGTTTTATTTAATCCATTTTATAATAAGGCTGTAATGTAACAAAATATGGAAAAAGTCAAGGGGTCTGAATACTTACCGATTTCACTGTACAGTGTCATGTGTCTTGTAAGGTTGCTGTTTGACGCAATTGAGGTTAGATGTGCTTTGTGTTTGACTTATTGTTCTGTTCCAGTGATCCAGGCACTGGGGGAACACCTGAAGCTCCGCCAGCAGGTCATTGCTACAGCAACCGTCTACTTCAAACGTTTCTATGCCAGGTGCTTATGCCATTTTCATGACAACAACACTATGTTCTATTCATCAGCGAATTATAAATGGCACTAGGGGAGCATTGTATAATATCTACAGTGCTGTACAGTGCCACCAAATGCGCCTAAATATTTTGCTGTACGACCTGGAATTTTAACTTAGGAGCACCAGGGAGCCTAGAAAAAAATCACCCAGATGATAATTGTTGCAATTATTATTTCACTGTACCGCAGCGCCTGAGTGCCATGGAGAATACACGGAGTGCAGTTTTTCACCGTCATGCTTTCCCCATTACTACAAAGAAAACAACTTGTTACCTCAAATATTTTTAATTGTGCTCCTACATTTCTTTGTGTGCTCCTACATTTTTCAACTTAGGCGCACACATGCTCCCTGTAAAAAATAATAAAAAATAAATGGTCAGCGTAGAGCTTTGGGCTTCATCCTAATCTCTTTATATCTCTCTCTCTCTCTCTTATTTCTTTCTCTGCAGGTACTCCCTGAAGAGTATAGACCCAGTGCTCATGGCTCCTACATGTGTGTTCCTGGCCTCCAAAGTGGAGGTATATATGGCCTAATATCCCACTTCCTTTCCAGTTTTCATAGTCTGTGGGAGTAGGGATAGGGTTAACTGCTCTGTAACATAGTCTGTGATAGAGCAGTTCACCCCATCCTACTCCATGACAGCATCCTCAAAGCCCCTCTGTTACTGTCTCTTCCAGGAATTTGGTGTCGTTTCAAACACTCGTTTGATCTCTGCAGCTACGTCTGTGTGTAAGTGAGGAGACACAAAGCATTTCCATTTAGATGTGATCTTATATTGAAGTTGACAAATACACTCTTGCTGTGGTACAAAGGCTACATTCATTCTGATGGGTTGCGTTCATTTGATGTCAAATCTAACAAGTGGTTTTGTTTTGTACAGTAAAAACAAGATTTTCCTATGCCTTCCCAAAGGAGTTCCCTTACAGAATGAACCATGTAAGTCTGACCTAACCTTACTGTTGAAATCATTTAGGATGTGCTGTATGAACAGTTCTTAGGCTAAGCAATGTAGTATTTATTATAAAGTTAAATGATTGGATATAATTTATTGTTGTAGCTAGATGTTATGATCATGTTGCATGGTGGTGGGACCTATCTCTGAGGCAACACACTCACTATATTGTGGAATATTTATACTTAAGCAATAAGGCCCGAGGTGGTGTGGTATATGGCCAAAAAGGCTGTTCTTATGCACGACACAATGCGGAGTGCCTGGATACAGCCCTTACCCGTTTGTGTATTGGCCACATACCACAAACCCTGGAGGTGCCTTACTGCATTATAAACTGTTTACCAATGTAATTAGAACAGTAAAAAGTAATGTTTAGTTATACCCGTACTATACGGTCTGATATACCACGGATTTCAACCAAACAGCATTGAGTGCTCGAACCACCCAGTTTATACACCAGTAAGAGTCCTTTACGTTGTGTGTTGTAGTTAGGTATCAGTATGTTGGTGTCTACGGAGACGCCACATTCCACAACTAGTGTTCGCAAGCCTGTGCCAAAACTCCCATCGCCATGGGAGGTGATTTTGACCATGGTCGGTGGCGTGTCCTCGCCGGGGCGTATCTATCGCTGCGTTGCTAAGTGGGTTACGATTGCAGCGCCGGTTATTTATCTACTGATTCCACAGAGTTGCCAGGACCCCGTTGGGGCTGTCCTAACACCTTGTAGACAATTATTGATTCTCTGGTGGTGTGGCGCAAATGAAGGAGGTGATTATTCACACTGTAGGGGTTCAGTTAGCAGAATGTTGTTATTCCCAGATACTATGTAATAGAGAGAAAAGGGATACAAGTTGAGACTATGACACTGATATACACTGCTCAAAAAAATAAAGGGAACACTTAAACAACACAATGTAACCCCAAGTCAATCACACTTCTGTGAAATCAAACTGTCCACTTAGGAAGCAACACTGATTGACAATACATTTCACGTGCTGTTGTGCAAATGGAATAGACAACAGGTGGAAATTATAGGCAATTAGCAAGACACCCCCAATAAAGGAGTGGTTCTGAAGGTGGTGACCACAGACCACTTCTCAGTTCCTATGCTTCCTGGCTGATGTTTTGGTCACTTTTGAATGCTGGCGGTGCTTTCACTCTAGTGGTAGCATGAGACGGAGTCTACAACCCACACAAGTGGCTCAGGTAGTGCAGCTCATCCAGGATGGCACATCAATGCGAGCTGTGGCAAGAAGGTTTGCTGTGTCTGTCAGCGTAGTGTCCAGAGCATGGAGGCGCTACCAGGAGACAGGCCAGTACATCAGGAGACGTGGAGGAGGCCGTAGGAGGGCAACAACCCAGCAGCAGGACCACTACCTCCGCCTTTGTGCAAGGAGGAGCACTGCCAGAGCCCTGCAAAATGACCTCCAGCAGGCCACAAATGTGCATGTGTCTGCTCAAACGGTCAGAAACAGACTCCATGAGGGTGGTATGAGGGCCCAACGTCCACAGGTGGGGGTTGTGCTTACAGCCCAACACCGTGCAGGACGTTTGGCATTTGCCAGAGAACACCAAGATTGGCAAATTCGCCACTGGCGCCCTGTGCTCTTCACAGATGAAAGCAGGTTCACACTGAGCACGTGACAGAGTTTGGAGACGCCATGGAGAACGTTCTGCTGCCTGCAACATCCTCCAGCATGACCGGTTTGGCGGTGGGTCAGTCATGGTGTGGGGTGGCATTTCTTTGGGGGGCCGCACAGCCCTCCATGTGCTCGCCAGAGGTAGCCTGACTGCCATTAGGTACCGAGATGAGATCCTCAGACCCCTTGTGAGACCATATGCTGGTGCGGTTGGCCCTGGGTTCCTCCTAATGCAAGACAATGCTAGACCTCATGTGGCTGGAGTGTGTCAGCAGTTCCTGCAAGAGGAAGGCATTGATGCTAAGGACTGGCCCGCCCGTTCCCCAGACCTGAATCCAATTGAGCACATCTGGGACATCATATCTGGGACATCATGTCTCGCTCCATCCACCAACGCCACGTTGCACCACAGACTGTCCAGGAGTTGGCGGATGCTTTAGTCCAGGTCTGGGAGGAGATCCCTCAGGAGACCATCCGCCACCTCATCAGGAGCATGCCCAGGCGTTGTAGGGAGGTCATTCAGGCACGTGGAGGCCACACACACTACTGAGCCTCATTTTGACTTGTTTTAAGGACATTACATCAGTTGGATCAGGCTGTAGTGTGGTTTTCCACTTTAATTTTGAGTGGGACTCCAAATCCAGACCTCCATGGGTTGATAAATTTGATTTCCATTGATCATTTTTGTGTGATTTTGTTGTCAGCACATTCAACTATGTAAAGAAAATAAGATTATTTCATTCATTCATATCTATGATGTGTTATTTTAGTGTTCCCTTTATTTTTTTGAGCAGTGTATTTACTAAACTGAGTTTGTACTTCATTTGCTTTCCTCATGACAGATATTAGAATGTGAGTTCTACCTACTAGAGCTCATGGTGAGTATAGAAGGTCTTGTCTCTGTAACAATACATTCAATTCTAGATGTCATCCATTTGTTGGATTTATGGATTCATTAACTGATTTCATGCGTGTTCCAGGACTGCTGTTTGATAGTATACCACCCCTACAGACCCCTGCTGCAGTATGTGCAGGACATGGGGCAGGAGGACATGCTACTGCCGTTGGCCTGGTATGAGTTTTTTTTTTTTTTTTTTTTGCGGGAGCATGTATAGATTTGATATGAGAATATTGAAACACTGTCTCATTTCTCTATAGGAGAATAGTGAATGACACGTATAGGACAGACCTCTGTTTACTCTACCCTCCCTTCATGATCGCGCTAGGTAAGACACCCAGTCCGACCGCTCTCCTTTCCTACTAGTAGATATTCAGCTCAATAAAATATAGGTGAGGTGTTACACACACATTCTTCCCCCCTGCATCCACAGCATGTCTGCATGTTGCCTGTGTGGTGCAGCAGAAGGACGCCAGGCAGTGGTTTGCTGAGCTCTCTGTCGACATGGAGAAGGTACGGCTACACAAAACAAATGGCATATTAATACATCAATCGGAGGGGAAAGCTGATTGTGTGTGCGGTGACGTATGTGCTCAGATCCTGGAGATCATCCGAGTCATCCTGAAGCTGTACGACCAGTGGAAGAACTTTGACGACAGGAAGGAAATGGCTGCAGTGCTCAACAAGATGCCTAAACCCAGGCCACCTCCCAACAGGTACAGAGATCTATCCTAATCTCACCTTATTGTTCCACCTATGTACTGTTAACATGACCCATTCACTTCCTGTCTCAACTAATTGTTTCCTGTTTTGTTTGTGTACCAGTGAGAATGACCAGAGCTCCAGTGGGAACCAGAATAACTCTTACATCCAGTCATAGGCAATGGGATGTCCACCTCGGCTCATGTATGATAACTCATCAGAGAGATGGCCACAGGAATGCTGGCATTAGCCAATCGGCGGCAGCAGTCCTGTGTTTCCATCCCTCAACAGTTAAAGGGCGCGTTCCTGTGCCCAGGTGTTGCTAACGCATGGCAGATCTTACAACACCTGGATAGGTATTTTACGTATCAGCTAACCACATGTTATAGCAATATAGTGCCCAACCGGCACAGTTGATGACTTTGCTCGCAACCATTGGTTGATGCATTCAACGTCTGAGCAGGGGAACGCGACCAAAACCTTTTGGACCTAAACCAAACTGTGAGAAACAGGAGGATGTAGTGAGGGAGGGGGGACTATGAGTTGGGTATGATCCTGACTTCCTTGAACACTCTCTGGGAACAATCATATAATATGGAGCTCCGTGGGACCAGAGAACTTGATCATTAGTGATTGTGATGTGTGAGTGGCCCATTTGGCAGTGTCTTCATTCCTCAGGGAGAATAGTCGTCCTTTTTACTGGTATCGCTAAGATGATTGGACCCTGTACTGTTTGAGATGTGATCTGAAAGGATGTAAGGCTGTTTGACTGTGTGACCCAATTGGATGTCCTGTTATCTAAGGTCTACATTGATTGGTTACAGAGCTTAGCAGGTGAAGTCATGGGGGAGAATGGAATTTCTGGGGGTATACCCGCTAGATTCAAATGTCTTCATTACCTGTTATATCTCCAGCCTTTGTAAATAGCTTTCCTCATGTCTTTCATTTCCTCTTTTGTGTTTTACTTGATTGAGCAAATTTGCTTGGGTAGAAATCATGAAATGTATTTGCTGTCTGCTTCAAGTAAAAGTACTCAAATGTGTTTACTATCATGATATAATTAGCCTGCAACAAAAACTTTTTTTACATTTTTATTCTGCTTTTTTTAGATGGAGAATTGTTAGGACCACATTTTTGGTGGGGAAGGCAGGTGGATTTTTAGCTGTGTTCTTGATTGCATATTGAATCAGTCCTACACAAGCCAGGGTCCAATGTTTTCTGTCTGCATGTGCCATGTATTTAATCAAATTGAAGTGTCACAATACCTTTGTGTGCATATTTACCTGTAGATATTGATATATTTTCTGTGCAGTAATACAGTGGGGGCTGTGTGTGTGTGAGGTTGTTTCTCTTGGGTTCTGTGATATGTACGTGTTCATCTGTGTCCAGAACTGGGTGCTTGAATGCCTTACAAAATTAACTGTTTATCAAGGTAATAAGACTTACGAGCACACTGTGTCCTATTGCAGGGAAGTTATGTTTTTTTTTTAGTGGGGGTTGGTATTATAGCGGTTCCTTCTCTTTGGGCGCATCCCAATAGTCTGAAGGGAATTCCTCTCCTTGTATAGGTTGCTTCATATACACTGATGCAAAAAGAAAATCTAGGCCAAATCAGACTGGTCGTCCTCCATATTACTTTCACATACCGGCTGTTTGCAAGTCATTGCAGATAAAGGAGAGAGAAGATCCAGCTTTTAGACTATTGAGATACAGCCTTTTGCCTCAGCGTTCCCTTCCCCTCTACAGGCGCCATCCTTTATCAAATGTGTTTACTTGACTGACTGGGATTAGCCTACTAAGGTTTTACCTTGTCTCTATAGAAACACAACATGAACATGTATGGTTTATCAAGTATTGACTATTACTTGAACTGTATTTTTTTTTTAAAATCTTTTGTGGTATTAAACTGAATATTGCAGTAACCAAATGGGTTGATGCATCTATAGCTCCTCCTTTGCACTACTGAATGTTTTATATTATTGTATTTCAGGGGCATTCAGCTGTTGCATAACCATCCTGACCGCCCTGTCCCGTTTCGCTTCACTCAAAGATTCAAATCAAAGTTTATTGGTCAGTACACATATTTGCAGATATTATCGTAGGTGCAGCGTAATGCTTGTGTTTCTAGCTCCAAATGTGAAGTAATACAAAACAATACAGACATAATCCAAAGAGAAATAAATTAATTAATCGGTATTGTGAAACAGAATACAAACTCGCGAGACTTCAGGGGGAGTCTAGGCCTACGATACGAGACTAGCTAGGCTGTATAGGCTACCACGTCTAGCCCTACATTTCAGTGTTGCCTGGATTTAATTTTGTAATGTTCTAAAAGTTTGTATCATCTTGCAACAGATAAAAGTAATAGGCTACACCAACATGCAATAGTTAGGCCTATATAACTTTAGTGCGATATGTATTGTTAAGGAGAGTTAATATTAGTAGTTACGTATTAGTGTTACCAAAGCTGCAAAGCAGACATGTATATTATAAAGTTTATGGGAACGGTAAAACATTTTTTTTTTAAGTACCCTAGGCAATTAGCCTACATTGAAATTGCCAGGAAATTGAGTAGCCTATGCTATTGCCCAACTAATCGCAAAATCAGAGTCAAAGGTATAGCTGTCGTGACGTCACTCTCATCCACGGCAGAGTGAGAGTTTGGCGACGACCGGCTGCGGAGGATACCGACCCCGCAGCGGGGACGGGACAACCGCCAGGCGAGATGGTCCCTATCCCTTTCTTCCTCGCATCCCGCATCGCAACGACCCCTTGGCACGCATGAAGCCCCCGTTGATGAAGCCAAAACCGGCCAAAGCAAGGCAGAAAGAGGCCACTAAGAGAGAGAATGTACTGGCGCGTCGGGTTCGCCTGGACGCGCTCGTTTGTGGTTGATCTTGGACGGAACCAGAGCTTCTCCTTCGGCTTGTGCGGCTCCAATGAGCAGCTCTCGTTGTATGGGTACATCATTGCCTACCCTCTGCAGGACTACGGCGGGATCATGCCGCTCCTTGGGTCGGACTCGTGGTGGCGGAAAACGCTCTATCTGACCGGGGGCGCTCTACTTGCCGCCGCTGCCTATCTACTGCACGAGCTGCTCGCCATCAGGTAGGCTACCAAAATGAATGCAGCCTAACGGCCCGTGTCCGCTTGAAGGAGATTCCGTGTTTAGTCGCGTTATGGAAAGAAAATAAATAAACCAATGAATCACGCAAATGTTATGTCTCTTCGTATTCCAGTGATGTGGCTATTAGGCCTAGATGTCAAATTGAAACCATCCATTGATTTGTTCATATGTAGCTTGAAGCCTGATATGTGATTTTTGTGTGTAAGTACAATAAGATCATTTTCATTGCTGCAAAGGTTGACTCTTGTTTATTTACGATTTCTCAAGGGCATGTGACGATAGGGCATGTGATATTGGCTAGATGGCTGTACCCAAGCCAAAAATGTCTTCTTGTTTTCTGTCGAGTCTTGCAGTTTAGAAAAACATTGCGGTTGTGATAGAATGACCTTTACTAACCTCGCACTTGAGAGAAGTATACAGCTAAAAGCCAGGCCCGAATATGTATTAGCTAACAGGAATTGACCATCTGTGACCGAAAACGGCAGCTTCGCAGTAGAATTCTTAGATTTTTAGCTGAAATAATGCCTAGGGAAATCGAGTTAGGTCGCTGCGGTCCTTAAAAAAACATCTCGAATTACCTGCAGCGATAACCCCAAGGCCTACTCAGCTAGATAAACACACTCTTACAGAGATGGATGCAGGGTGCGATTTGAATTGAGTTCACACTACACCAATAGGAAGCGTTGTGGCCTAAAGCTTGTTGTATACACAAAATGGCATTTTGATTGAACCGAGGTAAAGACAGTTTCAGGTTTGATATTCGCCTGTGGTTTTCCTTACCTCCACCAACAGCAGTTAGGGACCGTTAGCATAGTGACAAATCAACATTTTCCAATTAAATAGCTATTTAACCATTACTCCTAAAACTTTCAAAACGGGTTCTAGCTAACAGGATGGCATAGACACACATTGCACAAAATGTTTTTTTGTCGATTTACATCTCACTATTTTAAATTATTTATTTACATTTTTGAATTTCAATAGTTCATTGGTCATATGACTTCAAACAAGGTTCAGAATGTCCAGTCAGTAGGCCTACACACTGCACACCCTTTAGTTTGTCCATTTTCATCTGACACGTTTTTACATGAATTTTTCAAAATGAAGAATTTCAATAGCTCCTTGGTCATGTGACCTAGTGACTTCAAACAAGGTTCAGAATGTCCACTAACTACCCATCTATAGAATTTCAATAAGAATTTTTCTATGGCTGGCCTTCCTTTCCACCTGGCTACCCCTACCCCGGGCCAACAGCTCTGCACCCACCACAGCAACTTGCCCAAGCCTCCCATTCCTCCTTAAACCCAAATCCTGATGTTCTGAAAGAGCTGCAAAATCTGGACCGTCTTTTCTCAAATTATCTGCCGCAATTGTTGCAACCCCTATTACTAGCCTGTTCAACCTCTCTTTCGTATCGTCTGAGATCCGCAAAGATTGGAAAGCTGCCGCGGTCATCCCCCTCTTCAAAGGGGGAGACACTCTAGACCCAAACTGTTACAGACATATCTATCCTACCCTGCCTTTCTAAGGTCTTCGAAAGCCAAGTTGACAAACAGATCACCGACCATTTCGAATCCTACCGTACCTTCTCCACTATGCAATCTGGTTTCAGAGCTGGTCATAGGTGCACCTCAGCCACGCTCAAGGTCCTAAACGATATCATAATCGCCATCAACAAAATACAATACTGTGCAGCCGTATTCATCGACCTGGCCAAGGCTTTCGACTCTGTCAATCACCACATTCTTATCAGCAGACTCAACAGCCTTGGTTTCTCAAATGAATGCCTTGCCTGGTTCACCAACTACTTCTCAGATAGAGTTTAGTGTGTCAAATCGGGGGGGCCTGTTGTCCGGACCTCTGGCAGTCTCTAAGGGGGTGCCACAGGGTTCAATTCTCGGGCCGACTCTTTTCTCTGTATACAACAATGATGTCGCTCTTGCGGCTGGTGATTCTCTGATCTACCTCTACGCAGACAACACCATTCTGTATACTTCTGGCCATTCTTTGGACACTGTGTTAACTAACCTCCAGACGAGCTTCAATGCCATACAACTCTCCTTCCGTGGCCTCCAACTGCTCTTAAATGCAAGTGAAACTAAATGCATGCTCTTCAACCGATTGCTGCCAGCCCGCCTAGCATCATTACTCTGGACTGTTCTGACTTAGAATATGTGGACAACTACAAATACCTAGGTGTCTGGTTAGACTGTAAACTCTCCTTCCAGATGCATATTAAGCATCTCCAATACAAAATTAAATCTAGAATCGGCTTCCTGTTTTGCAGCACAGCCTTCTTCACTCATGCTGCCAAACATACCCTCGTAAAACTGACTATCCTGCTGATCCTTGACTTAGGCGATGTCATTTACAAAATAGCCTCCAACACTCTACTCAGCAAATTGGATGCTGTCTATCACAGTGCCATCCGTTTCGTCACCAAAGCCCCATATACTACCCACCACTCTCGTTGGCTGGCCCTCGCGTCATATTCGTTGCCAAACCCACTGGCTCCAGGTCATCTATAAGTCCTTTCTAGGTAAAGCCCCGCTTTATCTCAGCTCACTGGTCACCCCCAAAGCAAATTCCTTTTTGGCTGCCTTTCCTTCCAGTTCTCTGCTGCCAATGACTGGAACGAATTGCAAAAATCACTGAAGCTGGAGGCTCATATCTCCCTCACTATCTTTAAGCATCAGCTACCAGAGCAGCTTACAGATCATTGCACCTGTACACAGCCCATCTGTAAATAACCCATCCAACTACCTCATCCCCATATTGTTATTTATATTTAGCATTTTTTTTGCTCCGTTGCACCCCAGTATCTCAACTTGCACATTATTCTTCTGCACATCTGTCACTCCAGTGTTTATTTGCGAAATTGTAATTATTTCGCCACTAATGCCTATTTATTGCCTTACCTCCTAATCTTACTTCATTTGCACACGCTGTATATAGACTTTTCTATTGTGTTATTGACTGTACGTTTTTTTATTCCATGTGTAACTCTGTGTTTGTGTCACACTGCTTTGCTTTATCTTGGCCAGGTCGCAGTTGTAAATGAGAATTTGTTCTCAACTTGCTTACCTGGTTAAATAAAGGTGAAATATTTTTACTTTTTTTTTAATACTGTATGTGGGAATGTTTTATGTCTGTCCTACGTGTAGTGTCGGTAAATGGAATATTCCTCAACTGCATATATCATAATTTGCTATTGCAAATAGAAGAATTATGTTCAATAACTGACATTTTCAGATATTATTTTGACAAACACACTTTGGTACTTACAATTCATTCTCTATTGTCATAGATTTGGTGGGAACTGTCATCTGTGATCTTTGTGATATGACTTTCTTTAAGCACGTACTGATGAAACTGTCACTTAATATTTTTTTCTTAAAGTTTACAAACGCTCTACATTTGTTCACTCTGTGATAGGGTTGGATCCTATATGCTACTTTTAATATTGTCCTGTAAATGGCTCAGTGCCTATAATTTAGGCTGTGTGTAGAATGGGGCATAAAGGAAATTACCTCTACTACTAAATTACTACTAGATTATAGTGATAAGGAAAACAGCATATACATTTGGCCTGTGTATTCATTTGCCTATAACTAACCAGAATTCCATTATGTCAGTGGACATACTGAACCTTGTTTGAAGTCAGCAGGTCACATGACCAAGGAGCTATTGAAATTTTACATTCTGAAAAATTTATGGAAAATCATGTGAGATGAAAATGGACAAACTAAAGGGTGTGCAATATGTAGGCCTACTGAGTGGACATTCTGAACCTTGTTTGAAGTCACTAGGTCACATGACCAAGGAGCTATTGAAATTTTACATTTTGAAAAATTTATGTAAAATCATGTGAGATGAAAATTGACAAACGAAAGGGTGTGCAATATATAAGGGTAGTCAGTGGACATTCTGAAACTTGTTTGAGTCAAGTAGGTCACATAACCAATGAGCTATTGAAATTCAAATGTAAAAAAAGTTTTTGTAATTCAACTAGGAATACAAAATGCTGCTCACATTTCCACATGTTTATTAGCTTTGGAAAGCGAATTAATGTCCAAATTGTGAAAATAAGACCTGTGCATTGTTGTGTGCAATTTTTCTAACATCATGACTCGTGGTTTGAAAGCTATTGAGGTTTGAAAGCGCGAATATCCGTTGAATATCCAACTTGAAACTGTCTTTACCTCAGTTTTGATTGACTGTCTTGTTTTTGTTGTTTTACATGTGGCTTGCACTGTGTTTTCTCATAGCTCTTCTTTTTGCTCCGCCTGTACTCTTTCTTAGACCCATTTTAAGTCAATCTCTAAGTAGTTACTGTCTAATTTACTTTCCCTATATGTCATTACACCGAAGTGCTTTGCATTCTATAGATAACTGGATCAAAACGTTTGTTTTTTGAGGTATGTGGGATTTCAGCGCCACCGCTAAATGGACAGCGCCTCAGTATTTCAGAACATGCGGTTCTAGTGTTTCAGTGTCTTCATGAAGCAGGCTACCAGTAAACAACTCCCTTTCAACTATTTTCATTTAATAGGGCCCATATTTGTGACTACGTTGGTCAGTACGAACGTGTAGTAGGATCAGCTACAGTGACCATGATAATGTATTGCAGTATTTCACCTGGTTGTGTCCTACTTGTTTTGACATTGTAGTGTCCCGGTGGCAATGGCGCCCTTGCCCGAGGAAAGTTTCAGCATGGGCCTTTGATCATTAGCCTGTAATCGACTCCAGATATATGTAAAAGCTTGGAAGTGTCATGTGTGCACTATAGCCTACTAGGGGATCCAGAGATTCTAAAATAATGTACAGTGTGTTTGAATTGGGACTTAATTTGCACTAATTTAATATGAGGATGGCCTTGCTACATCGGAGTTGAGGGTTTGATTCCCACACTTTTTTTTTGTGATTTCCAATTGGTAGTTGCAGTCTTGAACCATGTCCCGTACGGACTCAGGAGAGGCGAAGTTCGAGAGCCATATGTCCTCCAAAACACGACCCCGCCAATGGGTGTCGCGGCTGCGACACAGCCTGGGATGGAACCCGGGTCTGTAGTGCTGCCTCTAGCCCTGAGATGTAGTGCCTTAGACCTCTGTGATACAGCCTGGAATGGAACCCGGGTCTGTAGTGACGCCTCTAGCCCTGTGATGCAGTGCCTTAGACCGCTGCGCCACTTGGGAGGCCTACACACATATTTAATGAATATATGCACTAACCGTAAGTTGCTTTCAATAAAATGTATAAGGATGAGTGATTAGAATGTGGAGCTCAGACTGCCGTGCTCTGGCTGGTCCATAGGAAGGAGCAGGAGCTGAACTCTAAAGATGCCATCATCCTCCACCAGTTCTCCAGGCCAAAGAGTGGTGTCCCTTCTCTCTCCCCCTTCTGCCTCAAGATGGAGACCTACCTGCGCATGGTGGACCTGCCCTACCAGGTGTGTGTGTGTGTGTGTGTGTGTGTGTGAGAGGGATAGAGCGATATTTGGGTTGGTGCGTAGTTGAATTATTTGATGTAACATTGTGTAATGTTCTATTGAAGAGTAACTGACCATTGAAATTCCTTCTTCCTTTTTCCTTTCTCTCTCCCTCTGTCATGCAGAACTACTTTGATGGGAAGCTGTCTCCCCAAGGGAAGATGCCATGGATAGAGTACAACCAGGAGCAGGTGTCTGGTACAGAGTTTATCATCGACTTCCTGGAGGAGAAGCTGGGCGTGAGCCTCAACAAGAACCTCAGTCCCCCGGAGAAGGCTGTGTCCCAGGCTGTCACCAAGATGGTGGAGGAACACTTCTACTGGTGAGACACTTCCTTACACTACAGCAAGACATCTACTAGATGCTGCTCTGTTGGGAGACCTAATTTATTTGATACTGAGGGATAGGATGATAAAATAGTGAATGAGATTGGGTCGCAAACCATTACATCTGTCCCTTAAAACTCACAACCCTGGTGTTGCAAACTCCATGCTCTGTGCCATCGGGACCACACTTTCTCAGCGTATGGATTTGAGATACTGTTGACCTAACGAACATCACGTCTCTGTGTGATGACAGGACCATAGCCTACTGTCAGTGGGTGGACAACCTGGAGGAGACCCAGAAGATGCTGGCGGTGAGTGGGCCACTGAGTGACCTACTCAAATGGATCCTGAGTCGCCTGACTGGCGGCATTGTGAAGAGGGAGATGTACGGCCATGGGATTGGACGATTCACCAAGGAGGAGGTCTACGCTCTAATGGAGAAGGACATGCGGACGCTGGCCACCCTACTCGGTAGGGTGAGAGTATACTGTAGATAATCATTAAGATCACAATCCTACAGATCATCATCTCATTTCATTTCACATGGTACAGTCTGCAGCCTTAGAAGCCTTGTTAATCTCATATCTAGGGCTAAGGCCAGCTGTAGGTTACATTGTGGTTTAATTAGATTACTTGGGTTTACAGTACTGCCAGTTTCAAGTGCTTAAAGGAGCAGCCTTTTTATAACAAGATAAATTGTACAATTCTGTCCTCTTCTGGGGGAAGTAGGATACTACACCATGTGGACTAATTTTACCCCCATGTCCCTTGTTTCCATACATTCTTCTCGACCCCCGATTCTTGGTGTTTCTCTGGGTAGGTGATAAGAAGTACCTGATGGGTCCTAAGCTGTCTATGGTGGATGCCACTGTGTTCAGCCATCTAGCCCCTGCCATGTGGACCCTGCCGGGCACAAGGCCAGAGCAACTCATCAAAGGTGAGTTTCACCAACAAGCCACATTGCGTGTCATAGTTAACATTACTCCCCAGAAAGGGCCTATACAAGTTAGGGCAATCACCCTACTTAAAAAGAAAGATAAGGAACCGTTGTCATGCAGAACTTACCGCCCAATATTCCTCTTGAATGTGAATTACAAAATCATTGCTAAAGTATTTGCTTTTCGCATACAAACAGTAATACAAAAAATTATTCACTCAGATCAAACAATCTCCAACATTTTTTCAATATAATCCGTCATACTAAGAACTTGAACGCTCCAAAAGTGGCAGTATCATTAGATGCTGAAAAAGCATTGGATAGGGTGGGATGGGAATATTTGGTGGCTGTCTTTAAAGAGTTTTGTTTTGGTCTGGTATTTATCTCCTGGATTGAGCTATTGTACAAATCCCCCAAAGCAGCGAGACAGGGATGACCTTTGTCTAGTTATTTATTTTCTTTAGCGACAGAACCCCTAGCATCAATTTGAACTCATGGCTCAATCCGGGGCATAGAGATTGGTGGAGATCAACATGTGATATCATTGTATGCAGATTACATTTGACTTTATTTATCTGAACCACAACATTCTCTGTCATTTATTTTACTTCTGTTTGACACATGTGGTGCTGTATCAGGATTCAAAGCGAATTGGGAGAAAATGGAAATAATGCCCATTTCTAATTATGATTTCTCAAGCTTAGAAAGTACATTTTAAAATCGACAAAGATGCATATGACGTACCTAAGTGTAATGATACCTTGCAATCAGGAGGCATATAAAATCTAATATTTTATTTTACTAGATAAGATTGAGTCCAATGTTCAGAGATGGAGATCTCTCCCTATTGCTATGTTAGGTAGGGTCAACATAATCAAAATGAATATATGACCAAGGTTGATGTATTTCAGGTCCTGCCAGTTTCAATTCCATCCAACTTTTTAAATAAAATACATGGCCTGCGCTCCAACTTTATTTAGAATGGAAAGACCTCAAGAGTCAAATTGACTGTTTTACACTTACCCTATGAAGCTGGAGGTCTTGGACTACCTCAAATGTATTACTGGACTGCACACCTGCGTTCACTTAAACAATGGACAGCAGACTATCCTGTGCATGGAGGAGTATCAAAGCCATAAATGTAATACCTTAGGATCTAAAATATATTCACTACTCGGGTCCAAGAAAAAACACAGACAATCCAATGATTCTCAATTCTAAGACCCAATATCGACAGGCACCTCTATTTGGAACAACCTCCCGTGTTTAATGACAACACCTGCTTCCAAAGTGTCGTCATGAATTTTTAACCTCTGTACTATGAGGGATCTCTACTGTCATTCAATCAATTACAAGAAAGATTCGGATTATCCAAGGCTGATTTCTTTAAGTTCTTACGACTCAGAAATCGTATTCAATCGCTTCAACAGAATCCCGGATGAACCTAAGGCATCTAGCACAGACAAAATACTGAAAGGAGCTGATATGCCAAAGAAGTTGATTGCCAAGTTATATGAAAGGTTTATTTGAAACTCTAAATCTGAAGGACTAAATTGAGGAGAACCCTTGGTCACAGATATGTGCAAATTCTAAAACCTGCTCCTACAACCTAAGACATAAACTACTGCAATTTAAGATAATTTCGAGGACGTACTACCCTCCTGCCAGAATGCATATAATGCACACAGAAATGTCACATCTCGGTTGGATATGCAAAAAGCACAAAGGAACCCTATCACATATGCTGTGGTCTTCTGATAAAGTGACACCATTTTGGGATAATGTATGTTCTATCATTTCATTGTGTCTACGAATATATATCCATCTATCTCTACGATTATGTCTGTTGGGAAATGTAAATATTGATGATCAACATCAGAGAAAGTTTTGTAATCTACGTCTAATTGCTGCAACAACAAAAAAGTAGAACAATCAATTGGAAGGCCTCATATTTACCCTCAATAACAAAGTGGAGGACTGAACAATCCAGCTACATAACGTTGGATTTTGTATATTATAAAATTAAAAAAAAACAGTGTTTAAGGAAATTTGGAAATCGTATGTTGATCACCTTGGGGAATGTGTTGTATAGTGGCCGTTTTGTTTTTGTGTTGTGTTTGTGGGGTGATGTGGAAACGCACAAATTGTCAAATGTGATGAGGAAGAAACGTTGACAGCTATCAGACTAGAAGAGACTCCATCTTTATTGAATAAAACACACCACATTTTGACCCATTCTCAGCTGAGCTTGTTGACCTTTGCCTTTGTGTTGACCTTTGACCCACCCCACCCTATCCGCTCCAGGCGAGCTGATCAACCTGGCCATTTACTGTGAGAGGATACGCCGGCGCTTCTGGCCCGAGTGGTTCGTTGATCTGGAGGATTTCTGTTACGATGACACCACAGAGGACGACGACTCCCCGTCCAAACTCCAGGAACTGGGGCTCTACTCCCGTACAGACACCTTCCAGGACGAGGCCAGCCCTCCTCACACGCACACACACACAATCTCACCAGACAGTGACCTCACGGGCCACTCGCTCTACGACTCGGACATGGACACAGAGTGCTCCGAGATGGAGCAGCTCAAGTGTTGACTACTGTATGACACACACACCGCCTGGAGTGGTCTCGTGTCCCCCAACACAGCACCCTGTACCTGTTGAGCAGGGAATAACTACTGGGGGGCATTTCTGTTGCCAGAGGCTGCTGTTTGTGTTAATGAGTGATGGATTCAGAGATTCTACACACTGGGCTGGAGGAAATGAAAAAAACGGAGTAAAATAGGAATAGAGAGGAAAAACAGCCAAAGAGGGATAGAAAGAGGTAAAGATAAACCGATGGAGAAAAGAGTTGAGAAAAAGAAAGATCAGTAGTTAATGACGCCATCGCTGAGAAACTCCTCTACCTGGGTGACGTCAACGCCTGTTGCCCAGTTTCGCATTGTCGAGTTGTTGTTACCACGGCAACACCGTGGTGTGTGCTACCTGTGTCCCCCAATTGAGATGCATTCTATGTTTGACGTACCATGTGTGTTTGACATACTGACCCCGTGACTTGCGTCCTTGCAAAATATGAATCATTGTATTGATATTTCAGACACTGTTCAGACAAGATGCAGATGAGTGCAGTTCCATATAAATACGTAAACAGATCCCAAATCTGATTTAATATGAGTATACATAGTATAGATAGCCTGCTAATTACATATATGATCCTAAATGTCATATAATGCAAATATGTGGTTCTCCCAACTAACCCCATTATGCTGATCTAGGATACGTTTTAGAACTTCTAATTCATCCATTTGTTCCCAGAAGACTGACACTTTGCATCTGCAGTCAGGCCGTTGAGTATTTCCTCAATCCTTTTTAGAAGAGTCTGATGTTATGGGGGACTGGCAGATACTGTAGATTGTGGGGACATTTCAAAAGTCTAAAGTGGCTTCCTTTCCTCGTCTCCTCTATAATCTGCACAGATCTGAAAACATTGGATAAGTGAAAGCAATATGGTGGATGCCTACTGGAACGTTCTTCCTCTTCTTTCATATCAGATGAAGAAAAGAGGAGGAGGAGAGGAAACTACTGGAGATCCTTAGTTGTGTGTACTTTTAGCCATTTGAGAGCGGATGAAACAATCATGTAGAAATAGACTAGATAGACATGGAGTTGCATGGCTGATAGGTGCCAATGAAAATCACACTCTACCCTGCTGGTTATCTGTTATCTACGTTTCTACGCTGGCCTGTCTTAATCTTTACTGTGATGCAGTGTGTCTGCATATGTGTGTACCTCAGGCCAGAGAAAGAGCACAAAGATGCAATAGATGAAAATAACACTTAGGCCTTTGCTCAGCATCTCTGTTTTCATCACATATAGCTGGTGTGTCCATCCCCTTTAAGAATGAATCGTATCTAGAAATAGAAGGAAGAGAATGGTCATTGTTGCTTTAAGCATCAATTCACTCTGTGCTAAGCATGAACCCACTACTATAATCCGTAGTGTTGGTTTCTAGTCTTATTTAATAGTAGGCTATGTGGAACAGTGAAACAGTCTAGTCTATTTCTAGTGCATGGCTGATGTGTGGTGTTTGATGGGGAGATGTGGCCATTATATGTGTTTGTCATTCAGCAGACGTGTGTGTGTGAGGGGCCGTAGACTCATCATACGTCATGAGTTGATTTCGGGGTGTACAACATACAGGCATTCAGGCTGGGTGTTCACAGCTGATCGTGCACGGTAGTGTATAGACACAGATACAGACACGGATACATATACAGACACAGATACATATACAGACACGGATACATATACAGACACAGATACAGACACAAATACAGATACAGACACAGATACAGATATAGACACAGATATAGACACAGATACAGATATGGACACAGATACAGACACAAATACATATATAGATATAGACACGGATACAGATATAGACACGGATACAGATATAGACACGGATACAGATATAGACACGGATACAGATATAGACACGGATACAGATATGGACACGGATACAGATACGGACACGGATACAGATACGGACACAGATACAGACACAAATACATATATAGACACAGATATAGACACGGACACAGATATAGACACAGATATAGATACAGATATAGACACGGATACAGATATGGACACAGATATAGATACAGATATAGATACAGATATAGACACAGATATAGACACAGATACAGACACAAATACATATATAGACACAGATATAGACACAGATACAGATATAGACACAGATATAGATACAGATATAGACACAGACACGGATACAGATATAGACACAGATACAGATATAGACACAGATACAGATATAGACACAGATACAGATATAGACACAGATACAGATATAGACACAGATACAGATATAGACACAGATATAGATACAGATACGGACACAGATATAGATACAGATACAGATACGGACACAGATTGAGATATAGACACAGATATAGACACGGATACAGATATAGACACGGATACAGATACAGACACAGATATAGACACAGATACAGATATAGACACAGATACAGATATAGACACAGACACGGATACAGATATAGACACGGATACAGATATAGACACGGATACAGATATAGACACAGATACAGATATAGACACAGATACAGATATAGACACAGATACAGATTTAGACACAGATACAGATACGGACACAGATATAGATACAGATACAGATACGGACACAGATATAGATACAGATACAGATACGGACACAGATTGAGATATAGACACAGATATAGACACAGATATAGACACAGATATAGACACGGATATAGACACGGATACAGATATAGAAAGGATACAGATATAGACACGGATACAGATACAGACACAGATATAGACACAGATACAGATATAGACACAGATACAGATATAGACACAGATACAGATATAGACACAGACACAGATATAGACACAGACACAGATATAGACACGGATACAGATATAGACACAGATACAGATATAGATACAGACACAAATACATATATAGACACAGATACAGATATAGATACAGATACGGACACAGATACAGATATAGACACAGATACGGACACAAATACATATATAGACACAGATACAGATACGGACACAGATACGGACACAGATACAGATATAGATACAGATATAGACACAGATACAGATACGGACACAGATACAGACACAAATACATATATAGACACAGATACAGATATAGACACAGATATAGACACAGATACAGATATAGACACGGATACAGATATAGACACGGATACAGATATAGACACGGATACAGATATAGACACGGATACAGATATAGATACAGATATAGACACGGATACAGATATAGACACGGATACAGATATAGACACGGATACAGATATAGACACAGATACAGACACAAATACATATATAGACACAGATACAGATATAGACACAGATACGGACACAGATACAGATATAGACACGGATACAGATATAGACACGGATACAGATATAGACACGGATACAGACACGGATACAGATATAGACACAGATACGGACACAGATACGGATATAGATACGGACACAGATACAGACACAGATACAGATATAGACACAGATACAGATATAGACACGGATACAGATATAGACACGGATACAGATATAGACAAGGATACAGATATAGACACGGATACAGATATAGACACAGATACAGACACAAATACATATATAGACACAGATACAGATATAGACACAGATACAGATATAGACACAGATACAGATATAGACACAGATATAGACACGGATATAGACACGGATACAGATATAGATACAGACACAAATACATATATAGACACAGATATAGATACAGATATAGACACAGATACAGATACGGACACAGATATAGATACAGATACAGATATAGATACAGATACGGACACAGATACAGACACAAATACATATATAGACACGGATATAGACACAGATACAGATATAGACACAGATACAGATATAGACACAGATACAGATATAGACACAGATACAGATATAGACACAGATACAGATATAGACACGGATACAGATATAGACACGGATACAGATATAGACACGGATACAGATATAGACACGGATACAGATATAGACACGGATACAGATATAGATACAGACACAGATACAGATATAGATACAGATATAGACACAGATACGGACACAGATACAGATATAGACACAGATACGGACACAGATACAGATACGGACACAGATATAGACACAGATACAGACACAGATACAGACACAGATACAGACACAGATACAGACACAGATACAGATATAGATACAGATACGGACACAGAATCAGATATAGACACAGATACAGACACAAATACATATATAGACACAGATACAGATATAGACACGGATACAGATATAGACACGGATACAGATATAGACACGGATACAGATATAGACACGGATATAGACACAGATACAGATATAGACACAGATACAGATATAGACACAGATACAGATATAGATACAGATATAGACACGGATACAGATATAGACACGGATACAGATATAGACACGGATACAGATATAGACACAGATACAGATATAGATACAGACACAAATACATATATAGACACAGATATAGATACAGATACGGACACAGATACAGATATAGACACAGATACGGACACAGATACAGATATAGACACAGATACAGATATAGATACAGACACAAATACATATATAGACACAGATATAGATACAGATACGGACACAGATACAGATATAGACACAGATACGGACACAGATACAGATATAGACACAGATATAGACACAGATACGGACACAGATACAGATACGGACACAGATACGGACACAGATACAGATACGGACACAGATACAGACACAGATACAGATATAGACACGGATACAGATATAGACACGGATACAGATATAGATACAGACACAAATACATATATAGACACAGATATAGACACAGATACAGATACGGACACAGATACAGACACAAATACATATATAGACACAGATACAGATATAGACACAGATACGGACACAGATACAGATATAGATACAGATACGGACACAGATACAGATATAGACACAGATACGGACACAGATACAGATACAGACACAAATACATATATAGACACAGATACAGATACGGACACAGATACAGATATAGACACAGATACGGACACAGATATAGATACAGATACGGACACAGATACAGATATAGATACAGATATAGACACAGATACAGATACGGACACAGATACAGACACAAATACATATATAGACACAGATACAGATATAGACACAGATATAGACACAGATACAGATATAGACACGGATACAGATATAGACACAGATACAGATATAGAAAGAATACAGATATAGACACGGATACAGATATAGACACAGATACAGACACAAATACATATATAGACACAGATATAGACACGGATACAGATATAGACACGGATACAGACACAGATACAGATATAGATACAGATATAGACACAGATACGGACACAGATACGGATATAGATACGGACACAGATACAGACACAAATACATATATAGACACAGATACGGACACAGATACAGATACGGACACAGATACAGACACAGATACAGACACGGATACAGATATAGACACGGATACAGATATAGACACGGATACAGATATAGATACAGACACAAATACATATATAGACACAGATACAGATATAGATACAGATACGGATACAGATATAGATACAGATACGGACACAGATACAGATATAGACACAGATACGGACACAGATACGGACACAGATACAGACACAAATACATATATAGACACAGATACAGATACGGACACAGATACAGATATAGACACAGATACGGACACAGATACAGATACGGACACAGATACAGACACAAATACATATATAGACACAGATACAGATATAGACACAGATACGGACACAGATATAGATACAGATACGGACACAGATACAGACACAAATACATATATAGACACAGATACAGATACGGACACAGATACAGATATAGACACAGATACGGACACAGATACAGATATAGATACAGATACGGACACAGATACAGATATAGATACAGATATAGACACAGATACAGATACGGACACAGATACAGACACAAATACATATATAGACACAGATACAGATATAGACACAGATATAGACACAGATACAGATATAGACACGGATACAGATATAGACACGGATACAGATATAGACACAGATACAGATATAGAAAGGATACAGATATAGACACGGATACAGATATAGACACAGATACAGACACAAAT
Source organism: Brachymystax lenok tsinlingensis (assembly GCA_030435695.1). NCBI lineage: Eukaryota > Metazoa > Chordata > Actinopteri > Salmoniformes > Salmonidae > Brachymystax > Brachymystax lenok. The sequence continues at coordinate 14,575,701 of CM059796.1, forward strand.
ACATATATAGACACAGATATAGACACGGATACAGATATAGACACGGATACAGATATAGACACGGATACAGATATAGACACGGATACAGATATAGACACGGATACAGACACAGATATAGATACAGATATAGACACAGATACAGATATAGACACAGATACGGACACAGATATAGACACAGATACGGACACAGATACGGATATAGATACGGACACAGATACAGACACAAATACATATATAGACACAGATACAGATATAGACACAGATACGGACACAGATACGGATATAGATACGGACACAGATACAGACACAAATACATATATAGACACAGATACAGATATAGACACAGATACAGATATAGAAAGGATACAGATATAGACACGGATATAGACACGGATATAGACACGGATATAGACACGGATACAGATATAGATACAGACACAAATACATATATAGACACAGATATAGATACAGATATAGACACAGATACAGATACGGACACAGATACAGATACGGACACAGATACAGATACAGATATAGATACAGATACAGACACAAATACAGATATAGACACGGATACAGATATAGACACGGATACAGATATAGACACGGATACAGATAGACACGGATACAGACACAAATACAGATATAGACACAGATACAGATATAGACACAGATACAGATATAGACACAGATACAGATATAGACACAGATACAGACACAAATACAGATATAGACACGGATACAGATATAGACACGGATACAGATATAGACACGGATACAGACACAAATACAGATATAGACACAGATACAGATATAGACACAGATACAGATATAGACACAGATACAGATATAGACACAGATACAGATATAGACACAGATATAGACACAGATACAGATATAGACACAGATACAGATATAGACACAGATATAGACACAGATACAGATACGGACACAGATACAGATACGGACACAGATACAGATACGGACACAGATACGGACACAGATACGGACACAGATACAGATACGGACACGGATACAGATATAGACACAGATACAGATACGGATACAGACACAGACATATATAGACACAGATACAGACACAAATACATATATAGATACAGATATAGATACAGATATAGACACGGATACAGATATAGACACGGATACAGATATAGACACAGATACAGATATAGACACAGATATAGACACAGATACAGATAAAGGTACAGATAGTTATGGACACAGATAAAGATACACATAGGTACAGACAGAGATACGAACACAGATGCAGATACATATATAGATACAGACACAGATATATACACAGAGACAGACACTGATACAGATATAGACACAGACACAGATAGATACAGTAACAAACACAGATAGATAGTAACAAATACAAACACACCCACATATACAGACCCAGATACTGATAGATACAGACACAGATAGATACAATAACAAACACAGACATTGATAGATACAGTAACAGACACAGATAGATACAGTAACAAACACAGATAGATAGTAACAAATACAAACACACCCACATATACAGACCCAGATACTGATAGATACAGACACAGATAGATACAGTAACAAACACAGACATCGATAGATACAGTAACAAACACGGATACATATATATACAGACACAGATAGATACAGGTACAGTAACAAACACAGATATAGATAGATACAGTAACAAACACAGATACAGTAACAAACACAGATACAGATACACATGGCCACATTAGAGGATACAGAGGCAGGACTCTCATCTTGTTTAATGGCAGCAGAGGGGTGTGTGTGTGTGTGTAAGTGTAAGGGGGTGTAGAGTCGTCGTACGTCATGAGTTGATTTCGAGGCGTACAACATACAGGCATTCAGGCTGGGTGTTCACAGCTGATCGTGCACAGATGTGTACGTGTATATAGACACAGATTCAGCCACATATACAGATGGATACAGGCCCAGATACAGATAGATACAGTAACAAATACAGATAGATACAGTAACAAACACAGATACAGATAGATACAGTAACAAATACAGATAGATACAGTAACAAATACAGATAGATACAGTAACAAACACAGATACACATGGCCACATTAGAGGATACAGAGGCAGGACTCTCATCTTGTTTAATGGCAGCAGGGAATAGTAGTGAAGTAGTGTGGCTAGATTGGGTTCTCTTTAAGGAAGAAGAATCGGTTAGTAATGCAGAGATGATAATACGGATGGTAATGATGGTGATGCTGCTGTTCATGATGATATGATTAAGATCCTCTACAAACCTTATTGCAACTTTAATTCTCCTGCACGATGAAAGTGCTCAGACCACATGTCGCCACATCTGAGTACAAAACAGAGTCAGCCTCTATATGGGGTACCATGGTGTGAATTTACACAGTGATACATAAGCCTTTGTGTGTAGATGATGTATACCAGTCTGTCACTGTCGTCGTCCCTCCCTATACCCTGTCTGCATGTTTCTTGCCTTCACTTATAAGAGCCAGGGGAGAGAGACAGCCTTGGTGTTGACCTCTTAAGCCAGTGCCAGCATATTATTTATGTATATGTAGTCTACATTTATTTATTTTCTATTTATTTGTTTTCTCTTTGTTTTGTGTATTCATGGAGGGGATGTTATGAGGCATTATTTTTGCACTAATATAATGTAGCTATTTATTTTCTTATATATTTTTGTACTTTTGTTCTAATACTGCCAATTAGGAGAGAATCTGAACAAAAAACCCTATTTGAACACGGTAACGAGTTGAGTGTGGTTGTACGTCTATGTTGTGTGCAGTTCTCTTATTCTACTGGAACTGGGTTGCCATTGGTTGGTCAAAACTATGTTGTAATCTCAATTTCAACCCGAAGCAAACCTCTCTTAGAATCGTGACATGTTAAAATAATGTTTGATAGATATGGTTTGTTCCAGCCGATGTGTCAAACCCCTACAACCAATGGGCATGCTTATGATGTCTTATCTAGTACAAATCCATTCTCAAAACAAACCAAAAAACAATTGTGTCATCCTCATCCTACCATACCTCATCGCTTAGCTTTGTGCCAAGTGGAACAATACCGTTGACATAGGCTTTCCAGGGTCCTCTTTATGATACTAGATAGAAGTCCATGCCCATGGTCACATATCTTGGATCAGCTGTCCCTCCTCCAATCTTTACCTTAACCATGAGGGCCATGCAAAACTGACCTTAGATCAGTATCTATGGGCAACTTTGTCCTACTCCGTTACAGATAGCAAAGGTCAGGGGTCAGAGTTCAGTCCTGTTGTGTCACTTCCTTGTTGAGATCTGTGCTATTAGACTACTAGAGCCATATTACATAGTCAGTCTGTGTTGTGTGTGCTGAAACATGTGTGGACTCTCATAGTGTATACTGGATATAGTATACACAAAAAAAGACAGTGTAATATGAGATAAAAGAAAAACTCTGTAACATAATAGAAAAGAACTTCCTATGAATGTATTACCACCAGAGATGAGTGGCTGTATGAAGAAGAATTACTCATATTTCATTAAATATAGCTGTGTTAATTTTACCATGCGTGTTTTTGAAGAAAATAAATGGCATTGGGTTTTACCTGTTTTTTATTGTTTTTTTTTTTGTTTTCTGTGTTTTACCTGTGTTTCTTTGTCGTTGTGTGTTTAGTTTTTGACTGTTTACCTGTGTTTTTGGTTTGTAATGTGTTTTTGTTCCTAGATCTGCTATCAGTATTATGTCTGTCTGTCTCTGTCTCGTCTGTGTCTCTGTGTCTCTGTCTCTGTCGTCGCCGTGTCTGTCTCTGTCTCTCTGTCGTCGTGTCTGTCTCTCGTGTCTGTCTCTGTCGTGTCTGTCTCTCTCTGTGTGTGTCTCTGTCTCTCTCTCTCTTTGTTCAGCCTCTAGGGCTCAACGTCATACAACTCCATAGGTTCCCTAGACATATCTTATCATCACTTACAGTTATATACTGTGAGTATATCAATTTGTGTTATCACTCACACATCTGTCTGTGTCCCTCTTAGTGTGCTAAGACAATACTAAGCCAACCCAACAATATGAGAGGATTAGCCTCGTTGCCCATTTCTTTGTGTGTGTGAGGAGTGGGGGGTGCATGAGAGAGGGGTCTAAGACAGAGTGGGGAAAGACTGGGGGATGATGGGAAAGACCGAGATAGATAGGGAGAAACAGACAAACAGAAAAGGAGAGCTAGAGAATACGATTTGGAGGACTTTGGCTCATTTTCAGTCTGTGGCTGTATTGTAATTGAAATCCATTAAGGGTCTCTCCACATAGACAGTGGGTAGCTCTTCTCTCTCATGTCTTGTCTCACTCTGTTTTGAAATGGGAAATCCAGTTAAGACAATGGCACTGGAGCAGCATCCTATTATTATAAAGCTCTGGTGAGTCAGAGATGGCAGACTACAGTGCTGGAGCTGGCGGCAGAGGACTCAGTGTGTGTGTGTGCGTGTGTAATGACATGAATAATGCAAAGAGTGCCTGTAGGAGCTTGAGGGCCGGGAGCAGGGCAGATGGTGGCCTGCTGATAGGACAGAATCCAGGCAGCAGGGTCCTCCAGAGAGCTGGGTTTACACTCTCTCTCTCTCTCTCTCTCTCTCTCATTTCCCCTCTCTCTCCCACACACATGAATTGTTTTTTCTCTCTTTTTTATTTCCCTCTCTGTCTCTTTCCTTTAAACACACACTTCTCTTTTCACTCTCTTTCTTGTGAACGCATGCATACAAACAGTATGGCCATATTCTGCACAATTGAAATACTGTATATTTCTTAGATTTCTTAATGAACTATGCTGTGTGTGAAGCCACGTGAGGCTGCATTGCCCTTACTGTAACTTGAGTGTAGAGATCCCTGCAAACTGACATATATTTCCTATTGCTAATATCAAGGATCTGCTTATCCTCACTCAGGGCATTCTCTCTTTCTCTCTCAGTTCGATACAGGGTTTCTTCGACTGCAGATGACTTTGTATTAGATTATTACAAGGATATAAAAAGGGGGGTGAGCCAGAAGATGAGATCATCTCTTACAGAGATGTAAGTGCTCAGTGATAAAAACAGCAGCAATAGGCTGTTAGAACCACAAGCCCAACCTGAAGCGATGCACAGTACAGTCCACTAGATGGCACTGGGAGACTGTTACAGAGGTTGACGGAGCAGCACCCCACGGTGTTTTCCTCCGAGGCAGTAGGACCACATAGACTGTAAAAGGACATGACACCCTGAAGCAGAAATGGTAAGCTATTGTACAGAAATCAGGAATGTGTTCGACGATAAACACTCCTATACAACCAATAACTAACCTACATCACAACATAATCATTTGCTGTTCATACATTGTCAATAATTGGAATTATATTTGGGCCTATAAATTAAAGCTAAGAATCCCACCGATGGTCCCGTGAAACTTGCCTATAGCCATTTATAATTTATTTCTCATTTTCCAAAAAAGATGTCATAGGCTTTCTGAAAGTAAAAGGTACAAAAAGTGATAACAGTTGAAATATTTATTCAATAGCGCATTAATGTATTGGTGGTCGAGAATGTAGATTTTTTTTTTATCGACTGAATTTAAGAAAAATATAAGTACTGGGCCTATATGTTCAAACGTCACTGTCTGACCGTACGCTATCTGACCGTCTGTTGAGTCCAGGTCACAAAGTTTGATGCGTTTGTCTACACATAATAACCTGTGATAGCATATAGTTTTCCTGCGATTTTATTGCATTTCAGTTAAGAAATGTGGGTCTTTTTAGAAACACTGTAATCATATATTCTCCATAAAGACGTCTAAAAGCAAATTGTTTTTATAACTGTCGCAATTGTTTTATTTGTAGGCCTACACCTTTGCAACATGTAGAAAACGGTGACTCCAATAGTGGACACAGAAATTACGTCAAAGTAAGAACAATATAATGTTTTGTATAAATGTTATTAACAGGCTACTTCTGTAACGACGCGATTTCTTTTCCCAAGACAATACCTGTGCAAATCAGCGGTAATAAACAGTTATCGGAAACCGCTGAAGGACATTTTGTGCAAGCAACCAAGACAGATTGATAAAATCCATAATTATAACGCAGGCTCGTGCGCTCAAGCCTGTTGCGACAGCGTTGTGCGTGACAGCCGTGATCCATTCGTCAGGCTCAAATAATATGAAAAGAATACAAAAGGATTATAAAAAACAAATACATTTTAATGACAAAAAGCATAATATAGAAATTGTGCAATTTTTATTTTCTTTTCCCTTTCTGTTGATCAGAGTCACAGGATCGGGGTCAATTCAGAATGCTATGAACTCACATCCAATCCAACCTTTTGAGTTTGAATTGTCAGGAAAAAATGTTTACATTTGAATGTGAATGACAGGAAATACAATTTAATGAAATTGAATTCCACCAATTCTTTGTATTGAATGTGTGGGCCTACTCAATTTTCATTTTCCTAGGAAGCCTTTTCACTAAGGCCAGGCCTACTTGTGTCAATCAATAAGCCTATGCTACATTTTTGATGTAATTATCAGTGAAATAGTAGACTAGTTTGACTGGTGTGGGGGGGTATAGATTTGCTATACCAATGTAATCCAATTTTTGTCAGTAGCCGATGAGGAGAATTTCCCAGGAATGTAATTCAATTTCCTGTCATTCCATTTCAAATCCCGAATCAGCCTCCTCCTGACACCATTCAAATTCAAATCCAAGATCTTGAAATAATTTACACATTGGGACTATTGTCCTTGGTTTTGAATTTAGTCCAGGAATTGACCAAGTTGACCCCGACCCTGCATGCTGTCAGATAGCCTATATATCACGAGTTGAGTGGCACAAGAGCAAGTGCACGTGTTTGTGCTTTGGCACTGGTCTACAAGAAGAAATTCAACAAACAAACAAACATACAAAGCCATACAAAAACAAATAAAGTTACATCCCACGAATAATTCTTCTTAGTGAATTAATCATTGTATAGATTAATTGGAGCCACTGAAGACAGAGCTGGTACATATATATTCCGTTATTTTCTTCTTACGAAACGAAGGCAAATGGCAGGCTTCAGTGATATGGTATGGTCTTTACAGTCTCGGTCTTTCTGGTCACAGCATTTTGGAAACACATAAATAAATATACTAATACAACACATAGCCTACTGTAAAAAGTCGCGCAGAACGGTCAAATGTACACGATGATGGACACGTCATGAAGTGTCAAGAGAAAATAAAATGAATTCATTTTCCTGGTTCTTTTGACCCCGTGGTGTGTGCCTTTCAAAGGCGTACACAAGCCACAATTATTATTATTACTGTATTATTATTGTTATTAATATTATGATGATTATTTAGGCGTATTATATGACATTTGAATTTTTCTGGAAAAAAAAGTGTTTCTATCCAAATAATCTAATCTGACCACATATATAACTGATATATTGTCCCTTGGTAAATATGTTGTTGACAGTGAATTATCTACTGTGTTTACTAATTTATGGTCATTAACCAACTGCAATTTAAATATAGGCTAGTTAGTCAAACTGAAACTAATTATGACAAATGTTTGATTAAAATTAACTTGATTAAATATTGATCATATTGATTTATTGATTAAATACATCTCAAAATACATCTCTATATCCCATGATCCTTTTCCCATGTATGCATGCCTTATGACTCTGGAAATACACAGTATAACCATGGTATATGCTTTGCCTTTGTGGTAGAAACATACTAATAATACCTTGATAATAACAAAACAAATATGTTAAATAATAATATGCTGGTGATGGCACTGGGTAGTATTAAATGGTTCAGCAGGTGTATTGAGCTTCGACCGTGTTAAACCCCTGTTGCTTTTGTTATGACGGAAAGATGGCGTTTATTTACCGACTGTCGAATGCAACTTGTATGCCTGTTTCCCGCGGGTAGGCTCGTGCACACAGCCTATACTGTCTTTCTTTTTTACACGTCTTGACCATAAAATCGATTTCATGTCAATGATATTTAACCTTTTTTTTTGGTTAGCACACACACCAAACACGGTCCATGTAGCCGTTATTGCGCGTAGCATCTCCACTGCATGAAAACTCCACATAGCTCTCGCTGTGTCTGGGGTGTAGTGCTTTAGTTCCAACACTCGGTATTCCCACTGTGTTCCATAGGTCCAAAATTAGCACTGGCGACAGTCCAATGCTAACTGGCCCGGCACAGAGAAACATAAAGGTAATTCATATCCTTTAGGGATCCGTGTGTTTACTATAACGGGTTTCAGATCATTGTACAGGGGTTTGAGCGCCGTGATGAGGTGGCGTGTCCCCATACATGTCCTCAGTTCCAGGTAACTGTCCTCCAATGGGCGTCATCCTCTTCTCTTTCTGCCGTCTGTTACAAAACCAAACCCTCACCACTTCTTTCTCCAGCTGCAGGCTGTCCGCAATGGAGGTGATCTCTGCGCCGCCGGGTTTGGGACTTTTGAGAAAATGGCTCTCCAAAGCCCCCTTGACGCCCACCTCGATGGAGGTTCTCTTTTTCCTCTTCCTCCCCTGCGCCGCGATCTTATCTAGGCTGGTGGGGCTCCCGGAGGTGGAATCCGCCTCCTCCAGCCACTTGTTAAGCAGTGGTTTGAGTTTACACATGTTTTTGAAGCTTAGTTGAAGCGCCTCGAACCTGCAGATAGTGGTCTGGGAAAATACATTTCCATACAGGGTCCCAAGCGCCAGCCCCACGTCAGCTTGGGTAAAGCCCAGTTTGATGCGCCGCTGCTTGAACTGCTTGGCAAACTGCTCCAGGTCGTCTGAAGTTGGCGTGTCCTCGTCGGAGTGGTCGGGGTGTCCCCCGTGCTGGTGGTGCGAGAGAGACGACTGGCCTCCACCTCCATGCTCGCTGAGGTGCGGGCTGTGGCTGTGGTGGTCTTCGTCCCGCAAGGAGTGGTGGTGCATCTGCTCTGGTCCCCCCAGGCCGAACCCAGACTGGGAGTACACCAGGCTCTGGCCGTCAGACGTCGCCATACCGGGGATGTGCGTGGTGGCCGTGCTCGTTCGCCATGCCCTGGCGTCGTGATGCGCCTGGTGCGCTAGGTGAGGGTGTCGCTGCTGCTGCTGTTGCTGTAGACTAGCGGAATTCTGCTGCTCCTCTCGGTCGCTCTGTAGAATGGGCTTCACGTCCTGCTCTCCGAGGGGACTCGACGGCCACGGAGCCCCGTCCCCGTGCGACAGAGCCGTTATCCACTGGTGCGCGTGGCTGAGGGGATGACCGCTGCCGGATAGCGTGTAGTCGTTCTGGAGCAGGGTATGCGCGTCCCTGTACGCCGCTGCCTGCTGCATGCTCCCGGACTCCGAGTGCGGCGGCGGCGCGCTGCTGGGGGTAGTCAGGACGCTGTAGTGGTTGGACGCTGCGGTCGCCATAACTCTCCGAGCCGAAGTGATAGCTCTCTTGTTAAAGAAGCTGCCTTTGACAGTTACTCTTTTCCGCCACGGGGCAGCTAGGATTCTCTCTCGATCTCCCTGGCGCCGTGCCAAGGGGACGCAGAGGCGCGCACCTGAGGTCCGCCTCGCTCCGCTCTTTATTGGCCAAGAACGGTTGACAGATGTGGTTACCCCTGACAGCACCAAGCTCATTGGTCACGCGAGGTTCTATAGAAGCCCCTATCACTCGCCCCAACAATACTGTCAGTCCTGCTGCAAACTACAGGGCAGAGTGAAAAGCTGGGGTTGACTGAGAAACACTGGATATACTCTTATCTCAGTGGAAAAAACGAGTCATTAAACTTTACCTTCGATAAACTTTTATTAGTATGTTCGATTGGTGTCATTTATCCTGAAGAAGTAGGCTATTAATCTTTTTGTGAGAAACATCTACAAATTGAATGCGTAAACATGCATAAGAACCATGGGCTATATAATTTGTGCAAATGTTTATAATTTTTTGCTCAAATATAGCCTAGACCTATTCACCAAACAGTATAATCTTTTTACATTTAAAATATTTTATATTTATATAGTTGCATTTTGAGAAAACCCTTGTTTTGTGTAGACCTATATTTATGGAGGCTTGCGCTCAGAGCAGTGGGATATTAACTGTCACGGACCCTCCAGCTGCCTCTCGCGATGCTGTCCAAAGAGAAGGGGCGCATTTTTCCCGGCCCTCTGCCCCGTTGCCATAGCGAGCGCATTGAATGGAACAACAACGCCCACGTCACAGCTGCATTTGCCTCTTCTTTTCGTTCCATTCCAAAGGGCCCATTCGAGCAGCTTGCTCGGCCGACACAACAAATAAAAGGAGGCAAGCGAAGAGGGCACCTCGGGGCCAAGGAGAGAGTGGTGAATAAATATCCTCTCTAACCCACTGGCGCCCACAGTGCCCCTATATTCTGTGCCTGTTTGGTAAACTTCGGAATTCATGCACACACACTGGAAACCGGTACCAATACATGCCCCATACACAGTAGCCTACTAGGTAGTTCAATAGCTAGTTTGTATTATTTTAGCTAGTTTGTTTGTATTCTTTTTTAGTTGTTTTGTATGTATATTATTGTATTTTACATTTGTGTGACTGTCCGGTCGTTGTCTATCAGTGTTTTGTTGTTGTCTATCAGTGCTTTGTTACTTCTCAGGTCATTTGTTTTTTTGTGGACCCCAGAAAGAGTAGCTTCTGCTTCTGCAAAAGCTAATGTGGATCCAAATAGGTGGTGGGCCATATCAAGTTTGCTATCTGCTTTAGTTTGGGAGGTTATCATCTCTGTCGAGGGAGGAGCTGGTTTTGACATATTGTGTATATGTATTTATTCTGAACACATTACTGTTTGTTGGCAATGTAATTTTTTTTGAAAATACTTACTTTTATGTTCTCTAGCTGGACAGGCAAATGCTGCCTAGTACTAAACTGTAAATCAATCAAAACTTGTGTACTACCTGTGGTACTTTCTCATCTTAACACCTCTGCTAATCACATTATCAGTACCTAAGGCAGTAGACAGCTGGTGACAGCTCAAGAGAGATCTCCCTGGCAAACTATTATCGGGTAAAGTATTTATTTATTTGTAATCTAACTATTTATCAAGCTGTAAAATTACTCCCAATTTACAACACAGCAACCATAGTAATGTAGCTAGCTTGCTAGTTAGCGAGCTAATTACAACAAGTAGATCTGTTGCTAGCTAGCAGGAGAAGATAGCTCTATCACTAGCTAGCATGTCATTCCGAGACACGGAATGTTTTAGCTTTCCGTTTATTCCAAGTAATAATTTAAGACTACAAAAATCTATTGGACAAGTAGTGTAAATCTAACAGAGTCATAAAGGCAGGATCCACTAATTTCATTCATACTGACAATTAAGAAATTCCACATTATTCCTGTCTATAGTTGGAGTAGGATGAATGCAGAGAACCCCGCCTCAGACTGTCAGGATGTTCATTTTCTAGCTCACAAACTACATTCCTTTACTGTGATGATTTATTGTATTCATTCTTGTCTCTCACTTTTGTCTCACATGATCTATTCAGCTCTCCTGTGTCCGGCTCCCAGAGATCAACCAAGAGCTATTCACCGAGCATGGGCTGATTCACTCACCTGTGAGAAGAACCATCCTACTGCAGTTTGAACTATCCCGCCGTTACTATTTAGACATTGGGACCACATATGCATTTGACTGTTGTTTTTTGTTGTTGTGATTTTGTCTGCACAGTTTTGTGCATTTTAGTGTAGAAGAACACCCACTACAGATGCACGTGCTTGTTTGAGCATTTCAAATACTAAATTCAATGTAGAATCAGTTTAACAGGTTACAAACAGATTATTTTACTATTGTAAAATGCAGTGGGGGGAATTCTATCGTCCCCGTCAGGAGCTCATACTTTTGCCATAGATGGTTGAGTTCTCATCTCTGGACCACACACATTCTGCTAAGGCACTTGTCTCTCTCAACATCGGTCAGCTACATTGGTGACCGGGGTGGGATTATTTTGATATGCCTAAGGGGCCTGGGCACACAAATGCTACTAGAGAGAAGGGAGGGGTCCTGAAGCATGTGTTGTTGACAGTTCTACAGTCTACACCAGAAGCCCAGGCGTTTGGCAGATGGTAAAGCTCTCATTTCTGGACTGCAACATTGTAAGATTGTGCCCTACATGGCACCTGATATACGTTGATTGGCTACACTATATTTAGATACTTCAATTACTGCCTGAGACACCATTACTATTTGTCTCCGGTACTCAGTAAATGGTGAAACACTATTTGGGATGGTGTTCTTTGTTCCAATGTATATGCATGAAACCAGGGCCGGCTCTAGCTATTTTGGGGCCCTAAGGAAGATTTGGTTGAGGGGCCCCCCAACTCGCAATAAAACATTTTAGTGGCCCCGGGGAGAGAACATTTTACGTTTTAAAAGTTAATTTCCTGCAATTCTACACATTTTGCCATGGTGCGGAGAGAAAATGTTGCAATTTTATAACTAATTTAATGCAATTCTAATAATTTTGTCATGGGACAGATACATTTATTTTCTTCAGTTTTTTACAGCTAATTTCCTGCAATTCTACCCATTTTGCCATGGGGTGGAAATACATTTTAGCGGTTTTAAACACCCACAGGAGTGGAAATTAACTTTTTTTCAGCTGAAGGACAATGCCCATAACGTTGCACAATGATTTAAGTCAATAAGTCATTGTTTTAGTCAATATATGATATATTTGGTGTTGAAGTGGGAAATCCAAAGTGGTAACTTTGGATATTTTCTGTGTCAATGCCATATGTTTCCCCAATGATATGACGTGCTAATACTTTTCAGTCTACGTTTCTTTTCAGGGCTGGGTTTAATTTGAATGTTACCACCAACCAGCATGGCGTTGTTTATTAATCAGAAAAAGTTATTCCTTTTTACAAGTCGCGACTGAGCTGAGCATTATAATAGATCATCTTTGGCTGATCATCTTTGGCTGATCCGAACAGCTTTTCGCCGTAGCCTAGACTTGAGCCATGCACCTGAGCCATGCAGAAAATGAAAATTGTTTTCGCACCTCCACTTTTTACCAGCAAAGTATCATATTCTAGTGGATAATTTGTAAAGTTACACTTATTTTGTAGCTAGTCTGTATCATTTTTATTTATTTTTATAAATGGTAAAATTGTGTGTAATATGATTGCATTTTGGAACCCTGCTCCCCCTGTCGCCCCGAGATGAATGGTTTTGATTGGTGCAGCAAGAAATCACAAGCGTCTACTTGTTGTTAATTCTCGAATCCACGTGGAAATCACAACAACGTTCCCCACCCTAATTTGTGAATATGTATTAGCAGCCTGCGTCATTCTTCGGAGGTGGAACCTAAATAATTTATTTCCGCTATAGGACAGGAATTACGTAGAAATAGTGGTGGCATTGCCTTCTGGTGGGAGCCTTTAATGCTAAATTCCTACAATTCTACACATTTCTGCCATGACTTATGCCATGTTAATATGATATCTGAATGAGAATGACCAACAAAATCAATGGGAGCCTCCTGGAGGTCAGGGCTCCTGGGCATGTGCCCTGTGTGCCCAGTCGGTATTCAGACATGATTACAACAAGTTTAGATAGCTAGATTAACTATCAATCAAACAATTTACATTTCTAATTGTCAGCTAATTGAGTGACTGACATAACAATAGGAAAACTGCTGATGCATAACCAAATGTAGAAGTTGTACCTTGTGTATTTTACTATTCTTACTCTCAATAATACTTTTTTTTTTTTTTTTCGTGAAGTAGATTTTGATTTAGAGAGTTTGTTAGTCACATGCACAGGGTTGCAGATGTAAATGCAGGGTACAGTGAAAATCTTAAGCGCCAAGCTTCAGCAGTGTAGGTCAAAGGGAAGGGAATGAAACACTTCCTCTTTGGGGATGGTTGGAGACTTTGAAGAGAAATCCATAGCTCATAGTTAGTAGAATGATGAATGGATTGGCCAAATTTTGGCATCATCAACTTTTAGAAAGTTAGTAGGAAAGTTAATCCTTGAAACCACCTAAATATACTGACATTCACTGAACTCAAACATTCATTTCCCTACTATTGCTTTTTCTATAATCCTACAGGCTCTTATCATTCTCCATACCTCATATTCCAATGAATCCAACATTGTGCAGGCCCACCATGATATTGGGCAGCTGCTATTTAAGAACTCATCTGGTTTAGAAATCAAACTCTGGTTATCTTATTGCAGAGTACATTGCACAACAGTTTTTAGAGAAGATATGTGTAGGCTACGTCATATATATTGGCTAATATGCATAGGCAGCTGTCTAGCGTACATTACACACACTTTTTATCTGCATGCTTTTATTTGGGTTTCTATGCAAAGTATATGATTGAATGTTTCTTTAAGCCTGCAGCTAGTTACTTGAAATGAGACATAATCATGCCAAAACATGATAAAACATTTTTAATTCACAGACATATACCTAATGAAACACAAATTGACATTTCCAATAGCTGGCTAGGCTAGTAAAAACTGGAAGATTGGCTAAATGGTCAACGGAGTTACCTCTCCATACGACCAAGACCATTCCTATTGGATTCTGCATCAAGTGCACTCGAAAACAGATATTTCTCTTATTTCAGTCTGGGAGCTAGCTAGCTATATCTGGTCCTCTTCATCAGACAGCAGCTGGCATTTTTACATGGCTGTGTTTACATGGTAAATAGAAACAGGCCATTGGCTGCCTTCATCATGAGGGATATGTACGGGAGTTCTGATTGGTACCAAGTTCAGCAGTTTTGCACATTTTCTTGAGCAGACAGTGTGTTGAAATATACTTTTTATGAGAAATTGTGCAGGAATTGAAGGTGCCAACAAATGTTATAGTCATCATACGAATGTTTTATTGTCATTCACAAAAAAATAATCTCCTCCCTCGTCAGGGATTGATCAACTTCACGTTTTTCGGGCTTTGGCCCACCACCTAAAATAAACAAATAAAGATGAACATGAATAATTACAAATAATCCAAGGTAAAAACACCTGTGCTCCATAGTTTTCATGAACACAGCAGGGGATAATGTAGTCTACAACACATGATGAAGGGAATTTGTTTTGTGATAATAATTAGGACTGATAATAAATATAGTTTTGTATGCACAACATGAGAGAGAAGGTAAAACAATGTTGGATATTATGTGACACTTGCAATAAACTATAGGTGCCAACTATATAAATCATTTCAAATATTGAAATATAGCCTGCGCTATTGTTTTGGGGAGATTTGTGAAATAAATTACTAGTTACTTTCCACCAAAACTTAATTATTTGCAGGGATGTTAAATATTATTTGTTCTATTTTGTTCAATGTTTCCAAAAACCAGAACCAGCAGGGAATCAGGAATATGGTGCTGTTTGTAAACTGAAAATGGTGTCTGCCCTACCTACCACTCTGTGTCAATAGATTAAACAAGAAACTTGATAGGCTTGCCATTAAAAAAATTCTCAAGGAATTGTATTCCATCATTTATTTGCCTATTACAGACTTATCATTGACAGGGCTATTTGATTGTGGAAAGATTACGGAATGCAACTTTAAGATCATTTTGAGATCAAGTTCCTTCAATGCAAGTTGCATACCATAGCAGAATTGGTTAAAAAGTAATGCACTTTTCCATATATAACATATAAATCAATGGATTGAAGAATCAAATATAGTAGCTGATCTGGGCATCAATCAATCCTATAATGAATCACCCAGATCGAAAGAACATTTGTGATGATTAGGTCATGATTCCGAGAATTACCGAACTTGCCACCGAGGGCCTCCAACGGTCATGGGCAGAGAAGAGCAAAACATATTACCCTAATGGTGTAATATGCAAACTGCTGACCGCCCAATTACAAGAATTAATAACGCGTAAACGATGCGAGTCCTGTTTTTAAGATGGACAGGCTACAGTATGTGTTAATTCAGTCAAAGGACTGGCGCGGCTGTCAACACAGGCCAGTTAGATAGGCTCTGTCTCTTTGTTTCAGGAGCCCCAGCTGACTCTGTATTCAAAAGACTGAGAGTTAATGACAGAGAATCTGAGTGTTAAATTAACAGTAATTATATGGCCTGCATGCTGTAAAGATTCAATTTCTCCAACTCTAATGGGGTAAGTGTCCCCATGCGCAGTGAGTTTCCGCTTTATGATATTTATAAGACAGATAGTACACACTCTTGGCAAGGAGCAGGCTAATTGTGTGTATGTGTGTACAACAGGGTGACCACAGCATGGCCCTCCCCCTGTGGGAACCCTAAAGCAGGGGTGAGTGAGGCTGGGGGGTTTCCTTTATGCTGCTGGATACAGGGAGATAATGGCCATTCCTCCACAGCTGGCCCACATAATCAAAGGGAGAGGGGCTCGGAGGATTCCAGCTTTAACCAGGCCTTTGTGTCGACTAATTACATCTGAATGCAAGACCCCAAAAACCCACCTCCCCCCATCTCGACCTGTGCAGAATACACCAAACAGCTCTTTAGATAGAGCGAGAGAAACACACACACACACACACACACACGCACCCCCCAGTGAGTTTCTCTTCAAAGTTCCCCGTCTCCAACACATGTGGCACTCGGCATTAGATCAGGTCTCAGTGGGCTGGCTGCACTCAGGAGAGAAGAGGTTTGGAGGACTGCAGGAGAATGGAAAAGTCTGAAGAGCCTTGGCCCTATTCCCCATCCTCAAACTCAATCTCTATACCTCAAACTCAATCTCTATACCCCAACCCCCACTCCTATCACCATAGCTCTTCTCTGAAGACTTGTATGCTCCAGCTTACACTTACACAAGCTTACGCGCCATATTCTTATTTCCATTGTGAAAACAACTGTGTAATAGCATAATGTTTGAGATTGTAAAATTGTTTTGGGTGGGCTATTTAATAATCTATACTCTGTTTTATGTACAGGATATGATGTGTGTGTGCATGCGTGTTTGAGCCTTCCTTTTCCCAGTGCAAATACACACAGTCCTGGTCGTAATTGTTCTCCCTATAGTGCAGTGTGTTTGAGTCAGGGTTATGAGGTCTCTCTCTCTCTCTCTCTCTCTCTCTCTCTCTCTCTCTCTCTCTCTCTCTCTCTCTCTCTCTCTCTCTTCATCCCTCCTTTTCTCTCTTCCTTCTTCCCTCCTTTCCTCTCTCTGGATATAATGTGCCTGTGTGTGTGTGTGTGCCTGTGTGTGAGTCAGGGTTAGGAGGTCTCTCTCTCTCTGGATATAATGTGCCTGTGTGTGTGTGTGTGCCTGTGTGTGAGTCAGGGTTAGGAGGTCTCGCTGGCGCTCAGTTTAGCATTGATTTATTCTCTTTCTCCAATTTATTTCCCCTCCGCCTGATCTGCCTCTGGGAGGACGAATGGAGGAGAAACGCCAAGCACACTCTCCATCTCCCACACTACGTACAGCACCACACACACACACACACACACACACACACACACACACACACACACACACACGCGCGCAAACACACGCACACACACAGTATAATAAACTCACATTCTGCCAATCACACACACTGAGACAGCACGAATATCAGGATGTGTGCAAATTCACACACAGCCATGTGCACACGCACACAAGCAATAACGCACACACATACACACACGGATGGATCCACAGAATGTAGCATATGACCATTTAAAATGGACCCATAAAGAAACAAGGGAACATCTCCCACCACTGGGTGAGTGGTCATATTTCACTGGGGAGCATTCTAACAGTGACATATATTAATTCATCTTGTGTTACGCTGTATAATGCCCTGAACAAACCCAGGATAGAGGAGCTGTACATATAGTCATATTTAACAGTTTTACTGGAGGAGCACTGTAACGGGGTGTAATGTCCTGGAGAGAGGTAAGTGTGTCACATCAGCTTCTGTACATGACAGTGAATCCCTTTTAGCCCCTCTCCTCCACTCCTCTTCTCCTCCACTCGGATGAGTAACGAAAGAAGAGCAAGAAAGAAAGAGCGTAGAAACAGAGGAGAGGGGAAGGGGGTGTTAAACCCACTTGAAATCTCCCCCCGATCGATAGTGATGGGCCAAGCACGGATTAAACCCAGGCTAAGTCCACTGTAATCAATACTGATGGCCAACTCAGGGGTTAAAACACAAGTCAATCTCTGTAGATCTATACAGACAATATAGCACTGTGGCCCATAGCACAGATGCATCCACAGCCATCCATAGAAATGGACGCACCACAGGGTAACATTTGCACGTATTCAGTATGGATGACTCCCACTATGGGCTGGAACAGTGGTAAATCTAGATGTATGAATGCATGGATGGGTCCGTTGTGGACTTGGAGAGTTAGACTGTCAATCTTCACTTGTTAATGGAGATGGGCAGGTAAATCTATCCTAAATCTATTCGATGGGAGTGCTTGAGATATGATGCGTTTGTGTGTGAGCGTGTGTGTGGTTCTGTCTGTTTCTGATATTGTAAGACAGAAAGGGAGAGAAAGAGAGAGAAGGGAAAAGGAGAGAAAACAATTGGGTTCTCACTCATGATTGACTTTGTCAGACCACGCACAAGAGACGTATTCTGGACTGCAGGACTGACCAAATTGATCCAGCAAACACATGCCGAAGTATCAATGACCAATAATGATCAATAAAGCCATTGATGGGTGACGATCCAAACTTCAAATCAGGGAAGCTTATGTGATCGTCTATAGTGGTCATCCTGGAGAGCTATGACAGGTGCAGGTTTCAGTTCCAGCCCAGCAGTAACACACCTGATTTCACTAACCAATTATCGAGCTTGCTGGGTTGGAACAAAAGCCTGCATGCCCTGTAGCTCTCTGGGACTAAGGTTGGTGATCACTGAAACTTCATCATGTTGATCCTACACAAAATACTTCTCTCCAATTTTTCAATACAGTGTGGGCTCCAGCTGTCTCTTTACTGTTCCCTCTTTCCCCCTTTCTCGATCTCTCTTTCTGTGGCTTTAAAGATGGGGGCGTGTATGGAGGGAGACCATTCAGGGATTCTCTTATTTTTGTCCCCCCCTTAAGGTAAATTTACACACTACGGAGGCGGAAGGTACGGAGCGTAACGCTATGTTGCAATGTCGTTTTTTGTCACCAGACGGGTGGCCCCTTGTAATACGCTCCGGTATTCAACGTACTGTATATTATAAAGATCAGTTCTTTTGGGAACCCAGATAATTTTTTATAAATCCCATCATTGGATGGTTTGGTAGTTGGGTTTCCCAGCATAGCTGACCTAAGTTGTCTATTTTTCAAAAAGGAGTTTCCTGGTAATGTGTATGTGTCTTTCAAATCTTGGAATGTTCTCAAACCATTATCGTCCATGATATCGGCAAGGGTACGTATTTCACAGTTGGACCATTGAGGGGATACAAAAGTCCGCTCTTCAGATCGCAAGGCATTATTTTGAAATATTGGAGTATGTGAATGCCATTTTGATTCCCAGTAACATTGTTTTTCAATTTTGAGCCAAATAGAGATTTTTTCGCAATAATAGGACCGAAGCGTAGTTTACATTGTTTAAGGGATATATCAGTGAAAACCACCTCTTTCAGGGCAATAGGAGACCATATTTCTCTATAATCAGCCAGGGTGTGGAAGAATCATGTCTAAACCAATTTAGGATGGGACGAAATACAAGTGTCTGTAAATACAATTTAAAGTTTGGTAAGGATAGTCCTCCTACATCTTTCCCTCTTTGTAAGTATGTTAACTTTATCCGGGATCGCTTACCTTGCCATATACATGTTGAAACCACACTATGACTTTATCACAATAGCCAGAAGGGGGAAACAAGGGAAGCATTGACCTACAGAAATTCAGTCTTGGCAATATATTAATTTTGACAATAGATATTCTGCTGGTTCCTGGTTGCAGAATTTTTATTAATTCTGTTTATGTGACAAAATAAGTAAGTATAGTGTAGAGAATCATTGTATCATCTAAACGGCTGTGAAATGTATTTTCCATAACCAAAAATATTGTATTTTCTACTTTTTGAAGCTGGTGTACAAAAACGAAAGTAAAAGACTGGGAAGCATAGAAATGTGAACATAAAACAGATCTACTGCTTCTTAGAATTGCTTTCAATAAGAATGACAGATCCATAATTCACAAATGTTAATTTGGTTAGTCCCCAAAAAGTTACATATTGAAGCTTTAAAGCAACTGGGATGTTAGTCCCAGGGGCGGCAGCGACTGGGACTAACAGGGACTGGGACTATTACCCCGGCAGGGACTGGGACTATTACCTCTGGCGGCAGGTAGCCTAGTGGTTAGAGCGTTGGACTAGCAACCGAAAGGTTGCAAGATTGAATCCCCGAGCTGACAAGGCAAAAATCTGCTGTGCTGCCCCTGAACAAGGCAGTTAACCCACTGTTACTAGGCTGTCATTGAAAATAAGAATTTGTTCTTAACTGACTTGCCAAGTTAAAGAAAGTAAAAAAATAGTCAATTTACTTGAGGTCAGATTAACTTAATTTGAGTGTTCTATTAAAGTTTCTGGCAATTGTTTTATCTAAGGAAGGAAATATCTATTCCCAAATATGAATGGGAAATGATTGGGATTCCATAAGTAGAGATGGAGTCCTCCATCAGGGTCTTGAGAGGCAGCAGGGCAGATTTGGGGTGATTTATTTTTATAACATGAGATGGAGCTGAATTTGTCTATGATCTTCAAAGCGTTTGGGAGGGATAGAGATACATTGCCTAGATAAAGTAAGATATCGTCAGCGTATAATGAGATGATCTGTAGAATTGAGAGATATTAGGGTTGATTTCTTTTGATTGTATAATTACCTGGGCCAATGGCTCCACAGACAAAAAAAAATAGCGGAGGTGAGATGGGATCACCTTGTCTGCTACTTGTAGTTATTCTGAACGGAACAGAGCAGGTATTACCTTTTATTACTTTGGCTGAGGGATTGGCATATAGTATTTTAATCATATGAATGAAATTGGAGCCTTGCCCCATATGTTTCAAAACCGACCAAAGATATGACCATTCTATTCTATCAAAAGCTTTTTCTGTGTCGAGAGATAGAACTGCCCAATTAGCTTTGGTTTCTAATGAAGCATGTAAGATATGTAAAACAAATCAAATATAATGTATTGGTCGGGTACACATATTTTGCAGATGTTATCATAGGTGCAGTGAAATATAGTGCAGTAATACCAAACAATACAAAACAACACACACAAATCCAAAAAAATTTAAGAAAGGAATCAAAAAAGATCAGAACGAGCAATGTCAGAGTCCGGAATATGAATATGTATGTTTACAGTGCCTTCATAAAGTATTCACACCCCTTAACTTATTCCACATTTTGTTGTGTTACAGTCTGAATTCAAAATGGATTAAATTGTTTTTATTATCTCACCCATCTACACACAATACCCCATAATGACAAAGTGAAAACATGTTTTTAGTAATGTTTGCTAATTTATTGAAAATGAAATACAGAAGCATCGTATTAGACAGCAGGAGCGGTAGAGATACTCTGAATGATCGGCTATGAAAAGACAACTGACATTCACTCCTGAGGTGCTGACCTGTTGCACCCTCTACAACCACTGTGATTATTATTATTTGACCCTGCAGGTCACCTATGAACATTTGAACATCTTGGCCATGCTCTGTTATAATCTCCACCCAACACAGCCAGAAGAGGACTGGCCACCCCTCATAGCCTGGTTCCTCTCTAGGTTTCTTCCTAGGTTCTGGCCTTTTTAGGGGAGTTTTTCCTAGCCTCTGTGCTTCTGCACCTGCATTGCTTGCTGTTTGGGGTTTTAGGCTGGGTTTCTGTACAGCACTTTGTGACATCAGCTGATGTAAGAAGGGCTTCATAAATAAAATTGATTTGATTTGATTTATTTACATAAGTATTCACACCCCTGAGTCAATATGTTAGAATCACCTTTGGCAGCGATTACACCTGTGAGTCTTTCTGGGAAAGTCTCTAAAAGCTTTGCACACCTGGATTGTACAATATTTGCACATTATTTTTAAAATTCTTCAAGCTCTGTCAAGTTGGTTGTTGATCATTGATAGACAGCCATTTTTAAGTCTTGCCATATATTTTCAAGCCAATTCAATTCAAAACTGCAACTTTCAATGTCGTCTTGGTAAGCAACTCGTGTATATTTTGTATTGTGTTTTAGGTTATTGTCCTGCTGAAAGGTGAATTTGTCTCCCAGTGTCTGTTGGAAAGCAGACTGAACCAGGTTTTACGCTAGGATTTTGCCTGTGCTTAGCTCTATTCCATTTATCTTTATCCTAAAAAAAATCCCTAGTCCTTGCCAATGAAAAGCATACCCATAGCAGGATGCAGCCACCACCATGCTTGAAAATATGAAGAGTGATACTCAGTGATTTTTTTTATGTTGGATTTGCCCCAAAGTTAATTTCTTTGCCACATTTTTTTTGTTTTTGTTTGTTTTACTTTAGTGCCTTATTGCAAACAGGATGCATGTTTTAGAATATTTATGTTCTGTACAGGCTTCCTTCCTTTTTACTCTGTCATTTAAGTTAATATTGTAGAGTAACTACAATGTTTTTGAGCCATACTCAGTTTTCTCCTATGACAGCCCTTAAACTCTGTAAATGTTTTCAAGTCACCATTGGCCTTATGGTGAAATCCCTGAGTGGTTTCCTATCTCTCCAGCAACTGAGTTAAGAAGGATGCCTGTATCTTTGTAGTGACTGGGTGTATTGATGCACCATCCATAGTATAATTAATAACTTCACCATGCTCAAAGGCATATTCAATGTCTGCTATTTTTTCTTTTGACCCATCTACCAATCTCCCTGGTGTTTCTGGTTGAATCTGTGTTTGAAATGTACTGCTCGACTGAGGGACCTTACAGATAATTGTATGTGTGGGGTACAGAGATGAGCTAGTCCTTCAAATCATGTTAAACACTATTGTTAAACACTAGTCCATGCAACTCATTATGTGACTTGTTAATCACATTTTTACTCCTGAACCTATTTAGTATTATCATAACAAAGAGTTTGAATGCTTATTGACTCAAGAAATTTCATCTTTTAATTTTTTATTCATTTGTAAGAATTTCACTTTTACAAACGGTAGCATGGCGGCAGCCAGCGGAACAGGTGTGTCAGGAGCTCTCCTGGCGCTTTTAGTTTTTGGAGTTATTTTAAACTTGACAGATTCGGGACCGTTTGTAAACATAAAGCGAGTTTCTCAAAATATAACAGTGTACCGAGAAACAACGTTAATCAAGCATTTCGGACACGGAAAGCATATTTTAATGCAAGTGTTTGTAAACACTGCGGCCGGCCGGGATAAACACAAGCGAAGAAATGCAGTCCGGGGCAAATGCCAAAGTGACAGTGGGATCATTATCATACTTTACCTGTTGCTGTCCGGAGATGTGCACCGTGCCCGGGTCCGATTTTCCGTGGTGCCAGCTGCAGGGACGCAAGGAGCATTATCCCTGCTTCTCAGGGGTTGGGGCTCACTCGACATCGACCAGGAGGTGGATTTATTGGTGGCGAGGAGCGGAGATCTCGGACAAAGAGGGCAGTGACGCCGGGCTTGGTGAGCACCGAAGGCCTGGGTTGGCCATCTGTCGGCGCGTGGACCGACAACAACGGGGCTTTCACCGTTAAGGAGCAAACATCCATTTCCTTGCCCTACGTTTCTGTCCCTATTGGATCATATCGTCCGGAGGACACGGTACATAGGGCAATGTACATAGGGCAGCAATCATAGGGCACCATAGGGCAGGTGCAGGGTTGAGTATCAGGTGGTAGCCAGCTAGTAACAGTGACTAAGTTCAGGGCAGGATACTGGGTGGAGGCTGGCTAGTGGTGACTATTTAACAGCCTCAGTTTCTCGGTCCCAGCTTTGATGCACCTTGACTGTCTCGCTCTGGAGCAGGTTTTCATCAAGGATCTCTTTAGTTTGTTCCATTCATCTTTGCGTCGATCCTGACTAGTCTCACACTCCCTGCTGCTGAAAAACATCCCCACAGTATGATGTTGCCAACAACATGCTCCACCGTAGGGATGTTGCCAGGTTTCCTCCAGATATGATGCTTGGCATTCAGGCAAAAGAGTTCAATCTTGGTTTCATCAGGCCAGAGAATTTTGTTTCTCATGGTCTGAGAGTTTTTAGGTGCCTTTTGGCATTTTACTGAGGAGTGGCTTCCATCTGGCCACTCTACCATAAAGGCCTGTGTAACGAGTGCGCTGAGAGTCGGGGAAGCAAGTTCAGGGAGTGAGTGTTTTAATAAATAAAAGAAACAATGAACACGAAACACAAACAAAGCACCGACATGAAAATAGAGTCAGAAACAATAACACCTGGGGAAGGAACCAAAGGGAGTGACATATATAGGGAAGGTAGGTGCGCGTAACGATGGTGACAGGTGTGCGCCATAACGAGCAGCCTGGTGACCTAGAGGCCGGAGAGGGAGCACACGTGACAGCCTGATTGGTGGAGTGCAACAGAGATGGTTGTCCTTCTGGAAGGTTCTCCAATCTCCACAGAGGAACACTAGAGCTCTGTCAGAGTGACCATCGGGATCTTGGTCACCTCCCCTGAACAAGGCCCTTCTCCTCCAATTGCTCAGTTTGGCCGAGCGGTCAGCTCTAGGAAGAGTATTGGTGGTTCCACACTTCTTCCTTTTAAGAATGATGGAGGTCACTGTGTTCTTGGGGACCTTCAATGGTGCAGAAGTTTTTGGTAACCTTCCCCAGATATGTGCCTCGGTACATAGTTTGGTTTTTGTTCTGACATGCAATGTGAACTGTGGGACCTTAAATAGACAGGTGTGTGCCTTCCAAATCATGTTTTCCACATGTGGACTCCATTCAAGTTGTAGAAACATCTCAAGGATTATCAATGGAAACAGGATGGACCTGAGCTAAATTTCAAGTCTCATAGCAAGGGGTCTGAATACTTATATAAATAAGGTATTTCTGTTAGAAAAAATGTCTAAAAACCTGTTTTCGCTTTGTCATTATGGGGTATTGTGTGTAGATTGCAGAGGACTTTTAATTTTTTTTGAATCCATTTTAGAATAAGGCAGTAAAGTAAAAACAAATGTGGAAAAAGTCAAGGGGTCTGAATACTTTCCGAAGGCACTGCCCATAGAAAAAACAATTGACACTTAACATTTACATACATTTCCACAAAAATGTATGATGTCACACTTGCTCAGACCCACATGTTCCCACTGTATCCACACCCAATGTTGTCTCAAATGCTTGTAAGACGTTATATTGTGTTATGTTGTTCTGTCTGTAGCCAGTCTGCATTTGATTCTTCTATTGTCCTAACATTGGGGTATTGTTTGACTTCAAGTATTTAAGTAATTTACCGATTTTAATTGTCGATATGTGCCTCGGTACATAGTTTGGTTTTTGTTCTGACATGCAATGTGAACTGTGGGACCTTAAATAGACAGGTGTGTGCCTTCCAAATCATGTTTTCCACATGTGGACTCCATTCAAGTTGTAGAAACATCTCAAGGATTATCAATGGAAACAGGATGGACCTGAGCTAAATTTCAAGTCTCATAGCAAGGGGTCTGAATACTTATATAAATAAGGTATTTCTGTTAGAAAAAATGTCTAAAAACCTGTTTTCGCTTTGTCATTATGGGGTATTGTGTGTAGATTGCAGAGGACTTTTAATTTTTTTTGAATCCATTTTAGAATAAGGCAGTAAAGTAAAAACAAATGTGGAAAAAGTCAAGGGGTCTGAATACTTTCCGAAGGCACTGCCCATAGAAAAAACAATTGACACTTAACATTTACATACATTTCCACAAAAATGTATGATGTCACACTTGCTCAGACCCACATGTTCCCACTGTATCCACACCCAATGTTGTCTCAAATGCTTGTAAGACGTTATATTGTGTTATGTTGTTCTGTCTGTAGCCAGTCTGCATTTGATTCTTCTATTGTCCTAACATTGGGGTATTGTTTGACTTCAAGTATTTAAGTAATGAGGAAAAATGAAAGACAATGAAAAGAAAGACATGACAGATATGCAAGCCTAGTGCCTTAACAGTCTGAAGTAGGATAGCTGTACAACCAATAGCACTTAATCCATTATCTTAATTTATTATTAGCAATATGCTTTAAATGACCTTAAACCTAA
This sequence comes from Brachymystax lenok tsinlingensis, assembly GCA_030435695.1. Lineage (NCBI taxonomy): Eukaryota > Metazoa > Chordata > Actinopteri > Salmoniformes > Salmonidae > Brachymystax > Brachymystax lenok. Next base: position 14,601,847 of record CM059796.1, read on the forward strand.
ATTTGCCCTCTTTCAAGTGCTCTATGCTATGTACAAAAAAAGAAGAGGGTATGAGCAAAAAGTGAAGTCTATACTCTAGATCTTCCATAATAATCCATAATTGTCTGTAGGGCAAGTCCTCCCTGGGAGATACATTCTGTAACCTAACCAGCGGGAGACCAGAGGGGACAGGAATCAACAGGAAGAAAAGACTCAAATCAATTGTGAGGTAGTATCCCATATGGGACTGGCCATCTCTCCTTGCCAGTAGCAAAGAAATGAATACAAAATGAAAGAAAAATGAACCCACTCAAGAAAACAGTCCCAGTACATATGACGCAGCCATTTATTGTCCATTGTTCATTAATTGACATGGTGTCATCACTGTGTAAATGTCCTGGAACATAGGCAATATAATTATAACAAGTTCAATGCTCAGCAATAATAGTAACATTGTTCCTTGTACCCAAACATGAGGGGTGTACTCATTTTTCTTATGCTGATCATAGCCATAGGCTAGGCTGCGTGATTGTGCATGGACAGCCTATCTGAATAATGAGCCAGTCATTGGGGTTCCATCTGTCGGCTTGTCCCCTTGTGTGTTGGGTTTGATGTGCTTTGCGTAGAAGTCTTGAGCCTCCATGGCAGTGGAAAACATGTGTTGTGTTCTGAAAGGTCAGTATGAGTTTTGCCAGGTGGATGAAGTCGCATCTCAGGTTTAGCTTTCGTAGCTGTAGTATCACCTCGTTGTAGGTCTCCCTCTGTTTTAGCAGCTTGTCACTCAGGTCTGGGTAGATGCTGATCCTCTTCCCTGCATAGATCAGACCCCTGGATTCCGCTGCAAGGTGAACAATTCGCCGCTTGACTTCGAAGCTGTGGATCCAAACAATCATACAGCGAGAGCTGTTGCGGAGTTGATCCGTGTGGTGCACAATGTTAATGAGTGGCATGGGACCCAGCTTCTCCTGCCCGAACAGTTCATAGAAAAGATTTCTCATGAAGGAATTTGTTGCCCGCTTCCACTCTAGTTTCAAGTCCTGTGGCCTGTACATTGAATTTACGAGAATGATTTTCGAGTGATTCCATTTTCTCTTTTAGGAGTTTGATTATCCCTTCCAACTTAGCTTGCTCTGTTTCCAGGTCATGGAGTCACACCTCTGTCGCATTGGCGGTCTTCTCCAGACTTTCCACTTTAGTTGAATAGTTATCCCCTTTAGCAGTGAGCACTGCCATTGATTAATTTACCGATTTTAATTGTCGAGGGCAGAGGTAATCTTCTCACAAACAATCTCCGGTAAAGTACCCCCCCCCTCCTCCCTGGGCTACTAATAAAATCACCCGCGGGACAAATTCCTAGTAGTTGGGGAGCCCTGCTCTAGTGGGACTCCAGTAATTGATTCAAGCTGTCTTGAACCATTTCTAAGGTCAAGTTCCCCTGGTGGCCATTTGTCCTGGTCATGTTTAGGATACCGGTCAGTTGTCTTTGACCCTTTCCCTCATATGTACACCACAGTAAGTGTTGTGTCTAATGGGCTGGCTGGGAGGGTGGACTCTACTACTACTGCATCTAAAGATCACATTCTGACACAGAGCCAAAACGGAGACCCAGATCGACCCGGAATGGATGAAGCCAAGACCTCAGGGAGCAATAATGGTTGTTCTCAATACGGCAATAAAAAAACTCTGTCTTGTTCTCACTCTCTCTGCGTCTACACATACACAACAATGTGTAAGTATTTGTTGTTGTCTTTCGATATGTCTCCCAGGCAGTGTTGACAAATTGATTCTCTCCTTTACTTCCTATAGTAGTTACTTCTGTTCTGACATATTCCTAGGTTCCAGCCCAGCTTTCAGCTCACTACAATCTCCATACTTCCTGGTTATGGTTACCCCTGGTAAACCCTGGGCACAGAGATATTCGGGAGCTCAATAAGGTATCACTAAGCATTGGGAATTTGAGAGTTTTAACGGGCAAGTAGACAGACAGACTGCCAGAGCGACACAGTCTGTGTGTGTGTTTTTTGTGTGTGCGTGTGTGTGTGTAGGAATGGGGTTGTAGTGTGTTGTGTTCTGTACACTCTTAGAAAAAAAGGTTCCAAATGGGTTTTGCCGCTGTCCCCATAGGAGAAACCTTTTTCTAGATAGCACCTTTTTTTTCTAAGAGTGTAGGAATATACAGTCGGAAGTTTACATACACTTTAGCCAAATACATTTAAACTCAGTTTTTCACAATTCCTGACATTTAATCTTAGAAAAAGTTCCCTGTCTTAGGTCAGTTATGATCACCACTTTATTTTAAGAATGTGAAATGTCAGAATAATATTAGAGAGAATGATTTATTTCAGCTTTTATTTCTTTCATCACATTCCCAGTGGGTCAGAAGTTACACTCAAATAGTATTTGGTAGCATTGCCTTTAAGTTGTTTAACTTGGGTCAAACGTTTCGTGTTGCCTCCCACAAGCTTCCCACAATAAGTTGGGTGAATATTGGCCCATTCCCACTGACAGAGCTGGTGTAACTGGGTCAGGTTTGTAGGCCTCCTTGCTCGCACACGCTTTTTCAGTTCTGCCCACAAATTGTCTATAGGATTGAGGTCAGGGCTTTGTGATGGCCACTCCAATACCTTGACTTTGTTGTCCTTAAGCCATTTTGCAACTTTGGAAGTATGCTTGGGGTCATTGTCCATGTGGAAGACCCATTTGTGACCAAGCTTTAACTTCCTGACTGATGTCTTGAGATGTTGCTTCAATATATACACATAATTTTTCTTCCTCGTGATGCCATCTATTTTGTCAACGTGATGCCATCTATTTTGTCAAGTGCACCAGTCTCTCCTGCAGCAAAGCACCCCCACAACATAATGCTGCCACCCCCGTGCTTCACGGTTGGGATGGTGTTCCTCGGCTTGCAAGCCTCCCTCTTTTTCCTCCAAACATAACGATGGTCATTATGGCCAAACAGTTATATTTTTGTTTCATCAGATCAGAGGACATTTCTCGAAAAGTATGATCTTTGTCCCCATGTGCAGTTGCAAACCGTAGTCTAGCTTTTTTATGGCGGTTTTGGAGCAGTGGCTTCTTCCTTGCTGAGCGGCCTTTCAGGTATATATCGATATAGGACTCATTTTACTGTGGATATAGATACTTTTGTACCTGTTTCCTCCAGCATCTTCACAAGGTCCTTTGCTGTTGTTCTGGGATTGATTCGCACTTTTTGCACAAAAGTACGTTCATCTCTAGGAGACGGAACGCGTCTCATTCCTGAGCGGTATTGACGGCTGTGTGGTCCCATGGTGTTTATACTTGCGTACTATTGTTTGTACAGATGAACGTGGTACCTTGAGGCTCTTGGAAATTGCTCCCAAGGATGAACCAGACTTGTGGAGGCCTACAATTTCTTTTCTGAGGTCTTGGCTGATTTCTTTTGATTTTCCCATGATGTCAAGCAAAGAGGCACTGAGTTTGAAGGTAGGCCTTGAAATACATCCACAGGTACACTTCCAATTGACTCAAATGATGTCAATTAGCCTATCAGAAGCTTCTAAAGCCATGACATCATTTTCTGGAATTCTCCAAGCTGTTTAAAGGCACAGTCAATTTAGTGTATGTACACTTCTGACCCACTGGAATTGTGATACAGTGAATTATAAGTGTAATAATCTGTCTGTAAACAATTGTTGGAAAAATTACTTGTGTCATGCACAAAGTAGATGTCCTAATCGACTTGCCAAAACTATAGTTTGGTTGAAATATAGTGGTTGAAAAATGAGTTTTAATGACTCCAACCTAAGTGTATGTAAACTTCCGACTTCAACTGTATCTGTTCAGGAGCACATTTTTATGTACCAACCCTACCAAACATTTTCCCTCCACAAGAGATTGGCTGAGCCTCAAAAAGAAAGAAAGAAAGAAAGAAAGAAAGAAAGAAAAAAGAAAGAGAGATTGCTTTTGTCAAGGCACAATAGCAAACATGTTCTTTCCATGCATATCAAGTGAGCTTTTGGAGGATGGGATAAAAAATGATTCCGTAAGAATAAAACGTAACTCCAGCAACCTAGCCAATTAATTTGGGCCTGTGATCTCAAAGGGTTAGAAGAGAGGTGCTTGGCTACATAGCGCTAAGCTAATTCACGTAGCATATCCTATCTCTATGCATGAGACTAAATCCGTTAGTGGTAGCCCTGTAGCATGAATTTGTGGGGAGCTAGTTCCCATTAGCGATAATCCGCCTCCAGTGGAATCAGGCTGGTTGAGGCCAACACTGCTTTTTTGCATAAGCAAACAAAATTTAATTTGCTTTGCTAAATCAAAGCGTGGCACTCCAAATTCTGGATCCTGCCTCTCCCTCTCTCTCTTTCTCTCTCTCCCTCCCCCCTCTTCATCTCGCACTTTCTTTCTTTCTCTCTCTCCCTCCCCTCTCTCTTTCTCCCTCTCTCCTCTCACCTTCTCTCTCTCTGCATCAATCTTTCATGTCCTACTTCCTCTCTCTCTCTCTTTTTCTACCCCTTTACCCCTCTCTTTTTCCTCATCCTCTCTCTCCCTCTCCCTCTCTATTCAAACATTTTTCTCAGTCTCTCCATTGTTTCCCTCCACCCTCCTTTCTGTATCTCCCTCTTTTCCCCTCTCTCTCAGTGGGATAAATTACTCCAGAATCATAACAGAATAAAAATTACAGAGCGAGGGAAGAGACACTTTTAGGAGAGTGGGATCCCCCCATCCCCACCTTCCTTCACATACACACAACCTCACCCTGAGATTGAATTATGTGTGGGCACACACACAAATGGATGTGCACACACACACAGTTACAGAAACGGTGTGATGGTGTGTAGTGAAATAAAAACATGATGTTCTGATTTGGTTGATGTTTCATGTGTATCTCAGTGGTACATGGCGTGTGTTTTGAGTGGTTTCCAGGTCAGGGCTGGAGCCTATGAGACACAGTTGTATTATGGAGTGTGTGGATGAGTGTGCATGCCTGCATGGCTATGTGTCTATTGCTCTGTATGCGTGCAAAATAGTGAACGTGTGTGTGTGAGCTCCTTGCGGTGCACTGCAGAACCAGTCTGAAAAAAGACCAGTTTGGCTGTTCCTATTGAACTTGACCTGCGGGCCAGATCAATGTGTGTGCAAGTGTGTTTGTGTGTGTGTGTGTGTGTATGTGTGTGTGTGTGTGTATGCGAGCCAGATCAATGTGTGTCCGTGTGCCACTGAATGAGAGAGCACCCTGATTACCCAGGGGTATGTGGGGGAAGGGAGAGCGAGGGAGGAGGGATGGGTTGAGATTGAGCGGAGGTAAGGGCTGAGACCAGGATCAGAGAGAAGAGCATCTCATTTAATTTTATTTTCATTTCATTTCACTCTATCTGGGGAAGCTGGAATGCACAGCGTTCTCCACTGCTGGAGTTACAATCACATCCAAATCCAAATGAATCAGATATTCGCCGAATAACAATAAAACGTAGAAAAACTGGCTGATGTAACAAGTCCTATCCCAGCCTGATCACTATAAACAAACTTTGATTTCAGACGTTTGAAACGGTCCTGAGAATGTCGATATACAATGCATTCGGAAAGTATTCAGACACCTTGACATTTTCCACATTTTGTTACGTTACAGACTTATTCCAAAATGGATTAAATAAATAAAAAATCCTCATCAATCTGCACACAATACCCCATAATGACAAAGTGAACGTTTTTTTTGCATAAGTATTCAGACCCTTTGCTATGAGACTCGAAATTGAGCTCAGGTGATTCCTGTTTCCATTGATCACCCTTGATCTTGGAGTCCATCTGTGGTAAATTCAATTGATTGGACATGATTTGGAAAGGCACACACACACCTGTCTATATAAGGACCCGCAGTTGACAGCACATGTCACAGCAAAAACCAAGCCATGAGGTGGAAGGAACTGTCTGTAGAGCTCCGAGACAGGATTGTGTTGAGGCACCTGGGGATCTGGGTAAGGGTACCAAAACATTTTTGCAGCATTGAAGGTCCCCAAGAACACAGTGGCCCCATCATTCTAAAATGGAAGAAGTTTGGAACCACCAAGTTTCTTCCTAGAGCTGGCCTCCCGGCCAAACTAAGCAATCGGGGGAGCAGGGCCTTGGTTAGGGAGGTGACCAAGATCTCAATGGTCACTCTGACAGAGCTCTAGAGTTCCTCTGTGGAGGGGGGAGAATCTTCCAGAAGGACAACCATCTCTGCAGCACTCCACCAATCAGGCCTTTATGGTAGACCGGCCAGACGCAAAACACTCCTCAGTAAAAGGCACATGACAGCCCGCTTGGAGTTTGCCAAAAGGCACCTAAAGGACTCTCAGACCAAACGAAACAAGATTGTCTGGCCTGATATAACCAAGATTGAACTCTTTGGCCTGAATGCCAAGCGTCACGTCTTGAGGAAACCTGGCACCATCCCCCACGGTGAAGCATGGTGGTGGCAGCATCATGCTGTTGGGATGTTTTTCAGAGGCAGGGACTGGGAGACTAGCTGGGATCAAGGGAAGATAAATGGAGAAAAGTACAGAGAGATCTTCAATGAAAACCAAAGCGCTCCAAAGCGCTCAGGTCTTGGAGCTCCAAAGCGCTTATACAGTATCTGCACTGTATAAGTATATTTACCATAGATTAATAGGGTACTTTTAATTATATTTGCTGACACCCTACAGTCAAATTTTGGCAACGGTAGAGTAGCTATCTAATTGTATAAACTACACACACACACACACACACACACACACACACACACACACACACACACACACACACACACACACACACACACACACACACACACACACACACACACACACACACGCACCATTATTGTTTTGCGCTTGCTAATGACTCTATTACCCACCTGCCAACTCTGCCTGCCCATACACACACACACATGCACACAGCTCTGCCCAGGTGAGAGTATAGGGCTGTGGGGTTAACGAGAGACCAGGCCTCCAGAGCTCCAGAGACAGTCAGGCTAAACCCGCAGCCCAGCAGGAAGCTCATCAGTGGTGTGTTTATGGTGAGTGCCTGAGTCGATGGACTGTGTTTGTGTGAGCGCGCGCGTGTGTGTGTGTGTGTGTCCACGGCTCATTAACATCTAACGGTGTGTGGTCATAGTCATGGTCAAGGTCGGAGGAACTGGAATGACACACTCTGATCAGGGTCATGGCTGCAGCCAATGGCAGCGTTGTTGTGTTGTTGCCTATATTGCCTCTGTCTGTGAAGAAAAATATTGACCAAATGTTATTATCCATAACATACAAATGCTATAATATATGTTAGACGTTGTGTGTATGTTATTCATGATTATAATAATGGAAAAGGTATTTCTTGTTAGTGACCACATGGATGAACAAAGTCTATCATGAATTCACCAAATGTTAGTTCATGCATTTGTATGATCTGTCTTAATACAAAAGTCCAAGGAAGCTAAATACTACAACAAAACATACTGTAGCAATTTAAAGCATTACAATTGAGAAATACTTCAAGATTAAAGTAAGAAAAAAAATAGTACAGGCTGCATGTAGTATAAGGATAACACACACACACCGACTGTGAATCAAATCTATTTTCTTCATTGATTGTTTGTTTTTTAATAAAATCGCACACACATGTCAGGTAGGGTCAACCCAGCAAATCCCTTCGATTCAATTTCCTCTAGAGAGAGAGAGAGAGAGAGAGCGAGAGAGAGGGTGGGGAGTGGTGTTGGGTTCATAAACACACACATTGCATTATTTACAATCTGATACATTGGCTACATACAGTAGGAGCAGTGGTTTGTAAACAGCACTGCTGGTGACAGGAACCCACACTGAGAGAGAGAGAGAGCTCCTGCAGTGTGGGTTTGCTGCATAACTGAAACATAGACACAATAAATTCACATATGTGCATCTTGTCGTCTTGGGAAAAGAGCTAGATAGAAGCGTGACTGCTTTTTCTCAAACTTCTGATTCTAGTCTGAGTGGTTAGGTACCAAAACACCAATGAAATGTTATACATGCAGCTCAATGTTTTATGATGGAGTGAGATTGTGACGCCCAACAAATCTGTGTCAGACTCAGTACATTGCCACCCTTTATCTTCAACAGAAAACCACAATGACAGACAGCACACTGGGAGCTGAGGGTGTGGGGTATATCTGTCAGTATAGTACAACACACACACACACACACACACATTTTTTCCCCAGTAACAACTCTGAAAATAGGCTCATAAATCCGGAAGGTTATTACAAGACAAATAAAAACCCCTAAATGAGAATGTAAATAAAACAACAGGCCATCAGTTATGCAGGCTTTCCCAGGCTTCGGCTCGAAGGGCTAATAGCTCAATAGGAGATTGTTAGTGTAATAGTTTAATAGGGCGAGTAGCAGACTGCCATGCACCCAGACTGGGGTAGGTCTATTACAGTGATAAAGATTGGGCGTATGGGATATAACTTACCTTAGAGTTGTTGGCAGATAACACATACACACCAAACATACACACACAGACACAAGTACGCACACGCACACCATCACACACAGACACACGCACACTGTGCTTGGGTTAGGATCAGTGTTAGGATCAGGGTTAGGATCAGGGTTAGGACCAGTGTTAGGACCAGTGTTAGGATCAGTGGATAGTTAGTTGAGCGGTTTGTATGGTGACTATACCCGTACAGTATACAGCAGAAGAATAGAGGGAACCAATGCCTCACAGTTTTCTACAACACCCCTTGTATCTCTCTCTCTCTTACACACACCTTGGTGCTATTATTTCATCATATTTCCAGGCCTGCATGGCGTGGTTGTGCCCTGCACAGCAATCCATCAGAATGCAAAGAGCACTCAGAACCAATCTACAGCACATCTATTTCCTGCATGTCACACCACATAGAGGGTAGTGTTTATTAAAGCCTAAACATAGGTGAGGAGGGAGGAAACACACTCACACACACACACACCTACACCCCCACACATACTAACTGGAGGGGTTGAATGTGCCGTACACACACTCTCACACACACAAACAAACATACTGATGCCTCGCCTGGCTCCGACCCGTGATGGATTGGCTGCACCCCCGCCGTGACAGACGAGCGATGGATGGAGCGTGGGGCAGATGAAGGGAAGGAGAGAAAAAAGAGAAAGGAGGAAAAGAGCTGAGTGCAGCGGTCTCCATTCCAGGGAGGATCTTACACAGGCAAAGGAGTCATTTCCATGGAAGGCGAACATGTCGTTTCCTCTAAACAAACAGAACCTGTGTGTAATGGATAAGACCTAGAGCATCACCTTGACATTCCTTCCTTCTCCTCCTCTTCCTAGCTGCTTCTTCTCCCCTCTCTTCTGCGCTATCGCCTTCATTCTTCCTCTTCTTCCACCCTTTCTCTTTCTCTTTCTCTCTCCTCCATCTCTTCTCACACGCACACACACACACGTGTCAATCAACCCCGTCTAACCCCTCCCCCTCTCATGGCCCCTCCCAGAGGATGTCAACCTGCCAGTAGATGAAAATGTCATCTCTCTGTCTCTACCCCCTCCTACAGTACACACACACACACACACACACACACACACACACACACACACACACACACACACACACACACACACACACACACACACACACACACACACACACACACACACACACACACACACACACACACACACACACACACACACACACACACCACTCCTTAGAGCACCAGCCAATCGATCCAACCCTGCAACCCTTACATCTCAAGCCTCTAAGAGCTTTATTGACATGGCCAGGTGTGTGTGTCTGTGTGTGTAGATGTTTGATATCATGAGGGTTCTTTGTGTGTATGTGTCTACATTGATATAACGATGGTTGGTTAGTTGGTGTTGATGTAAACAGGAGTGCTAGTGAGCGTGTTAGATGTGACGTGTGTTTTCCAACCTGAAGCCTGCCGTATGTATAAACCACCAATTACACATGCTGCTAATTACTGTGTTAATGACATAATTAGCACTGCCTGTTCCACAGCTACACAAAGAGATATCCCCACTACACACAGTGAGAGAGGAACTCTGCATACACACAGAGAACATATCGACACACACATATTTACTGAGGAAAAATCTGCGATTTATCAAAATTCTGATGTACTCTGCGTTTTTGAAGAATAACGTGTAGAATTACTTTACATAGTTTAGTACTACTTTCCTACCTAATTATAATCTCAAAACATACATTGCAGGGACGTGAAGTAGTGTTGGTGTTTATGTACAGAAAGACAATGCTGTTTGTACAGTATACCCTGAAAGTGTCTGGTTACTTAAGCAATTATAGTTTCAACAGGTGTTCAAAAAAGTATACTTTTCTCATGGATGTTGAGTCCTTAAATACTGTAAAGCAAAGTGTTTACACTTATAGACAGGGAACTCTGCACAAACACGTATACCAAATCCAAGGTAGGGCTGGGAACTGCCAGGGACCTCACGATACGATATTATCACGATACTTGGGTGCCGATACAATGCATATCGCGATTCTCACGATTCTGTATGTACTGCAATTCGATACTGTGATTTTATTGCGATTCGATATTCCAAACATATTGCTCACCATATGTCTCCTGTGGAGGGACAAGAGAGAGCCGTGAGAAAACAAGTTTTGATCAGTCATGGAAATAAAGTGATGAAAACTAACTGGCTCCCTATTTAAAAAGAAGATGGAAAACAAGCTATGAAGGAAAGTTTTAGTGCAGGTACAGCCAACTAGCGCAAAAAATAATATTGCGATATTGTCAAAACAATACGATACGACATATCGTCAAAAAGGATGTCCTGATATGTAACTGTATAAATGTTTTTCACCATCACTGCTATGGAAGCACAGACAAACTCTAGTGTGAGCATATGTACCTGAAGAACCCTGTGTGTGTGTTCAGTTGTGCGCACGCCTGCGTTTCTCAGCCTGTGATTGTGTGTGTGTATCCAGCAGCCCCTCACTCCATCTTGCTGGCTGCTTAAGAATCCAGTCACATATTTTGCTAGCAGGCAGTCAGGCAGGCAGGCAGGCAGGCAGGCAGGCAGGCAATCAGGCAGGCAGGCAGGCAGTAAGGCGCTTTCACTCGCAGGTTTGCTTTGGTTGTCTAATAACCCCTCCTCTTTGTGTGTGTGTGTGCGTGTCTGAACTTGTGCGTGTGTAACCTGTGTGTGTCTGCTTGTGTGTGTGTGTGCTCCTGTGTGCGTGTGTATTAGCCCCACTCTTTGTGTCTTGAGGGGGCTCTACGCTGGACTGATAAACCCACTTAGGCTTGGTCTTGATCCGTCAGCCCAGGGCTGGCAGCCCTGCTTTAGCTGGGAGCTGATCTGTGACGGCCTGCCACTCAAAAGCCAGCACCACTGAGACACAGCACAAAGGAGGAGAGGAGAGAGGGAGGAGAGGAGGAGGAGGGGAGGAGGAGGAGGGGAGGAGGAGGGGAGGATGAGCACGAAGAGAGGGGGAGAAGAAGCAGGAGAGGGTATCAGTGTTTTTCGTGAGCGTGCTAGCTCTCCCTCTCTCTGGCTGTCTCTTTATCTCCCTCTCCCCCTCTCTCACTCACTTGTTTTGCTTTTGTCTCTTTCTCTTTCCCTCTTTCCCTCTCCCCCTCTCTCTCTGGCTACATTGCAACATCTCCTCTCAACTCTCCTCTCAGCTCTCCTCTCAGTTCGCTCTCTCTTGCACACACACTCACGTCTCTCTTCTGAGAAGCAGAGAAAAAGAGGGAGGGGAGGAGGGAAAAGAGGATAGTATCAGTAGTGGGATGAATGACAAGGTTGTGCTGGACTGATATCACAGTTGAGAGCCCCTGGGAAGCTGAGGTGTGTGTGAGAGAGAGAGAGAGAGAGATAGGGAGAGAGAGAGCGAGAGGAAGGAGACATAGTGTTTCAGAGAGTAAAAGACAAGGAGAGACACAGAGACAATCAGAAAGACAGAGAGAGAGCATGTCATTCTTCATATTTGTCTGCAGAGGCTGTATCTCTGGACTGCAGCTACTCCACACACACACACACACACACACACACACACACACACACACACACACACACACACACACACACACACACACACACACACACACACACACACACACACACACACACACACACACACACACACACACACACACACACACACACATAGCTATCCCTCTGAGAGAAGAAGCAGCTATCCCTCTGATGGTATTTTATTTGAAGCTACATAAGGTTAGGCCTGGTCTGTGAAAATCTGAATGCTAAAAATGGTGCTGGAGGGACACTAAGGGACACTTCCTTCTGGTCTGAAAGCTGAAGGGGATACTTCCCTGCAAGGGGTGCCGTCCTGTGGGCAATGTTACACCAAGGACCTCACTCTGTTAATACATGGGAACTAAATATTCCATGACACTCATGGCAGTGTTAACCCCAGTGTCCTGGCTGAACTCCCAATTCACAGTACGTCACCTAATTATCCCCAGCTTCTTGTTGGCACAACCATTGCTCGGCTCTCCGCTGCCTGTGTGTGGTGAGTGTTCTGGCACAAAATGGCTGCTGTGCATCACCTAGGTGGGCAGTTCAGATTGATGTGGCTGGTAGGGTGAGTTACTTGCATGCATCAGCAGGGTCTAACACAAAGAGACAGAAACAGGGAGAGTGAGGAGGAGACAGAAAAATAGCAGAGAAGAGAGAGTGAAGGGGAGTGATCCTGAAAGAGAAGGGAGAAAAAACAGATAAGAGAAATGATATAAACTGAGTTGAAGAAGAGATGAGATGAGAGGGAAGGGGGGAGGAAGCCAGAGAAAAAAAAGAGAGAGAGAAGACTTTAAAGCCAACTTTGCTGGGAGAAAGAGCCAGCTCAGCAGTATAGTTAGCCCAGGGTTACTGCATAGGGTTCCTCATCAGCACCTTCTGCTATGAATATCAATGACTCATCACTGCTACAGCACACCAACCCCTTCATACTCATCATCATCATCCTCATTCTAAGGACCTAACACATAACCTCTAGATGACCCTCCTCATCTTCCCCAGTGCACTGGCCCAAATACTTTGAGTAACCTCAGCTCTTCTTCTTTACCATCTTCTTCTTCATCCTCATCCTCACCAATGACAACTATTCGTTTCTTTCAACACAGTCATTTTCATCAATTGTTAGGAGAAGTTCATTTGGCAATGGCAAAAGGATTATTGGACTTCTGTCCCAGACCCACACCCACCTGCCCCTGAAGCAGAGTAAAAGGGAGAATAACTCTCTCTCACTCTCTCTCTCTCTCTCTCTCTCTCTCTCTCTCTCTCTCTCTCTCTCTCTCCCCCTCTCCACTTTTAATTACAGAAAAGCAAAAAACCTGCTACTAATTACACAGCCCCTGCCTCTCTCTCCCCTCGATCTGCATCTCTTCTCTCTTCCTCTCTTAATTCTACCTCTCTCTTCTCTCTCCTCTCTTTCCTTTTCCCTTCTGAGCTCCACTGGCTCTATGCCAACAGCCTGTGGAATCACTCACTCGCTGCTGAGTCGAGGACACACTCTCACACACACAAACAAACACACACACTGATGCCACACAAAAATAAAAGCTCAAGCATATGTGTGTGTGTGTGTGTGCATAAGCGAGCGTGTGTGAGGGGGCAGGCACGAGGCTGATCAGCTCCCTAATGAGAGAGAACACTAATCATATTTCACACTGACACAAAAACAATCACAACATCTGTATCTGCTGCCTGCGACCCTCCTCCTCCCCTCTCCACCTCCCTCCCTCTCTAGGATAGAGAGTCTTGGGAATGATGATCATGTTGAGTCCACTGAACACCTGAGACAAGATCAACACTGAACAAAATACAAACTCCTTTTTCCCAGGTGGCCGCACTCCCTTTCTCCCTCCCTCTCCCTCCCTCTCCCTCCTTCTCCATCTCTCCCTCTCCCTCCTTCTCCACCTCCCTCAATCCATCTCTCTCCATCTCCTTATTGCTCATTCTCCCTCTTCCCTTCTCTCTCTTCCTCTCCCCCTCTATCCCTTTCTTGTCCTCTCCATGTCCCTCCTTCTCCCTCTCTCGATCTCAATATAGAGGAGTGTTTTTATTTAAGCTTGGGGTTGGAGGCGACACACTGTAATTTACCCATGGGTAGTCCTATCCATCACACAGACAATGTACACACTCTACTGCCATGCATCACTTGGGTCTGCAGGAGAACTGTATAACTGTGTGTGTGTGTGTGTGTGTGTGTTTGAGAGAGAGAGAGAGAGAGAGAGAGAGAGAGAGAGAGAGAGAGAGAGAGAGAGAGAGAGAGAGAGAAGGGGAGGAGACAAAGGGGAGAAAAGAGAGATTGTGAGTGAATGAGTAGAGAGCTTTAGAATAAAGGGAAAATACAGAGATAAGTTGATGGAGAACACAGAGACGGTATAGAAACAGATCCAGGGAGAGAGTAAATAGAGAGCCCAGACAGAGAACAAGAGGAGGGATAGAGAAGTGATAGAAGATAGAGAGAGCAGATAGATGAGTGTAGTTGGACAGCAGGAGTGGGTGGTACGCAGAAGCCCCTCTGCTGCAATCAAGGCTCTGTCACCATCTGGACGCCATTTTAAAACCATCAGCTTCAGCTCCCCATATAAACAAGGGCGCGACCTCAAACATGGCCCCCTCTCTAAATGGCTCCGCTTTTCTGTAATGGACCCGAAATGGCTGACTGTGCTGTACAGGGGTTACTCTATAATGGAGCCAACATGGCCGACTGTGAGGTACAGGGGTTAGTCTATAATGGAGCCAACATGGCTGACTTTGTGAGATAGGGGTTAGTCGATAATGGATCCAACATGGCTGACTGTGAGGTACTCTGCACAAAACAGAAACTTACCTTGATGGTTAAGTTTATGAATTAATTCAGAGACTTTGGTTAAATTTAGGCAACAGTGTTAAATGTAGGCATTCATTCTGAGTGGGTAAGGTAAGGGTTAAAGTTTGGGATATAGTGTTAAAACTAATCTCGCTTACCCAGAAGTACAATTATTTTGGGAAAGTTGTCATTTCCTGTTTTACAAAGATTGTTGACATAATATATATAAAATTTGTATCTAAAAGCATAATTGAGAAATTATTAATCAAATTTGGCATATTTATGACATTGTGGCCTTACCCACTACCCACTACTCCATAATGTTTCAAAGCTACTAAGTAAAACTTGATGTCATATAAATCTTTACAGCTTGTTCTGTAATATCAGTAGTATTTGGATTTCAATACCAATTTTCTTATATTCATTTATGAATATTGAAAAATATAAACATGAATATCGAAAAATGAAGATTTTTCAAGTTTCAAGTTTTTAATGTCACATGCACAAGCACAGTGAAATGACTTTCTTACAAACTCAAAACCCAACAATGCAATAATCAATACCAATGTATTACTAGAAAAAACACACTAAAAGTAAGAAGAAATATGAAGAACACGTTAAGTAAGTAAGTAAGTATACTATATACAATGTCAGTTCCAATACCATATTTACAATGTGCAGGGACAGTAGATCGATAGCTGTAGATATGGTATATATAGGGGTAAGATGGCAAGGCAGCAGGAAATAAGATAAACAGAGTAGCAACTGCTTGTGTTTGAGTGGGATGGAGTGATGGAGTGAGTGTGTAGGGCCCTGTGAGTGTGTAGGGCCCTGTGAGAGTGCACAGAGACAGTGCAAAACTAAAACTAAAAGGGAAATACAGATACAAGGTTAACTCAGATAGCCTGTGTAGTCTTATTGCTTGTGGATAGAAGCTGTTCAAGAGCCTGTTGGTGCCACACTTGATGCACCGGTACTGCCTGACGTGCGGAAGCAGAGAGAATAGTCTATGGCTTGGGGGGTTCGAATGTTTAACAATTTTCCAAGCCTTCCTTCCACACCGCCTGATATAGATGTCCTGGATGGCCGGCAGCTCGGCCCCAGTGATGTACCACCTTCTATAGCGCCATGCGATCGAGGGCGGTGCTATAGCCAGGGCAGTGATGCAGGGCAGTGATGCAGCCAGTCAAGATGCTCTCAATGGTACAGCTGTATAACCCTTTTCAACTTTCTGAGGTGTTGTGTGTTTGGACCATTTTCAGTCTGAAGTGGTTTGGACACAGAGGAACTTGTAGCTCTCGACCTGATCCGCTGCAGCCCCGTCGATGTGGAGGGGGCGTGCTCGCCCGCCCGTTTCCTGTAGTACACGATCAGCTCCTTGGTCGTACTGACATTGAGGGAGAGGTTGTTGCTCTGGCACCACACTGCCAGGTCTCTGACCTCCTCCCTGCAGGCTGACTCATCGTTGCCGGTGATCAATATACATATATATATACACATATATATATATATATATACACACACACACATATATACATATATACACATATATATACACATATATACACATATATATATATATATACACATATATATATATATATATATATATATATATATAAACATATATACATACATATACACATATATATATACATATATATACATATATACGTATACACATATACATATATACACACATATATATATACACACACATACTCTACGGGCATATCAAAGTCCCAGCGTGGGATTTCTGCTTATGGTCCATTTTATACAGATAAATTGGCATAGTAGTCAATGTAACTAATCACAGCCTCCCTTTTAACTGTATCATTGCACATCCTCAAAATCATCAGCCAACATGGCCGTCAGTACGACCAAGGAGCTGATCGTGTACTACAGGAAACGGGCGGGCGAGCACGCCCCCTCCACATCGACGGGGCTGCAGCGGATCAGGTCAAGAGCTACAAGTTCCTCTGTGTCCAAACCACTTCAGACTGAAAATGGTCCAAACACACAACACCTCAGGAAGTTGAAAAGGGTTCTACAGCTGTACCATTGAGAGCATCTTGACTGGCTGCATCACTGCCTGGCATGGCTATAGCACCGCCCTCGATCGCATGGTGCTACAGACGGTGACCATTTTGAATCCATTTTCACATTCACTCTGTTGGTAATGCTTACACATTGGATCATAACTCTAAAAGTAGCAGAGATCCCACTGTGGAACTTATGCCATTAGAGTATACAGAACTATGTTCGAACAATATATTTGAATAATTAGCCAAATATAACATTTCGTTTTTTCAATATTCATGTTTATATGTAAGGAAATTGTTATTGAACTCAGAATACGACTCATATTACAGAGCAAGTGGTAAAGCTTTATTTGGCACAATTTTGCTTTGTAGCACCTACAGATGAAACATTATACAGTCTTAATGCCAAAATGTCATAAATATGACAACTTTGATAAATTATTTCTCAATTATGCGTTTAAAAACAAAAGTCAAATATATGGCAACAATCCATACTCCAAAGGACCATTCTATTGATTAAATTTCGTGAAAATCCCGAAAATCATGGTTTCTTTTTGTCCTGGTTTCTTGAGAAATCATTCAAATATGCGTTATTAGCTCGTAATCCAATAGAGTCTGGCTTGATAAACCAGCAAGTACACCTGCTTTAACAGTCAAAAGTACAACACAGAGAATGGATTTCTTAGGTCCATCCATCCATGAAAAATAAGTGGCCATCATGAAATGGACATTGCACTAATGGGAAAGTGCTAATTGCTGTTATTTCAATTAGCATACTGGCATTATCAATGTCACAATACTATGTTTACATGAAAAGGGGAGACAATATACGAAAGAGAAAAAGTGTCAGAGAGAGAGAGGGGGTAGAGATAGAGATAGAGAGAGGGAGCGAGAGCAAGAGAGAGAGAGAAAGAGAGAGAGAAAGGGATAGAGAGAGAGAGTTGATGATCTGATACTGAGTCCACACACACCATCACAGGCAGTGGTAAGGTAATGACATGGAAATGATATGGTAATGATATGGTAATCTGGCAGAGTTATTCTTCTCACCAGAGACAGAGAGGGAGAGGAACTGCCACACGCTATATACAGACACACACAAGCACACACACACACACACACACACACACACACACACACACACACACACACACACACACACACACACACACACACACACACACACACACACACACACACACACACACACACACACACACACAAGCACACACACACACAGAGCACAAACTAACTGACTGAGTGAGAGAATAAAGAGACTATAGGGACGTGAGGTAGGGGAGGTGTGCTATCAAGTTGTAAGAAAGGAGAATGCTGAAAGCTGGGGTATTGAGGATAATTTGAATGCTCTTCTCAGCAAAGAAGTCAGTGGACTTACAGCCAAAAACAGTGTATGTTAAGACGAGGGAGCTTTAATTAAAAAGTATTGTTTTCAACACAATACAACACCCTAGCCCACAACATGAACCGCAACACCAGAATGTAGCCTTACGCATGAGCTTGAACTGAAAAAGATGTTGACCTGCAGGGTTTTCTCTAGTTACCACAGCCACAAATAAAAAATTGGCTATATCGTAAAGATGAAAACAAAAATGTGTTTTTTGGTCTTAATTTAAGGTTAGGGTTAGGCATAAGGTTAGCAGTGTGGTTAAGGTTAGGGTTAGGTTTAAAATCAGATTTTAAGAAGATAAATTGTATAAATGGGAGGGGTTTAGGACTTTGTGGCTGTGGTACCTAGTGACTGCCCTACTCTAGAGCGCTCTTTCGTCTTCTCTCGTCTTTTCCTCTTCCTCTCTGAGGATGGCGTGAAGCATATGCCTGTCAGTGCAACAGTGCCACCCTCTGTTCAACTTACACTACTGCAGTGTAAGAAGACAGATAAAGTGGGTAAGATCATCAACTGAGAAAAGTGAGAGGTGTCCACATTCAATGATAGATCTTCCTGAAATAGACCAGACACACTCACATATGAACATCACCGTCATGACCCCAAAATATTGTTGCCTTATATGTAGAAAACCAAGGTAAATACTTGATAAGTCCTGTTTACTGAGTAACATTTTATAATAGCTGCTTGTGCCTTTCATTTGAAAATGTACCCGATTTTTGAAGCATAAAGAACTGAAACATGTATGAATAATGCCAAACAGACAGAAAACCAAAATGCAACGTTACCATGCCAGCACCATCGTTCCTCCCAACCAGCCAGCCTCCCAGCTCCTCTAAGTGTGTCAGATTGACAGGTGGGCTATATCCATTCAATATCGCTAGACACACGTTCCTATTCCCTCCCGGCCGCTCCATCCGACGGCCAAATTAACCTTCCATGCCGACGGGAGGGGTTGTTCAGCGAGGGCCAATCAGCAGGTGATTAGGGCGGGGTGGGCGGGGTGAAGGGTCACGGCGATGGGGCCATCGCAAGCCTGATTGGTTTCAATCAGTGGCCGGCCGCAGGGACAGCTGGGAACTGAGCCACAGCAGGGCACTAATCAATGCATCCCACAGCGAGGCATTAACGGTCACACGCACAGTGGTCCGTGCACACACACAAACAGATACACACACACACAGCGAGGTTTGAGGATTGGAAATAAATTAACAGTCAAAGACGAAATGGATAAACAGAATATTGGGTAGGCAAACAACCACACACACACACACGGTCAGGTATACTGTATATACATGTCGCAGACACACACACACACGCCCACACACACACACTATGAGTGTGGCAAAATGAACAATCAAGCAAAATAGACACAGACAGAGAGAAAAAGAGAGGGAGAGACATGGGGGGAGAGAAAGAGAGAGGGAGAGACATAGGGGGAGAGAGAAAGAGAGAGGGAGAGACATAGGGGGAGAGAGAAAGAGAGAGGGAGAGACATAGGGGGAGAGAGAAAGAGAGAGGGAGAGACATAGGGGGAGAGAGAAAGAGAGAGGGAGAGACATAGGGGGAGAGAGAAAGAGAGAGGGAGAGACATAGGGGGAGAGAGAACGAGAGAGGGAGAGACATAGGGGGAGAGAACGAGAGAGGGAGAGACATAGGGGGAGAGAACGAGAGAGGGAGAGACAAGAGGGAGAGAGAAAGAGAGAGGGAGAGACATAGGGGGAGAGAGAAAGAGAGAGGGAGAGACAGGGGGGAGAGAAAGAGAGAGAGACATAGGGGGAGAGAAAAAGAGAGAGGGAGAGACATGGAGGGAGAGAGAAAGAGAGAGGGAGAGACGGGGAGAGAGAAAGAGAGAGGGAGAGACAGGGGGAGAGAGAAAGAGAGAGGGAGAGACAGGGGGAGAGAGAAAGAGAGAGGGAGAGAGAGTGTCCTACACACGTAACTCTGCAGTAACTCTGTGGTAAAGAGAAGGCATCAGTAAATTGGAGGAGTAATTTGATTAGACTTGTTAATTTGTCTACTACAGGAGCTGTTACTGGACCATGTCATTGGGTGGTGTTGCTCTGTCCCGTAGCCTGCTCTGACACAATGCCCGCATTTCTCTACAAGTGGGATAACACACGTTGTCCGTGCTATATGTCACACTGAAATTCTCAGAAACTCCACTATAGTTCAGACCAAGCGACTCCTCTTGGTTGATCATAAAGAGTGGTAGATGTTGTTCTCTGATTCTATATTACTGACCATTGACTTCCTCTCCAGCTGAGAGTCTGATGATGACCAGGAATAGGGTGACAGTTAGTCAGGCTTGTGGAACAGAAACAGTGGAAAACATAGAAAACACAAAATGATTTATCTCTCTGTACAGTTTGGACACACTTACTCATTTAAGGGGTTTTCTTTATTTTTACTATTTTCTACATTGTAGAATAATAATCAATACATCAAAACTATGAAAAAACATATGTGGAATCATGTAGTAACCAAAAAAGTGTGAAACAAATCAAAAAATATTTTGGATTCTTCAAAGTAGCCGCCATTTGCCTTGATGACAGCTTTGCTCACCCTTGGCATTCTCTCAACCAGCTTCATGAGGAATGCTTTTCCAAAAGTCTTGAAGGAGTTCCCACATAAGCTGAGCACTTGTTGGCTGCTTTTCCTTCATTCTGCGGTCCAACTCTTCCCAAACCATCTGAGGTCAGGTGATTGTGGAGGCCAAGTCATCTGATGCAGCACTCCATCACTCTCCTTCTTGGTCAAATAGCCCTTACACAGCCTGGAGGTGTGTTTTGGGTCATTGTCCTGTTGAAAAACAAATTATATTCCCACTTAGCGCAAACCAGATTGTATGGCATATCGCTGCAGAATGCTGTGGTAGCCATGCTGGTTATGTTTGCCTTGAATTCTAAATAAATCACAGACAGTGTCACCAGCAAAGCAACCCCACACCATCACACCTCCTCCTCCATGCTTCACGTGGGAACCACACATGCGGAGATCATCCGTTCACCTACTCTGCGTCTCACAAAGACACGGCGGTTTGAACCAAAAATCTCAAATTTGGTCTCATCAGACCAAAGGACAGATTTCCACCCGTTTAATGTACATTGCTCGTGTTTCTTGGCCAAAGCAAGTCTCTTCTTCTTATTGGTGTCCTTTAGCACTGGTTTCTTTGCAGCAATTCGACCATGAAGGCCTGATACAGTTGATGTTGAGATATGTCTGTTACTTGAACTCAGTGAAACATTTATTTGGGCTGCAATTTCTGAGGCTGGTAACTCTAATAAACTTATCATCTGCAGTAGAGATAACTCTGGGTCTTCCTTTCCTGTTGTATGCTAAAGAAATTATTTTATACTAATACAATAGCTCAGAGAAAGATTTTTTTAAACAAGTAATAAAAACAAATCTCAATAAGGTAGGGATCAAAATTGACACCCCTGTTTTTAATACCTTTCAATACCTCACCTTGTGAGGATAACAGCACTGAGCCTTTTTCTAAAATGTTTTAAGAGTTGGAGAACACATTGGGAGGGATCTTAGACCGTTCCTCAATGCAAAACCATTCCAGACCCTTTCCTTTGCCTGCGCTTATGGATTGCCTTCTTCAATTCAAGCCATAGGTTTTCAATGGGTTTCAAGTCCGGATACTGAGATGGCCATTGCAACATTTTTATTTTGTTTCCAATTAACCATTTCTTTGTGGATTTTTATGTGTGCTTGGGGACGGTTATTGTCTTGCTGGAAGATCCACTTGCGGCCAGGTTTCAGCCTACTGGAGGAGGCAACCAAGTTTTGGGCAAATATGTCCTGGTACTTGGTAAAGTTCATGATGATGTTGACCTTAACAAAGGCCCCAGGACCAGTGGAAGCAAAATAGATCCAAATCCATACTTTGCAGTAGGTACAGGGTTCTTTTTTGCTTATACGATCTCATTTCGACACCAAACCCACCACTGGTGTGCGTGGCCAAAGAGATGCGCTAGCGTTCAAAAGTTTGGGGTCACTGAGAAATGTCCTTGTTTTTGAAAGAAAACATAACATCAAATTGATCATAAGTACAGTGTAGACATTGTTAATGTTGTAAATGACTATTGTAGCTGGAAACTGCAGATTTTTTATAGAATATCTACATAGGTGTACAGAGGCCCATTATCAGCAACCATCACTCTTGCATTCCAAAGGCACCTTTTGTTAGCTAATCCAAGTTTATCATTTTAAAAGGCTAATTGATCATTAGAAAACCCTTTTGCAATTATGTTAGCACAGCTGAAAACTGTGGTCCTGATTAAAGAAGCAATAAAACTGGCCTTCTTTAGACTAGTTGAGTATCTGGAGCATTAGCATTTATGGGTTCGATTACAGGCTCAAAATGGCCAGGAACAAAGAACTTTCTTCTGAAACTCGTCAGTCTATTCTTGTTCTGAGAAATGAAGGCTTTTCCATGCGAGACATTGCCAAGAAACTGAAGATCTTGTACAACGCTGTGTACTACTCCCTTCACAGAACAGCGCAAACTAGCTCTAACCAGAATAGGAATATCTACATAGGTGTACAGAGGCCCATTATCAGCAACCATCACTTCTGTGTTCCAATGCCACATTGTGTTAGCTAATCCAAGTTTATCAATTTAAAAGGCTAATTGATCATTAGAAAACCATTTTTCAATTATGTTAGCACAGCTGAAAACTGATGTTCTGATTAAAGAAGCAATAAAACTGTCCTTCTTTAGACTAGTTGAGTATCTGGAGCATCAGCATTTGTGCGTTCGATTACAGGCTCAAAATGGCCAGGAACAAAGAACTTTCTCCTGAAACTCGTCAGTCTATTTTTGTTCTGAGAAATGAAGGCTATTCCATGCGAGAAATTGCCAAGAAACTGAAGAATTTATGTTGGAAACATACTGCCATGGGATCTCCTTTTGGCGTATTCACTGTTATATTCTTTAAAAATATTTACCATTGTTCATGTTTTGAGGGATTGTAGACAATAAAACAGACATAGTCAAAGAAGCCAATATTGCCTAATTGGAATAGTTTTTTTTAGAAGGGACATTTTGTTTATTTTTAATAAAGATACCTATGAACTATTTGACATGTCTATATGAGTCATTTTTAGTCTTCCAGGAAAATGTCATTACCTATAAATGCATAATCTGATCATAGGACTCCCTCAGTTGGTTTACGGTTTCATGTTCAAAGGATGAAGAGGTTTGAGGAAGAATTACTTTAGTTATATCTTCCTTCTGTTCCTTTGCAGATAATTATACCTAACACTGGTCTATCCAGTTCCAATTAAACTGATGTAGTACACAGATGTCAAATTGTTATTTGATGACCCTGTTGCAGGATAACTTTCCTGCAATGCAGAACATTTAAAAGTTGTAGTGTATTTGGGGTTTAAAAGGCTTTTGAAGTTTGTCATTTATATTTAGACATTTCTGAGTTAATTTTCCCTTAAGAAAAATGTATCAACCCCTACAAAAATGTCCATGAATTACAATCCACATAATAATTAATATTTCTGGTCGCTGCAGGATTGTTTTCCTGCTGTAGCACACTTGCTGAAATAAAGATCCTACATCTGTTCAGGGTTGGGCACACACACACACACACACACACACACACACACACACACACACACACACACACACACACACACACACACACACACACACTTGGAGCACACTTTGCTCAGAGCATAGAAGGCCAGTGCACCTGACCGGTGGACATAAATACTGTGCTTTTGATAAAGTTTCTGGTCAAGAAACTACAATACAGGCTGGATGCCTAAACAAATTAAATGTGTTTGTCAATAGATTTTTTGATTCATTCCCATTAATGACAACATTCTTGAACTGAGTTATCACTCATCGAATTCTGGGTATTCGGGGTAATCTGGTTAATGATTATATAATTGATTATGTGGCTCTTTCCTAGAATGCTGACAGCTGTATAGAACACATTGTATTGCTACGATGCTCAAACTTAACTTAATAGCTACACTCACCGACACAGGATAAACTTTATCCATCATGCTGGCCCTGACCAAACCTGCCACGTTGGTATAAAGGGATCGGGAGACTGGCGCAGGAATGCAGAATAGGTTTTTTATTAACCCAAATTACAGCGTGCCATGTAAAGGCATGGGGACGAAGACCAAACAAACACGTATACAAAACGCAGGTTTGAAACCCAAACAAAAGAGCGAGGAGTACCTCGAATAAATACACAAGCGCACAATGATACCACACGGGACGAGACCTGTCATCATCTGCGCAATACACGCGGCACGAAAGCCAAAACAACACAGCTCAGGTACTCACACGACCAACGGACATTGTAACAATAATCGACAGCCCAATGGTGAACCAAAGGGCACATTTATACAATTACAATCAGGGAAGAATATGGGGACCAGGTGTGCGTAATGACACAGTTCAGTTCCTAGAGGCTGGTGACATAGACCTCTGAAACTGGTGCACGGAATGAGCAACAGTACCAGCCAGACTTATAGTGGTCTTTCCATCCCTTTTAATGCTCTTATGCTCATCCTTTAAAAAGGATCTGAAATAAGGTCTGAAATAGACACTGTCAACTGTCAACTGAAGAAACAATTATCTAGGCTAAGTAAAACAAAAGTATTTTTTGATCTACTGCTCTGCTAACTAGCTACCTAAAGTGTATTCAGTGGCTATCTAAGACAGAGAAAGGGGACATAAGAAGTTCATGGATTGGACACAGAAGGTCTCTGATCGTGCTGGTGAACTGTAGCTGACAGTGACAATTTGTAGTCTTTCTAAGGCCTTCTCTGTTGCTAATTAGCATTTAGGATTTTTGAGAGTAAATTGAGGCTAATATTGATCAAACACATTTTGTCCAAGAGAGAAGAACAGGTTATCATAACATCACGCCAGGGTAAGCCTACACGAAACACAAACCTTATATGAAGTAGTTCTAAAATCCCAGACACAAAAATTAACGGTGAAAAAACTATTATTGGGTTTTACTACTAGGTTTTATGGGTATTATGGCGAGTTCACTGTGCCAGACTATTGTGGTGTTGAAAACGCAAACCATGATATTGAAGTGCCCGAAGTCGGTATTTTTGTTTATCGGCTGTGTGGTGCATTGGCACAGAAACCAGTTGGCAGGTAGCCTAGTGATTAAGCATGTTGGGCCAGTAACTGAAAGGTCACTGGTTCGAATCCCTGAGCTAACTAGGTGAAAATCTGTTGATGTGCCCTTGAGCAAGGCACTTAACCCTAATTCCAATTTGTTGTGGCGTTAGCTGGTAGCTAGGTGACTAATGCTAAGGTTAGCTAAATGGCTAATATTAGCTAGGGGATAAGGTTAGGGTTAGTGCTAAGTAGTTATCAAGTAGTAAGTAGTTGCTCATTAGCAAACATGCTAAAGTTTTTCGGGATGAGGTTAGAGGGAGCATAATTCAATTCACAAAGGATATCAGATAAGACAGGAGAATTACACCAGATATAACAGACTGACCTTAGCCCCCTGGCACATAGACAGGCAGGATATAACCCCACCCACTTTGCCAAAGCACAGCACCCACACCACTAGAGTGATATCAACAGACCACCAACAAAGTGCTGTACAGAAACCCAGCCTAAAACCCCAAACAGCAAGCAATGCAGGTGTAGAAGCACGGTGGCTAGGAAATACTCCCTAGAAAGGCCAGAACCTAGGAAGAAACATAGAGATGAACCAGGCTATGAGGGATGGCCAGTCCTCTTCCTGCAGTGCCGGGTGAAGATTATAACAGAACATGGCCAAGATGTTTAAATGTTCATAGATGACCAGCAGGGTCAAATAACAATAATCACAGTGGTTGTCGAGGGTGCAACAGGTCAGCATCTCAGGAGTAAATGTCAGTTGGCTTTTCATAGCCAATCATTCAGAGTATCTCTACCACTCCTGCCGTCTCTAGAGAGTTGAAAACAGCAGGTCTGAGACAGGTAGCACGTCCGGTGAACAGGTCAGGGTTCCATAGCCGCAGGCAGAACAGTTGAACTGGAGCAGCAGCAGGGCCAGGTGGACTGGGGACAGCACGGAGTCATCAGGCCAGGTAGTCCTGAGGCATGGTCCTAGGGCTCAGACATGTTGTTGCCTACCCTTACCACCTGGGGGTGGCCCATCAGGAAATCCAGGATCCAGTTGCAGAGGGAGGTGTTTAGTCCCAGGGTCCTTAGCTTAGTGAGGAGCTTTGTGGGCACTATGGTGTTGAACTGAGCTGTAGTCAATGAACAGCATTCTCACATAGATGTTCCTTTTGTCCAGATGGGAAAGGGCAGTGTGCAGTGCGATTGAGATTGCGTAATCTGTGGATCTGTTGGGCCAATAATGCGAATTGGAGTGGGTCTAGGGTATCCGGGAGGATGCTGTTGTTGTGAGCCATGACCAGCCTTTTAAAGCACTTTATGGCTACTGATGTGAGTGCTACGGGGCAGAAATCATTTAGGCAGGTTACCTTTGCTTCCTTGGGCACAGGGACTATGGTGGTCTGCTTGAAACATGTAGGAATTACAGACTTGGTCAGGGAGAGGTGAAAATGTCAGTGAAGACACTTGCTAGTTGGTCCGCGCATGCTTTGAGTACACGTCCTGGTAATCCGTCTGGCCCGCGGCTTTGTGAATGTTGACCTGTTTAAAGGTTTTGCTCACATTGGCTACACCAAGGGTTATCACACAGTCATCCTGAACAGCCGGTGCTCTCGTGCATGCTTCAGTGTTGCTTGCCTCGAAGCAAGCATAAAAGCCATTGAGATCATCTGGTAGGCTTGCGTCAGTTGCGGATCATGTTATTCACTGAAAATAAGCAAATGTTCTTGCACTTGGAATTTTGCAGCGCTTCCGTAAAAAAAGCTTGCATCCTTGGTATCTGTAGGTGAAGAAGGATGAGGATGCCGTGGATGTATTGGCAGACAGCAGCATGGTCAGTAACAGCTTTATTTCTCCATCCTTCATTTATTTAGGGAAACTCAAATCTGTCTTGAACCGGAGAAGCAAAATGGTGTAACACCTCTCCTTGTTCTGCCCAATTCTTTCACAAAAATGAGGAAAAGCTATTTTAAGAGTTTCAGAACAGTTCCCCTTCTCAGTTCAACACATGCTCTGTGCTTCTCTCTGTGTCCACAGGTTTACATTCCCAGGGTGCTTAAAATCAAATCAAATCAAATTTTATTTGTCACATACACATGGTTAGCAGATGTTAATGCGAGTGTAGCGAAATGCTTGTGCTTCTAGTTCCAACCATGCAGTAGTATCTAACAAGTAATCTAACAAATTCACAACAACTACCTTATACACACAAGAGTAAAGGAATGAATACGAGTATGTACATATAAATATATGGATGAGCGATGGCTGACCGGCATAGGCAAGATGCAGTAGATGGTATGGAGTACAGTATATACACATATATATGAGATGAGTAATGTAGGATATGTAAACATTATATAAATGGCATTGTTTAAAGTGGCTAGTGATACATTATTTCATCCAATTATAATTATTAAAGTGGCTAGAGATTTGGGTTGATGGCCGAACGGCATAGGCAAGATTCAGTAGATGGTTTAGAGTACAGTGTATACATTTGATATGAGTATGTCGGATACGTAAACATTATATACAAAATTGTTTAAAGTGGCTAGTGATACATTTGTTACATCCAATTCCTATTATTTAAAGTGGCTAGAGATTTAAGTCAGTATGTTGGCAGCAGCCACTCAATGTTAGTGATGGCTGTTTAACAGTCTGATGGCCTTGAGGTAGAAGCTGTTTTTCAGTCTCTCGGTCCCAGCTTTGATGCACCTGTACTGAACTCGCCTTCTGGATGATAGCGAGGTGAACAGGCAGTGGCTCGGGTGGTTGTTGTCCTTGATGATCTTTTTGGCCTTCCTGTGACATCGGGTGGTGTAGGTGTCCTGAAGGGCAGGTAGTTTAACCCCGGTGATGCGCTGTGCAGTCCTCACTACCCTCTGGAGAGCCTTACGGTTGTGGGCGGAGCAGTTGCCGTACCAGGCGGTGATACAGCCCGACAGGATGCTCTCGATTGTGCATCTGTAGAAGTTTGTAAGTGATTTTGGTGACAAGCCGAATTTCTTCAGCCTCCTGAGGTTGAAGAGGCGCTGTTGCGCCTTCTTCACCACGCTGTCTGTGTGGGTGGACCAATTCAGTTTGTCCGTGATGTGTACGCCGTGGAACTTAAAACTTTCCACCTTCTCCACTACTGACCCCTCGATGTGGATAGGGGGGTGCTCCCTCTCCTGTTTCCTGAAGTCCACGATCATCTCCTTTGTTTTGTTGACATTGAGTGAGAGGTTATTTTCCTGACACCACACTCCGAGGGCCCTCACCTCCTTCCTGTAGGCCTTCTCGTCGTTGTTGGTAATCAAGCCTACCACTGTAGTGTCGTCAGCAAACTTGATGATTGAGTTGGATGCGTGCTTGGCCACGCAGTCATGGGTAAACAGGGAGTACAGGAGAGGGCTGAGAACGCACCCTTGTGGGGCCCCAGTGTTGAGGATCAGCGGGGTGGAGATGTTGTTTCCTACCCTCACCACCTGGGGCCGGCCCATCAGGAAGTCCAGGACCCAGTTGCACAGGGCTGGGTCGAGATCTAGGGTCTCGAGCTTAATGACGAGCTTGGAGGGAACTATGGTGTTAAATGCTGAGCTGTAGTCGATGAACAGCATTCTTACATAAGTATTCCTCTTGTCCAGATGGGTTAGGGCAGTATGCAGTGTGATTGCGATTGCGTCGTCTGTGGACCTATTGGGACGATAAACAAATTGGAGTGGGTCCAGGGTGTCTGGCAGGATGGAGGTGATATGATCCTTGACTAATCTCTCAAAGCACTTCATGATGGCGGAAGTGAGTGCTACGGGGCGATAGTCATTTAGCTCAGTTACCTTAGCTTTCTTGGGAACAGGAACAATGGTGGCCCTCTTGAAGCATGTGGGAACAGCAGACTGGGATAGGGACTGATTGAATATGTCCGTAAACACACCAGCCAGCTGGTCTGCGCATGCTCTGAGGAGACGGCCAGGGATGCCATCTGGGCCGGCAGCCTTGCGAGGGTTAACACTGTCACGTGAAAAGAACGGAGGACTCAGTAGCGAGTATAGTTCAACAATTATTGTCGCAATCCAGGGGGTAGGTAACAGGTACAGGTGTATAGAATGTGTCAGGAAGTGTCTGGGTCTTAGCAGCGCCGAGACTGCGGGGGAAACCCAATCCTCTGTAACGTCAGTGAGCGAAGAGGAATTCCCGGACTGGCGATCCTGAACGTGCCCAGCATAGAGTCCCCCACAGGAGGGAGAGCGAACGTAGAGTCCAGCGGAAAACAGAACCATAGGAGAACACAGAACTCGGCCTGGAGAGAAACACACTCACAGGGAAACAAGACAACGAACTGACAAACACCAGACCAAGACAACGAGTATAAATAGGCACAGACAATGAGTGTCAGCTGACGCTGATAACGAGCAGGGTAGAAATCAGCGGCCACACCCACACTCACACACACACACAGAGTGAGCCGGTGAATTCATGAACCGTGACAAACACATTTAAATGTTTTTCTCACATTGGCTGCGGTGAAGGAGAGCCCGCAGGTTTTGGTAGCAGGCCGTGTCGGTGGGAGCAGGACGTCATGGTCCGCAACGGGGCTGGTTTTCTTTTTGTAGTCCGTGATTGACTGTAGACCCTGCCACATTCCTCTCGTGTCTGAGCCGTTGAATTGTGACTCTACTTTGTCTCTATATTGACGCTTAGCTTGTTTGATTGCCTTGCGCAGGGAATAGCTACACTGTTTGTATTCAGTCATGTTTCCGGTAGCCTTACCCTGGTTAAAAGCAGTGGTTCGCGCTTTCAGTTTTGCGCGAATGCTGCCATCAATCCACGGTTTCTGGTTGGGGAAGGTTTTAATATTTGCTATGGGTACAACATCACCAATGCACTTGCTAATAAACTCGCTCACCGAATCAGCGTATACATCAATGTTGTTGTCAGATGCTATCCGGAACATATCCCAGTCCACGTGCTCGAAGCAATCTTGCAGCATGGAATCGGATTGGTCGGACCAGCGTTGAACAGACCTGAGAACGGGCGTTTCCTGTTTTAGTTTCTGTTTGTAGGCTGGGAGCAACAAAATGGAGTCATGGTCAGACTTGCCGAAAGGAGGGCGGAGAATAGCCTTGTATGCATCACGGAAATTGGAATAACAATGATCCAGGATTTTACCAGCCCGGGTGGCACATTCGATATGCTGGTAAAATTTCGGGAGCCTTGTTTTCAAATTAGCCTTATTAAAATCCCCAGCCACAATAAATGCAGCCTCAGGATATGTGGTTTCCAATTTACCTAGAGTGAAATGAATTTCTTTCAGTGCCGTCGAAGTGTCAGCTTGAGGGGGGATGTACACGGCTGTGATTATAATCGAGGAGAATTCTCTTGGTAGATAATGCGGTCTGCATTTGATTGTAAGGAATTCTATGTCAGGTGAACAAAAGGACTTGAGTTCCTGTATGTTGTTATGATCACACCACGTCTCGTTAATCATAAGACACACACCCCCACCCTTCTCCTTACCAGATAGATGTTTGTTTCTGTCGGCGCGATGCGTGGAGAAACCAGGTGGCTGTACCAACTCAGATAACGTGTCCTGAGTGAGCCATGTTTCCGTGAAGCAAAGAACGTTGCAGTCTCGGATGTCTCTCTGAAAGGCAATCCTCGATCTGATTTCGTCTACTTTGTTGTCCAGAGACTGTGCATTGGCGATTAAAATACTCGGGAGAGGTGCACGATGCACCTGTCACGTAGCTTGACCAAAAGACTGGCGCGTTTCCCTCTTCTCCGGGGCCGCCGTTGTTTTGAGTCGCCGGGTGCTATCCAGTCTATTGTCCTGGTTGGGGTAACAAACAGAGAATCCTCTTCGGGAAAGTCGTATTCCTGGTCGTAATGTTGGTAAGTTGACGTTGCTCTTATGTCCAATAGTTCCTCCCGGTTGTATGTAATAAAACATAATATTTCCCGGGGTAACAATGTAAGAAGTAATACATAAAAAAACAAAATACTGCATGGTTTCCTGAGAACGTGAAGTGAGGTGGCCATCTCTGTCGGCACCGGAAGTTAGAACTGACTGGAGCTTAGAACTGACTCCCCCCCGACTCTACGGCTGCGTCACCAGATAGGTGTAAAACCTCCCAGTCGTACGGGACCACAGACAGCAGCCCAGTCTGTCAGAGCCCCCAGAACTGAGGTGATGGCATAGGGGAGTAGATCCCTAAATGTATTGCTGTACCACCCAACAGAGTTTACCACAGACCCTTCCAATGATCTTGAAAATGCATCCTTTCTTTCCCTTTTCATTGAGCTTAGCATGTATCTTACATCAATCGATTGGCCTTTGCTCTCACTTACTCAATAGTGCTCGATCAGTGATTCTTTCCAGGAGGGAGGAGAGAAGAAGTGGTTACGGGGCTTCTGCGACAACTCTGCCAAGGCACCACCAAGAGCATGGAGCCACTCAGAAGCAAAGCCGTCTGTCAGAATTGCCCTAATTTAAAAACCTTCCAGGCTTGCCTTAGCATAGATTATTTTCCGAAGACCTGCCTATAAGGACTGCCTCGGCTAAAAAGCGCCTTTATAGCATAACGTGGTTTAGAACTGACATTTTAAAGATCACCCCAGAGTGCATTTCCAGTTTGCTCTTGATATCCAGGTTGCCAGAATAGAAGGCATTTTGTTTCTCTGACCGACAGAGGGCACTCTTGTTGCACACTAAACCAGGACCTTTCAAATCTGGACCTCAAGGTCCACAGTACTGCTTCTTCTCATCCTTCCACTCTAATATTTACCTGAGTACCCCAGAACACAACTGAGCAAACTTTCTTCTACAGCAACCTTATATTTGAAACCAAAAGCACAACATTTCAAATGTAGAAAATTTTACCATAGTGCAGCTGTGATTGATTATTTATTACATCCTTGTTACTGTAGTTAAGAATCTTAACTTTCCTGTTTAAAAGAATTATGCATAGGATAAGAATGATACTGTCAAGAATTTTGGGAATAGCGAACCAATAGCTTTTCTTCATACTTTGTACATACAGTAGGTACTGTAAATGGAAATCACGTTTTAAAGTTAAAAAAATAATAATACAGGCATGCAGTATTTTCCAAATACTTTTTTGTATTATTTAACAAGGACCTTTTATTTCATTGACTGAATCATGTTTCACAAATGTTTAATACTAATCTGATATTGAACATAACATTTATTTAAAATGTTTATTAGACTTTTGACCCTGACAAAATCTGTCATGAATTGACAGATGACAATTGATTATAAATTAGAGTATTTGTGTGCATATAAACATCATGAAACTTTTCAGTGTTAAATAGAAAGCTTTGAACTCTTTGAAATGTCAAATGGTTAATACATTATGAGCTTTTGTTGATAATTGAAGAGTTTACTTCCAAAACGCTATATCCACCAATCAGAAATGATTTATTATGGGTTCCTTCACGAGTGTGTAAAATATTACTGTTCTCAGATTTTTTATTAATAGATTTTAGATGTGAGTTAAAATATATACTGTATATATCCATTGTTCGTATCCTGTATATACTGAGGATACCAAACACTAAGAACACCTTCCTAATATTGAGTTGATTCTACAGGTGGGGAGGACTTCTCCTCCTCTGAGAGTGAAAACCAGTCAAATAGACTGAGTAAAAAGGTGTCTTACTGGAGTGAACATGGTAGAGTGCCTTTTGGCAAACTCCAAGCGGGCTGTCATGTGCCTTTTACTGAGGAGTGGCTTCCGTTTGGCCACTCTACCATAAAGGCCTGATTGTTGGAATGCTGCAGAGATGGTTGTCCTTCTGGAAGGTTCTCCCATCTCCACAGAAGAACTGAGGCAATGGAAAGCTGTGGGGTGATGAAAGAGAGCCATGCCACCACTCAGAGCAGCCAGGGCCAGAAGAGGAAAAGGTGCCAGCTCTGCCCAAACGCAAAGGATAGAAAAGTCAGCTGCTGGTGTTCTCAGTGCAACACACCCATCTGCAAAGAGCACAGTCACATGCTTGTGGTTTGTAACAAATGCATGGACTAAGACAGCATTAGTAAGCATCACACACATGCACACTTTGTTCCTTTTAGTGTTCATGTTTTCTGAATTCACAATTGTTAGTGTTGTCGATTATATTGATGATGAACTTTAGATTTTCAAATAAACGTTTAGAAATATTATACAACATGCTTAAGGTGGTTTTATTTTGATTGTAAGACAAATATGCTAATATTTTCAATTTGAATTTTCATAATACTCTTAAAGAGCGACTGAAAACATTTCAAACAATAAAATAATTATTGAAAGGTCCAAATCATCACTCAAAATAATTATGTTCCTCAAAATTGATAATATTTTAGACCCATATAAATAAAACACATATTACATTATCGGGTCATTTTGACCCGGCATTTGCATTCTTGGGGGGCCATGTTTACTATACACCCTATGAACCGTTTCGGAATGAAACTTTTCAATTATTAGTGTTTGAGCTTATGTGTCAATGAGTTATTGATGTATACTGTAAGTAAGTATCCATAATAATAGGGGGCACTGCCTGACATATTGTTTTATTAGTATTTAGCATTAGCTTGAACAGTGTCTTGTAACCACAGGACCTTTCTTTCTTTTTTCCCCCTTGCTTTCTGCTCTCTCTCACCAGGGTGTATCAGTTTTCAAAAGGCCTCTTTTAGGTCATATGTTTTTTTTTAGAACAAGAGATTAGCCAAGTAGGGTTAATGATGTGATAAACATGCCAGATATCTGGGTGGAGGCTTTTCACAGAGCAGAAAGAGAAAGTTTTGTTATTGGATTGGGATCAGTGTAAGTTCACCTTGTTTTTTGCGGGGAATGAATGGAACATATCAGGAACAGTAGCGAGCTGCAGAAGTGGGTCTTATTGGCTTACTACAAATGAGCACTTCCTGGTTTTGTAGTTTCACTACTGACACACTTTGTTATTCACTATTAATTAGCTGTCACACACACACAAACACACAAAGACAGACACAGTTCAGTTCCCCCAAAAGCCTCTTAAACGAACAGAATAATCAGCACAACAAAATGTTTTAGCCCAGGGGTGATCTGGTGAACTCAGCTCTGATCAAGGTCTTTCATCATTCACGCAACATAAAGCAGGTAAAGTAACCATGTGTACTCTCATAGATTGTGTAACAGCCACCTCTAGAGACTGGGAAAGAACGTTTGGCAGTATTAAGCTTAGACACCATCTCCTTACCCCTAGCACATGTACACACAGGTATATACACACGTACAGTAGATATAAACAAATCTGTAATTGAGCAGCTGGGTAGCTGAACACCCAGAAAGCAATTAAATAGTCATTGAGACTGCAGGCAATAATCTGCACCAACAACTCATAATGGCAAATGTATCAACTACTATTCAAATCTCTATGCCTGTGTATGACATACACACAGAGGAAACATGAGAGTGTTAGACAGTGAGTGTCTGCTGGGGCTCTAATTGCTTGCAGGCATGCTTGAAGCTCTAAGGATGAGTTGGGAAAGAGATGTGTGTGAGTGGGACACCTGTTGTCTGGTGTGTGTCTATCTCCCTGGGGAGGTGTTGGAATTGGTGCATGCTTGATACGCTATACAGTACCAGTCAAAAGTTTGGACACACCTATTCATTCAAGGGTTTAATATGTATATGGACATCCCTTCAAATTAGTGGATTCGTCTGTTTCAGCCACACCCGTTGCTGACAGGTGTATAAATCGAGCACACAGCCATGCAATCTCCACATACAAATATTAGCAGTAGAAGAGTTCAGTGACTTAACGTGGCACCGTCATAGGATGCCACCTTTCCAACAAGTCAGTTTGTCAAATTTCTGCCCTGCTAGAGCTGTCCCAGTCAACTGTTAGTGTTGTTATTGTTAAGTGGAAACATCTAAGAGCAACAAGTGCTGAAGCGAGTGCTGAAGTGTTTGTTTTGGCTGGAGTGGTGTAGAACGCTACCTGCCCACATGCATAGTGCCAACTGTAAAGTTT
The DNA here is from genome assembly GCA_030435695.1 of Brachymystax lenok tsinlingensis. NCBI lineage: Eukaryota > Metazoa > Chordata > Actinopteri > Salmoniformes > Salmonidae > Brachymystax > Brachymystax lenok. Next base: position 14,637,197 of record CM059796.1, read on the forward strand.
GGTGGAGGAGGAATAAAGATCTTGGGCACAGGAGGTATGTGACACTCTAGTTGGGGAGAACAGGCTCGTGGTAATGGCTGTAGCGGAATGAGTGTACATCAAACACATAGGTTCCATATGTTTGATGCCATTCTATTCACTCTGCTCCAGCCATTATTATGAGCCGTCCTCCCCTCAGCAGCCTCCACCGTTCTGGGGCGGTTTTTCATGGTTTGGGTTAGGCCCCTTAGTTCCAGTGAAGGGAATTCTTAACACTACAGTATACAATGACATTCTAGACGATTCTGTGCTTCCAACTTTGTGGCAACAGTTTGCGGAAGGCCCTTTCCTGTTTCAGCATGTGTTACAGGTCCCAGTTTAGGGACTGGTGCAGTAGATAATAGTTCATGTAACACAGGATAAATGATGAAACAGGAGAACGTGGCTTCTCTTTCAAAGGTTATCACCATTATTTTATTTAATATTCTCTCAAGTGCAAATCGTATTTTTCTGTATTTTCTTTGACTCCTTCCTCTATCTGCTTACACACACTGTTGTAGGTGATGTCTGACATGTAGTCACCAATTTGACCCCCTGTATTTTGAATTCTCTACGGTGGCGGTAGGACAGGTCTCTTAAGGAGATCACCTTCTCGTGTTTTGGGTGTGTCGTCAGCCCAGACTGCAGGCTACTGCATGGCGTGTCACTGTACTGTGTTGTAGAGGGCGGTGTGGACACCGGCTGTGAGGTAGGTACGGTAACATGTCGAGGAAGTTTCTTGCTAAGCTCCTCATAGCTTTCGAGCACTCTATGTAAATCAGTATTTGGTGTCTTTTTGACTGTTCCAGCTGTGACTGTATGAGCTGTCAGTAGGTGGAGTAGCATCAACTGGACTAGCTGTGACTGCATGAGCTATTTCAGTAGGTGGTGGGATTGTTAATGTGTCGCACGGCTCAATATTATCACTTGGGTCAAAAGTGGTGTTACATTATGAGTCTGTATAACAGCATCAACATTATCTTTCAAAACCAACAATTCAACCATACCCCCTTCCTCTGACTCAAGTAATGATTACTGTACATAAAGGCGCTGATGTACTCAAAGCAACCTTCGAGTTCTGACTGGTCTTTGTCTTGCACTTGACCTACAGCATTGGCAATTTGAAAAAGTTCCTTTGCTGACAGGCTGAGCAGGCTCTTCCTGATGTCCCACACCATGCTCTTCCTCCCACTATCCGGCATTGTAACTTCTTCCTTTTCCTCACGAACGGTCAACACAGTCCAGAATCAAGAATCAGTCTCTGCTCACATCAGTATGTTCACGACAAGGATTTCAGCCGCAGCTCCATCTTGGTCCCAGATCTATCACTGGATCAGCTCCCGACCAACAGGTGGCGCCGATCCCGGACAAGCCCCAATAAATCTTTCGCAAATCCAAGTTTTGGGACTGGTGCAGCACATAATTTATCCTCTGTTACAGGAAATGTTATGAAACAGAACGTGGCTTCTCTTTCAAAGGTTCTCTCAATTATTATTATTAAATCATTTGTCTCATAAATCCCTGACATTATTTCATAATTATATAAAAAATACATAAATGTACACGTAAAAAATATTACATTACAATCCAATTTACATCCTAAAATTCTTTGCATTTATACCCCAAACACATTTACTCTTAACTTTAATTCACCTGTTTAGGTTATAATTATGTAGTTGGCTTTTGCCCACTATAGCCCCATAGGAGACTCTAAAACATGAAAGCCTTTAAAGACTGGTATAATGAATTAGAAGTTAGTTCATACCCATGCTCAAAATACATTCACCCAGTTTAAGAAGGGCTAATAGAAAGACCAGACTATTACAAATGACATTAATGCTAATTATTGGAAAATTACTGAACAAGCTAGCATAGTGCTAACCCGAAGCTAGCAACCAACTGACCGAGCTAGCAAACAGCTAACCGGAGCTAGCCAATAGCTAGTGGCTTTTCTAACACTTACAGTACAACAATTAACATTAAGTTACAACATTAAATTCTCTAAACCCTTAGGATATTGTCAAGAGTGCCTTTTTCAAAAATAAACAGTTAACAATTTTTTTTTTCTAGATCAAAGGAATGCACCGCCATCATTTAATTTTATACTCGACATGCGTTTTCTGTATATTACGAAGATTTACAATTACTGTTTTTCAAAACCATTACAGTTGAAGTCGGAAGTTTACATAAACTTAGGTTGGGAGTCATTAAAACTCCACAAATTTCTTGGTAACAAACTATAGTTTTGGAAAGTCGGTTAGGACATCTACTTTGTGCATGACACAAGTAACTTTCCAACAATTGTTTACAGACAGATTATTTCACTGTATCACAATTCCAGTGGGTCAGAAGTGTACTTACACTAAGTTGACTGTGCCTTTAAACAGCTTGGAAAATTCCAGAAAATGATGTCATGGCTTTAAAAGCTTCTTACAGGCTAATTGACATCATTTGAGTCAATTGGAGGTGTACCTGTGGATGTATTTCAAGGCCTACCTTCAAACTCAGTGCCTCTTTGCTTGACATCATGGGAAAATCAAAAGAAATCAGCCAAGACCTCAGAAAAAGAATTGTAGACCTCCACAAGTCTGGTTCATCTTTGGGAGCAATTTCCAAACGCCTGAAGGTACCACGTTCATCTGTACAAAAAATAGTACGCAATTATAAACACCATGGGACCACGCAGCTGTCATACCGCTCAGGAGGAGATGCGTTCTGTCTCCTAGAGATGAACGTACTTTTGTGCGAAAAGTGCAAATCAATCCCAGAACAACAGCAAAGGACCTTGTGAAGGTGCTAGAGGAAACAGGTACAAACGTATCTATATCCACAGTAAAACGAGTCCTATATCGACATAACCTGAAAGGCCGCTCAGCAAGGAAGAAGCCACTGCTCCAAAACCGCCATAAAAAAGCTAGACTATGGTTTGCAACTGCACATGGGGACAAAGATCGTACTTTTTGGAGAAATGTCCTCTGGTCTGATGAAACAAAAATAGAGCTGTTTGGCCATAATGACCATCGTTATGTTTGGAGGAAAAAGGGGGAGGCTTGCAAGCCGAAGAACACCATCCCAACCATGAAGCACAGGGGTGGCAGCATCATGTTGTGGGGGTGCTTTGCTAAAGGAGGGACTGGTGCACTTCACAAAATAGATGGCATCATGAGGAAGAACAATTATGTGGATATATTGAAGCAACATCTCAAGACATCAGTCAGGAAGTTAAAGCTTGGTTGCAAATGGGTCTTACAAATGGACAATGACCCCAAGCATACTTCCAAAGTTGTGGCAAAATGGCTTAAGGACAACAAAGTCAAGGTATTGGAGTGGCCATCACAAAGCCCTAACCTCAACCCTATAGAACATTTGTGGGCAGAACTGAAAAAGCGTGTGCGAGCAAGGAGGCCTGCTAACCTGACTCAGTTACACCAGCTCTGTCAGGAGGAATGGGCAACTTATTGTGGGAAGCTTGTGGAAGGCTACCCGGAACGTTTGACCCAAGTTAAACAATTTAAAGGCAATGCTACCAAATACTATTTGCGTGTATGTAAACTTCTGACCCACTGGGAACGTGATGAAAGAAATAAAAGCTGAATCATTCTCTCTACTATTATTCGGACATTTCACATTCTTAAATTAAAGTGGTGATCCTAACTGACCTAAAACAGGAAATCTTTACTAGGATTAAATGTCAGGAATTGTGAAAAACTGAGTTTAAAAGTATTTGGCTAAGGTGTATGTAAACTTCTGACTTTAACTGTACATTCACTTCATCAGGCAAGTTACAAAACTATATTGTGGTATTCAGCGTATTTTTGCACTTTACTGATCTGTAACACAGGATAAATGATGAAACAGGAGAACGTGGCTTCTCTTTCTAAGGTTCTCGAAATTATGAGAACACACAGGTGCAGGATCGCATATTGTCCCAGTGTGACGTGAACACGTCTAACTGCCCCCTACTGGCCAACAGTAGTATAGATGTACTGCAATAGTGAAACCTTGGACTGACATTTCAGTAAAAGCATTCTTCCCCATTACAAACAAACAATACATAAACACAAATGTGACCACACATTTTGTGTGCGTCACACATGACAATGCCCTCGTGCACAAAGCGAGGTCCATACTGTCATGCTGTCCATACTGTCAATACAGAAATGGTTTGTCGATATCGGTGAGGAAGAACTTGACAACTTGACACAAATGTGGGAAGCATTGGAGTCAACATGGGCCAGTATCCCTGTGGAACACTTTCGACACTTTGTAGAGTCCCTGCCCCTATGAAAGTAGGTTATTCTGAGAGCAAAAGGGTGCAACTCAATATCTGGAAGGTGTTTGGTATACTCAGTGTATTTGTGTGTGGGCGTGTGTGATAGCCAGCACTGCTGGTGAGCAGAGAGAAGAGCACCAGTTTGTTGCCAGCTCAGCAGAGCAGAATTAATCTGGAGTTAAGAGCAAAGGAGCCTGGGAACCTGCCTACTCCAGACCCAGCATTCGAGAAGCAGTTCAAACCTCACAGTGAAGCCTGACCCCGACCTGTCCAGCGGTCAGACTGCAAAAACAGTGGATCTGTTCTGACAAAATTGGGTTTGGGCTGCAGTGGAGGGGAGTGAGAAAATGTGTGACAGTTTCAATAAATGAACCGATCATAATGAAGTGGCATATGGACCAATGCACTGAGTCAAAAGACTGCTACACCCACACACAATCCCTTTGGAAATTAAACCATAGATTTAGAGTATTGTGATTGTTACGCAGCCCATTGCTGTGTTGAATATGTAGGCAGAATCATTCACCATTTAAAGGGGATAATGGATCAGTTGATACTGGGCTGCAGTCCTAGTCTGAATCAAGACATTTATCCACTGCTAATCCAGACTTCACTGCTGCAAGGAGTATGTTTATGCACGTACGTGCAAAGATGTGTGTGTACATTCACACACTATGAACGTGTGTGTGTGAGAGAAACCCATCGAACCCAGGGCTCTCACCACATTCTTGGCATTGTGTCTCAGTGCTTCATTACACCACAGACACTTCTTTATTAAGTCATCTCTCTCCCTCTTTCTCTTTTCTTGATCTTTCTGTCTACTCTCAGCTCAGTGCAAATAACTTAACCATGGCCTATCGCAAGATGAAGGGGTGGTGTGTGTGTGTGATGTGTTGAATGGATGTACAGTACCAGTCAAAAGTTTGGACACACCTACTCATTCCAGGGTTTTTCTGTATTTTTACTATGTTCTACATAGTAGAATAATAGTAAAGACATCAAAACTATGAAATAATACATATGGAATCATGTAGAAACCAAAAAAGTGTTAAACAAATGAAAATATATTACATATTTGAGCTTCTTCAAAGTAGCCAGCCTTTGCCTTGATGACAGCTTTACACACTCTTGGCATTATCTCAACCTGCTTCTCACCTAGAATGCATGTCAATTAACAGCTGTGCCGTGTTAAAAGTTAATTTGTGGAATTTCCTTCTTAATTAATGAGTTTGAGCCAAACAGTTGTGATGTGTTGTGACAAGGTAGGGGTGGTATACAGAAGATAGCCCTATTTGGTAAAAGTCCATATTATGGCGAGAACAGCTGAAATAAGCAACAGAGAAACAACAGTCCATCATTACTTTAAGACATTAAGGTCAGTCAATGCAGAAAATTTCAAGAACTTTGAAAGTTTCTTCAAGTGCAGTCGTAAAAACCATCAAGCGCTATAATGAAACTGGCTCTCATGAGGACCGCCACAGGAAAGAAAGACCCACAGTTACCTCTGCTGCAGAGGATAAGTGCATTAGAGTTAACTGCAGCTTCAGAAATTGCAGCCCAAATAAATGCTTCACAGAAGAAAGTTACCAACACATCTCAACATGTTCAGAGGAGGCTGTGTGAATCAAGCCTTCATGGTCAAATTTATTCAAGGGAACAACTACTAAAGGACACCAATAAGAAGAAGAGACTTGCTTGGGCCATGAAACATGAGAAATGGACATTAGAGTGGTGGAAATTTGTTCTGACACTGTCAGTGATTTATTTAGAATTCAAGGCACACTTAACCAGCATGGCTACCACAGCATTCTGCAGCGATACGCCATCCCATCTGGTTTGCGCTTAGTGGGACTATCAATTGTTCTTCAAAAGGACAATGACCCAACACACCTCCAAGCTGTGTAAGGGCTATTTGACTAAGAAGGAGAGTGATGGAGTGCTGCATCAGGTTACTACATGATTCCATATGAGTTATTTCATAGTTTTTACGTCTTCACTGTTTTTCTACAATGTAGAAAATAATAAAAATAAAGAGAAACCCTTGAATGAGTAGGTGTGTCCAAACTCTGGACTGGTACTGTATATAAACCCTGCATTGCCAATGCTATGTATGTCATGTGTTTAGTTTTGTTTTGGTGTAGGGTTTTTTCTGTTCTAGGTTATATATTTCTATGTTGGGGTAATGGTTCCCAATTAGAGGCAGCTGAGTGTCGTTACCTCTAATTGGGAACCATATATATGTTTGTAGTTTTCATTAGGGGTTTGTGGGTTATTGTTATGTTCATTGTTATGTTCATTGTTATGTTCATTGTTATGTTCATTGTTATGTTCATTGTTATGTTCATTGTTATGTTCATTGTTATGTTATTTTCCCAGTTACGTTTCAATTAATAAAAGATGTATACTGGATGCCTCGCTGCGCCTTGGTCTGTCCCTCACGGAGATCGTGACAATGTATTGGCCATTAAGAGGCTACGAAGCCACTGGTTGGCCATATTTGCACTCCCCAGTAGGAGCAGTCCTCCATAGGAATTAATGGAATTCTACAGTATTTCAAAGACAAAATTACAAGTATTTAAGTAATTTTGTTGTTGTATGTGGATAATAACAGTACTCTAAAATAAAACTTTCTATATACAGTATTTGTTCATTTTTCATTTACATTTTTATCTCACTTAATATAATTTCAAAGTATGCATTAAGGTGTCTGTAATAGAATAAATGTGTCAAAAACGAATGTAGACATTAAGAAATGCATTTCTACAGCTTCCAAAATCTTTTTTTTACACTGGAGGAGTACCAAGATGGCTGCGTGGTGGTTTCAATAGAGCCCCCTGTCAGTCATCCAGGGTTTAAACACATCATTGGTATAAATCATGTTTGAGTTCCATGGGGGAGTCACTCTTCCTCCATGTCACCGCCATGATAGATGGATCTGACCTCTGACCCTGTGAGTTTGTATTAAAACTTAGTTCCAGCCAATCAGACGATTGCGTGGCCCAATGCCAACCAATCAGATGCTATAGAGCAGGGTTCCTCTCTGATTTTATTTGTCCCCCCAAGATTTCTGAGCAAATTATTTTTTAATGGTTGGACATAAAATACTGTAAAAACACCAACAAATCAGCTTCAAGTGATTTTAATTTTGGAAATCTGTTCCAAAGTATTCCCACGCATTAATAGATAGATACATGTGACAGTATACAAATGTAATCAAGGTTTGAAATGATTATGTTTTAGTCAAATATTATATCTGTTTGGGCTTCTTTCAGTCAAATTGCAGTCTAAAAAAAAATTGTAGTTATGTTACTGCCCCGTGACCAATCAGCCTGCAGCTTAATCTAGTTGATGATCCCTGGTATGGAGGCATCGTATTCCACACCGTTCCCACCTTTTGTCCCTCAGGATTAGTTCCTTGGCAACGCTGGTCGCCTGGGAGGTGAGGTTCCCAGAGGAGTGTGACCACAGCCTACCAATTCCAACATCAGGGGGGTCACCCCAACACAGGAAAAGTCACCCCACCCCGGTTTCTTTGTGTTCTCTGGCAGCAGTCAGGGCCATGGGGAGGACAAGGGAGAGGGGGCGAGGGAGGTAGGAAGGTAGAAGGATGAGTGAGAGAGCTGTAGTCTCCACTGAGGCAGTAGCATCTGATTCCGGCCCATGGCAATTACACTAAACGAACAGAGCCCGGGAAACGGTAAGGATCTGGTTCCCCGGCGGAAGGCATGGGAATAGCCAGCCAGGACAGAATGAGTAGAGAACACAGAGCAGGATTTATGAGAACAGGTTTACCTACTGGGCATTAAAGGAGTAGTTCACTATTTTACAACTTGATGTTAGATGGTTCATCACACTGAAAGTAGTCTATGGGCCAGAAGAATCTGTAATCCATGGTTCAGTTCTCTTTAAGTAGCCAATACAAACTTCAGCTAACTTTAGCCACCACAAGCTAACACTGAATGGAAGTGATGGGGGCATGTGAGCATACTTCTCTTCCTCCTTTCTGTTGCAGCCTCTCAAATCAAATCAAATCAAATGTTTATTTGTCACATACACATGGTAGGCAGATGTTAATGCGAGTGTAGCGAAATGCTTGTGCTTCTAGTTCCGACCATGCAGTAGTATCTAACAAGTAATCTAACAATTTCACAACAACTACCTTATACACACAAGTGTAAAGGAATGAATACGAGTATGTACATATAAATATATGGATGAGCGACGGCCGAACGGCATAGGCAAGATGCAGTAGATGGTATAGAGTACAGTATATACAGTGAGGGAAAAAAGTATTTGATTCCCTGCTGATTTTGTACCTTTGCCCACTGACAAGGAAATTATCAGTCTATAATTTTAATGGTAGGTTTATTTGAACAGTGAAAGACAGAATAACAACAAAAAAATCCAGAAAAACGCATGTGAAAAATGTTATAAATTGATTTGCATTTTAATGAGGGAAATAAGTATTTGACCCCCTCTCAATCAGAAAGATTTCTGTCTCCCAGGTGTCTTTTATACAGGTAACAAGCTGAGATTAGGAGCACACTCTTAAAGGGAGTGCTCCTAATCTCAGCTTGTTACCTGTATAAAAGACACCTGTCCACAGAAGCAATCAATCAATCAGATTCCAAACTCTCCATCGTGGCCAAGACCAAAGAGCTCTCCAAGGATGTCAGGGACAAGATTGTAGACCTACACAAGGCTGGAATGGGCTACAAGACCATCGCCAAGCAGCTTGGTGAGAAGATGACAACAGTTGGTGCGATTATTCGCAAATGGAAGAAACACAAAAGAACTGTCAATCTCTCTCGGCCTGGGGCTCCATGCAAGATCTCACCTCGTGGAGTTGCAATGATCATGAGAACGATGAGGAATCAGCCCAGAACTACACGGGAGGATCTTGTCAATGATCTCAAGGCAGCTGGAACCATAGTCACCAAGAAAACAATTGGCAACACACTACGCCGTGAAGGACTGAAATCCTGCAGCGCCCGCAAGGTCCCCCTGCTCAAGAAAGCACATATACATTAGGAATTAAGATCTCTATGGCGACTGCTTTGTAGAAGGTCTGGAACGCGCCTCTTTTTGGGGGAGCAACCAGCAGTTGCTGTGACTACAAGTAACTAAGGAGATTTGTTTACATTGGCAATTGGACCTGCTTAGCAGCTGTCCCTACGTACACTTGCTAATGCTTTGCCTTCTTTATTTCATAGAAATAAAAGTATTTACTTTTCAGCGATACAGACTTTATATATGCAATGGACTCCTAGATGTTATACTACTCTCTGGACCTCGTTTCTGGCAACGGTTTAGCAGTGAGCAAAAAGCTGCCCTGCAGACTTCCCTGGTAAACCTGAAGACCTATCTACAAATTCTGGGCATACAGGGTGACTATTTCATTGCACAAGGGGTTTCAGATGATGAGACGAGTCATAAAAAAAGAGCTATTTCAGGTAGGGGGTGCAAAGGAAATAGTTTAGAACCTCTTTCACCACAATATTTATAGCAAGTCACTTTTGTGGCTTTGGGGTTGTGATCCCTTCTCCTATTCAGATGTTCTCTCTTGCTCTCTCTCTCTCTCTCTCTCTCTCTCTCTCTCTACTCTCTCTACTCTCTCTACTCTCTCTGTGTGTGCCCTGTTGTACACGTGTTTGTATCCTCTCCCCACTCCAGTTTCAGCTGTGTGGACTGGCACCTGCTTCCCCCTGCCACGCTGAGGCAATGCTAGCAGAGGTTTCTTCTGCAGGAAAGGGTCGCTACATGGGAGACCCCTCACATAAGTATGAACACACAGAGACAAAGGGAGGGGGGCGAGGCTATGGAGGAGGACGTCATGGTGAGGAGAAGTGTGACAAAGTATGTTGTTTAAATGTTGAACTAGGCTAATGGTGTTTTGCTTCTTACTAAGTGATGAATGTGGAGTGAAGTGATGCAGATGACCGTCGTGACTGTGTGGTATTATTGCAGAGTGATGAGTAATGGATGTTGTTATGGATGTTTGGTAATGGTTGTTGTTTGGTTTGGGTTGCAGATCAAGGTGAATGAGGAGAAGGGGCTGCCCACCACTGTCCACACCATTGTTAAGGAGGTGTCTGTGGTCCCGCGCAGCGCCTCCATTAAGAGTCCCCACGGTCTGGTGCAGACAAACGGCAGCTTTGAGGGTAAAGCTACTGTTCAAAGTAATTAATGAAATGGATGGCTCCACATAGAGAGTGTGGTGGTTACCAGTTGAGAATGTGCTCTGTCTGTTGGGAGATGGGACACAGCTGTGTGTGTTTTTGCCTGGAGATGATGACTCAGCTGTGTCGTTTTTAGCTCAGAGTGTGTTGGAACCAGAATGCAGACCATCATATATTATACACTGCACATTGTGCATCTGTAGTGTACACATATGTTGTACTGTGTTTTCACTCTCATACATGGACAGAATCATATCATGCGGGAATGAGTGAGTTTGTGTGCGTTCTGTCTATCCTGCAGGTCTGTCCTCCTCGGAGACGGGTAAACTCAAGGGCTTCCTGCACTTCACTGAGCCGCAAAACCTGAAGAAGAAATCCATCCTGGAGATGGCTGACCTCGACCCCTCCATCAACTTCGTGGACCCTCTGAGTTGGGACATCCCCAAAGGTAACAGAGTGCCAAATCTCTCACTACACCACTTCTTTACCAGGGCCATTCTAACAGGTACAGTCAGTCTAACTTTCCCCCCATGGGAGGGGTTTCCTTCCCACAAATTGTCTGTCTTTAGAAATAGATCCAGTTCCTTGAGTTCCTTGAAAAGCCCTTCAAAGAGTCTTTGTGGAAGACAAAATGTAATATGAACACGAGGTTACTTATGTTGGACATGCTCTGGTGGCCATGACTATTATACTAAACTAGCCTTGTTATTGGCGCTGACAATGTGATTTGGGTTGGCAGTTGAGAGCCCAGTCTTTCTGTGAGGAAACTATCCAGGCATCCTCTTCTGGATCTCGACTCGTTTTATTGTTCTGCTCTGTAAAGCTGGCTGTTTTGGCTATCTGCTGACAGCAGTTCCAGCCGTGGACATGAGCAAGGCTGAATGGATAAACTCATGAGTCTGCAAAATGGTCAATGGATGCCTTGATCTGCTGATCGTGGATCTTCACCAGATGGAATATAGATTCTAGAACATGGTTAAGTAATTCCCTGGGTAGCATTCAAACTGGTCTTCAGTGCTCAATCTGGGATGGAATTGAAAGAAAGCTGACAGCCTTTCCCTTTAGATAGTTATATTGCAAAATTTCAGGCCAAGCCTTGGGCCCACCACCCACTATTAGTCTAGCCTTGAGTTTTAGAATGATACATTTCAGACAATATTATTTACAGTCACCATATTTTTCACAAGGGAAGCCAACAGGATTCAACCAGAAGCCAAAACAGAGGGCCAGGGATAAATGTAATACAGTACTATATCTGGATGTAGTTAGTCTAAACATGTATGAAAATGTGTTCGTGGCGTGCTCAAAAGAATGATTGCTATGGACAAGTGATAGATAATACTGTGTGTGTCCTGACCCTGTGTCTAAAACATCTCACAGCTGTTCATTTAACAGGGATGAGTATCTCTGTGGTGTGTGAATGTGTGTGTGTGTGTGCATGTGTGCAGTGGTGATTTTAGCATGTAAGTCTGCCAGCAAAGCCACTACACAACACTAAACAATACATTCATTGGACTATAACAGTGACAAACGGTGCCCACAAACTTAGGGCCTATAGAAAGCTGTCCCAACAGCGGTACCAACACCTTACCACTGTTACACCTGGCTATCAGCGGAGCCATGTCTCATTTACAGACTTAAAAAAAAAAAAAAGGTAGAATCATAACATTAGTGATCTTCAAGTCGTAGCTCTAGAAAAAGGCTAGAATTTCGAGTTAGATGACCGTTCAAAACGTATTTTCCCAGTCGGAGCTCGTTTTTGTCCGAATTCCCAGTTTTCTTGAACTCACTGAAGTCTGAGATTTCCCAGTTCTGAGTTTCCAGGTGTTTTGAAAGCGGCAGAAGTCATGCTGGATTGACAGCATGGCCAATGTTGAATGTTAATCCTTTTAAACATGGAAAAGAGACCCTTAAACCCAGACTTGGACCACACATCTACTCCACTGAGTAGCAGACTAGTGATTGCTTTGCAATGCTTGCAGTTAGACACTGATTCCTACCAAACCACTGTTGTGTAATGTTTATGTTCAATGGCCGATGAGCACTGATTCGTTTTATCTATAATTTCTCTTCATAATTTCTCTTCATATGACAAGGATTGAAAAGGATTTGCCAGTAGATTGTCAACTTGATTCATGATGATGACTGCTAGCTTGCTAGCTAAGATTTTGAAAGTATTATGTTGACATGATCAGTCCAATCAAAGCTACAGTAGATATAACATGATTTTAAGTCATTTTATCTATGGCCAATGACCTTGAGCCTTCTTGGATGGGCACTTCTAATGTAACTCTATGGCAGCACCCAAGGGGCTTGAATTTCTTTGCTCTCATCGATTTTGCAGTGACAGTGTCCCCATGAGTGACAGAACACTGAGCCAATCACGGCGCAACTAGAGAACATTACCAACCACTACGCTCCCAATTTTCCGCTGGCTGCCCCACCACCACAGAAAGCACTGAGCTAGGCTGAAACACCTGCATTTTGGAGGTGCCAAACTCAAGAAAGCAAAAAAGAGACCATATTTGTATGCAGCTTTATTAACTTTTTTTTTTAACATTGTTTGCAAACTGACATGTGACAAATATTAATGCAAAAATAACATGCAAAACAGGCAACAACAACAAAAAATATATACACTGCTCAAAAAAATTAAGGGAACACTAAAATAACACATCATAGATCTGAATGAATGAAATAATCTTATTAAATACTTTTTTCTTTACATAGTTGAATGTGCTGACAACAAAATCACACAAAAATTATCAATGGAAATCAAATGTATCAACCCATGGAGGTCTGGATTTGGAGTCACACTCAAAATTAAAGTGGAAAACCACACTACAGCCTGATCCAACTTTGATGTAATGTCCTTAAAACAAGTCAAAATGAGGCTCAGTAGTGTGTGTGGCCTCCACGTGCCTGAATGACCTCCCTACAACGCCTGGGCATGCTCCTGATGAGGTGGCGGATGGTCTCCTGAGGGATCTCCTCCCAGACCTGGACTAAAGCATCAGCCAACTCCTGGACAGTCTGTGGTGCAGCGTGGCGTTGGTGGATGGAGCGAGACATGATGTCCCAGATGTGCTCAATTGGATTCAGGTCTGGGGAACGGGCGGGCCAGTCCTTAGCATCAATGCCTTCCTCTTGCAGGAACTGCTGACACACTCCAGCCACATGAGGTCTAGCATTGTCTTGCATTAGGAGGAACCCAGGGCCAACCGCACCAGCATATGGTCTCACAAGGGGTCTGAGGATCTCATCTCGGTACCTAATGGCAGTCAGGCTACCTCTGGCGAGCACATGGAGGCCCCCCAAAGAAATGCCACCCCACACCATGACTGACCCACCGCCAAACCGGTCATGCTGGAGGATGTTGCAGGCAGCAGAACGTTCTCCATGGCGTCTCCAAACTCTGTCACGTGCTCAGTGTGAACCTGCTTTCATCTGTGAAGAGCACAGGGCGCCAGTGGCGAATTTGCCAATCTTGGTGTTCTCTGGCAAATGCCAAACGTCCTGCACGGTGTTGGGCTGTAAGCACAACCCCCACCTGTGGACGTTGGGCCCTCATACCACCCTCATGGAGTCTGTTTCTGACCGTTTGAGCAGACACATGCACAGTTGTGGCCTGCTGGAGGTCATTTTGCAGGGCTCTGGCAGTGCTCCTCCTTGCACAAAGGCGGAGGTAGTGGTCCTGCTGCTGGGTTGTTGCCCTCCTACGGCCTCCTCCACGTCTCCTGATGTACTGGCCTGTCTCCTGGTAGCGCCTCCATGCTCTGGACACTACGCTGACAGACACAGCAAACCTTCTTGCCACAGCTCGCATTGATGTGCCATCCTGGATGAGCTGCACTACCTGAGCCACTTGTGTGGGTTGTAGACTCCGTCTCATGCTACCACTAGAGTGAAAGCACCGCCAGCATTCAAAAGTGACCAAAACATCAGCCAGGAAGCATAGGAACTGAGAAGTGGTCTGTGGTCACCACCTTCAGAACCACTCCTTTATTGGGGGTGTCTTGCTAATTGCCTATAATTTCCACCTGTTGTCTATTCCATTTGCACAACAGCACGTGAAATGTATTGTCAATCAGTGTTGCTTCCTAAGTGGACAGTTTGATTTCACAGAAGTGTGATTGACTTGGGGTTACATTGTGTTGTTTAAGTGTTCCCTTTATTTTTTTGAGCAGTGTATATTATCTGCCCCACCTGCCCTGAATGACAGGCCGCCACTGCATATGTGTATAGCTTTCCCATATCTGCTTACTGTTCATTACACCCCACTGAGAATTTTTTTTTTAATCAACGTTGTTACCACATCATTTCAACCCCAAAAAATCTATGTGACGACATTGAATCAATGTGGAAACCTGATTGGATTTGCAAAAAGTAATCAACATAAAGGCATTTCGTAAGTTTTCAACTAACTTTTAACCTAATTCCAATGACATGGTCATTTTTTGGGGGGTTGGGATTTCACGTTGAATTCATGTTAATTGACAACTCAACCAAATGTAAATCAAAACTAGACATTTAACTGACATCTGTGCCATGTGACAGCATCATCCTCACTGAGAACTCGTTATTGGCCAGACCTCCAGCTTTGCTGTACGGGAGAGAGAGACCCAGACTAATGACAGTCTCTAGGGACAACGTGGTAGATCTCCACCCAATGACAGGTGCTTTCCTCTGGGATCCCTGAGTAAAGCTCTCCCTCTCACCAAAAATATCCTCTAGACTTGCCTGGAAGAATGTGGCAAGTTGCTGTAATCGACTCCTCATTTATGCTAATACACCTGCCATGCTTGTCCTCCTACTAGGTTCCTCCCTATGCCTCGAGTACGGGACATCCACACGCTGAGTTTGAAACCACCTGTGTGAGTTTCAGTGGAAAGTAGACACCATCACTGACCGGTTTCTCTGAAAAAAAGTTGTAATCAATAAGAATTTTTGGCCCTTGACTCAAACTGAACTCTGATAAAATCACATCAACCTGGCTGGAGAGTTTCTTTTGGTCATGGAACTGCAATACGTGATAAGTATATTATCAACAGAACAACAGACCCAATTTACTGGAATAGCTGTTCATAGATAGCTCTGGCACAGAGCAGGTTCATGCTTTACATTACAACATCTGTAGAGTACGACCATACCTCACACAGGAAGCGGCACAGGTCCTAATCCAGTCACTTGTGATCTCCCGTCTGGACTACTGCAGCTCGCTGTTGGCTGGGCTCCCCGCTTGTGCCATCAAACTCCTGCAATTTATCCAAAACGCTGCAGCCCGCATGGTGTTCAACCTTCCCAAGTTCTCCCATGTCACCCCGCTCCTCCGCACACTCCACTGGCGTCCAGTCGATGCTCACATCCACTACAAGACCATGGTACTTGCCTATGGAGCAGCAAGAGGAACCGCCCCTCCCTACCATCAGGCTATGCTTAAACCCTACACCCCAACCTGAGTACTCCGTTCTGCCACCCCTGGTCTTTTGGCCCTCCACCCTTACAGTAGGGCAGCTCCTGCTCAGCCCAGTCCAAGCTCTTCTTTGTCCTGGCACCCCAATGGTGGAATCAGCTTCCACCTGAAGCTAGGACAGCAGAGTCCCTGCCGATGTTCAAAGAGTATCTTAAATAATCCCACAGCACCACTACCAATTGAAGGGAACAAACACTAAATTGGTAGTTAAGTATACTGTATGTGTTTATTACATACGGTCGCTACCGATAGTGGCTAATAATATTGAACATATACCCTACAAATTGAAGGAGACAATAACAGTCAATGCATATAATTTAAAAAATCTAGAGAGCTCAAAGGTTACATTTGGTGTCAGTCTGCCTTGTCATCCCATTTGGTTTGCATCTCCAAAGTGGATCCTTGCAAGTAGGCCATACAATTACAATTTGGTATAATGACACAGCATTTCATACTTCACTGTGGTAAAGGGGCATAAATACCTGTCATGTTGATATGCCTTTCAGATTCATGCCATATAACTGGTTTCCCGTTCTTCTCCAGCGATCATAAGGTAAAATAGATCTAAAACAAAAAGTATTCATACCCCTTGACTTATTCCACATTTTGTTATGTTAGAGCCTGAATTCAAAATAGATTAAATCTGTTTTTTTCTCACACCCATCTACACACAATACCCCATAATGACAAAATAAAACATGTTTTTAGACATGTTTGCACATTTATTGAGAATGAAATACAGAAATAATATAATGAACATAAGTATTTACACCCCTGAGTCAATACATGTTCGAATCACCTTTGTCATATTACAGCTGTGAAACTTTCTGGTTAAGTCTCTAAGAGCTTTGCACACCTGGATTGTACAATATTTGCACATTATTCTTTTTTTATTCTTCAAGCCCTGTCTTAGCTCTATTCTGTTTCTTTTTACCCTACAAAACTCAGTGATCTGTTGTGTTGGATTTGCCTCAAACATAACGCTTTGGGCTCCATTTCTGGCTAGCATTAAGGCGGTGCTAGTGTCAAACGCACGTTAGTTTGCAATTTCATCATGCAAAAACTGAAGCACCGGCATTTCAAGCCCTAATGCCAGGTTTGGCAATTTACCTGTCTTATATCAGCTTACTTGCGCTCAGATGGGAGGGGTGGAAATATTTGTGGTGTGTCCTTAAAAACATGATCCAAGGTGCTAATTTCAGGCAGCGCTGATCAGGATAATTAAGACCAACCAAAAGCTGGTTTTATCGGTAACGCAGTTGGTTATGGCATGAATTTGTGGAAACAGCCTATCCAAGAGAAGCCTAATGTGCTTTTGGTGCCTGTGTACTTCGTATCTAGGTTAAAAACCAAGCATAGCATCCCCTCCTCTCAATGAAGGCGTTTTCTTGTCTTGACCAATGCAATCGCATAGTCAAGACAGTCAACAAAGGGTTTGGCTCCTCCACTTGGAAATTAATCTTAATCACCAAAGCTTTATTAAAATATAAAGTTTGAGCAGAGTAAAACAGTGAGCTGACATTCCCTTTTTATCTATGCATTGTAGGCAGGCCCACATTATTTTAGCCATGCAGGTCCCGTTTTGGATGTGCGTAAAACCCCCTCCATGATGTAGGCTACGTGTCCATGACCATCATTAAACGAGAGATGAGAACCTTGGTGAAAACCGTGAACCTCGTATTTAGAAGTTATCTGTAACCTGTAATAATTGCTTGTTTTCCGTTTCATTTGTTCAAAACCCAAGCCCTCCCACAATGAAGGCTGGTTCAAAAGCAGTGTGGCTTTTTTTTTAATCCTGTGAATTTTACAATATTACATTTTACATGTATTTATTGTTATTTGAAAGAAAAACCAGATTGCTTGTTTTTCGTTAAATTGTATTTACAACCAATCTTATTAGAATGATTGAACTTCCTGGTTTTATAGTTACTACATTTGTGGCGCGCATGCACTGCAACTTCTGGAGATGTGTGAACGCAATCTGATCTGTAAAATGGTTCTGATTATGTTCGTAAAACAGAGGCCTATTTGGGAGCAGTATAACGGTGAGTGTTAAGAATTTAATTCAAATTATTCAATCTCTTTTTAGGCTTTATTAATAATGAATCCATGCTCAGCCGTAATCCAATTTACAGTAGGAATTGCCCCTATATCAGTGTGAATGCTATTGAGGCCCTGCAATTACTTAGAACAATGTGGACAACTTGAAGCACTCACATATTTTGCCATGGAACACGTTCTGATTGACAAGTGAGGGGCCAAGCCTCGACCCACCCACAAAACCCAGCCCCTGTGTGCCAACACCAGCAAGTGCGCCGATAATTGTGAGTGAAAATACCTCAAATATTTCTGACACACCCCTGAACCTACAGTATAGCGCACCTGCCTGTGCTTCTTAGACTTACCATTGCATTAGGTTTGTTAAAATAGGATCCTTCGTATTCAGGACATAAAGTTAATTTCTTTGCCACATTTTTTGCAGTTTTACTTTAGTGCCTTATTGCAAGCAGAATGCATGTTTTGGAATATTTTCATTATGTACAGGCTTCCTTATTTTACTCTGCAATTTAGGTTAGTATTGTGGAGTAACTACAATGTTGTTGATCCATCCTCTGTTTTGTCCTATCACAGCCATTAAACTCTGTACGTCTTTTAAAGTCACCATTGGCTTCGTGGTGAAATCCCTGAGCGGTTTTCTTCCAATAGCACTTATTTGCGAGGCATTGGAAAACCTCCCTAGTCTTGTGATTGAGTCTGTTTGAAATTCACAGCTTTTAATTTTTTTTTTTAATTGAACCTTTATTGAACTAGACAAGTCAGTTAAGAACACCTTATTTACAATGACTGCTTACCCCGGGCGACACTGGGCCAATTGTGCGCCGCCCTATGGGACTCCCAATCACGGATGGATGTGATACAGCACTGCTCAACTGAGAGACGTTACAGATAATTGTATGTGTGGGGTACAGAGATAAGGTAGTCTATAAAAAAGAATGTTAAAAGACTTATTGCACACAGAGTGAGTTCATGCAACGCTTATGTGACTTATTTAGGCTTGCCATAACAAAGGGTTGAATACTTATTGACTCAAGACATTTAAACTTTTCATTTTGTATTAATATCAAAACATTTTTAACTCCACTTTGACATTATGGGGTATTGTGTGTAGGCCAGTAACACAATATAAATGTAAAATTCAGGCTGTAACCCAACAAAATGTGGAAAAAGAAGTGTGAATACTTTCTGAAGGCACTGTATTTACAATAGTTTTATCCAAACGGATTGCTCATTTACCTAGCTCTTATCAATTTATAAATTACAGTGCATGGAGAAGGCTGTTATTTCTATCCGAAAATAGAAAGTAGAGGTTTTTCCACTTGGAACACAGGTTCACTCGACCTTATTCATGATTTCCTCGCGTGTAAAGAAGATAGAATTAAGTTAAGGTCAGAATAGGAATATCTGTAGACACACCTCTGCCACACCTCCATTTCTGTGATCTCCACCCCAAACAAATAGCAGCTGGCACCTTTTTCCTCATGCTTAAGTACAAGGTCAGAATACGCAGTGAGAAAAGTTCCATTTACACCTGCATATCCTGGGTCTGAATTCCCCTCATTGGGAATAGCGGAATCAGTAATGGGAGTAATGTGAGACTTGTACATGGTCTAGATTTATGAAGGGTCATTTGAGGAGCAGCAGATGGGGGTTATAAAGACTTTCAAAACATCAGTGTGTGTGTGTGTGTGTGTGTGTGTGAGTGTGTAGGGTTGTGTAGCTAGCAGTCTGATCGCAGCAGTACTGTGTGTGATCAGCAGCAGGCTGTGGCTAGGCCTGACCACCTTTAAAAGAACCCATGACACCCCAGCACGGATACATCTACATGGGCAACGGTCTCAAAGAACCTGGACCTGCCCTTCATGCTTTAAAAGAGCCAGTGAAATACTGAAAAAAGAAAAAAAAAAAAAAATCACCATCAACTGCTCATCTGAGAAAAGCAGTGTTTCATCCCCACCCATGCTGAAAGCAGCCAAAACTGAGTTCTATTTATGCAAGTGATGTTTCTTTCCTGTTATTTAACATAAATAAACAGAAACACAAATCATTCCGTTTGATTTACTTCCACATGCACTTGGCTACTTCTGCTAATAGGCCCAGTAAATGCTTACTCATGCAATCACACACCGTATACAGCTAGTGAAGGGAGAGTAAGCAGATCCATTTTATTTGCACATCTGTCTTGAAGTACACAATGTCAACATACCACCTACATCGAAACAGTTGTTCCACTGGCCCAATTGCTCCTCCGATAAATGTGGAGTTTTTCCAGAGTTAATTTTCAGGCCGAATGACAGAATGGGTGTTGTTTCTGGGTATTGCTCCGAATGGCTTGTTCCAATGGGTAACGGCCACTAAATAGGTTGGACAAATACAGATGCTCCCTCAGCTGTTCAAAAGGCTTGTTTTCAAAGTCAATGGACGAGTCCCAAATGAGGCAGGAGTTCCATGGGGATAGACATCCAATAGAATTGCTGCCCCCCATCTATGTCCCGCCCACACCCGACTCCTACTGCTGTGTGTTGACATGCCCCCATGTCGTCAATGTTTCAGGTAGAGGATTTTCTTGCCGTATCGTACGTTGTTTCTGAGAGCTGGGTGGCCGACAGAGATGCGACTTTTACACCACTTCAGCCCTGCCCTATAGATGGGCTTCACCGAATCAATGGACCAGCGAGTCAGGTATCTGTGTGATGAAACGAGTTGGCCAGAGACAACAGAAGGTTAGGGAAAAATGACGCACAAGTGTTAATGTTAAAGGTCATGTGATGAGAGGTCTAACAAGAAACAATACAGGTGTGAGAAGGTACATTCTGAGACAGTGCAGGAGTCAAACACACACGCACTAGTTACCTGTTGAGCTGGGGCTTGGGCTTCTTTGGTACGTGTCCCTCTGGGAGAGGTGGTTTGTGATTGGGGAGAAGACCTGGAATAGAGTACATTTACCATCTTGAAGAAAATACACGTCACAATAGTTGAGTATCCAGAGCTGACACACAGAGTACCGTACCTGCTCTGTGCGCCATTTGCACACAGATGGCAATCTTACGGTGCTCTTGGGCACAGAGACCAGTGACTCTACGAGGCAGCATTCCTCCATCAGACCTGATGAACTGACTGAGCAACAGGACATCCTGACAAAGACAAAACACAGGGAATAACTGTACATCTGAGCTCACAGAACAGGCACACATACTGATAGACAGATACACAGGCACACATACTGATATAAAATGCATGAGACACATAGATGTGTGGGTGGACCAGCACTGATCATGGTCACGTGTTATTTCTGCTGAGCAGTCGAGAGGCAGTAGCTAAGTATTCAGTCAGGTGTCAGTGAAAACACTTACCGTGTAGTTGTATTTGTTCTGCAGGTTCCATTGGTAGATGGGGCACTGGGCTGTGGGGTTGGGTGGCTGTGGTCCAGCTGGAGTATCCTGTGTTAACCCCTCAATCTGAGAAAGAATGTCAGTCAATAACTAAATAAGAACCGCACAAATACTTCCAATCTACTGTAGACATTTACTAGCTAGATAAGTGTTGATAACTAACATGGTATAGAGATTGTCTTAAATATCTTGAAATGTGTGGATACCATATTGACTAGTACTATAAAGTTAAATGCAATAAATCGACACAGCTAGAGATAAACGCAGCACATCACCACAGAAACCACAAAATGAGTAGTGTGCAATGAAGAACCAACATGTTTGCAAGCTTGTCACTTACTGTTGTTGTTTTGCCTTCTTTCTTTTCCACGACTGTAATCAGACAATAGGCAGTCACAGTTAGTACAATTCCAGGCCGCCATTTCATAGGTGTTGTGCCGAAGATCTCCCCCCCACCCTTCGCGTGAACGCCACACATCAATTCTTCATTGCAAATTCTTCACTCCGTTGTCAGTTTAGCCTACATTTCACTGATCTTAGTAGCAGAAATATTTCTTTTTATTTGTGTCCTTCAAGGCAGCTGTCAATGACCACGTTAGGCTGAGTTTAATTTTATTATGGCTGTTTGATTGCGGGGGAGGCACTAGTAATGTCAATTTCTTTCAAGTGTATTAGTCTAAATAAATATCTTTGCCAAAATTCGTCATCTTTCCCATGTCTTATTCGACTAGTAGTTGTTCTGAGTGTTTATTGCTTGGGTCGGCACAACACAAGCAAGCTAGTTTAGCTTGTGCTTCAAAAAAAAGAAATGAAACATGGTCGTTCAAATGACCGAATTCTTATAATCAACTACCACAACTGTCTTTAACGCCTAAAATAATCCTGAATGAATGCGCTGCTGCTAGCCGCGCGAGCAGTCATATGGCTACAACAGGATTCACGGAGAATCTCACCTTGTCGAATTCCTCTACTTTGAATAATTCCAAAAACCGAGAGTTGAGGGCAATTGGTTATACTCTGAAAGACACTCATATTGCTGCTGCTGGCCACACATTTAACACCAGATAGAGAGGTCCAAATGGACCCCAGCACACAGCGCGCTGCCATCTTGGAATTGTGACCTTCACTTCTTCCGGCTTCTTCTTCTCTGAGGTTTATTGGCAGCCTACACCCAAAAGGTTATATTGCTGCTAAGTACTGTGCGGGATGAAAACAAAAAGTCCCCAACTTTATAACTGAACAAAAATATAAACGCAACATGTAAAGTGTTGGTCCCATGGAGTTCGGTCACCAGATGTACAGTGTTTCCTCCGAAACACTGGTGCGGCTGGCTTCCGGGTTAAGCGGGCAGTGTGTCAAGAAGCAGGTCGGCTTGGCGGGGTCGTGTTTCGGAAGACGCACGGCTCTCGACCTTCGCTTCTCCCAAGTCCGTACGGGAGTTGCAGCGATGGGACTAGACTGTAACTACCAGTGGAGGTTCTAGACCCTTTCAACTGGGGGGGGCCAAGCTGGGGCCAGTTGTACTGTTAGAGGGGTCAGTTACATTAGACGTTATTGTTGTCATATTGTTTTCTTCACTTCATTGCAGGCAGTAGTAGGCAAAAGACCATGTCCCTCTAGTAAATGTGTGGGTTTAATTAGTGTTCCACGTTGCCACTGTCTAATAATGGATGTAAAAAAAGAACGATAGCAAAAATTAGTTATGCAAAAATTATTTCATACTCCACATTTAGGGGGGCCACAAGGGGGTCCAAAATTGTTGTCACAGGGCACTGGCCACCCTGCCCCCAGAACCGCCAGTGGTAACTACCAATTGGATATCACAACATTTGGGAAAAAAGGGGTAAAAATTATAAACGTCTACAATCCAGGGTTACTCCAAGCAGTTTAGTCACCTCAACTTGCTCAATTTCCACATTATTCATTACAAGATTTAGTTTAGGGTTTAGTGAATGATTTGTCCCAAATATCTAAGAATGGCGCCGGATGGGATGGCTGCCATCTTATGGGCTCCTAACCAATTGTGCTATTTTGTGTGTTTTTTCACATTGTTTGTAACTTAATTTGTACATACTCTTGATGCTACCGTCTCTTATGACTGAAAACAGCATCCGGGTATCAGAACAGTGATTACTCACCTCGAACTGGACAAAGATTTTTTATTTAATCAGTCTGACGCAAAGGATATAATGTTGCTCCCAGACAAAGCCTAAATCCACGTTATTCGCTTGAAGAAAATGAGGAAATAGGGGGCGGCGAACAGGGTGCCTTGTGAGAATTCGTCGGCAAGTGGGTAACCCTCCTCTACCATCCGTTCTATTGGTCAAGTGCAATCACTAGAGAATAAATTGGATGAGCTCAGTTCGAGACTATCCTACCAACGGGACATTATAAACTGTAATATCTTATGTTTCACCGAATCATGGCTGAACAACGACACAGATAACATACAGTTGGCTGGGTTTTCCGTGCATCGGCAGGACAGAACACTTATGTCCGGTAAGACGAGGGGTGGTGGTGTGTGTCTATTTGTCAATAACAGCTGGTGTGCGATGTCTAATATTAATGTAGTCTCGAGGTATTACTCACCTCTCCTGATAAGCTGTAGACCACACTATCTACCAAGAGAGTTTATCCATATTTTTCGTAGCCGTCTATTTACCACCACAAACTGACACTGGCACAAGAAAATGCTCATCCAGAAGCGGCGCTACTAGTGCAGGCAAACTTCATCAATTTTACCTAACGGACGCTTATAAGAAATCCCACTATTCCTTCAGAGGATCCATCAAAGGCAAAGCCTCAATATAGGACTAAGATTGAATCCTACTACACCAGCTCTGACGTTCGTCGGATGTGGCAGGGCTTTCAAACTATTACGGACTACAAAGGAAATCCCAGCCGCGAGCTGCCCAGTGACGCGAGCCTACCAGACGGGCTAAATGCCTTTTCTGCTCGCTTTGAGACAAGCAACATTGAAGCATGCATGTGAGCACCAGCTGTTCAGGATGACTGTGTGATCATGCTTTCTGTAGCCGATGTGAGCAAGACCTTTAAACAGGTCAACATTCACACGGCCGCGTGGCCAGACGGATTACCAGGACGTGTACTCAGAGCATGCATGGACCAACTGGCAAGTGTCTTCACTGACACTTTCAACCTCTCCCCTGACCGAGTCTGTCATACCTACATGTTTCAAGTAGACCACCATAGTCCCTGTGCCCAAGGAAACGAAGGTAACCTGCCTAAATGACTACCGCCCTGTAGCACTCACGTCGGTAGAAATGAAGTGCTTTGAAAGGCTGGTCATGGCTCACATCAACACCATCATCCCAGAAACACTAGACCCACTCCAATTCGCATACCGCCCCAACAGATCCACAGATCACGCAATCTCAATCACACTCCACACTGCCATTTCCCACCTGGACAAAAGGAACACCTATGTGAGAATGCTAATTATTGACTACAGCTCAGTGTTCAACACCATAGGGCCAGGCCCACAAAGCTCGTAACTAAGCTAAGGACCCTGAGACTAAACACCTTCCTCTGCAACTGGATCTTGGACTTCCTGATGGGCCGCCCCTCCAGGCGGTAAGGGTAGGTAACAACACATCTGCCATGCTGATCCTCAACATGGGGGCCCCTCAGGGGTGCGTGCTTAGTCCCCTCCTGTACTCCCTGTTCACCCACGACTGCGTGGCCAAGCACGACTCCAACACCATCATTACGTTTGCTGACAACACAATGGTGGTAGGCCTGATCACCGACAATGATGAGACAGCCTGTAGGGAGAAGGTCAGAGACCTGGCAGTGTGGTGCCAGGACAACAACCTATCTCTCAACGTGAGCAAGACATAGGAGATGATCGTGGACTACAGGAAAAGGAGGGCCGAACACGCCCCCATTCACATCGATGGGGCTGTAGTGGAGCAGGTCGAGAGTTTCAAGTTCCTTGGTTTCCACATCAGCAACAAACTATCATGGTCCAAACACACCAAGAAAGTCGTGAAGAGGACACAATAACGTCTTTCCTCCTCAGGAGACTGAAAAGATTTGGCAAGGGTCCCAAGATCCTCAAAAAGTTATACAGCCAAGAGCATCCTGACCGTTTGCATCACTGCCTGGTATGACAACTGCTCGGCATCCAACCGTAAGGCACTACAGAGGGTAATGCGTACAGTCCAGTATATCACTGGGGCCAAGCTATATACCAGGCAGTGTCAGAGGAAGGTCCAAAAAATTCTCAAATACTCCAGTCACCCAAATCATAGACCGTTGTATCTGCTACCACACGGCAAGCGGTACCAGAGTATTAAGTCTAGGTCCAAAAGGCACCTTAACAGCTTCTACCCCCCACCCCATAAAACTGCTGTTTTTACACTGCTGCTACTTGCTGTTTATTATCTATGCATAGTAACTTTACCCCTACCTACATGTACAAATTACCTTGACTAACCTGTACTCGCATACATTGACTTGGTACCGGTACCCCCTGTATATACAGTGGGGGAAAAAAGTATTTAGTCAGCCACCAATTGTGCAAGTTCTCTCACTTAAAAAGATGAGAGAGGCCTGTAATTTTCATCATAGGTACACTTCAACTATGACAGACAAAATGAGGAAAAAGAATCCAGAAAATCACATTGTAGGATTTTTTATGAATTTATTTGCAAATTATGGTGGAAAATAAGTATTTGGTCACATACAAACAAGCAAGATTTCTGGCTCTCACAGACCTGTAACTTCTTCTTTAAGAGGCTCCTCTGTCCTCCACTCATTACCTGTATTAATGGCACCTGTTTGAACTTGTTATCAGTATAAAAGACACCTGTCCACAACCTCAAACAGTCACACTCCAAACTCCACTATGGCCAAGACCAAAGAGCTGTCAAAGGACACCAGAAACCAAATTGTAGACCTGCACCAGGTTGGGAAGACTGAATCTGCAATAGGTAAGCAGCTTGGTTTGAAGAAATCAACTGTGGGAGCAATTATTAGGAAATGGAAGACATACAAGACCACTGATAATCTTCCTCGATCTGGGGCTCCACGCAAGATCTCACCCGTGGGGTCAAAATGATCACAAGAACGGTGAGCAAAAATCCCAGAACCACACGGGGACCTAGTGAATGACCTGCAGAGAGCTGGGACCAAAGTAACAAAGCCTACCATCAGTAACACACTACGCCGCCAGGGACTCAAATCCTGCAGTGCCAGACGTGTCCCCCTGCTTAAGCCAGTACATGTTCAGGCCCGTCTAAAGTTTGCTAGAGAGCATTTGGATGATCCAGATGAGGATTGGGAGAATGTCAGATGAAACCAAAATCTAACTTTTTGGTAAAAACTCAACTCGTCGTGTTTGGAGGACAAAGAATGCTGAGTTGCATCCAAAGAACACCATACCTACTGTGAAGCATGGGGGTGGAAACATCATGCTTTGGGGCTGTTTTTTTCTGCAAAGGGACCAGGACGACTGATCCGTGTAAAGGAAAGAATGAATGGGGCCATGTATCGTGAGATTTTGAGTGAAAACCTCCTTCCATCAGCAAGGGCATTGAAGATGAAACGTGGCTGGGTCTTTCAGCATGACAATGATCCCAAACACACCGCCCGGGCAACGAAGGAGTGGCTTCAGAAGAAGCATTTCAAGGTCCTGGAGTGGCCTAGCCAGTCTCCAGATCTCAACCCCATAGAAAATCTTTGGAGGGAGTTGAAAGTCCATGTTGCCCAGCGACAGCCCCAAAACATCACTGCTCTAGAGGAGATCTGCATGGAGGAATGGGCCAAAATACCAGCAACAGTGTGTGAAAACCTTGTGAAGACTTACAGAAAACATTTGACCTCTGTCATTGCCAACAAAGGGTATATAACAAAGTATTGAGATAAACTTTTGTTATTGACCAAATACTTATTTTCCACCATAATTTGCAAATAAATTCATAAAAAATCCTACAATGTGATTTTCTGGATTTTTTTTCCTCATTTTGTCTGTCATAGTTGAAGTGTACCTATGATGAAAATTACAGGCCTCTCTCATCTTTTTAAGTGAGAGAACTTGCACAATTGGTGGCTGACTAAATACTTTTTTCCCCACTGTAGCCTCATTGTTATTTTAATGTGTTGCATTTTTATTTTTTACTTTAGTTTATTTAGTAAATATTTTCTTAACTCTATTTTTTTAACTGCAAATTTGGTTAAGGGTTTGTACATAAGCACTTCACGGTAAGGTCTACACTTGTGACAAATTAAATTTGATTTGATTTGAAATACAATGCTTTTAGTTTTTGAAATATTTAGGACTAACTTATTTCTTGCCACCCATTATTTTATATCATATTATTTTGGTATTTTACCCCCTTTTTCTCCCCAATTTTGTGATATCCAATTGCGATGCCCAATAACAAACTTGTCTCATTGCTGCAACTCCCCAACGGGCTTGGTAGAGGCGAAGGTTGAGTCATGTCCCCCGAAACAAATCAAAGCACATTTTATTGATTACATACACATATTTAGCAGATGTTATTGAGGGTGTAGTGAAATGATTGTGTTCCTAGCTCCAACAGTGCAGTAGTCTAACAGTTCACAACAATACACACATTTAAAAGTAAAAGAATGGAATTAAGAAATATATAAATATTAGGATGAGCAATGTCGGAGTGGCATTGACTAAAATACAGTAGAATATAATACAGCATATACATATGAGATTAATAAAGCAGTATGTAAACACTATTGAAGTTACTAGTGTTCTGTTATTAAAGTGGCCAGTAATTCCATGTCTATGTATATAGGGCAGCAGCCTCTAAGGTGCAGAGTTGAGTAACCGGGTGGTAGCCGGCTAGTGATGGTTATTTAACAGTCTGATGGCCTTGAGATAGCTGTTTCTCTGTCCTATCTTTGATGCACCTGTACTGACCTAACCTTCTGGATGATAACGGGGTAAACAGGCCGTGGTTCTGGTGGTTGATGTCCTTCATGATATTCTTGGCCTTCATGTGACATCGGGTGCTGGGCAGACCACACCACCCCCTGGAGCGCCCTGTGGTTGCGGGCGGTGCAGTTGCCGTTCCAGGCGGTGATACAGCCCGACAGGATGCTCTCAATTGTTCTGTAAAAGTTTGTCATGGTCTTAGGGGCCAAGCTGAATTTCTTCAGCCTCCTGAGGTTGAAGAGGCGCTGTTGTGCCTTCTTCACCACACTGTTATTTTATTTTTATTTAATTGGGGTGGATCAGCTTAATATTGCAGAAAGATTGTTGCTTCCATCAATGTAATTGTCTGCATCATTTCCAATCCCCCATATCTTTTTTTGGTAAATATATATATATACATATACATATACATACACGTATATACACATATGCATACATATACACATATATACATACACATACCTATATAGACATACATACTTTTTTTAGAATTTACCTTTATTATTCCCCTCACACCCTACCACCCTTCCCCCAATTGTAGTAAACTAATAAACAATAACACTTAGGCTTCTACCTTCAGTTTATACATCTTATACACATTTTACAGACACAATCTATTTTACAATAGTTATATTTTGTTTGTTTTTAGTCCTTCCTCTATTTCTGTGCTATTTCAAAACATTTCTGAACCTATATACATTTTACAGATGCCGTATGTTTTACATTGGTTGTCTTGTTATTAGTCCCACCCTTCAGCTCCATTCAACCCCTCCCATCTATCTGTTAACACCATCCAGCTTGGATTTCTATTTGCCATATATTTTTCAACTGTGCTGTGATGCTTCACAAAAGTACTGAACCTTTCTATTCTCATAGCTTCTACAGATTGTAAATTAAAAATATATTTTTTTGCTAAAATAATTATTATATTTTTGATTGATTGACTATGGCTTTTCAAATCACCCATTATTGCTATCTGCAGTGTTAGTTCTAGGCAAATATTGCAATTCTTCAGCCATTCCTGGACCTGTGACCAAAATCGAGCTACATATGGACAATACCAAAATAAATTATCTAATGACTCTGCCTCCTCACAGCAAAATCTGCAGAGCTGGGAAGATTGTATCCCCCATATATATAACATTCTATTGGTTGCAAGAATTTTGTATAGTAATTTAAATTGAACAATTTGAATCCGGCGTTGTTTTGCGTATCAATTCATGAACCATGTGCCATGGAATGGGTACATCGAAAATCTCTTCCCAACTATTTTGCAATTTATATGGCACAGCTGTCAGTTTTTTGGTCCTTAAATGAAATTGGTTTATGTTTTTATTAATCACACTTTTCTTTAACAATTTATGTTCTTTAATGCAGGGCCGACATACAAGTTCCTTCATTTTTTCCCCTTCTACTTGCCTCTTCCATTTTTGTGGTACTGCTGCAATTAGTTGGTTGTAATTTTGGGTAGAGCAGACATTTCCATATATCTGTGTTAGCTGCATGTGTGACATAACTCCACCAGTCCTATTTATGATATCATTCACTAAAATGCTATTTTTTTGTTGTTGTTGAAAAATACGTTTTTTTAATCAATTAGTATATTTGAGTTTAACCACAATTTTTGTTGTATTATTTGTTTTGTCTTTTTAGGTGGATTAAACTGAAATTGCAACCAACTTTATGAGGCTTGTTTAAAAAATAACAATATTTTGGAGATAATTTCTTTTTCAAACAACCGAAAGTGAGCAGGTGTAATCTGTATAAAGGGAAAAATGCCGTTCTTGAACATAGGATGAGGCATTCCTACCAATTTACTAGAGAACCAGTCTGGATTTAAGTATAGTTTCTGCCCTCCGAATTCATATTCGTTATATAAATAGGCCCTTTTAATTTTGTCTGGCTTGCCATTCCAAATAAAATTGAATATTTTTTGTTCATATTATTTAAAAAGCAGGTCACTAGGTGTAGGCAAAACCATAAGCAATAGGTAAACTGT
Source organism: Brachymystax lenok tsinlingensis (assembly GCA_030435695.1). NCBI lineage: Eukaryota > Metazoa > Chordata > Actinopteri > Salmoniformes > Salmonidae > Brachymystax > Brachymystax lenok. The sequence continues at coordinate 14,667,523 of CM059796.1, forward strand.
GATATGACTAAAGAGTTCATCAGGGTGATTTTTTCACAAATAGACAGGTATTTTCCTTTCCATGGTAGCAAGATCTTTTATCTATTTTTGCTAACTTTCTATAAAAATGTGTTGGAGTGAAATCATTTATTTCTTCTGGGATTTGTATACCGAGTATGTCCACATCTCTGTCAGTGGTAAACTACACGGTAATGTAAAATTACCATTTTTTTGTGATCCAATACGTAATATAGTACACTTATCATAATTCTGTTTTAATCCAGAGAGGATAGAAAAAGTATCTAGATCCTCTATGAGGCCGTGGAGAGATTCTAATTGTGGCTTTGAAAGAAAACATAAATCATCAGCGTACAATGACACCTTAGTTTTTAAGCCACGGATTTCTAATCCCTTAACATTATTGTTGAATCTAATTTTAACAGCTAACATTTCGATGGCAATAATAAATAGATATGACAATTTTGGACAACCTTATTTTACTCCTCTAGATAGTTTAAAACTTTCTGAGATGTAACCATTATTTACTATTTTACACCTAGGGTTACTATACATAACTTTTACCCATTTTATAAGAGATTCCCCAAAATGGAATTATTCTAGGCATTCATATATAAACTCCAGTCGTACTTTATCAAAAGCCTTTTCAAAATCAGCTATGAGGCCTGGTGTCCCCCGATATTTCATAGTATTCTATTATTTCCAGTACTTGTCTTATATTATCTCCAATGTATCGTCCATGTAAAAAACCTGTTTGATTAGGATGAATAATATCTGACAATCCTTTTTTAATTCTATGCCCAAGCATTTTGCTAGGATTTTTGCATCACAACACTGAAGTGTAAGAGGACTCCAATTTTTTAAATGGACTGGATCTTTATATATACCACTTGGGTCCTGTTTCAGTAATAATGATATCAGACCTTCTTGTTGCATGTCTGATAATCTACCATTTATATAGGAGTGGTTAAAACATGCCTCCCGGGCCAAACCCTCCCCTAACACGGACGACGCTGGGCCAATTGTACGCCGCCCTATGGGATTCCCGGTCATGGGCAGTTACACATTCTGGGATTGAACCCGGGTCTGTAGGGACGCCTCAAGCACTGCGATCTTGCCACCCATTCTGAAACTAACTGCAGCTCTTTGTTAAGTGTTGCAGTCATTTCAGTCGCTGTAGTAGCTGGCATGTACAGTGTTGAGTCATCCGCATACTTAAACACACTGGCTTTACTCAAGGTATGTTGTTAGTAAAGATTGAAAAAAGTAAGGGGCCTAGACAGCTGCCCTGGGGAATTCCTGATTCTACCTGGATTATGTTGGAGAGGCTTCTGTTAAAATACACCCTCTGTGTTCTGTTAGACAGGTAACTCTTTATCCACAATATAGCAGGTGGTGTAAAGCAGACTATGATCGATAATGTCAAAAGCCACACTGAAGTCTAACATAACAGCCCCCACAATATTTTTATCATCAATTTCTCTCAGCCAATCAGTCATTTGTATGATAGTGCATTGACCAGTTACTGTTTAAAGACATAATTTTGTAGTTTTTGCCCAGTCAACCTTTAAAGGGCTACCTATCTGTTGTCTAATGAACACAAGATCTCAAGTTACAATGACGTTTTTTCCCGAAACACTTTGGCTAGCAGGGCACACTACTGGAAGACCCCTCAGCATGGTTATCACCAAAAGCAGCTAATGGATTGAACATTCCATATTTGTGGTATGTACTGTTGGATGTGAAAATGGGTGATGTGCTCGTTCCTGACTGTGGTATTGACAAAAGACAATTTGACTGTGCCTTACTAGTGGACACTTCCAGCATCAGGTGTGGTAAAGGCCATGAAGGTGTGCACCACCGATGGGATTACAGTTTGCAGCCACCGATGGGATTACAAGGTATGTACGTACAATTAATTGCTATCCTCTGAAGACTCCAGGTTAAAAGTGAAATCCTGGTGTGGGGCTGGACCAGGGCAAGGACTACCAGTGTCTAGTGGAGCCCATCTTTGAAAAGGAGTTGCTCATCACCTAAGCTGTGTTCAGAGTCCAGCAGGGAAGGCTGCCTATCCGACTGAGGAACATTGGAGACTGCCCTACGTCGACACCAAAAACCTGACATGGCCTTCATAGTGAACCTTGCAGACGTCATACAGGAGAATGATGTGAGTATATCCAGGGTGGGGGAACAGGCTTTGCAAGACAGTTTAACGCATGTATAACAACCCACTACAGACAGCCTATACCTGTACAACAACCGATTACAGAACAGCCTATACTAGTTGACCTGACAGGTGTAGACATTTCCCCTGAACAGAGAATGAAACTGCAAGCACTGTTACAAAGAAAAAAAAACAGGCGACATTTGCTGCCCAAGTGCTGACTCAGACGAGGAGACAGGGATAAGGTAACTAAGGTATTTATTGAAAAGCAGGGGGGGAGATGGGGTGCAGGCCAGGGGAAGCTCAGGCGGGTAGCAGGGAACCAGGAACTGATGCTGAGGCAAGGGGAGTAGGGGCAGGGTAAGCAGGTCCGGAGCGGAATCCAAGGAAGCAGTAGAGCGGGGGGCCGTCCAGGGCAGGGAAGCAGGACTGACGAGACGAGGGACTGGAGAAAGGGACTAGAGTCAGAGTGGACTGAACTGTAGCAGAGAGAAAGGCAGCGTCAGGCTAGGGAAAAACTGGCACAACAGGATAACAAGATCTAAGCAGGAAAAACCGCTTGAAATGCAGACTGACTGAGCAGAGGCTATGATCTGGCAGCGTAGAAGTGGCAGGGCTGAGTATTTGTAGAGGTCTTGATTATGGAACAGGTTGCAGCTGGTGGGAATACGCTTTGCCTCCAGCACACCTGTCTCCACTCACAATCACATACACCCACACAGAGAGGGAGAGAGCACTGGGGGAGTGGCGGCAGGTTAGGGAGACATGATGAGAAGTAGAGGGCGTGGCAGGAGCAGATGTAACAAGTGCAGCATGTGATCTCCACTGGAAATATAGCCCCAGTCAGAGAGTGCCACAGACAAATCTCTCCCAAATCTGTCACCATTGTTTCGCGCACCAGCGCTTTATCGGACTGACCTGGACTCCATCACGTCATTGATTGCCTCCCCTATATCTGTCACTTCCTCTGTTTCATTCCCGTGTCTGCATTGATGTTGTTATGTTTCTCCTGTCCAGACGCTGGTCTTGTTTTGTTTCATGTCTATTTATTATTAAATCCACACACTGTACTTGCTTCTCGTCTTCCAGCGTCGTCGTTACAGAATCGTTACAGAAAACATTGATTCAAGGTATGTTGAACTCAGAAATAGTTAACCCATGCACTAACCCATGGGCAACCCCTATTGTTTTGGTTAGAAAGATGGATGGCATATTGAGAATTTGTGTGTATTATCGTAAACTAAGCTAAACTAAACTCACAAACCCACAATGATGCTTACCCACTCCCTCGTATAGAGGAATCTCTAGCCAGTTTGACCAAAGCCGAGTACTTCTCGACTTTAGACCTTGCTAGTGGCTATTGGCAAGTCCAGATGTCTCCAGCACATTATGGAAAAGACTGCCTTTACAACTCCAATGAGTTTGTTCGAGTTTTACCGGATGGCACTTGGGGTTATGCAACTGGCCTTCTACATTCATGCAAACATGTTTAGGAGAGCAAACTCTAGAATCTATTTTGATCTATCTGGATGATGTTATTGTGTTTTCTGAAGATCTAAATCAGCCCATCTAAATTACATGGATATAGTGTTCAGCAGACTAGCTAAGTATGGACTCAAACTGAAATCTTTCTGAAACGAGAAGTACAATACCTGGGGCATCGGGTATCTCATGAAGGAGTATCATCAGACCCGGACAAGGTCAAGTGTGTGCAGGACTGGCCCACCCCCAAAACGATCAAGGAACTTCGGTCATTTCTTTGCTAAGCAGGATACTACCGTAGATTTGTAAAGGACTTTGCCAGATTGCCAGCCCCTTACTTGAGCTGTTAACAGGGCTGGCCCCTAAACAAACAAACAAGAAAGTCTCTCGACTCTCCTACCCTCACTGGCTAGAATCAGGCATGTAATATGTCTTTTGCAATCTTAAAACGATCCCTCCCTACATCTCCAACTGTAGCTGACATCTGTATACAGATGCCAGTAACAGAGGCTTGGGGGCAGTTCTAGCCCAGGTATAAGAGGGTAAAGAATGGGTAATCTCATTTGCAAGTAGAAGCCTCCATCCCTCAGAAAGATATGACGGTAACTATAGCTAATTTAAACTTGAATTCCTTGCACTGAAGTGGGCCATTACTGAAACGTTTGCAGAATACCTCAATGCCTCACCTATTGTTATATATACGGACAAAAATCCTCTGGTACATCTAAACAGCTAAATTGGCAAGCAGAGATGGGTAGCCAGATTGGCAAGTATTGTGTAGGACATAATAATCAGAGTGCAGATGCCTTGTCTTGTTTCCATCCAGAAAACACAGTCCCAAACCAGCTGGAGGACTGAGACATGGCATTCCAGGAGATGCCACCCGAAGTGGTAAAGGCCGTGTGTGGGGGTGGGGTGGAGGACAAACAATCTGTCAGAAGACCAGGATGCTGGAGAAGGACACGGCAAGCCACTCATACCAGAGATAACATTGGCTCAGTGGAAGAGCCTTCAAGAACCGCACTGTGCTTTCTATCTTCTCATAGTTATAAGAGAAAAATCACATGATCATTAAGGCTACACTTTTACATTATCTCCATCAGCGATCCATTCCTGTTACTGAAACATGGTATAGTACTTGAAGAGTTTTAAATGAAATGTGAGATAGTTACAAAACTGAAATGGTTGTTATATGGTAGGCCTAGTTTACCTGTACATTCAAAAACCTTTCCAATAACAGTAAATGTCTAAATGTGTGCTGTATTAATTAACACAGGTCAGGCAAGTTTTCCATAAAGAAGTGTTAAACACTCCCACTGGGCACACAGTGGTTGAATCAACACTGTTTCCACGTCATTTCAATGAAATTATGCTGAACCAACGTGCAATAGACATTGAACTGACATCTGTGCCCAGTGAGCTGTGCCTGCTGAGAGAGGATGAGGGCAGCCACCTGACAGACAGGAACGAGAGTCGAAAGAGGCCCTAGATGTGCTCCGGGAATGGAATCACCTTACATGGAAAGAGGGTCTGTTGTGTCGGACATTCCAGGACCTCAAAGAGGTAGAGCCAATTGTCCAGCTGGTTGTCCCTACTGGTGAGAGACAGCTGGGAACTGTATCATGGGAGGGCAGGCCACTGGGAGGCAGAAAAGACCACAGCGCTTATCCATGCCAGATTCTATTGGCCAAACCTAGCCAGAGACATTCCAAATTGGTGTGTCACTTTTCAGCCTTCTGTCTTACGAAAGCCCCAGCTTGTCCGAAACAAGCACCTTCACTAAATATACTTGGGCCACCACTACTAGAGACCAGACGGAGACTACAACTGCAAATGCACTGTGGCAGAAGGTAATCCAGCCTTTTGGTGCCTGCTGGCGCTTATTGGACATTTTGAATATCAGTTTATAAAGAATCTATGTTGGTTGTATGGAATAACCAAAAGTCACGCTACTCCTTATCATCCGTCAGGGAACGGCGGGTGTGAAAGATTTAATAGAACGATTATAGGTTTGCTGGGGACCCTTGGAGAGGGAAGACGGCGCTGGCATGACCACCTGCAGGAAATTATTCAGGTGTACAACAACACGTTGCACACACTACAGGATATACACCTGCTGAAGAATCCCCTCTGCTGCCTGGGGAGTGGACACTTGTGAGAGACATTAGAGCAAGGGGCCAGGGTAAGCTTGCAGACAATTGGGAGCAGCCCCCTCATGTGGTAGTAAAACAATCTGACCCAGAACTGCCTGTCTATGTGGTCATACCAGAGCAAGTAGAGGGAGAAGGTTTTGCACCGTAATCTTGTTCATTTCTCCCAGTAGAGAGACCAGGACAACCCCCTAGTGAAGTTGATCTCCCTCTTAGACTAAACAAAGCCCCCAGCCACCCTCTAACACCCCATTGAGATATACAATTATAGCCCCTTTTTCTGTCCCCTGGATTGGGTTTGGGTTCCTACAGGTGCTGAGCCGGAAGCTGGAGATGGGTGCCATGGTGATGCAGAGAAACCACGAGCGGGAGATGGGTGCCATCGTGCCATGGAGAGACTGCAGGTGGGAGATGGGTGGCCGTGGGACTCCAAGCTGAAGATGGGGACCGGTGTGGTTCTGCTGGATCCAGGGCTGAAAAGGGCCAATGTAACCTTCATGAACCAAGGCGATCTACAAGGACCACCAAGGGAGTTCACCCCATAAGAAACAGAGACTGAGGTTAAACGGTTGGGTTATGTTATGGTCATTGGGGAAAGATGTAACAGGGTTCTACAAACCTGCTTAACGTTATTACTTTTGTCACTAGTGTGGTTTGACTGAGCACATATTTTACTTCCTTTACTTGAGTGTTTTCACATTTTGAATTATTTGCACGCTTGAGAATTCTGCACTCAATGATTGATTTTGCGCACGTCGCCATAGTTTGCTGTGTTTCACGATTGATTTAGGGTGTGTACAGTGCTTGTTACTCCCCTCTCTCTCGCTCTTCCCTTCCTACATAATGATCTCCATTCAGTTCTCTGCTAACACTGTCTGATACCAGGTGTTTCTATTAAAGTTGGTCCACTATCCCTTTCCTCTCCTTATGGTTGTGTGCCCTATTGTATAATTATTGGAATGCTGTCTGATACCAGGTGTCTCTGTTAAGTCCTATGTGGCAAGGTCTGTGCTGTGCCGCAACTGGATCGTTGGAAACCCTGAGCTGTCCGCGAGCTATCCACGCAACTGTTGTTGCTACTGTAGATACTGCTGCTGCCGCTGAGCAGCTACTGAGCTACTAAATGAACTGAGTTCAACTGAATATGTGTGCACTGTGTGAAGCAGACTACGGAGGGCCTCTCAGTTTAAACACCCCAACCGCAACGGATGAACTGAACTAGCCTACTCGACTGCAATTGCTGGCAATCCTTTTTAATCAACCTCTTTAATTAAGAACCTTTTTGTGAATCCCTTTCCTCTTCCATTAGAATATTTAATCAATATTGTTATATTTTGAGTAGAGCGTGGGTGTGGTTTCTCTTGGTCATTCGGGTGTCAATGCTCGAACCTGGTTTATTCTGAAAGTATTTGCGTCTCGCCCCTATACACACCGTTCCTTACAGAAGCACCTGGTTTAGTGATTGTTTTGACCGGTGTCTAGGTAGCAGAATCCTCACAACATATTTCCAAGCTCTTTTATATATCTGCATGATGGTTGGTTCTTAATTAAGTGGAGCTTGTACAGAAGTGCTCAAATTTGTTGGTACCCCTCCACAAAAAACTAAGAATGCACAATTTTCTCTGAAATAACTTGAAACTGACAAAAGTAATTGGCATCCACCATTGTTTATTCCATATTTAATAGAAATCAGACCTTGCTTTAGATTTTTTATTCAACATAATATTGTAAATAATAAAACAAATGAAAATGGCATGAACAAAAATTATGGGACCCTTAACCTAATATTTTGTTGCACAACCTTTAGAGGCAATCACTGCAATCAAACGTTTTCTGTAGCTCACATTGAGCCTTCTGCACCTGTTAACAGGTAGTTTGGCCCACTCTTCCTGAGAAAACTGCTCCAGCTGTCTCAGGTTTGATGGGATCCTTCTCCAGACTGCCAGTTTCAGCTCTTTCCATAGAGCTTTCTGACACTGGGCAGTACGTTTCACTCTAGAATGTCTTGGTAGTCTTGAGATTTCATTGTGCACTGCACAGATTCAAGGCACCCTGTGCCAGGTGCAGCAAAGCAGCCCCAAAACATAACTGAGCCTCCTCCATGTTTCACTGTAGGTATGATGTTCTTTTCTTGAAAGTTACATTTTTTCGTCTGTGAACATAGAGCTGATGAGACTTACCAAAAATATCCAGTTTTGACTCATCTGTCCAAAGGACATTCTCCCAGAAGGATTGTGGCTTGTCAATATGCATTTTAGCAAATTCCAGTCTGGCTTTTTTTATGTTTTTCTTTCCAAAGTGGAGTCCTCCTGGGTCTTCTTCCATGGAGCCCACTTTCGCTCAAAAAGCGACTGATGGTGCGATCAGAAACTGACGTACCTTCACCTTGGAGTTCAGCTTGTATCTCTTTGGCAGTTATCCTTGGTTCTTTTTCTATCCTTCTTTTCAATCTGGGGTCGGTTTCCCTCTTGCGGCCATGCCCAGGGGAGGTTGGCTACAGTTCCATGGACCTTAAACTTCTTGATAATATTTGTAACTGTTGTCACAGGAACATCAAGGTGCTTGGAGATGGTCTTGTAGCCTTTACCTTTACCATTCTTGTCTATTATTTTATTTTCTGATCTCTTCAGACAAATCTCTCATTTGCTTTCTCTGGTCCATGTTCAGTGTGATGCACACAATGATACCAAACAGCACAGTGACTACTTTTCTCCATTTAAATCGGATGAATGACTGATTACAAGATTGGAGACGTGTGATACTAATTAAATAAACACATTTGTTTGAAATATCACTATAATCCATTTATTTATTATCTTGTCAAAGGGGTACCAACAAATGTTTCCAAGCCATTTTAGAATATCTGTTTAGAATAAGCAATAATGAATCTCTTTTCACAGCTTCTTTGCTTTATACTATGACATGCCAAAGGCATGCAAGTATACATAATAAAATAGCTTTTAATTTCAAAAGTTTTCAGGAGGAATGAAGCATTATTTCAATGAGCTGTAAGGGTACCAACACATTTGAGCACGTCTGTAAGTGGACCTTGTTGGCCTAGTTAAATTTAGCCTAATGGCAGTAGCATCAACCTAGTGCATGAGCCATGGGTATTCAATAGGGGACATACAAAGGGGAGATATTTTGCTGTTCTTCTGACTTTGACCTACCATAAACTGATATGAATGATAAAAGGTTCATGTACTGCATGATTAGACTAGATACTAATGTTGATGCATGAAGCTCCAGAGACTGGGCTAAAGGACACAGCTATTTGTTATTTGTCCTCAGACATTTAGGAATGAAACAAGTAGAAGTGGTTGTCTTGTTGTCACAGTAACTCCGCTGTCGCTCCATTTCACCATGTGTTGTACAGAAGGCCCTATGTTATCTTCTGGATCTGATTGATTGGATGAGAGAAAATAGAAGAGAAAGAGGTGTTCTGTATGTATTTGTATTTATTATGGATCCCCATTAGCTGCTGCCAAGGCAGGGTATTTACAGTACTGTATGTTTGTATGAGCAAGGGAGTGATGTTGTCATAGCAGTAACGCTAGGTTCCTCTGAATGGCAACAGTTTGTAGGCCTATTCCTGAGGCCTGAATAGGCTATGCTGTGATGATACCTTGAAATCGAATCAGCGACCACTAAGATTTGCTCAGTGATAGCCATTTTTTATTATTTAATTTATCTATTTAAGACCAGGCAGGAAAAAACACCTCTACTACCACAACGCAATATTTCAGTTCATGTTGGAACTGGCATTTTACTATTCAGTAAGCACAGCCGACTTTGCCAAATCTTTTTTCAAGTAGACAGCTTTTTAGTAGACTACACTTTTATTTCTAAGTTATATACGCAGATACCTCTTGAAGGGAAATATAACATCTGATGAAATGCCCTACACAGGCTTGAAGTGGGACAGGGTCTTGCATGTACTCAATTCATGTTACTCTTTCAGCCTGAGCTAAGACTTCCTGCCCCACTTCACATCCCTCTGAATTTACGATCGGTCATGTAAAGGAAGCACAGCATTTCCAGATGTGTGCAGCACATGCACGCTGTGATTTGTACCCATGTGAGGATGTAAGTCCAAATTTATCAGCATGTGCCCGTGCAAGGTATAGTTCTGTAATGTATACGAACATATAACATGTCTATTGGACCACAAAGTTCTCAACGTATTTGGTTTCTCCCGTTGCTGTTGTTAAGATTTACATCGTGTCGGCAGGGATAGGGATGTAGATATCGTTGCTATGCTCTAGCTCATTGTCAGATGAAAGGATGAGGTATTGGGAAAGACAATGCAGGAACATGTCCTAACTTTGTTACAAAAAAACAAAGATACAGGTGGATTTGTTAAGCCCAGACAGCCAGATAAAGAGACTCAGCTGATGCTTGATAGTGTTATCAGACCATTGCATGCCTCTGCCTCCTCTTACATAAGCAGAGGACAGAGAGCATAAAAGCAGGTTGATGATGTCACAGAAACCGCACAGAGATTAATTAAAGAAGAATAAAGACCATAGAAAAGAACAGAACAGAACTGTTATGTTTTTGTTTTCTTTCATTCAGGATTTAGATGGGTTCTGTCACTGGCATGAAAGAAACCATTCATTGTGGTGAGATCTGCTTATAGGCTAGAGGTATTTTGTTGTCAGGGGTCTGAATGAACTCAATGCTCTCAGCCAACTTAGTTTAACAACTAACTACATAAAATTGCGTAGACTGCTGATTTACTCAAGTCTTTTCTCAGTAGAAGGGGAGGGATGGGCTGGTCACCTCTTCTGTGCAAGTACAAATGCATAAATCCAAGAATAATTTTCTTGGCCTCTACACCCCTGCCTCTTGGTTTTACCATCCCTTTGATTTTTGACACCTTCAGTAGAATTATTCAATTGGGAATTTGTGAAAGGGAAACCATCGATATGGCCTGGAGCCCCTTTGAAAATGTAGGGCGATCTCACATGATTTACAGGTGTACCTCATTTTCAGGATCTGCCTCAGAGAGAGGTCAACATAACACAAATAGAGGAAAGAAAGAAATTCCAGGACATTAGCAATGCCTTTCTCCATTTTGGTGGAGATGAAGTCAGCAGCAGAGCACCCTGCATCCTACTGCTGACTTGTCTCTGAAATTAAGCAGGGTTGGTTCTGGTCAGTCCCTACATGGGAGACCAGATGCTGCTGGAAGTGGTGTTGGAAGGCCAGTAGTGGGCACTCTTCCCTCTGGTCTAAGGAGATCTTAATGCCCAAGGCAGTGAAAGGGAATTTGCCCGTGTAGGATGCCGTCTTTCTGATGAGACGTTAAATGGGTGTAAAACTCTCATGGCACTGGTTGTGAGAGTAAGGGTGTTAACCCCTGTGTCCTGTCCCCATTCAATCATGGCCACCTAATCATCCCCCTGATTCCCAATTGACATATCAGTCTTCACCATGATAGCTGATGTGTGATGAGCATTTCGGCACAAAATGGTTGCCGTGCATCACCCAAGTGGGTGCTACACATTGGTGGTAGAAGAAGTGAGTTTCGCCTCTTACTATGTAAAGCGCTTTGAGCACCTACTGTAGGTGGAAAGGCCCTATATAAATCCAATCAATTATTATGATTAATTTAATGCATTGATTGAGATGACAAAACCTGTCTGGATGAATTCCTGGTTTTACATTGATATTGGATTGAAGCAGAGCATTGGAACACAACATTGGAATCTAGCTTACTCCTTGAAATAAAGGATTCAACAAGGACAAGTCACCCATTTGTCAAACAGAGCATTTGATGTTTTGTTTCCTGAATGATTTACAATTCTTTTTTCACCCATTTGTCTTTTTGCATTGTGACATAACTGTCACCAGGGGCCCCAGTGTGCCTCTCCTCAGTATTTCCCATAGTCACCATGTAAACTTTGACAGGAAGAACAGTATGGAGACTGAATGGGCTGGAATGTGACAAGGAGGCATCAGAGGCATGTTAACACTCACAGCTTTGTTGCACAAACGCTAGTGGTCCGCTATCCAAAAATTCAACCAATTTAATTTCATCCCAATGGCGGAACCTAAAAAGAGCTGTATACTGAGATGCAAATGTGCGTTTTCCGGTAATCGTCTCAATGGTGTGGAAGGTTGAAAGACAGAGATTACTATGGACCTGTAATGACAAAGCAGGCACTGTCTCGGTGACCCTCTCCTTTCGTCGTGGACACTTAATCAGTTACATTTCTTTAAAGACGCCCCAAAAAATGGCATTTAAAGTGTCTGGGCACCTTCTCGTGGGCTTTGATATTCAAATGAAACACAGTGCTATACAAACAGGCGCCTCAGCAGAGGAACAGGGAGTAAATCATATAGGATTTCGCTCGGATGAAAAGAGCTGCTCTGACATTTTCATAGTGAGCACTGGGGGACACTGAGGCAATGTTGGTTTAATGGGCAACTTTGGGGCAACTTTGATGGGGGTAGGGGCCACAAAAAATCTGAACTCACCATGAGGGGCCGCAGTTTCTCGCTGGTCTGCATACCCACATCCATACCCCCCACACACACACATATTGCGAGCAAAACATTTTAGTGGCCCCTCTCTTGACAGCAGAGATACGTTTATTTACATTTTAGAGTTCATTTCATGCAATTCTACACATTTTGCCATGGGCCGGAGAAAATTGCAAAACATTCTCTATCTCATTTCATGCAATTCTACTCATTTTTCTATGGAGTGGAAATGAAAATGTGCTGTTTTACACAGTTTGGGGTGGGGGGCTTCAAAAGGGGGTACCGGTTGCCCTTCCCTGGTTTAATGTCATGGTGGGAAGTTATGGCTGTGTGGAAATGTTATCTTCCTAACCCTGCTCCTCTGGAAAAACTGCTAAGCACAACATGAAGTGATCAGATGAACCAAAATTGAGAGAATGACGCCACACGCAACCCTGCTTCGTGATCCCCTGTCACTACTTAATGTCATTGTGGGAAGACATAGCAATCAATGTTTTGCCAATGGGGATGATCTATTGGATGGACTTGTTGGATGGCTGTTAACCCAAGGGAGAACCCCAAAATATAAGAGATTGGCAAGATTCCAGGAATAAATTACTGGGTCCATGTCGATGTTAAAATCGAACCAATTCTTCAATGCTCATGATCATATCTCGTACTTGAAGCACGGCAAAGCTAGTTTCTTTCATTCCCATGCAGTGGAATGTCTGGATTTCTCCAAATTGATGGGCACAGTCTGGTATGCAATTAAGGTGCAGCTGTCACTAAGAGGCTTTCCAGGGTGAGTAACTTGTAAGGGCTGTTGCATCCAATGAAGTCAACTGGACACAATTAGCCTATTTGGAGAAAAGGGGCTTTGCAAAAAAGGCCCCTTTCTGTAAAATAAAGTGTGAAATAAAACTAGCAAAGCACACAGACATAGATTTACTAGAACATCAGTCCTCTCAGACTCTGGCCTGTCAGTCAGCTCAAAGTCCAGCCTGAAAGAGAGAGACATGACTGAATGATGACATTCACGATATCATCGCTCATCTTTTGATGTGATGCCAGGCGGTGCCTTGCTGTGCCAGCGACGTGAAACTTCACCCATCCGAGCACCAACAAGGGTATCCCCCCTTTCACTGTCTTTCTCCCACTCTCTCTGCCCAGCCAAGAGCCCCTCCCGTACCCTTGTCTGCCAAATGAAGGGGCCTGTGAAAAATCAATGCTCTTTGGAGAGGTGCTTATCCTCTCATTCCCCCTCCGCTTGGCTCTCCCAGAGCGCCAGCTTCTATCCTCACGTACTCCAATGTCGCCTTTGTTTCACACACAGACACACACATACACACACACAGACATACACACAGGCACACAAACACACACACACACACACACACACACACACACACACACACACACACACACTACTAACAGAAATACAAATTATCTCACACACAAACACGAACTCTGTGCTTTGCGTGCCACCAGCAGCCAGCCCCTGGGTCCATTAATGTAAATCCCATGCAGGACACATCGTCTGTGATACAATGACGCTATAGGCTCCTGAGAGCTCTCATTTAAATGTTTGAAAACATTTAAACTCTTCCTGCAGTTTTTCCCCGCTGGGGGTGCGTTTTTGTTTAAGTTTGGAGCTTCTGGTGTATCTCCTGAGGTCAGTATTATTCTTTGGTTGAGTTGTGTTTGTCTGACCTTTAAAAGGGTCACCCCAGGGAGGCGGCCAGTGAGAAGACCAATTTTTGTAAAAAGGAAAATATTATTAAGAGCCGGAGGTATACAAAGATAAAACGTTTCCATATTGGCTGAACCGAAGTGCTTGTGTATCCAAATGTTCTTGTGTCTATTTGTGTAGTGTATTTAGTTTAAGTGTGTGCCTCTGCTGAGACTTGATTAGATTTCAGTAGGAGGGCTGCCCAGGAAGGAATAACAATCAAGCTTCACCAAAGGTCAGTGCATCACTATCACATCGACCTGGCACAGGACCGTCACTACATCTCCACCAAATGGTTTCAGGGACAACAAACATAACCGATGATTCAATTAAGTTGCAAGAGGTCTCTGGTATGATGTCAGGGTTTCTCATGCTGTGCAGATCTGTGAAGCACTACCCAGATTAGATTCCCACCACTGCTGTTGTCCCTTTGCTGTTCACTTCCTCTTTGTGCGTTGCAGAGGTGCCCCAGAGCGGCATTCTCTTCCTGCCACAGATCTCCTCAGTGGTGAAAGCGACCCACAGGTGGCCCACAGATGGTCATGTGACCTCAGCGCTGACCAGCGCCATTAAACATACAGGAACTGGCACTTTAATCTCTATCAGCACAGCGGGGATAGCCAAGATTACTTGCTTTTAGCCTGCAGTATAGCCAATATGCCAGAATCTTGCTCGATGGAGCATGAGTGATTCTACCCTTATGTATTGGGTTGACCCTTTCGAGTCCTATGAGTTTCAAGAATCCTCTGAGTGATCAGAATGTGGAGATGGGAGTGGATTGTCAATATGGAGGTAGACCATCGAGACATGAGTCACGAGTGACATTTTCAGTTTGACAAAGGTCTCTGCTCACTGCCTTGGGAAACTTAACTATCGCACACCAAGTGTCTCTCATGGACCTAATTGAGCAGAAGTCTAATAGGTGCTATACCAACTTTGTGGCCTTGTGGTTAGAGTGCCCACTGTGAAATTGAAAGGTTGGGAGTTGGATCCCCGGCCGAGTCTTACCAAAGACTGTAAAAATGGGATTCGGTGCATCTCTGCTTGGCATTCAGCATTAAGGAAATAGAATGGAGGTAAGGCCCTGCGGTACACTAGTGTCCCTCCAGGGGGTATACTTGTGCATCAAGCTGCCTCACACTACAGAAACAGGAGATGGGCTCCTGTTCCTAAAAGCCATGCTAGCTTGCATCCGCCAAGGCTCGTGCAAGGGTACTTACTACATATGTAGTGGGCAGTAAAATTTGATATGTTAATATACATTAGATTATACAGCTATACAGAAAGTATTCAGACCCCTTGATTTTTAAATAAAAATCCTCAGCAATCTACACACAATACCCCATAATGACAAAGTGAAAACAGGTTTTTAGAATTTTAGCAAATGTATTAAACATAAAAAACAGATACCTTATTTACATAAGTATTCAGACCCTGTGCTATGAGACTTGAAATTGAGCTCAGGTGCATCCTGTTTCCATTGATCCTCATTGAGATGTTTCCACAACTTGATTGGAGTCCACCTGTGGTAAATTCAATTGATTGGCCATTATTTGGAAAGCCACACACCTGTCTAGATAAGGTCCCACAGTTGACAGTGCATGTCAGAGAAAAACACAAGCCATGAGGTTGAAGGGATTGTCCGTTGAGCTCCAAGATAGGATTGTGTCGCGGCACAGATCTGGGGAAGGGTACCAAAAAATGTCTGCATCATTGAAGGTCCCCAAGAACACAGTGGCCCCATCATTCTAAAATGGAAGAAGTTTAGAACCACCAAGACTCTTCCTAGAGCTGGCCATCCGGCCAAACTGAGCAATCGGCAGAGAAGGGCCTTGGTCAGGTGACCAAGAACCAGATGGTCACTCTGACCGAGCTCTAGAGTTCCTCTGTGGAGATGGGAGAACCTTCCAGAAGGACAATCATCTCTGCAGCACTCCACCAATCAGGCCTTTATTGTAGAGTGGCCAGACGGAAGCCTGGAGCAAACTCCCGCTTGGAGTTTGCCAAAAGGAACCTAAAGACTCTCAAACCGTGAGAAACAAGATTCTCTGGTCTGATGAAACCAATAATGAACTATTTGACCTGAATGCCAAGCGCCACGTCTGGAGGAAACCTGGCACCATCTCTATGGCAAAGCAAAGTGGTGGCAGCATCATGCTGTGTGGATATTTTTCAGCGGCAGGGACGAGGAGACTAGTCAGGATCGAGGCAAAGATGAAAGGAGCAAAGTACAGAGAGATCCTTGATTAAAACCTGCTCCATAGCTCTCAGGACCTCAGACTGGGGTGAAGGTTCACCTTCCAACAGGACAACGACCCTAAGCACACAGCCAAGACAACGAGGAGTCTCTCAATGACCCGATTGAACATTTCTTGAGAGACCTGAAAATAGCTGTGCAGCAACGCTTCCCATCCAACTTGACAGAGCTCTAGATCAGATCTGCAGAGAAGAATGGGGGTAACTCCCCAAATACAGGTGTGCCAAGCTTGTAGCGTCATACCCAAGAAGACTTGATACTGTAATTGCTGCCAAAGGTGCTTCAACAAAGTACTGAGTAAAGGGTCTGAATACTTATGTGAATGTATATTTCAGTTTTTATTTGTAATATTTTTGCCCAAATTTCTAAAAACCTGTTTTTGCTTTGTCATTATGGGGAATTGTGTGTAGATTGATGGGGAAAAACAACATTTAAGCAATTTTTGAATAAGACTAATGTAACAAAATGTCAAGGGGTCTGAAAACTTTCCGAAGGCACTGTACATACCTCACATGCAATTAGCCTATTCAAATGTTTATCTGACTCCATAAAGATAATTAGCATATGCAAGAGACTATGGTTGGATTACACTAATAGACAATGAAGAAATGTCTGAGAATAAAATTTTAAATACAAGTGTATTTAATTACTTTGTAAAATGATTGGATTCACATACACGGCATAAAGCCAAAAGTCCATGGGGTGGAGAGAGAAAGAAAGAATGTCTCAGGTCAGGAACAAATAAGAGAAAGAACAATGAATCCAATACCCTTATATAAGCATCTGAGTTGCTTGGATTCAAAATCTGAATTGTTGACCAATAACATTACTGTGAAGTTAATCTCCAATCAGATATCAGACCTACATGATGTCACCTCTGCTTATCAGAGGTGAGATAATGGGGGTTGGCAAGATCAACACAGAGAATGGTGATTTCCTACAATAACACAGAGGAAATTCTTGCATACAGTTGATAAGAAGAGTCACTTCGGGGACTGCCCTACACATACAGTGCCTTCAGAACGTATTCACACCCCTTGACTTTGTCCACATTTTGTTGTGTTTCAAGGTGGGATTAAATATTATTATTATTTTTTTGCCTTTTTCAAGTCTTGCCAAATATTTTCACGCCGATTTAAGCCAAAACTGTAACTAGGCCACTCAGGAACATTCTGTGTCATCTTGGTAAGCAACTCCAGTGTATACTTGGCCTTGTGCTTTAGGTTATTGTCATGCTGCAAGGTGAATTTGTCTCCCAGTGTCTGTTGGAAAGCAAACTGAACCTAGGATTTTGCATGTGCTTAGCTCTATTCTGTTTCTTTTAATCCTTAAAAACTCCCTAGTCGTTGCCGATGACAAGCATACCCAACCATAACATGATGTAGCCACCACCATGCTTGAAAATATGAAGATTGGTACTCAGTGATGTGTTACGTTGGATTTACCACAAACATAACGCTTTTTTTTGCAATTTTACTTTAGTGCCTTGTTGCAAACATGATGCTTTGTTGCAAACATGATGTTTTGGAATTGTTTTATTCCATACAGACTTTCTTCTTTTCACTGTGTCATTTAGGTTAGTATTGTGGAGTAACTACAATGTTGTTGTTGGGGTGGCAGGTAACCTAGTGGTTAGAGCGTTGGACCAGTCACCGAAAGGTTGCTGGGTAGAATCCCCGAGCTGATAAGGTAAAAATCTGCCGTTCTACCCCTGAACAAGGCCAATTGGACATTATGGTGTATTGTGTGTAGACCAGTGACACAAAATCTCAATTGAATCCATTTTATATTCAAGCTGTAACACAACCAAATGTGGAAAAACTCAAGAGGTGTGAAAACTTTGTCAATGTACCGTACAGTAGGTGTTATGAACAGGTGTGTAATACGTTCAGCCCAGCAGGGGGAAGTGGTGAATCTCAGTTGCTGTTTCACTCAATAGACACCATCAGACCACTCTCCATGGAGTCAAATCAAATTTTATTGGTCATATTTATTGGTCATATTTTGCTGATGTTATCGCAGGTGCAGCGAAATGCTTCTGTTTCTAGCTCCAACAGTGCAGTATACCTAACTATATAAAACAATACACACAAATCCCCAAAATGGAAAGAACGACATTTTCAGGATACGGCAATATCAACTTAACTTTCTCCCCTGAAAATTGGAAGAGGAGACTTCGTTCAGGCGTCTTTCAATGCTTACTACGTTAGGTTACTATTACACTGCCTTTATCCCTGTTGAGATTTTCTACATACCCAGGCCTGTAGGACTGGAGCAAGGCCAAACATAGCAGACAGTGTGGAACGAAACTCAACTGGATATTACTGAGGTCACTTGCATTTATAGCCATACCTTTGATAAAGGCAGATGTGGTCTTTATTTTTCATGGTCCAGATCAAGTATAGCCCTCCTTATAGAAATATATACAAACCTTTAAAGTAATCAGAGTCTAGGGAGTATACAGAACAGCTCTGGAAACCATGCAGAGGAATGAGCCATGCCTCACTGACAGGTTTGTAAGATAAAAGATAAGATGATAACATACAGTATTTATAAAAGATTGTTGCTATTATCAGTGAACTGCATTAGCCCCTTTCGGCTTTGAAATATAAACAGGGAATAAATTACTTTTTCTCTCTCAAGTCTGCAATACTTCCTGAAGAAAGTGAAGAATTCACATTTTTTTGTCCATGTGGGTTATTGTTCTTAGAGTTTTTAGACATCCTCTCTGAATAGTTCTCAGTGAAGATCATTCCTCCGACGTGATCTTTGTCCCCAGCTCTGTTCCTCTCCCAGTTGGGGGTCATTCATGATAACAACTTGAGACTGTCTTTCTTCACCACCATGTCCAAAGCGTTTTCCTCGATCAAGGTCAATAAAAACACTTATTTCTGTGTTTTTCCCCCACTCTTCTTGCCTTGGGTATTTGTTGAGTGGGGAGCAGTACAGTGAACTGCAGTCAGTCAAGAGCTTCTTGTCTGAAGCATCAGACTAATTTGGAGAAATTTACTCTGACAAAAGACAGGAAAAAACAAAAGGAGAAGATCTGGACCTGGACTCCCCCCACCCACTCACATCCACCAGGCAGGCATCCATGAACCTTTAAAACCAGGCCCGGACTTGGCCCTTCTGCCGACCAATACAAGACAACAACAAATTGCTGCCCTCCTCGTATACCCCCACGGAACTAGAATAGTCCCAGTAAGCAAAATGATGTTGAAGATGTCTTTAATGATGTATTTTTCCAGACGTTGAAGTTAGGTTCATTTTAGGTTCTGATAGAAAGGTGAAAATATGTATTTTACGGACGCTTAAAATACATATTTTACGAGCGTTGAAAACAGGGATTTTTTCAGGTTCTGAACAAAAGTTGAAAATACGTTTAGAGAGTACATTAGAGTAAAGTAGGGTACAATACAGTACATTATACATTACTCTACTGTGCTGTTCTACTGTACTGAACTATACTTTACATGGTTTCCATGTGTTTGATTCCATTCCATTTGCTCTGTTCCGGCCATTATTATGAGACGTCCTCCCCTCAGCTACCTCCTGTGATGCCCATCCATGTGGTAGGCCTGCTGTTTGTAAAACAGCATTGGCTTTATTATTCCTGTGGCTAATAATTTTGACTATTAAGCTCTGAATATCACCTACTCAACTTTATCAGGAGTGAATCCAAGTGTTTACACAACGGGAAATGCAGAAGTATTTTTATTTTCCCACATGGTGAAACTCCTGGACAGCAGTTGTGAGTAGCCTGATTTTCCATTCCATATTGTCCATTTTACTTTGACTTGTCCTGTTTCTTAACATGCCATATTCATAGAGACACATGTTTTATTTAATTGGGCGCCATTTAGGTTAGGCTATTTCATTGGAGAAACGAGCATGATGTAAAAGTGTCTGTGTCATGACATTGTCAAAAGTCCACATACTCTTTCTACCATAGGCTATAGGCAGGGTCGGACTTAGTGATTTGGAGGCCCCAGGCAGAGGCTAGTCTGATTTTTACTAAAGAGATGCATATTGTATTCCCCTAGAGTCTAAGGGCATGGAGCTGGGTTTCTACTAAGCTAACATATGGAATTGTTTTAAGGTGGTCATACCAAGGATCATTTAGCTATTTGATTTTTAATTTTAGGACCCCTGTAGGTATATATTTTTTCATTTTGTATTATTTCATTGAATTTGGCCTTACCGCTATAGAGTACCATCCCGGCTAGCACGATGGATCTGGTCCGATTCCGGCTGAGAGTCGGGTCACTCGGCTGAGAGTCAGACTTTTCCGACGGCATGTGGTTATGTGGCCCGAGTCTGGGCAGCCTTCGGCAGTATTACTTATGTCTAGGATGCGGGGATTGAGCTCGGGACGATTCCGGTGAGAGTTATCTGGCCCAAATGTATTACTTGGATTTCGGAACGATTGGAGATACTCTCTGGCAGATGATTACAAGGGCTGCTTTATATAATTACCATTTCATTATTTATTTATTTTTCCATATTTTCTCATTTTTTTCTGTGATCAAAGAATACAATTAACATTTAAATGTAATTCTTTAAGAGTCCTGTTTAAGTAGTATTTTAGTATTTTGATACTTTGTGCAAGGCAATTGATAAGCATTAAAAACGTTGTGGATTGGGCCTCCCAAGTGGCGCAGCGGTCTAACATTGTGACCAAACTGGACACGCGCGTGTGCCTGCGTGCGCCTTCGCGCGTATGTTGATTTTGTACCCCCACCCCAGACACGATCAGGACACACAGGATGAAATATCAAAACAAACTCTTTACCAATTATATTCATTTGGGGACAGGTCGAAAAGCATTAAACATTTATGGCAATTTAGCTAGCTAGCTTGCTGTTGCTAGCTAATTTGTCCTGGGATATAAACATTGGGTTGTTATTTTACCTGAAATGCACAAAATCCTCTACTCTGACAATTAATCCTCAGGCTTCTTTTTTACTTTTTTGAACTTTATATGGCGGTTGGCAACCAAATTTATGGTGCATTAGCACAACCGACTGGAGCGTGGACGTCAGTTCATCTTTCAATCACCCACGTGGGTATATGCTCCTAAACACCAAAACCGATGAGGAGATGGGAGAGGCCAGACTTGCAGCGTGTTGAGTGTCACAAATACATTCTATTTCTATTTTAGCGCCTCGCCACGCAGACGCCCGCTGAGGTGCACAAGCAGTGTGGGTGCAATTATTGAATAACATGTACACTACCGTTCAAAAGCTTTGGGTCACTTAGAAATGTCTTGGTTTTGAAAGAAAAGCATTTTTTTTGTCCGTTAAAATAACATCAAATTGATCAGAAATACAGTGTAGACATTGTTAATGTTGTAAATGATTATTGTAGCTGGAAACGGCTGATCCTTAATGGAATATCCATTACATAGGCGTAGAGGCCCATTATCAGCAACCATCACTCCTGTGTTCCAATGGCACGTTGTGTTAGCTAATCCAAGTTTATCATTTTAAAAGGCTAACTGATCATTAGAAAACCCTTTTGTAATTATGTTAGCACAGCTGAAAATTGTTGTTCTGATTAAAGAAGCAATAAAACTGGCCTTTTTTAGACTAGTTGAGTATCTGGAGCATTGTGGGTTCAATTACAATCTCAAAATGGCCAGAAACAAGTAACTTTCTTCTGAAACTCATCAGTCTATTCTTGATCTGAGAAATGAAAGCTATTCCATGCGAGAAATTGCCAAGAAACTGAAGATCTCGTACAACGCTGTGTACTACTCCCTTCACAGATAGTGCAAACTGGCCCTAACCAGAATAGAAAGAGGTGTTTGAGGTCCCGGTGCACAACTGAGCAAGAGGACAAGTACACTAGTTTGAGGAACAGACGCCTCACAAGTCCTCAACTGGCAGCTTCATTAAATAGTACCCGCAAAACACCAGTCTCAACACCAACAGTGAAGAGGCAACTCCGGGATGCTGGCCTTCTAGGCAGAGTTGCAAAGAAAAAGCCATATCTCAGACTGGCCAATAAAAAGATAAGATTAAGATGGGCAAAAGAACACAGACACTGGACAGAAGAATTCTGCCTAGCATCCCGGAGTCGCCTCTTCACTGTTGACGTTGAGACTGGTATTTTGCGGGTACTATTTAATGAAGCTGCCGGTTGAGGACTTGTGAGGCATCTACCCCGAGCAGAGCATGGGTATACAGGGCATGTGTATGCCCAGCTCACAAGGTCTCTTGATGATGTGAGGCCTGATGCAATTACCTCTTCTGTCTAATGTTAAGTCTGCCAGTGGCTATATGCTACATGATTTATGTTAGATTAGTTTTTGACGGAATGTTGGTGGTGCGCCACTGCTTTTGACAAAGTGGACACCTCTTATCACGGGATGGCATCAGCGCTTACTTAAATAGCCCATACGCCCAAATTGTATGTGAGGTTTTATGTCTTGTTAGTACTTGGTCAGTTTAGGCTGGAAATTTGCGCCCTCGTCAACTTTCCGCCGCATAATCCTGCATAATGGGCGGGCCGGCCCTGGTTAACACCTCACTAGAATTCCATCAGTGGGAAAAATTGGACCAGGAAAACCAATTAGCCAACAAATCAAGAATGACCTTTTCTCAGAACTTGTTGGTCTTCAAGTGAAAAAACACTGACCCACATAAATATTGCGTAAATCCATTTTAATTCAATCACTTTTTGACACCATTCCTTAACAAAACATTCTATACATGTTTGCCCATGGAAGAAGTGGTCAGAAAGTGACTCTTTGGACCTGAATGCCAAAATATTCAGGAGGTAAAGGTATTCAAAGTTGACCTATTTTGAATACCCCACCATACCATGAGACATCCATGTCCTAATTACTGGAAAATATAAACGGTCGAGTTTGATATAATTTAAAAGCTAGCAAACAGTATTGCCAAATTAGTTTACTATTTCATGATTTTTGTCAATTTAAACCTTTAATGTAAATTATCTAAAAACACTTGAACTCCAATTTTTTTCATAGTCGCATATGTTGTAGCATAGGCCCTATTTATGTAAAATCTGAACATGATGTAAAAAATGAACGTTAATAAAACATTACATCATTTGCATAATTTTTTTTTTCAAGACATTATAAAATAGTTTGACAACCCTGTTTGTAAGCTTTTAAATTATATCAATCCGTTTATATTTTGCAGTGATGAAGACATGGTGTGGTGGGGTATGCAAAAACGGGTCAACTTTGAGCATGTTCATCTCTTGAATGTCAAAAAAGTCACTTTCTGAGCACTTTTACAATGAGCAAATATGGAAGCGTTTGTTCAAATCAAAAGTGGTGCTGTCAAAAAGTGATTGAATTCAAATGGATTTTACCCTATTGTTTTGCAACTCAGCGCCCTAAAGGATCCAGTCCAAGGCGTTAAGTGGGGTGTGGAGTCATGGACATGGTACATATAAACTCAGCAAAAAAATAAACTTCCCTTTTTCAGGACCCTGTCTTTCAAAGATATTTCGTAAAAATCCAAATAACTTCACAGATCTTCATTGTAAAGGGTTTAAACACTGTGTATCACTGTTTATCATGCTTGAACCATAAACAATTAATGAACATGCACTTGTGGAACGGTCGTTAAGACACTAACAGCTTATAGACGGTAGGCAATTAAGGTCACAGTTATGAAAACTTAGGACAATAAAGAGGCCTTTCTACTGACTCTGAAAAACACCAAAAGAAAAAATGCCAAGGGTCCCTGCTCATCTGCGTGAACGTGCCTTAGGCATGCTGCAAGAAGGCATGAAGACTGCAGATGTGGCCAGGTCAATAAATTGCAATGTCCGTACTGTGAGACGCCTAAGACAGCGCTACAGGGAGACAGGATGGACAGCTGATTGTCCTTGCAGTGGCAGACCACGTGTAACAACACCTGCACAGGATCGGTACATCCGAACATCACACCTGCGGGACAGGTACAGGATGGCAACAACAACTGCCCGAGTTACACCAGGAACGCACAATCCCTCCATCAGTGCTCAGACTGATAGGCTGAGAGAGGCTGGACTGAGGGCTTGTAGGCCTGTTGTAAGGCAGGTCCTCACCAGACATCACCGGCAACAACGTCGCCTAAGGGCATTATATTTTGTCAGTTTATGCATAGTATGCATAGTAATTTTGTAATTTTGTCATGTGTCATGTATGTTAACTCAAGATGCCCCGTGTGTACAAACATAAAACAAGCAGGGGTCTAGCCTCCCTTGAGGTTCTTGAGAGAGCAGCATAGGAAGTGAGAGAAGGGAAGAAGTCCATTTAAGCAGCAGCAAGGGTCAAAAAAGAAAACAAACATGAGCGAAAGAGAGGCCATGAGAGGATATGATGGAGTAGCAGAGCCACACAAGGTCTTATCTGATGACATGGAGTCTGAGCTTGCTGAACATATCAAGAATCTCTCGGACCAGTTTCAAGGGCTTAGTAGCCTCAAATGCAGAGAACTACGAATTGGCATACCGAAACACCATCGCTGTCCCAGAAAACTGGTCAAGAAATTGAAGGCTAAGTGATACCGAACAGAGAGATTAACACTGATTATTCCAAACATTATAAACACCTTCCTAATATTGAGTTGGACCTCACCTTTTGCCCTCAAAACAACCTGCCAATTTTCCAAGCTGTTTACAGGCACAGTCAACATAGTGTATGTAAACTTCTGACCCACTGGAATTGTGATACAGTGAATTATAAGTGAAATAGTCTGTCTGTAAATAATTGTTGGGAAAATTACTTCTGTCATGCACAAAGTAGATGTCCTAACCGACTTGCCAAGACTATAGTTTGTTAACAAGAAATGTGTGGAGTGGTTGAAAAACGAGTTTTAATGACTCCAACCTAAGTGTATGTAAACTTATGACTTCAACTGTAGGTGCCTCCCACATTTTTCTTACTCAAGGCTCTGATTAAGGCGATTCACGCTGAATCGTAAGCCAGTTGTTTACTTGTCCCCGTCAATAAATCTATCAGATTTATGCAGCAACAGAGTGCTTATACAGTATCCTGGGGGTAAGGAATGTTTTTTGGATCATCCGCAAGTTTTCAAGATGCTCTGGCAGAGGACCTCAAATTCAGTTCAATGTTTCCCTCCTTCTCACCTAGTCACATGGAGATGTGAGAAAAGAAGATCAACAGAATTGTGCTTGAAGGGAAGTGTCAAGTCTAAGAGGCATTGGCAAGGGCTGATCATATTTGATCATACGTTATGGCCTCAAACTCATGCTGCTGGCTCCAGATATTTAGGAGAGATTTTTTCTCTCCCACTGCACTGTTTTAGAGAATATCTATCCAGCTGTGGTTAGTGAAATGATCCCAAGCCTTGAGACCCCACAGGGGACTCTCATGCACAGCACTGGGAAGAGAGATACATTTTCAGTTGGCACAATTCATTCACTTGGACTTAACTTGTGAATACACAATGTCAGGACAGGGTATAGGTGCTGTTGTCCCCCTCCTTTATCACAACTGAGCAAATGTTCCATCATGGCACCTAATCTTGGGAGCTATGCAGCCCAACCTCAGAAACTCTGGATCAGGCTGCGATTTGTTGGGGAAGGAGAGGTGCCTAGTAGAGAGCATGTGACAGAAAACCTACTGCTTGAATCCCAGTGGATCACTCATGCAGACATATGTTCTTACATAGTCTTCCCAAACCGGCGAGGATATGAATTGTTTTTTTTCTCAGCCAACCCCCTATGCTAGTTTTGAGCACCGCAACGCAAATGCACATGAGCAGAAATGGAGTGACTTGGAAGTGGAGTCCCCATTCAACGGTCAAGTTCTGGACAGAAAGAGTCTCTGACTATGACATAAAGCTGTATCTGTAACACTACTGCACTCTCCTTCAGCTTGCCATGAAACCAAAAGACAACAATTGCCTAAGGAGGTACAAGGTCCAGACCAAGAGAGGAACCAATGGTGAAGCTGTAGAGATTCCCAACAACATCATGTTGGGCCCACACAGTGGCAGAATCTTCTACTCAGGACAGACCACCCTCTGCTATGTCTGTAATGCCATGGACCTCTAGGTGAAGGATTGTAAGACTGTCAAGTGCTGGAGATGCAGTGAGTTCGGCCACAAGTCCAGAGAGTGTGCGAGTGGAAGCAAGTGCACACTCTGCAATGGTGATGGGCACACCTACCTCAACTGTCCACAAGCCTACAGCAAAAGAGCAAAAACGGTGGAAGGGAAGCAGAACCTGAAGCGCAACAACCAATAGCAGATAACCCTGAAGAGCCCCAGATCCCACAGCATGTCCCCAAACAGATGAGCAGCGGAGAGGTGAGGAAGAGGAGGACAAGGCAGTAGAGAAAGGTGAAGAGGAGAGACAACACAAACCCGAGAGCAACAGCCAGTCGCACGCCAGTCTTGTCGTCAGACTGACAGCGCATCAGAGAACAAGAGTGACGAGGAGAGTGAAGACAGTTTTGATTCCTCCAGTGAAGAGCCATCCCAAGACTCGCCCCTCCCTGATGACACAGGTCCCGCAGCAGAATGGTCCACTCAAATGGAGGCTAATGATGACGACCCACCAAATCTTGCCAGTACTCCAGCTGCCTCCCACCTCCCTGGTGGCTACCCTCCTCTGCCCCTAGACACTTCTAGCTCCATCGAAGGTACCCGTCTGTCAAAAAGTGGTAAGAAACATCCTGTGGGAGGGGACCACAAAAAGACAAAGAAAATATATTTTAAAGACCGCCCTAAATTAGTATCAATAAATAGAAAAGTAATGAACAGATTTATACGAGCAAAAATTAAACAAGGGAAATAATTACAGGACTTCTTTATTACCAGTATTGGTCTGCCAAATAATATTCTAAATGTATGAAACATTCAAGTAATTATGTCTAATGACCAACAAAATGTATTTTTGAAATGTGTGCCTTCTATTATACAATGTGTATTAAAAGAAATTGTCAAGTCATGAATTGTATTAATTATTGACTGAAAATAGATACTAAATAAATAGATAAAATAAAACAACTTGTTTGTATCTCATGAACGAGGAAAAGAAACAGAACGTTTTTTTCTTTTCTTAAAGACAACCCTAAAACACATCGAAGAGTCTTCTACTGCTCCCATATATGAGATCAGGATGCCCTCGATGCTTTAATGTCTGGGACCTCACAGCTGTTAGGGAGCCTGTGTGTTTGTGGAAAGGGGAGATTGCTTGGTCTACACCCATAATCATCCACCCACTTAGCGTCAGTCCTCAAATGTGCCTACTCTTAACACAGAACCCCTACTTAACAGTGTGATCTCCCATATAAGCATCAGGATGGGAAATGTCAACGAAACACAGGCTGTAGTGAATGCACTCTTAAATATCTTTCTATGAAGAACACGCACCTGACCTTGGGGTAAAGTACTGTTGCAAAAATGAAAATGTAGCTATTCACGCTTGAATTACAAACCTGCAATAAAATGTCACCCGTGGAAAAATCAAAGCAGACTAGACGTGGTGATGGTTTCTTTTTAAATTTACTGTTCCCCAGATAGCGCTAAACACGTAGCCTGGATGGACTGAATGGCCAGTTTGAATCAATCTAGAGTTCTGCATGTTCAAGGTTTGGGGAACAGTTGACTAAAAAAGATTATCCATAGCTGCAACTGGATCCTATCAGATCATCGCCCAAGGAACACACAGTGGGAAAGGCATCATACATACAAAGGAGGCAGCTGTTTGGAGCTGTCAGAAACCCTCAGAGCCACTGCAGTCCAGCGAGCCACAAAAAGCCTTCAACTGTATCTAATCTACATCTGACCTTCAGGAAATCTCCAGATATTTTGGTCTGAAGAAGATCTCTGTGAGAACCTATGTCTGTGAGAACCTATGTCTGTGAGAACCTGTGTCTGAGAGAACCTATGTGTTGTAAATGTATTTCTTCATGGCAAATGTGAAACCCTCTGCATCATGCAACAAGAGACTATATAACATGCCTTCATACACTGACAAACTGGAAGAAGGCTAAAGGAGACACGATCCAAAGATATGTCAGAGTGAGGTTAAGGCGACCCCTAAACGACAACGAGCTAAGATATACCTTCTTCCCATGCCGTTGAGAGACAGTTGCTTTCAAAATGGGGTGCTTTATGAAGGCGAACCTGCTGAAGACGTGCTATACTTTTCACGCAATGCAGAGTCCAGAGGACACCTTTGATACAGTACAGAATGATCTCTCGCCACAATGTGACAGTCTAATGATTCACTGGTCCTCCTACATCTGACCAGACCCCACCCCACCCCACCTCCCTGCAGCTGAAATATGGCTCTGATTATGGGTTTGTATGTTAAATAAGCAGCAGCGGAAGCCTTGGGAGGTGCCATAATGTAAAGCAGACAGATCTTTAGCACCACTGGCGCACCCACTGACAGAGACGTACCTCTGTCATCGTCCAGAAAATCGTGTTTAACTCCTACGCTTGGGCCTTGTACATCGCAGTTAAAATCCAGATACCAGTAATACCTGCCTGCTTGCTACGAGCTTTTTCCCTGAAGTAATATCTGCATACCATAAGGCAGTGGTGTTCAGCGAAGGGAGGTATAGAGTTTGCATGCCACTGGTAATAGAATAGGCCCATACCATTTTAGCCTCTACTGCTACTCCATCCAATAACAGAAGGCTCTGAAGCAATTTCAGGTCAGGAATTGTTTCTTTTTTTGTCTAAACTACCAATCACCCATATTCCCTCACACTTCTGCACCTGATCCTCTCTTAATATGACTAGGGTGAGAAAACAAATATCAACCTTAACCTTGCCAATTTGCATTATCCTTCTCATTTGAAAAATAGGGATCACTTCCCTACAGTATAAGTTTATTTCTGTCATGCTTTCCAGCTGTACTTTATTGTGATCTGGAGTCAAGTTTTTATAGAAATGTTCCTGTGATGTGCAAGGAATGTTTTCAAGACCATGCCCATAATGTCAAATAGAACGTACACAGAAAAGTGGTTACCATGTTCTCAGAACTTAAAATATTAATGTTCTAGACACATTTCATGGGAAGTTTCCAAGAACATTACATCTCATTACCAAGCCAATCAAGGCCCTGATTGGTGAACTACTGATCCATTCACAACTCTTTGTCTGTTGGCAAGATTAAGGATACTCACACATGCAGTGTTTTCCAATTGACATATTTGACCTGTTTACATTAGGCATGTAGACAGTAATACATTTTCAGCCTGTCCTCATCTGAGATTTGAACTCACAACCTCATGGTTCACAATACTCTGATCTTCCTGCTACACCACCATGTGAGTTATCAGTTAATCTGACTGTTCTCATCAATGATTTTATTGCCTTATTTCAGCAATTGAAGGGCTTTCTGTATAGTTGTCTAATGTTGGTTGGGCATATTAACCTGTTTTAATGATACTCCTGAACAACTATGATCAATAAAATATGTTGTGTACTTCCAACAGAGCTCAGATTTACTTAAGTGCACTCACTCTACTGCTTACCCCCTATAAGTTGTTTCAGATCTACACAAGTGCCTAGGAAGGATGGTTTCTTCTGGACATGGCCTAACTATACTGGCCCAATAAGCAACTCTGTGAACTCTGTGAACCATTTATTTATGAGAGCCAGTTTCATCATAGCGCTTGATAGTTTTTGTGACTGCACTTGAAGAAACGTTCAAAGTTCTTGAACTTTTCCGCATTGACTGACCATGTCTTAAAGTAATGATGGACTGTCGTTTCTCTTTGCTTATTTGAGCTGTTCTTGACATAATATGGACTTGGTATTTTACCAAATAGGGCTATCTTCTGCATACCACTCCTACCTTGTCACAACACAACTGATTGGCTCAAAAACATTAAGAAGGAAAGAAATTCCACATATTAACTTTTAACAAGGCACACCTGTTAATTGAAATGCATTCCAGGTGACTATCTCATTAAGCTGGTTGAGAGAATGCCAAGGGTGTGCAAAGCTGTCATCAAGGCAAAGGGTGGCAACTTTGAAGAATCTCAAATATAAAATTAGTTTAACACTTTTTTGGTTTCTACATGATTCCATACGTGTTATTTCATAGTTTGTCTTCACTCTTATTCTACAATGTAGAAAATAGCAAAAATAAAGAAAAACCCTGGAACGAGTAGATGTGTCAAAACTTTAATCAAAACATTTATCACACATTTCATTAGAACACTTGGACATGTTATTTATGCATCTTTGTTTATTATCATAATGTGTATAGATTTCTCCGCTTTCACTCATTTCTGTAACTTTGGCTACCAGCTTTGTGCACAACCTCCAGATGCTTCTTCAGGTTTGATGTGGTGTTTCTGGATGAAGAGATCCATGCTGCCTTTGCAGAGTTTGCATTTGACTAAAATGTTGTTATCTTTCTCATTGATTAACTCAAAATAATGGGAGCATTTCCACAAGGAACAGGTTAATTAAGCGAGCTAACAACACAACTGACATATTTTGGCTATTTAATAGCCTATTGGAAACGGATTAGACTACAGCATGAATCCCATTAGCATTTGACAAGGTTTTAAAAAATACACTACATGACCAAAAGAATGTGAACACCTGCTCGTCGAACATCTCATTCCACAATGATGGGCATTAATATGGAGTTGGTCCCCCCTTTGCTGCTGTAACAGCCTCCACTCTTCTGGGAAGGATTTCCACTAGATGTTGGAACATTGCTGCGGGGACTTGCTTCCATTTAGCCACAAGAGCATTAGTGAGGTCGGGCACTGATGTTGTGTGATTAGGCCTAGCTTGCTTTGTGCATAGGGGAATTGTCATGCAGTAAAGGGCCTTCCCCAAACTGTTGCCACAAAGTTGGAAGCACAGAATCGTCTAGAATGTCATTGTATGCTGTAGCGTTAAGGTTGCCCTTCACTGGAACTAAGGGGCCTAGCCTGAACCATAAAAAACAGCCCCAGATCATTATTCCTCCTCCACCAAACTTTACTGTTGGCTTTATGCATTGGTACAGGTAGCGTTCTCCTGTCATCCGCCAAACCCAGATTGTGCATGTTTATCTTAGGCTTGTGTATGGCTGCTCGGCCATGTTAATGAAGCTTCTGACGTACAGTTCTTGTGCTGACGTTGCTTCCAGAGGCAGTTTGGAACTCGGTAGTGAATGTTGCAACCGAGGACAAACAATTTGCGTTTAGAAAGAATTCAGACACCTTCACTTTTTCCACACACGTTTCTTTGGGACCATTAGGCGACATCTTGACAACTGATACACAGAAATGTTCTTGCAATGTTCCCATGAAACGTGTCAAGAACATTCATATCTTACATTCTGAGAACATGGCAACCATGTTCTGTATGTTTGGTGCGACGTTGATGGAATATTTGCCTAACCCTCGGTAAACTGGACACATGAATGTTCTTGCAATGTCCTATAAAATGCGTTGTATATTGTTGTATATTCTGAGAACATTGTTCTAGATAAGTTCTGCTTGACATTAAGGGAACATGTTAAAAAGGTTCTCAGAAGGTTTTTGTTAACATGGAATGTTCCCCTAACTAACGGAACACTGTACACTCAAACATTAGGGAAACATTACAAGTAACATTACAAAAACTTTTACTCTCACTAGAATTGTTATCTACAGTAGGTGTTCCCCTTGGTACGTTTTGTAAAGCCACTTTTACACATCCATTGTGTACGAAGAGGAATTGATCAACCTTAGCATCCAGTTATAAACATCTGCCTTTTGGTCCTGAATCAGACTCTCTGCGTTAATGAGTCCCCTATGTAGGTGTGATTCCCACTCCTCCATAGGGTCACAACTGCAGCTGGCCCTGCAGTAAACCTCCAGTCTCCTACAATCCCCTTGCTGTTCATAGGTCTCGCTTTTGGGAAGTGTCTGTCCCGGCGTTAATTCTATAGGACAAGCCAGAATCAACCCCTAACCCAAACATATATATGCAATCCCTGAACATTTCACTGGGACTTTGGCCAGAATGCAATCAAACCAATTGCCACTCAAACCATGGAGCCTGAGGGTGTATCTTTCACAATGGAGATATTGTTAGTTATACCCTGTGCTGTAATTAATCACTTTTGCTTCATGTTTTTATATAGTAAAAGTATATTGGCCGGTTGACCTGTTAAACACTTTTTCTAAAGAATACACATTAATATAATCTCAGAGGATAAATGCATCCAACTACTGAAAGGATTGGGGCCAGAGTTATCTTTTGTCTTACACAGGGGTATAATTATCTTACCTCACTTGCAAGACATGGCTGATTCCCATCCATGTGCTGAATGACAAAGAAAATAGCAGCATCCTATATTGAGTCCCTATTGACTTATTAAGACATTCACATATGGGAAGTTTACATACATACATAGAGGTTTTGGGAGGTTGTACGGACCCCTGGGTGGGTATACAGAACAGGGCCTCTTTGTTTTCAGGGCTACCCCATCCTGTGGTCCCAGCAGAGCGTCCATACAGGCCTGTGATCTTTACATCCTGCCAGGGGATCCGGGAGGATCTGCTCCAAGCAGAGTGAGCTGCTTTTTACACGGGCCTGGCTGGAAATTCAATTACCTCTCCTTCATAATGCCCCGGTGGTCACCTGTAAAAAAAGCCATGAAGAATAATATTACTTTTGAGATGGCTAAAGATAATAGTTTCGGATTAATGGTCTCAGCCCCCCTCCAGCTGTTTTGTTGAGAGTTTTGTTGACCATCAGTTTATATTATGTTGTACATGCTTATTAAAATGTAAAGGATACCATTGCATGTCTGGCGAGCAGCAGAAACAATATTTATTATCCACCAACTTCATGCTTGTCTCATGCAATGACCGTGTACTGTGTTTAATTTTTTCTCCCCCAAAAACAGGTTGTATATGTATGCAGTCATTTTAGCCTTGAGGTTGTGGTACAATATGTCTTAACTTGCAATGTCACGGATCGTTTTAGACATTTCTCCCTAACAAGCTTTGCCCGAGCCATCACTTTTTTTATTACTTCGTTAAACCAACTGACGTCTTTGTACAAATACTGGATGGAGTACAACTTTATTTCATGGTCTTCATGTCTCTGCAAAGCACTCGGCACAAGGGAGGAACCATTCCTAAACTCTTTACAGTACCTCTTTTCAGACCTAAGTATGCCTCAAACCAAAAGATAGGCAAAAAAAACTTGACACATTCAACTGCAGACTGGCACACCTTCCAGACGTAGTGGGTTTGCCAAAATCCTTGTCTAACATGCAATCTGTTGATGCTAGTAGCTCTCAGGCTGATCCTGGAAAGCCTCTACTGTGTGCGGCAGTATAACGGTAGTGACAAAGCGAAGATAATGTCATAAGTGATTTCCCGATGGCAGGGCCAAGAAGCATTAGCAAACTCATATATCTTCATTAATACTGAGTCATTCAGGGACATGAAAACCACGTTAGGCCAACAACTAGCTCTTGCCTGCCGTGATACAGATATTACAATCTC
Source organism: Brachymystax lenok tsinlingensis (assembly GCA_030435695.1). Classification (NCBI taxonomy): domain Eukaryota; kingdom Metazoa; phylum Chordata; class Actinopteri; order Salmoniformes; family Salmonidae; genus Brachymystax; species Brachymystax lenok. The sequence continues at coordinate 14,701,225 of CM059796.1, forward strand.
TACGCCCAGACAAGCAGACCACAAAAAATGATTACGCACTTAAGGGAGACATATTTTTTCTCTTGTAAGTGCATTGATTCACAGTTTTCTTACATTTTCCTAATTGTGTCCCCACTTTCCCATTATGTTTCTGTTTGTAATCCTGAGTAACACATCAGGGGATTCCAACACTTTCGTCTGTGGTTGCTAAAGCCAGGAAGCAAGGATAAAAAGAAGCCACATAGCTGTATTCGCTGTCTCACAATTCAAGAGAAAAACTGATTCATTTCTCTCCCTGGCCTTGTAACAAGGGTTTTCGAGGATGTTTGGGGACTGTTGTCAAGTTTGTCAGTGTTGCTGGCCCTGTCCGGGGGGTATCGTCAGACGGGGCCACAGTGTCTCCCGACCCCTCCTGTCTCAGCCTCCAGTATTTATGCTGCAGTAGTTTATGTGTCGGGGGGGCTAGGGTCAGTCTGTTATATCTGGAGTATTTCTCCTGTCTTATCCAGTGTCCTGTGTGAATTTAAGTATGCTCTCTCTAATTCTCTCTCTCTCTCTTTCTCTCTTTTTCTCTCTTTCTCTCTCTCTTTCTCTCTTTCTATCTTTCTCTCTCTTGAAGGACCTGAGCCCTAGGACCATGCCTCAGGACTACCTGGCCTGATGACTCCTTGCTGTCTCCAGTCCACCTGGCCATGCTGCTGCTCCAGTTTCAACTGTTCTGCCTGCGGCTATGGAACCCTGACCTGTTCACCGGATGTGCTACCTGTCCCAGACCTGCTGTTTTCAACTCTCTAGAGACAGCAGGAGTGGTAGAGATACTCTGACTGATCAGCTATGAAAAGCCAACTGACATTTACTCCTGAGGTGCTGACCTGTTGCACCCTCTACAACCACTGTGATCATTATTACTTGACCCTGCTGGTCATCTATGAACATTTGAACATCTTGGCCATGTTCTGTTATAATCTCCACCCGGCACAGCCAGAAGAGGACTGGCCACCCCTCATAGCCTGGTTCCTCTCTAGGTTTCTTCCTAGGTTCTGGCCTTTCTAGGGAGTTTTTCCTAGCCACCATGCTTCTACACCTGCATTGCTTGGTTTTAGGCTGGGTTTCTGTACAGCACTTTGTGACATCAGCGGATGTAAGAAGGGCTTTATAAATAACTTTGATTGATTGATTGCTCAGGGTTACAGTTTGTTTTGGCAGAAAACTATTGACCGTGACATATATGAACAGGATACTTCAAAGGCTCTTCCCTCTCATCTCTTTGTCTTGTCCATAGTGGAGGTATTGAGTTTTAGAGCGCTGACTGTTCGATGCTGACTGTTCGATGCTGACTGTTCGATGCTGACTGTTTCGATGCTGACTGTTCCATCTGTTAGTCAACACATCTCAGGAAACCCAGAACCCAACAGATGCATAAGCCACCCACACAGAGTCAGAGATCCTAGTATCAACAACAGCAAACCAGACCGGACAGGGCTGATTAATGAAACATGATGGTTTCTAAATAGACTGAGTGTTGTTGTTGTGTTTGTTTTGAAATGATATCTGTATCTTATCTCTGTATCTGATCTCTGTATCTGATCTCTGTATATGATCTGTATATCTAGATCTGTACTGTATCTGTATGGTATTTCTTTGGGCAGGTTTGTGTGTTCGTGTGGTGGGAAAACAGAGGTATGATTAATTGCAGCTCAGCCCGAGACCACTCGGATTCAATATCCAGAACATATTCTTTAAATCTCAGTAATTTACTCCCAGTGTTTCCCCATTTGTGGTTTGCAGCAAATTCCTTACGGCATGTGTATAGAGTCTGGGACATGATTAGAAACATTGGTTTTCTTCATTTGGTGGTGGGTCACAGGTTGTTTAACCCGATGTATTGCTTGTCTGGACAGTTTTCCAGCGCTTTAGGGGTCACTGTCTACACTACTATTACTACTACATTATTATTTCCTCTTAGATGCTCCTACAGCTCTCAGTCCCTGTGGTCCCACCACCAATCCAGACAGTGGAGACCCCCATCTCTCTAACCTCCGGCCCTCCAACTGTCCCTCACCCCTGCAGGGAGTGACAACCTCCTTCCCCTCCTTACTCATCCCTTGTTCTCTCCTCCTCCCACTGCTCTTTCCATCTCCCTCTCTTTTTACCATGGCTTCACATCTCTCCTCTACTCTCTAATGGTGTGTTCACCCCCGCTATTCTCTTCACTCTCCTACTGACCTACACATCTGGAGAGGGTTAAGAAGGGGAGGCAGTTCAACTTCCCAGACATTTAGAGGTGTAGAAAAAAACGAACTTTGCTTAATAAAGTGTTGGCGAAGAATAGTCACTCCACATCCAAGATGAAATGTGCTGAATCCATTGACCTGCAATACATTTTCTTCACACAATGTCAGCATTTATTCCACAGAGAACCTACAGGCTGAATATCATGCATAAAACCAAAACAAGGGTTGAATTGTGGCCTCCCAGGAGCATTCATGGCTGGCGGCAGGTCAATTTGTTAAATAATTTCTTCCGTTAATCCTCTTTGGAGTCTACACCTGACCTGTCAGGTGAGAAATTTGGAGGTAGCTGTCTTCCAAGTAGGGTACAGGTTAGACTAATAGGTGTAGAGGAGGAGGAGGAGGTGGGGGGGCTGAGACAGAACCCACAGGGATTTGCAGGCACCTGCCCTTCCTAGTGGGTTACAGGTGAGGAGTTTGGAGGAAAGTGCACTTCCAGGTGAGATTCAGGGTTTGGGTTCTCAGGTGTTGTAGGTTTGAGGGTGAGGATTGCATAGGAGAGACGGGACTCTCAGGTAAGGGATATGTTAGGGGAGGGAATGTGTTAAGGGGCAGAGCCTTTAGGTCTGATGAGGAACTTAACTGGTGAGCGGTAGAGTCATAGTGAGGATGATGTGAGATGATGATGGGGACAAAATCTACAAATGTGAGCAGGGACAACATTCTTAGGTGAGGTTCATGGTAGAAGGGAGAAGCCAGGAATATCAGGTGATTCACAGATAAGGGGTGGGAACAAGACCTTCAGGTGAGGTTTAGGTAGTAGAAACAGAAAGCCCACCTGAGATGATTTTAAGACTGAGATTACATCTGCTTATTACTTGGTCAGAGGCCTTTAAAAGCCATTATTAGAGTGGCTTGAATTACAGCTGGGAAATGGAGACAAAAGTGATAACCTGTGAGAAAACACTTGCAGATACACATACAGATGCAGCAAAGTGGGTTTCTAGAGTGAGAGATTGACTACCAGCCGTAAAGTAACATCAGGGGGAAAGTTCTGCTATGTCAGTCAGGGTGTAATCGGAACCTAATGTCACATGAAGGGAGGGTTAAAACTAAGTGCCACGTCTGCTAGGAAGCAAGAAGCACCTTTAACTTCACCCGGACTAAAAGTTTTGTGGCTAACCATTTACATGTGAAATTTGATCAGTTGTACTGAAGTAACACTCACATCGTTCTCTTCATGAGAGGCTGTATTATTAGGCCTACACAATGAGGCCATTTGGTGGAGAACCTGGCTCCTGGTCTTGTGGTTACTTAGCGTAAGTCTGGATAACAGGAAACTGTCAACCTCTTGACTGGAAGAGTATACAACACATCCTCAGAGACCTGCACTCCTGTAGAAGTGATGGGGCCTCCTTTCAGGCCAAAACAGACACTCCACTCTCAGAGGACCCCTGCTCAGGATGAGGAATGAAGTGATGACAGTGAGATGTTGTTTGTGTACAGAAAGAAAACAAAACCAGGCAGGTCTGAACACGTCGCCCCACATCCGCATGTCAACTCACAGAGATGTGTCTTGACCTAAGACGGCTACAGACGTTTGGTGATCACAAAACAGCGCAAAGGGAGTGTGTGTTGTGTGTGAACAGACTGGCATGTTTTAGGTTGTTTTAACACATGGTTCAATGGCTAAAGTGCAGATCAGAGTAGAGGTCTTCACGGATCCACCTGTACCCGAATACCCGAGATTCGATACGGGACCCAGAGCGGGACTGGATACAGAAGTCTAAATAATGTCACTGTTCTGGGTCGGATCTGATTTTCACAGGTCTCGGATATGTAATTTTAACTGACTACTGCTGCAGTAGAGAGAGAGAGAGAGAGAGAGAGAGAGAGAGAGAGAGAGAGAGAGAGAGAGAGAGAGAGAAATTGTATCATTTATAATGCTGTTCTTGCTTTTCACGTGTAGCTTGGTTGCTTGGTAGCTTGGTGCGTGTAGCTTGTTGTTGTTGTTGGCCAATCAGAAGTCATCAAAGCAGCAATAGGCTACAGTCATAAGCCTCCGTGTGGCAGAAGTTAGGAGACATCTAATCAATGGAAGATGGAATTAAAACGACAGAATTAAAAGTTCAAGGAGAAGAATAGGCTACAACTACCATGAGCCAACAGGCAGGCTGCTACTTCATATTCTGAACGGAGTTGTTGTTATTGTTAGCTAGCTTAATTAGCTTCGGCCGGTTTGAAGCAGTCAAGACAGGTACCACGTAATAATTTGATTATAAATAAACTAAAAGCAATGATGTGTACTGAACCTGCCACCCATAATAAAGCGCAGTGCTTTATGATAAACTCCGTCCAATTGTTTCAATACTGTCACGACTTCCGCCGAAGTCGGTCCCTCTCCTTGTTCGGGCGGCATATGGCGGCCGACGTCACCGGCCTTCTAGCCATCGCCATTGCCGATCCATTTTCCATTTTTCAGTTTCAATTCCCCAATTACTTGTTCATTATTTAACCCTCTGTTCCCCCATGGTTTTTGTGAGTGATTGTTTGTTGGTAAATACGATCCGTTAATGTGGGCTCGTTATATTGAGTTGTATTTGTAATTATATTTGAGTAAATACGTTCATTACTCATATCTGCTGTCCTGCGCCTGACTCCTCTACACAGGGTACACACAGGATCTTTCACAAATACAGTGGCAGCTGCATTCATATAAACCAGGGATGGGCAACTGGGAGTCTCAACTTACTGTTGAGAGTTAGAATAAGGTGCAATTTCGAAATTTGTTGACCAGCTATCTAAAGTTGTGGTAAGCATTGTCAAATTACAGATCGTCAGTTATCATATTAAAAAACTGCAAACATTTGACTCTACCCTATGGCAAAATGTGTAGAATTGAAGGAAATGAGCTATAAAACTGCACATTTTTCTCTCTGTCCCATGGCAAAATGAGTAGAATTGCAGGAGGTTGGATGTGGGTACGCAGACCCAGAAGCTGCGGCCCCTCATGATGAGTTCAGTTTTTTTTGTAGCCCCCACCCCCATCAAAGTTGCCCATCCCTTATATAAAGGATGTCACCATAATCTGTAACCGGTATGAATGTCTACTGAATGATTTATTTTCTACTATTTAATGAAAGGCATGGCCTATTCCTATAAAATAAGCCCATGTTTATTTCTTAACTTATTAAAATGGGCAATCAGCAGCTGCTACATCCATACGTTGAACAAAAATATAAACGCAACATGCAACCATTTCAAAGATTTTATTGAGTTACAGTTCATATAAGGAAATAAGTCAATATGAAATAAATTCATTAGGCCCTAATCTACAGTGGGGCAAAACAGTATTTAGTCAGCCACCAATTGTGCAAGTTCTCTCACTTAAAAAGATGAGAGAGGCCTGTAATTTTCATCATAGGTACACTTCAACTATGACAGACAAAATGAGGAAAAAAATCCAGAAAATCACATTGTAGGATTTTTAATGAATTTATTTGCAAATTATGGTGGAAAATAAGTATTTGGTCACATACAAACAAGCAAGATTTCTGTCTCTCACAGACCTGTAACTTCTTCTTTAAGAGGCTCCTCTGTCCTCCACTCGTTACCTGTATTAATGGCACCTGTTTGAACTTGTTATCAGTATAAAAGACACCTGTCCACAACCTCAAACAGTCACACTCCAAACTCCACTATGGCCAAGACCAAAGAGCTGTCAAAGGACACCAGAAACAAAATTGTAGACCTGCACCAGGTTGGGAAGACTGAATCTGCAATAGGTAAGCAGCTTGGTTTGAAGAAATCAACTGTGGGAGCAATTATTAGGAAATGGAAGACATACAAGACCACTGATAATCTTCCTCGATCTGGGGCTCCACGCAAGATCTCACCCCGTGGGGTCAAAATGATCACAAGGTGAGCGGTGAGCAAAAATCCCAGAACCACACAGGGGGACCTAGTGAATGACCTGCAGAGAGCTGGGACCAAAGTAACAAAGCCTACCATCAGTAACACACTACTCCGCCAGGGACTCAAATCCTGCAGTGCCAGACGTGTCCCCCTGCTTAAGCCAGTACATGTTCAGGCCCGTCTGAAGTTTGCTAGAGAGCAATTGGATGATCCAGATGAGGATTGGGAGAATGTCATATGGTCAGATGAAACCAAAATATAACTTTTTGGTAAAAACTCAACTCGTCGTGTTTGGAGGACAAAGAATGCTGAGTTGCATCCAAAGAACACCATACCTACTGTGAAGCATGGGGGTGGAAACATCATGCTTTGGGGCTGTTTTTCTGCAAAGGGACCAGGACTGACTGATCCGTGTAAAGGAAAGAATGAATGGGGCCATGTATTGTGAGATTTTGAGTGAAAACCTCCTTCCATCAGCAAGGGCATTGAAGATGAAACGTGGCTGGGTCTTTCAGCATGACAATGATCCCAAACACACCGCCCGGGCAACGAAGGAGTGGCTTCGTAAGAAGCATTTCAAGGTCCTGGAGTGGCCTAGCCAGTCTCCAGATCTCAACCCCATAGAAAATATTTGGAGGGAGTTGAAAGTCCGTGTTGCCCAGCGACAGCCCCAAAACATCACTGCTCTAGAGGAGATCTGCATGGAGGAATGGGCCAAAATACCAGCAACAGTGTGTGAAAACCTTGTGAAGACTTACAGAAAACGTTTGACCTCTGTCATTGCCAACAAAGGGTATATAACAAAGTATTGAGATAAACTTTTGTTATTGACCAAATACTTATTTTCCACCATAATTTGCAAATAAATAAATTTAAAATCCTACAATGTGATTTTCTGGATTTCTTTTTCTCATTTCGTCTGTCATAGTTGAAGTGTACCTATGATGAAAATTACAGGCCTCTCTCATCTTTTTAAGTTGGAGAACTTGCACAATTGGTGGCTGACTAAATACTTTTTTGCCCCACTGTATGTATCAGAAAACCAGTCAGTATCTGTTTGACCACCATTGGCCTCCTGCAGCGCGACACATCTCCTTCACATAGAGTTGATCAGGCTGTTGATTGTGGCCTGTGGAATGTTGTCCCACTCATCAATGGCTGTGCGAAGTTGCTGGATAATGGCGGGAACTGGAACACGCTGTCGTAAACATTCATCCAGAGCATTCCAATCATGTTCAATGGGTGACATGTCTGGTGAGTATGCAGGCCATGGAGGAACTGGGACATTTTCAGCTTCCAGGAATTGTGTGCAGATCTTTGCGACATGGGGCCATGCATTATCATGCTGAAACATGAGGTGATGGCGATACATGAATGGCACGACACTGGGTCTCAGGATCTCATCACAGTATCTCTGTGCATTCAAATTGCCATCGATATAATGTAATTGTGTTCATTGTCCGTAGCTTATGCCTGCCCATACCACAACCCCACTGCCACCATGGGCCCCTCTATTCACAACATTGACATCAGCAAACCACTCGCCCACATGACGCCATACAGGCTCTGCCTTCTGCCCAGTACAGTTGAAACCAGTATTCATCCATGAAGAGCAGCCTTCTAAAAATAAAAAATAATGTAAAAATAATGTATAGCAACCCTAGGTGTAAAATAGTAAATAACGGCTACTTCTCAGAGAGTTTTGAATTGTCAAGAGGAGTCAAACAAGGGTGTCCGCTGTCACCATATCTATTCGTTATGGCCATCGAAATGCTAGCTATTAAAATCAGATCCAATAGCAACATTAGAGGATTAGAAATCCAAGGCTTAAAAACAAAGGTGTCCATATATGCCGATGACTCAAGTTTTATATTAAGTCCGCAAGCTAGATCCCTGCAATGTCTCATTAAAGATCTAGATAACTTTTCTGTACTCTCTGGACTAAAACCTAATTATGATAAGTGTACAATATTACGTATTGGATCCTTAAAAAATACAACTTTTACATTACCCTGCAGTTTACCTATAAAATGGGCTGATGGTGAAGTAGGCATACTCGGTATTCATATCACAAAAGATATAAATAAGCTCTCCACAATGAATTTCAATAGAAAATGTGTAAAAATAGACAAGATCCTGCAACCATGGAGAGTTAAATGCATGTATATTTATGGAAAAATTGCCCTGATTAACTCCTTAGTCATATCTCAGTTTACTCACTTACTAATGGCGCTGCCTACTCCTGATGATTAGTTTTTCAAATCATATTAGCAAAAAATACTTAGCTTTATCTGGGACGCTAAACGAGGCAAAATAAAACGTACCTATCTATATAATGAATATGAATTAGGTGGGTTGAGATTATTAAATATAAAAGCACTAAACCTCTCTCTAAAAGCTTATTCAAACGTTTTATTTGAACCCTAAATGGTTCTCAAGTAGATTACTAAGAAAAGCTCATCCATTGTTTAAAAATTGCCTTTTTGCCTTTGCGCAGATTGCCATGTCTCAATTTCAATTAATTGAAAATGCTACTTTTTTCAAAGTATCTCTCTTTTTCAAACAAGCATTGCAGAGCTGGCTACAATTTCAATTTCATCCCTCTGAAAAGAGAACAAATATTACAACAAATATTGTGGCTGAACTCAATGTGCTGGTTGATAAAATACCTGTATTTATGTCAAAGATGTTTGAAAAGGGTATTTTGTTCTTAAATGATATTGTAAATTGGAATGGTAGAGTTATGTCCTTCATGGAGTTATCAGAATTGTACGGAAAGGTCTGCTCAATCCAAGAGTACAACCAATTGATTACAGCATTGCCCCAAAAATGGAGAAGGCGGGTGGCAGCGGGAGGAGGTAGGGAACTGGTCTGTCTGCCCAATGTAAACGATCAAAACTGGCGGAGGAATAAAAATAGCATAAATATGAAAGTATACCAGTTTCATTTGAGGAGCAGGATGTTGACAACTGTGCCATACAGATTGCAAAATAGTGGGGAAGAGATTTGTGATGTACCGATTCCATGGTACAGGGTGTATGAGTTGATATATAAAACAACGCAAGATTCAAGACTTCGTGCTTTTCAGCTAAAATGATTGTATAGAAATCTTGCCACCAACAAAATGTTGAATATTTGGGGCATAAAATCATCGAAGCTCTGCAGATTTTGTTGTGAGGATACAGAATCAATAAACCATTTATTTTGGTATTGCCCTCAGGTAGCCTGTTTCTAGTCTCAAGTTCAGGAATGGCTGAAAATGCATAGCATTGATCTAAAATTTACCCTAGAAATAGTACTGATAGGATATCTGGAGAGACCGGGTCAGTCAATTACTAATATACTAATACTCTTAGTAAAATAATTTATCTTCAACTCGCAATCTATTGATTCTATTCAATTAGATAGATTGAAATTGTACGTTAAATATCACAGCATAGTTGAAAGATATGTGTTGCGTAGAAACCCGAAGTGGGTGGCTAGCAGAGATAGATGGGATGGGCTGAGGGAAGCTGAGGGTTGATATGTGGAATTGGAGACAAGTGGGAGTGGAGTTGCTGTGTGAGAGATAGAATGATGGTCAGATAAAAGTAAAAAAAAAAATAATAATAATCCATAATAAAAAGTACATTTGAATGACAAGTGGCAGTGTTTTTACAACTAATGCCGGTTTGCCTGAGGCAGATGCCGTGCAGGTGTTTGTACACATGCATATACACACACTCTCATTCAAATAAATGCATACAAGAACACACACATACATGTAATAGTGCCAGACATGCACACAAACATATACAGTTGGCATTGCTGTTATGATTTTAGTTGTCCTTGATGTACTTTGTTTTAAATTTACTTTTTTATATATATATTTTTTTTTGCATTGTTGTTTGCTGTTTTCTTCTGTCTTTTCCTTTTTTCTCTTTAGTTCATTCTCTTGGTTGTTGGTGCATTGGGGGGTTCTTGGTAGTGGGGAATGGAATTAATTGTATTTAAAAAAAAAAAAAAAAAAGATCCTGGGGGGTACTGTGGGAGGGTGGTTGAGGGACTCAAATGGTTGAGGGACAGCTATTGGGGAACTGTGGTGGGATCTTGGAGGGTTCGAAAATGAAATGTATATATATTTTTTTTCTTAGGTTTAAAAAAAAAAGCAGCCTTCTCCAGCGTGCCAGTGGCCATCAAAGGTGAGCATTTTCCCACTGAAGTCGGTTATGATGCAGAACTGCAGTCAAGTCAAGACCCTGGTGAGGACAATGAGCACGCAGATGAGCTTCCTTGAGACGGTTTCTGACAGTTTGTGCCGAAATTCTTCGGTTGTGCCAAACTCATCACCTGTCCGGATGGCAGGTCTCAGACAATTCCGCAGGTGAAGAAGCCGGATGTGGAGGGGCTTGCGTGGTTACACATGGTCTGCGGTTGTGAGGCCGGTTGGATGTACTTCCAAATTCTCTAAAATTACATTGGAAGCGGCTTAAAGTAGACACATTAACATTCAGTTCTCTGGCAACAGCTCTAGTAGACATTCCTGCACACTCCTGCAAAGACATCTGTGGCATTGTGTTGTGTGACAAAACTACACATTTTAGAGTGATCTTTTATTGTCCCCAGCACAAGGTGTACCTGTGTAATTATCATGCTGTTTAATCAGCTTCTTGATATGCCACACCTGTCAGCTGGATGGATTATCTTGGCAAAGAAGAAATGCTCACTAACAGGGATGTAAACAAATTTATGCACAACATTTTTGAGAAATAAGCTTTTTGTGCGTATGGAAAATTTCAGGGCTCTTTTATTTTAGCTCATAAAACATGTTGCGTTTATATTTTTGTTCAATATATGTACCCATTGATTATTGAAGAATATTACTTAAAAATGCCTCATGAGTTTAGTTCAACTGTCATACCCCATCAGAACCCAAACTATAAGCTTGTTTACTTCAATATTTATAAACAAAGTAAGTGTAAACAAACACTGTATAGCAAAAAATAAAACATGGTTAAAACTAAAGTTGTGATGTCATGGGTGGTCAGTCCTTGCATTCATAGCTGTCTTTGAATTTGAGAGTGGTTACATTCCTCCATCCCCATCCCCCGCATTATACCGAAACAGGGGAGAATGCTTTGTTATTGTTTCAACTGCGGCTGCCACTTTAAGTACCCATTTCAGTCCAACAAGGGCTTTCTGCAAAGCAAAAAGACAGATTGTAGCTCAGAGAGAGCCTTGTCAACAGAAGAGGCAATCGAACACACAACAGTACCATCCGCATACAAGTGGAGGTTACAATTTCCTACAGACAAACCACTGTTGTTTACATGGACAGTAAAAAGTACAGGGCCCAAAGTCGACCCCTGTGGGACACCCTTAGTAATATCAAGAAAACCTGACTTAACTCCATCAGAAGAAACACATTGTGTCCTGTCTGTCAGGTAGTTTTCAAACCAAATGCAGGCTGCCTGACCCAGGCCAATTTCAGGCAGTCTACGAATTGATAATGAATGGTCAACAGTGTCGAAAGCCTATAAAAGGGCAACACAATGTTGCCTTTTGTCCATGAAATTTACAACGTTTACCATTTATCACCAAAGAAGCAGCAGAGATAGTGCTGTGACCTGGCTGGAAACCAGACTGATGGACACAGAATACATTTTGAATCTAGAAAAGATCTAAGCTGAGTGTTGATCAAGATTCAAACATTTTCGCTAGGCAAGACAGTTTAGAGATCGAGAAATAATTATTCATGTCAGAGGGGTCACCACCATTGTGGAGAGGGAGCACATGGCCCCAGGGGTAGCACCTGATATAATTGTCAGGTTAAAAATATGTGTCAATGATTCCACAATTAGGGGAGCAGAAAGCTCCCCTAATTTACATCAATTTCAAGTAGGGCGTCTAGCACATCACAAGTAGAGAGTTGTTGAAATGAAAACAAGAAGTTGAACTGGAGTTGATGGTGTCACAACCTGATCTGTTTCACCTGTCCTTGTGATTGTCTCCACCCCCTCCAGGTGTCGCTTATTTTCCCCAGTGTATTTATCCCTGTTTCCTGTCTCTCTATGCCAGTTTGTCTTGTATGTTTCCAAGTCAACCAGCGGTTTTCCTGTTCTCCTGTTTTTTGCATTCTCCTTTTTCTAGTCTTCCCGGTTTTGACCCTTGCCTGTTTCTGGATTTTGTACCCGCCTGCCTGACCATTCTGCCTGCCTTGACCACGAGCCTGTCTGCCACTCTGTACCTCCTGGACTGGATCTGGTTTTGACCTTTTTGCCTGTCCACGACTATTCTCTTGCCTCCCATCTCCCTCCTGTGTCTGCATTTGGGTCTCACCTTGTGCCTTGATAGATGGATCTTCCATCATGCCAACTAAAGGCTTTGAGAGGGAAGAGCAGTCGATTGACTGACCAGGGTCTAAACAACCATTTCTTTCAAATAAAAGATCTGCAGAAGTAAAATGTTGATTAAAAGCACAACTTGCTTAGGCAGGGAGATTAATTTCCACACCTCAGTGCATTAACTGTTTTCCAAAATGTAGACCGATCTCCCACACAGTTTGAGATAGAATTACAGTAGCATGATTTAGATGCTATTGTAAAGCTGTTTTAATTGAAGAGGTGCAGCTATTTCTCAATTGCCTGAAAAGCTGCAGTGTCTGTTTTTCTAGCCTTGGCCCAGGCTAGAAAAACACATCAAATCAACCTCATTCCCCATCAATTATACAGGGAAATGACTATGTATTGCTGTCCATTCAATAGACACCTGAGTTACATCATGACACAGAAATAATTAGTTATGCATTGTTTTGGGTTTCAGTTTAATTTGCATTGCTTTCATTATGCATTCATTCCAAGATATTTATGGGCAATGGTTGACTTATATTGGGTTTACCAAAAAGGTAAGCAAATGTCTTGTGTATGGGGGGGAATGCTGAAACACTTCTTTGGGAATTGGAACAGATTACATTTAAAAAGTGGACACCCCTATTGAATCAAATCATAGTCCATTTGAAGCAAACACAAGAACCTCTTCTCTGGTGTGGACCTGATTTCTAAACATTTTCACAATGGGGACTAAACCAAACAGAAGTTGACATAATCTCATTTCAAACTAACCAGATGGGAAAATGACATACTGTAAATCCCCGGTTTAAGACATTGGCTGTGGCCAAAGTACTTACTGGTGATTGAGTGAGTGGGCCTGCCTCGTTTACCTTCCTCACAGATCAGAATTTTTACAACTGCAGTAATAAATGTAAGACTTTCTTAGTGTGTATATGTGACCCACCAAAATAGTGTTAAGCTAACACTTTTCAAAGTGTTGATTAACTAACAGCCCAATGTTGGGTCCCTAACACCATGGGTGTTGCAAATTCCAACTCAAATTAACACATAATTAGAGCTGATGCTGTTACACTTTCTCAGTGTTAGGGAATTAACACCTTTGGTGTTACAGTAGCTCGCTTTTGGGTGTTTTAACACTGTAGGGTATAAAACCTTATTTGCATATTGATTTCCCAGGGTGCCTTTCGAGTTAATTTTAGAGGTACCTATACCACCCATGACTGTGTTTGCTAGTGACAGACATGATTTTTGCTTTCAGTCCTATAGCCAACTGCCTAAGTGAATATTTTATCGTAAAAATATAATTATTACAATACCATTCTTCCACAGCCTAGTTTTACCCTTAACATAGTGGTCTGAAACTCCAGGTGTGCAGGCCACATCGGCCTGTCATATTATGCTGGCTTTCCACGTGTTATATAATTCCTATTGGAATCCAGCCAGAGTTAGGATATACAACAATTGAAACATTGAAAATCACCCGCAATCTGCAGTTAGAATGACTGCCAAGGTAGGAAGATTGATAAATGAGACTACCTAAACATCGAAACTGGAACAACTCTCAACTTAGTCCATCCACTTACAGATTGGTTTAATTTATAAAAATGTATGTTATATATCTTACTTTGTGTAGTATACGATCAATTACTCAATCAATGTGCATGCAAAAACGTAGATATTTAAACAAACTAATCTAAAAAGCAACTTCTAACAAAGCATACTGGGAAGTACGATAATGAGACCCCTCCCATGTCTTTTTCAAGCTGAAAGAGTTAACAGAAATTATCTCAACAGTCGAGTAACAATACCAACCACCTGGTTAACACTTAATTTATTCACCGCAGGTGGCATCAGTTTCAATCCAACTAGTGTTAACCTCACTAGAATCAACACTCAGATATAACTCTCACACTTCTTACCTGAACACCGATATTTTAACAGCCGCAAATGTTCTTTGCTGACTGACATGTCTTTGGGTTTGGAGACTGGAGTTGTTTATATCCCTCTCACTTTTCTTAGAATCCCATGAAGTGTGCCATCAAATGTTTAACTTGGGTCAAACTTTATTTGGATAGTCCGGAAAGTCCATCTGTAGATGCTCTACAGATGGTCATACAAACTATCTGTTGATAAGCAACTGCTTGCTAAAGTTAAGGTTAGGTTTAGAATAAGGGTTAGAGTTAGAATTAGGGTTAGGGTAAGGGTTAAGTTCAGGGTTAGGATAAGGCTTAAGGTTAGGGTTAGGGCTAGGGTTAGTAGATAATTAGTTGAAACGTTACTGATAGTCGCATCTACAGATGGTCTATCCAAATAAAGTGTTACCTTAACTAGTTTAACCGTGTTTGTGTTTTGGTGTGTGGGTGAGTATGATTGTGGCTGTATACAAGCAAGGTTAATAGTCAAGGTTTGGCAAGTGTGCTCCTGACTGAAGGATGTGGGACACAGGAATTTCGCAATGGCTGAACAGTACTATTAATGAGACCTGTCCTGACCAACACTCTGGCACCAACCAGCTATTTCTATCTCCTGTCACACACACACACACATACACATGCCCTCCATTCCAGTGTGTGTCCCGTGTCAGCCAGGCTGTATTGATGGCGGAGTCACCTATGCAGTGTGCTGGCCAGGTGGTCTCAGGATGGGACAGACAGCTGCCTGGCTCTATTTTAGTTCAATATCAAAATAGCTGGCCTAATATGGCCATGAGACAGTGCTGTGTGTGTTATTCACACACACACACACACACACACACACACACACACACACACACACACACACACACACACACACACACACACACACACACACACACACACACACACACACACACACACAGACATTTAATCAGACAGACAGACAGACACAAAGTTATTGAGCAGCATGGACCCGTTGACCCCTCTGGTGTTTCATCTCATTCCTGCTGGGCTATCAGTCTGACAGGCTGAGGTTGAGCTTGGCTGGACAGGGTCACACTCATCAGTCAGCATAGGTTCACCCATCACTATTAGGAGTGCTGTGTGTGTGTGTGTGTGTGTGTGTGTGTGTGTGTGTGTGTGTGTGTGTGTGTGTGTGTGTGTGTGTGTGTGTGTGTGTCTGCAGTGTGTGTGTCTGTTTGTGAGTGTGTGTGTGTGGGGGGAGGGGGTCAAAAGTATCCTATTTCTGTGCACTTTTGTGTGTGTTTATTTGTGTGCATGTATGAGTGTGTGGGATTGTATATGTGCGTGCCAGCATTTCTCACTGTCCTGGAATGTATTGGAAAGTATACTGTATGTGTTAGTGATTGCATTCGGGCATACATCTGCCAGTGAAAGCATTTTTAGATGTGTGCATGTATGTGAATGTATTCGAGCTATGTGTATGTGATGTTAGTGTGTGTGTGTGTGTGTGTGTGTGTGTGTGTGTGTGTGTGTGTGTGTGTGTGTGTGTGTGTGTGTGTGTGTGTGTGTGTGTGTGCGTGCAAGCGTGTTTGTGTGTGTGTTTGAGCCTGTGCAGCCTAGGGCGATTCACAATATGTATCTCATTTTCTTAAATGTTTTTTTTCTAAATAGGCTTTGTTGTACAATTAAAGGTCAAATACACTGCATTTAAACAGTCAGCAATAATATAAGGAATTCAGAGCTTGTGAAGTTATACCTCGGATGAATATATTCCTTCCACAACCATAAGACCCACTAATCATTAATAATTTTAGTTGTACCTGCTTTTTTTTGCAGTAATCACTTATCTGGCTTTCAGGTCTGTCTATAGAAATTCCCTTTTTGTCACAAATTTAACCAGAAATATGCATAATGCACATTCACTAATAATGTAACAGACATTACAAAAAAGTAACACCGGTCTCATCAACAATCTCTCCAGCACAAGGCCACGCGCTAGTGAGTAGCCAAATAATATTTAGATTTCAAGTTTAGCCAGCTTGG
The DNA here is from genome assembly GCA_030435695.1 of Brachymystax lenok tsinlingensis. NCBI lineage: Eukaryota > Metazoa > Chordata > Actinopteri > Salmoniformes > Salmonidae > Brachymystax > Brachymystax lenok. Next base: position 14,717,602 of record CM059796.1, read on the forward strand.
ATCTAGGTATAATTTCACAAGCTCTGTATTCAGCTAACAAGGTAGAACAGTTCAATTGTTATGAACACAACCTTCTGTCCATCTCCAACTGCTTGAACAGCCTGCTAGCCTGTCCACTTTGTTCAGATGTTGAAACCAAGTTGCCTACCTTATTTCTCAGAATGAGAACGAGTTGCCAATTCCTTATATAATTGTTGTATGCTTATTGCACGTTTATAAAACACAGACTAAACAGCTACTATAACAATCTTTATCTGACTAAAATGCTGCTAGTGATACGTGGTACCGTAATTCGTGCAACAAACTGAGCATTAATTTCCCAGAATTAATGTTCATTGGTACATCTGTTTTAGTAGTGTCTGCTCTGCTCAGAATTTGAAACATAAACAGGGTATTTTTTTTAATTTAACTAGGCAAGTCAGTTAAGAACAAATTCTTATTTACAATGACGGCCTAGGAACACTGGGTTAACTGCCTTGTTCAGGGGCAGAACAACAGATTTTTACCTTGTCAGCTCAGGGATTCAATCTAGCAACCTCTCGGTTACTGGCCCAACGCTCTAACCACAGGCTACCTGCCGCCTCGAATGGTTCAAAAGGTTAACTTCTCTATTACAGTAAAATAATGTCTCCATGTGTCCATATGACCGATTCTCTAGGACCAAACCTCAAATGCAAATACTGAGTTGAAACCATTTGACAGAGAGGAGGAAGTGATCTCTCATCTTTGTTGTTGTGAGTAGTAGGGGGAGGGGCTTGGGAGAAAGAGGCGAAGCGAGAGTTTTCACTCTCTCCAAAATCTGTCTAAAATAAGCCCTATGCGTTGTTATGCGCTTATTTTGAACCTAAACTTGTCACCTGCCTTTCCGCCTTTGAGACAACGACTCACATTGTTAGGGCGGAGACATGAGCATCTTGTCATTATATACAGACCTCTGGTGTAAATGGGAAAGTGCACAGCACAGAAGGAGGGAGCGAGCCGAGACCAAAAAGACAACATGAGAACAAGCGCACATAAACGCTCATAAAAGCTAAAAATACAAAAAACCTTGATTCTGCGATACAGGCATTTGGAATATCGCGCAAAAACATACATTCAAATGAATCAAATGTATTTTATATATCGCCCAACCCTAGTGCAGCCCATAACTTCCCCAGTGGGAAGCAGTGTGTGTGATGTGTGGAAAGTTACTAACGTTTCTTCCAGAAGAGACACCTCCTATAGCAGGAGCCGGCTTTGATTCCACATAGATGAAGACAAGAAGCACTTAAGCTACTTAGACTACTCGTTTTCTACCTCTTTCCCCCATTCACTTACTTTTCTTCTTCTTCTTCATCTTCTTCTCTTTGTTCCTCTCGCTCTCTTTTTTTATACTGTGGCTTTGTAATCTTGAGGATAGAAAGAGGATAGATGGGGTAAGAGGTGGTAGCGTGAACTCTCAGGTTAGGCCAAAGCACCCACACATGTGAGCACTTTACTCACACACACACACACACACACACACACACACACACACACACACACACACACACACACACACACACACACACACACACACACACACACACACACACACACACACACACACACACACACACACACACACACACACACACACACACACACACACACACACACACACACACAGAGATGTGGTAGGATATAATGCGTCATTACCAATCTCCAAGAACTCATCAAAGGCTCACACACTCACGCACCACTTTGGACCTCCTGTCATTGGCAGAGTGCTCTTTGATTTGTTTGTGTCTCTCATAGACTAAATTGAGGGGAAATCTAAATAAAATCCATCAGTATTAAAGCCGCTGTAAACACACATATCCATGTTTAAAGGCCACATTGTGTGTGTGTGTGTGTATATGTGTGTGTGTGAGTGTGTGTATACTTGTGTGCATGTGGCGGGGGGTAATCATTTTATAGGTTCGGATATGAGTCAGCTACTGAGTCAAGAATGTGTTGGCCCATTTCTGGGTATAGAGTTTGTTTGTATTTTGTATCAGTCACAGTGGACCCAAAGAAAACTATTACTGTGATTGATGCGATTACATGGCCAGTGCCAGAGCCCTCTGTGTGAGTAGAATGATTCTAGTGTTTGTGTGTGTTTCTGTTCCATGAGTGATTTGATGTGTTAGTGTTTTCTCCTGCAGTGATGTGTATGACCTATGCAGTGACCCATGCAGGAAAAAGTATTGGATACAAAAATTATACTGCAACTCTAAGTGCGCACACACACTCACAAACAGACTCACAAACAAACACACAAACAGTGCAGCATGAGAGAATATATAGGCTAAGGCTATACACACATAGGTTAGGAATCTGCACAGACATATAGGCCTAGTGTGCGAGTTAGGCATTAGTGTCGAGGTAAATAAGGTATACTCACACACTCACTCACACATTCTTTGTCACGCACACATACATACACTAATACTAAAACACTAACACACACAATGGTTAAGGAGCACAGCTGTGAGCTGCTTCTCTCTCTCTCTCTCTCTCTCTCTCTCTCTCTCTCTCTCTCTCTCTCTCTCTCTCTCTCTCTCTCTCTCTCTCTCTCTCTCTCTCTCATTAATCTATCTGTCAACATGGCAATTAACCCACACAGCAAAGTAAGCAGGACTACTGAACTGTCCTGCTCCATCTCACATTTTCCTCCTCCTCCTCACTCTCTCCTTCTCTCTCTCTTTATCTCTCCCACTCCCCCTCAGTTGGAGGCCTGCTCGTTTGTTGAATGTGTAAGTCTGTGATGTGTTTTAGTGTAAGCGAGTCCTGCTTAGCCGTCTCGTTTTAAGGCAGCAGGGGGTAACACACAGAGGAACGCATGTGTTGTCTCATAGGGCCACTGTGTCAGCTGGTGTTATTCCAGGTATTTTAATTAGAGACTGATTTCAATCTGGAAAACCAGGGTCGTGTTTTCTGTAGGCACAAATGAGAGAAAACATATCCAAACTGAAAAGGGAAAAAGAAAAGTCAGAAAGTCAGTGAACTCACTGGCCAATCGGTGACATCAATTCATGAATCAAACCAGCAGACACTGCAGCTGGAGTTGAGAAACCCTGATTCAGATTTGAAACTGTGAACCGTGAGGTTGGAACTGTGTTTGTGGGAGTGTTTCAAGGCATCAAGACACATGGATGCAAAACCACAGTGAAAACAGGAAGTTATGTTGCTTTATGTATATAAACTTAAAATCATCCAAATAGGTTAGATCTCAGAGGCCAAATAAAAGGCCTGTAGCTTTGTGTCTGAGTCTATTTCAATCTACTAGACATAAATCTGATATTACATATTTTCTGCCCTGGCAACCATACAGTACAGGTGTTCAGACCACAAACACAACTCAGTCCAAAGTAGTTTAAAAAGGTCCAAGTTTTTGGTAAATCTAATTTTTCATTTCTAGCTATTGGTGAAAGGCCTGGAGGCCAACCAAGCACATTGTGGAAGACCAAGCAGCCAATGAGCCCTGAATTGTTCCAAGTATTATTTGAAAGAGGAGTTACTCATTGTATCTGGAGACGCGCACACACACACACACACACACACACACACACACACACACACACACACACACACACACACACACACACACACACACACACACACACACACACACACACACACACACACACACACACACACACACACACACACACACGTAGTTCCTAGCAGTCACTGCATCATATCTATGACTTAGAGTTGCCTCATCTAGACTGATGTTGCAAGGGAAATCAGCTCAGTAACTCAATGTCACTTCATAAGCCAGTTCAATCAGGACACTGGAAGGCTACCATAGTTCACAAATAAGCATGGGATTTTTTGCTTTCCTAAGTGTCAATGCTTTCCCTAATTGAACTAACAGCTCTCTTTATACATTATACAGACATTCATTCGGCTCACTATTGGTGCACTGAAAATCTATACCATGATTGTGTTCACCAACAATTACTTACTTATCACCAACGCATTATTTAACATTTCCAGAGAGAGCCATTTTCCAATTGGCTTTGAAGTTTGAGAGGAAAGAAAAATGACAGAGAACAGAAAAGGAGTTGTCTAAACTCATAGATTGGTCTGGAAAAGTCAATGTTTGGAGAGTAAAGAGAGAGAAACAGAGCGAGAGGTCACCCATTATTTACAACCCCAGAGAACTCCGGGACTCAAACCTCTTAATGTGTGAGGTGGGCGTCTGCATCTATTAAATATGACATCATCACTGGCCCACCCCAATACTGACCTCATGGAGTGCTGAAGTCAAGAGGTTTCAGGTGTCTGGAGAAATCAGAGAGACCTTTTTTTTTTAAAGCAGGAAAACTAATGCCCCCTGCCAAGTAGGAAATTTATATTTAGGGCTTGTGACATTTGCTTCCGTCCCCAGTGCAGTTTACAGCCAGGGTGAGAGGCAGATAGCTGCGGTGTCCTACTGTCTGACAGGCTAGCTACAGTGGTGTCTGGGACAGCCTGTCTGACAGGGGCCACATGCACAGGGCACGAGTGGATACACTGTGTGCACAGGATTTATGTGGTAACGACACATTTATTACCACATACATTTGACACAGTGCAAGAGAGAGAGAGAAGGGGGCCCTACCACAGGAGGTTGGTGGCACCTTAATTGGGGAGGGCGGGCTCCTGGTAATGGCTGGAGTGGAATCAGTGGAATGGTATCAAATACATCAAACATGGTTTTCATGGTTCCCATGTGTTTGATGGCATTCCTTTCACTTCGTTCCAGCCATTATTATGAGCCGTTCTTCCCTCAGCAGCCTCCACTGGGCCATACCTATGCTGGATCTAGACAAATTAGAATCTGTATTTCTACCAAAGACCACTACTGGTACTACTAAATGTTTTGCTGACTGTCATGCTAATGCCACTGCACTTTGTATTTTACAAATACTGTGCCCCTACTGCTGCTACAGTATATTACTATTGCCATACCTATGAAGCAGCTGTTGATACCACGCGTTACATTTATTATTGCACCTTATTGCTGTATAACAAGAGAGGCAGAGAGTGTCAGAGAGTGTTTAGCTACAGTTCCTAAAATCACAGGACCAAACATTACAGCTCTGTTTGCCTTATGCCTGATTCCCTCCTATGTTATTCTGGATGTCTTTGTCATTACCCCATTATTTAAGTTGAATATTTAAGACTTGGGTCAACATCGAAGTGAAATGTTTTGTAGCCAAAGAAACCAAGTGCTGCTTAATATGAGGTTAGTGTGAGAGAATGGAGTAGGGTTGACGTGGGGGGCGTGGGTGGGGGTACGGGGGACGGGGGGTTCGTAGCTTGTTTGCGGGGAGTGAAAACACATGACTTTGGCCCCAAAGAGGGCCGCAGAGGGAGCTGCTGACAGAGAGGATTCATTAGCATCAGTGGTCAGGATGAAACGTGAGGAGAAGATACAGTATCTGAATCAGTTTTATATCTTTATAAGGGGGGGGAGCCCTTACTTACCCCCTGCTGCCTCACCTCAACCAATCACATGTGGCCATGTCTGTCAGTCACCGCTGACACTCTGCTAATCTCTGTCTCAAAACAAGCTACACAAACTCAACCCATGCAAACTCAGCCCATAAAAACTCAGCCCACGCAAACTCAGCCAACGCAAACTCAGCCCACGCAAAGTTAGCCCACGCAAACTCATCCCACGCAAACTCAGCCCACGCAAACTCAGGCCACACAAATTCAGCCCACGCAAAGTCAACACATGCCAAGTCAACCCATGCAAAGTCAACCCACGCAAACTCAGCCCATACAAACTCAGCACATACAAACTCAGCCCATACAAACTCAGCCCATACAAACTCAGCACATACAAACTCAGCACATACAAACTCAGCCCATACAAACTCAGCACATAAAAACTCAGCACATACAAACTCAGCACATACAAATTCAGCACATACAAACTCAGCCCACACAGTCAACCCATGCAAACTCAGCCCATGCAAACTCAGCACATACAAACTCAGCACATACAAACTCAGCCCATGCAAACTCAGCCCATGCAAACTCAGCCCATGCAAACTCAGCCCATGCAAACTCAGCCCATGCAAACTCAGCCCATGCAAACTCAGCCCATGCAAACTCAGCCTCTACTGAAACTACTTAAGCTGTGTTTACACATGCTACTATTCCTTTAACATGTGCTACACAAAGTCTGCCCACCTCTTCCTCTCTGTTCTGTGATCATACTTTGATGTCTGTAATTCCAGGGCAAACACACCAGTCACATCCATGTACAAAGAGATAGGGGAAAAGAGAGCAAGTTGGGGGCAGAAAGAGTGTCTGTGAGAGATATAAAGAGAGAGGAGAGAAACACAGAGAGAGGCAGAGAAACAGAGAGTGGAGAGAGAGAATGAGAGAAACACATAGGTAGAGAAAAAGTGCCTCATCCACATTAACCTGCTTTGATCTGCTAATCGGGTGGTGGCCCTCCTCCAGGTGGGATGTGTCGCCATGGGCAACCAGACAAGAGGAGGCTGATAAGGTAGGTCTGCTCTGGGTGCTGGAACCTCTCAGACTAAACACATTACAGACAGAGGCCATTCTACTGTAGGCTAGAAAGAGAGAGAGAGAGAGAGAGAGAGAGAGAGAGAGAGAGAGAGAGAGGAGAGCAACGAGAGAGGTGCAGATATAAGACGCAGGATTCAGTCACAGGACACTACAGTTTAAATTAATGCAGAGAAGCATACTTGACAAGATATAGTGCATTTTGAAAACTGTTTTTTTAAACTGTCCAAATATCCCTCTGAATCTAGTATGGCATAAGCTGTAGCAACTGATTTGGGAGATCTGCCCACCAAAGGGAGAGCTGTTGGGTGGAGGTGGGCAAAGTGACAGATTATTAAGAGTTATATTCAATTTTACACTTGAACTCTCATGACTGTCTCTCCTGCTCTTTCTCTCTCTCTATTTCTCTCCTTCTCTCTCTCCTCCTACCATATCTCACTCTCTTCTTAACTGCTACTACTGCATGTCTCTCTTTTGTTCCCAATCCCTCTTCTTTACCTCTTTGAACTCTTGACTGTCTCTGTCTGTCTCTCTCCTGGTCTTCCTTTTTAATCTCTCCTGCTCTCTTGTACTGTCTTTACTTCTGTCCCTCTTCTATTCTCCCACATCCCCTTTTCTTCTTCTGTCCCTCCTTCCCTCTCCCACCTCTTTGAACTCTCTTTGATGGTCCTGAGGATTAGTTGAGTGTCTGTAGGGGTGTGCTGTAGGGGTGTGCTGTAAGGGTGTGTAGGTGTCTGATGGAGGGCCTTTCCCACAGAATAACCATCCCCAATCCCCTAGAATGTGAACAAGACTCTGGTGATTTTTGCTTGTTTTTTAGGGGTGTTTGGACGTATGACAGAGGGACTTTTCCACAGAATATTTATATTCATAATTAGCTGCCTTGTAACTATAACTATCATCATCCCCACAATCTTAGTCTCCATACTTCACAGTGAGATTATGAGTTCCTTGGCCTGTTCTCATCCCAGGATCATTGATCATTCCCGTGCTCCCACCAGCATATCAGTCACATCAGTCAGAACCGTACTGTATGGGATACACAGATGGGATAATGACTGTGACTCTGTGACTTGCAGTGTGAGAATTTGTGCTAGCTTAGCAGGGGTTAAACAGCAATTCTGTACATTAACGCTTCCAGGAGCACAGACATAATGTAAAACCTTTAATTAACAATTAAACGCTGAGTCTCAAATAGCCTCATGTCCTTTTTAATAGCTGGGCATCGGCACACATTTCAGCAAATAAACACCTGTTTCAAATAAACGCTGGGTCTAAATTAATTGTTTACGAGTGAACTTCAGTAAGATTGAGCAAAAGAAGATTGTGGAGAGCAACATCATTGCCATGGATGAGACAGCAGTGTGGTTTGACATGGTTGGCTCACAGTCTTGGGGAATAGTTAACTACATGTAGTCAAACTAGTAATTTAACTACATTTTGTAGCGGTGTAGCTAACTTATTGAACTACACACTAATTTCTCAGCATCAGACCTGCATAATTCTCACTTGAAACATCGTATTTGTGTTTAATAAGCCAAATTACATATTCTTACAACCTTATCCTGCAGTCGAATAACCAGAAGCGCCCTCTAGTGGCCCCATGGGTGGGATTTTATTCATATTTTTCATTGTTTAATAATTTAACATTATTACATTTTCCTGAAAATACAGTGTTTCTCTGTCAAATAGGCCCTCACCCAGACAAATCATCAGTTGAGATCTTTATCAGTCTCTCTTCCCTCCAACACAGGGCCATAAATCACCAGCTGTCAGCATGGACATAAATCCCCAGCTGCCTGCCCCTCCTCAGTCTCCCTCACACCTATCTGTCAAAAGTGCACCAAAACTAAAAACCTAAGCTCTGAGAACTCCTTTTCCAATACACAAGCAATATTATCAACTTTAAAAGTATAATAAAAAAAGCCATGTTATATACTGTCCTTCTCTCAGCACATATCAAAGCTGCAAGCTAAAGTTAAATCTAGACTTGGTTTCCTCTATCGTAATCGCTCCTCTTTCACCCCAGCTGCCAAACTAACCCTGATTCAGATGACCATCCTACCCATGCTAAATTACAGAGACATCATTTCTAAATCGGCAGGTAAGGGTGCTCTCGAGCAGCTAGATGTTCTTTACCATTCGGCCATGAGATTGGCCACCAATGCTCCTTATAGGACACATCACTACACTCTATACTCCTCTGTAAACTGCTCATCTCTATATACCTGTCGCAAGACCCACTGGTTGATGCTTATTTATAAAACCCTCTTAGGCCTCACTCCCCCCTATCTGAGATATCTACCTTAAAACCTCTTGGGGAGCGGCGGCAGTGTTTGGAGGTTTGGAGAGTCTGGCGTGCCCAAAGTAAAATGCCTGGTACTCAGGCCCAGAAACTAGGATATGAACATAAGTAGTAGTATTGGATAGAAAACACTCTGACGTTTCTAAAACTGTTAAAATAATGTCTGTGAGTATAACAAAACTGATTTGGCAGGCAAAAACCCGAGAAAATCTATCTGGAAAATGTGATTCTGTGAAGTGACACTTTTCCCTTTGACTTGCTATTGAAAGGTGGGGGGATCCAGCTCCCATATTGCAGTACCAATGGCTTCCACTAGATGTCAACAGTCTTTAGACAAGGTTTCATGCATTTATCTTGAAAAATCAAGGAGTAAGAGATGTTTTTCCAAGTGGACTATGGTCACTCATCTCTTTGAAGCGCGGGACCGAGAGCGCGCACCTCAGTTTTTTTTCCTTTTCTATCGCCCAGGATATTATCCGTGTGAAATATTATTGTTTATATATAGATATTAGTGTACCTAAGGATCGATTACAAACATTGTTTGGACAAAGTTTATAGGTACGTTTTTAACGCTTTCTATGTCTTGTATATTGGACGAGTGGACGGTGGATTTCTGAACAAAACGTGCCAACCAAACGGAGCTTTAAGGACATAAAGAGGGACTTTTTCAAACAAAAGGAACATTTATTGTGTTGCTGGGACCCTTCCGATTGCCATCAGAGGAAGAGCTTCAAAGGTAAGCGATTTATTTTATCGCTATTTCTGAGTTTTGTGACACCCCGTGCTGGTTATGTTATTATGCTAATTGAATATCTGTGCAGGGCGCGGTCCTCAGACATTCAAATGTAATGCTTTTGCCGTAAAGCCTTTTTGAAATCTGACAACGCTGTGAGATTACCAAGATTCTAAGGTTTTGAAGAGTGTGCAACACTTGTATTTTCATGAATGTTTTACATTACTACTTTTGTATTTTGAATTTGGTGCTCTGCATTTTTCTGGATGTTGTCGCAGGTGGGGCGCTGTCGCCCCACTGATCCCTTAACAAACTATACTTTTGTCAAGTTGGTTAGGACATCTACTTCGTGCATGACACAAGTCATTTTTCCAACAATTGACAGATTATTTCACTTATAATTCACTGTATCACAATTCCAGTAGGTCAGAAGTTTACATACACTAGGTTGACTGTGCCTTTAAACAGCTTGGAAAATTCCAGAAAATTATGTAATGGCTTTAGAAGCTTCTGATAAGCTAATTGACATCATTTGAGTCAATTGAAGGTGTACCTGTGGATGTATTTCAAGGCCTACCTTCAAACTCAGTGCCTCTTTGCTTGACATCATGGGAAAATCAAAAGAAATCAGCTCAGGAAAAAAAAATTCTGGTTCATCCTTGGGAACAATTTCCAAATGCCTGAAGGTACCACGTTCATCTGTACAAACAATAGTACGCAAGTATAAACACCATGGGACCACGCAGCTGTCATACCGCTCAGGAAGGAGACGCGTTCTGTCTCCTAGAGATGAACGTACTTTGGCGCGAAAAGTGCAAATCAGTCCCAGAACAACAGCAAAGGACCTTGTGAAGATGCTGGAGGAAACAGGTACAAAAAGTATCTATATCCACAGTATGATGAAACAAAAATAGAACTGTTTGGCCATAATGACCATTGTTATGTTTGGAGGACAAAGGGGGGGCTTGCAAGCCGAAGAACACCATCCCAACCGTGAAGCGTCATGTTGTGGGGGTGCTTTGCTGCAGGAGGGACTGGTGCACTTCACAAAATAGATGGCATCATGAAGAAGGAAAATTGTGTGGTTATATTGAAGCAACATCTCAAGACATCAGTCAGGGACTTAACGGCTTCTGGAAGGAAATGCTGTAGCAATGCTCAACCGGTGTTGCTCATTCAGCCGACAGAAACTTTCAACCGGTTTTCCCCATTAAGCAGCGGGTCGGAGTCAGAGGACGAGCCTTCTCTGGTCTCTACTCCTCCCGTTACGGGGTCTGAGATGCCGAGGCCTCCCACCATTAGCTCTGACAAATTGAAAACTCTAGTCATTGGCGACTCCATTACTCGCAGTATTAGACTTGAAACGAATCATCCAGCGATCATACACTGTTTACCAGGGGGCAGGGCTACCGACGTTAAGGCTAATCTGAAAATGGTGCTGGCTAAGGCTAAATCTGGCGAGTGTAGAGAGTATAGAGATATTGTTATCCACGTCGGCACCAACGATGTTAGGATGAAACAGTCAGAGGTCACCAAGCGCAACATAGCTTCAGTGTGTAAATCAGCTAGAAAGATGTCTCGGCATCGAGTAATTGTCTCTGGCCCCCTCCCAGTTAGGGGGAGTGATGAGCTCTACAGCAGAGTCTCACAACTCAATCGCTGGTTGAAAACTGTTTTCTGCCCCACACAAAAGATAGAATTTGTAGATAATTGGCCCTCTTTCTGGGACTCACCCACAAACAGGACCAAGCCTGGCCTGTTGAGGAGGGACGGACTCCATCCTAGCTGGAGGGGTGCTCTCATCTTATCTACGAACATAGACAGGGCTCTAACTCCTCTAGCTTCACAATGAGATAGGGTGCAGGCCAGGCAGCAGGCTGTTAGCCAGCCTGCCAGCTTAGTGGAGTCTGCCACTAGCACAGTCAGTGTAGTCAGCTCAGCTATCTCTATTGAGACTGTGTCTGTGCCTCGACCTAGGTTGGGCAAAACTAAACATGGCGGTGTTCGCCTTAGCAATCTCACTAGAATAAAGACCTCCTCCATTGCTGCCATTATTGAAAGAGATTGTGATACCTCACATCTCAAAATGGGGCTACTTAATGTTAGATCCCTCACTTCCAAGGCAGTTCTAGTCAATGAACTAATCACTGATCCTAATCTTGATGTGATTGGCCTGACTGAAACATGGCTTAAGCCTGATGAATTTATTGTGTTAAATGAGGCCTCACCTCCTGGTTACACTAGTGACCATATCCCCCGCACATCCCGCAAAGGCGGAGGTGTTGCTAACATTTACAATAACACATTTCTATTTACAACAAAACAAAAAAACGACGTTTTCGTCTTTTGAGCTTCTAGTCATGAAATCTATGCAGCCTACTCAATCACTTTTTATAGCTACTGTTTACAGGCCTCCTGGGCCATATACAACGTTCCTCACTGAGTTCCCTGAATTCCTATCGGACCTTGTAGTCATGGCAGACAATATTCAAATTTTTGGTGACTTTAATATTCACATGGAAAAGTCCACAGACCCACTCCAAAAGGCTTTTGGAGCCATCATCGACTCTGTCGGTTTTGTCCAACATGTCTCCGGACCTACTCACTGCCACAGTCATACTCTGGACCTAGTTTTGTCCCGTGGAGTAAATGTTGTGGATCTTAATGTTTTTCCTCATAATCCTGGACTATCGGACCACCATTTTATTACGTTTGAAATCGCAACAGATAATCTGCTCAGACCCCAACCAAGGATCATCAAAAGTCGTGCTATAAATTCTCAGACATCCCAAAGATTCCTAGATGCCCTTCCAGAATCCTTCCACCTACCCAAGGACGTCAGAGTACAAAAATCAGTTTGCGCAATACCCTAGATGCAGTTGCACCCTAAAAACAAAAACATTTGCCATAAAAACTAGCTCCCTGGTATACAGAAAATACCCAAGCTCTGAAGCAAGCTTCCAGAAAATTGGAACGGAAATGGCGCCACACCAAACTGGAAGTCTTCCGACTAGCTTGGAAAGACAGTACCGTGCAGTATCGAAGAGCCCTCACTGCTGCTCGATCATCCTATTTTTCCAAGTTAATTGAGGAAAATAAGAATAATCAAAAAAAAAATGTTGATACTGTCGCAAAGCTAACTAAAAAGCAGCATTCCCCAAGAGAGGATGGCTTTCACTTTAGCAGTGATTCATTCATGAACTTCTTTGAGGAAAAGATCATGATCATTAGAAAGCAAATTATGGACCCCTCTTTAAATCTGCGTATTCCTCCAAAGCTCAGTTGTCCTGAGTCCACACAACTTTTCCAGGACATAAAATCAAGAGAGACACAAGTTTTTTAGTACCATATCTCTTGACACATTGATGAAAATAATCATGTCCTCTAAACCTTCAAGTTGCATACTGGACCCTATTCCAACTAAACTACTGAAAGAGCTGCTTCCTGTGCTTGGCCCTCCTATGTTGAACATAATAAACAGCTCTCTATCTACCGGATGTGTACCAAACTCACTAAAAGTGGCAGTAATAAAGCCTCTCTTAAAAAAGCCAAACCTTGACCCAGAAAATATAAAAAACTATCGGCCTATATCGAATCTTCCATTCCTCTCAAAAATTTTAGAAAAAGCTGTTGCGCAGCAACTCACTGCCTTCCTGAAGACAAACAATGTATACGAAACGCTTCAGTCTGGTTTTAGACCCCATCATAGCACTGAGACTGCACTTGTGAAGGTGGTAAATGACCTTTTAATGGCGTCAGACCGAGGCTCTGCAACTGTACTCGTGCTCCTAGACCTTAGTGCTGCTTTTGATACCATCGATCACCACATTCTTTTGGAGAGATTGGAAACCCAAATTGGTCTACATGGACAAGTTCTGGCCTGGTTTAGATCTTATCTTTTGGAAAGATATCAGTTTGTCTCTGTGGATGGTTTGTCCTCTGACAAATCAACTGTAAATTTCGGTGTTCCTCAAGGCTCTGTTTTGGGACCACTATTGTTTTCACTATATATTTTACCACTTGGTGATGTCATTCAGAAACATAATGTTAACTTTCACTGCTATGCGGATGACACACAGCTGTACATTTCGATGAAACATGGTGTAGCCCCAAAATTGCCCTCCCTGGAAGCCTGTGTTTCAGACATAAGGAAGTGGATGGCAGAACATTTTCTACTTTTAAACTCTGACAAAACAGAGATGCTAGTTCTAGGTCCCAAGAAACAAAGAGATCTTCTGTTGAATCTGACAGTTAATCTTGATGGTTGTACAGTCGTCTCAAATAAAACTGTGAAGGACCTCGGCGTTACTCTGGACCCTGATCTCTCTTTTGTGAACATATCAAGACTGTTTCAAGGACAGCTTTTTCCATTTACGTAACATTGTAAAAATCAGAAACTTTCTGTCCAAAAATGATGCAGAAAAGTTAATCCATGCGTTTGTAACTTCTAGGTTAGACTACTGCAATGCTTTACTTTCCGGCTACCCGGATAAAGCACTAAATAAACTTCAGTTAGTGCTAAACACGGCTGCTAGAATCTTGACTAGAACCCCAAAATTTGATCATATTACTCCAGTACTCTCTACACTGGCTTCCTGTTAAGGCAAGGGCTGATTTCAAGGTTTTACTGCTAACCTACAAAGCATTACATGGGCTTGCTCCTACCTATCTTTCCGATTTGGTCCTGCCGTACATACCTACACGTACGCTACGGTCACAAGACGCAGGCCTCCTTACTGTCCCTAGAATGTCTAAGCAAACAGCTAGAGGCAGGGCTTTTTCCTATAGAGCTCCATTTTTATGGAATAGTCTGCCTATCCATGTGAGAGACGCAGACTCGGTCTCAACCTTTAAGTCTTTATTGAAGACTCATCTCTTCAGTAGGTCCTATGACTGAGTGTAGTCTGGCCCAGGAGTGTGAAGGTGAACGGAAAGGCACTGGAGCAACGAACCACCCTTGCTGTCTTTGCCTGGCCGGTTCCCCTCCACTGGGATTCTCTGCCTCTAACCCTATTACAGGGGCTGAGTCACTGGCTTACTGGTGTCGTGGCGGAAATCTTGTGGGCTATACTCGGCCTTGTCTCAGTATGGTAAGTTGGTGGTTGAAGATATCCCTCTAGTGGTGTGGGGGCTGTGCTTCGGCAGAGTGGGTGGGGTTATATCCTGCCTGTTTGGCCCTGTCCGGGGGTATCGTCGGACGGGGCCACAGTGTCTCCCGACCCCTCCTGTCTCAGCCCCCAGTATTTATGCTGCAGTAGTTTATGTGTCGGGGGGCTAGGGTCCGTCTGTTATATCTGGAGTATTTCTTCTCTTGTCTGGTGTCCTGTGCGAATTTAAGTATGCTCTCTCTAATTATTTCTCTCTTTCTTTCTTTTTTCTTCTCTCTCTCTCTCTCTCTCTCTCTCTCTCTCTCTCTCTCTCTCTCTCGGAGGACCTGAGCATTAGGACCATTCCTCAAGGCCTACCTGGCCTGATGACTCCTTGATGTCCCGAGTCCACCTGGCCGTGCTGCTTCTCCAGTTTCAACTGTTCTGCCTGTTTTATGAACATTTTAAAATCTTGTCCATGTTCTGTTATAATCTGCACAGAAGAGGACTGGCCACCCCTCACAGCCTGGTTCCTCTCTAGGTTTCTTCCTAGGTTTTGGCCTTTCTAGGGAGTTTTTCCTAGCCACCGTGCTTTTACACCTGCATTGCTTGCTGTTTGGGGTTTTAGGCTGGGTTTCTGTACAGCACTCTGTGACATCAGCTGATGTAAGGGGGGCTTTATAAATAAATTTGATTGATTGATTGAACGCTCATCCTCCACATACAACACCCGTTCTGCCAGTCATATTCTGTTTAAGGTCTCCAAAGCACACACATCCCTGGATCGCTCCTCCTTTCAGTTTGCTGCAGCTAGCGACTGGAAAGAGCTGCAACAAACACTCAAACTGGAAAGTTTTATCTCAATCTCTTCATTCAAAGACTCAATCATGGACACTCTTACTGACAGTTGTGGCTGCTTTGTGTGATGTATTGTTGTCTTCACCTTCTTGCCCTTTGTGCTGTTGTCTGTGCCCAATAATGTTTGTACCATGTTTTGGGCTGCTACCATGTTGTGTTCCTACCATGTTGTTGTTATGTTGTGTTGCTACCATGCTGTGGTGTCATGTGTTGCTGCCTTGCTATGTTGTTGTCTTAGGTGTCTCTTTATGTAGTGTTGTGTTGTCTCTCTTGTTGTGATGTGTGTTTTGTCCTATATTTATATATTTTATTTTTTTATCCTAGGCCCCCACCTTTTGCCTTTTGGTAGGCCGTCATTGTAAAAAATAATTTGTTCTTAACTGACTTACCTAGTTAAATAAAGGTTAAATAAAATAAAAAAAAGTAAGTGGACTCACTGGTTGAACATCTCATTCCAAAATTATCGGCATTACTATGGAGTTGGTCCCCCCCTTTGCTGCTATAACAGCCAATCTTCTGGAAGGCTTTCCACTAGATGTTGGAACATTGCAGCAGGGACTTACTTCCATTTAGCCACAAGATTCATTAGTGAGGTTGGCCACTGATGTTGGGCGATTAGGCCTGGCTCGCAGTCCGCGTTTCCAATTCATCCCAAAGGTGTTCGATGGGGTTGAGGTCAGGGCTCTGTGCAGGCCAGTAAAGTTCTTCCACACCGATCTTGACAAACCATTTCTGTATGGACCTCGCTTTGTGCACAGGGGCATTGTTATGCTGAAACAGAAAAGGGCCTTCCCTAAATGGATACACATAATCATCTAGAATGTCTTGTATGCTGGAGTGTTAAGATTTCCTTTCACTGGAACTAAAGGGCCTAGCCTTATCCATAAAAACAGCCCCAGACCATTATTTCTCCTCCACCAAACTTTACAGTTGGTACTATGCATTTGGGCAGGTTGCGTTCTCCTGGCATCCGCCAAACCCAGATCTGTCCGTCAGATGCCAGATGGTGAAGTGTGATTCATCACTCCAGAGAACGTTTTTCCACTGCTCCAGAATCCAATGGCGGTGAGCTTTACAGCACTCCAGCCGACGCTTGGCATTGCGCATGGTGATCTTAGACCGTACACATTACCCTCTGTAGCTATCAAGCAGTGATGCAGCCAGTCAAGATGATCTCAATGGTGCAGCTGTATAACTTTTTGAGGATCTGAGGGCCCATGCTGAATCTTTTCAGCCTTCTGAGGGGAAAGAGGCATTGTTGTGCCCACTTCACGACTGTGTTGTTGTGTGTGGACCATGATAATTCCTTAGTGATGTGGACACAGAGGAACTTGAAGCTCTCGAATCGCTCAACTACAGCCCCGTCGATGTGGATGGGGGTGTGCTCGACCCTCCGTTTCCTGTATTCCACGATTAGCTCGTTTGTCCTGCTGGCATTGAGAGAGAGGTCATTGTCATGGCACCACACTACCAGGTCACTGACCTCCTCCCTATAGGCTTTCTCATCGATGTCGGTGATCAGGGCAACCAGAGTTGTGTCATCAGCAAACTTATTGATGGCATGGGTGAACCCTGAGGGGGCCTCATGTTGATGGTCAGCATGGCGGATATGTTGTTGCCTACCCTCACCACCTTGGGGCAGCCCAACAGGAAGTCACAGATCCAGTTGCAGAGGGAGGTATTCCGTCCCAGAGTCCTGAGCTTAGTGAGGAGCTTGGAGGGCACTATTGTGTTGAATGCTGAGCTATGGTCAATGAACACCATTCTCACGTAAGTTTTACTCTTGTCCAGGTGGGAGAGGGCAGTGTGGAGTGCAATAGAGATTGCGTCATCTGGGAATCTTTTGGGGCAGTATGCGATTTGGAGTGGGTTCAGGGTGTCTGGGATGATGATGCTGTTGTTGTGAGCCATGACCAGCCTTTCAAATAATTTTTCATGGCTACAGATGTGATTGCTAAGCGCCGATAGTCATTTAGACAGGTTACCTTGGTGTTCTAGGCTACAGGGACTATGGTGGTCTGCTTGAAACATGTAGGTCTTACAGACTTGGTCAGGGAGAGGTTGAAAATGCCAGTGTAGACACTTGCCAGCTGGTCAGCACATGCTCTATGTTTAAAGGTCTTACTCACATCGGCTAGGGAAAGCGAGATCACACAGTCCTCTGGAACAGCTGGTGCTCTCATGCATGGTTCAGTGTTGCTGCCTTGAAGCGAGCATAGAAGGTATTTAGCTCGTCTTGTAGGCTCGCGTCGGTGGGCAGCTCAAGGCTGGGTTTCCCTGTGTTAGTTTGCAAGTCCTGCCACATCCGACGAGCGTCAGAGCCGGAGTAGTAGGATTTCGATCGTAGTCCTTTATTTTGACTTTTTGATGGCTCGTTGGAGGTCGTAGCAGGATTTCTTATAAGCGTCCGGATTAGTATCCCGCTCCTTGAAAGCGGCAGCTCCAGCCTTTAGCTCAGTGCGAATGTTGCCTGTAATCCATTGCTTCTGAGTGGGATAGGTCAGTACGGTCACTGAGGCGACGACGTCGTCAATACACGTATTAATTAAGCCGGTGACTGATGTGGTAAACTACTTATTAATGTTATCGGATGATGCTAGGGAAACAGTACTGTAGCTTAGCATCCGCTTCATCGGAACACTTCCGTTTTTAGTGTGTCACTGATTTGAGTTTTTGCTTGTAAGCAGGAATCAGGAGGATAGAGTTAAGGTCAGATTTGCCAAATGGAGGGTGAGGGAGAGCTCAACATCATTCCTGAAGTAAAATAGAAAAAAATGTATATTCAAAATGCTCTACAAATGCCATAAATCCAGCACAAGTCTACACATTGTGTTCATGGTAACGCCCATGAATGTTGGGTAGCGTTAGCCAGCCCTAAGACAGATAACATTATCATAACAACAACATGGTTCCAATAAAGGACGCATCAAACTGGTTATGCCATTGAAGAATCTATGTTGAACAGGCCAAAATACTAATGTCTAACTTCATAATAGTGTTATTTAGTGTATTTACTTTGTTGTTTATATCACCTATAAAACTGGACATGGAATAGAAAGTAGTTGATAGAAGAATCTCCCTGACTTGTTGGCTAAATGTGACTAGTTTCAGGAAACTAGGCGTATGTCGTGCGTTACTACTTCATAGGAGAGTTATTTCAAAGTAAACTTTTTATTTTTATCAAAATGTGTTTTTTTGGCAGAAATGCCTTCTGGAACATGTGAACTTTCATGTGCCTTAATAACAAACGTGTATGCCATCTGTAAATATGAATAAATTGTTAAATTACAAGTTTGTTTAGCCACAGAAAAAGTAGGCAACCTTCCCGCTAGCCATGATTGGCTGAGGTAATGAGTGGGCTGGGCATGCTGAGAGATTAGTTTGGATTGGTTTACCAACTCGCTTCTGTGTAGGTAATCCTGTCTAATGCGGCTTTAAAAAAACTATATACACTACCGTTCAAAGGTTTGGGGTCACTTATAAATGGCCTTGTTTTTAAAGAAAAGCACATTTTTTGTCCGTTAAAATAACATCAAATTGATCATTAATACAGTGTAGACATTGTTAATGTTGTAAATGACTATTGTAGCTGGAAACGGCAGATTTTTTATGGAATATCTACATAGGCGTACAGAGGCCCATTATCAGCAACCATCACCCCTGTTTTCCAATGGCACGTTGTGTTAGCTAATCCAAGTTTATTATTTTAAAAGGCTAATTGATCATTAGAAAACCCTTTTGCAATTATGTTAGCACAACTGAAAACTGATGTCCTGATTAAAGAAGCAATAAAACTGGCCTTCTTTAGACTAGTTGAGTATCTGAAGCATCAGCATTTGTGGGTTCGATTACAGGCTCGAAAATTGCCAGAAACAAAGACCTTTCTTCTGAAACTCGTCAGTCTATTCTTGTTCTGAGAAATGAAGGCTATTCCATGCGAGAAATTGCCTAGAAACTGAAGATCTCGTACAACGCTGTGTATCACAGCTCAAACTGTCTCTAACCAGAATAGAAAGAGGAGTGGGAGGCCCCCGGTGCACAACTGAGCAAGAGGACAAGTACATTAGAGTGTCTAGTTTGAGAAACAGACGCCTCACAAGTCCTCAACTGGGAGCTTCATTAAATAGTCCCCGCCGCAAAACACCACTCAAAGTCAACAGTGAAGAGGCGACTCTGGGATGCTGGCCTTCTAGGCAGAGTTCCTCTGTCCAGTGTCTGTGTTCTTTTGCCCATCTTAATCTTTTGTTTTTATTGGCCAGTCTGAGATATGGCTTTTTCTTTGCAACTCAACTTAGAAGGCCAACATCCCGGAGTCGCCTCTTCACTGTTGACGTTGAGACTGGTGTTTTGAACCAGTCACAACTGGTGCAAAACAGATTACACATTTCTAATTTTGTCAGAAAGTCATTTTAATTTCAAGTTAAACTGTACTGTTAGCTAGCTAGCTAACGTTAGCTGGCTGGCTCTCTAGCTAACGTTACGTGTATGATCTGCGTGGTAATATTATTCATATCTCAGTGCCATTTGCTTTGCTACTTATAGCCTAATGTTAGCTAGCTAACTTTGAACCTGGTTGGTTAGCTACCTGTAGATGTATGCAGGGTAGCAACGTCATGAGTTGGGATTATGGTTCATTGTTTAGCTAGCTAGCTACATGTCTTAACAAAAGACTCCACTATGCAAGTATCCATTTCAATAAAACGTTCATGATGTCACTGCGAGCTGTTTATTGACGTAGTTGGTAAATTCGCTCTGGCTATCTACTCCAATTTCAGAGCACTCTCATCTGAGTGTGCCAGAGCGCAGAATAACTAACAAATTTATGAACGCTCAACACCTGTTGAATATGGCCGGTGTCAGTAAACGTTGGCCAAAAAGAGTAATTAAATTGTTGCCAGCAGCACAGTTGCAGTCACCAATGCTCTGGATACCATAAAAAAGCCTAACCAGCTCTGCTATGGCAAGTAAAATGGTCAGAATGAGCTGTTCTCTCATTTGAGTCTGGTAGTAGCCAGCAGGCTAGCCAACGTTAGCCAGTTAGCTTGGGTGCTTGACTGCTGTTGTTAGGTCAGCTAGCTAATGTTACATTTATGATCTGTGTAGTAATATTATTTGTATCTCAGAGCCATTTGCTTTGCTAGTTATAGCCTAATGTAAGCTAGATAACATTGTACCTGGTTGGTTAGCTCCTGCAGATTCATGCAGGGTAGTAACATCACGAGTTGGGATTATTGTTCATTGTTCTATCTAGCTAGCTACATGTCTTAACAAAAGACGCCACTACGCAAATTACCATTTCAATAGAATGTTCAAGATGTCACTGCGACAACTGTTGATAGACGTGGCTGGTAAATTCGCACTCAGAATTTACGAACGCTCAACACCCGTTGAATATGGCCAGTGTCAGTAAATGTTGGCAAAAAATGTTTAATTGTTTCCAGCAGCACAGTTGCAGTCACCAACTCTCTGGACAACATAAAAACAGCCTAACCAGCTCTGCTAGGGTGAGTAAAATGGTCAGAGTGAGCTGTTTTTTTGCTACATAAGACTTAATCGAGCCGGTCGGTCACAAATAGAAAAACAATTGACTTCTGTCTGAATCGTCCTTTTACAGGAAGTAATGGAGTTGCTACTGTAGCATCTCTGATTCAAGTTTTTCTGGCAATAAAGTTATCGATTTTCATTGACAGAAAGACATTTCATAAACAGAGCTG
Organism: Brachymystax lenok tsinlingensis; assembly: GCA_030435695.1. Taxonomy (NCBI): domain Eukaryota; kingdom Metazoa; phylum Chordata; class Actinopteri; order Salmoniformes; family Salmonidae; genus Brachymystax; species Brachymystax lenok. The sequence continues at coordinate 14,738,836 of CM059796.1, forward strand.
ACAGGATTCTATATTCCACAAGGTCAGATGCAGTGTTTTATAATATATTTAAATCTGAACATTTTGTTCATATTATAATTTGTCTTACGTTACCGCTCCATCCCTTTCTTTAGGCTAAGCCAATGACTGTATGAAAGCTACTAGCTACACAAGCTCAATGGCTTTCTATGAAACCTGATTGCACGTCATACGATGTAACTAACATTATAACAATAACTACACATTCTAGCAATAACACCAATAATCAATACAAATATACAATGTTGCTACTTACAAGTAATGTCCGGCAGCAAAAACATTATCCCTTGCTTGCTCGAATGCGTCTTCCACCAAAACAAGTCCACCGGCTTGAATAGCAACTAGCCATGTTGGGGTCCAAGCATTTCGGTGGGGGATGGGCAGTGCTGGCTAGGGACTGTATATGTGACTCAAATGCCATTAGGATAGACTGAAGGTTGAATTACGAAGATCTACCAGATCGATACAAAAGTGCAGCGTGCCAGTAGATCACGTTTGCCTTACATACAAGCCGCGCACAACACTGTGCGGTCTGAGAGGCACGCGCAGAGTCACTGCATAGGGATGGATATGCATACATTCTATGTTGTGATACTTCAACCAAACAGGACAAGTTATGCATTGTTGGAAATCTCAAAAACAGTAGATACCAAATATTTGCGCATCTTTACCAGAAGCCAAAACGTCAATACATTAGCATTAGTCATTTTGGACTATGCAAATAAGGACATATTTTCTGTTACATCTGAAAGTATTATCAAAAGATCATCATGGAATAATAAGATAACAACCAAAGCTTAAATAAAAGTCATCCATTATAGGCCTCCCAAGTGGCACAGCGGTCTAAGGTACTGCATCACAGTGTTGCGGCATCACTACAGCCTGAGGTTTGATCCCAGGCTGTGTCACAAACGGACGTGACCGGGAGTCCCATAGGGCGGCTGACAATTGGCCCAGCATCATCCAGGTTTGGCCGGGGGGGCTCTTTTTGGCTCATCGCGCTCTAGTGACTCCTTGTGGCGGGCCGTGCGCTTGCAGACTTCGGTCGTCAGTTGAACTGTGTTTCCACCCACACGTTGGTGCAGCTGGCTTCTGGGTTAAGCGGTGGGTGTTGTGTTTCAGAGGAGGCATGACTCGACCTTAGCCTCTCCCGAGCCCGTCGGGGAGTTGCAGCAATGAGACAAGACCATCATCACGAAATTGGGGAGAAAAAGAGGGAAAGAATTACAATACTTAAAAAAACAATCGCTTACTGGTGGTTTATTGGAAAATGTATTGTTGTGATCAAACCGGATATGCATGTGTGTCAACGGCTTACATGTGAGCAGGGAAAATACACTACATGGTCAAATGGATGTGGACACCCCTTCAAATGAATGGATTTGGTTATTTCAGCCACACCTGTTGCTGACAGGTGTATAAAATCAAGCACGCAGCCTTACAATCTCCATAGACAAACACTGGCAGTAGAATGGCCTTACTGAAGAGCTCAGTGACTTTCAACATGGCACTGTAATAGGATGCAACCTTTCCAAAAAGTTGGTTCGTCAAATTTCTGCCCTGCTAGAGCTGCTCCTGTAAGTGCTGTTATTGTGAAGTGGAAATGTCTAGGAGCAACAACGAAGGCCACACAAGCTCACAGCTTTCCATGGCCGAGCAGCCACACACATGCCTAAGATCCCCCTGCTGTAAAGCTCGCCACCATTGGAGCAGTGGAAACACGGTTTCTGAAGTGATGAATCACGCTTCACCATCTGGTAGTCTGACGGACTAATCTGGGTTGGCAGATGTCAGGAGAACGCTACCTACCCAAATGCATAGTGCCAACTGTAAAGTTTAGTGGAGGAAGAATAATGGTCTGGGGCTGTTTTTCATGGTTCGGGCTAGGCCCCTTAGTTCCAGTGAAGGGAAATCTTTACGCTACATCATAAAATTACATTCTAGACGATTCTGTGCTTCCAACTTTGTGGAAACAGTTTGGGGAAGGCCCTTTCCTGTTTCAACATGACAATGCCCCCGTGCACAAAGCGAGGTCCATACAGAATTGGCTTGTCGAGATCGGTGTGGAAGATCTTGACTGGCCTGCACAGAGCCCTGACCTCAACCCCATCGAACACCTTTGGGAGGAATGGGAATGCCGACTACGAGCCATTCCTAATCACACAACATCAGTGCCCAACCTCACTAATGCTCTTGTAGCTGAATGGAAGCAAGTCCCCGCAGTAATGTTCCAACATCTAGTGGAAAGCCTTCTCAGAAGAGTGGAGGCTGTTATAGCAGCAAAGGGGGAACCAACTCCATATTAATGCACATGATATTGGAAATAGATATTCGACGAGCAGGTGTCCACATACTTTGTGCTATTTAGTGTATATAACATGGTCACTCGCTTCCTGAATATGGCCCCAAAGGGATCTCTTCTTGCAGTCTGTAGTCATTGATATTTCAGATTTTTCACATAGTAGTTTGGATATGGTGAACTACTTTTTCAAACTAACTTTAGTTAGGTCAACTTAAAGGGTAGCTTTAGTGTAGCTTCCCCTACACTGTTGGCTCAACTACAGGGAATACAAGGTGCAACGAGGCACAACAAGTCAGAGAATGGTGCTAAAGTGTGAAATCGGGGGTAATGATGGGCAGCCTAGTCCTTGCAAGTCGGATCTGTGATAGATTTGTTATTATAATGTTTATGCTGGTCTTACTGGTCACAATAAATAGCATGGTCGTATTTTCAGCATGTTATTGAGCAAAAGCTGTGTTTATTAAGGAAATAGATGCATGGCTTAAATAGAAACCTGTCTCTAATAAGCACCGGCTGTGTTCAGTGATTGAAGCAAATAAACATCTTGGCTATTTATTTAAGTTTTATTGGTAATCAGAAATAGAGAGTAACGTCCTAAAAACACATTTCTCAAAGGACTAACTGGATGTATATAGGTTAAAGCTCATGTAAAACATAAGTTATATCCAACACTACTGGAGGGTTTCCTCATATTCATGGAGAGGGAGATGAGAAGAGGAGGAGTGGAGAGGGAAAGAGAGAGAGAGGAAGAACAAGGTTCATTGGTTCCCAACCTCCTGCAGAGCTTCAGTGGCTCTCACTGTCACCCCTCACACCCCTCATTCTCCTCTCATCCCTCTCTCCTCACCCTTTTCTCACCCCCATCTTTTTGCACCCTCACAACCCCATCTGTATCCCTCTCTTCCTCCCATACCTCCCCCACCACTCGTCCTGCCACTTGGCTCCTGTCCCCTCTCTCCCCTTCTCTCTAGTCCCAGGGCATGGCTGTAGGCTGTAGATTACATTAGATCTGAGGCTCCACTGCCTGACTGCGGGTCAATATTGACTCTTCCTACAAAGCAGAGCGAGAGAGAGGCAGAGAGAGAGAGAGGCAGAGAGAGGGAGAGAAGGAGCTCTGTGACCCCTGGGCCTGACTGTTTGCAGGTCATATTTCTGAATTAGGCCTGACATTAGAGGGCACTTTTCCTCATTAAGCATTCATTAGGCAAGAACTGCTATGGAGGTAGGGAGCGAGGGAGGGATATTGAGGGGAGAATGAAATGAGAAAGAAAGCTAGACTATTTGTCTCTTGAGGCCCAGTTGTTCTTTAACTTATTTCTCTGTTTTCGCACACACAGGGACTGTATGTTCTGAGTCTTACCTCTTATCTCTGTCCATCTATGTCACATGCGTGTTTTGGCATGCAGTCTTGCCCCAGGTGACAATAATCACTGTCTTTTGTGTGTCAACAAGGTTCCCCTCATCCTTTCCCCCTTCACTCTCTACAGACATGCATAGAGGGGCAGCAAGCATGACAGCCCCCTGCACACACACACAGACACACACACAAACCCAGACCCCCACCCCCACCCCGACCCCCACCATCTCCTCTCTCCCACCAGTAGGACGTCCCAGTGGACCTTTCCACATCACTCTTTTGTTCTTTCCCTCCGTCTGTGAGCAAGTGTGTTTGGTTTTCTTCCTTTCTTTTCCTGCTCTCTCGCTCTCTCTCCCTCTCTCTTCCCATGTTCACTTCATTTGTCTGGCTGGCTCCGACGAGAGTTCCGTCAAGGCGGTTCTCTTTGTGTTCTGTGTCAGAATCGTCATAGTAACAGCAGCATAGAACATGAATGTTGACCCCATGGAACATGAACACACGCAGTTACACAGACAAATTGGTCTCAGACAAACATATTAAGCATTAGTCATAGTTATATGCCGGTCTTGTAGTTAATTAGCATTACGACTATGTTATGGTTTGTTAGCATTAGCGGATATGAATCCAAGATGGCGTAGCAGTCGGTCTCACCGTTTTTTTTGTATATATTTTTTATATTTTAATCTCACTTCCTACCTCCGATCTAAATATACTTTCCTGCAACCCGCCCCACCCAATGTCATACAGATGTGCTATTTTTATACGTTATAACTGGAACCTCCATCAGAAGCTAGCCAGCTAACTAGCTACTAGTCACTGTTAGCCACGGCTAGCGGTCTTCACCTTTTGCTCGGTCACCAGCCAGCTTTAGCTTGGTCAATACCTGCTAGTCTGCACAGCGCGATATCGGAATGCTTTTCTCCACCACATCACCGGATTCCAGCAGCAAGCTCTGGGCCATTACACCGGATCATCGCAACTAGCTAGCTGCAATCAAGTGGCTACCGCTGGCAAACGCCTCTGTCCCGAAGCAAGCACCAGTTAGCCTTGAGCTAGCCTCGAGCTAGGCCCATCTCCCGGGCTAGCCGAAGAGGTATACCCGCTAATTCGTGGGCTACAATACCTCTTTTGCCAATTGGCGTAGACCTTTTATTGCCGACACGGAGCCCCGCCGATCCATCACGACTGGTCTGCCGACGTAATTGTCCAATGTGGTTTCAACAGGCTTTTCCATTGCGTTGTCACCGAAGACCCACTTAGCAAAGTAGCGACTACCGAACGGCTCCCGGACTCACCTATTGCTGCTCATTGGACCTTATGATCACTCAGCTACACTTGCCTCTCGCTAATGTCAATATGCCTTGTCTTCTGCTGTTTCAGTTAGTTATTGTTTTATTTCACTTTAGAGCCCCTAGTCCAGCTCAACATGCCTTAGATAGCTCTTTTGTCACACATCTATTCTACCACGACCAGAAATCTGCTGCTTTTAATCTCTGTTCCCAACGCACTAGATGACCAGTTCTTATAGCCTTTAGCCACACCCTTATCCTACTCTTCCTCTGTTCCACTGGTGATGTAGAGGTTAACCCATGCCCTGTAGCCTCCAGCATCACACCTATTCCCCACGTGCTCACATTTGTTGACTTCTGTAACTGTAAAAGGCTTGGTTTCATGCATGTTAACATCAGAAGCCTCCTCCATAAATTTGGTTTATTCACGGCTTTAGCACACTCCGTCAACCCTGACGTCTTAGCCGTGTCTGAATCCATGCTTAGGAAGGCCACCAAAAATTCTGAAATTTCCATTCCTAACTACAACATTTTCCGTCAAGATAGAACTGCCAAAGGGGGCGGAGTTGCAATCTACTCCAGAGATAGCCTGCAGAGTTCAGTCATACTATCCAGGTCTGTGCCCAAACAGTTTGAGCTTCTACTTTTAAAAATCCACCTTTCCATAAATAAGTCTCTCACTGTTGCCGCTTGTTACAGACCACCCTCAGCCCCCAGCTGTGCCCTGGACACCATATGTGAATTAATTGCCCCCCATCTATCTTCAGAGTTCATACTGTTAGGTGACCTAAACTGGGATATGTTTAGCACCCCATACATCCTACAATCTAAGCTAGATGCCCTCAATCTCACACAAATTATCAAGTAACCTACCAGGTACAACACTAAATCAGTAAACATCGGCACTCTCATAGATATCATCCTGACCAACTTGCCCTCTAAATACACCTCTGCTGTCTTCAACCAGGATCTCAGTGAACACTGCCTCATTGCCTGTGTCCGTAAGGGGCTAGTGGTCAAACAACCACCCCTCGTCACTGTCAAACGCTCCCTAAAACACCATCTTAAATAAGCATGCCCCACTCAAAAAATATAGAACTAAGAACAGATATAGCCCTTGGTTCACTTCAGACATCCTGTGGCGTACTGCATTAGCATCGAATAGCCCCCAGCAGGTATATTTCACTGGTCATCCCCAAAGCCAACATCTCCTTTGGCTGGCTTTCCTTCCAGTTCTCTGCTGCCAATGACTGGAACGAATTGCAAAAATCACTGAAGCTAGAGACTTATATCTCCCTCACTAACTTTAATCATCAGCTGTCAGAGCAGCTTACCGATCACTGTACCTGTACACAGCCCATCTGTAAATAGCACACCCAACTACCTCATCCCCATATTGTTATTTTAATTTTTGGGGGGTCTTTTGCACCCCAGTATCTCTACTTGCACATCATCCTCTGCACATCCATCACTCCAGTGTTGATGCTAAATTGTAGTTATTTCGCCAGTATGGCCTATTTATTGCCTTACCTCCCTAATCTTACTACATTTGCACACACTTTACATAGATTTTTCTATTGTGTTATTGACTGTAAGTTTGTTTATCCCATGTGTAACTCTGTGTTGTTGTTTTTGTCACACTGCTTTGCTTTATCTTGGCCAGGTCGCAGTTGTAAATGAGAACTTGTTCTCAATTGGCGTACCTAGTTAAATAAAGGTGAAATAAAATAAAATAAAAAATATGGCTTCTTTGGGCTGGAGGAGTCTGTGGTGATGTGGTAAAACCAGCTATTTCACACACAACTGTGGCCCGAATCAGCATTTCACACACACACACATCTGGAGGTCAGGGGACAGGAGCAGAAGTCTCCTGCGGCTCACCTCAGTAGTTTAGAGAGTGGGAAAGTGTGTGTGTGTGTGTGTGTAACGTGTGTAACGTGTGTGTGTCTATGGCGTTTGTGTGTGCATGTGCATAATGATGAAGGGTTCACATCCTCGCCCCAGGGTTTATTTTCACCGGTAGCCTGAGCTTTTTCAGAAGGAAGAGAGAAAAACAAGTGGCTGTTGGTTGAAACCGCCCGCTGAGTTGGTTGTAATTGGGTGTCTCTGAAAATCACTTGTGGTTGACTGTAGTATGTTAGGTTACTCCCTCCTGTTTACCTGTTTTCCCTCATGTTTACCTGTTTTCCCTCATGTAAGTTTCTTCTCTTGATGGAAAGCTTATGTTGGGTGATAGGTTGATAGATCAAGGAGGATGAACTTCTCTTGGTAGAAATGGATCGAAATGTTGATTTCCTGTGTTGTGATTGGTGGTTGCTGGAGGGGTGAGGTTATTTGGAGGTCATCTCAGTGTAGTCTTAATGAGGGTCAGAATGTAGTCCTTCCTCCATAGTATTCCTCATCCTCAGCCATGTGTAGAATGTGGGTCATCCCTGAAGACATCCTTAGCTTCTGAAGTTGAAGCTCTGCTGAACATCTATAGTATGAACTATAACCCCTGACCCAACAAATCTGGATGTTTGTATTCCCCCAATTAGTTAGTGTGTCTAACTCAAAAAGTCATGGGAATGAGAAGAAGAGAGAGGAGAAACAGAACGGAAAGAGATGGAAAGAGGACACTGTGTGTATAGTATTTCACTCTGTGTCAGCATCTGGACTATCTCTCTCTAGTTCTCTGTTCTCCTGTTCTCTTGTTATGTTCTCTCAAGCTAGCAGGCCTGCTGCAATGCCCTCAGAAAGTATTCACACCCATTGACTCTTTCCACATGTTGTGTTACAGCCGGATTTTGTGTCACTGGCCTACACACAATACAATGTCAAAGTAGACATTTTTACAAATTAATAAAAAATGAAAAGGTGAAATGTCTTGAGTCAATAAGTATTCAACCCATTTTTTATAGCAAGCCTAAATAAGTTCAGGAGTACAAATGTGCTTAACAAGTCACATAATATGTTGAATGGACTCTGTGTGCAATAATACTGTTTAACAAGATTTTTTAATTACTACCTCATCTCTGTACCCCACACAAACAATTATCTGTAAGGTCCCTCAGTCGAGCAGTGAATTTCAAACACAGATTCAACCACAAAGACCAGGGAGGTTTTCCAATGCCTCGCAAAGAAGGGCATTTATTGGTAGATGGGTAAAAAAAAAATCAGCAGACATTGAATATCCCTTTGAGCAGTTAGCAAGTTATTCATTACACTTTGGATGGTGTATCAATACACCCAGTCACTACAAAGATGCAGGCGTCCTTCCTAACTCAGTTGCCAGAGAGGAAAGAAACGGCTCAGGGATTTCACCATGAGGCCATTGGTGACTTTAAAACAGTTACAGAGTTTAATGACTGTGATAGGAGAAAACTTAGAATGGATCAACAACATTAGACTTACTCCACAATACTAACCGACATGACATAGTGAAAAGAAAGAAGCGTGTTACAGAATAAAATATATTCCAAAACATGTATTCTGTTTGCAATAATTCACTAAAGTAAAACTACAAAGAAAGGAACGTTATGTCCTGAATACAAAGAATTATGTTTGGGGCAAATCCAACACAACAAATCACTGTGTACCACTCTTCATATTTTCAAACATGGTTGTGGCTGCATCATATTCTGGAAATATGCTTGTCATCAGCAAGGACTAGGGAGTTTTTTAGAATAAAAAGAAACGGAATAGCGCTACGCACAGGCAAAATCCTAGAGGAAAACCTGGTTCAGTCTGCTTTCCAATAGACACTGGGAGACAAATTCACCTTTCAGCAGGACAATAACCTAAAACAGAAGGCCAAATATACACTGGAGTTGCTTACCAATGTGGCATTGAATGTTCCTGAGTGGCCTAGTTATAGTATTGACCTAAATCTGCTTGAAAATCTATGGGAAAACTTGAAAATGGTTGTCTAGAAATGATCAACAACCAACTTGACAGAGCTTGAAGAATTGTGAAAAGAATAATGTGCAAATATTGTACAATCCAGGTGTGCAATGCTCTTAGAAAACTTACTCAGAAAGACTCACAGTTGTAATTGCTGCCAAAGGTGAATCTAAAGGGGGCGGAGGGGGTTTGAATACTTATCTAATCAAGATATAGTGTTTCATTTTTCAAACGTTTTTGCAAATATTACATTTTTTCTTCCACTTTGACATTACAGAGTATTTTGTGTAGATCATTGACAAAAAAAGGACAATTCAATCCATTTTAATCCCACTTTGTAACACAACAAAATGTGGAAAAGGTCAAGGGGTGTGAGTACATTCTGAAGGCACTGTATATCCCAATGGGGTATTTACATAGTAATATATACATCTGGAGGATGTATTGTTGCTGGCATCCTCTCAAAGAGGTTCCTGTGAGACAGATATGATTATATAGGATGGGAACATGAATCAGATCAACCCTAACTCAGACAGTACAGAAAACACAGAGGGAATGTGTGTGTGTGTGTGTGTCACACCAAGATTCACTAGTAGGTTGTTGACACTCAATTACTTCTCTGCATGACCACACACATTGGTCACTTTTGGGCTATGGCTGTGGTCTGATGATTCTACAGTACACTATGGTCAGTCTCAATGCTGAGGAAACCACGTAGACTCATAACGTCATCACAAAAGTCTCTCTGTCTGCCTCTCTTCTTCTCTTCTGAATCTTTTTCTCTCCCTCTAGGACCCCTGGTGATGCAGTAGCTGTGGTGGTGATGTCAGATGAGTAGTTTGTGAGAACGCCAGTGTGAAAACTCCTGCATAGTTTCTACCTTTGATCAACTCTCCATCGCTCACTCTCTCAGTACGGATGTGTGCATCTTCACTCGTCCTCCTCTCCCTCTCCAAGCTCTGTCTGCAGTCTTCTGCCCGTCCCTCCCTCCAACTCCGTCTTTGTCAGTGGGGGAAAGGTGTTTACATTGGACTAGTGGTACCACGGGTCTGGTTAATTTTAAACTTGAACTGTGGTTTCCATTTAGCATCACTAACACTGGAATGCTAGCAAGCTAGTGCAGGGTTGCACATCAAGATGGGTGCTCATTGGGTGATATGGCTAGGTGCCCCGCCTCTCTGCTCTGTGACTCAGTGGAGTGTGTCAGTGCTAGTGTAATGAGTTTAGTCTGTAACACGAAACACGTACGCCATGCAGTGCTACTCCAGAACTGCAGTGACCACACCACACGTTGCATACATCACTACTCATCATCATGACATAAGACATTATCCCATGAAGCATTTTTTTAATAATCAATTAAACTTACAAGCATCCATTTGGTGCTAGTCGTCTTGTTAACGTTTGCAAGTTAAACAGTTGACAAATGAGCCAGACCACCAGTTAGCCAGTTCACCAGTTCACCAGTTAGCCAGCTAGCATGCTAATGCTAAAGATTCCCAGTAGACCACACATACGCAGATTGTGTTCTGTGAAATGTCTCTCTCCTCGTTAAAAGCATGTCTGAGTAGTCTACACCAGAGATGGCCCACTGGGCACAGATGCCAATTCAACATCTAATCCACGGTGGTTCAACGTAATTTAATTGAAATGACATGGAAACAACATTGATTCAACCAGTGTGTGCCCAGTGGGGACTGATATAGAGGAGAAAAGACACTTAACAGCTCTCTCCCAGATTTAAACCCTACCTTGAGGGAGAGAGGTGTCTGGCAGCCAGACCAAAGAACTGAGGAGGACAATCAGTAATTCAATGAAAGAGAGAAAAAGAGAAAGAGAAGAGGCAGAGAAAGTTGTGTTATATAGGGAGAAAGTGAAAGGGTGTGAGAACAGTGAAACAAATATGGGTAAGAGAAGGGAAAACAAGAGAGATACACAAGGCAAACTAATAGAGGCAGCATACATTTGGCATTTGAGTGAGAGAGAAGGAGATAGGAAACAGAGAGTGAGAGAGGCAGATATTGATGCAGAGATAACTACTTAGGGAGTGTTGGGGCGCTAGCGGTGAAATGCAAGGCGCCAAATTCAAATCCAAAAGTTGAATTATTAAACATTCATCAATATACAAGTGTTGCATAGTCATCAAAAGCTCTGCTTCTTGGCAATATCACAGCGTTGTCAGATTTCAAAAAGGCTTCACGGCGAAAGCACAACATTTGATTGTTTGAGGGTAGCACCTGCAATATTTTCCCATTAGCATAAATTCATAAACCATCGCGGTTCACACAAAACACATTTCACAGCGAAAACAAATCCCTTACCTTTTCAAGCTATACCTATACACTTGTCCAAGAACAATCAAACATCATTGATAATGTATCCTTAGGAACACTTTTATGTATATTTACTATAATATTTCAACCGGATTATAAACTGGACGATAGGAAAGGAAAAAACCACAGCGCGTGCGAGCCCGTGAACGCGCTTCCTCTTCTGTTTACATCTGATGACTAGTTCGAAATTCTTCTTCTATTACCATCCAGAGCAACTAAACATCATCAAACACTGTCTAGAGATTGTTGACATCCAGTGGAAGCAATAGGTACTGCAATCTTACTCCCATATATGTCTGTTTTCAATAGGGAGGGGTTCAAAATGAGGCAATGTGTCAAAAACACTTTTTCCAGGACAGAAATTCCTCAGGGTTTCGCCTGTTATATCAGTTCTGTTATACAGACAATATTTTAACACTCTTAGACACTTCAGAGTGTTTCCTATCCAATTATGTGCATATCCTATTTTCTGGGCCTGAGTGGGAGGCATTTTACTTTGGGCACGCCAGACTCTCCAAAACCGTCACCTCGGGAGCCGCTCCCTAAGAAGATAAAGGTTGTGAAAAATGGGCATGCAGACAGTAGGAAAGGAAGAGAGACTGATTAAATGCGTAGGAATTGGAGGGTACGACTTCAAAGATAAACTGTATCTCTTTTCCCTGAAATGATATCCATTCACATCAATGATGTAGCAACACTGGAGAACTATATCTCACACTCTGACTCAAAACATCCAACATTAGCTCAACTCAGCCAATGCATCTTTAAAAGACAAGGTTAACGATGCTACAGCCTACAAACATTCCCACCCACAACTCTCCATCATCACTCCGACACCCCAGTTGTGGGGGCTGGGTGTCAAAGTTTTCTGTCAACACCAGATATTCAGCTCTTCATAACCCTGTCCTGACCCCTCACCCTGTCCACATAAATAACCCTCCTACAGGGTCAGAGTTCAATGCTGCTCTTAACTATTCCTCCCTCTCTTTGCTTCTCTCTTTTTCTCCTTCTTTGATTTACTTCTTTAGTATCATACCCACAGCTTCCTCATGTATTTAACAAAAACAGCGTCTCCCACTTTTATAAATTGCTCTGTATACATTTAAGTGGTTAGGGCTTATTTGGGGTGTTTCATGTCAAGTTCAGCAGACTCCCCAGTGAGTAGGCCCACCTAGCACGACGCTGCACCTCGTAAAGCAGTCTGTCAGGGTTTGGGAAAAGCTCGCTCCCTGGGACGGTGTAGGGTTTCACCGCCAGGCTGTAGCCTCAGTCATACCGCAATGAGCTATGCTAACACAGACAGGGCAAATTAGTGGTCTGAAAGGGAATACACACCACACACTGCTCACTCACTCACTCACACATCACACAAAAGACCTGTGCTAACACACGCATGAACAATAGGAAAACTCACACACACACACAACACGCACACACAAGCCGCAAAACTCACACACATTACTGTAAAAAATACTAAGCTTACACATATACAAACACAAACCACAAAACACAAACACATAAACCACAAAGCTCTGCTACGTGCTAACAGACACTCGCACACATTTAATCACTCAGACCGTGATTCATTGGGGAAAAAAGTAGGGAAAAAATCACTACCACGCACACACACACTTTCCAGAGATAAACATATGTTTCATTCAATAGGATGATTCAAGTTTCTGGAGCTTGATTTGACCGTCTGAGGAGTGAATTCCAGATGCACATTTAGCGACCTTGGCTTGCCAGCCCCCAAAGCTCCTCCATTAATTTTTGTTGGGGGAGACCAATTATGTTCCATAGGCACATAACTGCTCTCTCATATCTCGAGAGAATAACTTCCTTTCTATACTAGTGAGCGTAAAGCATTTTCCAGTCAGTAGATCATAGAAATGTCATAGGCCTGTATTACAAAAAACTATTTTCAGCATCACGTCTCAGGGGAAACCTCATTGTTTTTACCCCCTTAATAGTAATCAAATGTGTTGCAATAAGTTAATCACCTTCACTGGAAATCAAACCATTCAAACCACCCAATAATTAACTCTCTCTCTTTTTATCTCTTTCTTTCTTTCTCTCTGTCTGTCTCTCTCTCGCTCTCTCTTTTTCTTTCTTTCTTTCTTTCTTTCTTTCTTTCTCTCTTTCTTTCTTTCTTTCTTTCTTTCTGTCTTTCTCTCCCTGGCTCTCCTTCTCTCTCACGGGACATCAGTAAATCGACTATAACCTACTGATGTTACTGAGTTGGTCCACTACTTCTCTGGGTGTCACTGGGTCAGGCTCCTTAACCATGCTAATGGATCGGTCCACTGGAGCAGGGAGGTGGGGGTGTCTACGGTAAGCAGGTGATTAGAGTAGGAGTGGAGCATAGTACTAGAGTGAATAGAGAAGCAGTGACCTCCATATTCTACATGTTATATATATATGTTAGAAAGACTTGCCGTGTCCCATAATATGTATAATAATATAATATATGACCAGGGGAAGGGCATGTACAAACAAGGAGTAATAGGCAACTTTGTACCAAGAGGTAACACTCTCTTTATATCACTCTCTCTCTCTCACTTTGTCTCTCTCTCTATAGTATACATTAATATTACATTTTAGTAATTTAGCAGAAGCTGTTATCCAGAGACTTACAGTTAGTGCATTCATCTTAAGATAGCTAGGTGAGACAACACAGTCGTAATGAGTCGTAATGAGTCCATTTTTCCTCACTAAAGAAGCTATCAGTAAAGTCAGTGCTGGTAGGAAAAGACAAGCACATATTTTTTCGTTGTTTCTTTATGATACATAAAAATCCTAGGAACAAAGCAACATATAACCAACCACACACAGTGAGTAACAGGATGAGAGTAAAGAGCTGGGGTGTGTTAGTACACCAAGGTGTTAGCAGTTAGTGGGAGGGGTGGGAATTCTCTCCCTCCAAAGTGAAGCTCTTAATGAAGTGTGTCCATGTCCGCTGAGGGGGAATGCCTCCCAAAAGGGGATTAAATTCCCTTATTGTCCTGTGTGTGTGTGTGTGTGTGTGTGTGTGTGTGTGTGTGTGTGTGTGTGTGTGTGTGTGTGTGTGTGTGTGTGTGTGTGTGTGTGTGTGTGTGTGTGTGTGTGTGTGTGTGTGTGTGTGTGCTTGCGTATGTGTGCTTGTGTTTTGTGAGTTTTGTGTTTGCGTTCACGTGTGTGTGAATGAGAGATAGAGAGTAGCCTATAGGCAACAAGTCACCAATTAGCCCTTGTTTGTACTTGTCCTAATCAGATATGCTCGGCTTTACACCAAAGACAACCAAGGCGGGGGAGAGTGACTCATTGTGAATGACATTAAACCATATACAGTTGAAGTCGGAAGATTACATACACCTTAGCCAAATACATTTAAACTCAGTTTTTCACAATCCCTACATTTAATCAGACAAAATATTCCCTGTCTTAGGTCAGTTAGGATCATCAGTTTATTTTAAGAAGGTGAAATGTCAGAATAATAGTAGAGAGAATGATTTATTTCAGCTTTCATTTCTTTCATCACATTTCCAGTGGGTCAGAAGTTTACATACACTCAATTAGTATTTGGTAGCATTGCCTTTAAATTGTTTAACTTGGGCCAAACATTTCGGGTAGCCTTCCACAAGCTTCCCACTTTAAATTAGGTGAATTTTGGCCCATTCCTCCTGACAGAGCTGGTGTAACTCCAATACCTTGACTTTGTTGTCCTTAAGCTATCATCAGCTACCACCAGTCTCTCATGGCTTCGCTCACCCCTGGATGTACCACCTGCCAGTACCTGAGCCAGAGAGTCGCTGAGCTGGAGGGGAGAGTATCTGTCTTGCGCCAGATCAAGGAGGACGAAGAACTCCTGGACTCCATGGTTGCACAAACCACCTCCAAAATCGACGACGTCACCTGCCCCTGGCTCGGCACCTCCACTTCTGGGGAGCCTGTAACGGAGAAACTCCATTCGGTTCCCTTAAATGAGCTATGGCCCAGGCTAGGAGCTAAACCGAAGGGCCCGGTCTGTTCCACCCCTTCCGTCGCTTCTGCCCTGCCTCAGGATGCCTGGATTGCCATCCGGGGAGTAAAGAACTCCAGGAAACGGAATCCATCAAATGTTTCGGAGGTGCTACAATTGGGGAGGAGATTCAGGGTCCTGGAAGACCTGGAAGTGCAATCCAATCATACTGTACAGGGTCCCTCCGCTACATCTCTACTGCTGCCATCTCACTCTCAGGTGGAAGTGCCCAAGCACACTCATCTGCGCTCCTTGCCCACCGCTAGGTCGTCAGTTTTAGCTGCTAGCCCCCCTCAACCTGCTAGGAGGCAGATCACCGGGAGAGGCCCAACCATTTACCCAATAAACCCATCTGTAGTCCTTCAGTTCTCGTGGTGGGTACATCCATGGTCCGAAATGTTTCAATCCGGAAAGCTGAGACCTTCTGTTACCCTGGAGCTAAGATCCCTGACCTAAACTCCATGCTACCGCTACTTATTAGCAAGAACTCCGCCGCTTCAACTGTCATTGTCCATGCTGGGTCAAATGATATTAAACTCCAGCAGTCAGAGAAATTGAGAGACGACTTTAAAACACTGATAAATGCGCTACTGGAATCTGGGAAGCAGTGCGTTATTTCCTGTCCATTTCCATCCCCACGCTACACGGATATGGTTTTTAGTCGTATACGCCAATTACACACCTGACTAAAGGGATACTGCTACACGATGGGAATTCCTTTTGTGGATAACTTTGCAGCTTTTACAGACCAACTAGGTCTATTTCTTCGAGACAATTTACTACATGGTTCCAGAATCATGGTTCCAGGTATGGTTCCAGAATCCTCTCCACCAACATGTCTCTTACTCTTGCTTCATGTAGAGCCTTTGATACCTGACGTTGTGTATCTTCGGGGGTTGACTTTTGGGATTGTATGCTCCCCTATCAGACTATGTTCAATGCTCCTCTCCCAGTTTCATTAATTAGTCCCTCAATTGCAAATATGGAACAAACTACAGTTAACAACCTTTTTGCAATTCCTAGATTATTGTCCAATCACCGTAGTGCGAATACTACTCACATGCAGAGAGGTATTGTTAGTAGTAATCTTGTCCCCATAAAATTGAGCTCTGTCAATAGCTCGAAAATTGTTTATTGCTCATCCAGTGCAGCTTCAGGTGCTACCTTGGATACTCCATCTGATATGAATTCCCGTGGCAATGGCATTGGAATAATTCATTTGAACGCTAGAAGCCTGATCCAAAAGTTGGACTTTATTGAAATTTTGGTCTCACAATCAAATGTTGACGTACTGATTGTATCTGAATCGTGGCTGTGTGATTCTGTGCCTGATTCAGATGTTCAGTTGATTGGGTACAATATTTATAGAGCTGATAGAGTTGGTAGAGGTTGTGGTATCGCGATTTATGTAAAATGCTGCTTAAATGTTTCTGTGTCCATATCAACCTCTGTCCCAAAGCAATATGAATGTCTAGTTTTAAATGTGGTACTTGGTAATGACGCTCAGTTAACTCTAGCAGGGGTATATGCAAATTATCTGATATACTGTCTAATTATGCAAACTCTGAATTACAGATTTTGGGAGATTTTAACCTGGATTGGCTCTCACCAGTATCCGATAAATTAAAAGACATTTGTACTGAGCTAAATCTAACTCAGCTGATAACTAAATCAACCCGTCCCAACTTTAAGAACCCAGTAAAATCTACTCTACTAGACATTATTCTAACAAATACCCCCCATAAATACACAGCCAGTGGGGTTTTTGCAAATGATATCAGTGACCACTGCCCTATTGCTTGTATTAGAGATACTAGGCTGAAACACTCTGATCCCTGTATAATCTCTAAGAGAAATTATAAACATTTCTCACAGCAAGCTTTTATCCTTGACTTATATCATTCAGAGATTTTATCCACTTGCTGTATTCTGCACCCGGTTTTAGCCCTTGCTTTTTTCTTTTCTATTGTTACCTCTATGTCTGATAAACATGCCCCGCTTAAGAATCACAGAGTAAGAAACCGAACCAGTTCTTGGTTCTCTCCTGAATTGTCAGGTCTTTTCCTGCAAAAAGATCGGGCCTGGGCCTTGGCGAGGAAAACAGGTACTCCAGTTGATTGGATGTTTTTTAGGCAATTGAGAAATAAATGTACTGCAGCTGTCAAAAAGGCAAAATCGAATTACTTCCTTAAAGCTATGACAGATTCTGCAGGAGATCCTGCAAAATTCTGGAAAACTGTTAATTCACTGAAACAGGGAAACTCTGCTTTTTCTCTTCCTAAGCAAATTATCTCAGACTCCTGTATTCTAAGTGGAAAAAATGATATTTGTGATGCTTTTAATAAGAATTTAATCTCTGCTGGTTTTTTATTTGGAAGGAAAAGTAGCCATTGTGGTACTGGCCAGTTAGTTGATTTTTCGTCTTGCTTTTCAACCGTTACTCTGAAAAATGGTAACCCTGTTTTTAGTTTCCAGAAAATGACTGAAGCAGAGGTTCTAGCTGCCCTGTGTGCCATTGATACTAAGAAATCCTTAGGCGCGGACAATTAAGTGTGCTGCACCTATCATTGCTGGTTCAGTGACACACATTTTTAATCTAACATTAAGCACAGGAAATATCCCTAAGGTGTGGAAAGCAGCTTTTGTTCTGCCATTACATAAGGGAGGTGACGGTAGTGATTTGGATAACTATTGACCCATCTCTAGGCTCCCTTGTCTGGCAAAGATCCTAGAATCTTTAGTCAATAAACAGTTACAATCTTTTCTTTCTGCTAACAGTATTCTTAGTACCAATCAATCTGGTTTTAGATCTAAACACAGTACCACATCGGCCACTATGCTTGTTGTAAATGATATTGCAAATGCCTTAGATGATAGAAAGCATTGTGCTGCGTTGTTTGTAGATTTGTCAAAAGCTTTTGACACTGTAGACCATGCTATCCTTTTGAGTAAGCTGTCATCTATAGGACTGGGCACTGATGCCTGCCGATGATTTTATGACTATCTTAAAAAGAACTCAGGCCATCATGGTCGACGGGGTCAGGTCTGACCCCTTACAGTTACTTAAAGGGGTCCCTCAGGGTTCAATAATTGGCCCACTATTGTTCTCACTTTATATAAACAACATTGGTAATGATGTCAGATATTGTAATTTCCATTTATATGCAGATGACACAGTGATGTACTCTATTGCTCCAACAGCGGACCAAGCTTTAATAAAGTTGGAGTCTGATTTTAGGATACTACAGGGGTCTCTTTTACAGCTTAAACTTGTTTTAAACGCTAAGAAAACAAATGTCTAGTTTTTTTCTAGGTCTAAACTCTCAGTTAGAAACACTTTTGTAATCACTAGCTTGGATGGTACTCAAATCAAACAGGTCTCTGCATATACAGAAACAGGGCTTGTTACGTTGGAATAACTGAGGATTCAATTGCGAGTGAAAGTCTAACATTTATTACAGCAATAGTCAGATGAGGAAGTAGTATAATCAATGTCTGAGCCTTGGCAGCGCAGGGACTGAATGGGCAACCCAGATCCTCCGTGACGGTGAGAGAAGTGAGAGGAAATCCAATCTCCGCAGAACCAGGAACCGTCGAACCCGCCTCAGGACAGACAGCAGTGCGATCGTAGAATCCAAACTGAAACCGAAACCACAGGAGGCACAAGACCCAGCCAGGAGAACGAACTAGCACACAGGAACAAACCCAACGAACTGACAAACACAAGACGAATGACAATGAGTATAAATAGACAGATGATGAGTGGCAGCTGGCGCTGATAATGAGCTGAGTGGTGATCAGCGGCCACACCCACACGCACACACATACACACAGAGCGAGCCGGTGAATTCATGAACCGTGACAGGGCTTGTCTGTCCTCCGCAAATAGAAAACAAATTGTGCGGGCTACTTTTATGTCCGTTTTAGATTATGGTGATATTTTTTATATGCATGCATCGGCAAACACATTAAAACCACTGGATGCTATTTACCATTGTGCACTCAGGTTTATTACGGGTGATAGTTACAAAACTCATAACTGTGTCCTATATCAACATGTGGGTTGGGCCTCTCTATCTGTGAGGAGAGAGCAACATGCTGTTTTGTTTATTTATAAAGCACTTCTTTTAAAACTACCTTCATATATATCATCATTAATTTCCACTAGATATACTAATTTTAAAACCAGATCACATATGTGGATTACATTAGAGACTCCTGCGGTCTCCACAGAGTTGGCAAGGACTGCTTTCAGTTCCTTTGCACCTTATTTATGGAACAAACTGCAGATCCAACTTAAGTTAGACACTCTGATGTCCCTTGCCCATTTCAAAAATGTTATGGAGGATCAATATGATGTTATCTGTGATTGTTTCTGTTGAATTGTGTCTTTGTTTTGTATGTTTTGAAATGTTCTTGTCTGTATGTCTAAAACTGTACATGTCAACATGTTTACACAGGGTTAGGGTTAAAAAGAGATCCAGGTCTCAGTCTGTTTTCCCTGTTAAAATAAAGATTAAAAAATTTAAAAAAGCCATTTTGCCACAACTTTGGAAGTATGCTTGGGGTCATGGTCCATTTGGAAGACCCATTTGCGACCAAGCTTTAACTTCCTGACTGATGTCTTGAGATGTTGCTTCAATATATGCACATAATTTTCCGTCCTCATGATGACATCTATTTTGTGACGTTCACCAGTTCCTCCTGCAGCAAAGCACCCCCACAACATGATGAAGCCACCCCCATGCTTCACGGTTGAGATGGTGTTCTTCGGCTTGCAAGCATCCCCCTTTTTCCTCCAAACATAACAATGGTCATTATGGCCAAACAGTTCTATTTTTGTTTCATCAGACCAGAGGACATTTCTCCAAAAAGTACAATCTTTGTCCCCATGTGCAGTTGCAATCCGTAGTCTGGCTATTTTATGGCGGTTTTGGAGCAGTGGCTTCTTCCTTGCTGAGCGGCCTTTCAGGTTATGTCGATATAGGACTTGTTTTACTGTGGATATAGATACTTTTGTACCTGTTTCCTCCAGCATCTTCACAAGGTCCTTTGCTGTTGTTCTGGGATTGATTTGGAATTTTCGCACCAAAGTACGTTCATCTCTAGGAGACAGAACGCGTCTCCTTCCTGAGCAGTATGACGGCTGCATGGTCCCATGGTGATTATCCTTGCGTACTATTGTTTGTACAGATGAACGTGGTACCTTCAGGCGTTTGGAAATTGCTCCCAAGGATGAACCAGACTTGTGGAGGTCTTGGCTGATTTCTTTTGATTTTCTCATGATGTCAAGCAAAGAGGCATTGAGTTTGAAGGTAGGCCTTGAAATACATCAACAGGTACACCTCCAATTGACTCAAATTATGACCATTAGCCTATCAGAAGCTTCTAAAGCCATGACAACATTTTCTGGAATTTTCCGATATGTTTAAAGGCACAGTCAACTTAGTGTATGTAAACTTCAGACCCACTGGAATTGTGATACAGTGAATTATAAGTGAAATAATCTGTCTGTGAACAATTGTTGGAAAAATTACTTGTGTTATGCACAAAGTAGATGTCCTAAACCACTTGCCAAAACTATAGTTTGTTAACAAGAAATTTGTAGAGTGGTCGAAAAACGAGTTTTAATGACTCCAACCTAAGTGTATGTAAACTTCCGACTTCAACTGTAAGTAGGATCTACATAGAGATGAATACAGACGTGTACCAAGTCACGTTTCATTCACAACTCCTGACTGACTCATTTTGTGATGACACGCTCATTCATAATTGCAGGGTGCTCTATAGTTCAATTACAGATCCTGTCGTAAGTGCAGGATGTATGACACAGATTATGTTTGTGGGGCAGAGCTTCTTGCTGTGAGGGAGAAGTGGTGTATGATTAACAGCTAATACAGTGCCATGCACGGAGAAAAGTGGTAATATCGCATTTTCCGTCTCAGCCAATCTCCCCTTGCGCATGTCTGTGTGTATACGCGCGCGTCTGTGTACACGCGTGTCTGTGTGCGTGTGTGTATGCGCGCATCTGTGTGTGTGTACGCGCGCATCTGTGTGTGTATGTACGCTCGCGTCTGTGTGTGTGTGTACCCTCGCGTCTGTGTGTGTACGCTCGCGTCTGTGTGTGTGTGTACGCTCGCGTCTGTGTGTGGTGTATCATTAACAGCTAATACAGTGCCATGCACGGAGAAAAGTGGTAATATCGCATTTTCCGTCTCAGCCAATCTCCCCTTGCGCATATCTGTGTGTGTACGCGCGTGTCTGTGTGTGTACGCGCGTGTCTGTGTGTGTACGCGCGTGCATGTGTCTGTGTCCCAGTGCTCTCAAGAGGAACAATGTAAATAAAGGCCTAATTGGAGATATACCTCTCTAATCGAGCGTTTCTGCCTCTCACACTCGGCAGATCTTATTGTGTTCAGGTGTGGCCCTTGGTCTGTGTTTTGGACCGTTGCCCGCATGTCTGTGGGTGTGTGTGTGTGTGCGCATACAAGAATTGGTGTGTGTGCGCTCAATGCGAATTCATGTGCATGTAGATGTGCATTGCTGTGTGTGTTTTAATCTCACACTCAGGAATTCAGTGAATAGTTGTCTCCAGACTGGGGGTTATATATTACCTGTCTTTCTCCCTGCCTGGTACATTTCCGTGTCTTTGATAAGCAGGAATTCCAGCTTTTATAGCAGAGCCCTCACCTATTCAAATCAAAGCAGAATACAGGATAAACATGTTCAAACAACACACCGAGTATGACTATGTAAACCCAATCCAGCAATACTGTTACTTCAATATCACTTCAGTTTTACAATCATCCACTATCTGTGATGACGTTATACATCGACCCAAGACCAGGGTTTAATGTTATAACGTTTTTGTAGTCGAATGTATAAACATGGCTTTTATGATGGAATGGTTGCCAGTGTTGCATTGTGTGGGCAAGGTCCTTTCAATGACAATTAAGTAGATATTTGCAGAATGATTACAACGAGGGCAAGCGTGCTTGAACAGTCATAGAGGTTACAGTATTGCATTTTATGTACTATTATACAGCATACAATCAATTGTAGACAGAAAAAGTTGCAGTTACCATTAGAAGGGCCATGAGGTTTTCTTGACCAGGTGATAGTGTAACCAGAGTCGAATTGAATGAATTGCAATGGAATTGTGCCCAACCCCAGTTGGGATAGTGGATGGTATACTGAGGTATACTGAGGTGATTGGGGACATTGCCCTGTGTAGGGTGCCGTCTTTCGGATGGGACATTAAACGGATTTCTTGACTGTCTGTGGTCACTACAGACCCCAGTGTCCTGGTTAAATTCCCAATCTGTCCCTCGTACCATCAAACACAAAGCATGTGAAATACACTGAGTGCACAAAACATTATGAACACTTTCCTGATATTGAGTTATACCCCTTTTGCCCTCAGAAAAGCCTAAATTCGTCGGGGCATGGACTCTACAAGGTGTTGAAAGCGTTCCACAGGGATGCTGGGCCATGTTGACACCAATGCTTCCCACAGTTGTGTCAAGTTGCCTGGATGTCCTTTGGGTAGTGGACCATTGTTTTTACACACAGGAAACTGTTGAGTGCGCCTGGCACCTACTACCATACCCTGTTCAAAAGGCACTTAAATATTTTGTCTTTCCTATTCATCCTCTGAATGGCACACATACACAATCCATGTCTCAATTGCCTCAAGGCTTAAAAATCCTTCTTTAACCTGTTTCCTCCCCTTCATCTACATTGACTGAAGTGGATTTAACAAGTGACATCAATAAGGGATCATAGCTTTCACCTGGATTCACCTGGTCAGTCTATGTCATGGAAAGAGCAGGTGTTCCTAACATTTTATATTCACATGCATGCCACAAACATACCGGTAGCCTAGTTTCAGCTAAATATAATCTGTGGGCAACAAGTGTGTGCAGCGCTCAACTGGTTGTTGCAATGAGTAGCTCACAGAAGAACAACATTGGTAGCCGGTAGGCTAGGTAGGAAAGACGTTCCAACACATGATATCTACCAGTAAATGCTAACTAAGGCAACAGGTACTGAAAAAGTTTGGTCCGAAGTCTTAGTTGAATCTTTGCGATTGCACTTCAGTCATCATGAGCTGTTTCAATTAAAATATTCAATGGATTTCCCAAAAAACCTTCCCAATTAAACAGTGACTGCAAAGTAAACCTACCTGGCAGAATGATAACGTGATGATTTGTATCAACCGGAGGGCATTTGTTTTTGCAAACTCTGCCATCACATGTAGGACATTGTACAGAACAGAAACACTGCTAGCCAATACTGTAGGTCTCTTACTAGGTGCGCAATTGAATTAAAGGGCTACACCCTCCAAAAAATATAGATGTTTTATTTTTCCCAGACCTAAAACATTCTCTGTAGTTTAAGCATTGATGTCGACTTAGAAATTTTTGTATGTTTTTCTATAATAGAGTGAAATCTATATCTATATGACAAAATGTAATGTTTTACAACGGGCCCCTTTCTCCTGGCACCACTACACCACTGCCCAACCCTGAATGGCATGGTGTTTACTTTTGAGACTTGTTAAAACTCAGATAAATTATCTGTACCAAATCTGAGGTCAAAACTGGAAAAGGCTAATAGCATGTTTGATGTGAAGGGTTCAGATAAGCTGTGTGTGTGTGCACGTGTGAGCATGTGTGTGTGTGGCGTGTGCGTCTGTGTGTGGACGTGTGTCATATGAAGTGTACAATAATGGAATCGTTATGGAGAGTATGTTTGGCACAGAGAGTTCCCAACCAACATCACACCTGGATCTTGGACAACACTAAGGGACAGATCAAAATGTGTTTTTTTCCCTGGTTTACATTTGCTCTTTTGCAGGTTTTACTATATGATTTCTTCCATCCTTGTCACGACTTCAGCTGAAGTTGGTCCCTCTCCTTTTTCGGGCGTCTAGCGGCGGTCGACGTCACCGGAGTTCTAGCCACCACCGATCCATTTCTCAGTTTCTGTTTGCCTTGTCATTATTCACACCCGGTCATCATTACCCTAATTACATGTGTTATTTAATCCTCTGTTCCCCCCATCAGTGTTGTCCGTGATTGTTTCATGTTTGTGGCTCGGTGTGTGGGCAGCTCTATTCTACGTTCGTAGATTGTGTGCCTTATTAAAGTAAGGAGTGTGTAACTGGTCTCCTGCGTTTGTTTCCGAAAAGACCTGCTGTAGAGCCACTACAATCCTAGCCAAATGTCCTAACCTGCTTGCATGCACCTCCCCAATATCAAGTTGTTTTGGTACTTCCCTCTTGACTGAGAAGATGGAGGCCTTTTTCATTGAAGTAAAACAAAAGTTAGACGAAAAAGGGTAGGCCTATAGTGAAAAGTTTTAATATTGTATTGGACTAAGATGAGAAGAATGTTGGCACGGCCAAATGCAGGCCACTGTGTAACATTCTATTCAGGTAGGATGCAATTTTGATTTATTAATTTTACTATTTATTATAATTTGTTATAATTATTATTGTATGGCTTTGTTATTAATATAGGCCTAATTATTAATCGAAACCAGTTCTTTAAATATGCAAAACCTGTTTTGTTTTATTATGTTGAGACATTTTCATTGGCAAAATACATTTCGATCTGTCATTTATAATTATTAATAGATATATATTTTTTTTTAACCAAATACAAAAATAAATAACATTAGCCTATTTCTGTCATTTGTTGGGTATGGTAGGCACTATAGGCATTGTTAGAAATTGCTACAATATAGCCTGTTCAAAACTTCTGTGAAGGTTTGAACCAGTTCACAAGTGTTTTGTTTCATTCTGTTGAGCAATTTTCTTTGGACAAATTAAGTTCCAACTCTATTGCTGTGTTTGCTGCAATATAATAGCCTGCTTGTATTTTCCCTATAAACAATGGCTTGACTTACTTTCGATATCATCTTAACAAAGTTTAACTTTTGTGAAGGTGTGGTTTGGCTATTATTAAGCTTTAGCTACTGCAGGTCTATGATTTGAAGGCAGTGCGCATTGGCTCTCCAACTGACTCTGACAGTTAAACTTGAGGTGAAGCATAATGTTTTATGCCTACCAGAGTTATTCCTATAAATCTAGTTAGGGGAGCGGCAGCAGTGTTCGGAGTTTTGGAGAGTCTGGCTTGCCCAAAATAAAATGCCTGGTACTCAGGCCCAGAAACTAGGATATGCACATAATTAGTAGTATTGGATAGAAAACACTCTGAACTTTCTAAAACTGTTAAAATAATGCCTGTGAGTATAACAGAACTGATATGGCAGGCGAAACCCCGAGGAAATTCCATCCGAGAAAATGTGATTCTGTGAGCTGGCTCATTTTCCATTGAGTTGCTATTGGAAATGCTTAAATCCAGCTCCCAGGTTGCAGTACCTATGGCTTCCACTAGATGTCAACAGTCTTTAGACAAGGTTTCATGCGTTTACCTTGAAAAATAGGGGAGTAGAAGAAGTTTATCCAAGGAGAGTGAGGAAGTAATTTTTGTGTTTGGCGCGCGGGACCGGGAGCGTGCGCCTCGGTTTTTTCCTTTTCTATCGCCCAAGATATTATCCGTGTGAAATATAATCGTTAATATACATAATAGTGTACCTAAGGATCGATTAGAAACGTTGTTTGATTTGTTTGGATAAAGTTGATAGGTATATTTTTTGTCTTGTATAATGGACGAGTGGACGGTGGATTTTCTGAACAAAACGCGCCAACCAAACGGAGCTTTATGGATATAAAGAGGGACTTTTTTTGAACAAAAGGAACATTGATTGTCTTGCTTGGACACTTGCCATCAGCAGAAGATCTTCAAAGGTAAGCGATTTATTTTAGCTCTTTTTATATGTTTTGTGACATCCGCGCTGGTTTTATTATTATGCTAATGGAGGAAGTACACGGGGCGCTGTCCTCAGACAATCAAATTTTATGCTTTCGCCGTAAAGCCTTTTTGAAATCGTACAACGCTGTGAGATTGCCAAGATTCTAAGCTTTTGAAGAGTGTGCAACACTTGTATTTTCAGGAATGTTTGAAATTAGTATTTCTGTCATTTAAATTTGGCGCTCTGCAATTTCACCGGATGTTGTAGATGTGGGACGTGACCGTCTCACCTAGCGCAGAGAGGTTAATGAAAATGCTTGTAAGTCATTTTCTATTAGGAAGAGATTTAGTCTCAAAAGGGAGGAAATATTGTGGAAAAACACAAGTCATGCTCTCCCATGTTTTACTGTTTAAAGAATTGTCTCTAGTGTTGATCAAACTTGTCTTTGTGGGAATTAGACGTAAGACATTTTTTTATAACAACTTCAATTGGGGCTTGTGTTTTTTTTACAACCTCACACGTCTTGCATAAGACAACACATTATATCTGTTATGTAGTCTACTCCTATACTGTGATGTATCCAGTCAGATGCCTTGTTTTAAGTATACTGAAAATTTTTAACGCAACATGCAACCATTTCAACGATTTTACTGAGTTACAGTTCATATAAGGAAATCAGTCAATATAAATAAATAATGCCCTAATCTATGGATTTCACATGACTGGGGAGGGACGCAGCCATAGGCCCACCCTCTGGGGAGCTAGGCCCAGCCAATCAGAATGAGTTTTTCCCCACAAAGGGCTTTATTACAGACACAAATACACCTTAGTCCAGGTGGCTGGTCTCAGACGATCCCACAGGTGATAAAGCTGGATGTGGACGTCCTGGACTGGCATGGTTACATGTTGTCCTTGGTTATGAGGCCAGTTGAACTTACTGCCAAATTCTCTTAAATGACATTGGAGGTGGCTTATGGTAGAGAAATTAACATAAGATTCTGACAACAGCTCTGGTGGACATTCCTGCAGTCAGCATGCCAATTGCACACTACCTAAAATTGAGACATCTGTGGCATTATGTTGTGTGACAAAACTGCACATTTAGAGTGGCTTTTTATTGTCCCTAGCACAAGGTGCACCTGTCTAATGATCATGCTATCACATTTCAGGTAAGACCCAAGTGCAAACTGTGTTGAAGTAGCAATGTTTATTGCAACAGGGGCAGGCAAACGATATGTCAAGGCAGAGGTCGATAATCCAGAGTAGCGGCAAAGGTACAGGACAGCAGACAGGCTCAGGGGCTGGCAGAGTGGTCAGACAGGTGGGCTCAGAGTCAGGACAGGCAAGGGTCAAAACCAGGAGGACACACGAAAAAGAGAGACTGGGGAAAAACAGGAGCTGAGGAACCACTGGTTGAGTTGAACAAACTGGCACAGACATACAGAAAATACAGGTATAAATACCCAGGGGATAAGTGGGGAAAATGGGCGACACCTGGAGGGGGGTGGAGACAAGCACAAGGACAGGTGAAACAAATCAGGGTGTGACACATGTGCTTTAAACAGATTATTGATATGCCACACCTGTCAGGTGGATGAATTATCATGGCAAAAGAAAATCACTCATAACAGGGATAAACAAATATTGTGCACAATATATGAGAGAACATTTCTTGGATGTTTTATTTCAGCTCATGCAACCAACACTTTACATGTTGCGTTGATATTGTTGCGTTTATATTTTGGTCAGTGTATTTTCTCCTGACTTTCCTTTTACTTTCCATGCATTTGACTTCCTATCTGATCATACTGGACTTGGTGTGAACTCTTTGAAATACAATGCTAAAAATACCCAAGAACTCACTCACTTACTGGAAATATGTAAATGAGATGGATAGAGAGAGAGGTAGAGAGGGGGAAGTGGGAGGGAGAGTGAGAAGGATGTAGCAAGCTAGAGAGAGATAGGAGCATATTTCCCATTTGCTGAGGGACTTGAACCGTTGGTCCTCTTCGCAGTTCTTCTAAATGAGGACACGAGGGGGGGTGCAATGTGGGGGGGATTTCCCTAAAGTTCGTCAAGGGTCACGTAGATGTGCGCTGCCTCTCCATGGCACGCTCTCCACAGCTGGCCCAGGTGAAAAGGTCAAAATGCTATGCGTGGATTGGCTGATGATTCATAGAGTGACTCTCCGT
The DNA here is from genome assembly GCA_030435695.1 of Brachymystax lenok tsinlingensis. Classification (NCBI taxonomy): domain Eukaryota; kingdom Metazoa; phylum Chordata; class Actinopteri; order Salmoniformes; family Salmonidae; genus Brachymystax; species Brachymystax lenok. The sequence goes on from CM059796.1 coordinate 14,767,027, forward strand.
AATGACTGAATTCATCTGCTGTGCTCGGCCTTCAAGACTCTGTAAGGGGAGCAAAGATGGAACAGAAACTACCCAGGTTGCACAAATGGTTATTTTGCATACAACCTTCCCACGTTTTCGGCGTCAAACAAAAGTCTTTCTAAAATGTTAAGTGTGTTCAGCTGTGTGTTCAGCTGTTGATCTTAATTGAGCGCTTGTTTCCTTTGAAATGGGGTCCGTTTGAATAGACTAAAATGAACAGCTTTGCATGCTTTAAAACATGGCACGCTAGCTCCATCCTGGTGGCACAGTGGACTAATTCTATGGATAGAAAACCATAGGTTTGAAAATCACTGATACCGTGTCACAATAAAAAAATAAGTGTTTGCATGAATAATGCCTAACGAAATTAATTCCATGTGTTCTATCTTTGCTTGGAGTTAACCTAGCAGTTTCCATCCACAGTTTGTGAATAAAGTCATATCGTAATTTTTTTAAATACGACATATAATTTGCTTGTTCTACATCGTGGGATATTTTTTTGTAGGTAAAGTTAATTATGTGAGAAATGGCCTGGAAACGTGTTTAAACGCAAAAATTGATATATTAAACATTATATCGATGTAAACTTGGAGTGGCGCAATTATATTGTGTGTGGTCCTCCACCTATGACTCCGGAAACCATGTAGTTTATTAGGCTACAGAAAAAATTATGAACTTCACAGGATGGTGAACGTGCACAGTGATCTTAATGTTCCTTTCCAATAAATATCGATGGTCTTATTCTGGTGACATGGTGATCGATGATTGACTGCCATTTGATAAATAAACATATTCTCGCTCTTATCCATAATAATCTCATCATGTAGATTAGCCGACCTGACCCGGTCCTACCTGCACTTCCTACTCACACTATCTGTGAGCTGTTGGCTAGAGCGCACATCCCAAGACCAGAGAAGGCACATTTGCTATACAACGCAACAGTTTGTGACAAACCTGTCAGTAGAGTTGAAAATGCGATGGAAACACATTGAACTTCCATCCATAAACATTGGATGGAAACCTAGCTAGTGTTATTAAAAGTCTTTTTGAACATTCAGTGAAAGTTAAGGAAGTTATTAAAACACCTATCATTTTCAAATAACCTATCATTTCCGTTCTCAGGGCCATTTTAAAGCCTCCCAGGAAAACTTTCAATGAACCAGAGTAAAACGTTCTCAGAAGCTCCCTGAAACCTAAAAATAAACGTTCCCAGAAACTGTGAAATGTTCACTTCTGTTATCAGAACGTTTAAAAAATGTTACCGGTCAGGAAACGTATGGCTTCGTTCCCACAACCAATGTGAATCCAAAAACATATGTTCCCACAACTTCCAAGGAACGAAATGTGCTAGCTGGGTACTGTAGCAGGTTGTTCAAAACTGAAACAGGACTGAAGATTCCCCACTCTCAAAGTTCATTACATACAGTATGGATGTGAAGAGAAAGGCTAGAGAAATTGACAGAACAGCCAATGAAAAAAAAACGTAGAGAGAAACCCTAAGTCATTCATGCTTTTAGGTGCACGTACACCTCAGCACAGACACGAGTACAAATATGTACACACACCCACACACCTCGTCTCTCCTGGTCTTGCTCTGTGTATGTTATCAGGGCTGTAGCTGAAGAATAATTCAGTTTAATGTATATAGGATGACTGGAGGGAGTGGCAGATAGTTCACTCAAACCTTTCATTCTCAAACAGTCCATTTCACAGACATACCAAGGGCTTACCATCACACAATCAACCACTGCTAATGAGTGACTGCTCACTTCATCAGCCCCAAGTGAAAAAAAGAGAGAACATATTTAATTTCATTTTAGGTGAAACAGGAGATAGCAGTAAGCCATGAGACATTCCCACTCTCTGTACTAGAAGGCTCTTTCAGAGAAATAAAGTTGCATTCTAACATACACAACCCCACTTATCAGTATTGATATGATACATTCAATATTAATATCTTGTATGAGAGGAAATATGCTTGACGTATAGTATGTGACCTAAAGTAAAAATTGTAACCCAATACACAATTACTGAGGAGTATAATGACCTTCATTTAGTCTGCTGTATCTCCATGTTGGACATAGTACAGAAAAAGTACAGAATATCAGTTGAATGCCACCTTTCCAGCAAGTCAGTTCATCAAATTTCTGCTAGAGCTGCCACGGTCAACTGTAAGTGCTGTTATTTTGAAGTGGAAACGCCTAAGAGCAACAACGGCTCAGCTGCGAAATGGTAGGCCACACAAGCTCACAGACTGGGACCGCTGAGTGCTGTAGTGCGTAGCATGTATAAAATTGTCTGAGTCACGCTTCACCATCTGGTGACGATGGACGAATCTGGGTTGGCGGATGTCAGGAGAACACTTCCTGCCCGAATGCCAACTGTAAAGTTTGGTGGGGCTGTTTTTCATGGTTTGGGCTAGGCCCCTTAGTTCCAGTGAAAGGAAATCTTAACGCTAAAGTATACAATGATATTCCAGACAATTCTGTGCTTCCAACTTTGTGGCAACAGTTTGGGGAAGGCCCTTTCCTGTTTCAGCATGACAATGCCCCTTTGCACAAGGCAAGGTCCATACAGAAAGGGTTTGTTGAGATCGATGTGGAAGAACTTGACTGGCTTGCACAGAGCCCTGACCTCAACCCCATCGAACCCCTTTGGGATGAATTGGCACGCCGACTGTGAGCCAGGCCTAATCCCCCAACATCAGTGCCTGTCACCCTGATCTGTTTCACCTGTCTATGTGCTTGTCTCCACCCCCCGCCAGGTGTCGCCCATCTTCCCCAGTGTATTTATACCGGTGTTCTCCGTTTGTCTGTCTGATAAGATCTAAACCAGGCCAGAAATTGTCCGTGTTGATCAATTTGGTTTTCCAATCTCTCCAAAAGAACGTGGTGATCGATGGTATCAAAAGCAGCACTATGGTCTAGGAGCATGAGGACAGATGCAGAGCCTTGGTCTGACACCATTAAAAAGATAATTTACCACCTTCACAAGTGCAGTCTGTGCTATGATGGGGTCTAAAACAAGATTGAAGCGTTTTGTATACATTGTTAGTCTTCAGGAAGGCAGTGAGTTTCTGAGCAAAAGCTTTTTAAAAATTGAGAGGAATGAGAGATTTGATATGGGTTATATATTTTATATATTAACTGGGTCAAGGTTTGGCTTTATTACTGTGGATAGGGAGCCGTTTGTGTTCAACGTAGGAAGGCCAAGCACAGGAAGCAGCCCTTTCAGTAGTTTAGTTGGAATAGTGTCCAGTATGCAGCTTGAAGGTTTAGAGGCCATGACTGTTTTCATCAATGTGTCAAGAGATATAGTATTAAAAAAACTTGAGTGTCTTCCTTGATCCTAGGTCCATAATTTTCTTTCTAATGAAGTGAAAGCAATCCTCTTGGGGAATACTGATTTTTAGTTATCTTTGCGACAGTATCAAAAATAATTTTGGGATTGTTATCATTCTCCTCAATTAAGTTGGAAATATAGGATGATTAAGCAGTAGTGAGGGCTCTTTGATACTGTACGGTACTGTCTTTCCAAGCTAATTGGAAGACTTCCAGTTTGGCATAGCTCCATTTCTGTTCCAATTTTCTGGAAGTTTGCTTCAGGGCTCGGGTATTTTCTGTATACCAGGGAGCAGGTTTCTTATGGCAAATGTTTTGATTTTAGGGGTGCGACTGCATCTAGGGTATTACAAAGTTCCTCAGTTAGGTGGTTAACCGATTGTTGTACTGACGTCCTTGGGTAGGTGGAGGAAGTCTGGAAAAGCATCTAGGAATCTTTGGGTTGTCCAAGAATTTATAGCATGGCTTTTGATGATCCTTGGTTTGGATCTGAGCAGATTATTTGTTGCGATTGCAAACGTAATAAAATGGTGGTCCAATAGTCCAGGATTATGAGGAAAAACATTAAGATCCACTGTATTTATTTCACGTGTTACGGATACAGGTATCCTGTGTGGTGTACTTGTTTTCTCTCTTTCTGCCCTAGTCACAGGTGTCACTCATCAGCCGTCATCAATCACCCATCGGTCCCAATGAGAAGACACACCTGCTCCTTTTCCCTTACCCAATCACATCCCCTTTCCCTTGGTTTAAAACCCAGTCAGTTATCTCTCGCTCGCTAGCTTGTTCTTGGTATGTAGCACTCTTGGTTTGTAACTGACTCTCGTGTATGCATTGCTCTCTTGTTGTTTAGTAGCTGGCTTGTTTTGTAGCTACAGAGCTCTATCTCTGTGTAGTATTTGGTGAAGCCCAGTTGATGTTGGTTTGGTTGTGCGTGCTATCGCTCTTGTTTAGGTGCCAGCATCTCACATTAACTGTGAGTTTGTACTGTTGTGTTGCATTGCTGTTTGTTGGTGGAAAAGGGGATAACCAGACAAGACGCCCTTGGGCATACATTACCCATAGGAAACCCTGTGTTAAATACATTAGTTAGAACTGGGCGGACCACCCACTGTATTTACTTGGTTGGTTAGCTAGCTGTTCGTGACGCAGGTAGATTAGTTTAGGGGTTTTTGAATATCTATTATTTCTTTCCTTGGGTCCAGCTCAGCCCCTTTTCCCCACACCACTTTACCGTGTGTTTAAAATAAACCATTTGTGTTTGACGGTAGATTTAAGTTGTCTGTGTTTTCTGTTCTCACTGTTCCTTTTCACCATAGTAATTTGCATAAGATATGTTGCCGGTCTCTATTCCATTCCCCCTAGACTTCGGGGTAAAAGGGATTCGTAACATAAGTGGGGGCTCATCTGGGATTTGTCTTCACTGACACCCATGCCACTTGTGCAAATTATTGTGGTGGTCTAGTTCAGTGTTGAGCTTCATAGCTGATGTAGCATTAGTGTTTGTTATTTCTTGGCTCTTGTGTTTGGGAGGTAGTTCAAGATGGCTACTTTTGATTTAAAATCCTTTTTGGATAACCCTGCGTGGGAGGTTTTTGACAAATGTCGTAGAGTTGATTTACTGACCTTGGCTGACCATTATTCTGTGTCGCAGAGTTTAGTAAAAGCGGAGGTTAAACAGCTGGTGCTAAATGTTTTGTTGGAAGAGCAGGTGCTTGTGTTACCGCTGCCTGAGCCTACTACCCCTGTAGGGGATGTTGCTGCTCCTGTAAGCCCGTCGGTGTCTGAGGGCGAGGCTAAAGTTCCAGTCACTTTGCCCCGTTTTGATCCACTCTCCCCACTGTCACCCCACGGTGAGGCCCTTAGGGATGTCCGTTCAATACAGCTCCAACTGGAGGCGGAAGAGAGCCCAAATTAGGCGAGAAAATCTCCAGTTGGAAATGTGTAAAATTGAGGCAGAAAAAGAAAGGGAAAGAGAACCGCGGCAGTTTGAGTTCAAAATGCACCAGATGGAACTGGAGGCGGAGACAGCGAGGCTAGCCTTCGTTCCTGCTGTGCCTGTTAGTGAGACGTCCTCACCAGCTGTGTCTTCAAGCACTTTTGATATTAGTAGGCAGATTGCCTTAGTACCTGTTCAGAGAGTCAGAGGTTGACTCCTATTTTTGTGTTTTTGAACGCATAGCAGTAGCATTGAAATGGCCTGCGGAGGTATGGTGCCTGTTACTGCAGTGTAAATTAACTGGTAAAGCCCAAGAGGTTTTGTCAGCGCTACCTCTTGAAGACAGTCTGAATTATGAAGTGGTCAAAGCTACTGTTCTTCGCGCCTATGAGCTTGTGCCTGAGGCATACCGACAGATTTAGGTCTCATAGAAAGTCTGCTGGTAAAACTTGTTGAATTTGCTAGAGATAAGGGACATCTGTTTGATAAATGGCATGCTGCTAGCAAGGTAACTGATTTCAACTCTCTCCGGGAGTTAATCTTGTTGGAAGAGTTTAAAAATTGCTTACCTGAACGCATTGTGGTGTACCTAAATGAACAGAAAGTATCCTCTTTGTCAGAAGCGTCTGTGTTGGCAGACGAGTTTGTGTTGACGCACAAGAGCGTGTTTACGGCTCATACTGAGAGTAGAGCCACTGAATTGCCTACTTTTAGCCCTACTCGGCAAGTAGTAAATCAATCACGCCAGAAAAATGAGCGTCCCTGTTTCTATTGTCATAAGGTGGGACACATGATTAATGATTGCTTCCTGCTAAAACGAAACAAGGGATGCCTCTTTGTGCCAAGCCGCCAACAGGTTTTGGGCTAATTCGTACGGTTGTGAGGTCTGAAACGAAACAGGTACCTCAGGGTAAATGTGGTTTGAAAGTTCCAGTCCCCGACCGCAGTTATGAACCGATCATTTTCGAGGGGTTTGTGTCCCTAACGAATGACGAAGCATCTCAGCGTCCGGTTAAAATACTTAGACATACTGGTGCGGCGCAGTCGTTTATATTGTCTGATGTGTTGCCCTTCCTTATCTGACGATACCTACTGTGGTTCCAGTGTGTTAGTTCAGGATATTGAAATGGGTTTTGTCCCAGTGCCCTTGCACTTTGTGAAAGTACACTCTGAGTTAATCAGTGGCATATTCAGAGTGGGGGTACGTCCTATGTTACCAGTAAAAGGTGTGACCTTTATAATGGGTAACGATATTGCCGGAGGAAAGGTAGTACCCGTATTGGAAGTAATGGATAAAAGTGACCACTCTCTCTCCAATGAGCTGGCACAGAATTATCCACATGTGTTCCCCGCTTGTGCTGTCACTCGTGCTCAGGCACAACAAATGGGTGACGTGATAGATTTGTCGAACACTGTTTTGTTCAAAGAGTTTGATCAAGAGGATGGGTTGTGTGCTATCTCTGGGAAGCTGTTGCCCTCTGACAAACAGCCCAGGGAAGAATTGAAGGATAGTGAACTTATTGCCGAGGCAATACAGTTACCAGTCACTCGCGAGCAGCTGATTTCTAACCAGAAGGTTGACAAGAGGCTTGCTAAATGTTTTTCTAGTGTTGTCTCATTGGAAGAGGTAAAGAAGAAGAACGTGGCTTACTTCATTGATGGTAATCTCCTCATGCGTAAATGGACATCCCATGTTGACGCGGACGGAGATTGGAATGCTGTTTACCAAATAGTGGTTCCTACAGCCTTTCGACAAAATGTGCTATCCCTTGCTCATGATCACCAGTGGTCCGGTCATTTAGGAATAACCAAGACTTATGATCGGGTCCTTTGACATTTCTTTTGGCCAGGTTTAAAACAAGATGTGGCTCGGTTCTGTCGAACATGCCACACATGTCAGATAACAGGAAAACCAAATCAGGTTATTCCTCCTGCTCCTCTTTGTCCAATACCTGTTATAGGTGAACCATTCGAACATGTGGTGGTAGATTGTGTTGGACCGTTACCTAAGAAAAAAATTGGGTAACCAGTTTCTGTTAACAGTTATGTGTATGGCAACGAGATACCCCGAGGCCATTCCTCTGCGAAGGATTACTGCTCTGGTGGTGAGTAAAGCTTTAATTAAATTATTTTCAACATTTGGGTTACCGAAGGTGGTACAAACTGATCAAGGTACCAATTTCCTATCAAAGCTCTTCAAGCAGGTGTTAAAATCCTTGTCAGTTAAGCACCGTGTGTCAAGCGCCTATCACCCAGAGTCGCAGGGTGCTCTGGAACGTTGGCATCAGACACTGAAGTCTATGCTCTGTAAATATTGTTTGGAATCTGAGAAAGATTGGGATGAGGGAGTTCCTCCTAGTTTTGTTTGCTGCTCGTGAAACAGTACAGGAGTCCCTAGGGTTCAGCCCAGCTGAACTAGTGTTTGGTCACACAGTGAGAGGACCAATGAAAGTTCTTAAAGAACAGTTTTTGTCCCAAGAGTTGTGTACTGGAAATGAGAATGTGTTGGACTACGTAAGTCGCTTTCGTGAGCGCCTACACCAAGCATGTGCTCTCGCAAAGGAAGCTCTGTCTTCCTCACAGAGGAGTATGAAAAGACACTATGATAAACAGGCTGTTTCTCGTCCACTACAGCCAGGTGACCAAGTTCTTGTGTTATTGCCTGTTCCAGGATCTTCACTGTCAGCTCGTTTCTCAGGTCCTTATTTAATTGAAAAGAAATTAAGTGAAACTGATTATGTGCTTCAAACTCCTGATAGAAAACGCCAATCTCGTGTGTGCCACATTAACATGTTGAAAGCATACCAAACCCGACCCATCACCCAGGTAGATAGTTCAGAAACAGCGGCAGGTACTGCTGTCTCATCTGTTTCTGCTGCCATAATAGTGGGCTGTCCTGTTAATGATGATGGATTAGAGTTGCGCAATACTCAGCAACAGTGCGTTAGATTGCCCAACTCAGAAATGCTACTATCTCTCCAGTCAAGTCTGGTTCATTTAACGGATGAACAGGCCGATGATATTGTGAAGCTACTACACAGTTTTCCATGTCTCTTTAATGACGTTCCTTCTCGTACAAACGTGTTGGAACATGACATTAAGGTTGGAAATGCTGCCCCTATCAAGCAACACCCATATCGTCTCAATGCTTCTAAAAGGAAGATAATGAGGGATGAGGTTAAATATTTGTTGGAGAATGACCTGGCTACGCCAAGTTCAAGCCCTTGGAGTTCTCCTTGTATTCTGGTTCCCAAACCTGATGGTACGTTCAGGTTATGTACGGATTATCGAAAGGTAAATTCTGTCACAATGCCAGATTCGTTCCCGTTACCCAGACTGGACGATTGTATCGACACTGTTGGTGCTGCTACTTATGTAACTAAGTTAGATATTTTAAAAGGTTACTGGCAGGTTCCGTTAACCTCACGTGCTTCTGAGATTTCTGCATTTGTGACCCCAGACAACTTTCTACAGTACTCAGTTATGGCTTTTGGGATGCGGAATGCACCAGCCACTTTCCAACGCCTGGTTAACTCAGTGTTAGCTGACGTTCCCAATTGTAGTGCCTACCTTGATGATCTAGTGATTTATTCGTCTGAATGGTCAGATCATGTTAACACTCTAAGGAAGTATGTGAACGTTTGGCAGCTGCTTCTCTAACCCTGAACTTGGCAAAGTGCGAGTTTGGGAAGGCCACTGTTACCTATCTTGGCAAAAAGGTCGGACATGGACAGGTGCGCCCTGTTGATGCCCAGGTCTTGGCTATAACTGCATTCCCCGCACCTACCACCAGACGAGAGCTACGCCGCTTTTTGGGGATGGTTGGCTACTACCGTAGTTTCTGTAAAAATTTCTCTGCGGTAGCTGCTCCATTGACCGATTTGCTCAGTCCGGCTAAATCGTTTGTGTGGTCTCCTGATTGTCAGGTAGCTTTTGATACCGCTAAAGCACTCTTATGTACTACCCCTGTACTTGCTGCTCTGGATTTTGAGCGACCGTTTAAACTTGAGGTAGATGCTAGTACCAGAGGTGCTGGTGCTGTTCTACTGCAGCAGGACAAGAGTGGAGTGGATCATCCTGTTTGTTATTTTTCTCGGAAGTTTAACAAATGTCAGGCTAACTATGCAACCATCGAACAAGAAGCTCTAGCTTTGTTGTTAGCTCTGCAATACTTTGAAGTATATATTGGTTCCAGTGTCCTACCAGTGATTGTATATACTGATCATAACCCCTCAGTGTTTCTCCACCGTATGTACAACCAGCGCCTTATGCGTTGGGCACTTATTGTGCAGAACTATAATTTGGAGATCCACCACAAAAAGGGTTCTGAAAATGTATTGGCAGATGCTTTGTCTCGTGTTTAAAAAAATGAATGATCTTTTCTTGTTGAACTTATTAGTATTCATTGTAAATACTTTGGTCGCAATCCTTATAGGTTTGCTCTTTTAAGGGTGGGAGTGTTACGGATACAGGTATCCTGTGTGGTGTACTTGTTTTCTCTCCTTCTGCCCTAGTCACAGGTGTCACTCATCAGCCGTCATCAATCACCCATCGGTCCCAATGAGAAGACACACCTGCTCCTTTTCCCTTACCCAATCACATCCCCTTTCCCTTGGTTTAAAACCCAGTCAGTTATCTCTCGCTCGCTAGCTTGTTCTTGGTATGTAGCACTCTTGGTTTGTAACTGACTCTCGTGTATGCATTGCTCTCTTGTTGTTTAGTAGCTGGCTTGTTTTGTAGCTACAGAGCTCTATCTCTGTGTAGTATTTGGTGAAGCCCAGTTGATGTTGGTTTGGTTGTGCGTGCTATCGCTCTTGTTTAGGTGCCAGCATCTCACATTAACTGTGAGTTTGTACTGTTGTGTTGCATTGCTGTTTGTTGGTGGAAAAGGGGATAACCAGACAAGACGCCCTTGGGCATACATTACCCGTAGGAAACCCTGTGTTAAATACATTAGTTAGAACTGGGCGGACCACCCACTGTATTTACTTGGTTGGTTAGCTAGCTGTTCGTGACGCAGGTAGATTAGTTTAGGGGTTTTTGAATATCTATTATTTCTTTCCTTGGGTCCAGCTCAGCCCCTTTTCCCCACACCACTTTACCGTGTGTTTAAAATAAACCATTTGTGTTTGACGGTAGATTTAAGTTGTCTGTGTTTTCTGTTCTCACTGTTCCTTTTCACCATAGTAATTTGCATAAGATATGTTGAGGGTCTCTATTCCATTCCCCCTAGACTGCGGGGTAAAAGGGATTCGTTATAGTCTATTGGACAAAACCCACTGAGTCGATGATGGCTCCAAAAGCCTTTTGGAGTGGGTCTGTGGACTTATCCATGTGAATATTGAAGTCACCAAAAATGTGAATATTATCTGCCATGACTACAAGGTCCGATAGGAATTCAGGGAACTTTGTGTATATGGCCCTGGAAGCCTGTAAACAGTAGCGGGGGGGAATAGTAAATGTTAGCAACACCTTCGCCTTTGCGGGATGCACAGGGATATGGTCACTAGTGTAAGCAAGAGGAGTTGCCTCTTAACACAGTAAATTCATCAGGCTTAAGCCATGTTTCAGTCAGGCCAATCACATCAAGACTTTGATCAGTGAATAGTTCATAGACTATAACTGCCTTGGAAGTGAAGGATCTAACATTAAGTTGCCTTATTTTGAGATATCACAAATCTCTTTCAAAAATGACAGGAATGGATCATGTCTTTATTCCAGTGAGATTGCTAAGGCGAACACCGCCATGTTTAGTTTTTCCCAACCTAGAGCGAGGCACAGACACGGTCTCAATGGGGATAGCTGAGATGACTACACTGACTGTGCTAGTGGCAGACTCCACTAGGGATGCAGCAGGCAATCTCATTGTGGAGCTATAGGAGTTAGAGCCTGTCTATGTTCATAGATAAGATGAGAGCACCCCTCCTGCCAGGATGGAGTCCGTCACTCAGCAGATCAGCTTTGGTCCTGTTTGTGGGTGAGTCCCAGAAAGAGGGCCAATTATCTACATATTCTATTTTTTGGGAGGGGCAGAAAAGTTTTCAACCAGCGATTTAATAATAAGGCCTGACAAATTGTATTTGTTTTTACCCTACATTATGAAAGTGTTTTTAATGCCATGTCTGAATTAGTGAGTTGTCTGTTTAATTTGGTTTTTCACAGGTTAGTACCTTAAAAAGCAAACCTGGAATTTTCAAAAGTTTTAATTGAACATGTGAATTCTTTTGATAAGAAATGTACCGAAGAAACTTACTGTAACCTGGGATACAGAATGTTTAACTGTTTTTACATAATTAAGAAAGAAACACTTATTTGAAGGGTTTGAATGACCTCTGACCTGGCTTTCTAGTGTGGTTTGATCACCCACAGACATTGGATGATGATTTGAAGGTCATAAGTAATACTGATTTGAAGGTCATAAGTAATTACGGAGAAGTTTATAATTAATAGTTATGTGTGATTCAGACCACGAGAAGAATAGACCTCTCGAATATTTTTCTATTCCTTGAATTAAGTTGAGTAAAACAAATTGGAATTAAGGGTAGTAATTCTAATTTGCTGTGTTTTTTTTCTTCACATTAATCACGTTGAGTCATGTGTCAAAATGGGGGAATTACCAGTCCCTTGAAGTTTTTGTTAAAAGGTTTACACATCTCGAGTGATATATGAAGGAGTGTATAGTTTTGATTCAAATCTCACCAGATTGGGTCTGCTGCATGATCGAGATTACTCCCTAAGGATTAGTCCTCTAACTTCCTGACCCTGTGACTCTGCGATGAGATCGTCAGTATGATAAGGGTGTATAAGCAAACTTGCTAAATGGTTTCAACAAGTGTGTTATGCTCTTTAACATTTGTTTTAGGAATGTTGTATTAAGACAATTGGGAAGGTAATAATTTGTCATATGTCAAAGTTTTCGGAATTAAAAATGCCTTATTAAACTGTTTTGGTCTGTCCTCGAGGTTATGGCGAAATGGACCACATTGTCCACAGTGTCTAGATGCATGGAAGGGATAAATGGATAGTCAAGAAGTGTGAACTGTGCTCGTAATTGTTTATTTGGGGTATCAGGTTGATTGTGGAGGTCTGCACACTGCAAAATGTATAGTAATTTAGACTGGAAGCATTGAGATGCCGATCAGTCATTAACATGTCACTCGTGGGCTGTAATGATAACACGTTAATACGTAGTACAAACTGTCTATATGATCCTGTTTGTAAATGTACATTCTAACTGTATTGGTGTGTGCTAAGTTGGTATTGAATTTGAGAGAGACTCAACGTGGAGCATTGAAGACTGTCATTCTAAATTTGGGTTGCATCAATACATATGGCTTTCTGGATGAGACAATACAATTGACTTGAGCATGTTGATAACTATGTAAGTGGACTAGCAGTAGTGACTAACGTGTTATGGGTTAGATAGAATGATTCATTGTGCAAAATGTATTTGTAGCCAGAGGCTAAGTGTTTGCATAAGAGTGTGCCAAATGATAGGTGACCATTGCTGTACATTCATACCCCAGGGTGAGGGTAACTTTACTATTGTAGTGGAACATCTGAAAGAGCTCAGTGGTGATTGGAATCCGTTTGGATGGGTTCGGTCATTATTTGGTGTCATGGGAGCTACCATATTGCATTGGTTTATTTATGGCTTAGTCATATTTTTTACAATAATGCTTATTATAACTTGTGTTAAGAAATTGTGCCTCAAAGCCATTGACACTATTCTTGCCATGCCATTACTGACCCCTGAAGGGGACGCCTCAGAACCCTATTTATTTCCTATGTCTGATAAAGACGATGATAATCCATAACACCAAGGTAAAAACATTGAGTTAATGGTGCAGCAGGTCCATAGGCCATGCTCACGGCAGGGGTTATGTGAATAATGCTCCCAAGGTAGAGTTAAGGGCCTACCTTTGACAATGTGGACAGTCTCAACAAAGCTATTGCCTTGTGTGTGGTGATGAAGTATGTACTGATGTTTAAATTCATATGTTCCTTTCCCCCTTCTGAGAATGAATTGCACTGCTCCATGTGAAGGGTTGAAACTAAATGACAACAGAGGTCATTTGCAAATGTAAAGTGTCATACCTTATGTTCATACTTGTTTGAGCTAGGGGGCAGTATTTTGAAATTCAGATGAAAAATGTGCCCAAAGTAAACTGCCTGTTACTCAGGCCCAGAAGCTAGGATATGCACATAATTAGTAGTATTGGATAGAAAACGGAACTTTCTAAAACTGTTAAAATAATGTCTGTGAGTATAACAGAACTGATATGGCAGGCAAAACCCGAGGGAAATCCATCCGAGAAAATGTGATTCTGTGAGCTGGCTCATTTTTCCATTGAGTTGCTATTGGAAATGCTTAAATCCAGCTCCCAGGTTGCAGTACCTATGGCTTCCACTAGATGTCAACAGTCAGACAAGGTTTCATGCGTTTACCTTGAAAAATAGAGGAGTAGAAGATTATTATCCAAGTGGAGTGAGGAAGTACCTTTTGGGTTTGGCATGGGACCGTGAGCGCGCGCCTCGGTTCTTTCCTTTTCTATCGCCCAAGATATTACCCGTGTGAAATATTATCGTTAATATACATAGTGTACCTAAGGATCGATTAGAAACGTTGTTTGATTTGTTTGGACAAAGTTGATAGAGTATAATGGACGGTGGATTTTCTGAACAGAACGTGCCAACCAAACGGAGCTTTATGGATATAAAGAGGGACTTTTTCAAACAAAAGGAACATTGATTGTCTTGCTTGGACACCTCGGATTGCCATCAGCAGAAGATCTTCAAAGGTAAGCAATTTATTTTAGCTCTTTTTATGCGTTTTGTGACACCCGCACTGGTTTTATTATTATGCTAATGGAGGAAGTACACAGGGCGCTGTCCTCAGACAATCACATGTTATGCTTTCGCCATAAAGACTTTTTGAAAACTGACAACGCTGTGAGATTGCCAAGATTCTAAGCTTTTGAAGAGTGTGCAAAACTTGTATTTTCATGTTTGAAATGAGTATCTGTCATTTAAATTTGGCGCTCTGCAATTTCACAGGATGTTGTAGATGTGGGACGTGACCGTCCCACCTAGCGCAGAGAGGTTAATGAAAATGCTTGTAAGTCATTTTCTATTAGGATGAGACTTAGTCTCAAAAGGGGGGTAATATTGTGGAAAAACACAAGTCATGCTATCCCATGTTTTACTGTTTAAAGAATTGTCTCTTGTTATATGCTAGTGTTTTTTTCTAACTTGATCAAACTTGTCTTTGTGGGAATTAGACATAAGACTGGGTGTATAACTAAGGTAAGTTTGGGTGCGACCGCAGCATGTGACATCCCGTGGGTTTACTATTTACAGAAAGGCACATGTATGGAAACTTGAAGAAGGGAGCACATTAGTGTTTGAGCTTTTCAACTATGCACTGTCGAGTGGATAATGGATTCTCGCAAATCTTATAATGAAGTGTTTAATCCTTGTGTTGTCTTAAGGGCAAAAAATGACCTGCAACTATGTTTAACAGCAGAAAAAAAAACAAATTATATTTTTTCAACTTGAAGTTTGATTACCTTTCCTAGAGTGACCCCAAAATTAGAAAAAGTGAAACATCGCCTTTGTTCATATTTCCATGAAAGCCGTACACCACCAGGGTACAAAGATTGTCTTAGGGTCATTTTTGACCCGGCAGTTATAAAATAATTTACACTCCACAAAAACACACGAGAAATTGAGATTGTGTGCTACTGATTGAACTCAGCCAGCAGCTCCTGAAGAGGAAGATGGTTGGCACAGTTAGAAAGAACAAGCCTGAGCTCCCCCCTGCACTCCTCACAACAAGGGGGAGAGGCCTTCTCACCAAAGTTTGTCTTCACCCCCACTCTAGTTTCTTACCTCCCAAAGAGGAACAAGAATGTGGTCCTCCTGAGCACACTGCACAAAACGTCTGAGATCAGTGATCATGAGGACAGGAAGCCAGCCATCATCCTGGACTACAACCACAAAGGAGGAGTGGACAACCTGGACAAGGTGATTGGAACTTACAGCTGCAGGAGGATGACTGCCCGCTGGCCCCTAGTCATCTTCCATAACATCATTGATGTGTTCTCATCCATATCACGAAGGCATTGTAACAAGATCAACCCTACCTCGATGCCTGATAAGCGGAACAAGAGGAGGGTGTTCCTGGAGCAGCTGGGAAAGGCACTTGTATCCCCACACTTTCAAAGAAGGGAGCATCTCCCTCGCACAGCAGCCTCTGCAATGCTTGTGAAAGCTGTTCAGGGGGGCTGAATCTTGTCCTGATCCACCCGAGGCTGCAGCTGTGGCAAGAGGAGGAGATGCCAATTCTGCCCCCTAAAGAAGGACTGTAAAACAAATACTATGTGCTGCACATGTGAGAAGTGCTAATTAGAGTTGATAGAAACATAAATCTTATTTATTGTTATTGATACACCTTGTGGGTGGGGGGGCAATGGTTAAAGAGGGAGAAGACTAGCATTTTGTAGTTGAATTTCTCAATGTACAGTACATAAGATATCACTATGTTGCCAAGAAATGTTGAGACTTATTGTTTCCCTTCATTAAAACGCATTCAAAATTACTTTCTGCACATTTCTGCTACTTTCTTAGGCTATACAAGTGCCATCTCTTGCTAAAAAAAAAAACATGTTTACACCTATGCAGTACCTTTAGCAATAATAATAAACCTTTACTTCAGTAAAGAAAATAATTGACAGGTGTAATAAAAACGAGTGGTGTCCACTGATTTAAATGTAGTCTTTCTGCATTGTGAATATCTGGGTTTTCCCTCTTCACAAGGTTTGTGATGACTGATGGGTTGTTTCCTCATGCAAAATAGATTTGGGGTTTAAAATTCAATTAAGAGGCTTTATTTTAGAGGTTTAGTGAAGGAGGGTCATTCTTTACCCTTGGGACAAGGGGACTATACATAATGTTAAGACTACACAAGGGTTAAAATAATCTGCAGTCTCTCTTCCTATAGAATTGCTACCACACCTCACTAATGCCCTTGTAGCTGAATGGAAGCAAATCTCCACAGCAATGTTCCAACATCTAGTGGAAAGAATTCCCAGAAGAGTGGAGGCTGTTATTGCAGCAAAGGGGGACCAACTCCATATTAATACCCATGATTTTGGAATGAGATGAGCAGTTGTCCACATACACTCCATGGCCAATAGTATGTGTTGTGGGAGGTTATATAGGAAGCAGCAACTGTGTGTGGTCGTGGTGATGATGTGCTTTATGAGGTTGGAAGACTTCCTTGTAATACCGTAACGTGGGGGATTTACATATAAATATATGTTCCTATAGCCGTACTAAGCCACCTTTTTTTTATATGCGAGATGAGGTCCTCGGGACTAAGATGAACATAACAGGTTATTTGCGTCAAGGAGTGGAGCAAGGGAATCTGACAACAATATCAAGATACAAAAAATAAATTGTCACAATTTCCATACACCAACTGTCCTACAAGACAGACTTTAACAGATAGCAATATCACTAGGTTTACACTTTCCATTCACATACACAGACATTAATTATCTGTTGCAACACACAGAGGGCATGCCCAGAGGGAAGGAGAGCAGGTCTAGGTAGAAAATGGGCACCAATGCCTTCAAACACTACATTTACAATAATTCCTATTTCTCATACTTACTTTGTCAATGAACCACCAGCACCGCTCCCGTCCTCCCAAGGCCCACTGACCAGCACATTGTTACAAGATGCCTGAATGACACAAACAGGAAGGCTTTTATACAAAATGCTAAGCCCTAAAATAACAATCACATACACCTGGCACAGGCAGACCTACAAGAGTGCGTTCAAAATAGGTTGACGGTTCTACCCCGTTACAATACCACAGACAGATCCTTCAACCCTAAGTGTGTATGCACACAGCTTGTGTGTGTGGGATGGGATGCGATAGCAATAGGTGTGTGGGAGTGTGTCTGTTTGTGTTTGTGGGGGAGGTTGTTTTTTGTGCTAACTGTAGGAGTGGAAACCTCATTAAGTTGACTGTGTGTGTGTGTGTCTGACACTGATTCTAATAGTGTAAGCAGATAATAGGGTACACACACGTCACGCACATCTTATACACACACACACACACACACACACAGCCTTACACACACTAAACCTTACACACACACACGCACAGAGTCAGCAGAAACAGGAGCTTGGTGACACAGCTGATGAACCTGTGTTATTCTTCAATTAAACTATGGATGAATTCCGAGCCAAGAAAATCTCCTCAGCCCTGCTCAACTTACATGATTGCCAAATCCTTTCTCTCTCTCAACTACACTATATATACAAAAGTATGTGGACACCCTTCAAATTAGTGTTTTCTGCAATTTCATCCCCACACGTTGCTGACAGGTGTATAAAATAAAGTACACAGTCATGCAATCTCCATAGACAAACAGTTCCAAACTGCCTCTGGAAGCAACATCAGCACAATAACTGTTCGTCGGAAGCTTTATGAGATGGGTTTCCATGGCCGAGCAGCTGCACACATGCCTAAGATCACCATGTGCAATGCCAAGCGTCGGCTGGAATGGTGTAAAGATCGCCACCATTGGACTCTGGAGCAGTGGAAACGCATTCTCTGGAGTGATGAATCACGCTTCACCATCTGGCAGTCCGACGGACAAATCTATGTTGGCGGATGTGAGGAGAACGCTACCTGCCCGAATGCATAGTGCCAACTGTAATGTTTGGGGGAGGAGGAATAATGGGCTGGGGCTGTTTTTCATGAGACGGGCTAGGCCCCTTAGTTCCAGTGAAGGGAAATCTTAACGCTACAGCATACAATGACATTCTAGACAATTCTGTGGCAACAGTTTGGGAAATCCCTTTCCTGTTTCAGCATGACAATACCCGTGTACAAAGCGAAGTCCATACAGTAATGGTTTGTTGAGATCGATGTGCAATAACTTGACTGGCCTGCACAGAGCCCTGAACTCAACCCCATTGAAAACCTTTGGGATGAATTGGAACACAGACTGCGAGCCAAGCCTAATTGCCCAACATCAGTGCCCTACTAAAGCTCTTATGGCTGAATGGAAGCAAATCCCGGCAGCAATGTTCCAACATCTAGGGAAAAGCCTTCCCAGAAGAGTGGAGGCTGTTATAGTTGCAAAGGGGGGACCAACTCCATATTAATACCCATGATTTTGGAATGAGATGTTTGTCAAGCAGGTGTCCACATACTTTTGGTCATATAGTGTATGTGTTGTGGGAGGTTATATAGGAAACATCAACTGTGTGTGGTCGTGCATCTCTCTCCTTCTTCTTGTTATTCTCTTTCTAAACCCCCTCTCTCGCTGTCCCCTGCCATCCTCCATAGCATGAGGGTTTAACATGTCACCAGCTGGCTGATGAGTTATGTCACTACATTCTTATCTCTACTATAGACTTCCTCTATGTCAGTCAATCTGTCAGTGCAGCAGACACACAGTGGAGTAGTTTACTACAGTGGCTTACTGTACTATCAGAGGCGACCCCTCATTCAGGGCAGGTGGGGCAGAGCCCAACCTGTTTTGAGCCCCACCTGTTTATCATAAGACATTTATAAAAATAATGTTATTTTGGCATTAATACGTGTCACATATCAGTTTGAAACTATATAAAATATATACACTGCTCAAAAAAATAAAGGGAACACTTAAACAACACAATGTAACTCCAAGTCAATCACACTTCTGTGAAATCAAACTGTCCACTTAGGAAGCAACACTGACAATAAATTTCACATTCTGTTGTGCAAATGGAATAGACAACAGGTGGAAATTATAGGCAATTAGCAAGACACCCCCAATAAAGGAGTGGTTCTGAAGGTGGTGACCACAGACCACTTCTCAGTTCCTATGCTTCCTGGCTGATGTTTTGGTCACTTTTGAATGCTGGCGGTGCTTTCACTCTAGTGGTAGCATGAGACGGAGTCTACAACCCACACAAGTGGCTCAGGTAGTGCAGCTCATCCAGGATGGCACATCAATGCGAGCTGTGGCAAGAAGGTTTGCTGTGTCTGTCAGCGTAGTGTCCAGAGCATGGAGGCGCTACCAGGAGACAGGCCAGTACATCAGGAGACGTGGAGGAGGCCGTAGGAGGGCAACAACCCAGCAACAGGACCACTACCTCCGCCTTTGTGCAAGGAGGAGCACTGCCAGAGCCCTGCAAAATGACCTCCAGCAGGCCACAAATGTGCATGTGTCTGCTCAAACGGTCAGAAACAGACTCCATGAGGGTGGTATGAGGGCCCAACGTCCACAGGTGGGGTTGTGCTTACAGCCCAACACCGTGCAGGACGTTTGGCATTTGCCAGAGAACACCAAGATTGGCAAATTCGCCACTGGCGCCCTGTGCTCTTCACAGATGAAAGCAGGTTCACACTGAGCACGTGACAGACGTGACAGAGTCTGGAGACGCCGTGGAGAACCTTCTGCTGCCTGCAACATCCTCTAGCATGACCGGTTTGGCGGTGGGTCAGTCATGGTGTGGGGTGGCATTTCTTTGGGGGGCCGCACAGCCCTCCATGTGCTCGCCAGAGGTAGCCTGACTGCCATTAGGTACCGAGATTAGATCCTCAGACCCCTTGTGAGACCATATGCTGGTGCGGTTGGCCCTGGGTTCCTCCTAATGCAAGACAATGCTAGACCTCATGTGGCTGGAGTGTGTCAGCAGTTCCTGCAAGAGGAAGGCATTGATGCTAAGGACTGGCCCGCCCGTTAACCAGACCTGAATCCAATTGAGCACATCTGGGACATCATGTCTCGCTCCATCCACCAACGCCACGTTGCACCACAGACTGTCCAGGAGTTGGCGGATGCTTTAGTCCAGGTCTGGGAGGAGATCCCTCAGGAGACCATCCTCCACCTCATCAGGAGCATGCCCAGGCGTTGTAGGGAGGTCATTCAGGCACGTGGAGGCCACACACACTACTGAGCCTCATTTTGACTTGTTTTAAGGACATTACATCAAAGTTGGATCAGCCTGTAGTGTGGTTTTCCACTTTAATTTTGAGTGTGACTCCAAATCCAGACCTCCATGGGTTGATAAATTCGATTTCCATTGATAATTTTTGTGTGATTTTGTTGTCAGCACATTCAACTATGTAAAGAAAAAAGTATTTAATAAGATTATTTCATTCATTCAGATCTATGATGTGTTATTTTAGTGTTCCCTTTATTTTTTTGAGCAGTGTATATAAAATATATAGATATTTGAGTTAATAAAGTTGCATACAAACATGGTCTCATTTGACGCTGAATTAACTGTTTCACTGCCAGACAAGGCTCCGCTGATAGCCAGTGGTAAATGGTGGTAAGGTGTTGGGACTGCTGTTGGGACAGCTTTATGTAGGCTCTAACAGTTTGTGGGCACCGTTTGTCACCGTTATAGTGCAATTAATGTATTGTTTAAAATATTTGGTAGTGGCTTTGCTGGCATTGATCCCAAAATGTTTTGGGGAGTTTGACCCACCAAGATTTACATGCTAAAATCCTCACTGTGCACTATACAGTGCATTCGGAAAGTATTCAGATCCCTTGACTTTTTCCACCTTTTGTTAGGTTACAGCCTTTTTCGAAAATTGATAACAATTGTTTATTTCCCTCATCAATCTACACACGATACCCCATAATGACAAAGCCAAATCAGGTTTTTAGAATTTTTTGCTAATGTATAAAAAACCGTATATATCACAATTTGGGGTGTTATGGGGTATTGTGTGTAGATTGATGAGGGAAATATTTTTTTTTAAATACATTTTCGAATAAGGCTGTAAACATCCTTTCTGAATTGAAAAGTATTCTTCTAAGTAATAATTTAGTTGTTCAAAATTATCTGTAATCTGATTACAATATGTTTTCTGGTAACGTAACAGCCAACCCTGGCTGTAACGTAACAAAATGTGGAAGAAGTAAAGGGGTCTGAATTCTTTCCGAATGCACTGTGCTGCATACGTGCGCTTAGTTCAGGCTTGTAGTACTCCACATCACAAGCAGAGGGCAGAACTGCATTCCTGTGAAATTGTGGATCCCACAGCTTTCTATCCAACCATGTAAAATCATTGATTTTAAAGGGCATAGAGATGAATAAAAACTATTGCCTTTTCAGTAGCCTATTTAGCCTAAGAAAGTGACAGATGATCATAATGTTTTGATCCAGTTCCTTATATTGATAGTTGTAATTGGAAAAGGGAGAGGTGTAACCTATGTGGGGAGAAACCACCACCATAGTGGGAAAGGATGTGTCCCTTCTTCCTCTCCTCATTCAACCGCCGTGGTGTCCTCATTCAACATTCGTGGTGTCGCGCACGTTCGGTGCTGAGAGATTTAGAAACACTGGTCAGTCCATCTGCCCGTCTGTCAGGTGGTCTGTTGGCACCTGCGAGCTAGCATAGACGGAAAACTGAGAATCCTTTTAGTTCCTCTCACACTAGTGAAGTGGGGAAGCCACCGGGCGCACGTTCCAACTTTCCATGACAACAACGCACAGTGACACTGGCCGCAGCCAGTTGGCAGGGCTGACCACCGCTCACATGACCAGCGCGCACCTGAAGGAGCCAACCCGGCGATGTCCCCGAACGCACGCACACGCACCTGAATGCATAGGTTGCAGGGGCTTCCGGGTGGTTTTCTGTTTGTTTTATGTGCAAATAGGCATAACTATGCTTCGGACAATTCTATATTTCAAAAGGTAGGAAGATAAACTGAATCACCTAATACAGGCTATAAAGCATATTGTAATCTCAGTGGAGGCTGCTGTGGGGAGGACGGCTCATAATAATGTCTGGAATGGAGCAATGGAATGGCATCAAACACATGGAAGACACGTGTTTGATGTATGTGATACCATTCCACCAATACCCATGAGCCCATCCACCACAATTGAGGTGCCACTGGATGTTTATTGGATAATGTATGACATGAGATATTGTCAACACAATGCATTCCTTTATTCATGATGCGTATCCTAATTTGACTTTTATAAAGAGTCAAGTAACATAATTATTTTAATAAGTTTCAAGTTTTATTAGTTGTATGTACAGGATATGCATGGTATACATTGTCCAATGAAATGCTTACTTGCAGGTTCCTTCTGGACAATGCAACAACAATAAGAAATACTAAAATATAAGAATATGAACATCAAGTAAATGGCTCAGTAGAATAAAATAAACATTTTAGCATAGTACTGTATAAAACAGCAAGGCACATTTTATAACAATTTCTGATGTTGATTATAATGATGATGGTGGTTGTGGTAATAACAATATAATTGCACAAAGTGAAAGAAATCCTATTTGAGGGGAACTGAATCATCACAGAAAAAGGCACGTTTGAAGTTGGACATTTTTCACTTTTACAGTAGCCTAAGGTTATCGGTAATGTGTTAACCAGCATTAGTAAAAATCTTTACAAATCTTTACAACATACACAAGGCTGCGGGGCCAGACGGATTACCAGGACTTGTGCTCCGGGAATGTGCTGACCAACTGGCAGGTGTCTTCACTGACATTTTCAACATGTCCCTGATTGAGTCTGTAATACCAACATGTTTCAAGCAGACCACCATAGTCCCTGTTCCTAAGAACACAAAGGCAACCTGCCTAAATGACTACAGACCCGTAGCACTCACGTCCGTAGCCATGAAGTGCTTTGAAAGGTTGGTAATGGCTCACATCAACACCATTATCCCAGAAACCCTAGACCCACTCCAATTTGCATGCCGCCCAAACAGATCCACAGATGATGCAATCTCTATTGCACTCCACACTGCCCTTTCCCACCTGGACAAAAATAACACTTATGTGAGAATGCTATTCATTGACTACAGCTCAGCTTCAACACCATAGTACCCTCAAAGCTCATCACTAAGCTCAGGATCCTGGGACTAAACACCTCCCTCTGCAACTGGATCCTGGACTTCCTGACGGGCCACCCCCAGGTGGTGAGGGTAGGTAGCAACACATCTGCCAAGTTGATCCTCAACACTGGAGCTCCCCAGGGGTGCGTGCTCAGTCCCCTCCTGTACTCCCTGTTCACCCACGACTGCATGGCCAGGCACAACACCATCATTAAGTGTGCAGACGACACAACAGTGGTAGGCCTGATCACCGACAACGACGAGACAGCCTATAGGGAGGAGGTCAGAGACTTGGTCCCTCAACGTAACCAAGACTAAGGAGATGATTGTGGACTACAGGAAAAAGAGGACCAAGCACGCCCCCATTCTCATCGACGGGGCTGTAGTGGAGCAGGTTGAGAGCTTCAAGTTCCTTGGTGTCCACATCAACAACAAACTAGAATGGTCCAAACACACCAAGACAGTCGTGAAGAGGGCACGACAAAGCCTATTCCCCCTCAGGAAACTAAAAAGATTTGGCATGGGTCCTGAGATCCTCAAAAGGTTCTACAGCTGCAACATCGATGGCATCCTGACTGGTTGCATCACTGCCTGGTATGGTAATTGCTCGGCCTCTGACCGCAAGGCACTACAGAGGGTAGTGCGTACGGCCCAGTACATCACTGGGGCTAAGTTTCCTGCCATCCAGGACCTCTACACCAGGCGGTGTCAGAGAAAGGCCCTAAAAATTGTCAAAGACCCCAGCCACCCCTGTCATAGACTGTTCTCTCTACTACCGCATGGCAAGCGGTACCGGAGTGCCAAGTCTAGGACAAAAAGGCTTCTCAACAGTTTTTACCCCCAAGCCATAAGACTCCTGAACAGGTAATCAAATGGCTACCCGGACTATTTGCATTGTGTGCCCCCCCCCCAACCCCTCTTTTACGCTGCTGCTACTCTCTGTTTATCATATATGCATAGTCACTTTAACCATAGCTACATGTACATACTACTTCAATCAGCCTGACTAACCGGTGTCTGTATGTAGCCTCGCTACTTTTACAGCCTCGCTACTGAATATAGCCTCGCTACTGTATATAGCCTGTCTTTTCACTGTTTTATTTCTTTACTTACCTATTGTTCACCTAATACCTTTTTTGCACTATTGGTTAGAGCCTGTAAGTAAGCATTTCACTGTAAGGTAAATAAACTTTGATTTGATTTGAAGTAGAGGAGAGATTGACTGCATCACTACTGGTCTTTGTGAGAGATATTGATGTGTTAAAATCACATAACTGTCTGTTCAATCAGTTAACACACAGCTCAGACACTCATACATACATACCCCACAAGACATGCCACCAGAGGTCTCTTCACAGTCCCCAAGTCCAGAACAGAGGCTAGGAAACGCACAGTACTATATAGAGCCACTATGACTATATGGAACTGTCTTCCACGTCAGGTAAAGCAAGCTATCAGTAAAATCTGATAAAAAAAACAGATGAAAACACACCTCACGGCACAACGCGGACTGTGAAGAAACACACTCACCCACACACTAACACCGTACTGTAAAACACAGACTCCACACACACTTTTCTTAGTAATGTAATGTAGTATTGCAATATTGTAATGTAATAATGAGCAATGTAATTTTCTATAATGCACAATGTATCGTTTGATTTATCTTTGTTTGGGCCCCAGGAAGAGAAGCTGCTGCCTTGGCAACAGCTAATGGGGACACTAATAAAATACTAAATACTAAGGTTTGATTGATGAACCTCATTCCACAAGCAGTCAGTATCAGCGCTCTACGATCGGACCTGTCACACTTCTGTCAAGACTGGTTGACCATTCCCACCCCCTCACTTTAGCCAATGAACGACTCCCAATGCTTCCAATCCCCCTCCTGGGTCCTCATTTATCAAAGGTGTGTGAGCCCAAAAAAGACTCTTAAACCTTGCGTGCAACAGTTTTCCCGCAAAGGTTGGTATTTATCAATATAAAATATTTAAATAAATAAAAATGTGTATACTTTTTACCCCTTTTTCTCCCCAATTTCGGAAGCCAGCCGCACCAATGTGTTGGAGGAAACACTGTACAACTGGTGACCGAATTTAGCGTGCATGCACCCGGCCCAACACAAGGAGTCGCTAGAGCGCGATGGGACAAGGACATCCTGGCCTGCCAAACCCTCCCATAATCCGGACAACGCTGGGCCAATTGTGCGCTGCCTCATGGGTCTCCCAGTTGCGGCCGGCTGCGACATAGCCCGGGATCGAAACCGGGTTTGTAGTGATGCCTCAGACCGCTGCGCCACTCGGAAGGTATCAATATTGAACTTGACGGGAAAGTGTGCGTAGGTCCATGCAAATCTCAAACCATGCGTGCACACATCTTCTAGTGATTGATCAACTGTATTGCAAGCAAATATTGTTAATTTAGGGGAAATGGAGGTGTTTGGTGCAAGACAGTGGCTTCACTAGGTTGAAATCCAAAATAGATCGATTCTAGATGTCAGTCAGCTAGCGCACTAGCACTAAGCCAAGGTGGTAAACGTTACAAAACTCCCGTAGCCTTCTTCACAGAGAACATGGCGAAAGTTGACAAAACAAAAAGGAGAACAGATGAGGTACTACACAAAGGGCAAGAAGGTATGATTTTCGTTTTGACTCCAAGGCAAGAAAGCACCAGAGCCTGCCGTGCTAACGGGTTCACAAAAGATAACAATAGATAACCAAGTCTGTGAATAGCATGAGTTGTAGCTAACGTACGCCAGCTTGAGCTAGCTACTGAACTATCAAGCAAACTTGGTAGCACAGAGTAGATCCACAATACGATGTTGAGAAATAGAGCATTGTGGGTAGGTTAGAAAGGATCCGGAAATAAGTTAATAAATATGTAATAACCAAAAACATGACTATATTCGTACTTATAGGTAACCAGATTGTGACTATAACTAAGTTATTAAGTCTCTGTTACATTGGTGAGTAAAAACTTATGCATCCTACCCTTTAATCTCAGAGTCTATACCAAGGCAGAAGATAGAAACACAACCATGTATTAATAAACAAAATATTGAACAACACTTGATCAATTGCATAGAAATGTGAGCTGTGGGCAGAATTTACTTTTAAATTGTCCAATAGACAATCAATCTTGCATAATGTGCCGCCAGTTTTTTGCGCTCGCTATAGGCAGCATGCATTTTGTTTGTTTGAAAAAGTCACTGCAAAAGACCAAAACATTCTGCCCACACTTCTATAGAAATGTGATCAAATTTGCTATTCCGCTTTCTTTTAGAAACGGACATGGCCCAGTTCCAACATTTCCAGATCATACAGCAAATGAGGGCGTTTTTTGTTACCATAAAAGGTGAATGGAGGGCGTTTTCCAGGCGGAGTTGTAGCGCTTGTTCACGAGTGCACAAATATAATAATAATATGGCTCTGATTTATCAATGAAAACGTGTATATTTTGGGTAGCCCATCTAATCCTAAAATCTCAACACGACAGAATTTAGTAAGAAATAGACATAAGGTTTATAAATGAGGGTTGTCACTAGTTACCACAGCCACAAAGTCAAAATGGGCTTTATCGTAAAAATGTATGAAAACAAATCTTTTTGGTCTTAATTCAACGTTAGTGTTAGACATAAGGTTAGCAGTGTGGTTAAGGTTATGGTTAAGGTTATGTTTAAAAGCAGATTGAAAGAAGAACAATTTTAGAAATAGGCGGGGTTTAGCCATATGATTTTGTGGCTGTGGTAACTAGTGACGACCATAAATCAGGCCCCTCGTTTCCACTAGCTAGTCAGATTCCACAGCCACAAAGTCAACATTGGATACACACATTTGCTTTTTGGTTTTAATTTAAGGTCAGGGCTGGGCATAAGGTGAGCATTGTGGTTAAGGTTAGGGTTAAGGTTAGGATTAGGTTTAAAATCACATTTTAAAAAGAAGAATTGTACAAATGGGCGGGGTTTAGCCGATGTCTTTGTGGGTATAGAAGCTAGAGACGACCATCCCTCCTTGCCTCACGACAATTCGACAGTGTTGCCGCACAAGAGACCGAAACGGGAGATGTTTTAGACCTCCGAAAATATTTTACGGTGATGCGTTAACGATTTCAATAGTATATTAGAGGGCTGGGATCACGCAAACCGGGAACGAGCAGGAAGCGAAAATAAACGGCAGTTTCTGTCACGGTTGGAAGTTTGACGGATTTCAAAACAGAGTGGATTCTGTGAATGTGATTGCAAACACTGTTCTGGGGTTGACACAAATGTAGGCTAATTGCGTAGGACAGAAAGTTTCTGTAGGCTAATAGCAATTTTCCTTTTTCCAATGGACACGTATTTGGAGACTGCTTGCACACCAAGTATGGAATTACCCCTGTAATGTGGATTGCAAATTCATTTGAAGAAAATAAAGGTCTACTCCAGAACAATGTGAAAAGATACGCGTCCTGGATTCTAATGTTTCTGGATATCTTGAAAATTATTGGCAACAGTTGAAAGAAAGTAATTATGCTCAACCGATTTTTGCTCAGGTGTCTTGCCTGCTCCGACCGTGGGACCAATATGGATTTGACGCCACTACAGACCGCGGTCCCCCTTTTACAGAAGTTCTAACAGTTATTACACTTTGTTATTACTGTTTTAAACTTTACAAATGCTTTGGAAGAAATCGCCAGACGACCCGCTTGGATTTTAAATCTACATTTGCATTTGGAATTTCAATCATGAACTTTGACAGTTTGATAACATTATTTCTCCTGACACTTCTGTATTTGTCAGCTGTCAAGGTAAGTTATATGTTATAACAGACCCAGGGTCACTAAATTGACGTCAAGAAATTGATTATATTTGTGAAATGTGGTCAACTGTAGGTCGTCCTTGTCGCTCCCCTTGCTAGGTCATTACTCATGTTTTAACCTCAAAATGTTTCATGGCTTCGGCGATATGTAAATAGCAATTACGCAAAGCTGACACTACACCGACCTCACGTAGGCAGGCCTATTTAGCCTACTGTCTGGCGTGGTGGCTTGTGCGTTTGCCGTTCAGAGGTGGAATATGTAGGGGCTAATGGTTTTGAACGAATGTGAGGAAGTTTCGTCTCGTCTGGTGATTGCGGGCCTGCTCGGAACCACCTTGGCAATGTTATTACGCTTTAAAGGCGTAGCAGCGGCATTTTGAATTCAAAGAGACATGGCAACAGGTTCGCTGCCTGCGCACTCGATCCTGGCTTAATTTTAGTCCGCATTATTAGAATAGCCTACCACTACCCACCCACATTTTAAATTCTGACAAATGGGGCATTGGCTTAATATTTTAATATGGCTTTAAAATGACTTTAGAGTTTAAAATGTAGACGTGGAGGTCTGTTGGTTTGCAAACCATTAATCAAGATGTTGAAGCCTCCTCATAACCTTTGAACGAAAGTTTAGGGGAAAATAAAAACGACAACCAATAGTTATAGTAGACACTGGCCTGAATATGATAAACTCCTGAATGATATGTAATTGGCATATAGGCCGACTTTCTCAGTACATGGGGCGGTCCATAGATTTACAATGGCTCAAAAGTTATAGGCCTAGATATCTATTAGACCTTTATATTATGAACACTCAAATACAGTTTTACAACTAATAGCCCCACAAAGGCCTATCTTTTAAGCCTGCAGGGGTCCCGTGCCCAAGCAGCCCAACTCTCTTGAGTCTCTCCCGCGCCCCTCAAACGTCAACCCGTTAACTCCCTAGAGACCAGTCATGCGTTTTTTTTTTTTGGGGGGGGTTAAACGAGCTCTTATAATCAACCATGTTTAGTCAAAGCAACTGGCCGTAATTAATAATATCATCAGATTGTCAATGGGCAGGTGTTCGCAGCTTGACACCCACCCCATTAATAACAGAATTTTAAGTGTTGCGGCCACTCTTTTGTAAGCCCCAATCGCAGGTCCCTCACACCACCCAAGGGGCGGAGATAGCCGCTGCCTGAAAAGAAACCGGGTCTATTTTACTTTTGGCAGGGGTGAAATGTTCACCGTTTGTTACATTATGCGCTTGCGTTGCTCGGACTAAACACTGTAGTCCTCACTGAAAGCCACTAGGTAATCCATCTCCAGGCCTCATGCATACCTGGTCAGTTATTGCGCGAGTTTGCTTGCGTAAAGTGGAAAGATGCCAGTCACTATGGAGCGACTGACAGCAATTACCATGGAGAAATTGAGAAAACTGTGGGCTAGATGCGGATCATTGTAGCAACAGTTACCACATGTGGTCTCTGTTGAGTTGTGTAGCTTAAACTCATACAGAGAATGCAATTGTAACATTTGCAAACATAGGCATAAACCTTCTTCACAAGTGAAAGATAATGTAGCCTTGGCTATGAAACAAAACAAACAAACACACCGCGTGGTCTTGACAGCGTCCAACGTCATATCGTATGTCTGCGCCACGTAGCCTCTTTGGTTGCAAGTTAGTCAATGTGAACTGCACTGTATGAAATTCATGAACGTAAGGATACAATTTAATCGCCAATTTGTGTGCCCCCTTTCCTTTCTCCCGCGCAGAGTGCCCACATACCCAAGGAAGGAGGGAGGAGTGCGCATGACGGCGGTAAGTGTTCGATAGGGCACGGTGGGAATAGAGCTTTCATTGGGCTCCCTCGCAGGCAAACTGCCAATAAAACGGGGCTTGTGTGGTTCACCTTGAGAGCACAGGGAGACCCACGCCGCCTGGCGGACGGATGCCTAACTGCACCCTGTCCTCATGTTGGCTGAAGTAGGCTCCAACATTGAAACAATAGTAATACAGTATTGTCCATTTCAGTTATAATCTCCACGAATTCCATTTGAAATATTGTTTGAGGTTAAGATGTGGAAATACTTTTTTAAGAATGGAATTTGATCTCTGGCCCTCTTGGCTTCTTTACACAAGCCTATGTTGCACAATATTAGGAAAGGGGCTGCTCTCTCAATCAAAAGCAGAACTTTATATGTGATTGTTTCATACTATGCTTGATTTGGCTGGAATAGGACACTGCAGGGGGTGTGCTATTATCTCCAATGTATCCCTTTCTCTCCCGAGAGGAATCAGAGTTGTCTGTATGTGGTGTCTCAATGTCTTTCCCAACATGTGCGCCAGTAGGCTACAATGTGTTTAGTGCTTCACAGCAGAAGGTACCTAGCTTTGTGGGGCTGAGAGATGGAAAGAAAGAGGAAGTCGGTACAGAAGCATACCACAGCCACAGTGAGAGAGGAAGGGAGGGGGACACCTTGATGGGTGATGCCGGTTGTTGAAGGAAAGTGTATGTAGTAGACATATATTTTGTAGTATGCGTGTGCGTGGAGTATGTACAGTGCCTTCAGAAAGTGTTTATACCCTTGGACCTTTTCCACGTTTTGTTGTTAAAATTGATTTAATTGTAATTTCTTTGTCAACAATCTACACAAAATATTATGTAAAAGTGGAAGAAAAAGGTGTAAAAAATGTATGAAAAATGAAACTAACATATCTTGATTTAGATAAGTATTCAACCCCCTGAGTCAATACATGTTAGGATCACCTTTGGCAGTGACAACAGCTGTGATTCTTTCTTGGTAAGTCTCTTAAGGGCTTTCCACACCTGGAATGTGAACATTTGCCCATTATTATTTTCAAAATTCTTCAAGCTCTGTAAAATTGGTTGCTGGTCATTGTTAGAAAAAACATTTTCAGGTCTTGCCATAGATTTACAAGCAGATTTAAGTCAAAACTGTAACTCGGCCACTCAGGAACATTCACTGTCTTCTTGGTAAACAACTCCAGTGTACATTTGACCTTTTAGGTTATTGTCCTGCTGAAAGGTGAATTAATCTCCAGTGTCTGGTGGAATGCAGATTGAACTAGGTTTTCCTCTAGGAATTTGCATTTACTTAGTGCCAGTCCGTAAATCTTTTTGTCCTGAAAAACTCCCCAGTCCTTAACAATTACTAGCATACCAATAACATGATGCAGCCACCATTATGCTTGAACATATGAAGAGTAGTACTCAGTAATGTGTTGTATTTGCCGCAAACATAACACTTTGTATTCAGGACAAAAAGTGTTGCAGTATTACTTTAGTGCCTAGGTTGGTATTAGGTTGGTATTGTGGAGTAACTACAATGTTGTTGAGCCATCCTCAGTTTTCTCCTATCACAGCCATTAAACTCTGGAACTGTGTTAAAGTCACCGTTTGCCTCATGGTGAAATCCCTGAGCGGTTTCTTTCCTCTCCGGCTACTGAGTTAGGAAGGACGCCTGTATCTTTGTAGTGACTGGGTGTATTGATAAACCATCAAAAGTGTAGTTAATAATGCTCCAAGGGTATTCAGTATCTGCTTTGTTTTTATTTTCACCCATCTACCAATAGGTGGCCTTCTTTGTGAGGCATTGGAAAACCTCCCAGGTCTTTGTGGATGAATCTGTGTTTGAAATTCACAGCTTGACTGAGGGACCTTATAGATAATTGTATTTGTGGGGTACAGAGATGACGTAGTCACAAAAAAATCATGTTAAAACAGTATTATTGCACACAGTAGCTAGTTTTCCATCCAATTGGCAACAGAATTTCATGTGAATATTCTAGAATCCACATAAAGAAATATCTCTCCACCAGTGGTATGTTTCCACCAAATGGACTTGTTGCGGATAAAATAGAGTGTGTGATGACATACTGCACACAAAATGTACTTTTTCGCTTATGTTTTCCTGTACAGAAAAAAGTTATCTAAAGTTCAAAGGGTTTCAATCGCATTTTCAACTCTACCAATAGTTTTGTTACAAAAACTGTTGTGTTAAATAGCAAATGTACCTAGTCTGGTCTTGGCACCTGCACTCTAGCCAACAGCTCGCAGATACAGTGCGGGTAGGCTAGTCTACTTGATGAGATTATTATGGATAAGAGCAAGAATATTTTTTATTTGTCAAACAGCAGTCAAGCATCAATCATCATGTCACCAGAACCCTTGCTCTAATAATAACTCAATAATCCATGCTTTCTGGGAATGCTATGACGTCTGAAAGTTATAATATACACTTACTTTAACTATCCCACCATGTATGAACACATTATCTGTCGACATTTATAAAAGTACAACAAAACTTCCTGCTTCCACCACAGCTATCATTCTTTTTTTTTAATACAATATAACTTTACTCGCATATAAACTGTGGATGGAAACGTGATTAATGGGTCCATACGACTTATTATGTGACTTGTTAAGCAAATTTTTTACTCCTGAACTTATTTAGGCTTGCCGTAAAGGGGTTGAATACTCACTGACTCAAGACATTTCAGCTTTTCATTCTTAATTCATTTGTAAAGATTTCTAAAAACATAATTCCACTTTGACATTATGGGGTATTGTGTGTAGGTCAGTGACACAATCTCAATTGAATCCATTTTAAATTCAGGCTGTAACACAACAAAATGTGGAAAAACTCAAGGGGTGTGAATACTTTCTGAAGGCACTGTGAAGTATAGGTGCTTGGTGTATTAAATGTGTGTGTATGTGTCTCCTCAGTGATCTCCTTCATGGAGGTGTACAATAAGAGCCTGTGTCAGCCCAGGGAGCTGCTGGTAGAGATCCTACATGAGTACCCAGAGGAGGTAGAACACATCTTCATCCCGTCCTGTGTGGTGCTGACACGCTGTGCAGGCTGCTGCAACGATGAGATGCTACAGTGTACGCCAACCTCCACGCATAACGTCACCATGGAGGTGAGAGACTGAACGTTTGACATTTTTACCCTTACACAACTCCATCACACTTTTAACTCCTACAACCCTACTTTTACATATAACAGAGTCGTCTCCAAGGAGGTGAGAGACTGACCCCTAACCTTTGACTGTTTAACCTCTAATCTCTTACATTTTGACTGGCCACCTCCCCAAAATGGCCCTTTATAACATAATGGAGGTGAAACTACACTTAACCCCATACTTCTTTCTCTCTCTGCTAATTCCTCTGTCCCCCACATCCTCTCACAACACAGTAACATCACTATGGAAGTGAAGTGAGAGCCTAGCCCTTAAACTTGAACCTTTAACCTCACAGACTCTAACCTCCACTTATCCTCACATACTATAACGTCACTATACAGCCCCCAACTGTTTAAGGAATCCCCCAGCCTCTTTGACAATCCATATACCCTTATACTACATGTGCGTCTCAAGTTATGTGGGTCTGTATATGAGAGTTTAAACGGTATATGTTCTAGTATATTTGGGTATACACTGCCGTTCAAAAGTTAGGAGTCACTTAGAAATGTCCTTGGTTTTGAAAGAAAAGCACATTTCTTGTCCATTAAAATAACATCAAATTGATCAGAAATGCAGTGTAGACATTGTTAATGTTGTAAATGACTATTGTATCTGGAAACGGGAGATTTTTTTATAGAATATCTACATAGGTGTACAGAGGCCCATTATCAGCAACCATCACTCCTGTGTTCCAATGGCACATTGTGTTAGCTAATCCAAGTTTGTCATTTTAAAAGGCTAATTGATCATTAGAAAACCCTTTTGCAATTATGTCAGCACAGCTGAAAACTGTTGTTCTGATTAAAGAAGCAATAAAACTGGCCTTCTTTAGACTAGTTGAGTATCTGGAGCATCAGCATTTGTGGGTTCGATTACAGGCTCGAAATGGCCAGAAACAAAGACCTTTCTTCTGAAACGCGTCAGTCTATTCTTGTTCTGAGAAATGAAGGCTATTCCATGCAAGAAATTGCCAAGAAACTGAAATTCTCATACAACGCTGTGTACTACTCCCTTAACAGAATGCGCAAACTGTCTCTAACCAGAATAGAAAGAGGAGTGGGAGGCCCGGTGCACAACTGAGCAAGATGACAAGTACATTAGAGTGTCTAGTTTGAGAAACAGACGCCTCACAAGTCCTCAACTGGCAGCTTCATTAAATAGTCCACGCAGAACACCAGTCTCAACGTCAACAGTGAAGATGCGACTCCGGGATGCTGGCCTTCTAGGCAGTTGCAAAGAAAAAGCCATATCTCAGACTGGCCAATTAAAAGAAAAGATTAAGATGGGCAAAAGAACACAGACACTGGACAGAGGAACTCTGCCTAGAAGGCCAGCATCCCGGAGTCGCCTCTTCACTGTTGACGTTGAGACTGGTGTTCTGCGGGGACTATTTAATGAAGCTGCCAGTTGAGAACTTGTGAGGCGTCTTTTGAACGGTAGGTTATGTCCGAGAGCAAGTGGGAAATTATTGAGTGTATATGTGAGCGTGTTTGACCAATCTATATTCGACTCTGTCTTCTCCTGTTTCCACAGATAAAAAGAATAAAACCCCACAAGCAACAAAATGATATCTTCATGAGTTTTACAGAACACAATGCATGTGAATGCAGGTAAGAAGTGTACACATGCTGCACGTATACACTCACAAACAATCTATTCCAGTGTTCTTCTCAGTTCAGGGCATATGGAGGTCTTTCTACAAGGAATTCAGGGGAATATAGATAAATTAAAGCATGTTCTGACTTCCAGATGCCCTCTATCAACACACTGATGTGGTCTGGTCCATCCAGATCACATAGTGCATGCAGAGTCACTTTATACCCTGCAGGTCGCAGAAAAGTCACACTACATGAACCATGTACCAGCGTTTTCCTTTAACGCCATAGCTGTTAATTTATTGGTGAAATGGTGAAGATTTCTATCTTACTCCTTTTCTTAACCTGCTTATAAGCTGCTCACAAACTGCTCATAAACCATTAAAGGGATAGTGCAAGATATTTGTCAATCAAGCAGTTTTCAGTCAGATGAATTCATAGAGACCATTTTTATGTCGATGTGTGCAGTTTGAAGGAAGTTGAAGGTAGTTTCACAAGTCATTGCCAACTAGATTTAGCGCAATAACTGGAGATCTACAGGAATTATCACAATTTTGAAGCTGTATTTATAATTATATAAAATATATACAACACATTTTTTACCAAAAGGTTTCTGTGCAATGCACCACACGACCAATAAGCTAAGCATAACTGTATACCGATTACCAACATCATTATGGTTTGTGTTTTCAACACCATAATCAAATTGATATACTCAATCTCGATAAACAGAAAATACAGTGCATGAGGAAAGTATTCAGACCCTTTGACTTTTCCACATTTTGTGACATTACATCCTTATTCTAAAATTGATTAAATTGTTTCGTTTTTTCCCCTCATCAATCTACACACACTACCCCATAATGTCAATGTAAAAACCATTTTTTTGTAAAAAAAAAATAGCAAAAACAAAAATGTATAAAACGGAAATATAACATTTATTTAAGTATGCAGACCCCTTACTCAGTACTTTGTTGAAGCACCCTTGGCAGCGATTACAGCTTCGAGTCTTCTTGGGTATGATGCTACAAGCTTGGCACACCTGTATTTTGTGGAGTTTCTCCCATTCTTCTCTACAGATCCTCTCAAGCTCTGTCAGGTTGGATGGGGAGTGTCGCAGTACAGCTATTTTCAGGTCTCTCCAGAGATGTTCAATTGGGTTCTGGCTGGGCCACTCAAGGACATTCAGAGACTTGTCCCGAAGCCACTCCTACTTTGTCTTGGCTGTGTGCTTAGGGTCGTTGTCCTGTTGGAAGGTGAACCTTCGCCCCAGTCTGAGTTCCTGAGTGCTCTGGAGTAGGTTTTCATCAAGGATCTCTCTGTACTTTGCTCCGTTCATCTTTCTCTCGATCCTGACTAATCTCCCAGTCCCTGCCGCTGAAAAACATCCCCACAGCATGATGCTGCCACCACCATGCTTCACCGTAGGGATGGTGCCAGGTTTCCTGCAGACGTGATGCTTGGCATTCATGCCAAAGAGTTCAATCTTGGTTTCATTAGACCAGAGAATATTGTTTCTCATGGTCTGAGAGTCCTTTAGGTGCATTTTGGCAAACTACAAGTGGGCTGTCGTGTGTCTTTTACTGAGGAGTGGTGGTTCCAAACTTCTTCCATTTAAGAATGATGGAGACCATGATGTTCTTGGGGACAGACCATCAATGCTGCAGAAATATTTTGGCACCCTTCCCCAGATCTGTGCTTCAACACAATCCTGTCTCTGAGCTCTATGGACAATTCCTTTGACCTCATGGCTTGGTGTTTGCTCTGACATGCACTGTCAACTGTGGGACCTTTTATAGATAGGTGTGTGCCTTTCCAAATCATGTCCAATCAATTGCATTTACCACAGGTGGGCTCCAATCAAGTTGTAGAAACATCTCAAGGATGATCAATGGAAACAGGATACACCTGAGCTAAAGTGTCATAGCAAAGGGTTTGAATTCTTATGTAAATAATATTTCTGTTTTTTATTTTTAATACATTTGCAAACATTTCTAAAAACCTGTTTTTACTTTTTCATTATGGGGTATTGTGTGTAGATTGATGAGGAAATAAACAAATGTAATCCATTTTAGAATAAGGCTGTAACGTAACAAAATGTGGAAAAGGTCAAGGTGTCTGAATACTTTCCAAATGCGCTCTACATCCCTCCTTAACGTGTACCCAGTATCGAAGGCTTGGCTTCAGATTAAAACATTGTGACTGATTGTGTTTATGCCACAGATAAAATGTAATAGATTTTCAAAGTTAAATGACTAATATTTAGGCTCTGTTGAAGCATTAGGTTTTAGATGCACGAGGAATAGCCACTCATATCGTAGAGGAGGCAGAGCGTCCGTTAAGCTTTCCTGAATAACTGGGCCTGCCGGGAGCATACTTATGTGGCCACATTATAGGACAATTTGTGAGAATGATGATCCACAACAGACAGCACATCTCAGTTTCAGAAGTAAAAATATAGTCAGACTGGCCTGCTACAGTACCTTTCTAGAGCTTGTAAACTGTCAAGTTGACTCACAACTGATCCAAATAGAATGAAACATTCAAATCACAGGGCTTTTGCACCACTATTCAAATTACATTTTCACTGCAGTTTCCAGCCTAGAGTAGAATTTTGTACTCACTTGAAAACAATAATGCAATTATTCATTCCATTGTGGTGTTGTAGGCTAGTCTGGGTAGGATAATTGTATTGTCTCTAAAAAAGATCACCTTTATTTCATCAGGTAGGCCTTAATCACTGCGACCTGGCCAAGATAAAGTAAAGCAGTGGGACAAAACAAAAAACAGAGTTACACATGGGATAAACAAACGTACAGTCAGTAACACAATAGAAAATCTTTATACAGTGTGTGCAAATGAAGTAAGGCAATAAATAGGCCATAGTGTCAAAGTAATTACAATTTAGCACTGGAATGATAGATGTGCACATAGAAATACTGGTTTGCAAAAGAGCAGAAAAAAACATGGGGGTGAGGTAGGTAGGTGGTTGGATGGGCTATTTACAGATGGGCTGTGTACAGCTGCAGCAATCGGTAAGCTGCTCTGACAGCCGATGCTTGAAGTTAGTGAGTGAGATATAAGTCTCCAACTTCAGTGATTTTTGCAATTCGTTCCAGTCATTGGCAGCAGAAAACTGGAAGGAAAGGCGGCCAAAGGAGGTGTTGGCTTTGGGGATGACCAGTGAAATATACCTGTTGGAGCGCGTGCTACGGGTGGGTGTTGCTATGGTGACCAGTGAGCTGAGATAAGGCAGAGCTTTACCTAGCAAAGACTTATAGATGATCTGGAGCCAGTGGGTTTGGCGACGAATATGTAGCGAGGACCAGCCAACGAGAGCATACAGGCCGCAGTGGTGGGTAGTATTTGGTACTTTGGTGACAAAACGGATGGCACTGTAATAGACGGCATCCAATTTTCTGAGTAGAGTGTTGGAGGCTATTTTGTAAATGACATCGCCGAAGTCAAGGATCGGCAGGATAGTCCGTTTTACGAGGGTATGTTTGGCAGCATGAGTGAAGGAGGCTTTTGCGAAGCCCGTTGTAGATTTCATTTTGGATTGTAGATGCTTAATATAATATGAGTCTGGAAGGAGAGTTTACAGTCTAGCCAGACATCTAGGTATTTGTAGTTGTCCACATATTCTAAGTCAGAACCGTCCAGAGTAGTGATGCCAGGCGGGTGGGCAGGTGCGGGCAGCGATCTGTTGAAGAGCATGCATTTAATTTTACTAGCGTTTAAGAGCAGTTGGAGGCCCGGAAGGAGTGTTGTATGGCATTGAAGCTCATTTGAAGGTTTGTTAACACAGTGTCCAAAGAAGGGCCAGATGTATACAGAATGGTGTCGTCTGCGTAGAGGTGGATCAAAGAATCACCCGCAGCAAGAGCGACATCATTGATATATATAGAGAAAAGAGTCGGCCCGAGAGCTCTGTCTCTTGTCTTCACTGTTCTTTCATGCTCAATGGTGCACCTGGCCTCTGCTGCTTATCAGCTATTCCTCTTTGTTCTAATACAAACTGTCCCTTGGCAACTTCCTTCAGACTGCATGCAGAGACATACAAATGTTATCCATGAGTTTATCTGAACATTGCAAAATCTCACAATATCCCTTTAATTATGAGTTTGTTAACCATTAGTAAACATTAGTAAACCATTGTATGTTTTTGTGACTACCTAGTTTATAAGTAGACTGTATCATTTTCTCCGAACTTATGAGTACTATGCAATGAGACGTTTCCCAATGCTTGACCTCCTGTACCCACTGGATTAGCTGTGAGCCAGAAGATGTGTTGCTCCATAATCAGTCACAGTCAAATTATCAAGTTGAGCAACAAAATAGACATGACATTCTACTATTGTTATCAGATATTGTATATGTGGTGTGTGTTTGTTTCAAGGAGATAAGTCGGGGAGAAAGAAAGCCTTGTCAGAGGTAACAACAGTATTGTCATGCCTATTTAGGGATCAGGGATGGACAACACTAGAGAAGCAGAGTGCTACAGGGACACCCAAGCTAATACCTGCCTCTGTCCACTGTTGACGTGAATCTGTTTACGAAGAAACAAACGGTTGGCTATGAGGTAGCATCATGTTTGTTTCTGTCTTTCAGGCCAAAGAATGAAGTGAAAGAACAGAAAGAAAAGTGAGTACAGAATCTTGCTGTGTTGACTGTCTGCCTTCATTTGAAAATATAAGTTTTTTTTATTTTCTTGTCCATCTCTGTCTTTTTCGCATTGTCTTTCTCCCGCTATCTTTCTCCATCTTCTTCTCGCTCTCTCTCTCTCTCTCTCTCTCTCTCTCTCTCTCTCTCTCTCTCTCTCTCTCTCTCTCTCTCTCTCTCTCTTTATCACTCTTTCTCCTGTGCTCACATGTTTCCGGAATGTATCTTTCTCAACCTGTGTGTTGTTACGCACAGTATACAACAATGTATTAAATGATCACTGACACCACCATGTTGGCACAGATCCAGTGATCTTACTGTAGTATTGGAGTTCACAAAGAATCACATCCCTTCTATCCATTCTAATTCCATGACCCTTTGAGCTCTCAGGTGAGACACACAGAAAACCCACAGAATACTTAAATCCAGGTGAATGAGTGACACCTGATGAGGTCAATGCCCTCTGCACCTTTCATTTATTGTCATTTTTTTTTATACACCTGCTTCTCTTTACATTGCTCTGTTATGGTCCTTCCTTTACTCTCTATACGTTTCTTTAAGTATGTCTCAGGGTTCATGTCTCTACCTTTGTTTTACAGGCTCCTGTGATGTGTAGATAACGCTGTGTGTTTTTAGAGACCCCCTTTAACCTTTTTGTTTTGTTCACTGTTTATGGGTCTGGCTTTAGTGGTTCTGTTGTACTAAGGGTCGTTATACTGCCTTCTCCGCCTCTACATGGGATTGTCTGGTTTTCCTATTGCCTAATCCTATAGCATTACGAGGGTCTTTGTTAGTATTTTATATGTCGGGTATCCTGCAGTATAGAAGAGGGTTTGTTTCTGAGACCTTCTGACCGACCTTGTTTGAACCATCTATGTGTCTGAAGGGTGATGGCTTTAGTGCTCCCTGCCACCATGATTCTGCTGTACGCTTCTGTACACTTCTGTTGTTGATGCTACTGTGTGTTACTGTTGGCTCAACTTTGACCTCTGACTTTGCTGTGGTCAGGGGCCTCTTTGGTAGTTAGAGTCACATTGGTAATGTTAATGATGCTACAAAAAGGCCTTTGAACATCATCCTAAGGAAACTAACTGAAGTCCATGTTCACCCAAGCCTGTTCCTTTCTTGTCACATTTTGATATATACAGTACCAGTCAAAAGTTTGGACACACCTACTCATTCAAGGGCTTTCTTGATTTTTACTATTTTCTACATTGCAGAATAATAGTGAAGACATCAAAACTATGAAATAACGCATATGGAATCATGTAGTAACCAAAAAAGTGTTAAACAAATGAAAATATATTTTATATTGTAGATTCTTCATGGTCGATTTGCTGCAAGGAAACCACTACTAAAGGACACCAATAAGAAGAAGAGACTTGTTTGGCCCAAGAAACATGAGCAATGGACATTAGACCGGTGGAAATATGACCTTTGGTCTGATGAGTCCAAATTTGAGATTTTTGGTTTCAACCGCTGTGTCTTTGTGAAACGCAGAGTAGGTGAACGGATGATCTTCGCATGTGTGGTTCCCACCGTGAAGCATGGAGGAGGAGGTGTGATGGTGTGGGGGTGCTTTGCTGGTGATACTGTCAGTGATTTATTTATAATTCAAGGCACACTTAACCAGCATGGCTACCACAGCATTCTCCAGCGATACGCCATCCCATTTGGTTTGCACTTAGTGGGAATATCATTTAATTTTCAACAGGATAAGGATCCAACACGCCTCCAGGGTGTGTAAGGTCTATTTGACCAAGAAGGAGAGTGATGGAGTGCTGCATCAGATGACCTGGCCTCCACAATCACCCGACCTCAACCCAATTGAGAAGGTTTGGAATGAGTTGGACCGCAGAGTGAAGGAAAAGCAGCCAACAAGTGCTCAGCATACGTGGGAACTCCTTCAAGACTGTTGGGAAAGCATTCCAGGTGAAGCTGGTTGAGAGAATGCCAAGAGTGTGCAAAACTGTCATCAAGGCAAAGGGTGGCTACTTTGAAGAATCTACAATATAAAATATATTTTGATTTATTTAACACTTTTTTTAAATTACAACATGGTTCCATATGTGTTATTTCATAGTTTTGATGTCTTGGCGATTATTCTACAATGTAGAAAATAGTCAAAATAAAGAAAATCCTTGAATGTGTGTCCAAACTTTTGACTGGTAATGTATACCCTGCAGCTGTAAAATCTGCTGGAAGTGCATACACTACCTGAAGGTCATTATACTGTTATCTCAAACATGATGAATCAGCGAACTCGGCTGCCCGTCATCGTCCAGTATTTATTTGAAAATGTTAAGAGTAGCCGAAGGAGTGTTTGGGGGGGAAACTTAAATATGAAACTTGTGAAACCCTTTATTTCTGGTGTAAGAGGGCTCCCGAGTGGTGCAGCGTTCTAAGGCACTGCATCTCAGTGCAAGAGGCGTCACTACAGTCCCTGGTTAAAATCCGGGCTGTATCACATCCGGCCGCACAATTGGCCCAGCGTTGTCCGGGGTAGGCCGTCGTTGTAAATAAGAATTTGTTCTTAACTGACTTGCCTAGTTAAATAAAACAAAGAATGTCTCAAAGCCAGTGTTC
Organism: Brachymystax lenok tsinlingensis; assembly: GCA_030435695.1. NCBI lineage: Eukaryota > Metazoa > Chordata > Actinopteri > Salmoniformes > Salmonidae > Brachymystax > Brachymystax lenok. The sequence continues at coordinate 14,808,828 of CM059796.1, forward strand.
TTTTGTTCATTTATTTTCCCAGAACGGTGACAAAATGTCTCAACCTCTAGATTTATTAAGATCATTTGGTTCTATTTCAGTCCATTCTCAGTCCGTATAGTCTCTGTGTGAATGAACAATTGACTGACTGATCTCTGAGCTCTGTTCAGTTTATTTGTCTCTGTCCGTCCTCCTCAGATGTCTCTGCGTTATTGTGCTTTTTTCTCTTTTTCCAGAAAACCCTGGAAAGGCAAGGGCAAAAGCCAAAAGAGAAAGCGAAAGAAAAAACGTGACAAAAAGAATCGCCAAGCGTATGTCAGCTCGGCCTTCTCCTCGCTCCACCTGCACCTGACTGGCGTTTCTGATCATTAAGCTTGTTTGGGAGGAGTTAATTTGCCCCTTTTAATTAATTGTCTCTCTCTATTCACCGCCCCACCACTCCGCCCAATACCACCACCACTCAATCCCACCACACACATCAATTGGCATGAGACTTTTCTGAACCCCGGAGTAGATAGATGTCGTCCCTAAATAATAAATAACATTTGATCCTAGATCTATGTTTAGGGGTGACTTCTACCTCAAATCACCACACCTCACGCGATTCACCCACAACCCTACCTCACTACCACCCCCACCCCCCTGGTGATAAGGCACCCTGGGGGGGTGGGGATGGGGGAGAATGAATGGAGTGATAGGGTAAAGGTAACAGAACTGCACCTACCAGCATGGCTTTTTGCAGGCGATGTCACTAATCCAGTATCTGTTGTGGGAATCATCCAAGGCCTATGTCAGTGTTGAGTCTGTCTCGCTTTGCTGTGTCTCCAACTTGTCCTTTTTCCTCTTTCTTTTTTAGTGTTTCTTTTTATCCCTCCAAACAGGCTTTTTCTGTTCCGTCCTCCATCACTGGGCTTTGTTTGTGATATGAGGATACGAGAGATGGCTATCACATTGTTGTTTCTTTCTGGGTTATGTAAACCAACAAATTGTTTAGCCCATTCTGTTTGTGCATTAACTTTGTTGCCTCCATGAGTCTGAACAACACAAAGAACACAAAAATATGTTTCGTTTGGTTTTCACTGGAAGGAGGTGCTCATGTTTCTGAAATGGTCTTAATGTCAAAGAATAGAGTTGTTCTGTTCAATGTGCTGTGCCTTTAGTTCTTAATGGAATGTCTGTCGCCCCCCATAGTCAGTGAAAAAGGTGTTGTCCACTATTAACACCTCTGTGTGGGAACAGAATGGCACAGTCTGTAGTGTTCTGTCATTTAAACCAGATCTATCTTCTGGTGTCTACTGGTTCTCGATCTGATCTGTGTCTAAGGGAAAACATTTACTTGTAATCTTTTAATTCAATAAAAACTCATCCTGTATCTTTATGGATGAGTTGAATTTGACAGTGTTTTGTTGTAAGCCTCATGTCCCAGCCGAAGCTTGCTGGTGCATGTCTAACCGAAACAATGCAGACTGTACGTGGGCAAGCCAATAATCCTAAAAATCACTCCCCCCTACGAGACATTAGGAGGGGGTCTCCCTGCCAGCATGGGCTGAGTCGGGAGCCAGGAGACGGGGGAGAGAGATAGTGAAAGGTTTAGGGGTAATTTTGCTGCTTGCAAAGTGTCTGTTTTTGTACAACCCTCTGGTCACATGCTACAATTCATCCTCTTAACCACACCACAGACTGCACATTGACACAGACTGCACATTGACACTGGGAGTGTGAAGTTGCAGCATGTGATAAGAGGGTTGACCTTAAGGAAAACGACCATAGAAGAGTTTATCTATATTAACACCATTATAATAAACATCCTCCCTCTCTTTTTCTCTTCCTCCTCTTTCCTCTTCTTCATCCTTCCCTTTCTCATTTCCTCTCCTCTCTCTCTGTCTGTAGTCAGTGTGAGCCATGTTGTGATGGCTGTTTAGCGAGGAGAAAGCGGTTGTTCATCCAGAACCCTCTGACCTGCCAGTGTTCCTGCAGAAACTCTGACGCCGACTGCAGAGCACGTCAGCTGGAGCTCAACGAGAGGACCTGCAGGTGTGTGGGTGTGTGGGGGGGCTTGTTATATCACTCTTGGACTCATAACTCCTTTTGGTAACCAAGATGATGTTTGGTGGCACTTCTTGACCACATGAAGGCATACCATTGGCCAAGAACCTGACCAAGACATTGGCGCTAAGATATGTTTCTGTCTTCTCTGTGATCCCCAGATGTGACAAGCCTAGGAGATGAGTCTAAACTTCAGATGAAACAACGTGAAGGGATATTCACAAGATATTTCACAGCACTTTCAACTCTGAGCTTATCTTCTCTGTGGAAAGCATTCCCCTGGACTGCCTGAGAAACAGCAGAGAGAAAAGAGAGGGGGAGAGAGAAGGAAATAATACATTAATAGAAAAATAATCCTAATGTATCTGTATATACTAAGAGAGATAAAGAAAAAGTACAGAATTTGTATTGCTGCTAAAAGAACTAACTAAAACCCATCGTTTGGCGTTTGACTGGACTACGGTTTTGTTGTTGATTCATTTATGCAAATACTTCACTGGATATGTGTGAGTGTACTGTGGTTGTGTGTCAAATCATGAGGAACAAAACCTAGATATGTGGCACATATATCCACAGAATAGAAGAGGAAGAGAAGATGAAGGAAGAACATTCTTCCTCTGAAACATTCTTCCTGACCCATAGACTCCCTTTGCAGGAGCCCAATGGCAATGGCAGGACAGCCAATGGGAGATGGGGATCTGTCCCTTTATGACAGCACTTCCTTTGCCTTAAAGGAAGTTCTAGAACTGATGCGTGGAACGTGTGGAAAGCTAGAACTGTGTATTTTGCTGCCCTAGCTAGCAGCGGAACTGGATTTGGAGTGCCATAATACCTTTAAAGGGATACTGATGATTGATTTTGGTATATATGGAAACCACTAGAAACAACTGATACTGTAGCTTGATTCCATTGAGAAACTGCCTCACAAACTGTGCTAATCACTTTAGAGTGAGAAATCCTGAATTAGCTTCTTAAATTATTTTTGTTTATTTTTGGGGGAAGGGGATGGTATGCTGTCTGTGGTTGAACTCAATACTGAATGCAATAGTATCGATGGCAAGCTCTCTGTTTATACTATACATACTTAATATCCCTTATGTCATAGTCCACTATAGATAATTTATAATGTTAGAGTATTTTCAGTATTCAGTCCTCTACCCATATTTAATTTGATCTATTTATATATCAAGTGTTATGTTCCTTTGGGTTTCCCCCCTTCCTGCTATGTGATGCCATTGTGGTCTCCATTCTGCCTAGCAACAAGGAGACGCTCTGCTCTAGGCTTTTATAAGAAAAAGAAAAACCTTTATGTTAACATTCCTGAAATGGATCATTTGTATGGACGCCATCTATTCTGGATTTATCAACCCTTTTTATAGAGGGTGTAGGTTCTGCGTGTGATTTTTAACCTGCTCTATGGTCTTGGATTGTGTGCGTGCGTGCGTGTGTGTGTGCGTGTGTGTGTGTGTGTGTGTGTGTGTGTGTGTGTGTGTGTGTGTGTGTGTGTATTAGAGAGGCAGAGGAGGCTTATGCTTGTCTTGAGCTCCACCACGCAAATAACAATAAACCATTGCTAAAAGAAAGCTTGGCCTACCAAGTCAACTGTTTGTATTACAGCTAGCAATCTGCAATATCAAGAATATATGATTTCATCATAATAGTACTTATTGTTTCTTTTCCAATATTAACATGTTTTTTCTGTGACAGTGTAAAGTAGTAAAGCATATTTATTTACAAATTATATTGCTTTTTTTATATATCAAATTGAGGTAAATGTTGCTGTGTTTTGAAGCAGTGGGTTTTGAAGAGGTTGTATGAGTTATTGTTTGTGTTGTGTTTGAAACAGCTTCTCCAACATACGATTATGACTGTTATGACTACGAAACTCGAAAAGGGATGCACTCACACAGCTCATAAGAGCATGTGCCGTGGAATAGAAAACATGATTCAAAAGAAGAAATTCCTGAACACCTTTGACAAAGATCTGTAGACCAAAATAGTGTATGAATAAAAAGTGAGTTTTTGCAAGGCAGCAGTGTGGAGGAATTTCTTCTTTTGAACAACCATGGAACTCCAGAAAGCCATGAGGCACAGGGGGAAATACTTCTGATGACCTCTTACCTAGGAACTTTGGAAGTGTGTTTTTACCTGCCATAGTCCACGTTCCAATTCTTTAAATTGTTTTCCTTCCTCTCTCACAAAGTAACCTGACAGGTGCTGGTCACTGATCACAATGAGTGAGTTAGCAATGCGAGCTAGCATGTTCACCACTAACAACGGCGGACTAGTTACTGTAAAAATACTCCTGTGAAATAATCTGACTATTATCCCTGCTTTGCTATGTGGTAAAGGTTTGGTGACAACAGCCTCTAGTCCAGTGGTTCCCAACCAGGGGTACTAGGACCCTTTGGGGTACTTGGCCTGTCCACAGAGGGTACTTGAGAAGACTCATTAGACCATAGGCCTACTGGTAAAATTCACATGAGGGGGTACTTCAGGGGTACTCTGGGCAGAGCAGAATTCATTTGGTGGGATAGTAACCGAAAAAGATTGGGAACCACTGCGTCTAGACTATCCGCTATATCCAATACACTGGCAGTTTCTGTAAGGACAGACACTTGGAGACAAGAAGCAAGTACAGGGAGTGAACATTTAATTAATAAACAGACATGAAACAGGACAGGACAGCGTCTGGACATGAAAAACATAACGACAATAATGCTGACACGGGGATGAAACAGGAACAGACAGATATAGGGAAGGCAATCAAAACTTGAAGGAGTACAGGTAAGTCCAATGAAGCGCTGATGCGCGTAATAAAAGTGACAGGTGTGCGTAATGATGGGCAGCCTGGCGCTCTTTAACGCCAGGGAGCGGGAGCAGGCGTGACAGTTTCTTCAGTTATATCACACCCTCTAACCTGTCCCCAAATTATATAGTTGGTTCACAGTTGGTTTTGGTATTTCAACCTGCGTGTCATGACTGGGTCTGGTGAGGAAAGGCAAAATCAACATGCACAAGATGGCAGACGCACGCGCTGAGCCGTTTTGGTCAGCATATAACGGGAAATATGTATAGCGTGCCCCAAGTTTATCCATTTCAATATATGTGAGCAGACCTTTCAAAATGGCGCGCGCAAAAATTTTGTCTGAAATTTACGCAACGGTTATAAATGAGGCCCCTGGGGAGCAGAGCAGAAAAATCCAATCCTAATCCCCCTGTAAATGTGGATTACAGGGAGTTTGTTGGGTCTTTGGACATGTTTGTTTTGAAACAGGCGCCCTCTTAGTCCCCGAGGTAGCCATTTCCCGCCGGATTACCCGTTAGCGCAGAGCGCTAATGCAGTTGTGTGAAAACACTTCCATACCACAACGATTTATTCTACTCATGAAATATACCATAAACCCATTTAATCCCAGGGGGCCTCACACGGCTAAACACCCTTAAGAATGTCATAAACTATTTAAATCTGTGATTTACTCTGGTATCCAGGGGAGGTGAGCGACCTAGCCATCAATTTCTCTCCCCCGCTAGCTATGTAAATATAGCCTAACACAAGCTAGCTAGCTGACCCGCTGGACTTTACTCTGTTAGTTTAGCAACAGTGAGTCTGTGACAGATTTGATTGTTTTTATAAAAGGACAGTTTAATGTGTGATCCAACACTGTTTTCATTCTGGTTCCTCTCTCTCGCTTAATGAAGGGAAAATATAACGGGAAGTCCAGAATGACTAAGCGTTTTTGTTGTTGTTTGTGAAGTATTGTGTTTTAGTCAAGAACTCCAGTCATGGTTATGTTACTACTGTATATACAGGTCAGGTTGCTCGCATTTAGTAACTCTTCAGAAAGACAGACTTTTCCCACAGACTTACTTTTCCAATGTTTATTGATTTATCATGGTGGGGAACTCTCATTGTACCCTGTTTGTCTCTTTGTCTCTCCATTAATTTGTCTGTTCTTATCTAATCTAGAGCAATATTTTATAGCAAACCGGGAGCAGAATTACATATTATTTATTTAAAGTCTAACTCGATGGGGGGGAGGTTTAAGCTAACATATAGAATTGTTTTAAGATGGTCATACTATGGATAATTTTGCTATTTGATTTGAAATTTTAGGAGCCCATTCAGGTCAAAAAAATATAATGTTGAATTTGGCCTTTACTACTACAGCCCAGAGAAACGCATTGTATAACACATTAATTAATGGCAAAGAATACAGTAAAAAATGAATTGTAAGTAACAAGGTTTTGAAGTCTAGAAGATATAAGAAATCCCAGTCAAAAGTTTGGACACATCTACTCATTCAATTTCTTTTTTCTTTTTTTTTTCTTTTTTTTTTTACTATTTTCTACATTGTAGAATAATAGTGAAGACATCAAAACTATGAAATAACACATATGGAATCGTATAGCAACCAAAAAAGTGTTAAACAAATAAAAATGTATTTTAGATTTTAGATTGTTCAAAGTAGCCACCCTTTGCCTTGATGACAGCTTTGCACTCTCTTGGCATTCTCTCAACCAGCTTTATGAGGAATGCTTTTTCATCAGTCCCAATAAGCGCAAACCAGATGGGTTGGCGTATCGCTGCAGAATGCTGAGGTAGCCATGCTTGTTAAGTGTTTCTTGAATTATAAATAAATCACAGACAGTGTCACCACTGTCACCTTTGGCGGTCTCCATTGAGAGCCAGTTTCATCATAGCGCTTGAAGATTTTTGCGACTGTACTTGTTGAAACTTTCCGCATTGACTGACCTTCATGTCTTAAAGTAATAATGGACTGTCATTTATTTTCCTTATTTGAACTGTTCTTGCCATAAAATGGACTTGGTCTTTTACCAAATAGGGCTATCTTCGGTATGCCACCCCTACCTTGTCCCAACACAACTGATTGACTCAGTTAATATGTACATGTAGGTAGAGTATGTACATGTAGGTAGAGTTATTAAAGTGACTATGCATAGTGGATAACAACAGAGAGTAGCAGCGGTGTAAAAGGGGGGGGCAATGCAAATAGTTTGGGTGGCCATTTGATTAGATGTTCAGGAGTCTTATGGCTTGGGGGTAGAAGCTGTTTAGAAGCCTCTTGGACTTAGACTTGGCACTTCGGAACCGCTTGCCGTGCGGTAGCAGAGAGAACAGTCAATGACTAGGGTGGCTGGAGTCTTTGACAATTTCTAGGGCCTTCCTCTGACACTGCCTGGTATAGAGGTTCTGGATGGCAGGAAGCTTGGCTCCTGTGATGTACTGTGCCGTTCGCACTACCCTCTGTAGTGCCTTGTGGTCGGAGGCTGAGCAGTTGCCATACCAGACAGTGATGCAACCAGTCAGGGTGCTCTCGATGGTGCAGCTGTAGAACCTTTTGAGGATCTGAGGACCCATGCCAAATCTTTTCAGTCTCCTGAGGGGAAATAGGTTTTGTCGTGCCCTCTTCACGACTGTCTTGGTGTGCTTGGACCATGTTAGTTTGTTGGTGATGTGGACACCAAGGAACTTGAAGCTCTCAACCTGCTCCACTACAGCCCCGTCGATGAGAATGGGGGTGTGCTCGGTCCTCTTTTTCCTGTAGTCCACAATCATCTCCTTTGTCTTGATTATCTTGAGGGAGAGGTTGTTGTCCTGGCACCACACGGCCAGGTTTTCAGACCTCCTCCCTATAGGCTGTCTCGTCGTTGTCGGTGATCAGGCCTACCACTGTTGTGTCATCTGCAAACTTAATGATGGAGATGGAGTCATGCCTGGCCGTGCAGTCATGAGTAAACAGGGAGTACAGGAAGGGACTGAGCACGCACCCCTGAGGGGCCCCTGTGTTTAGGATCACCATGGCGGATGTGTTGTTACCTACCCTCACCACCTGGGGGCGGCCCGTCAGGAAGCCCAGGATCTAGTTGCAGAGGGAGGTGTTTAGTCCCAGGGTCCTTAGATTATTGATGAGCTTTGAGGGCACTATGGTGTTGAACGCTGAGCTGTAGTCAATGAATAGCATTCTCACATAAGTGTTCCTTTTGTCCAGGTGGGAAAGGGCAGGGTGGAGTGCAATAGAGATTGCATCATTTGTGGATCTGTTAGGGCGGTATGCAAATTGGAGTGGGTCTAGGGTTTCTGGGATAATGGTGTTGATGTGAGCCATGACCAGCCTTTCAAAGCACTTCATGGCTACAGATGTGAGTGCTACAGGTCGGTAGTCCTTTAGGCAGGTTACCTTAGTGTTCTTGGGCACAGGGACTATGGTGGTCTGCTTAAAACGTGTTAGTATTACAGACTCGGACAGGGAGAGATTGAAAATGTCTGTGAAGACACTTGCCAGTTGGTCAGAGCATGCTCGCAGTACACGTCCTGGTAACCCTCTGAATGTTGACTTGTTTAAAGGTCTTACTCACATTGGCTGTGGAGAGCGTGATCACACAGTCTTCTGGTACAGTTGGTGCTCTCATGCATGTTTCAGTGTTATTTGCCTCGAAGCAAGCATGGAAGTAGTTTAGCTCGTCTGATAGGCTCGTATCACTGGGCAGCTCTCGGCTGTGCTTCCCTTTGTAGTCTGTAATGGTTTGGAAGCCCTGCCACATCCAACGAGCGTCGGAGCCGGTGTGGTACGATTCGATCTTAGTCCTGTATTGACGCTTTTCCTGATTGATGGTTCGTCGGAGGGCATAGCGGGATTTGTTTTAAGCTTCAGGGTTAGCTTCCCGTTCCTTGAAAGCAGCAGCTCTAGCCTTTAGCTCAGTGCGGATGTTGCCTGTAATCCATGACTTCTTGTTGGGGTATGTACGTACGGTCACTGTGGGGACGACGCCAATGATGCACTTATTGATGAAGCCAATGACTGATGTGGTGTACTCCTCAATGCCATCGGAGGAATCCCTGAACATAGTCCAGTCTGTGCTAGCAAAACAGTCCTGTAGCTTAGCATCTGCTTCATCTGACCACTTTTGTATTGATCGAGTCACTGGTGCTTCCTGCTTTAATTGTATCTTGTAAGCATGAATCAGGAGTATATAATTATGGTCAGATTTGCCAAATGGAGGGCGAGGGAGAGCTTTGTATGTGTGGAGTATAGGTGGTCCAGAGTTTTTTTCCCCACTTGTTGCACAATTTACATGCTGATAGAAATTTGGTAAGACGGATTTAAGTTTCCCTGCATGAAAGTCCCCGGCTACTAGGAGCGCCGCCTCTGGTTGAGCGTTTTCCTATTAGCTTATGACGGAATACATCTCATTCAGTGCGGTGTTAGTGCCAGCATCAGTCTGTGGTGGTATGTAGACAGCTACAAAAAATACAGATGAAAACTCTCTAGGTAGTTAGTGTGGTCTACAGCTTATCATGAGATACTCTACCTCAAGCGAACAAAACCTTGAGACTTCCTTAGATTTATCATGTTACATAGATTGACGTACCAGTGCGATCTGTCTGTCTTATTTTTTCTGTCTTTCTGTCTTTCTTTCTCCTGAATTTCTCAAAAAGTTCTAATGTGGCCTACTTCCCCTGGATGACACTTCTTTAGAATGGTCTCGCAATCATTTCACTATGTGATTAATCAGAGAAAACAGATTTATCTGACGGCAGCTCTCTCAGGGAAGGAAGAAGACTGGAGGCACATTCCTTCAGTTGGACAAAAATTGAACTCAATACTTCATGCTGAGATGTGCTGCTTTGTTCTAGGAGGTCATTGTACAATAGGTTGTTGGCTTTTAGTATGAAACCAATGCAAATGAACCCTTAAGGCAGGAGGAGTGCACATCTCCATTTGCAGAGGGCTGCAATTCTGCTGTATTTTGTTTTCACTTGCTTCTCATTCATCTTTAGAAACACTGATTCTTTTAGATGACTGAAATACACCTGGACCATGCAGAGTATAGAGGATGTGGTGGGGATGGATAGATAGATGAGGGGAAAGTGCGAGAGGTTTATCCCGTAAATGAGCTCCTGCAGTGCTCATTTGGTCGACACCCTGTGTAGTAGTCCAGAAGACGTGCGTCTAGTCAGGTAAATCACTTTTCCTGCTGATTTTATTGGAAAGTGACATTACTCTGACCACTCCCTTAATCTGACACAGGTGTGTGTGTGTGTGTGTGTGTGTGTGTGTGTGTGTGTGTGTGTGTGTGTGTGTGTGTGTGTGTGTGTGTGTGTGTGTGTGTGTGTGTGTGTGTGTGTGTGTGTGTGTGTGTAAACTAATATGTGCTCCCACTCACGTACACTATCTCCATTACACTTCTTAGTCATCTGACCTATATTTACCCACAATTCTCTGGCATTCCCTGACTCTGAAAGAGAACCTTACTGAGTCATAACGTAGAAAGAGATGGTGAGTGGGACAGAGGTACAGTTGGAGAGGAGGGTGCTGAAAGAGATGAAAGGATGTTGAAGGATGAAATAAATGTTTGGCCATGGCTGTAGCAGCTTCCCTTCCGGTTTGGTGAGCTGGAGGTTTATGGCGACCTGGCTCCACCCACTCACCCACTCACATGGGTAGAGTTAGCCCAGCTTACTCTCATTACCACTGTGTGTGCGTGTTTGTGTGTGTGTGTCAGACTTCACTTCTTATTTAGTCGAACTGCTCAGGAATGAGCTATTACCATATGACAGAGTGGGTCACCACAACAAAGGAGCATTTTAAAAAGCTCTACCTTGCTCTCATTCTCTCATACCAACTACCAGCACTAAAGACTTTGGGCCTGCTATTGGTAGAGTATAGACCTAGCTACAAGCAGAGAGGAGGAGAGAGAGGAAGAGGGTAGAAGACAGGGAGAGGGGAGAAATGAGAGGGGAGAATGGAGAGGAGGAGGGAAAGGACAAGGAAGAGGATAAGAGAGGGGAGATGAGGGTGGTGGGACTATGTTGTGATTTGGGGTATGAAGCAAACAGGTCTAGCCTTGTTATGTCAAGTCAAGCTTTACAGCGGAAATCTAACTGCAAATCAGCCACAGATTGTTCTGAAAACTAGCAGGGAAGTTGGGTTGTCCATAATCTTGGTTAACCCCATAAAGATAGATAGATAAATAGATATAGATAAGAGATTAAGAGAAGAGATCAATAAATGCTAGAATGAGGAGCAGAATCGTAACAAGAAGCAGAACCCTCTCTCTTCGCAAGTTATGAGCCAAATGTTTTTTATTTTTTTTATTTTAATTTAACCTTTATTTAACCAGGTAGGCCAGTTGAGAACAAGTTCTCATTTACAACTGCGACCTAGCCAAGATAAAGCAAAGCAGTGTGACAAAAACAACAACACAGAGTTACATATTGGAATAAACAAACGTACAGTCAATAACACAATAGAAAAGTCTATATAGAGTGTGTGCAAATGAAGTACTGTTAGGTAACCTAAACTGGGATATGCTTAACACCCTGGCCATCCTACAATCTAAGCTAGATGCCCTCAATCTCTCCCAAATTATCATGGAACCTACCAGGTACAACCCCAAATCCGTAAACTCGGGCACCCTCATAGATATCATCCTGACCAACCTGCCTTCTAAATATACCTCTGCTGTCTTCAACCAGGATCTCAGCGATCACTGCCTCATTGCCTGCGTCCGTAATGGGTCCACGGTCAAACGACCACCCCTCATCACAGTCAAACACTCCCTAAAACACTTCAGCGAGAAGGCCTTTCTAATCGACTTGGCTCGGGTATCCTGGAAAGATATTTACCTCATTCTGTCAGTAGAGGATGCCTGGTTATTCTTTAAAAGTGTTTTCCTCACCATCTTGAATAAAATACAAATTTAACCAGAAAAAGATATAGCTCTTGGTTCACTCCAGACCTGACTGCCCTTGACCAGCACAAAAACAGAAACATCCTGTGGCGTACTGCAATAGCATCGAATAGCCCCCGCGATATGCAACTTTTCAGGGAAGTTAGGAACCAATATACACAGGCAGTTAGGAAAGCAAAAGCTAGCTTTTTCAAACAGAAATTTGCATCCTGAAGCACAAACTCCAAAAAGTTCTGGGCAACTGTAAAGTCCATGGAGAATAAGAGCACTGCACTGAGGCTAGAAAACACAGTCACCACCGATAAATCTACGATAATAAAAAATTTCAATAAGCATTTTCTACAGCTAGCCATGCTTTCCACCTGGCTACCCCTACCCCAGTCAACAGCTCTGTACTCCCCACAGCAACTTGCCCAAGCCTTCCCCCGCTTCTCCTTCACCCAAATCCAGATAGCTGATGTTCTGAAAGAGCTGCAAAATCTGGACCCCTATAAATCAGCTGGGTTAGACAATCTGGACCCTCTCGTTCTAAAATTATCCGCCGCAATTGTTGCAACCCCTATTACTAGCCCGTTCAACCTCTCTTTCGTATCATCTGAGATCCCCAAAGATTGGAAAGCTGCTGCAGTCATCCCCCTCTTCAAAGGGGGAGACACTCTAGACCCAAACTGTTACAGACCTATATCTATCCTACCCTGCCTTTCTAAGGTCTTCGAAAGCCAAGATAACAAACAGATCACCAACCATTTCGAATCCCACCGTACCTTCTCCGCTATGCAATCTGGTTTCCGAGCTGGTCATGGGTGCACCTCAGCCACGCTCAAGGTCCTAAACGATATCATAACCGCCATCGACAAAAGACAATACTGTGCAGCCGTATTCATCGACCTGGCCAAGGCTTTCGACTCTGTCAATCACCGCATTCTTATCGGCATACTCAACAGCCTTGGTTTCTCAAATGACTGCCTCGCCTGGTTCACCAACTACTTCTCAGACAGAGTTCAGTGTGTCAAATCGGAGGGCCTGTTGTCCGGACCTCTGGCAGTCTCTATGGGAGTGCCACAGGGTTCAATTCTCGGGCCGACTCTTTTCTCTGTATACATCAATGATGTCGCTCTTGCGGCTGGTGATTCTCTGATCCACCTCTACGCAGATGACACCATTCTGTATACATCTGGCCCTTCTTTGGACACTGTGTTAACTAACCTCCAGACAAGCTTCAATGCCATACAACACTCCTTCTGTGGCCTCCAAATGCTCTTAAATGCAAGTAAAACTAAATGCATGCTCTTCAACCGATCACTGCCCACACCTGCCCACCCGCCTAGCATCACTACACTGGACGGTTCTGACTTAGAATATGTGGACAACTACAAATACCTAGGTGTCTGGTTAGACTGTAAACCCTCCTTCCAGACTCATATTAAGCATCTCCAATCCAAAATGAAATCTAGAATCGACTTCCTATTTCGCAACAAAGCATCCTTCACTCATGCTGCCAAACATGCCCTCGTAAAACTATCCTACCAATCCTTGACTTCGGTGATGTCATTTACAAAATAGCCTCCAACACTCTACTCAGCTAACTGGATGCAGTCTATCACAGTGCCATCCGTTTCATCACCAAAGCCCCATATACTACCCACCACTGCGGCCTGTATGCTCTCGTTGGCTTGCCCTCACTTCATATTCGTCGCCAAACCCATTGGCTCCAGGTTATCTATAAGTCTTTGCTAGGTAAAGCCCCGCCTTATCTCAGATCACTGGTCACCATAGCAGCACCCACCCGTAGCACGCGCTCCAGCAGGTATATTTCACTGGTCACCCCCAAAGCCAATTCCTCCTTTGGCCGCCTTTCCTTCCAGTTCTCTGCTGCCAATGACTGGAACGAATTGCAAAAATCACTGAAGCTGGAGACTCATATCTCCCTCACTAACTTTAAGCATCAGCTATCAGAGCAGCTTACAGATCATTGCACCTGTACACAGCCCATCTGTAAATAGCCCATCCAGCTACCTCACCCCCATATTGTTATTTATTTTATTTATATATTTTTTGGTTGCTCCCTTGCACATTCATCTTGTACACATCTATCACTCTGTTTATTTGCTAAATTGTAATTATTTTACCACTACGGCCTATTTATTGCCTTACCTCCCTAATATTACAAACTCTGAAGATAAATGGGGGAAAATGTATTCACATATGGTGTCCAGGGCACAGCTGGGGGCTGAGGGGGGTCTGTAATAAGCAGCAACAGTGAGAGACTTATTTATGGAAAGGTGGATTTTTAAAAGTAGAAGCTCGAACTGTTTGGGCACAGACCTGGATAGCATGACAGAACTCTGCAGGCTGTCTCTGCAGTAGATTGCAACTCCACCCCCTTTGGCAGTTCTATCTTGGCGGAAAATGTTATAGTTGGGGATGGAAATTTCAGAATTCTTGGTGGCCTTCCTAAGCCAGGATTCAGACACAGCTAGGACATCAGGTTTGGCAGAGTGTTCTAAAGCAGTGAAAAACTTAGGGAGGAGGCTTCTGATGAAACCAAGGCTTTTATGGTTACAGAAGTCAACAAATGATAGCGCCTGGGGAATAGGAGTGGAACTGGGGGCTACAGGGCCTGGGTTAACCTCTACATCACCAGAGGAACAGAGGAGGAGTAGGATAAGGGTACGGCTGAAGGCTATAAGAACTGGTCGTCTAGTGCGTTGGGGACAGAGAATAAAAGGAGCAGATTTGTGGGTGTGGTAGAATAGATTCAAGGCATAATGTACAGACAAGGGTATGGTAGGATGTGAGTACAGTGGAGGTAAACCTATGCGTTGCGTGATGATAAGAGAGGTTTCGTCTCTGGAAGCGTCAATTAACGTAGGTGAGGTCTCCGCATGTGTGTGGGGTGGGACGAATGAGCTATCTAAGGCAATTTGAGCGGGACTGAGGGCTCTACAGTGAAATAAAGCAATAAAAACTAGCCAAGACAGCAGTAGACAAGGCATATTGACATTAGAGAGAGGCATAAAGCAATCACAGGTGTTGATCAGGAGAGCTAAGACAACAACGGGTAAATGGCGAAGAAAGGGCAGAGCGGGTCAGTTCGATACATACAGGACCTGAGTTTGAGGCTGGGGCCGACAGATAAACAAAATGAGGTACCATGTTTTTGAAACAGTCCAGGGGGCATCAGCTGTGTAGCCGAGGGTCAAAAGAGTGGCAATAGGTGAGACAGGGGTACGGTATTCACTACTACACTGGACGAGCAGGGGACACAGCATTCAGAACAGCTAGCGGGCCGGGGCTAGTAGATGGTTCTGCGGCGACATCGTAACAGAATAGCCTGTTGAGACTACATCGGGCGATCATGTCGGCAGTCCAGTCGCGATGGATCGGCAGGGCTCCGTGTCGACAGTAAAGGGTCCAGGCCAATTGGCAAAGGAGGTAATTGTAGCCCTAGAATTAGTTGGAATATGGGCCTAGCTTGAGGCTAGCTGGTGCTTGCTTCGGGACAGAGGCGTTAGCTAACAGTAGCCACTCGTTTGCAGCTAGCTAGCTAGCTAGCAGCAAGCTAGGAGCAATGATCCAGTGTAATGATCCAGAGCGGCAGGAATCCGGTGATATGGTAGAGAGAAGCAGTCCGATATGCTCTGGGTTGATATCGCGCTGTGCAGACTGGCAGGTGATTGTCCGAGCTAAGGCTGGCTGATTCCGGGGAAAAAAGGCGAGGACAGCTAGCCGTGGCTATCAAAGACTAGTAGCTAGTTAGCTGGCTAGCTTCTGATGGAAGTTCCAGTTAAAAGGAATAAATATAGCAGATCTGTACCACATTGGGTGAGGCGGGTTGCAGGAAAGTATATTTAGTTCGTAGATAGAAGTGAGATTAAGATATTTACGAAAAAAGACTGGCTATTTACAAGGGATAAGACACGGGATAAGACAAAGAATAGATATACACGTCCTACTGCGCCGCCATCTTGGATTTTAGGAATGTCCCCTCCCCTTTCCGAAATTTGAAAGATGCTAACACCTGCGAAATTGTGATTGCCAAATAACCAGTGACAAAAAACCTGAACATCGGAACTATTGCTGCTCTTATCCTACACAACCCATTCAGTCCCGACAGATTGTCTTGGTGCAGAATCTTTCCACCAGACATTAGGTTGGCTACACATCAAAGATGGATTCAAAAATAAAGGATTAGGGTGTATAATGTACAGTAGAGCATGATTGGCAAACTGATTTGCACATAAAGCAGAAAGACTCTTGATGATCATTTTGGGTAACGTTGGCAAATGTTGAACTGCCCTAATGGAGGATAATAAAAGGGGGCGGGGGGTAGTCTCCTTGTGGGGAGTCCAAGGATAGTAAAACAAGGAAAATTCAGAAAAGTGCAAGGAAAATTGTCATTTTAGGCTTAGGGGTTAGGTTTAGGGTTAGGATTCCAGTCAGGAGTTAGGGTTAGGGTTTAAGGTTAGGGTTAGTTTAAGGGTTAGGTTTAGGGGTTAGGAAAAATAGGATTTTGAATGGGAATCATTCTCAAATCAAGTCAAATTTTATTGGTCACATACACATGGTTAGCAGATGTTGCTGTGAGTGTAGTGAAATGCTTATAGTAAGTCACAGTGGCACAGTCACAGTGACATCATGAACTCTTCATTATCGTCAAACATCTTTTGTCGTTGAGGTTTATGAAAAGTATCAACCATCAACACACTGATGTTGTGTCATGATCATTGATTGCATTAAGTTGTATCGTGTAATGTCGCTGTGGCAGGACTGATGATGACACATACTGAACTGACAGTACTTGGACAAATAGATGAACCAGTGAGCAATCAAACCAGGGCAAAGTTGATGCCTCCCTTCCATGCCTCCGTCAAAACATAAAAACAAGACTCTCTCTCTCTCTCTGTCTGTCTTGCTCTTCCTAACACTTCTTGAAATTGGTGCAATATGTATCTGTGACTGTCCTCTGATTTCACTTTACAGTACTCCAATCGAATTAAGAGATAATTTCAAAATGACCACAACAAACTTTGACCAGAACATTTGGCAGAGTAGCACATTGGACATCGTCATCCGTGACTTTTCCCTCAGAGAGGTTGACATATATCTTATATAGTTGTATGTGGGTGAAGTGTTGTCCTGTCAGTGCCATGTGAGGGGGCACTGACAGGACAACACTTCACCCACAGACAACTGTATAGTTGAAGTCGGAAGTTTACATACACCTTAGCCAAATACATTTAAACTCAGTTTTTCACAATTCCTGACATTTAATCCAAGTAAAATTTCCCAGTCTTAGGTCAGTTAGGATCACCACTTTATTTGAAGAATGTAAAATGTCAGAATAATAGTAGAGAGAATTTATTTCAGCTTTTATTTCTTTCATCACATTCCCAGTGGGTCAGAAGTTTATGTAAACTCAATTAGTATTTGGTAGCATTGCCTTTAAATTGTTTAACTTGGGTCAAACGCTTCGGGTAGTTGGGTGAATTTTGAACCATTTCTCCTGACAGAGCTGGTGTAACGGAGTCAGGTTTGTAGGCCTCCTTATTCGCACACGCTTTTTCAGTTCTGCCCAAAAATCTTCAATGGGATTGAGGTCAGGGCTTTGTGATGGCATTTCCAATACCTTGACTTTGTTGTCCTTAAGCCATTTTGCCACAACTTTGGAAGTATGCTTGGGGTCATTTTTCCATTTGGAAGACCCATTTGCGACCAAGCTTTAACTTCCTGACTGATGTCTTGAGATGTTGCTTCAATATATCCACATAATTTTCCTCCCTCATGATGCCATCTATTTTTTTAAGTGCACCATTCCCTCCTGCAGCAAAGCACCCCCACAACATGATGCTGCCACCCCGTGCTTCATGGGTGGGATTGTGTTCTTCAGCTTGCAAGGCTCCCCTTGTTCCTCCAAACATAACAATGGTCATTATGGCCAAACAGTTCTATTTTTGTTTCATCAGACCAGAGGACATTTCTCCAAAAAGTATGATCTTTGTCCCCATGTGCAGTTGCAAACCGTAGTCTGGCTTTTTTTATGGCGGTTTTGGAGCAGTGGCTTCTTCCTTGCTGAGCGGTCTTTCAGGTTATTTCGATATAGGACTTGTTTTACTGTGGATATAGATACTTTTGTACTTGCTTCCTCCAGCATCTTCACAAGGTCCATTGCTGTTGTTCTGGGATTTATTTGCACTTTTCGCACCAAAGTACGTTCATCTCTAGGAGACAGAACGCGTCTTCTTCCTGAGCGGCATGACGGCTGCGTGGTCCCATTGTGTTTATACTTGCGTACTATTGTTTGTACAGATGAACGTGGTACCTTCAGGCTCTTGGAAATTGCTCCCAAGGATGAACCAGACTTGTGGAGGTCTACAATTCTTTTTCTGAGGTCTTGGCTGATTTCTTTTGATTTTCTCATGAGGTAGGTAGGGTAGGCCTTGAAATACATCCACAGGTACACCTCCAATTGACTCAAATGATGTCAATTAGGCTAACAGAAGCTTCTAAAGCCATGACATCATTTTCTGGAATTTTCCAAGGTGTTTAAAGATACAGTCAACTTAGTTTATGTAAACTTTTGACCCACTGGAATTGTGATACAGTGAATTATAATTGAAATAATCTGTCTGTAAATTTTTTTTTTTGAAAAATTACTTGTGTCATGCACAAAGTAGATGTCCTAACCGACTTGCCAAAACTATAGTTTGTTAACAAGAAATTTGTGGAGTGGTTGAAAAACGAGTTTTAATGACCTAAGTGTATGTAAACTTCCGACTTCAACTGTATATACCAGAGGGTGTTGTGGTCATAGCTGTGTTTACATCTATCTGAAATGACCTGCAATGTCAGTTGCATTGGTCTAATGGGATGGGCTAGCAACCATGTGAATCTGCCAAGGGCAATTCAAATCAAATCAAATTTTATTTGTCACATACACATGGTTAGCAGATGTTAATGCGAGTGTAGCGAAATGCTTGTGCTTCTAGTTCCGACCATGCAGTAGTATCTAACAAGTAATCTAACAAATTCACAACATCTACCTTATACACACAAGAGTAAAGGAATGAATACGAGTATGTACATATAAATATATGGATGAGCGATGGCTGACCGGCATAGGCAAGATGCAGTAGATGGTATGGAGTACAGTATATACACATATATATATATATATATATATGTGATGAGATGAGTAATGTAGGATATGTAAACATGATATAAATGGCATTGTTTAAAGTGGCTAGTGATACATTATTTCATCCAGTTATAATTATTAAAGTGGCTAGAGATTTGGGTCGATGGCCGAACGGCATAGGCAAGATACAGTAGATGGTTTAGAGTACAGTGTATACATTTGATATGAGTATGTCGGATACGTAAACATTATATACAAAATTGTTTAAAGTGGCTAGTGATACATTTGTTACATCCAATTCCTATGTTTAAAGTGGCTAGAGATTTAAGTCAGTATGTTGGCAGCAGCCACTCAATGTTAGTGATGGCTGTTTAACAGTCTGATGGCCTTGAGGTAGAAGCTGTTTTTCAGTCTCTCGGTCCCAGCTTTGATGCACCTGTACTGACCTCGCCTTCTGGATGATAGCGGGGTGAACAGGCAGTGGCTCGGGTGGTTGTTGTCCTTGATGATCTTTTTGGCCTTTCTGTGACATCGGGTGGTGTAGGTGTCCTGGAGGGCAGGTAGGTTTCCCCCGGTGATGCGCTGTGCAGTCCTCACTACCCTCTGGAGAGCCTTACGGTTGTGGGCGGAGCAGTTGCCATACCAGGCGGTGATACAGCCCGACAGGATGCTCTCGATTGTGCATCTGTAAAAGTTTGTGAGTGATTTTGGTGACAAGCCGAATTTCTTCAGCCTCCTGAGGTTGAAGAGGCGCTGTGCGCCTTCTTCACCACGCTGTCTGTGTGGGTGGACCAATTCAGTTTGTCCGTGATGTGTACGCCGAGGAACTTAAAACTTTCCACCCTCTCCACTACTGTCCCCTCGATGTGGATAGGGGGGTGCTCCCTCTCCTGTTTCCTGAAGTCCACGATCATCTCCTTTGTTTTGCTGACATTGAGTGAGAGGTTATTTTCCTGACACCACACTCTGAGGGCCCTCACCTCCTCTCTGTAGGCCGTCTCGTCGTTGTTGGTAATCAAGCCTACCACTGTAGTGTCGTCAGCAAACTTGATGATTGAGTTGGATGCGTGCTTGGCCACGCAGTCATGGGTAAACAGGGAGTACAGGAGAGGGCTGAGAACGCACCCTTGTGGGGCCCCAGTGTTGAGGATCAGCGGAGTGGAGATGTTGTTTCCTACCCTGGGACCGGGGACCGGCCCTGGGACCGGCCCGTCAGGAAGTCCAGGACCCAGTTGCACAGGGCTGGGTCGAGACCCAGGGTCTCGAGCTTAATGACGAGCTTGGAGGGAACTATGGTGTTAAATGCTGAGCTGTAGTCGATGAACAGCATTCTTACATAAGTATTCCTCTTGTCCAGATGGGTTAGGGCAGTATGCAGTGTGATTGCGATTAAGTCGTCTGTGGACCTATTGGGACGGTAAGCAAATTGGAGTGGGTCCAGGGTGTCTGGCAGGATGGAGGTGATATGATCCTTGACTAATCTCTCAAAGCACTTCATGATGACGGAAGTGAGTGCTACGGGCGATAGTCATTTAGCTCAGTCACCTTAGCTTTCTTGGGAACAGGAACAATGGTGGCCCTCTTGAAGCATGTGGGAACAGCAGACTAGGATAGGGACTGATTGAATATGTCCGTGAACACACCAGCCAGCTGGTCTGCGCATGCTCTGAGGACACGGCCAGGGATGCCATCTGGGCGGCAGCCTTGCGAGGGTTAACACATTTAAATGTTTTTCTCACATTGGCTGCGGTGAAGGTAAGCCCGCAGGTTTTGGTAGCGGGCGTGTCGGTGGCACTGCATTGTCCTCAAAGCGAGCAAAGAAGTTGTTTAGTTGGTCTGGGAGCAGGGCGTCATGGTCCGCGACGGGCTGGTTTTCTTTTTGTAGTCCGTGATTGACTGTAGACCCTGCCACATTCCTCTTGTGTCTGAGCCGTTGAATTGTGACTCTACTTTGTCTCTATATTGACGCTTAGCTTGTTTGATTGCCTTGCGGAGGGAATAGCTACACTGTTTGTATTCAGTCATGTTTCCGGTAGCCTTACCCTGGTTAAAGCAGTGGTTCGCGCTTTCAGTTTTATGCGAATGCTGCCATCAATCCACGGTTTCTGGTTGGGGAATGTTTTAATATTTGCTATGGGTACAACATCACCAATGCACTTGCTAATAAACTCGCTCACCGAATCAGCGTATACATCAATGTTGTTGTCAGATGCTATCCGTAACATATCCCAGTCCACGTGCTCGAAGCAATCTTGCAGCATGGAATCAGATTGGTCGGACCAGCGTTGAACAGACCTGAGAACGGGCGTTTCCTGTTTTAGTTTCTGTTTGTAGGCTGGGAGCAACAAAATGGAGTCATGGTCAGACTTGCCGAAAGGAGGGCGGAGAATAGCCTTGTATGCATCACGGAAGTTGGAATAACAGTGGTCCAGGATTTTACCAGCCCGGGTGGCACATTCGATATGCTGGTAAAATTTCGGGAGCCTTGTTCTTAAATTAGCCTTATTAAAATCCCCAGCCACAATAAATGCAGCCTCAGGATATGTGGTTTCCAGTTTACATAGAGTCCGATGAATTTATTTCAGTGCCGTCGATGTATCAGCTTGAGGGGGATGTACGGCTGTGATTATAATCGAGGAGAATTCTCTTGGTAGATAATGCGGTCTGCATTTGATTGTAATGAATTCTATGTCAGGTGAACAAAAGGACTTGAGTTCCTGTATGTTGTTATGATCACACCACGTCTCGTTAATCATAAGACACACACCCCACCCTTCTTCTTACCAAATAGAAGTTTGTTTCTGTCGGCGCGATGCGTGGAGAAACCAGGTGGCTGTACCAACTCCGATAATGTGTCCTGAGTGAGCCATGTTTCCGTGAAGCAAAGAACGTTGCAGTCTCGGATGTCTCTCTGAAAAGCAACCCTCGATCGGATTTCGTCTACTTTGTCGTCAAGAGACTGTACATTGGCGATTAAAATACTCGGGAGAGGTGCACGATGCGCCCGTCGACGTAGCTTGACCAAAAGACCGGCGCGTTTCCCTCTTCTCCGGCGCCGCCGTTGTTTTGAGTAGCCGGGTGCTATCCAGTCTATTGTTGTGTTTGGGTTAGCAAACCGAGAATCCTCTTTGGGAAAGTCGTATTCCTGGTCGTAATGTTGGTAAGTTGACGTTGCTCTTATATCCAATAGTTCCTCCCGGTTGTATGTAATAAAACTTAATATTTCCCGGGGTAACAATGTAAGAAGTAATACATAAAAAAACAAAATACTGCATGGTTTCCTGATTACTGGTGGCAATTACTGGTGGCGAGATGGAGATATACCAAAGGCTACCAGTAGACTAATTAGCTATGTGTCATTTTATTGTTGTATTAGCTGGTCTAGAGGCTACCCTAATTTACTGTGGGTATGTGGTAGTTGTGGTATTGTATTGGCTCAAGGCAGTCAGTGACTAGGCTAATTATCCATGGCTAATTTCTGGTAGTAGAGCTGACACAGAGACACAGTGTCCAGGAGCAGCAGACATTTCTGAGGGATTAGGTGACCGGGGGGCCGCTGTAGGTTGAGATTAAGACATTCCCAACATGTTCTCTTTAAAACAGGCCTATTCCTGACCACTTAAATCATTTACATGTGATAACCCCTGCTTCACTGAGCATAGCCAGAGGTGTGGGGTCAAGTTATGTGGGCGTGTGTGTGTGTATGTACACGCGCGCACACATGTTGTTAATGATTGCCATTTATACAAGGACCTGTACATAGCTAGACATGACCGCCTGCTCTTCCTGATAGCTACTGAGGTGAGACAGGCCCTCATACAAGGACCAGTACATAGCTAGACATGACCGCCTGCTCTTCCTGATAGCTACTGAGGTGAGACAGGCCCTCATACATGGACCTGTACATAGCTAGACATGACCGCCTGCTCTTCCTGATAGCTTCTGAGGTGAGACAGGCTCTCATACAAGGACCAGTACATAGCTAGACATGACCGCCTGCTCTTCCTGATAGCTACTGAGGTGAGACAGGCCCTCATACATGGACCTGTACATAGCTAGACATGACCGCCTGCTCTTCCTGATAGCTACTGGGGTGAGAGGCCGCTCATAAAAGGACCTGTACATAGCTAGACATGACCGCCTGGTCTTCCTGATAGCTACTGAGGTGAGACAGGCCGTCTCTCCATCAGTGCATATTCACAAGCATTCTCTTGTCAGAGGAGGCTGGTTTGATGTTGATGATATGTTTTCTTGTATACCAAATATGACAGATTTTGTTGTTGTGGGGGTAGGCCAAATTTGGAACCAGGTTAGCATTTATTGAGATGACTCGTGTACTGGAGGCAGCTCTGCAGAGCGGTCACTAGCTGGCACAGCCACAAAGTCATCAAACCTAACCTTAACCACACTGCTAACCCTAATACCTTACCATAACTTTGAATTAAGACCAATAAGCAATTCTTTTTTTCATTCATGTTTATGTTATAGTCAATTTTGACTTCGCAGCTGCATTTAGGAAGTGGGTTGCTCTTTTGACCGCTACATGGACCTTTGCTGCCAAGTTGCTTGAAATTCCAACCCCTCATGTCACGTCTGAACAGCCTTGGTTATCAGTGCAAACTTGTGGTGCTGATATTTGGAACAAAGGCATAGCAGACACCAAGGTACTGCTCTGTGTCAGCTGTCAAAGGCAGCCTAGCTGTTTGAAGAAGATGTCTTCTGTATCCAGATATCTGTATCCTTTTAAATGTTTAAATCCTTCTCGACTGTAATGTACTTTGTAGATTCAAATAAAGTATTTGTGTGTGTGTGTGTGTTTGTCAGAGTAAAAGCATGGTATTGATGCTGAGGGAGAAACGTGGGATAACAGAATGATCTGGTGACTATCCTCTATGCGTGCAAAGTAAGTATTTGTGAGATAAAGACATTGGAGGGATATTGTGTTCCTACAGTATGAGGCTCAGTATAGGACAGAGCTGATGCATTAACTTCCCTCAGCCCTTCCATGTTCTCACATACCTACAGAGGGTACGTGGTCTAAGTGTGCAGTGATAATCCCCCTAAGCCTAACAAACAGAAATAATACACCTGCATCACAGAAGTTTCTGGACATAAACAAACCACAGAAGAACCTGAAACAGAACATAAAAACAGATGGCATCATAAGGAATTAACCCAGGCCCTATAGTGCGTCATTGGGTTCTATAATTCTATAGTTTCCTTCTAATTCAACTAGTATTAACTGTGACCTTGTCGCATTACGTTACATGTTGATAATATATTGCCTATACATTTGGATTAGATATAGTGTAACACTGAGGGGATAAACCATAATCTGCTTACTGTGCCATATTTAGGGGTTTAATGTTCATGGATGGATAGCTATAGCCAAATCCATTTAGGACATCTAGCCCCCCATCAGTCAGATATGGGCTGTGTGTTAAGCTGCATCAGAGGGCCCACTGCTGTGTCAGAGAGCCCGCTGCATCAGGATACTCGCTGCACCAGGGGGCTCGCTGCATCACAAAGCTCATGCTCATTGGTGGAATAAGTACTCAATTGTCATACTTGAGTTAAAGTAAATGCTATACATCAAATTACTGCAGGTCTAAGCCCTTGGTTTGCGGAGCTAACATATGGAATTGTTTTAAGATGGTCATAACATGGATTATTTAGCTATTTGATTTAGAATTTTAGGACCCCTGTAGGTATTAAAAAATATATATAAAAATGATTTGATAAAATATTGAATTTGTCCATTTACTGCTATAACCCATAGGAATCCATTGAACTCCACATTCATAAATGGCAAAACAGACAGTCAAAAAATTAATTATAAGGAATAAGGTTTTGAAGTGTTTTTCCTATATCAAGGAGAAAACTCAGAAAATAATAATAATAAATTAGACCTATATTTAGTCACTTTGGTTTTGCCACTTTTTACACCTTATTCACATTGTTCCCTTTTTACAGCACATACTGGGTTACCTTCTGAGGACTCCCCTGAAGCTTGTGTATGTCACAGAGAGTAGCGGTGCATGGTTAAACCAATGAGGAAGCCAAGCCAGAAAAAAATGCTGTATCGCTTGTTGTGATAATTGTGTTGTTTGCTCTATAACCTGTTAGTTCATATGCCTTGCCACCGTGATACAGTATATAGGCCTAAGGCAGAGACAGTAAGAAGACCCAGTGGCAGAATAAATTCAACCACGTCTTTGTTTCATCACAAAACCGGAGAGCAACATCTATCCAGTGGAGGCCACAAAGCATATTGCATGTAACAAACAGTTACATGACCTACAGCATCGTCAAGCAAGATAATGTTTCCGAGATTTTCGTACTAAACAACTATTGATTTAGAACCACGAAGAGTCGCAAAGAAAACAGGAGCTGCCTCCACTATTCCAGCACCGTGTGTGTGTGTGTGTGTGTGTGTGTGTGTGTGTGTGTGTGTGTGTGTGTGTGTGTGTGTGTGTGTGTGTGTGTGTGTGTGTGTGTGTGTGTGTGTGTGTGTGTGTGTGTGTGTGTGTGTGTGTGTGCGTGCGTGCAAGCAATAGTTTGCAACTGCAGCCCACAATTCAGGGCATTCCTGCACATGGGCATTCCTTAATCTACAGTAACGTCCCCCTCGAGCATCCCATTGGTTCCTACATGAACACCACCCCCATTACATTGTACAGTACTAGCTACCATGGTACAAAAATGAACCATGGCGGTACAATGAAAAAATACCATGGCGTTGTACTAGCAGCATTTAGTGAAACATGAAAGCATGGTAGTTGTTTACAATGCATTATGATGGTCTGTGGCCCACCGTTTTTCATGTAAATTGACCAAAAACATTGTAATTTATGGTACTCACATAATGCAACATTGACCACTAGCTCTGCAGTGGCAAAGCGTAGGCCTAGTACCCTCTTAAACCCCTTTAGCTCATAGTGAATAACCACAACACACATGGCCTAGTAGTGTTGTGTACCCTCTTAAACCTTGGGACCTGGATATGGTAAATTTGTGCCACAGTTTAGACTACCGATAGATCAGCATTCTAACTCCTCCTTGTGATAATGTGGTGCAATGACAGAATGACGCAATTTACCACAATCTGCCACCATCTACCACAAACGGTCGCAGCATAAGCCCGAAACCTTTAATTGAGGAACAACTGTATGGTGAAAAGAATGAAGGGAGTCTTGAAGATTTAAAATAGTTAGTTTATCTGGTGCTTCTCTCTTCAATGCAGTTTTCAGTTGTCACTCTCTCATTCAACTGACTTGGCTACTCTTATACAATTCTAAATAGCCAACATAATACAAAACAATCTGTTTAAAGGTATTAATTATCATCTTATCTCATAGATACCTTTTCATAATGTAATTCTCAACATATCCCTAAAAACAGCAAGTTACAATGTTTCACTTTGTTTACTCTCTGTAAGAACGTTTGTTGGCCCTGTCGCCATGAGTACAACAGGCTAGCTTCACTAGAGCTAGATTTAGCCAACGTTAGCTTCTATGCTAAGAGACTTTTATAAATGAATAAAAAAATGTAATCATAAGAAAATAACAACAAATCATTATCATTACACTCCGCTTAACTTGGTGTTTCATATCATATGCTTTATAACCCACTGACCGTGATGATAATGTTTAAAATACTTTGTTTATCTGGTGCTTTTCTCTTCAGTTTTCAGTTGGCTTTCTCATTCAACTGGTTCACTGACTAGGCAGGCTAGCAACCACTAGAGTGAGTGGCTCCCTCTGCGGGCCGAAACAAGCACAACACCCCTTGATTATAAATACTGTAAACTATTACAAAATGCCAAAGATTAGGCTACCGTATGTCTCACATTCTCCCACATTTCAGGTTGGCAACACAGGGAACCCAAACATGAGCAAAAAAACGCTACTAAAATGATTACCCCTTTTTTCAAATAAACTATTTTCATTTTTCTTTAATGTTACAGACAAACTAGGACCAAAAAGTCGCCTGCCTCTGACTTTATCAGAAACTTGCCCATACTGGTATATAAATTCATCAATATAATACCAACCAACCTCTTTTGAGTTTATTTATTTAATGAGTAATACTGCCATTGTACTATGGTAATGCAAAATGAAAAAAGATGGTACCATATGATCATTTTTGGTACCATTTATCATAATTGGTAATGTAGAATGCAGTTTAAAACCATGGTATTCCATGATCCACATCTATACCATGATATAAATGAGGCAATACCATGTTAATATTTAGGTACAATGGCTGTACCGTGGTAGTACCATCATACTTCAAGGCTAAAACAAAGGTAGACTATACCATGGTATACGTGAAAGTACCATGGTATACCATGGTATACGTGAAAGTATCATAGTAGTACCATGGTATGAATGAAAGTACCATAGTAGTATCATGGTACATTTTTATAAGGGTCTTAACTTAAAAACAAAAACAATGTATAAAGATGGGTTCCTGCAGATGCAGGAAATCCCACATGTTGGAACACCCCGAATTGGGGGTCTCTATTGCACACTTTTCTGTGCTAATAGAAAAAACATGTTGACTCACCCTACTTGTAGAGAAACTCTAAATCAAATCAAATCAAATGTATTTATACAAAGTGTTTATACAGAAAGCTAGCCTAAAACTCCAAACAGCATCCAATGAAGATGTAGAAGCACGGTGGCTAGGAAAAACTCCATAGGAAGGCAGGAACATAGGAAGAAACCTATTGAGGAACCAGGCTCTAAGGGCTGGCCAGTTCTCTTCTGGCTGCGTCGGTTGGAGATTATAAGAGTACATGGTGGCTAAGGCCAGATCGTTCTTTAAGATGTTCAACTCCAATGGCATCCTCCTCTCTTTCATGTTAGGCTACCTGGCTAAAATGCTTGCTTGCTAGCCTAATTTCCTTTCATGGGCAACGATGCGCCAGGCCAGCTAATTAATAGTAGCCTACTACATCTAGCTACATATTGAATTTCCAGCCTCTCAGGCCAGGGGCACAATGTATTCATTTATGGTTGGATCAAAATCGCCATTATAATCATTGGCCAGTACAGAGAATTAAGTAAAACCACAAGTCCAGATCTCTATCTCTATCCATGGCTAATTTAGGAAAGGGACGATTTTATTACAGTAAATTACATTTAGCTTTTGATGTGGTGTGATTGGTGTGAAACTATATACAAACTGGGCATTCACAGTTGAGCTCACTCAGTTTAGCTCAACACTGATTGGCTATTATTATTATGCTTGCTGGCTTCCCTTGCATTCCGTGCTACGGACGGCAATAATGTCATACTCTTTTTGACCAGACAGCATAGGATAGATGGGCTACACATACTGAGAAAGAGGGGTGCTGTTTCACTCACTCGGATGCTTTCTCCGGTGAGATACACAGAGAGACAAAAGACAAATTATTTAATGTTTTTTCTTGGTCCATTTTTTGGGGAAGCCTGGCTTCCCTTGGCATCCAGGAATACACACCACTGGTCATAGAGCAAACAGTTCAGTCTGGACAGTCAGTTTTGTGAGAAGACATCTTCGAAATTAGGACGTAGGACGTGGGTGTCAGCTTGTGGATGTCGTAGAGCAAAACAAACACCACTGTCTTGTTTTCTTTTGATGAAGGGGTTATATGAGTTGATCAAATGATTACAGACAATTTTAATGCAATGTTCTTGTCCGGATCCTCTCATGTGTAGAAAACATCGCTTTCACAAGCCCCATGTTATGGAATAGGCAGAAGCTTTATTTGGCGGAAAGAGGGGATTGAGCTGAAGCCACAACAAGAAACGGTAAGTCTAGCATAAACGCGCGAGAAGCTAGTCCCCCCCAAAAAAATTGAGTAAAAAGTACATATTTTCTTTAGGAATGTAGTGAAGTAAAAGTAAAAGTTGTCAAAAATATAAATAGTCAAATAAAGTACAGATATCCCCAAAAACGACTTAAGTAGTACTTCAAAGTAATTTTACTTAATTACTTTACACCATGCTCAGGCATTGAGAATGGAAAGCTGATCAATGAGATATGAATATATTTTGAGCTCTTAAGGCTGTGTCCCAATACTCTTACTACCTTTATATCCTTTTTTTAAGTATATAATGAAAGGAGATCCTTTTAAGGTTTTTGTTCTACCCATTTCGGGAAAACAGGGAAACCTGCCACCGTCGCTGTTTGTGTACGTGCTCCGGTTTGTTTGGCCGGCTTGAGCCCAAGGTCGTAGATAATACACACACACACACACACACACACACACACACACACACACACACACACACACACACACACACACACACACACACACACACACACACACACACACACACACACACACACACACACACACACACACACACACACACACACGTTCTAGACTAGACTAAATTAAATATTTATCATATTCAGACGAGTGTGTGCATCAGAGAGAGGAGATCAACCATTTACTCACACACACAAACTCTAGTAACGTTTGTGGAAGTCTGTGTAGTACATGCAATAGAATACTGAATATTGAGATATCAATACCAAATGTGTGAAATCTGCAACATCTGAGACGCTGATGGATCTTAAAGAGACACATTTAAGTATTATTACTGTAGTCCTACAGTATCAAATTCTGGCCCCTGGTATGTAACCAGACTAAAGCAATAACACAGCCTACTATCCTTGTACCACAAGCACAGCATACTACATTATTTCAGACAAAACAGGCCCAGTTTAAAAAAAATATATATATATTTCCCTAAACAATAAGTCATGGGCTCTGAATGAATCAATGTATCAGAAAACGTTGGGTATAATGGGGGATTTCACTTCCCTTCCTGTGTACACAGACTGTATGAACAGCATTAATCCAACTGGAGGGGGGCCAAGAGAGAAGTACACAGGTGCATTTAACCAGCCAGGACCTGGTTTCCCAATAGCGATGGAATTTAGACTTACAAGTGTTTTAACGAAGCATCATAAAAATAACGGCTGAAGACATCACACCAGTTTCCCAAAACACCATGCAGTGCACGTATTACAAAGTGAAACTTGACTTTGTTTTTACAGGAGCTGTCCCGTGCTGAAAATGAATGAATAACGTCAAAGTAAGTTCATTACAGAAAATATCAATGTGACTTAAAAATGGGATATGATGACAAGGGTTTTTGTAATTACTCAACTAATCATTGTAGCTTTAAGTAGGCCTGCAGGTATTCTACAATTAAATAATGCTTCCTGTCTGGGTTGGCGCCCCCCCTTGGGTTGTGCCATGGCGGAGATCTTTGTGGGCTATACTCGGCCTTGTCTCAGGATGGTAAGTTGCTGGTAAGTTAGTGGTATCCCTCTAGTGGTGTGGGGGCTGTGCTTTGGCAAAGTGGGTGGGGTTATATCCTTCCTGTTTGGCCCTGTCCGGGGGTATCGTCAAACGGGCCCACAGTGTCTCCCGACCCCTCCTGTCTCAGCCTCCAGTATTTATGCTGCAGTAGTTTATGTGTCGGGGGGATAGGGTCAGTCTGTTATATCTGGAGTATTTCTCCTGTCTTATCCGGTGTCCAGTATGAATTTAAGTATGCTCTCTCTTAATTCTCTCTCTTTTTCTCTCTTTTTCTCTTTCTCTCTCTCTTTCTTTCTCTCTTTCTTTCTTTCTTTCTCTCTATCTGAAGACCTGAGCCCTAGGACCATGCCTCAGGACTACCTGGCCTGATGACTCCTTGCTGTCCCCAAGTCCACCTGGCCCTGCTGCTGCTTCAGTTTCAACTGTTCTGCCTGCGGCTATGGAACACTGACCTGTTCACCGGACGTGCTACCTGTCCCAGACCTGCTGTTTTCAACTCTCTAGAGACAGCAGGAGCGGTATAGATACTCTGAATGATTGGCTATGAAAATCCAACTGATATTCACTCCTGAGGTGTTGACCTGTTGCACCCTCGACAACCACTGTGATTATTATTATTTGACCCTGCTGGTCATCTACGAACATTTGAACATCTTGGCCATGTTCTGTTATAATCTCCACCCGGCACAGCCAGAAGAGGATTGGCCACCCCTCATAGCCTGGTTCCTCTCTAGGTTTCTTCCTAGGTTCTGGCCTTTCTAGGGAGTTTTTCCTAGCCACCGTGCTTCTACACCTGCATTGCTTGCTGTTTGGGGTTTTAGGCTGGGTTTCTGTACAGCACTTTGTGACATCAGCTGATGTAAGAAGGGCTTCATAAATACATTTGATTGATTGATTGATTGAAATAATAAAATGTATAAAAAGGATTAAACATGAAGTAGCAAGTTAAGCTTTGCCATATACCCAATATGTTCACCATTAGGTTATTGGTTAGGCTACAGTGAAATGCTTGAGCTATTAGATAATAGTAGTCTAGAGGCTTAATATATATGAATCTTGAAGTAGCTCAGATGTAGCCTAATTGCTTAGTACTATGTAAGTCTATCGATTGGGCATACAGTACATGAAAGTGATCTCAATATTTAGCCTAATAATCTAGCTATTATAGACTGAGTATTTTTTTGCCCTCATAACAGCTTCAAATCATTGTTACATGGACTCTACAAGTTGTCGAAAGTGTTCCACTGGGATGCTGGACCATGTTGACTCCAATGCTTCCCACAGTTGTGTCAAGTTGGCTGGATGTCCTTTGGGTGGTCTGGACCATTCTTGATTCACACAGGAAATTGTTGAACATGAAAAACAGAGCATAGTTGCAATTCTTGACACAAACCGGTGTGCCTCGCACCTACTACCGTTCCCCGTTCAAAGGCATTTAAATCTTTTGTCTTTCCCTTTCACTCTCTGAATGGCACACATACACAATCAATGCCTCAATTGTTTCAAGGCTTAAAAATACTTCTTTAACCTGTCTCCCCCTTCAGCTACACTGATTGAAGTGGATTTAACAAGTGACATCAATAAGGGATCATATCTTTCACCTGGATTCACCTGGTCAGTCTATATCATGGAAAGAGCAGGTGTTCTTAATGTTTTGTATACTCGGTTATCTTGGTTTTCATATTTTCTTTATCCTTGCTTATGTTTATAACATTGCAAAATGTTTAGGCTATTTATATTCAACTATAAAGTTCAGTGGTCACAGAGAGACAGATATAACGCAAATGTCTAGCAACCCCAAGGTTGCTGGTTCGAATCTCATCTCAGCTCAGTAGCAACTTTGATACTTTGCAACTACTTAGCATGTTAGCTAACCCTTCCCTTAACCCAACTTTAACCTAACTCCTAACCCTAACCTTAACCCTAACCTTAACCCCTAGCTAACGTTAGAATTAGCCACCTAGCTAACGTTAGCCACAACAAATCAGAATTCGTAACATATCATATGTATTGCAAATTCGTAACATGTCATACAAATTGTAAATCGTAACATATCATACAAATTGTAAATCATAACATATTATATGAAATGGATGATGGACATCCACAAATTAATACATACCATACCAAACGTAACATATCATACTAATTTCAGTGTCCCCGATTTTCGTTTACTATGTTACATCTACCCTTGAGTCCAGGTTGCAACAAATCTTCATATCCTAATGAGAGAGAGAAAGAGAAAGGGGGGAAGAGGGAGAATCAAGTTTATTCTTAATAATCACTACACACTCTCTCGCTCTCCCTCCCTCTCTCTTTCCCTGAAATAAGAGACTCCTCTACTTTCTTAAAGGGGGGTACATGCATTCATTGACACTAGACCACCACCACCCTCCTTTTCTACTCAGTTCTCTTCCACTCTCCCCTCTCCTTCCCTCTCACCTCTCTTCTACTCTACTTTCTTCTCTTACCCTCTCCCCCTCGCCTTCCCTCTCTCCTCTCTCCTCTCTTCTACTCTACTTTCTTCTCTTACCCTCTCCCCCTCTACTTCCCTCTCTCCTCTCTTCTACTCCCCCCCAACCCCTCTGCTGTAAGCATGTCTTATTTTAGCAATGTGTGTCTCTGTAAGCTAAGAGGTGTTGGCTGCCACAGGACCCTCCCAACTCTCATGGTCCGAGGCATGGTATGTGTAACACGTTCCATCTCTACCACAGTGGGTCACAACAACACAATATGTTATTGAAACTACCAACATCTTGCTACACATATATCCCCAACTGGTTTGTCTGTTCAGAAACCTGAAGAATAGCTGGAGGGCAGGGTAGATGGTGCTTTTCAGGGAATTGTTCATATCCGTCTCGAAGGACCATTATAAAGAGTGCTACCTAATTGAACAGGTTACCTCTATACATGTGGGGAAGCCATGCTGTGCAGAAGTGAAGGCACCAATACATCTGCAGGTTGCTATACTGAAGCAGGTGTCATTTTGGTTCTACTATCCAAATGAACCATAATCAAGAACTGCTGTGTTTGTTTCTCTGAGTGACTTATGCCTGCAGCTGCTTCCTGTATGCCCCATGAAATGGACAGAGAATGATTTGTCTCTGCAAACTCTGCAACCCTCCCTTAAAGAATGCTGAGAATGCTGTTCATTGACTACAGCTCAGCGTTCAACACAATAGTGCCCTCCGAGCTTATCACTAAGCTAAGGACCCTGGGACTGAACACCTCCCTCTGCAACTGGATCCTGGACTTCCTGACTGGATGCCCCCAGGTGGTGAGGGTAGGCAAAAACATATCCGTCATGCTGACCCTCAATGCGGGGGCCCCTCAGAGGTGTGTGCTTAGTCCCCTCCTGTACTCCCTGTTCCCCCACAACTGCGTGGCCACGTACAGTACGAATCCAACACCATCATTAAGTTTGCAGACGATACGACGGTGGTAGGCCTGATCACCGACAACGATGAGACAGACTATAGGGTGGTCAGAGACCTGGCAGTGAGGTGCCAGGACAACAACCTCTCCTTCAACATCAGCAAGACAAATGATCTGATCGTGGACTACAGGAAACGGAGGGCCCAGCACACCCCATTCACATCAACAGGGATGTCCACATCACTAAGGATCTATCATGGTCCAAACACACCAACACAGTCGTGAAGAGGGCAGAACAACGACTCTACCCTCTCAGGATGCTGAAAAGATCTGGCATGGGCCTCAAATGGTTATACAGCTGCACCATTGAGAGCATCTTGACTGGTTGCATCACCGCTTGGTATGGCAAATACTTGGTATCCAACCGCAAGGCGTTACATAGGGTAGTGCACATTGCCCAGTACATCACTGGGACGGAGCTCCCTGCCATCCAGGACCTCTATACCAGGCGGTGTTAGAGGAAGGCCCTACAAATTGTAAAAGACCCAAATCATAGACTGTTCTCTCTGCTACCGCACGGCAAGCGGTACCGATGCACCAAGTCTGGAACCAACAGGACCCTGAACAGCTTCTACCCCCAAGCCATGAGACTAAATAGTTAGTTAAATAGTTTACCAAATAGATACCCAGACTATCTGCATTAACCCATTTTGCACAAACCTTTTTTTGACTCATTACATACACCGCTGCTACTGTTTACCATCTGTTACTTTATTCCTAGCTTAGCTACATATCTCCTTCAATTACTTCGTACCCCTACACATCGACTCTGTACTGGTACCCCTTGTATATAGCCAAGTTATCATTACTCATTGTGTATCTATTATTACTTTTACTATTATGTGTTTTACTTTTCTATTATTTCTCTATTTTCTTTCTCTCTGCATTGTTGGGAAGGACCCGTAAGTAAGCATTTCACTGTTAGTCTACACCTGTTGTCTACGAAGCATGTGACAAATAACATTTGATTTGATTTGATTTAATGAACCTTTCCCCCCAAAACCTCACATAACCAAATCCGACACACCCCATGCTACTTCTCAGGTATCAGTAGATCTGACTTTAATGGAAGAGAGAGCCAACCAATTCTTGGCAGCAACATTAACCTGAACTTTCTCAACAACGCTAGCAATGCACGGCGTATGTGTACGATGTCTGCACTTCTGCTGTGTGTGCTGTGTTGTGTTGTGTGTGTGAGTGTATTCATGCACTGGGCCACGCTATGAATTTTCAGATGTATTGCCAAGAGCATGGGGCAAGATAAAAAAAGAAACACACACCCCAACATCAGACAATTTATAGCCCTGGCGCCCGTGTGTCACTGAATATCATAGAGTTCTCGGAGGAACACCATGCAGTGGACACCAGCACAAGTAAGAGTGAGCATAAAAGGCCAAGGTGAGTATAAAGGACAGGAGACATGGAAGATATCCCCTGCTCAAACTTATGGTACTCCCAAGTGGCGCAGCGTTCTAAGGTGTCACTACAGTCCCTGGTTCGATCCCGGGCTGTATCACAACCGTGATCGGGAGTCCCATAAGGCGGCGCACAATTGGCCCAGCGTCGTCCGGGTTAGGGGAGGGTTTGGCCGGGGTAGGCTGTCATTGTAAATAAGAATTTGTCCTTAACTTACTTGCCTAGTTAAAAAAAGGTTCAATTCACCGACGCACACATAGGCGTTTCGGTGGCATTTGAAACAATGCAGTACAAAATAACAGGGAAGCCCCTATGCACATACCAACAATCAGGAAACATTGGCCAGCAAAAAGTCATTAATCAGCACAAAAGATTGACCTTTTTTCTGTCCTCTGTCCCTATCTCACATGATCTATCCATCTCTCTGACCTTAGCTGGCCCCCTCTTCCTCTCTTGTGTCTCTCCTCCTCCTCCTCTGTCCCTATCTCACATGATCTATCCATCTCTCTGACCTTAGCTGGCCCCCTCTTCCTCTCTTGTGTCTCTCCTCCTCCTCCTCTGTCCCTATCTCACATGATCTATCCATCTCTCTGACCTTAGCTGGCCCCCTCTTCCTCTCTTGTGTCTCTCCTCCTCCATCTCTGTCTCTTTTCCATCTCCATTTCTCCTCCTTCCCTTTTTCCTTCTTGGTACTCTGTGTTTATCTCTCCCTCTGTGTGTCTTTTGGCCTCTTTCACTCCTTTAACCATTCTCTCTCTCTCTGTCCTCCAGTCTAAACCTCAGTATTCATTGCACCCTCTGTCTCAGTCTCTCTCTTTATTTATATATGTCTCTTTCTCCCTCTCCCTCTCATTTCAATTCAGTTGAAGGGCTATATTGGCATGGGAAACATCTGTTTACATTGCCAAAGAAAGTGAAATAGTTAATAAACAAAAGTGAAATAAACAATCACTCTGTCTCTCTCTCCTTCTCAACAGCCAAGCACTCGCTATAATTGCGAAAGTAATTGTAAATATCCCAATCCTAAAGTTTACAGTAATGTACTGTTAAACCAAAGTTTCTTTGGAATGTACGGTAACTACTACACTTTTTTTTACAGTAACTTGCAGGTAACTGAATGCCAGTAAGTTATGATAAAAACAACAAGATTTTCTAACTTATTTTTTACAACATGCCGTATTACACCATCCTGCCTGGCTTGGCAGCGGAAGTGGCCGTTTACAAATGAGGGCAGAGAGTTGAAGGAAGCCAAATATAACTCTGAACGTTGGCAGGAAAGAGTTAGGGGAAAGAGACAACAGGTTCTTAGAAAGTGTCTCTGCTCTGCTGGCGTGGTAGTTCTGGAACTGTCTCTCTTCTTTATCATTCTCACTTCATTCTCCTTCATTTAAACGTTTCCTCCAGTGTCTTTCCATTCACTTTGATGTAACTGAATGAGAGATCTCATGTGTGGGATACTCTTTAACATGCCAGATACACAAGATACAGCTGCTGAAGACCACGCTACAGTAGCTGAAATGTATAGGTTAGCATGCACGCACACACACACACACACACAGGCTCGCACACACACAGGCTCGCACACACACACACAGGCTCGCACACACACACACAGGGTCGCACAAAACACACACACACATACTCCGGTAATTAGAGCTAGTGTAATTGGGTCCGGCTGTAAAGAGGCAGGGCTGAGTTGCTAAGGAAGATAGATGTTGTGTTTACTATGGGCTTGTGGCAGTCAACAGTATAGCCTTTAATGACGTTCTCCAACGACTAAGGAAATATGTGGCGCTGTAAAACTGTGGCCAAGCAGATTACATCATAATGTTTGGAGATGTCATAATCCTCATCATTGTCACCATTATCATCTTCATTCCCACCTTTGCCCATATCCTCACCATCGTCACCATTGTCATTATTGTTATTGTGATCAGTGAGTTAAGAATATGTGTGTAAAAGGCATGATACATTAATAAGAATAGTATGGCAGTAGGGTAGATGGTGGTGACACACATAACAGTGCAGAACAGGTTAACCAGAGCAAGCAGTATGTAACCATAATGGAGCTCCCACTAAACAAACTCCCCTAGTATAGCAAACAAACCACCATTAGAGAGAGAGGGGGAGAGAGGGGGAGGAGATTTAATGAAAAAGGCAAATATTTGGCATTGCCTGATTGCAGCGAAGTCTTGTGACCAACACGGTTGTCATATTTTCCACGTGTTAAGAATAGTCAACTCCATTCTATCAACCTAAACGGACAGTTTGTGTGTGCGTGTGCGTGTGTGCGTGTGTGCGTGTGTGCGTGTGTGCGTGTGTGCGTGTGTGCGTGTGTGCGTGTGTGTGTGTGTGTGCGTGCGTGCGTGCGTGTGCGTGTGTGACCATGTGTTTTTCCTGTGACGGTAAGAAGACAGTTACAGAAGGAAACCTGGTCTCGGGTAATCTACCATCCATCCGTCTCACACTCTATCTGTCTCATTCCTATGCCAAGAATTACCATAATGAGCGTATTTACATTCTTAACATTTACACTCCAATCACTCAAATTCCCAGAGTTCCAACCATTATTTCCATTACAACGTTCTCAAATTCATATTCCTTTGTCTCATACTTCCAAACATATTATTCGCTCCGGCCTTTCAAAAAAAAAAAACATTGCCGCTTTTCAGTACTTCAAAGAAGTGAAGGAGTAAGCAGTTTGTGTGTAGTAACATAAATATCAAGGTTAGAGATTAGGCTAATCGCAGCTTTCCTGTTGAAAAAATGTAAAAGTTTCTCCAAGCTACTGGCCGGTGGTTATTTAGTAAAGGAGACTGTCTGTTGCAACATCTTATATAGAGGTGTTGGAAGACACAGACACTAAACACACACAGATGCAGACACTAGACACAGACACTCACAGACACTACAGACATACAGTATATACAAACACTACACACACACACACACGCACACACGCGCACACATGCACGCACACACAAGGTCAAATCCCTTCAAATGAATAGACCGAATGACCACTTCACAAAGCTACAAGACCAAATCCCACTAATAAGAGATACTACAATCACATGACATCCAGTACTGCTAGTGATTGGTCGAGTAGAGCGCATTTCCCATGGTATATGTTTCAGTATGTTCAGTATCACATCAGAGGGTCTCCACTGTCTGTGCACTTGTCCCTCTCTCTCTTCCCCTCATTCTTTCTCTCTTTTTTCCTCTCTCTCCTGCAATGACCTAACGTACCCTCTGTGCAGCAAGACCAAATAACAGGAGAGCGGTCAGTTTCCAGGAAACTCTGCCACGGACTCAACTCAACCAATACTCACTACAGATTATGGTACCAGAGTTGTGCTGGTGGAGACTGGAGATTACTCCAAGAGTAAAGAACGTCACGCTGCATGCTTAGCGAGTACCACTTCCTCATGATTCGGCTCACACCGAGGCTCGCCTTGAACCCTTGCTAGCGCACGTGACCACCCTCCTGAAGCTAGCTATTCGGTGGCGCAATTGAGGACACTTTAGGCTGAGGAGTAAGATTTGCACATCTTCATGTGCTACACAAGCACAGGTCCAGGACCAGTTTAACGATTTCACAACTTGTTTATGGTCTAAATCAGGTTTGTAAAGCTCATCCTAGAGCAGTTCTTATCTGGAGAAAAGTTTATAAGCAGGACCCTTACATGATAGAGAGCCTTCATAATCTGAGTGAGAAAGATATGGATGCAGTATAATGACAGACAGTTAAACAATGATGTCGAGAAGGAATAGGAAGACTTGGATCATCTGAGTCTATAGTGTTGTGTCTGATCCCCAACCCTGAGTCAGTCTATGTCATATCACCTCGTCAGGTAAAGGACATTATGACATAATGCTGATTGGATATGCAAATTACATAGTCATTATGGTGGATAAATGGAAATTAAACAATAGGAACCCTTACATTATTCTTAGGCTACCTGCCGCCCTGGTTAGAGCGTTGGACTAACTGAAAGGTTGCAAGATCGAATCCCAGAGCTGACAAGGTAAAAATCTGTTGTTCTGCCCCTGAACAAGGCAGTTAACCCACTGTTCCTAGGCCGTCATTGAAAATAAGAATTTGTTCTTAACTGACTTGCCTAGTTAAATAAAGATACAAAAAAGTTTAAAAAGCTGCCATCAGGGTACCTCCAAATGGAGAAAAATACTAAAAGGCATATTTAAGTTAAATTAATTTCAGATGGGTCACCTGCAAGCTAATGGTAATTAATTTGATGCAATTTTAAAACACTCACTCAGATGATTGGCTAAGCAGGAGGCGTTGACTTGTTTCATGACTCTTCTGTTGCCTCAAAGCCACCACAGCTGTGACAGACCATTACATTCTGGCTCGTTGTACAGCTACGTGCTTGTACTGTTAGCCTGCCAAACTACAATGGCACAATGTTTAAAAGCCATGGGAGATATGGCACTTTGCTCGCTGTATTACTTGTTGGCATAGTAGGCATATGACTCATATATACAGTACTGTACATGGTCTTCATATATTCTTTGTCCACAAGAGAAATTAGGACTTTTATGTATTTGTTGGTCACATACTTGCTTCGAGGCTGTGAAAGCAAGTCTAGAGATTCCCTCTGTGCTGTGGGCTCCACAGCGCAGGATGGCCTAAGTTTGGCAGTAGGTCCCAGTATGCAGATGGGTCCCATGGTGCAGGTGCAAATGTTAAGGTGGGCCCTATTGTGCAGGTGGGTTCCACAGTGCAGGAGGGCATACATGTAGGTCCCAGTGTGCAGGAAGGCCCCAGCATGCAGCAGCGTCAGAGGGACTCTGCTCTGACTCTGCTCTTCTCTGCCCCCTGAACTGTGCGGTTGGCCAACTGTATAAGCAACTGATTATGGAAGTCGAGGAACAATTTCCCTCCCACTCTCTCTATCTGTCTTTCTCTCTCACATATCAAAAGTAAACACTCATTGCTTCTCTCTCTCTTTCTTTTACAAGTCTCTATACACCTCCCTTTTTCTTTCGCTCATGCCCTCTATCTAGACTCTGATCCCCAGATAGATACTTGAGGGACAGCAGATGAAACTTAATCAGTGTTACAAGTGCCACGCTTACAGCAGGTATTTTATTAACAGCTGAATTACTCTGCAACATTTCTAAGAGTGTCATGCCATAAACCAGTGGCTGAGACTGATTCTTACATAAGAGATGGAAAAAAACACACACACAAACACACACACACTCCATTAGACTAAACTGTGCCTTTCCCCAGGGTTAATGTTTAGAGGCAGTACGCTTGCAGTGACACACAGCAGCATGTCAGGAGACTGAAGGTCAGCCCCACATGCACGGTTTGATATTTTTCCTCTGGAACAACCATGGACAAGGGGTTGGACCAAAGACAGGACACACACAGATCACTTAACCACTCCAGTGACATACCTGAGGCAAAGTCAACAGGCTTACATAAGGAGACTTGCTCACCTTGGTGCTGACAGAAGGAGGCGGATAGTTAGAGAGTGAGAGAAGGGAGATAGGAGATATTGTAGGTTAGGGTACATTTCAGACTTATAAAAGAGATGTCACATTAACAACGTTTTTTGGTTTTTTTGTTTTTGTTTTTTATTAACTAGATCAGGGCTTTGCAGCCTTCTTCAGTGAGTAGAAACAAGCACATTAGGCCATTAAGGTCTTGTATATGAATATATTAGGAGGCAACTTGTTTGTGTGCGTGTAGTGAATGGAGGGACAGGGAAGCCAACCTGGTCTCTGGTGTGAAAGGGAAACACCCAATGCATTGTGCCAATAGGGTAAACCCACTTGGTGGGAATTGAAATGTGGCTCATATTAGCAAAGATCACTACAATATCATTGAAAAGACTGTGATGATAATATAGTGATAATATAATTGAAAAGACTGTGATGATAATATAGTGATAATATCATTGAAAAGACTGTGATGATAATATAGTGATAATATCATTGAAAAGACTGTGATGATAATATAGTGATAATATCATTGAAAAGACTGTGATGATAATATAGTGATAATATCATTGAAAAGACTGTGATGATAATATAGTGATAATATCATTGAAAAGACTGTGATGATAATATAGTGATAATATCATTGAAAAGACTGTGATGATAATATAGTGATAATATCATTGAAAAGACTGTGATGATAATATAGTGATAATATCATTGAAAAGACTGTGATGATAATATAGTGATAATATCATTGAAAAGACTGTGATGATAATATAGTGATAATATCATTGAAAAGACTGTGATGATAATATAGTGATAATATCATTGAAAAGACTGTGATGATAATATAGTGATAATATAATTGAAAAGACTGTGATGATAATATAGTAAAAATATAATTGAAAAGACTGATAATATATTGATAATATCATTGTCATATCGTGTTTCACAATAATATCATGATGATATCAATGATTATTTCACAGTTTCATAAATGTGAAGCTGTTTTACGTCTTTGGTCCTGCATCGGGTCAGACAGACTGACTGGTGGTCGGACCTATGGACGTGGATCGGACTAGTCTGTCACAG
Organism: Brachymystax lenok tsinlingensis; assembly: GCA_030435695.1. Lineage (NCBI taxonomy): Eukaryota > Metazoa > Chordata > Actinopteri > Salmoniformes > Salmonidae > Brachymystax > Brachymystax lenok. The sequence continues at coordinate 14,850,443 of CM059796.1, forward strand.
TGAAAGGTTTTAGCTGGCAATGGCCTTTTCTGTTTTGACCAATGGCCTTTTTTGTTTTTACTGACTGGACCGGGCAGCCAGATCACAAGACTCTCCCTGTCCTTCAATATGCACTCTAAAGCACTTCATCAAAATAAATCTGCAATGTTATTACCAACACACACCCACAAAGGCTACTATAGGCCCCTCCCCCATTTCCATTATCCTAAATCCTTCACTGCTAACCTAGGGCCAAATTCTAATTTGAGACATCTGACAGTACTGTAAGTACTGTGACATCATGTGCATTCCGGTTTACATCTGGCTCAAATGTTACCTGGTAACGTGCCTGAACTCCATCTTAAACACTCTCCTTCCTTATCTTCTCTTCTCTGTCTTCTCACAACCATTCTGGGATTGTTGGTGTGTTGACATTGGCCCAACTTGGGTCTTGGTTCATATTGTGGGAGCCTGGGGGAGCCTGTGTTTTGTGTTGGTGCCCGGAGACTGGAGTTTGAATCCAGTCAGACAGAGAAAGTAACAAAGGGAGGGCGCCAAATAAAGCGGTAAAATGAGAACAGAGTACCAGACCAGTAAAGTACAGTTGGCGAGTAGGCCCATGCACACACACACACGCAGGCAGGCATATAAGTTTCCACTGAAGGAGGCCATCCTGGAGTTGTGGGCCTGTATATAGTTGACAATGTTTAGAGAGGGACAGAAAGGCACAGACTGAGGGAGAGAAAGACAGAAAGAGAGAGGGAGAGAGAATGTAAGGAATTGAAAAGAACAGAGCTCAGTTATCATGCCCTCTCTGAGTGTATGTGTGTGTATTCTTTTGCAGACAATTGTGTGTGTGTGTGTGTGTGTGTGTGTGTGTGTGTGTGTGTGTGTGTGTGTGTGTGTGTGTGTGTGTGTGTGTGTGTGTGTGTGTGTGTGTGTGTGTGTGTGTGTGTGTGTGTGTGTGTGTGTGTGTGTGTGTGTGCGTGCGTGCGTGCGTATATGCGTGTATGTGTCAGCGGCTTCTGGCTTGCGTCCAATAGGCAGCTGACAGCTTGGCACGTCGCCACGCACAAACTTAACACCACGGCAACGTGCAGTTCGCCTTGTACACAGCCCTGGCAACATGGCCAAGGCTGTTCCGCTGAATCAACAGCAGCCACTGCCGGACAAATGGGAAACTCATTCATAAAAATCACACAGCAGTGGAATATCCCGTTAGCTTTGGCTACAAATACACCATATATGGCCACATAAGCCTACACATAGTCATAAAAAGGCAAACAAATCACATATTAAAGAAAAGATGATTAATCACATATTAAATATATTACACATATTACAGCAACATATTGTGAATGTAAAAGATATAATCTGGCATTCTAGTGTACATTATTTTAAAATGGTACATTCTGACTCTTGCTCTCTCTCTTTCACATACGCTGATATGATAACACACCTGTCTTGCAGCTGAAATAACAATAACCCTGTTTTACCCAGCAGCACATTAGCTGTGTTCGACCACCCATACTAATATACTGCATACTACATACTTAATCAGTATATACTACATACTATATACTATTTGTTCATTTTAGTATACTGTAAAGAAACGGTATCCTTTCAGTTAAGTGTACTAGCGCTTCACCTGTACTGGAAGTTGATGCTTTTGCTATGCAACTTCTTGCTAGCTTGTTAGCATAACAAACTACTAGCTAGACATCTTACAACTTCATTAACAATGTCCATTGAGAATGCACAACGACTATACCACTTAGCTAAGGTAAGAATGACGTGAATAATAAAGTCAATAAACGTTGGGTTGTTAGTTAGATAGTATATAGTTAATATACTGGCAAGTTCAATGTTTTAATAGCTAACTAACATTAGGTAGCTAGCTAACATACCGGTACTTACAAGCAACGGCTGTAATGGTATGCTAAGCGGTTCGTAAGACTAAAGTAGCTATCAAATTGTCAGCCAACATAACGTGTAACGTAACTTATTTGAAAAGTCCTTACTTTTTTTATTACATTGCTCAACATTTTCTTAACATTTATCATAATTACTTAAAGCAATGAATTTGTATCCTCTCTCGTCAGACTTCGACTTTATATTTTCTGCCATTTTTTTCAAATATGAAAATGTTGTGAAGTCATGCCCATTTTCTAAAGTATTGCATTATGCACCCTAAAAGCACGGAAATAGTGTCCACTGTTTGTGTACTTCGAATTTTGGCAAATGTAGCACGACATCCAGGGTCTTTGGCATGCTAACTATATCCGTACTATTAACAATAAGCATACTTTTTACTCAATGTATGTCACAAATAGTACCGTTAGTGTGGTTAGTATGAGTATTTGAACACAGCTATTGTCTCCTGCAAAGATTAGTCAAAATGAGGACTAAAAGAGATCCTAATAAAATCTAATAAAATCAAATATACTACCCACTCTTACCATGTGAACAGTTGGACATTGGAAAGATCCTGTCCAAATACTGCATTAAATTATTACATTAAATGACATCATACAATATTGTATTTGATCATACAGTATGGCTCTTTGTCTGGTGTTCCGGCTCTCCCTCTGAGCCAATGGGATGGCACAGTGTATTAGAGCAGCAGCAGCCCATACAGCCAAGTAGTGCTGGATGGAGGGGTGGGGGTGAGGATGATCTCACAGAAAGAGCAGGTGAAGACCTCATATGGACCTGTGTGTGTGTGTGTGTGTGTGTGCGTGCGTGTTTCCATATGAAATGTGAGATCTCTCGTGTCGAGGCAGAGATGTCTGAGGGCTGAGCATAAGGACACACAAACACACACACACACAGTGCTGCCATATGTTAACACAGTAGGCTATAGTACTCACAATATTTATAGGAATGTAAACATTTGTGCAAGGACAGACACACAATCGTACAAGCACACACAGCTTGACAATCCTCTTTTTGGGGGGGAATCATGCTCCTTTGAAAAGCAGGATGATCCACATTCCCTCTCCTCCATCCCACCCCCATCCATCTCCCCCAGCCCCCTTGATGTAGCCACGCGCCATGTGGTCGAGCCCCTCCACGTCAGGTCTCTCTTAGTGACTGAGGCGAGAGGCAGAGAGCGTGACTGGGAGCGTGACGATGGGGGAGGACCAGATTTGGGGGTGGTAGGGGTTGGGCGCCGGGGGACGAGAGTGGCAACTGCAGCTCTGCAGCTGTGGGCCTACGTGTGTATCGGCAGGAACACACTGTTCTCCCCACTCCCTCCCTCCCTTGCTTTCACATCTCTTTCTCTCTCATCTATCTCTCCCCCTCCTTTACCCACTTGCTCCTTCTCATACACTCTTTCTTTTGCTACATCTCTCTCTTGCTCCCTCACTCACACTCCCTTCCTTCTCTCTCCCTCTCTTCTTGTTCCTAAATGGTAGAGACCTTGACAATGAGAGATGTGGCGCATTCGCCCAGCCAGCGGATATCTGAGATAAGTGAAAGGAGAAGAAGGGAAGGCAAAGATTCCTTTCCCCCAAATGCACACACCAATTGTGGCCTGAGACGACCTGCCACACCATGTGTGTCCTTGTGTGTTTGTATTTGCAGTAGCACATAACTGCACGTCTCAGGAGGTTGGTGGCACCTTAGTTAGGGAGGACGGGCTCGTGGTAATGGCTGGAGCGGAATGGGTGGAATGGTGTCAAATACATTAAACACATGGTTTCCATTTGCCCCGTTCCAGTCATTATTATGAGCCATCCTCCCCTCAGCAGCCTCCACTGCTGCACGTACCAATGCATCTATTCTTAAACTACCCAGTTTGGCTAATCTGAAATACTCAGACAAAATAAGCCTTATAGCATACAACAACACATACTGTGTCTTCTACATATCCAAGGCCCTATAGCATAAATATGGGGCCTCAGTCTCTCATTGCGATTAAGAGTAATCAAGTAAGTTTATATATGTGTGCATGCGTTGGGAAATGAGACCCCCTTCCTCCCTTTGGCCAGATAAATAGCTCCCTGAGTTTACTTGTGTCACACAACAACCTACACACTGGAGCGTCTACCATCCAATCATGTGACCAGACAAAGGGCTGCAATCTGGTCTGTGCACACACACTCCTTTAAGGCCAAGGTCAGACACAATACAATTCACAAAGCACGGGAGGAGGAGGAGAAGGAGAGGGAGGAACAGAGGAAGAGGAGGGAAGATGAATGAAGTAAAGAAAAACGTGGGGTGTAGGAATGAACAGATAAAGTAGGAGAGGGAAGAGAAGGAAAGGGAGTGCAAACCAGGACAAAAGAGGGAAAACAGACAGGGATGAGATCAGTCAATCTGTCTGTCTGTCTGTCAGTCAGTCAGTCTGCCTGTGTCTGTCATTCAAGTCAAATCACACCATATACAGCTTGTTTGATTGGTTGTTTCTGTGTCTGACACTCCAGCAATTCCATTGCTGCTAAGCCGCATTAAAAAACCTTCTCAACAGCACTGCACCGTGGTCTGCTGCTACCTCTACTGGCTTAATACAGATAGAGCTTCCCAGATAGTGGTTTGGAAGCCGAGACCCGCTGGTGTGTGTGTTTTATTTTAAGACCAGCACAGACTAAACAACAATCCTCAGTGTTCTTGCTGTGAAAGTCTGGTTCAAGGACTTGATAGTAGGACGCCAGAGCGCAGCCTCTTTCAGAGCACAGTTTATCCTTCACAACTACAATAGTAGAGCTAGTCACAAAGTGCATTTTAAAAAAAATGGAAAAAGGTAATTTATTACAAAATAGTAACACTCGTTTCCCTCCTTTGTTTTTCACACAATTGGAGATCATTCCTTTTTGTGTGTATTAATTACTTTTTTTTAGTTTGCAGTGATCTTTTACTTAAAATATTATGCAATGTTAATAATGATCACGGAGGGAGTGAAATGTTTGAAGGAGTTGAAGAGGGTTGGGAAATAGAAATCCACGACGTGTCCACAAGGATTCTTCGATAATTGGAGTGTGATTCAAGGACAAAGTCAAGCATGGGGTTTTGTCTGATCAATTTGAGTTATCGGGGTGGGTGGAGAGTAAACTAGAAAATATATCCTCTCAAGGGGGTGATAACAGTGCCTTTACTTATAGGTTAAGCAACTTACAAAGGGTTCTGGCATGTGTGGAGCCTGACGATTAACCAGAAATCGAGGTGGCTGGAGGGAGGACAGTCTGGCCGTGATGCTTTTCCTTGAGTTGGAGGTTCTCCCTGATTAGCACAAATGCTCTAACATCTCCCTAATGTTCTGCAGTGTGTAGATAAATACAGGTTCTTGGCCTTCATCGCAATGGTCGTGAATTGTGCTGCGCAAGTAGAAAGTAGACAGATGTTTTTCTGGAAGTCCGAGACGTAACTGCAGAGAATCTACAGAAGATGTTGGAAGAACTCTGCAGTACGGATAGTGGGCTAGGGGTGGGTAGTGTAGTATACAGTGGGTAGAGTAGTATTAGTATACAGTACATAGCAGATGAAGTAGAAATACAGTTGGAGGTACTGCAACATTCTATTGGATTCCAACCGACGTTAAACCCCAACGAAGAAGGCGACTGGGGTTTAACGCAATTAAGGGAATAAACTGGAATGGTCTCTTGTCCTATAAAGATGTGGAAGCTGATAGTCAGGTTTTTCTATCCACAATCCAATAAATGGCTTCCTAAAGAAAATCCAATCCAAACCTGGCCAAAAGAGAACTCTTCCTTGGCTAAATGGAGAAATCTGGAAACTGATGAAAGAACGAGATTATGCTCTAAAAACATCTCTAAAGTCCAAATTAGAGCACGACAGACGTAGGTTTACCATGTTGAGAAATAAGGTGATGAAAGAAATCCGACAGGCCAAGGCAAACTTTTTTATTAACATAATTGGTGAAAACGGGAAATTCTAAATTGATCTGGGAGAATCTAAAAAAGTTAACAGGGAAAGACCATAGTAACACTGCAAAAAGACTAGAAATCATGGTGAATAACAATCTAACACAGGATGCAGTCGGAAAAGCAATAGCCTTCAATTCCTACTTTATTGACTCTGTCAGGGTACTGACACAGAACCCCTCCACTGGTTTCTTGGGCTCAGTGCTAGTGAATGACGCTCAACCTGTCTTCATCATAAGGGAGATTTCTGAGTCAAAGGTGAACAAGGTGATTAGCTCACTAAAGAACTCTAAAGCCAAATGTGTGTTTGGGCTGGAATCTACCTTTCTTAAAAACTTTCTCACCAACACATCTATTAGTCAGGGGGGTGTTTCCAACGTTCTGGAAGTCAGCCATAATAACAGCCATCTTTAAATCAGGTGACCCTGCTGATGTGAGTAACTACAGGCCCATTGGTATACTACCTGTGGTGAAGGTTGTTGAAAAGTGTGTAGCAGAACAACTGATTTCCCACCTCAACAACAGCCCCTTCACATTACACTCCATGCAGTTTGGCTTCAGAGCAAAACACTCCACAGAAACAGCCAACTGCTTTCTTCTGGAAAATGTGAAGTCCAAGATGGACAAAGGGGGCGTTGTTGGGGCTGTTTTTCTTGACCTAAGGAAGGCTTTTGATACTGTTAACCATGAGGTTCTCATCACAAAATTGTCCAAGTTCAACTTTTCCCCCCGATGCCTTGAGATGGATGAAATCATACCTTGAAGGCAGAACTCAGTGTGTCAGAGTGAGAAATGAGCTGTCGCCCACTCTTAGCTATGGTGTGGGCGTGCCCCAAGGGTCAATACTGGGGCCCTTCCTGTTCAGCCTGTACATTAATGATCTGCCTTCTGTCTGTACTGGGTCTGAAGTTCAAATGTCTGCAGATGATACAGTGATATATGTGCATGCAAAGAGCAAACAACAAGCTGCACAAGAACTCTACTGTAATGGTCCAGGTTACAAAGTGGCTCAGTGACTCATGTTTGCATCTCAATGTGAAAAAAACTGCATGTTCTTCACAAAGAGGGCAACAGATGCTACTGAGACAGATGTTTATGTGTCAGGAGAGGAGCTCCAGGTGGTATCTGATATGAAGTACCTTGGCATCATACTTGATTCCAACCTCTCTTTTAAAAAGCAGGCGAAAAGGTAATTCAAATAACCAAATTCAACCTAGCTAATTTCCGATTTATACGAAATTGTTGGACTACAGAGGTAGCAAAACTGTACTACGAATCTATAATACTCCCCCACTTAACATACTGCTTGACTAGTTGGGCCCAAGCTTGCTGTACAACATTAAAACCCATTCAGTCTGTCTACAAACAGGCTCTCAAAGTGCTTGATAGGAAGCCCAATAGCCATCATGAGCCCAATAGCCATCATGAAAGCATGAGCTCCTGAGTTAGGAAAATCTTGCAATACACCGACGCATGTCTTGTATTCAAAGTCCTAAATGGCCTGGCTCCCCCTCCACTCAGTACTTTTGTTAAACAGAAAACCCAAACATATGGCAGCAGATCCACAAGGTCTGCCATGAGAGGTGACTGTATAGTTCCCTTAAGGAAAAGCACATTTAGTCAATCTGCTTTCTCTGTGAGAGCTTCCCATGTCTGGAATACACTGCCATCAGACACACATAACTGCACCACCTATCACACTTTCACAAAAAATATTAAGACCTGGCTAAAGGTCAATCAGATTTGTGAACATATTCCCTAGCTGTGTATTGCTGCTTTCCATGTTGTCTGTTGTCTGTAGCTTGTGAGGTGTGGAAACACTGTTGCTTTTATGGATTTTGTCTTGTTGCGCTGTTTCTCTGTCTGCATGCTATGTCTTGCTTGTCCTATGTTGCTCTGCGTGTGCTCATTGATTGTCTGTATTGTAATTGTTTTTAATAACCTGCCCAGGGACTGCGGTTGAAAATTAGCCGGCTGGCTAAAACCGGCACTTTTACTGAAACGTTGATTAATGTGCACTGTCCCTGTAAAAATACAAATGAACTCAAACTCGACTGTCTAATGAGGTTGTGGAGATGGAGGTCTGACTTTCTCCCTCCACTTGGCCTCCTAGCACCTCCTTCTTTTGGCATAAGGCTCCAGGAAGCTTCTCCTTCTCTTCCTGAGACATTCCTCCTCTTGACTGCTTTATACTCTACCATGTCCACATCCATTAGCTCTACTTCATCGAGGTATGAGGCCAGTGGAGGGAAGCACTTGGTGTTCACCTGTGGTCCAGTCCATGTAGTCAATATAATGTCCCCGTACAAGACTGGAGCTGGGCCACAGGAGGTTGGATGAACCAACTTGGAAGGATGGGCTGGTGTATCTACTAGGAGAGGTGGTGGATGTAGCCACTTTGAGGGATGGTGTTTCCACAGGCCTGTTGAAAGGTGCTGTACTAGAAGGCCTGTTGAAGTTAGGTGGACCATTGTAGCTGTTGGAGTGGTGTTTCCTGGGTGGGAGCCACTGTGTTGGGAGCCAAGGAGCTGCAGGCACCCAGGTAATCGGCGGTGGTGGAAAACAGCTGTTGGAAGACATGGACGTTCTTCTGAAAAGGTTCTAAACAGGTTTCTGAACAGGATGCTTTTCAAGTAATTCAGAAAAACTGCCATAATAGTAAATGCATTTCAAAGTGACCTGGGGCGGGTTTCCTAAAAGCGTCTTTTGAGCTTGCAAGTCCTAAGTGATTAGAACTCTGCTGCAACAGAACTCCTATCGCTCGGATATCAGTCACATCACAATGGAGGTTGCATAGAAATAGAATCTCATTCTAGCTCTATGTGCAGTTGGTCTGTGACATCATCCACTGTCAGAGCTTGATGGAGGGTTCTGACTAGTAGTACTGTAAACAACTTTAATGTGACCTTGTATTTCTGTGTCCTCTACAAACAAACTGTCCAGTCACTGTCTTCGTACCTTTCAATTGTGTGTAGACCTCGATTATTATTACTACATGTAGGCCGTACTTGGCAGCTCGCTCCGTTCCAATCTCTCTCTGTACTTGGTAGCTGAATTGCAGTACACAAGTAAAACAAGAAATGTAAAATAATCTAAAGAAAGTCAGGACTGCTTCAGTGAGTAGACTAAAGGAACAAAGTAAAGACAATACACACTTGAAAAAAAGTGTTTATTGGTTTTTGAACACTTAAGAAAATACAAAAATCATTCACTGCATCAATCATTAAAAATAAGCTATCTAATAATTTCCTGATATTCTTCGAAAAACATTTCCCACCAGAGCACTTAAATCCAGAACATAAAACATTTGTGCAATGAAAATAAGAGTACTTTTTAGATTAAAACTTGTAAACATAAGAAACTACAGTACAGTGGCAGTGACCAGCATCATCATGGTTACTGTCGATTGCATAATCAGAACATTCCTGAGTATTGAGTGATGTCATCGCAGGGAGACAACAGTCATATTTGTGGGACACCATTAAAATAGCATTTGCTCTGTCCATTCTGGAAAGAACTCATTTGCTCCCTTCCTTGAGATATTCATTGATGAGAATGTTCCCGGGACTACCCATACGTAAAATGTATGCATGCATGACTAAGTCGTTTTGGATTAAAATGTCTGCTAAATGGCATATATATTATAATGTTAGATTAGTAAAAAGGTAGAGCTGAGAGACAAAGCCAGTATCATCTTAAGGAGACAAAGACAATGGGGGAAGGTTACAGTACGATGGGTGCGATACCGTTGCCGTGGCGATGGAAGGCGGGTCCCCTGAGCTTTCCCCCAACGTGGGTGTTCTCCTGGTCCTGGCCAGCAGGGGCAGAGATATACCACATGACCACGCCCGAGGGATTGATGGACACAACAAAGTGTGTAGAGTCCTTCAGTGTGGGCATTTCCCGCTCCGCAAACACATCATAGATCTGGAGAAAGGGATGGGGAAGGAAGGAGAGTATGGGACATGAAGGAAAAAGGAGATATAAAATGGCATGATTGAGGCAACGCCAGCAATATGACTTAGAGAAACCGGGACCAGACTAACCTTGTAGCTGCCAGTGGTGTAGTTGAGTTGTCCCAGGGAGGCCTGGTAGCGGTAAGGCATGTCAGTACGACGACTGAAGAACACTAGAGCACTGGCCTTATCAGACAGAGGGCGCCAGAACACCTCAATACCACTCTTCTCCTGAGAATCAGACAGGAAGCAAGGTACAGAGAGAGAAGAAAAAAAAGAAAAAGAGAGAAAAGAATAATAAGATTGAGGACATTTTGATTCAGCTCAACACAAGTATTTGACCCTGATAAGACTATAGAATATATGCAGGTCTTACCTTGATCAGGCGTCTGCCCTGGACGCCCATGGGGTCCTGGTTGATGCCGATGGCCACCTTGTTCTGCAGGATGGTGCGTGCCCCGCTGCTAATGGTCCTCAGGTCGTTGGACATGAAGAGAGGAGCAGCCATGATGGCCCACATAGCCATCTGAGACCGAGACTGATCCATGCTCAGCCCGAAGTCCCCGACCACCAGCTAGAAAAAACACAGTCAGTTCAGCAAGAAGCTAAAACATACTCGATTATCTCCTCACTCTGAATACGCAAGACAAATTGGTTAATTCATTGAACAGCAACATTTCCTCTACAGTGAAATAGAGAGTTTGACAAAGACAGACCATGTCAGGGTCATTCCACCGGCCAGGTCCAGCTGCAGGCTGCAGGACATCTTGGTTGTTGAAGAACCAATCAGCAATGCTCAGCACACTATTCCACGAGTCCTCTATGTCACCATAGTTACGCCACAGGTTACAGATCTCTCCCAGTTGGGTGTAGTTCACCTGAGAAACAAATGTAGAAGAGGTCAACTTGATCTGTATATAAACTGGATTGACTTACAGCAAATATTAACCCATCCTTATTACAAAAATATGTAATTATTTAAATGAAATTTGATTAACCTTGGGTGGGAGTCCACCCTGGTAGGCTGGCCAACTGCAAGAGTAGCCAATGGGGCGTCCGGTAGCGTTCAGAGCCTTTGACATGGCAGGGTAGCCTATAAGAAAGAACAGTGTCTGTGTCAAGCAAGCAGCTGAGGGTTGAGTAAACCACTTATCTCCTGTTGTTTCAACCTTCAGTATGTCCATCCCCACTCTCCCCTTACTCATGCCTCCAACTCTCCTGCCTTCCTCACCCTGCTCCTGCTCCGTAGCGTTGGAGTAGCAGCCGTCAAACTTCAGCATGTCCACTTTCCAGTCAGCGAAAGTCTGAGCGTCTATAGTGATCTTGTCCAGGGGGGTCCCAGGGTACCCCCCACATGTGAGTGTGCCCATGTCCCCGTAGATACCGAGCTTCAGCCCCCGGTCATGGATGTAGCTCGCCAGCTTGGGGATCCCACTTGGGAACCTGAGAGAGGAGGTTAAACATACACAGGTTAGACAGACATGTTACACATATTCATACAGACACACAGATTAACACCACTCACCAATAAATAAACAACTCGGCACAATAATGCCACTATACCTTACCTGAGAGAATGGAGAATGGCTATATGAGTATCATGTGACTGACAAGTCAGTGACCTCAATATATTGGTACAATATATGTCATCAAACTCTATATAGATATATTCCACCTGACAGGAGACAATATGGCAATACATAGATAAGATACAAGTGAAATAAAGTTGTAAACATTAACAGTGCTTGTGAGAACAACAAAACGTGTGCATTTCTCCCTCCAGTAGCCTACCGCTTAGGATCAGCCTGCAGGCGTCCATTACTGTCTCTGTCCATGGCGGCCCAGCAATCGTCTATGTTGACGTAGACATATCCCAGCTCCCTCCAGCCGTCCTCAGCCAGCCTGTCTGCCATGTCCCGGAACAGAACCTCACTGTGGGAGGACGACACAGAGGAAGAGAGGAAAATGTCACGAGTTCCTATGGCCTATATTATAACAAAGTGTCAATGTTGGCTCAGAAATCTCTTCCTCATCTTGTCTCCTTCCCTTGTTATGAAAGGCATTCCCAAGAATGGGAAGAGTTCCGAATCATATTTTTGTCTTACCTGATGCAGTTCTTGGGGTCGTTCTGACAGTCGATGTCACAGCGGAAGCGTTCCCATGCCAACCAGCCCATAGGAGGGGTCCTCATCAGACCATTGTCCAGGGCAAGGGTGGCCACAAAGAGCGCCAGCACACACAATGCTACTGCAAATCGCATTCCTGAAATAGACGTTTGTTACAGGACAAAGTCACTACAACTGGGATGTAGCATCCAGATTTGCCCAAACACAAGGAATGCACATAAATTGCTTTAATTGGAAAGTATCTGCTTCTGAACAGGCATAATGAACATGACACTGGTGGACATTCTGCATAACTGAAGAGTCAATGTGCAGTGTGTATTGATACACCTGAGAGTCACATGACTGACTGGGTGTGCCAACTGCCAACGGAGGGAGGAGAGGAGGACGAGGGGTGGGAAAACAAAGAAGGCATGACAAGACTAACCTGTTTAACCTTTTATCAATATAAGACACTACACATTAATGACACCTGAGCTGTAAAAGTCACCTGACCATAACTGAACCCAAGGAATCGTTAGCTTGTGCATATGCACAGTGCATACATTGAAGCACAAGCAAAATATTGAACCAGGATACAAAATACAACTTATTGACACCATATGGCCCAGAGCTAGGCAGAAAATACAGATAAATAATAGTAATACCATGATAATCTGAGTATTAGCCTACATGAGAAAATGTTAGCTGGTTTGACGTATTGAGATATATATATATATATATATATTTCAAGTAACGTACAGTATATAGTCATTGGATAGGAAACAGCGACTTGAATTGCTACTGTAGCTACGCATCACTTAGCAGAACGCCGCAAGAGTGATACATTGTAACAATTGACTGGTTCTTCAAAGGGAGTCTAGAAACTTTAGCCTGATACGGATACTATGCAACTTTAGATGCAAATAAATTTAACAAGAGTCGACTTTCAATGAGCACCAATACTGTATCAAAATATGCAAGAATGAATTCAATACTCACTGTTTTTTTTTTTTATAGCTTGTAAAGCAGCGTTCGGTTAGTGCCTCAAGGGTGTCGCCTATGCTCTGCGTTGAAAATAATACAAACCACATTTGAGGAAGCGGTTGTCACATGATCCAGCGCGTTGTTGTCAGCTGACAAAGAGGGGCGGGGACAGTGTGAGAAGGAAAGGAAGCAGGATCCTCAACCCTGTTGGAATATTATTCAAATGAATGCATCCTTCCCTCCTTTCCTTGAAGGACAGATGTGACACGTGACATACTCTACACAAAATCTTGAGAAATGAATTTTGAAAAACATATCCTAGACCTACTTGCATTGCAAGTTCTAGGACTCTAAACCATCTACTGAATCTTGCCTATGCCGTTCGGCCATCGACCCAAATCTCTAGCCACTTTAATAATTATAATTTGATGAAATAATGTATCACTAGCCACTTTAAACAATGCCATTTATATAATGTTTACATATCCTACATTACTCATCTCATATATATATATATATGTGTGTATATACTGTACTCCATACCATCTACTGCATCTTGCCTATGCCGGTCAGCCATCGCTCATCCATATATTTATATGTACATACTCGTATTCATTCCTTTACTCTTGTGTGTATAAGGTAGTTGTTGTGAATTTGCTAGATTACTTGTTAGATACTACTGCATGGTCGGAAATAGAAGCACAAGCATTTCGCTACACTCGCATTAACATCTGCTAACCATGTGTATGTGACGAATACAATTTGATTTGATTTGATTTGATGTTAAGGGAGTCTAAGAATGAGTAGTAGTAGTAAAACAAATGTGTCAACTTGTCATACATTAATGACAGGAATGGCAGTAATAAGGCCACTAAGAAAAACGATACATCTATATATATCTTTGAATGTGTTAGTTACTAGAACAACTGCGGTGCATGTCACGTCATGAGAATCCTCGAGGTGGAGCTAAAGACAGGAAGTCAGTGGATCCACTGTTATGGCAAGAACAGACAATGGTAAGATACTCGTCTGTAGTAGTTTAACACTCGAAGTAACTTGGATTTGTATTTTTACTCTGAATGTTTTCTGTCTCCGTGTACCTGTTAGCACATATTCTGTCCAATAGGTTTAGTAAGAACCTGCTTTTTTAATTAAACCGAGGGAGCTTGCAGGCATGACATAGTTGAGATGAGCAATACACTCTGAGCAGAAACACCATTAAATATTGCAGCCACAACTTTGTGCGGCATAACGTTACACTCTGGACAGAAATGGTCTGTTGAGTTTAGTTTGTTGACTTTTCGGGTAATTCAGTCACTCTTTCAGTTTTGAATTTCAGCGTGTAGTGACCGGGTGCAGTGTGGTTTCAGTTTCCGTATACCGTGACAGTGACTAGTCTTGACAAGGAAGGAAGGAAGGAAGAGTGTATAACTGACAGTTTTGTTGTCTGGCCTGTTTAACAAGTTTCCCACACGTCACTGCATTCCATAGTGATTCACTATCTATTCACATTATAGCTGTAACATCTGCATGTGTATGTGACCAATAAGATTTGATTTGATTGAGCTTTTTCAGCTCAGTGACGGTGCGTTCTCGTGTTGGTTGTTCTACTCTTGTCCTTCACTGACACCTGGTGGACAATATGAGTGTTTCTGTCTAGACTCTAGGTCTATTCACAGTGGGTATAGATCTTCCAGAACTGTTCATACTCAGTGGTAAAGTAGAGAATCATGTTCTGTCTCTCCTAGGTGTGGTTGGAATGATGGAGGTGGTTCTGAGAAGCGTAGCGGCTGGGTTCGCCATCGGAGAGACAGCTCTGGCTGCAGCCGAACACTACCTGACCACAACTGGACCACTTATGATCACTGCCGCCCGAGCAGCAGGAGAGGTGGGCGTGGCGGGGGTGGGAGCGGTAGCCACATGCCTGGTGTTCACTACGGTGTTGGTATCCATGGGAACTGGACTTGTCCTCGCCTCCATGGTGATGAGACTGATGGGGAGGGAAGGAGGAGGTGGAGCTAGAGCGAAGGCGGCGGAGATTGCTGGAGGGGTCACCATCGCGGTGGGAGCTGTGGCAACTGGAACACTAGTGGGCGCACTCCCCATGTGGGGCCACTTCCTGGTCCAGTGCGTCATGGTCCTGCTAGTGTACCCTTACACTTATGTGAATGAGATGACTGCAGTCCTCTCTGTTTTTTTCTCCACTCTCTACCTCAGTGTGGCCTTGGGCCGTATGGGCGTCATCGCAGGACTATTTACCATGGCCATTGCTATATTGTCCCTCTGTGCCCTACGGAAGGCCCTATCAGAGAGAAGAACACAGCAGAGAGCTGAAGGAAACAGCAAATGGTCAGAGAGGTTACTGCTATACTCAGTTGTCGTGGCAATAGTAGGTTTCCCTGTGGGTGCGGGGGATACAGGTGGGTCAGGGTCAGAGGTGACTGTGATGCTGGGGTCAGTGCTGTGGGTGGGGACCCTGGGTGCAGGACTGCTAGGAGCTGCTCTGGGAACAGTGGCTGTGGTGAGTTTGGGACCAGAGGGGGCAGCGAGGGTGGCGGTGGGGGCGGCAGTGACATCCTCTTGTACCCTGAGACTCATTCTCCCAGTATGCTCTTTGCTGGGGTCGGGGGGTAGCATAGGGGGTCTGTTAGGGGGAGCCACGGCTGCAGGGGTGTCACTGGGGGCCGCGAGTGTCGCTGCGGGACCGGAATTTAGAACCAGAGCGACGACACTAGTAGTTCTAGGCTCTGTAGCAGTAGGTGCGGTGCTAGGCTTCTGGGGTCTAGCACTGGGAACTGTCATTCTGGGACCAGCAGAAATAATAACAGTGACCTTTGTTGCAGTGGGGGCCTTTATGCTGGGTGTACCAAAGAGTCCGTTCCACACTCAGATTAAACTGAGGGGTGAGGTCCTCACGGGGACCAGCCTGATAGGAGGAATTGGCATGGAAACAGTAACCGCGGCTGCTGCACCTCTCGGAGCGGGGGCACTGGGAACAGCAGCGCTAGGAACTGCTGCACTGGGGAGACTGGGGACAGTAGGAGTACTGGTGGCAGCGGTAGTGGCACTGGGAAGAACAACATGTGGTTTGGGAGCTTGAGGCAGTGGCTTGCAGCAGACTGTGTTATCTCTGCTAGTTGTGTGTGTGTGTGTGTGTGTGTGTGTGTGTGCATGTATTTGTACTTTGCAGAGACTTTACAGAATACATTGACATTATTTACTGGCTAGTTAATGACCTAACAAATCCCAATAAACTTGAAGTATAAATCAAGGTGTGTATCATTTGTCTATGATTATGAGGATGGTCATTAGGAGGCTGCAGGACTGGGTTTGGGTTTAATTAGGGATGTATGAGAACTACCACCCTCTCCCTTCCTTATTCTCTCCATTCCCTGCTCTGTCCCTTCTCCAAGACACAGATGATTCAGGAGAATGTTCAGCAACAGTCACGTCGGACAACGAGCATGGGGCAGGTCGTACGCCTGGCTGCTGCGTGTGCCTGCCAAGCGTCATGAGTCTCACCTTTGCGCTGAGTCCCTCGAACGGCTCTGCCAGGTCTACATCAGACGGCAGCAACAGCGGTGGTGGAAAAAGTACTCAACTGTCATACTTGAGTAAAAGTAACACAGTAAAATTCTACTTGAGTAAAATATTTGATTTAAAATATACAGTGAGGGGAAAAAAGTATTTGATCCCCTGCTGATTTTGTACGTTTGCCCACTGACAAAGAAATGATCAGTCTATAATTTTAATGGTAGGTTTATTTGAACAGTGAGAGACAGAATAACAAAACAAAATCCAGAAAAACGCATGTGAAAATTTTTATAAATTGATTTGCATTTTAATGAGGGAAATAAGTATTTGACCCCTCTGCAAAACATGACTTAGTACTTGGTGGCAAAACCCTTGTTGGCAATCACAGAGGTCAGACGTTTCTTATAGTTGGCCACCAGGTTTGCACACATCTCAGGAGGGATTTTGTCCCACTCCTCTTTGCAGATCTTCTCCAAGTCATTAAGGTTTCGAGGCTGACGTTTGGCAACTCAAACCTTTAGCTCCCTCCACAGATTTTCTATGGGATTAAGGTCTGGAGACTGGCTAGGCCACTCCAGGACCTTAATGTGCTTCTTCTTGAGCCACTCCTTTGTTGCCTTGGCCGTGTCTTTTGGGTCATTGTCATGCTGGTATACCCATCCACGACCCATTTCAATGCCCTGGCTGAGGGAAGGAGGTTCTCACCCAAGATGTGACGGTACATGGCCCCGTCCATCGTCCCTTTGATGCGGTGAAGTTGTCCTGTCCCCTTAGCAGAAACCCCCCCCCCAAAGCATGTTTCCACCTCCATGTTTGACGTTGGGGATGATGTTCTTGGGGTCACAGGCAGCATTCCTCCTCCTCCAAACATGGCGAGTTGAGTTGATGCCAAAGAGCTCCATTTAGGTCTCATCTGACCACAACACTTTCACCCAGTTGTCCTCTGAATCATTCAGATGTTCATTGGCAAACTTCAGACGGGCATGTATATGTGCTTTCTTGAGCAGGGGGACCTTGCGGGCGCTGCAGGATTTCAGTCCTTCACGGCGTAGTGTGTTACCAATTGTTTTCTTGGTGACTATGGTCCCAGCTGCCTTGAGATCATTGACAAGATCCTCCCGTGTAGTTCTGGGCTGATTCCTCACCGTTCTCATGATTATTGCAACTCCACAAGGTGAGATCTTGCATGGAGCCCCAGGCCGAGGGAGATTGACAGTTCTTTTGTGTTTCTTCCATTTGCGAATAATCGCACCAACTGTTGTCACCTTCTCACCAAGCTGCTTGGCGATGGTCTTGTAGCCCATTCCAGCCTTGTGTAGGTCTACAATCTTGTCCCTGACATCCTTGGAGAGCTCTTTGGTCTTGGCCATGGTGGAGAGTTTGGAATCTGATTGATTGATTGCTTCTGTGGACAGGTGTCTTTTATACAGGTAACAAACTGAGATTAGGAGCACTCCCTTTAAGAGTGTGCTCATAATCTCAGCTCGTTACCTGTATAAAAGACACCTGGGAGCCAGAAATCTTTCTGATTGATAGGGGGTCAAATACTTATTTCCCTCATTAAAATGCAAATCAATTTCTAAAATTTTTCACGTGTTCTTCTGGATTTTTTTGTTGTTATTCTGTCTCTCACTGTTCAAATAAACCTACCATTAAAATTATAGACTGATCATTTCTTTGTCAGTGGGCAAACGTACAAAATCAGCAGGGGATCAAATACTTTTTTCCCTCACTGTACTTAAGTATCAAAAGTAAAAAATTATTACAAATTCCATATATTAAGAAAACCAGACGGCACAATTCATTTATATATTTTTTTATTTATGAATAGCCAGGGGCACACTCCAATACTCAGACATAATTTACATACGAAGCATGTGTGTTTAGTGAGTCCGCCAGATCAGAGGCAGTAGGGATGACCAGGGATGTTCTCTTAATAAGTGTGTGAATTGGACCATGTTCCTGTCCTGCTAAGCATTCAAAATGTAACGAGTACTTTTGGTTGTCAGGGAAAATGTATGGAGTAAAAAGTACAATATTTTCTTAAGGAATGTAGTGAAGTAAAAGTAGTCAAATGTAAATAGTAAAGTATAGATACCCCCCGGAAACTACTTAAGTAGTACTTTAAAGTATTTTTACTTAAGTACTTTACACCACTGAGCAACAGGAAACTCTTTTTGTGCTGGTGGTGTTTGCCGCGCTTCTCAACTGCTGACCTTGTCATGTGTGCGACCGACAAACTTGCAATGGTCATGGTACCGGCAGTTGGCATTGCGGGGGATATTGTACTCTTTGCGCTGTGCTGGCTGCGCAAGCTCCCTGCGGCATCTGTTGCTTGCGGTAAGGTACCATACATACTCTTGCTGATGATAGCCGTGCACGTGCTGTGCTATCTGGGGCTGAACTACCAGACCCTGGTTCCTTTCACTGACTCTGGTCCATCTCCTGCTGCTCACAGCCCTGTCCTGTGGGATCCACACACTGGTGCTGGGGGTCAGCATTGACAGAGGCACCAGGACAGCCTGCAGGGAACCATGCTGCTCAGACAGGTAAAGGAGAGGTGGACGTGGGTAGAGATTGGGAGGGGTGGGCAGAATGGGAGGCGGGTGCTTGTGTAAGTGAAACACTGGCCGGTAGATAGGGCATACAGGTGAGAAGGCCTAAAACATCACACAACACTCTAAACTCAGCTAATCAGTTGCCTTTGTGTATCAGGTTAGGCAAGCCAGCTGTGCAGGGATCTGTGGGACACAGAGCTGAGGGTATGTTTTGAAGATCGTTGTTGAAGCAGAGCAGAGCTGTTGTCAAGGAAGTGAGTTTGTGTTTATACAGGACCTCCAACCCCCACCTACCGTCAACCAATCATGTCAATGCAGAGCTATAGGGAGCCCTCCACGTTGTTACATCATTTGGGCGGCGCACTGCGATGTGGTACGGAGCTCAATTTGGCCTCTGCATGCCTCTGGAGGGTTCGCAATTGCGTCACAACATCCACACAGCGCCTCCAACCACATTTTCAGATCAGGCATAAATTGGTTTTTAGCAACACAATACCCCCACAGCACCCCTCACAACCTGTCAGTCACGACCTTTTCAGCAGCATGTTGATATGTTCCTCCCTCTGCCTATCTGCCGCTCTCCCCCAGCTCCTGGCTAACTGGGTGTTGTACCTGTGTGCAGTCACCGTCTCCCCCCTCCTCTACGGAAAAGAATCGCAGCAGCCCCACCCCCAAACTACTTCCCGCAGCTATGTCACCAGCAGGTGTGTGTGGCCTGATGCCCCACTGACCTGTTACGACTTTACAGGTGTGCTGTCACCTATAGCTGTTAGCAGTGTGCTGGAACACTCAGTGCTGCTCGAATTACAGTCTGAAGTCACTGCAGCTGATGAGACAATTATCGTGCCCTCCATCCTCTATCCTCTCTTCTGCTTGTCCCTGACTGCTACTATTTGTGGAGCAAACAGTATGGGCCCCAGAGAGAGAGAGAGAATGCCCAGAGTGCCAAAGAGGCAGTGGAGGCTTCAGAGAGACGGATGCAGCCAGTCTATCAGAACACATCTATTAAGCAATTTTGTTTTCTCTCCATGGCCTTGTTTCAAATCAATTCAAGGGGCTTTATTGGTATGGGAAACATATGTTAACATTGCCAAAGCAAGTGAAGTCTCCTTGTGTTGTTCTCTCCCTGTCCTCATCTCTCACAGCAATACGTCATGTTATGAGACTTTCACACTCATCCGACTTCCTTGTGCTGTTTTTAAAATAAACTGTTTATTTCTCTCACAAACACACACAGCTCATGACATACATTCATATCATGTCTGCCGTTGTTTCTCTCCTCTCTCCACCCTCCCCCCTCCATACAGCAACACCACCAGTTACATATCAAGATCCTGGGAGACTGTTACTACTGTATCTGTGGCCTGCCTGGTTACTGTGACGACCACACAGCTTGCTCCATAATAATGGGCCTGGCCATGGTGGAGGCCACATCGTAAGTTAGGGGAAGGACGAGAGTGCGTGCGTGCACGTGTTCTCCAGGCGTGTCCACATCTCCCAGAGGACCATGGAGAGTTTGACCTAGAGCCGGGAAATTGAGGGGAGAGGTGTGAGGACCTGCTGGAGAAAGGAATAGACACCTACCTGTTGCTGGTCCCCAAGGAAACCACCCAGGTCAACGGACTCAACGGGGTGGTGAGAGATGACCTCTTTCTGTCTGGCGTTGTTCTGTAAATTAAATGTTTTATATTTCTCTCCCCCCTCGCTTTTCAGAATGGAAACTCTCCCCAGTTGATTAACACCACATAGACCAATGGGAGCGTTGGCTCAGTCCGGGCCACGCCCATAGAGTGCAAACAGGAAGACACACAGATACACCTAACCCGTAGCCCTTTCCTGCAGTCAAATGACCTAGTGACCTCATGGGTGGAATGTTATTCATATTTTTCTTATTTTATAATAAACATTTCAAAAAACCTGCCGAAAATCCGGTGTTTCTATGTCAAACGGATTTTGTTATATTTCAGTCTTCTGTGATGTACAAAACTCAAAATGTAATACATGTCAACATTTTTTATCCCATAACCATGTGTGTGAGCTGTATACTTTTGTTTCAAAGTAGATTTGTTTAAGACTACCAAGAAACACTCTGTGTGACCCTGATTTTTCCGTTTAAGATTTCCTTTAGGTTTGACTTAGTGTGCGAATTTCACTGTGAGCCTATTTATGACCTTTGACCTGTGATGCCTAGGTGACGAGCCCTCAGCATCAGATAAATAAGAAGACGGACGCCAGGGAGCGTGAACAGGAGCTGAACAGACTACTGAAACTGGAGCTGCTGGAGAGCGGGAACGAAGAGACAAAAGAAAGGAGGAGAAGGGGAAAGAGTGGATAGAATAGGGGGTTGCTCCGAGAACCCCAAACACTACAGATACATTGTGGTGCGACCACCATATACTGGTGCGGGTCAACCAGCTGGTCAAGCTGGTGCTCATGCTGCTGGTAGTTGTGACAACGGGCGTCGTCAACATCTACAGCTGGAGGGACATCTACGACCTATATGACTTCATACGATTTACCAGCTACAGGTGAGGAACAATATCCTCTCAAGTGGTGCTAAAAACATGTATTGAAATGGTAGGTAGGTAAAGTGTAAAGCCGTGGATACTCAATATGTTCCCTCTCGCTCTCCCCCCTCTTCTCTCTGTCCTCAGGACGTCTGTAGTCCCTTCCAAGTACCTGATGACAGTGATGGTCATTATCATGAGGATAAGCTTCTACTACTTTGCCAGACATGTGAGTCACCTCCTCCTGACCATTCTCACAATCACACCTCAGAATCAGATTGAGTCAGACCTCAATGAGCCTCAGCCTGTAACTCGTAAATAATACAAACTGAGAAAGACTGGATCTTCTTACTGATTCCCCCAACAACAAAAGTCTGTATGAGCTTGATTTAATCCCTCTCTCTCTCTTTCACCCCACCCTCCTCTTCCTCACCTATCTCTCTCACACACACATACACCTAGGCGGAGAGGCAGTCACAGAAGCTGTTCCTGTGGAAGATTGAGGTGCATGACCAGAAGGTTAGGGTGTTTGAGATGAGGCGCTGGAATGAAGCACTGGTCACCAACATGCTGCCTGAACATGTCACCCAACACTTCCAGGGCTCTAAGAGAGACGAGGTGAGAGAAGGAATGGGTAGTAAAAAGAGAGAGGGAAAATGAAAATACAAACAAGAAGGGAGAGAGACTCCCAAAGACAGGGTATGGGAAAGAAATACAGCGAGTTGTAAACGTTTTTCTTACCCATCAGTTTTGTTTCTCCTCTGTAGGACCTGTACAGCCAGCCAAATTATGAGAAGACTACATAGCAGCGGGAAGTAGTTTGGGGGTGGGGCTGCTGCGATTTATTTTTCCATAGATGAGGTGGAGACGGTGACTGCACACAGGTAGACACACTTGACAGTTTGAGTCATCTAAGCACTGTGTGTGTGTGTGTGTGTGTGTGTGTGTGTGTGTGTGTGTGTGTGTGTGTGTGTGTGTGTGTGTGTGTGTGTGTGTGTGTGTGTGTGTGTGTGTGTGTGTTTTTAGTACAGTAACTGAATAATTGGATAACATTTGGCTTTCTCATGGCTTAGTTTAGGAAAATAAATATGAATTAACTGACTTTTTAAAGAATTTTCAACATATAACATCACATGTAGGTGTGGGACGTTCATTGTATTAAAAGGAGCAATAGCAGGTCTATTTCTCTCCAGCAGCTGGCATATTCTGTCCATTCACAATTCATCTGTAGGAACATGGCGGGTCTCAACACCCGACAAAAGAAAGAGAGTATCTGAAAGATTGTTTGTGAGGAAATTACCTCTGCCCTCGACTTGCAATTAAAACTGACAAATGAATCTCTTGCACTGCTCACTTCTAAAGTGGATACTTACTCAACTAAAGTGGAAAGTTTGGAAACAGAGGCCAATGTGACAAAGGGGTGACTCCATGACCTGGACACAGTGCGAACTAAGCTAAGGGGAAATCAATCTCCTAAAAAAGAAAACACAATCACTCAAAAATCATTCCCGTAAATTCAATGTGCGGTTCATAGGACTTGAAACTGGTGTGGAAGCGGGCAACCCATCTTCCTTTATGACAAATAGTTTCTATTAACTGTTTTGTCAGGAGAAGCAAGGCGCACGGGTCCTCTCCGGAACGGATCTCTATGTATGATTGTAGGAATTGTTCACTTCAAAGAGGAATCGGGAGCTCTTACTTATGTGGAGAAGAGGATCAGCATCTACCCAGATCTGAGTGTCGAACTGCTGAAACAGATGGCCTACAGTACAATAAGGTGAGATCAGAGCTATGCAAGCTAAACCTGAGATGCGGCTTCATCCACCCGGCAAAACTCACTGCCAAGGAGGCTCAATACTTCCTTAAGAAACACATCAAGCCCAACACACAAAAGGGACGAGCCTACAGATATATTCAGGTTTTCTGTCCATGCACAATGATGCAGCCTAGCCTATGGCTGTGATGCTGCCCTCAGCATAAAACAACGAGGACACCCTTCAATTGGGTAAAAGGAACACTTATTATTATTATTGCTGAACATTGGACTTCATTCTCATTATACTGCCTATGGCCCAGCACATTTAGATAATGATGACTTTACGCCAAGTAATGAACAATGGACAATATATTAAAGTGTCATACAAACTGGGGCTGCTTCCTTGTGGGAGACTACAGCGCATTACATGGGCTAAACTGTTTAGGATAGATGGCCAGTCCCATATGGGATACCACACAATCTTTTTAAATATTTTTATGGCTGTCCCTCTCTGTTTACACTTCTGAATGTATCTCCCAGGGAGGACTTGGCCTAGAGGCCATGATTAATTATTGTGAAGATTTTAGACTGCATTTCTTGCACATACCCTCTACTTTTTTCTTCTTCTTTGTACATAGTATAGAGCACCTAAATGCTTATTGCTAATAATAATGAAGATAATGGATCAAGAGCTATTACTCCTACAGCCATCCTATTTGACTGTTTAGCCTTGCAAATCTGTTGTTATATCTAACCTACTTATTTTCTCTTCTTCTTTTCATCAAGTCTGCAAACTTACATTTAAAGGCCTGAAGGGGTTATTTCTTTCTCAATACCTTAAGATCCCCCCAAAATTGCTGCTTAAGATATTTAATATTTAATGCTGCAACCCTGTAATGATAGTGTAGGGCGGGGGAACCGGGGACGAATGACTGGGGGCCAGGGAGGGGGTTTAGGGAAAGGGGTATGGTGGCTAGGGAGGGTTGGGCTAGGGAAGTGGAGGAATGGTTCACAGGGGGGTTCTGGGTGGGGAACGACCAATGGGTAGGTTTCCCTGTGGGTCATGCTTTTTGATTCACATCAACGGGCTTATTAACACTAAAGATAATACATCATTAATAATACATGAAAAAAATTGTTTAACAATGGCAACGCTAGCTATTCTTTCTTAGAATTTTAAAGGCCTAAACTGTCCTATTAAACGTTCCAGCTATCTTTATATTCTAGCAAGAAACCATGATGATATAGCAATGCTTCAAGAAACAAACTAGAATAGAGAACCATTTGTACAAACTGGCTGCTTTTTCATCAGCCCCAAACAAAACTAAAGGTGTAATCATAATGATACATAAGGAACAAA
This sequence comes from Brachymystax lenok tsinlingensis, assembly GCA_030435695.1. Taxonomy (NCBI): domain Eukaryota; kingdom Metazoa; phylum Chordata; class Actinopteri; order Salmoniformes; family Salmonidae; genus Brachymystax; species Brachymystax lenok. The sequence continues at coordinate 14,875,067 of CM059796.1, forward strand.
ATATCACCATCATGGGTAAAGACCAAGAAGGCAGAATCACTTTCCTTAAAGTTATCCATAATGGAAAGAAAATTGCCTTTATTAATGTGTACGCTTCAAATTCATATTATCCTACGTTTTTTGATTCTCTGAACAGCATATTGTTAGAATTAACTGAATTACATCTGGTTATTGGGACAGACATGATTGCCATTTTGGACATGCGCGACAAATCTAATAAGAACAACTATAATCCACACGCAACCAAGGCTCTCCAGCATATACTCTCTGATTACAACCTCATTGACGCCTGGTGAGCTCATAACTCTAAAGCAAAATAGTACACTTTCAACTCAAACAGGCATAAATCATTCTCACAAATCGATTTCATACTATTATCTACACCTCTATTTTCTTTAATCAAGCAAATAGGAATTCGACCAATGCGCTTTACTGACCACCACGCTTACTACTGCCAACTTCAAATTTCAGAATCTCCTGAAAGAGCCACAAGATGTTGTTTCAATGTTTCATTACTACAAAATCCTACATTCTGTGATCAATTTGAAATTGAACTAAATTAATTAATAATGATCAATACAAATTCAGTCGATGACCCTCGGATTCTATGAGATGCTACCAAAGGTTTTATTTAAAAAAAAACTTGCAACTGCATTTGCATCTGGGTTGAATAAATCACAATTAAAGAAAATATCAGATATGGAAATGTTTGTTAAGTGCATTAGAGCGTTCACAACTAACACTGTTTTCAGACCTGGTAGCTATTACTCTTTCCAAAGTCAAGACAGAACTTCATATATCGATAAGACAGAGAGCGGAATTTGCCATCCATCGAGTTAGACTCAACCATTACGTCCATGGTAATCGTCCCAGTCGTTTACTGGCCAACAAGGTACGCAGTAATGATCAATTAGCTGACATAGCAACTATTGAATCTGAAACAGGGGAAGTACGATCAGAACCCAAATGAATCAAATATTCTCCCGCTTCTATAAAGAACTGTACACCTCTGATTTTAAATCCACACCAAGCCAGACTAAGTCCTTTCTAAAATAATTAAGAACTCCTCTTCTCTCAACAGAGGAAGACACCTCGCTGGGAGCCCAAATCTTTTTAAATGAACTCAAAAGGGCATTGGATAGCATGAATAAAGGCAAATCATCTGGATGGGCTGGTATTCCTCCTAAGGTCTATTTACAATTTTGGAATCAATTAGGTCCACTATTGCTCGATATGATTAATACAGCTGTTCACAAGGTTAATTTGGGAGAGATGTAAATACAGCACTAATTTAGCTTTTATAAAAAAAAAAGGTAAGATGCTACCCAGTGTTCTCACTATTGCCCCCTATCTTTGATGAACACGGATATTCATTTGTTTTCCAAAATATTGTTGTCCAGTCTCGAAGACTTACTTACTCAAATTCGTCCACACAGTCCAAAGTGGGTTTTTTAAAATACATTTATTCTCAGATAACCTCTGTTGACTGTCACACCCTGATATGTTTCACTTGTCTTTGTGCTTGTCTCCACCCACCCCTCCAGGTGTTGCCAATCCCCCAGTGTATTTATACCTGTGTTCTCTGTTTGTCTGTTGCCAGTTTGTTTTGTTTTGTTAAACCTACCAGCATTTCCCCCCTTGCTCCTGTCTGTTCTAGTTCCTGTTTTCTAGTTGTTCACGGTTTTGACCTTTCTGCCTGCCTTGACCCTGAGCCTGCCTGCTGTTCTGTACCTTGCCACACCAGACTGGATTATTGACCCCTGCCTGCTCTGACCCTGAGACTGCCAGCCGTTCTGGACCTTTTGAACCCTATCTGGGTTACTGACCTATGCCTGCCCTTGACCTGTTGTTTTGCCTGCCCCTGTATTAGTAATAAACTTTTGTTTATTCGACACTGTCTGCATCTGGGTCTTACCTGAAATGTGATAGTTGACTAATACGTATCTTAAATGCTTCATCAGAAACAACAGCTCCATTGGCTGTATTATGTCTCAATCCAGAAAAAGCTTTTGATAGACTAGAATGGTCATATCTCTGGTCTGTCTGGGAACAAATGGGAATTGGCTCCAATTTCATTAATATTATTAAAATGTTTTTTTTTTTAAAAAGGCAGTCCTGCTCCTCTCCTCTCTACCTAACTTTCCCTCACAGTCCCTACAGTTCCCCTTCAGTCCAGTTAGTTTGGTTGCTCAGCCTACCTAAGTTATCCCTCACCCATCATAGCCCTGCCATTCCCAACCAATCAAAGCGCTTGGAAATGCGCTTCTGGACACTGCACCCGCCCACTCAGGTCAGAGTGTAATCGTCATCAAGGACAACAACCACCCGAGCCACTGTCTGTTCACCCTGCTATCATCCAGAAGGCGAGGTCAGTACAGGTGCATGAAAGCTGGGACCGAGAGACTGAAAAAGAGCTTATATCTCAAGGCCATCAGACTGTTAAACAGCCATCACTAGCACAGAGAGGCTGCTGCCTAAATACAGACTTGAAATCATTGGCCACTTTAATAAATGGAACACTAGTCACTTTAATAATGCCACTTTAATAAAGTTGACATCTTGCATTACTCATCACATTTGTGTATACTGTATTCTATACTATCCTATGCCGCTCTGACATTGCTCATCAATATATTTATATTTATATATTCTTATTCCATTCCTTACTTATTTGTGTGTGTTAGGTATTTGTGGAATTGTTAAATATTACTTGTTAGATATCGCTGCACTGTCGGAACTAGAAGCACAAGCATTTCGCTACACTTGCAATAAATAACATCGGCTAACCATGTGTATGTGACCAATAAAATTTGATTTGATTTTGATTTTATCCGAAGGGAGAAGACGCATGTTTCTGAGGACTTTTTATTGTCAACCGTAACACCAATGTCTGAATGTCATCAAAATGTAAGTTGCAGGTTATAATTTTTTTTTTTACATGCTGTGTAAGGTACTAGGGGGTAACTATCCCTGGAAACTGCCCCCTGTATTTCACATAAAGACCACAATATGTCACCAAATTATTTTCCCAACACTTTCCCTGGCTGCCACTGCTCTTGCTCAACAAAATATTTCCTTTGTGTCATCACAACTTTGGGAGATATTTCAACAAAACTATTTTGTGGTAAGTTTATCACATTTTTTTAATTTTTTAGTTGTAGATATAATCCAATGAAGTTATATCTATAATTGTGTTTTAAATATACAAGTAGGAAAGCCTTAAGTAAATAATCCACTAATGCCCAGTTAGCGCCAGTTTATGCTAACTTGCCAGCTAGCAACTTCACTAGCAGTAAATGCTAGCCAGTTAGCTAGTTAGCATAAGCTGCTAGAAGTGCTAGCTAACAACCTTACTACCAGATCATCTGAGGTAAAATACATAAAAAAGATAACGTAACTTAATTGCAGTTGTAAATGTTTCCACTAGTGACTGATAGCTTTACAGTTAATGTTACTTTAGAGTCTTTTAGCTATATTACACAGCATTTTATCTCATATTACTGGATAGCTAGCTACGTTTTTAAGAGAGAGCTTTTCAATTGGCATCTCTCCCCCTGTCTTCAGTCACAGGTGGGGAATTGATTAGGTATGGGCAGTGCAGGAGGTGGACTCATGAGTTGTGCTCCAATTTTACTGGGGATAGCTTTATATGTGATAAACAGTGCATTTGGGAAATATTAAGACCCCTTGACCTTTTCCACATTTTGTTACGTTACAGCCTAATTCTAAAATATATTAAATCGTTTTTTCCCCTCATCAATCTACACACAATACCCCATAACGACAAAGCAAAAACTGACAAAGCAAAAACTGGTTATTATACATTTTTGCACATTTTATTTAAAAAAAATGACTGAAACATCACATTTACGTAAGTATTTAGACCCTTTACTCAGTACTTTGTTGAAGCACATTTGGCAGTTATTACAGCCTCGAGTCTTCTTGGGTATGACGCTACAAGCTGTTTGGGGAGTTTCTCCCATTCTCTGCAGATCCTCTCAAGCTCTGTCAGGTTGAGGAGTGGCTTCCGTCTGGTCACACTACCATAAAGGCCGAATTGGTGGAGTGCTGCATAGATGGTTGTCCTTCTGGAATGTCCCACAGTTGACAATGCATGTCAGAGCAAAAACCAAGCCATGAGGTCTAAGGAATTGTTCATAGAGCTCCGAGACAGGATTCTGTCGAGGCACAGATCTGAGGAAGGGTACCAAAAAATGTCTGCAGCATTCCCTTTATAGTTTATTCGCCTATGCATGACCTTCATCCACATACCATTTTTTCCCAAACATTGCTTTTTTGTGTCAGCAATTAAACATTGTTCTTGGGGGGGGGGGCTAGTTACCCCCTAGTACCCTAATAATAGGTAATTACCACTAATTACTTACTGGTACTTTGATACGTTTCAGCCATATGTTCGGCTGTTGCTAATTTTGATGTTGGAGTTGCCAATACTGCTATCCGTATTGTTTGTTGTTTGTAGTATTATTCCGTACAACCATGGATGTTAATGTTGCATTGGTTGCACAAGTGCTTTTGCAGAAGTAGTTTGGTTGTTGTATTGGCGGGCATTGTCTTTTGTATGCACACGCTACCACAGCCTTTTCCGTGGTGGCCTTATTAAGGTGTTTTATTGTGCTGCCATGGGCGAGCTTCTAGAGTCATCCCAGAGAGTTCTTGGCGCTTACTCATGCTCAGAGTAATTTATGACCCTGTGGCTGCAGGGCAGATCTGATAAAGTCTCAGCCTGGCAGATTCACACAAGGCTGGAGAGAGAGGGTGCCATACATCTTGACCCTTTGCCAATCCAAGTAATTGGTTTTGCTTTCTCCAAGAGGTGAATGTTTAAGTTTATTTTATATTGATGCTGTGTTTATAGCCCTTTATAGACATTTTGTAAGTGTAATGCCATTTATTAATGTACATATATATATACATTGCATAGTTATAACCCTTAACTAATACTTTTTACATGTGTGCATATCTTTGTCTTATAAAACTGCAACAATTCCAAGTCATTCGGATTACCAAAATCATATAAACACCCTCAAATGCAAACAGGTTGTGTGTGTGTGTGTGTGTGTGTGTGTGTGTGTGTGTGTGTGTGTGTGTGTGTGTGTGTGTGTGTGTGTGTGTGTGTGTGTGTGTGTGTGTGTGTGTGTGTGTGTGTGTGTGTGTGTGTGTGTGTGTGTGGTGTGACTATCAAGAGTACAGTGATGGGCCTCAACATCATGTTCTAACCGGACAGCAGTATAGAGGGCAAAACCAACCAATCAGTTATAAGTATATAGCAAGTGAGGGTATTCACAGCCGACCACTCAGACGGGTGAGGGCATACCAGCAAACCGTTTTTTCATGGTCCTTCTAGCCGGATTTAGTGACCAACAGTTTTTTTACATGGTCCATAATTTCTCCGGATTTAGCGACCAATAGTTTTTACAAAAATACTGTATGCCAATCCCTCAGCCATAGTTATAACATTCAATCCAACCTCAGTAAGTGGAATAATATCCCAGTTGCTTTAACCGGCAGAATATGTATTGTCAAAATGAATATATGTCACGGCTGAATTTCTGTAGTTCAATGCGTCTCATGGCTCTCCCTTCTAGCTATTGGGATAAAATTCATAGTGCGGTTTCAAAATGTATATGGCAAGGTAAACAATGAAATTAACGCATTTATGCTGAACAAAAATATAAACGCAACATGCAATAATTTCCATGATTTTACTGAGTTACAGTTCATGTAAGGAAATCAGTCAATTCAAATAAATAAATTAAATTCACATGACTGGGCAGGGGCGCAGCTATGGGTGGACCTGGGAGGGCATAGGCCCACCCACTTGGAGCCAGGCCCACCCATTGGGGAGCCATCCTCAGCCAATCAGAATTCGTTTTTTTCCCACAAAAGGGCTTCATTACAGTCAGAAAAACTCCCCAGTTTCGGTCTCAGACAATCCTGCAGGTGAAGAAGCCGGATGTGGAAGTTCTGGGCTGGCATGGTTACACATGGTCTGCGGTTGTGATGGATGTACTGCCAAATTATCTAAAATGACTTTGGAGGCGGCTTGTAGTAAAGAAATTATTAAATTATCTGGCAACAGCTCTGGTGGACATTCTTGCAGTCAGCATGCCAATTGCACCCTCCCTCAAAACTTGTGGCATCGTGTTGTGTTTGACAAAACTGCAAATTTTAGAGTGGACTTTTGTCCCCAGCACAAGGTGCACCTGTGTAATGATGATGCTGTTTAATCAGCTTCTTGATATTCCACACCTGTAAGGTGGATGGAATATCTTGTCAAAGGAGAAACGCTCACTAACAGAGATGTAAACAAATTTGTGCACAACATTTTAGAGAAATACACTTTTTGTGCGTGTGGAATATTTCTGGGATCTTTTATTTCAGCTCATGAAACATGGGACCAACATTTTACATGTTGCGTTTATATTTTTGTGTAGTATGCAAAGAGGGAAAGACGTAAGAGGACTATTCGTAGCAAACTTTAAATTGTATTTCCAGTCACTAGCATTTCGCCCCATCTTAAATTGGTTTAGATCCCTTCCGGAGTGTAGAGAGAAATATTATGTTTCCTATTGCCCTGGAAGAGGTGGTCATCACTAATATATCCCTTAATCAGGATCGGACCCTTTTTTTAAATTTTTGCCTAAAATGACATACCCAAATCTAACTGCCTGTAACGATGTATGCTGAGAGTCGGGAAGCAAGTTCAGGGAGTGAATACATTTAATAAATAAATGAACAAAACAATGAAACACGAACAGAGCACCGACATGAAACAGCAACAGAAACAATGACGACCGGGGAAGAAACCAAAGGGAGTGACATAAAGGGCAGGTAATCAAGGAGACAGGTGTGCGCCATAACGAGCAGCTTGGTGACCTAGAGGCCCGGAAAGGGAGCCCACAGGACACTGCCTGTAGCTCAGGATATGCATATTCTTGATACCATTTGAATGGAAAAAGTTTGTGGAAATCTGAAATGAATGAAGGAGAATATAACACATTAGATCTGGTAAAAGATAATGCAAACCAAAAAACATGCGTTTTCTTTGAAATGCAATAGACAGGCCATAAAATCACACAGGAGCTTAGGCGCAATATAGATTTTGGCCAATAGATGGCAGCAGTGTGTGTGCAGTTTCAGACCGATCCAGTTTACACTATTTCCAAACCGGATTTGCGCATGCGCATCGTGCACAAATAGATTTTGTCCCCCCACACCAAACGCGATCACGACACGCAGGTTGAAATATCAAAACGAACTCTGAACCAATTATATTAATTTGGGGACAGGTCGAAAAGCATTAAACATTTATGGCAATTTAGCTCGCTAGCTTGCAGTTTCTAGCTAATTTGTCCTATTTAGCTAGCTAGCTTGCTGTTGCTAGCTAATTTGTCCTGGGATATAAACATTGAGTTGTTATTTTACCTGAAATACAGAAGGTCCTCTACTCCGACAAATAATCCACACATAAAACAGTCAACCGAATCGTTTCGAGTCATCTCTCCTCTTTCTAGGCTTCTTTTTTTTCTTTGTATTTTATATGGCAATTGGCAACTAACTTTCATATAAGATGCATTACCACAACTGACCTCAGTTCCTCTTTCAATCACCCACGTGGGTATCTTTTCCTAAAAACCAATGACAAGATAGCACGTGGGTATATGTTTCTAAAAGCCAATGAGGAGACGGGAGAGGCAGGACTTGCAGCGAGTTCTGCGTCACAAATAGAATCACCTTCTATTTTAGCGCCTGGCAACGCAGACGCCGTTGGCGCATGCGACGGGTCCGGTTTGGGCATGGTGTTACATTATTGCACAACATTTTGATTAAAGTCTGCCCAAATGTGCCAAATTGGTCAATTGATACATTTTCAAGTACATAACTATAGAGAACATACATAAATTATATGGTAATAAAACATTTCGTTTACACACTCCCAGGAAGGTCATACATTATTTTCCCTACAGAAAAGACATCAAGACACTAACCTTCACACATCTAGATGGACGGGGAGGGTGGGTGTGGGGCCAGAAAAAGCAGGGGTTCAAACTGTAGAACCCAGTTCCTACATTTGAATTGAATTTACCTTCAGAGGTGAATGTATCAAACCAGTTGCCGTGATAAAAGTTTTTTGTTGTTGTGCACTCTCCTCAAACAATAGCATGGTATTTTTTCACTATAAATTGGACAGTGCAGTTAGATTAACAAGAATTTAAGCTTTCTGCACATACAGTGGGGCAAAAAAGTATTTAGTCAGCCACCAATTGTGCAAGTTCTCTCACTTAAAAAGATGAGAGAGGCCTGTAATTTTCATCATAGGTACATCATAGAAAAAAATCCAGAAAATCACATTGTAGGATTTTTTATGAATTTATTTGCAAATTATGGTGGAAAATAAGTATTTGGTCACATACAAACAAGCAAGATTTCTGGCTCTCACAGACCTGTAACAACTTCTTTAAGAGGCTCCTCTGTCCTCCACTCGTTACCTGTATTAATGGCACCTGTTTGAACTTGTTATCAGTATAAAAGACACCTGTCCACAACCTCAAACAGTCACACTCCAAACTCCACTATGGCCAAGACCAAAGAGCTGTCAAAGGACACCAGAAACAAAATTGTAGACCTGCACCAGGTTGGGAAGACTGAATCTGCAATAGGTAAGCAGCTTGGTTTGAAGAAATCAACTGTGGGAGCAATTATTAGGAAATGGAAGACATACAAGACCACTGATAATCTTCCTCGATCTGGGGCTCCACGCAAGATCTCACCCGTGGGGTCAAAATGATCACAAGAACGGTGAGCAAAAATCCCAGAACCACACGGGGGACCTAGTGAATGACCTGCAGAGAGCTGGGACCAAAGTAACAAAGCCTACCATCAGTAACACACCACGCCGCCAGGGACTCAAATCCTGCAGTGCCAGACGTGTCCCCCTGCTTAAGCCAGTACATGTTCAGGCCCGTCTGAAGTTTGCTAGAGAGCATTTGGATGATCCAGATGAGGATTGGGAGAATGTCATATGGTCAGATGAAACCAAAATATAACTTTTTGGTAAAAGCTCAACTCGTCGTGTTTGGAGGACAAAGAATGCTGAGTTGCATCCAAAGAACACCATACCTACTGTGAAGCATGTGGGTGGAAACATCATGCTTTGGGGCTGTTTTTCTGTAAAGGGACCAGGACGACTGATCCGTGTAAAGGAAAGAATGAATGGGGCCATGTATCGTGAGATTTTGAGTGAAAACCTCCTTCCATCAGCAAGGGCATTGAAGATGAAACGTGGCTGGGTCTTTCAGCATGACAATGATCCCAAACACACCGCCCGGGCAACGAAGGAGTGGCTTCAGAAGAAGCATTTCAAGGTCCTGGAGTGGCCTAGCCAGTCTCCAGATCTCAATCCCATAGAAAATCTTTGGAGGGAGTTGAAAGTCCGTGTTGCCCAGCGACAGCCCCAAAACATCACTGCTCTAGAGGAGATCTGCATGGAGGAATGGGCCAAAATACCAGCAACAGTGTGTGAAAACCTTGTGAAGACTTACAGAAAACGTTTGACCTCTGTCATTGCCAACAAAGGGTATATAACAAAGTATTGAGATAAACTTTTGTTATTGACCAAATACTTATTTTCCACCATAATTTGCAAATAAATAAATTAAAAATCTTACAATGTGATTTTCTGGATTTCTTTTTCTCATTTCGTCTGTCATAGTTGAAGTGTACCTATGATGAAAATTACAGGCCTCTCTCATCTTTTTAAGTTGGAGAACTTGCACAATTGGTGGCTGACTAATACTTTTTTTGCCCCACTGTATAAGACGTCTATGTCCAGGAAAGTTTGCTGTTACTTACGTCATTCTAGTGACATTAGCGCACGTTAGCAACAACTATTAAGGTTAAAGCTGAAATATGTAACTTTTTTGGGCGACCCAACCAAATTCACATAGAAATGTGAATTATAGATCTGTCATTCTCATTGAAAGCAAGTCTAAGAAGCAGTATACCTGTTCTATGTGCACTATTTCTATGCTTCTCGTTCTTAGGTTTAGTTTTTGTGTCTTTCACTTTCGGTTTTGTACACCAGCTTCAAACAGCTGAAAATACAATATTCTTGGTTTTTGAAAATGTATTTCGATGGTACAATGATTCTCTTCACTGTACAGTACATTGCTTTTTTGTCACATAAACAGAAATTAGGCAAAACTATTAGAATCTTTGCAACCTGGAAATGGCAGAGCTATTTCTGCATATTGCTTTAGTCCTATTATTATTGCTAACGCAATTTCTATTTGGCTCAAAATAAAAAAAATGAAACTGAGAATCAACATGGCATGCCCATACTCCAATATTTCACAATAATGCTTTGTGATCTGGAGGGCGGCCTTTTGCATCCCCCCCAATGGTCCAAATGTGGAATTGGTACCCTTACTGATGTCATGGACAGTCATGGTTGCAGAACATTCCATGATTTGAAAGATACACATTACCAGGCAAGTCCTTTTTTCTATATTTACAACTTAGGTCAGCTATGGTGGCCTATGGAGTCCCTTGCGAAACCCAACTCCCGAACCATCCAATGATGGAATTTATAAATAAATTATTTGGGTTCACAAAAGGACTGATGTATATTTTTTTTAAGTATGGTCCACAGATCTAATTGAATCCTTCAACTGGAACAAAATATGGAAAAATATGACCTTTGCATCCCATAATCCAAACCATCAATTTATACATTTTAAGTTTTTTCACAGACGGTATTCAACAAGGAAACATTTTGTGTCCCCTTACTCAGGTGGGCACATTCCTTCATATGATGTGGGAGTGCCCTGCAGTTAAATGCTTTTGGGGCAAAGTTACAAAATTAATTTCAAAGTGCATGAACTTAAATATTAAATGCTTGAATATTAAATATCTGCCCATATCAGATATGTCTATGTCCTGGGAAATTTTCTTGTTATTTACAACCTCATGCTAATCACATTAGCGCACGTTAGCTCAACCGACATGCGGAGTGGACACCGATCCTGTAGAGGATAACAGCATTGCTAATGGTGTTGGTGGTGTTGATGATGATGGGAGGTCTTCAACCAGGTCCCTTTACTCCCTGTCGGGTCCGGAGACCAAGGCTATGGAGGAGTACATTGAGGACTCTCTCGCTGCAGGGAGTGTTCGTCCATCTGCCTCTCCCGGCAGTGCAGGGTTCTTCTTTGTGGAGAAGAAGGACAAAACCCTGCGCCTATGTATCGACTAACGGCCTTAATGACGTCACGGTTAAAAAACGTTACCCTCTACCACTCATCTCCTAGGCTTTCGAACCTCTTCAGGGAGCGACCATATTCTCAAAGTTGGACCTTCGGAATGCCTACAATCTGGTTCAGATACGGAAGGAGATGAGTGGAAGACAGCGTTAAACACAGCTAGCGGGCACTATGAGTACTTGGTTATGCCATTTGGACTGACAAACGCTCCCGCTGTGTTCCAGGCAATGTTCAACAATGCTGAACCGGTTCATGTTTGTCTGCCTCAACGACATCCTTGTCTTTTCCCGTTAAGCTCAAGAGCACGTCCTCCATGTCCGTCAGGTCCTTCAGCGACTCCTGAAGAACCAGCTTTTCGTTAAAGCGGAGAAGTGTGAATTCCATCGCTCCACCCTCTCCTTCTTAGGATATGTAATCGCTGCAGGGCATATACAGATGGATCCAGACAAGGTGAGAGCGGTGGTAGATTGGCCTCAACCCACATCCATAGTGCAGCTGCAAAATTTCCTGGGATTTGCTAACTTCTACAGCCACTTCATCTGGGGTTACAGCACCCTGGCTTCCCCCCTCTCAGCACTCACCTCTCCCAAGGTTCCATTCATGTGGTCTCCAGCACCTGACCAGGCATTCTCGGACCTCAAGCATTGATTCACTTAATTCATTCGGCCCTGTGGTGAAGGTAGACGCCTTATTCTCACATCGGCTACCGAGAGCGTTATCACACTTTCGTCCAGAAGAGTTGGTGCTCTCATGCATGCTTCAGTGTTGTTTGTCTCGAAGTGAGCATAAAATGCATTTAGCTCGTCTGGTAGGCTCGCGTCACTGGGCAGCTCGCGACTGAGTTTCCCTTTGTAGTCCGTAATAGTTTTCAAGCCCTGACACATCCGATGAGCGTCAGAGCCGGTGTAGCAGGATTCAATCTTAATCCTGTATTGACACTTTGCTTGTTTGATGGTTAGTCTAAAGGTTTAGTGGGATTTATTTTAAGTGTCTGGATTAGTGTCCCACTCCTTGAAAGCGGCAGCTCTAGCCTTTAGCTCGATGTGGATGTTGCCTGTAATCCATGACTTCTGGTTGGGATATGTATGTATGGTCACTGTGGGGACGACGTCATCGATACACTTATTGATGAAGTCAATGACTGATGTGGTGTACTCCTCAATGCCATCGGAAGAATCCCTGAACATATTCTAGTCTGTGCTAGCAAAACAGTCCAATAGTGTAGCATCCACGTCATCTGGCCACTTCCGTATTGAGCGAGTCCCTGGTACTTCCTGCTTTAGTTTTTGCTCGTAAGCAGGAATCAGGAGGATAGAATTATGGTCAGATTTTCCAAATGGAGGGCGGGGGAGAGCTTTGTATGCATCTCTGTGTGTAGTAAAGGTGGTCTATAGTTTTTTCCTCTGGTTGAACATGTGACACGCTTGTAGAAATGAGGTAAAACGGATTTAAGTTTGCCTGCATTAAAGTCCCTGGCCACTAGGAGCGCCGCTTCTAGATGAGCATTTTCTTTTTTGCTTATGGCCTTATACAGCTGGTTGAGTGCAGTGTTAGTGGTAGCATCGGTTTGTGGTGGTAAATAGATGGCTACGAATAATATAGATGAGAACTCTCTTGGTAGATAGTGTGGTCTACAGCTTATTATAAGGTTTCCTAAAAAACGTTTACCTTTATTTAACTAGGCAAGTCAGTTAAGAACAAATTCTTATTTACAATGACGGCCTACCTCAGGCGAGCAATACCTCGAGACTTCTTTAATGTTCAACATCGCGCACCAGCTATTTTTGACAAATAGACACACACACACACACCCCTCGTTTTACCAGAGGTAAATTCTCTGTCCTGCCAGTGCATGGAAAATCCCGCCAGCTCTATATTATCTGTGTCGTTGTTCAGCCATGACTCTGTGAAACATAAGATATTACTGTCCCGTTGGCAGTATTATCTTGATCGTAGGCCATCCATTTTATTTTCCAATGATTGCACGTTGGCCAATAGAACGGATGGCAGTGAGAGTTTACTCACTCGCCTACGAATTCTCAGAAGGCAGCCAACCGCCGCACCCTTTTTCTCAGTCTTTTCTTCACGTAAATGATGGGGATTTGGGCCCATTCCCGAGAAAGCAGTATATCCTTCCCGTCGGACTCGTTAAATAAAAATTATTCTTCCAGTTCGAGGTGAGTAATCGCTGTTCTGAAGTTATTTTCGGTAGAAGCAACATTATGTACAAAATAAGTTACAAAATAAGTAAAAAATAATGCGATAAAAACGAAAACAATTTAGAAGCACGTAAAACGTCAGCCATTCCCTATGGCGCCATTCCCTGTCTCAGCATTTGTCGCCGTGTGCACAAAATAATACTCTGCGGTAAACTCCGGCTGGCCTGCTTCAACCACTACCTGTTCCTCACCTCAACCCACATCCATAATGCAGCTGCAACATTTCCTGGGATTAGCTAACTTCTACCTATGCTTCATCTGGGGTCACAGCACCCTGGCTTCCCCTCTCTCAGCACTCACCTCTCCCAAAGTTCCATTCACGTGGTCTCCAGCAGCTGACCAGGTGTTCTCGGACCTCAAGCATTGATTCACTACAGACCCCATCTTAATCCATCCAGACCTGTCCCCTCTATTTGTGGTGGAGGTCGACGCCTTGGATGCGGAGTGGGGGCCGTCCTGTCCCAGCGTTCTGCCCAGGACCAAAAGCTGCACCCCTGCACTTTTCTCTCCAATAGTCCTACCCCTGTTGAGAGGAACTATGATGTGGGTAATCAAAAACTCCTCGCCGTCAAGATGGTGTTGGAGGAGTGGAGGCACTGGTTGGAGGGGGGCGGAACACCCATTCTTAGTGTGGACTGACCATAAGAACCTGGAATATCTCCACACCGCCAAGTGCCTCAACTTTAGGCAGGCCCGTTTCAATTTCACTCTCTTCTACCGCCCGGGGTCCAAGAATGTGAAGCCTGACACACTCTCACGTTTGTATAGCCCCGCTGCTACTCTGTCTGACACAGAGACCATCCTCCCTAACTCCTGTCTGGCGGCTGCCCTCGTCTGGGGTATAGAGAGCCTGGTCTGTAAGGTGCAGCGTTCCCAGCCGCTAACCGGGTGTTTGTCCCAGACTCTGCCCGTTCCCTGGTCCTGGAATGGGCACATTCCTCGAGACTGACCTGTCATCCAAGCTCCCGTCGGACCCTGGCTTTCATCCGACTACGCTTTTGGTGGTGTTCCATGGTTTCTGACGTCTCCGCATTTTTCTCCGCCTGCACTGTGTGTGCACAAAACAATACTCTGCGGCTGGCCTTCTTCAACCACTCCCTGTTCCTCACCGCCCCTGGTCCCATATATCCCTGGACTTTGTTACTGGTCTTCCTCCGTCAGATGGCAACACCACGATCCTGATGGTGGAGGATAGGTTTTCTAAAGCCACCCATTTTATTCTGCTTCCCATGTTACCCTCAGCCAATGAGGCGGCTCAGCTCATGGTGCAGCAGGTCTTCCGGATCCATGGACTTCCGGTCGACACGGTCTCCGATCGTGGTCCTCAGTTCTCGTCCCGGTTCTGGAAGGCGTTCTGCACCCTCATAGGGTCGTTGGCCAGCCTGTCCTCTGGTTTTCACCCCCAATCTAATGGCCAGTCAGAGCGAGCCAATCAGGACCTGGAGACGGCTCTTCATTGCTTCGTCTCCGCCAACCCCACCACCTGGAGCCAGCAACTTGTGTGGTTGGAATACGCCCGTAACACCCTTCCCTGCTCGGCCACTGGTCTTTCGCCCTTTGAGTGTTCCTTGGGATATCAGCCCCTGCTCTTCCCTGAGCAAGAGGAAGAAGCCAGCATACCCTCTTCCCAGATGTTCGTCCGCCACTGTCGCCGTACCTGGAAAGAGCCCGGGTCGCTCTTCTAAAGACCACATCCAGGTATCGGCGACAGGCGGATCGCCACAGGACCCCTGCTCCCCGCTATTGGCTCGGACAGAGGGTATGGCTTTCCACTCCGGACCTGCCCATCCGGGTGGAGTCCCGTAAACTTTCCACCCGTTTCAATCGGCCCTTTCCCCATCTCTAAAATCCTTAGCCCCTCTGCTGTTCGTCTTCTGTTGCCCCGCACCCTCCGTATACATCCCACTTTTCATGTGTCTAGGATTAAACTTCTGCCTCACAGCCCTTTGTCTCCTGTTTCCTGCATGCCGTCCTGGACCTGCCTGACTCTGATTTGGATTACAAGTCTTTGCCTGCATTGACTTACCTTTTTCTTGCCCGTTGTACTATAATACATTCTGAGACTCGTACTATCCACCTCCTGTGTCTGCATCTGGGTTTTAGCCTGAAGCTTGACACACCTACTTTATTTATACTATTTTCTACAATCTATAATAATAGTGAAGACATCAACTATGAAATAACACACATGGAATAATGTAGTAACCAAAAAAGTGTTAAAGGAATCTAAATATATTTTATATTTGAGATTCTTCAAAGTAGCCACCCTTTGCCTTGATGACAGCTTTGCACACTCTTGGCATTTCTACAATGTAGAAAACAATAAAAATAAAGAAAAACCCTTGAATGAGTAGGTGTGTCTAAACTTTTGACTGGACCTGTATGTGTGTTGTCATTGCTGGAATTCAGGATTGACTGAACAGTTTTTGGCTGAACTGCTTTCAATGGGGAGGAGATTGCTTCCGTGATTGTCATTGAAAACGACACTTTCCCATATAGACCTGTGGACCATTTTTATCTGTCATTACCCTATGATCTACTGCCCCTAGGTGGTGGAGGACTGCTATAACATCATGAAGGAGTATGGATTCCGCTTTGTCCGGAGAGGGCTATCTTTGTCAAAGGGAAGGGGGAGCTACTAACCTTCTTCATGAAAGTAGTAACGGCACTGGTCCCACCACCACTACAGCCCTGTCTCACCAAGTAGTGGACCATTCCTGATCCACACCTGCTGATAAAACAGACATAGTACAGATTACACATGGACTCATCATTCTAATGTATATGAACAGACTGTAGACATGCTATAAGAGCTTAAATGGAAATGCCATGGGCAAGCGTACAGTTAAAGCATAGGCAAGCGTACCGTTTTTACATATTAAGAAAAACAAAAACACACTCACTTTTGTACTCCAATAGACGCGTCTGGATTCTCTGGTAACTGATAGTCCAAGTGAAAAAGTAGAGAAAGTAGGCCTATTAGCTTGTACACCTTTATAATGAGCAGCACAGCTTGCTCTCTGAAAGATGAAATCATACCTTTTTTACATTGATGCGTACATGTACAAGATGTTAGCTACTGTGTGTATATTCAGATATAGGCAACTACTTCATAGAACAACATATGTCACTCCACCCAAAGTCCACATTATGACTCCAACTAAATTAGTGTGACAGGACTTGTTTTTCCTTGAGTATGATTACCCTTTATGTTCTTTTATTGTTTTCAAACAGTTGAGCTCAGGTTTTGTAAGATAATGCCACTTGAAATAGTATGTATGTATAATGTGTTAATTAAAACATTTTTTTTTACTTTTTACTTTTATTAGGTCTGTGTGTATTTGAACCTAGTACAGAACAGTATTTCCAGCAATCCTCAGCACAGTGAAATGACTGTGAGTTGCAGTATTATTTCTGGTCTGGTTTCTGGTGTATAAAACTCAAGTTCCGCCACTGAGTGCAAGTGATCATCTCCTCTGAATATGCATAGTGACTTTACAAATTACCTCGACTAACCTATACCGCCGCACAGTGACTCGGGACCGGTACCCCCTATATAGCCTCGTTATTGTTATGTCATTTTCATGTGTTACTTTATGATTTGATATTTTTTTACTTTAGTTTATTTAGTAAATATTTTCTTACCTCTATTTTTTGAACTGCATTGTTAGTTAAGGGCTTCTAAGTAAGCGTTTCATGATAAGGTCTGCACCTGTTGTATTCGGCGCATATGACAAATACAATTTTATTTGAATATAAGCCATTGCGACTCCTCCAATAAAGAAAAACGGATTTTCATGAATATTTTTTTCCCTGGAATTTCAATATAAATTCTGTAAAACTATCATAAAACCATAATCAATATGCACAATTGGTCCCAATGCGCCACCCGTGGATTATGTAATTCTACCGGAAGCAGGGTAGTATAGGAATTTCCGGTTACGTCAGCGTGTCTGGACTCCATTAGGGGGTTGCAGCTGTTGAGAGAAACAACAACAAAAACGGAGCGATTGACGGGACTACCACAGAGTCAGTGCGTTCTCAGCCGGGTTACGAAGTCTAAATTCTGGGAGCTAAAACCTCCTTTCCCACCCGGGGCTTCGCCGGTTTCTAACCACGGCCGCTCTCGGTGAGGAAACTCTGGCCTCCGCTTCCTCCTCCTCCGACTCGGACACCGGCGGAGCGTCGCCGCCCCCACGGAAGAAACACCGAGCCTCGGCGGCGGAGGGAGCAGGAGAGTCCGGGGATTCAACAGTTGCGACAGGCCTTTCTGGAGTTGTTTTGGGACTTGCTACTACTTCTCCACATCACCAAGCCACCTCTGCTATTCACTTTAACCGGACCCTTGTCAACAATCTCAGCGGCAATAACATGCAGTCAAACGGGGCAGGACAGGGACAGGATTCAGAGCTTTCCTGCCTGAACAGCGCCCAAAACGGGGAGTCATCCTCGGCTGGGGGAACGCACTTCAACGGGCTTCTGGTCAGCACAAACAATGGGAATAGTGTCGGTACCAATAACGGAGCCGGACCGGGCTCAGGTACTTCCACAGCCTCTGGTTCGGAGGTCGGCTCCATGAAAAAGAAGAAACGTCTTTCGCAGTCGGAGGAAGATGTCATCCGATTAATAGGACAACATCTCCACGGGTTAGGGCTAAAGTAAGTTTACACGACGTGTCATTGGAAGGAAAAAACCCTAACATGTCCAAGCACATGATTCATGAAACAATTTATTTGTGAGGTTTTTTAAATATTAAAACTGCATAGTGGCAGTTGATAAAAACGGAATTCTGCGTTTGACAGACAAACATGGGGGAAGGGGTAGTTAGCAAGCTAACGTTAGTCGGAGGAAGAAGGGGTCCATTTTGCACAATACGGAGTGGTAGGTCGATAGTACCACTAGTCTTCGTTACGATTGTTATTCTGACATTTTATACAGAATAAAGACAGTTCGCAATTTGGTTGGCTACCTTGACCCCACACCAATAACTTTTTTTTCAGAGTAACGGTATAGGGCTAGTTGAACTGCGTGTTGTGAGTTGTATATATATTTTGTTACACGGATGGAAATCGCATTACATCACCTTTGTAATCCAGCGAAAGATGCTGCAAAATCTATATTAACTTGTGGCTACTAAGGATGCAAATGGCCATAGCCTGTCGTTTGAAATTACCTTATAGAGTTCGCCTATTTTATACTGTGGCGGCACCGTGTAACGTTAGACTAGTTGTCAGAAATGAAATGCCTGCGTTTTAGAGGATTGCGCAAAAGTGCGTAGGGAGAACAACGATACACTGTTTGACAGCGTCAATTTGTTTTCATTCTCCTGTGTTTCCCATATTTGGCCCTTTCGATGGCCTGCGTGTTTTCGTGACATTGACATTTGGTGTTTACAAAGATAACGTCGATAAAGGAGTTTGCTTGATCCATTGCTGTGAAGTAGAAAAACGGACAGGGTCAGTTTCTTTTGAAACCGTTTCAGCGGCAGTCGTCTTGAACAACAACCATGGTACAGCCTCTTAAACCAGTGGTTATATCTTTCTAACCGCTTATAATACTCTGATGTTGTCATATTTATTTGTCTGCAAATAACAGTCAGTCATCCATGTCAACAATGGCAGTAGTGTAAATATGGACACAATCACCATTTATAGCCCCAGATGCAAAGTCAGAGCGATACATAACTCGTATCATTATTGGTGGTCATGGTGGCTCGTGAAGTAATCAGAATGACTTCCCCACTAGGGTATGATTTCATGGCGGCTGTGGAATTCGCGTCTATTCAGCTGTTATAGATTAGAAACGTTGATTGACTCTAATAATAGATGGGAGGAACACAATATTTTGAGCCCTCCATGGCTAGATTGGCCCATGTCACCGTAATGGACTGTTAATGCAGTGTTTGATAGACCCAGCCTGCTACTGCTCGCCAGTGGAACTGCCATTACAGGAGCTGCTAAGAGAGCCTGTTTGGGTATGTTTATATGGGGGATAAATACATGCATTGTCTGCTATGGAACTGACGCCCCTACATTTCAAATGTGGAATGGAACGTGAGAATGGTGTCTGAACTCAGCAGGGTGACGCTGAAAACACTGCTGCACCACTCTTCTTTGATACATGAGGATGATGTCACCATGCCATGTTGTCAGTACAGCCCACTCCATTTTATCACAGACACCTTTTCATCACACTTATAGAGATTTACAGAAAAGGTATTCGCAGTTGACAGGTCTAGTCTATCATTATAACTAATTATTATAAATGAATTATAACTTATTGCTGGATATGGTTTAGATTATGTTATGCCTGTCTCTCCCTCCCTCTCTCCTTTGTCGGTCTGGTATAACATATCAGGTCCATTGGCTCTCTTGTTGGCCAATGTTAAGCTGTTTTCTATAAACGTTTAGGCAATTCATGTTTATTTCGTCTCCGTGGTCAATTGATTTTGGGCTGACATTTCAGTTCCTTTCCATCTGTATGTTAATGTCCATCTCGTTCAAATGTTCAGCTAACGTTTGCTGTAAACATTGAGGTAATGTTTTTATGGCTCCCGAGTGGCGCAGCGGTCTAAGAGGTGTCACTACACACCCTGGTTCGATCCCGGGCTGTATCACAACTGGCCGTGATCGGGAGACCCATAAGGCTGCGCACAATTGGCCCTGTGTCGTATTGTTTTAGCGTTTGGCCGGTGTAGGCTGTCATTGTAAATAAGAATTGGTTCTTAACTGATTTGCCTAGTTTTAAATAAAGGTTAACAAAAAAAAAATGTTTCCCCACTCTCTTCTATACAGTCAAACAGTGGACCTGCTAATGCAGGAGTCGGGCTGCAGACTGGAACATACCTCAGCCACAAAGTTCCGCAACAACGTCATGGAGGGGGAGTGGGAAAAGGTGGGTCCCAAGTTACCATAGTTACACCTGCACCTTTAATGTTAGGCATAGCCTGCACACATCTACTTCAAGAGAGTACCAAGTATCTTTCACATGTACAACACCAACATTGAGCTACATATGGAGTACATAAACAGTGCTGTTAATAACCACTTGTGCCAATCAATAAAAGGTTGGAACTTGTTGATGAAAATATAGGTAGCTAAGTTCCTAGTAGGGATCTTTAAGAGTTAATTACTTTCTCTTCTACATTGCCACAATACTCCCATTCCAAGAGCCTTGTGCTAATAAGGCGTGTAAAAATGTATAATATTTTTTAAATCCCATAAATGTACAGATATTACTGAGCGTTATCTGAACTTTAGCCACAAAATGGCTTCACACACCATGATAATGACAGTTATTGACTTCCTCCACTGAGAAAGAGTGTGGTTATTGTATTGGTCAACTGTTTTGATTTGTCGTTTTTGTGGCTTGAAAGTGCTGAGCCAACTTTTTGTCTCCCCCCTCTCTCTTTGTTTTGGTCCAGGCTGAGAATGATCTCAACGAGCTGAGGGCACTGATGCATTCTCCCAACGCTATTGTGGTAAGCCCAAACCTGACCTGAATGACAGTCATCAACGCAGTGAAAGGGGACCACGGGTTCTAGAACGGTTCCGTCCCCAACCTGACTGTTCTAGATTAGAAAGTCCCTCCTTTGTGAGGCGGATCCATTCTGACTGGAATTTCAAGTGTTCCGGAATGCCTTGGACGGACTGAATGGAATGTTTACAACAGATATCCTCATATATGGGGGTATAGTATCCTGCATTTAATAATTTGCTGGTCAGATGCTTAAGTGTATGGAATGATTATCAGTAAAATGTTCCACCAATATTATTATTCAACAAAAACACAGTTGTATAATCACATTGTTAGTGTTTAAAGAATTTTGCATTATTAGTAGCTAGGTTTCATCCAATTGGTGACAGATTTTCATGCAAATATTCAAAAATATGCATAAAGAAAATATGTGAATTTCCCCACTAGTGGTGTGTTTCCATCGAACTGACTTGTTGCAGATAAAAATCAGTGCGTGATGACTTAGTGCTCACAAAATGTACTTTTTCGCTTAATTTTCATGTACGGAATAAAAATCTAATGTTCAATGTGTTTCCATCACATTTTCAACTCTACCGATAGTTTTGTCACAAACTGTTGCGTTAGATAGCAAATGTGCCTACTCTGGTCTTGGCATGTGCACTCTAGCCAACAACTCGCAGATACAGTGCAGGTAGGCTAGTCTACATGATGAGATTATGGATAAGAGCTACAATATTTTTATTTGTCAATGCGGCAGTCAAGCATCGATCATCATGTCACCAGAACAAGACCCTTGATATTTTATTGGAAAGGAGCATCAAACTCATAGCATGCACTTTCACCACCCTGTGAAGTTCATCATAACTTTTTAAAGCTGTAGCCTAATTTAAACTGCATGTTTTCCCTAGTCATAGTGGGAGGACACCATGCCATGGCGTGCCTCCAAGTTTACTTCGATATGATGGTTATATCAATATTTGCTCATAAAGGTGTTTCCACTGCCATTTCTTGTATAATTAATTTTAGACACAAAAAGATCCCACCATTTTGAACAAACAAATTATATGTTGGCATTTTATACAATTTTAATGTAACTTCCTGTTTCCATCACAGCTGTCTTGATATTTTTTTTGATACGGTATGAGTTTAGTCGCAAGAAGACTGTAGATGGAAATGTGCTTAGTGAGTTCATTGTAGATCTTTAGTCAACTGTATGTCTTGTACATTTTTATTGTTTTCTGTATCTTCTATATCATCTAATATCCATACATATTCTGGTGGAGCCTTGAGATGGAGCTCATTTGTCATTCAGCTGTTCTTCTGAGATTGTAAATGAGGGGAGTCGCCTCTACCACGGGTACAGCGCGTTCAGATGTCATCTAAAGAACACGGAGGACTGCGGCTAGGCTAAATGATGATGATTAGACCTTGCTAGCTCATTAGGAGACAGGATACATTTGAGTCAGGCACTCTTATCCAGAGCGACTTAAGTTGGTGCATTCATTTTATGATAGCTAGGTGGGACATCCACACATCTCAATCATAGTAAGTACATTCTTCTTCAATGTAACTATCAGAAAAGTCAGTGCTAGTAGAATGAAAAGGATAGATCTCAAAATGGTCTCCTGTGGCTTAGTCAAGCGCCTGTGGGGATTTATTCTGGTGAACCAAAGGCTTGTTATTGCACAATTCATTTTAACTCGAGGTAAACTATGTCCTGTTTTATGAATGTCTAAAAACAAATAGTCACTTTCTGCCCTGCCATATAGCAAGAAGGTATGCAAGTTATGTCAAGCTGGAATGGCTTCTTCTATGATTACGGGAGACGCTTAACGATGGTAATTTATATGCCAGAGTCGTGGTTATAATTGAAAAGGTCAAACCGTGTTGGTCCTTCTGACAGGTTGTGCACTTGGGCACATGTCTGTCTATGTTAGGGTGCGTTAACTTGTCTCTTGGGCTGTGGCAGGACCAAGATAAGATGGACTCTCTTCAATAATAGGGCTCCGGAGTGGCACAGCAGCGGTCTAAGGCACTGCATCTCAGTGCTAGGGGGGCGTCACTACAGATCCTGGTTTGATTCCAGGCTGTATCACCACCAGCTGTGATTGGGAGTCCCTTAGGGCGGCACATAATTGGCCCAGCGTCGTCCGGGTTTGGCCGGGGTAGGCCATCATTGTAAATAAGAATTTGTTCTTAACTGACTTGCCTAGTTAAATGAATAAAAAATACCATAATTGTCAGCACTGACCAAAATACCCAGACTGGTTAACACTCCTGTTTGTGGTCACAAGTATTAAGTTAATGAGGAAGTGGCTAGTTACAGCTGGCACTGTGAGGTCTCTGGGGTTAAGCCAACGCCCACCACATGACACCAAGGCCAACCAATACCCTCCCCCTATCCAGTTCACTATCACCATGGTAATGCTGCCTGTCACTCAGATGATATGGGTATGAGCAAAGATGATCTATATGGGACTGACTGCTCTAATAATGGACATAAATGTCCACAAAGTAGGAGAACATTCTAGCCAACCAGTTTCACGTTTTTTTAGTCTTATGTACGGGATACACATGGTATACACTGGGGGGCAGTGTATAAACCGAGCAGTATAATAAGAGTCTGGTAGCTGTGTTTGTGTGTGTGTGCTAAGGTGAGGAGAATCAGAGCAAGTGGTCAGTCCAGCTCAAGTGTTCAGCAGTCTGATGGCTTGTAGATAGAAACTGTCTCTGAGCCTGTTGGAATCAGACCTCATGCTCGGATACCGGCTGCCCCATGCTAAGGGAGAGAACGGCTTGTGTGTGGGGTCCTTGATGATGCTGCGTGCCTTCCATCAGGCACCGTTTTGAGTAGATTACCTGGATGGGTTGGAGCATGGTCCCAGTGATGTATTGGGCTGTCTTCACCACCTGCTGGAGGGCCTTGCGATTGTGGATGGAGCAATTGCTATACCAGGCCGTGATGCATCCGGTCAGGACGCTCTCGATTGTCCAGCAGTAGTATTTAGAGATGACCTGGGTCGGCATGCTGGATTTCTTCAGCTGCCTTAGGAAGTAGAGCTGCTGTTGCGCCCTCTTGACGATTGGTGGTGTTTCATGACGCCAAGGAACTTAACTTGACTACCGTCTTGACTCTACCGTTGATGTGGATAGGGGCATGTTCCCTCTGCTTCCTGAAGTCAACAATGAACTCCTTTGTTATCCTGACGTTGAGTGAGAGGTTGTTGTCATGACACCACAATGCCAGTTCACTTACCACCTCTTTATAGGCTGACTCATCATTGTTGGTTATCAGGTCAGCAAACTTGATCTTTGTGTCGTTTTAAAGCCACGCAGTTGTGGGTGAACAGGGAGTACAGCAGAGGGCTGAGGACACACCCCTTGGGGGCCCCACTTGGTGTAAACAACAGGCACAACTCTGATATAAAATAGTTTTTCTCTAAGTTGCCGGAATGCCATGTGCATCCACTTATATAAATACATTTGTAACAACCTAAACATGGAACTTCTATCCGATCAAATAAGCCTCGCGTAGCAAATTAGCAATAACATTTTATGTTGACCAAATTCAATTCTCTCATTGACCTCCATTCCAATAATCCCCACATCCTCTGCTTCTGAACGCTGTATTTTAGTCAAACCTCTTTCTCTCTGGTATGAGTGCCTGCACCCTTTGAAGCACAGGATCAGAGTCGTTGGAGGCGTTATGTTTTTGAAATTAGTTCATTTTCTGTATTAATCTGTTGGTCAGGTTTATGGGCTCCCGGCCCTTTTTATGAAACCCTTTTGTCACCACTTGCTTACTTCATTTGTTTCTCCTCTCTCTCCTTTTTACTCATCTTTTTCTTCCCCCTCTTCTCTCTCATCCTTTCCTTTTGTCTACATAATCTATCACCCCCTCCTCCCCTCTCTCAATTTCTTCGCCTCTCTCCACCTCCTACTCCACCTTTCTCTCTTCTCCTTCATCTACCCCTCTCCCTCCCTCTGTAGCGTATGAAGTTCCTGCTCCTGCAGCAGAAGTATCTGGAGTACTTGGAGGACGGAAAGGTTCTCGAGGCTCTGCAGGTGCTCAGGGGAGAGCTCACGCCGCTCAAGTACAACACGGACCGCATCCATGTTCTGAGCGGGTACGCCATTACCTATCAATCACTTTAGTCATCGAATGATTCAATCGATCAGTGAACACACGTGCTCCACACATTCACGTCAGTATGGCATTACTGTTTCTACCAATCATATAAATCCGCTGTCTGATCAATCTGTGCAAACAGCATCCTCAATGGGTTTGCCTGTCTATCAATCGCACCATTTACATAAGTCAACACGTAAGTCAATCATCAACTGTTACACTGTCGAGTACAACTCGGACAGGATCCAAATATTAAGCGGGTAAGTAAAATAATCAATCACTGAGTCAATACCAACTGCATCCGCATACTAAGTATGCCAGTCTGTCTCTCAAGCAGTCAGTGGAAACCTACATTTATCAAGAAAATCTAACAACCAAATTTGTGTCAGTGGTTGATCAGTCACCTTGTCAAATCAAATTTTATTGATCACATACATGTGATTAGCAGATGTTATTGCGGGTGTAGCGAAATGCTTGTGCTTCTAACAGTGCAATAATATCAGTGTAATTCTAACAAATTACACAACATATACCCAATACACACATCTAAGTAGGAATGAATTAATACTATATACATATGGACGAGCGATGTCAGAGCAGCATGGACTAAGATACAGTAGTATAGAATACAGTAAATCCATATGAGATGAGTGAGAGTTCAATGTGGCTTTGGAGTAGTAACCAGCGTATACAGGTTAATTAAACTGTTATTAGAGGTCATGCATAACAGGTATTTACCCAGTGGAGTATGTTGTAGTCTGACTGGTTTTTGTTTTGTGTAGGTATCTGATGTGTAGCCATGCAGAGGACCTGCGTGCCAAGGCAGAGTGGGAAGGCAAAGGCGCAAACTCACGCTGCCGACTGCTGGACAAGCTACAGAGTGAGAACACTGGCCACATTCCACCACTCTCACACACTTTAAATACACACGTCACATACAGCCTCATGACACCTTATACACAAAGTCACACAAGGCTTCACAGGGGTCTAGGGATGCACTTCAGACTGGACTATAGTGTCACTCCTGTCTCTTGTCCTTCTCTCCAACCCACTCCCTCTCCAGCGTACCTGCCCCCGTCAGTGATGCTTCCCCCACGCCGGCTGCAGACCCTGCTGAGACAGGCTGTGGAGCTGCAGAGGGACCGCTGCCTCTACCACAACACCAAACTGGACAGCAGCCTGGACTCTGTCTCCCTGCTCCTGGACCACGTCTGCAGCCGGTCAGCAACACACTCAGGGTGACATTTTCTGCCAAACACAGCTGAAATGTGCAAAAAACTAGATAACCTGAAAACATCTCCTTTTTACAATGCCTTCTGTAGACATCGGTAAAGATGGAGGCAATAATTTATGTGGCTATAAAGAAAAGCATGTGTTTAAATACAGGGTCTTTGTGTATGATATAGAGCTTTCCTGACCTCTTGACCTGACCTGGAAAAACTCTGAGCCCTGATCAGTTGCATGTATTGCAATAGCGATCTGCAATATTTTTGGAATGCTACAATGTTTTTTGATTTCAGAAATGTTGCGCACTGCAAGAGTCATAAAGTGAACAGAGAAGATCACCCTCAATCATTTACTACATACATTTTATTTGTCACATGCTTTGTGAACAACAGGTGTAGAAAAACAGTGAAATGCTCACTTACGGGTCCTTTTCCAACAATGCAGAGTTAAAGATATATTATTATTTAATTTTTTGAAGGGACACGAGGAATAAATTACCAACTGTCATCAGTAGCCTCTCTATCCTCTATCTTCTTCATTCTTTACCGTGTCATCTCAGTCCCTCTCCACTGTCCTTCATTTTCTTCTTTCTCTCGCCTTTTATTTGACCGTTTGACCTTGGTTGACCTCTCTCCTGGTTGGCACTGTCCACAGGAAGCAGTTTCCGTGCTACACGCAGCAGATCCTCACAGAGCACTGTAACGAGGTGTGGTTTTGTAAGTTCTCCAACAACGGCACCAAGCTGGCCACCGGCTCCAAAGACACCACCGTCATCATCTGGCAGGTGGACCCTGTGAGTACCACGCTGAGCCCATATCCCCCACACCACCTGTTGTGTACATTCCCACTATATGCCGTATAGGGGTCATCTGCTGCATTAATGGCAAAGATGGCCACCATCTACTGTCTTTCCATTAGTGCTTTACACTAACCCAGAGCCTGGTGTCTGTGTGTGTGCTGTCAAGGAGAGCCACCAGTTGAAGCTGCTGCGGACCTTAGAGGGCCATGCCTACGGTGTGTCCTACCTGGCCTGGAGCCCTGACGACGCCTACCTGATCGCCTGCGGACCCGATGACTGCTCCGAACTCTGGCTCTGGAACGTCCAGGTATGGCAACACACACACATACGTACACACACACCCCGGACGGCAAAACTGTATGTTAGTGCAGGTAAAAAATGTGTACAGGCATAGACTGCAGCCGTCCCTGATTTTAGATGGGCCTGTTTTTATTTTATTTTTTTACAACTTTTTCTCCCCAATTTCGTGGTATCCAATTGGTAGTTACAGTCTTGTCTCATCGCTGCAACTCCCGTACGGACTCGGAAGAGGCGAAGGTTGAGAGCCGTGCGTCCTCCGAAACACGACCCAGCCGAGCCGCACTGCTTCTTGATACAATGCCCACTTAACCCGGAAGCCAGCCACACCTATGTGTCGGAGGAAACACTGTACACCTGGTGACCGTGTCAGTGTGCAATGCGCCCGGCCCGCCACAGGAGTCGCTAGTGTGCGATGGGACAAGGACACCCCTGCCGGCCAAACCCTCCCCTAACCCGGACGACGCTGGGCCAATTGTGCGCCGCCCCATGGGTCTCCCAGTCGCAGCCGGCTGCGACAGAGCCTGGACTCGAACCCAGAATCTCTAGTGGCACAGCTAGCACTGCAATGCAGTGCCTTAGACCACTGCGCCACTCGGGAGGGCCATGGGCCTGTTAAAAACATCCGTGCAGTAGACCTCCAGGCTGGGAACTCTTCAGTGTCTGTGTACTGACTGGGTGGTGTTTGTGCCCTGCTGGGTAGACGGGGGAGTTGCGGACCAAGATGAGCCAGTCCCACGAGGACAGTCTGACCAGTGTGGCCTGGAACCCTGACGGGAAACGCTTCGTCACCGGGGGACAGAGGGGACAGTTCTACCAGTGTGTAAGTATTGTAATAGGAGGATGTGTGTATTAGTGTGTTCTACCAGTTTGCTGTGTGTGATCTATCAACCAGATATACCAGTCAGTTGGTTCTTCCAGTTTGTCCTGCCAGTGTGTGAGTAGTGGGGAGGATACAGGACAGCAGGAATGAATTATACTACTGCGGGGAGGGACTAATACAGTACAGTAAATGGACAGACTACTTTCACATATGCACCTTCACTTCCTATTGATTAGCTGACTACCTGTGTATTTGTGTGTCTGGATCTGTCTGTCTGATTTTCTACCTGTTTCTGGCCTGTGTGTGTGATTGCCAGGACCTGGACGGTAACCTGTTGGACTCGTGGGAGGGCGTGCGTGTGCAGTGCCTCTGGTGTGTGGGGGACGGTAGGACGGTGCTAGCTTCAGACACTCACCAGCGGATCCGGGGTTACAACTTTGAGGACCTAACGGACAGAAACATGTGAGGGCTGCGGTTTCTCCTCGTACCAGATCACAATTTACCCTCCTGACTATTATTCAGTAGATTAACAACAACAAAATGGTTCAGAAGTCTTAGTAATAAATGGTTTATACATGCATAATGAATACATGAACAAATTATACATGAATTACTAACGGTTTACTACTTTTTATTCATGTTTTATAAATAAATTATTACAGACCTAAAGGAAGAATTACTGGACCAAGTAATACCTTCAGAATGACTAATCTTACATATAAAGTTGTCTATATACAGATATCATTGAACAGAACACAGATCAGTGATTGATCTCTGTTGTGAATTTCTCTTTTTCAGAGTTCAGGAGGACCATCCTATCATGTCTTTCACTGTTTCCAAGAACGGAAGATTAGCTTTGTTAAATGTAGCAACTCAGGTGAATGGGGAGAGGGTGCTATACTTGAATACTGAAAGGACTGTACCGGCGGTATTCTGTGTGTATGTCTCTCTGTGTGTGTGTGTGTGTGTGTGTGTGTGTGCAGGCAGGCTTTGGACTAGTGTCTGTTTGTGTAAAGGGAGATGGAGAAAAATGTTCCAGAGCTAATGGCTGTGTTTAGTGTCTAACTGCTCCCTCTCCTTGCTCCCCTCCTCCCTCCATTCTCCCCCCACCACAGGGAGTGCATCTTTGGGACCTGCAGGACCGAGTGTTGGTGAGGAAGTACCAAGGTGTGACCCAGGGCTTCTACACTATCCACTCCTGCTTCGGAGGCCACAATGAAGACTTCATTGCCAGCGGCAGCGAAGGTAGCACCCACAGACCCAACAGCAGCCATTTTAGGCACTGACCACAGCTACTCCTCAAGCTTAGGATTAGGGTTGTAGTTGTTGAGCCCTACAACAAACGTGTTCACCACTGTGTCCCTCACTATGGGTGTGTCCCAATTATCGGGGCTCAACCCATGTCTCCATCTCTCACATGCATAAGCACACAAATACAGCAACATTTTCAGCATATCATAGGAAGGTTGACATAAGGCTGACATTTTCTATATTAATACCATTGTACCCCCTTACACTTTCTTCCCTCCTCTCCCCACCAGACCACAAGGTCTATATCTGGCACCGACGCAGTGAGCTCCCCATCGCTGAGCTGACGGGGCACACTCGCACAGTCAACTGCGTTAGCTGGAACCCCGCCATCCCAGGCCTCATGGCCTCCGCCTCGGACGACGGCACTGTGCGTGTCTGGGGCCCCGCACCCTTCCTCGACACACAGGTGGTCGATGGGCTCAACGGTAAATACCGCTAGCATTTTGTTAGTTCAATGGCCGTAGTAAGGCCGTAAGTTCAATGGCCATAAAAAGGCCAAAAGTTTTACAGGTAATTATGTCACTCTTATCTCTCCCCAGAGAACTGCAGCAACATGGACAGTTGATGGTGACGTTGGAATGGAAAACGTATTCTCTTTTACAACAAGAAATAAAACCAACCAACAACAAATAAACATCAAAACGAGAACGAAATCCAAAACCTGACTAAACAAAACAGAGAAAAGTAAATCATTTGTCTCATGACCGGGCAAAACTATGGAGGTGAGGATGAACACACTCTTACAAAACTAGGTCTTCATCCAAAACCAGAACCAGTGACTTGGAAGACCAGTGACCTGGGAAATCGATCCGATCCATTGGTACTCCCTGCTGGCTTCCTCTTCCTCCACCCCACCCCCCTTTCCCAGCAAGGCCACAGCCACACCAGGGGTTCTCGACTGAATATTCTCCTGGAAACCCACCTCTTCCCTGGGGCTCAGGCCCAGCGTCACGCCCCTGACCCCTTCAGACAGCCATTACAGAGCATCTACACGGATTGGACCGCGTCTGTCTGTCTCTCTCACCTACCCGTGTGTGTCCGTGGGGAGGGTGGTGGGGTGTTAAAAGGGGTGGAGGGGGTTATAGCAACTCTTCCGTTTATTAGTTTTTCTGTTTTCCTTTCTCCTCTCGCTCCTTTCTTCGCACTTGAGTTGTTGGACGAAAGCAGAAAATCAACACAAAACCAACCAACCGACAAAGAAAAACTCAAAGGCTATGCTTACTTTGGATTTTTTTTTACGATAGTCATAGCATTCTTATTGTTATCATTTAACAGGTGAATCCTAGGGTTGAACTAGGAGTAGTGGCCGTGGAGTGCTTTAGTGTGAAGAATACTCTCTCTCTCAATTAGGAAAAGCTATTTTTATCCCTTGTTTAAAGTCTAACACGGACACACTCGCGCCAATGTCCCCCGAGTCTCACCCTCTGACTCCCCCTATCTCCCCTCCTCCCGCTTCCGAGCTTAAGCTATCAACCACACAGCTCACAGTTCCACTAGATCTGCCTGTTGGGAGGGGGTCAAGGTCAGCTGTCAGATGTCAGATGTGAGAGGTCAGTGGTAGCTGGTGTAGTGTGGTTGGGTCTTCGCTGTGTGGCCAAGTGTGAAGCAGTCCTCGTGTTGAGTATCTCTAAGAATGACATACTCTTGGATGTAGAGGTCTGTACATGCAACTATTGCCGTACACTGAGGACTGCACCTGTCCTTCCTCTGTGTGTATGTGTTTGCTTCTGTGTGTGTGTATGGGTGAGCTTGTGTGTATGGATGCACTTCTGTGTGTTTATTTAGGTGAGTGAATGCAGGGGCATGCAGATGTGTGTGTGTGTGTGTGTGTGTGTGTGTGTATTCACACCAGCAGAAGATCATGCTTTCCCCTCCTCCCCAAGTGAAATGATAAAGAGGATTTTAATCCCATTCAGAATGAATCCAAAACCCCAGAGCGACCTCTATCTGTGGAACAAAGAATACTTGAGAGCCATTTTGTAGAAACAATTTTTTTTTAAACTTGGGCTTTTCTTTTTACATTTGACTTTGCTTTTTTTATATTTCTCCATAACAACACCTACCATTGGAATGGCACTGAGATACCGGCGTTGGATCAGTTTTGTGGGAAAATGAAAAGTGAAAAATAAGCGGTGAATGACAATGCATTTCAAAAGAGCTGTAAACTGGTGTGAGCAAATTATCATTTCATATGAGGTGTACGGTTGGAAACAGATGTTTAACGTTTTGCGTGTAGGAAAAGGAAGAGCCTCACATTCACAGCTTTACAGTTTTCCCTTTTACACAAACACCCCGCGTGTCCCCCAGACACACACACCCACCTGTACACCCAAAACACACCGCTGAGGTCTACCCCAAGTCACACCTACAAATGCTCAATTCCAATCTAACCTGCTGTTAGCTCCCAGTCTGACAGAACTGGATAGTTATAGGCCAGGTTTTATGGATGGAAGTGATCATTTTGGAATCTGGCTCACGCCACACTTCCATGCACCTTACACAGTAGTACAGCATTCTTGATGTTAAGCATACAGAACCAAACACGACCTCCCACATATACACAGGCATAGCTGCTCCATCTTACAAAGGCTTACAGCCCTTACTGAGCAAGACTGATTTCTGCACAACACCCCTTTCTCTCCAGCCAAGTCCTCCTTATCAGTGATAAAGGCACCATGCAGAGCTTTCTTCCTCCCGATTTGGGGTATGTAATGACTATTTGCTATTGACTGATATTAAATGTTTAAAAAGAACGCTTTTCTGTCAGTTTTTATGAAATATTTTCTTACTTTCATTTTTTGTTCTCATTATATCATTTCATTCTCTCTCCCTGTATTATCATATTAAAATATAACCAGACAACTGGTGTCCTAATTTTTTTAATTCATCTTATGATTCGTTTTGACTTTTGGGTTTCATTTTTACTTATCCACTACTTCTTACATATTTAATAGTGAATATGCACAGTAACACTCATGCCAATATGAGTGGGGTGAGTTATGTTTTGGGAGTGTGTTACCTTAAGAATCAGGTTTAAAATGTCCACCCCTCGCCTTTTTAAAAGTGAGACATTGTGCAGTGATTCAATACTCGCGTCTCTGGAATATGTCCAGGAAAGAAAATCTTGCTTTTTTTTGTGCCACTGTTGGTTGCGTTTGCCGTTTCTACCCTTACCAAAATCAAAGCACTTGAGACTCAGTGGCTCTGTAGGTGTCGTGTGTGTGATTCCATGTTCTGAGTTTCACATTCTGGAATGGCGCTTTTCCCATTCTAGAACCTTCCATCTCTTGGACCCCTGAATGGACTTGAACTGCCCATCCACACCTTATGTCCTGTCTGAGGAGTTGAGGCAAATAAAAAGTGAAGAACCCAAAAGCTTTCACAAAGTTATAATTCACCTGCTGGTGACATATGCTATGTCTGAATGCAACTTGGTGTCTACTATTCCTTTGTCTTGGAGTTTCTAGGACTGTTTATGATTTGATGCTAATAACTATCTTATTCCTCTCTGGCTGGGTGGGGGAGTAAGGGTTTACGGTAGCAGATTAAAATACTAATTGGGGGATGGGGACCTGTTTGCATTGTTTTATTTACAAAAGTGATTGTACTGTTTTGTATCGTTGTGTAGGAGAAGTGTTGTGTGCATATTTTCAATAAAGCTTTCAGGGTTTTGAAAAAGCGCTGTGGCCCAACATGAAAGTATCAAGGGGCTGGATTATAGATCTGGGATCAGTTTACATTATCCTATCCACAGTTCCCCATAATCATGAGGGAGTACAGAGCTAATCTGACTTTAGATTTGTGTAAAGAGGCAACATGTCTTGAAAGACTTTAGAGGAAAGTTTGAGTTCTCAGAATTGAAAGGAGCTCTCCATTTTCCTGTGTTTAACTTGCACTGTTGACTGGTTCACACACTTGAACATTTGATGACATTTGGTGTAATTCAGAGAAACGGCATGGCAGCAAAGAGGCATAGTAGTGTGTGCATTAGAGGGGATCAAATGCCAAATTTAGGGATAAACAATAACTGTTACCAATAAATTGGGACTATTTTAAGTTAACAAGTCGTTTTCTCCATGTATTATACAGGTCATGGAGAAATTGCATAATCTCCAACTATAGACCTTTTTCTCCATTCCTCTTTACATTAGCTCACCACCGCCACCAGGTGGGAAATTATATACTTGCAATAACATTTTCCATAGCATTTAATTTACATAACATAGCCTACATACAACACAGTCTATGGTTCAATGCCGAAATACTCAAGACAATATTCAACGGTTATTCATTTGTTTTACCTTTTCCTCCAGTTTGAAACAATAGGTGAAATATGCCAAATGTGTATTTTAACTAAGAATTCTGTAAGGCAAGATACTCACCACAGTCACATGAAGTTTAAATAATACAATTGCATTGTTTAAAACAGTCTAACACTATAATAGATATATGTTTGTTTCGCTCTTCTATCCCACCACGCGTGACGTCAGCAGAGGCAGAGACCGCTTGCTTCTTCTTCACCAGTCTTGTCCATGTTCATCATCGTCAGTGACACATTCGTTATAGCCGAGGATAGAGCACCATCCAGGGTTAGGGCAGCCGAACCGAGTCCCTGCGGCAGCCATGGCGGCGCCGTTAGCCCACTTCGATGAAGACTGGCAGGATTTCAACGAATTCAAGGCGGCCTCAGGGTCGCCGAACCGACTGGACCAGCTGAACTCGAACGTGGCTGACACGGGCCTGGTGGAGGATTTCTCGGACATCGACAACAGCTTCTCGGGGGAGATCTGCAGCTTCAAATCAATGGAGGACCTTGTCCACGACTTCGATGAGAAGCTGACAGTTTGCTTCCGAAATTACAACACTGAAACTGAAAACATAGCCCCCATTAAACCTATCACAGAAGATAATTTCCTCAAGGACGACGAGTGAGTGTGAATTGTGTGCGACTTTATTACTTTAGCATTGTTAACCTATCATCTGAAATCTGTTTTTGCTCAACTAGTTAGTTAGCCTACCATTGCTAAGGTTAGTCTGCTGCTAACTAGCCATTTAAACAACAGGGTTGTTGTGTTGAATGCATGTGACACGTAAAGGTAACTAAGAAAATCAGGACTTCAAGACAAGAGCCTTGAAGAGGTTACAATTGTGTGTTTCTAGCAGTTAGCTATAACACTAACGTTAACTGACCTGTGTTTTCAATGTAGCTAACTAGCTACTCAACGTTTGTTTGTTTAGTTTAGTTTGATATTTGCATTGTATGATTTACTAACCAGTCCCTCCTTTCACATAAGTGACTTCAAAATATTAACTACCTGTGTCTCGTGCATTAGCTATGTGCACCGAAATTCATTTCCCCAATTCTGGCTCTGTAGCTAGTTATTGTACTGAATACTGACTTTCAAATCATCAGTCTGTCTAGAGTCTGGGCTGTTCTCTATTGACGCACTGCTGACGAACCACATCGTTATTGTGACCTTTAAACAAATTAAAACACACTTCGAGGTACATCTTTGTAATTGTTATTGAAAGGGCACGCTTCAGCTCAGATAATGTGATGGACAGCGTTTATAAAACCAGTGATCTGTAGAGGACATCTGAGCTCAACCCTCCTCTTCACCCCTCAACTTGCTCTATACACGCACACACAGCCTACACATGAGCACATAGTCATATGCACACACCGAGATCATGTCAGTTGATATTGGCAGCCCTGTATGCTGCTTCAGTTGCTCTTGAGTCAGGACCAAAGAATCTTGGGGAAACGCAACCCTTTTAGAATTAGTTGAACTCTCATATGTAGAGGCCTGAACTAAACAATCCCTGTTATCTTAGAATGGGGGTCTTTATACTGTTATAAACCAGGTGGTTCAAGCCCTGAATGCTGATTGGCTGAAAGACATGGTATATCAGACTGTATACCATGGGTATGACAAGTAACTTTTTACTGTTCAAATGACGTTGGTAACACGTTTATAATAGCAATAAGGCACCTCAGGGTTTGTGGTATATGGCCAATAGACCACGGCTAAGGGCTGTATCCAGGCACTCCGGGATGTGTTGTGTGTAAGAACAGCCCATAGCCGTGGTATATTGGCCATTAACCCCCAGTGTCATCTCCTAAAATGGTCTCCTGGGCTGTCTCACTCAATACAGATACAACCGTGACGATGTCAGCTCCGCTTTGGTCATATCAATTTCCAGGGAAAGAGAGAATTTACTTCACACAGACATACACACAGAGAGAGAACATGTATACACAGACCTAGTTTTGCAGTGCCACTACTAGGACCAGGGTGAGGAGGATGTGTGTGAGGGGGTAGTTTGGACCGAAAGAGCAGTGCACTGAGGGCAGCGGAGTCCTTTCATGAGTGACTGCCCATTTGGAGGACATGCCTTGCCTCCTAACATGCTCTGTAGCTGGCTAATGGCCTAGCTCCATGCAGAGACACACAGCAAGGATGACATGAAGACCGGAAGGAGTGTGTGTGTTTTTTATATTCCCGAATGTGCTTTTGGGAAAAGTTTCAGGATCAACTTTCCTTGGCATAGGAGGACAGAAGAAGAACTACTCATGAAGCTACATAGACCCACTGGCCACAGAGCGGCTTGTTTATGCAGCGTGTGTGCGTTGTTGAGAATAGCAATGCCATGATCGAAGGGTGACAGACACAGGGCCAAAGCGGTTCCTGCCGGCATTGCCCCATTTTTAGGGAACCTATCCCCAAACTGTGTGTGTTGTTAATGTTAATAATGCTGTGTTAGTGAGAGAGCAAGAGGGAGGGAGAGAGTGGGGTTATGCGAATAACACATGTCTTCATTGGAGTGTGTGGGCAGCAATCTCTCTGATGCAAAGCCTTTCTGACACGTGGGTTCACAATGCCCATCCTCACATTGCTCGCAGCAGTCAGTGTCAGACAGACGCACACACACTCATACTCGCATGTATCTTACGCAAAACATATTCTCTTCCTCGCATGTATCTTACACACGCTCACTCCAATTGTGTAGCAGTATCTATGTACAAACTGGAAGAAAGGTCCATGAAAATGTATTCTGTATTTTCCTGTAGCATCAAGCAAAGCCCTTTATAAGAAAAGACTTGGACAATACATTTGGCGTTGAGAAATGCTAGATTCCTGCGCTGTTAGCAGCGGGCAGAGAGATGCGAGCTGTGTCAAAGACCGAGAGAAGTGGTGTGTGGGTGGCTGGTGAGAAAAGAGGATGACGAACTACTGCCAACTAATGATGCGTCAGTGTGGAAATGCTTTTTGTGTGCTGTGAATGAGAAATGTTCTGTCTTTCTTTCTCCCTTCCTCGTTTCTCACCCTCTTTCAACCTCACATTGTTCTCCTTTAATTCTCCCCCACTTATTCTTCTCTCGTCGCCCTCTCATTCTCTTCATTGCCCTCACCATATTCCTCTTCCACCCTTCCTTCCTTCCTTCCCTCTCTCCCCCTCCCTCAGCGTGTGGAATGCTCTGACCGATAACTACGGCAATGTGATGCCAGTGGACTGGAAGACCTCTCACATTCGCTCCCTGCATCTCCCCACTCTCAACCTCTGTGAGCAGGGGGTAAGACACACGTGCATACACACACACACACACACACGGTCTGCACCTCCTAGGGCCTAAATATATGGCCTAAAATCATATGTAGATTTTTTTCAAACAATATACATCTCGATTAAAATATATATATTTATAATATTCTCTAAATAGGCTTTGTTGTACAATTTAAAGGTCAAATACACTGCATTTCAAACAGTCAGCAATAATGTAATGAATTCAAGGCTTGTGAAATTGCACCTAGGATTAATATAAGCCTTCCACAACTACAGGACCCACTAATCATTTAATCCAAATAGTTTCACCTGCTTTTTGCAATAATCAATGATCTGGCATTCAAGTCTTAAAATTCCCTTTTGTTACAAATTTTACCAGAACCATACATAATGCACATTCACAAATAATAACTTATTGTAGAAAATGCATACTTGGATCCATTTTCTAGCTAACAAGGTAGAACAGTTCAATTGTTATGAACACAACCTTCTGTCCGTCTCTAACTGTTTGAGCAGCCTGCTAGCCTGTCCACTTTGTTCAGATGTTGAAATCAAGTTGCCTGCCTTATTTCTCAGAACGAGAACGAGATGACAATTCCTTATGTAATTGTGTTTTATGCTTATTGCAGATTTATAGAACACAGACTAGACAGCTAGTATAACAGTGGCTACAATGCTGCTAGTGGTACGTGTTAACGCAATGCCACACACGACAAACTGAGCTTACATTTCCCAAATCAACGTTTATTGATATTCCTGTGTTAGTAGTGTCTGCTCTGTGTGCAATTTGAGGAGTAGAGACATAAAAAGGATATAGTTAGAAAGAGTTACTTCTCTATTACCGCAAAATAATGTCTGTGTGTTTTGGTGTCCATATGACCGATTCTGTTGGACCAAACCTCAAATGCAAATAGCGAGTTGAACCCGCTTGTCAGAGAGGAACAAGGGATCTCTCATTTTTGGGAGGGGCTTGGTGTGTGTGTGTGGAAATGGGAAGGTGCGCTGCGAAGGAGGCGAGACCAAAAAGACAACATGAGAACAAGTGGACATATACGCTCACAAAAACAAAAAATACAGGCCTTTGGAATATCGTGCTAGAATGAGTTATATATATCGCCCTAGCACCTCCCCGCTCTACAGTCAGCCAAGCTGACTGCATCCCCCTTTTTTGCTCTCTCTCTCTCCATCCATCTCTCTGTTTCTCTGCTCCCTCTCTCTGTGATGGACAGAAGCTGGACAACATGCCTCTTGACCTGTCTGATGATGAGGAGCTGAGGGAACAGATGGACATGCACTCCATCATTGTGTCCTGCATCAACGACGAGCCACTCTTCACCGTCGAGCAGGTACACACTCGCTCTCTCTTTCTGTCACGTGTCAAATACACCTTACACACACACTCCTACTTACAAAGCCACACCCTTAACGCATAACCCTGTGTGTGTGTGTGTGTTTGTTTGTTGCAGGTGATCGAGGAGATTGAGGAGCTGATGGAAGAGTCTCCAGACCCAGAGGATGATGAGAGCCCGTCCCAGTCAGACCTGTCCATGCTCTCCCAAGACCTCAGCAACCTCAAACGCTCCAGCTCCAACACCAGCTATGAGGACCGTGAGTTACTCCGGACTCTAAATCCCCAACAACTCAAGTGTTAACAGCTCCTTGCAGCTACATTGCACAACCCCTTATATATATGTGTGTGGGTGTGTGTATATATATACACCCACACACACACACCCACACACACAACTGGACAGCAGATACAGGCTCACAGTAGCATTGTTACGTAATAGACATTAGATACAACTGGACAGCAATTGCTGCATGTTTGTTATGTAACTTGTAAATGCACATCAAATCAAGACTTAATGCAAATGTTTGTGACTGACTTTGTAAGGGTATGTTAGTATGTGATACCCTGAAAATACAGAAGAGCCGCACACTCTAGGAGCTCAGATGCAAAGAAATATATATTTTTTTTGCATCTGAGCTCCTAGAGTGTGCGGCTCTTTTTATTTTTAAGTTTTCCACTCCGCTAGCCAGCACCTCGCCTATATAGATGTGCGTTTCTTTTTCTTCTAGTATGTGATACCCCCCCATGTGTAAATGTGATTTGTCAAGCCCTGTTTAAGCATGTTAGTATGTTTGTTCTGTGTCGTCTGTCAGGCTTGCGTCGTCTGTCAGTCTCCGAGCTGAGCGAGGCCTTGGAGGAGGTGGAGACAGCCATCAGGCGCTACAGTGAGGAGCTGATCCAGGCCCTGGCCCTGAGGGACGAGCTGGACTTTGAGAAGGAGGTGAAGAACAGCTTCATCTCGCTGCTCATCGACGTGCAGAACCGGCAGAAGGAGCACCGCGAGCTGCTCCGCCAAAAGAAGACCAGGCCCACAGGCAGCGCTCCGAGGGCAGACAGGACACACGTTCCTGGGACGGTGAGGGAGACAGGGTGGTGATAGACATGCGTAGTATTGTATACATTGAAATCCATATAATGCACATTGGGATGCAGACATGTGCATATAGACGTGTGTTGTGGACACGCCCTCATTTATACACGCACCACAAGGGAGGGAGGGGTGCACATGAATGGAATAGAAACAAAATGCACCCTGCAGTGCTGTACTAACTCCTCACCCTGCAGACCCTGTTGGGTCTCTCTGCCCTTACGCTTTATTCTACAGTCAGCTATTTTCCGGCTAGTTCCTATTTACATGGTGACATTTTGACATGTCTTAGTAAATACCAACTGAAAACAGGACTGTCAAATAAAGCACCCTGGCCGTCTGACTTCACCCTGCCATTGTTTGTGTCCAATCTGAACTGTTGGACTTCCGTGTGGATAATCTGTCCTTTTCAGAACCTAAAACGATGGAGGGTTGAATCCAGCTCTATCCCCCTCTCCTGCTCTCTGGAGTGCTCATGGCTTTTTGGAGGGTTTCTCATTCTTTGGTAGTTTTATCTCTCTCTCCCTCCTTCCACTTCCTTCTTCTAGCTCTTCACTATGGAGGGACTCTCCACTGTCATTCAGAACGGCCTCCGTCAAACTTTCGGCAGCACAGGAGGGGACAAACAGGTGCCCCTCTCTCTCTAGCTACCCGTCCTCTTTTTTTCAGTTCCCCCGCCCCCAAAAAAAATGGACAGTTCTTTTCTCTACAGCTTTCGCTGCTACTGTGTTCTCAACATGTCTTCTTTATTTTACCATCTTTCTTTTTCAGTTTTTCTATCAGTTTTTTAAAACTCTTTCTTAAGCCCTCTGCTGTCTTATCCTCTGGCTCATTCTGTGTCCATCAAATACAAATCAAGCAGCTTCTCTGCTTTCATATCCTTCTCTTTTTGTCTCTTTTTTTTGTTTCCTATAATATACTGTAATATATAATAATATATGCCATTTAGCAGACTGTTTTATCCAAAGCAACTTAGTCATGCGTGCATACATTCTTACGTATGGGTGGTCCTGTTTGTTGAACTGAGCATTGTGTCTTGAGATTGGCAGGAACTTAATGCTGAATCATTCAATAGTGTGTGCTCCTTATTTCTTGCAAACAAGCGTCCTCCTATTACTATGGCTGTGCTCGTGGGAAATGGGAAGTCTTAAGTCCGACATTGTGTTCACGCGCCTTTTGAAGTCGGAACAATTCTTTAACCAATAAGATTGCTAATAATAAAGTTAGCTAGCTTGGTCAAACTAGCTACGTTCTCCATATTGATAAGGTTGTAAATGTCAAACTGATTTGTTGACATCTCTTGGTTGAAAAGGTAGAAGGTCAGTGGTGAAACGTCGCAACTCGGATAACAACATATTCTGAGTTTCCCACTTGTAATTCTGACTTGGAGGGTCATTCAAGTGAAATGTCCCACTGGGAACTAGGAGCTTCTGATAACGCTGATGGCACATGAACACAGCATAATGCCCAACTGTCTCCCACCAAGCTAAAACTATCCAATGGCCTTAACTCACTCACTCACACACCAACCAGTCACAACTTACTCTGTCGTTATTGGCTCAGTTTACCAATGACTCTCTCTCGCTCTCACAAATAATCTGTTTCTTGACTTGGAACAAATGCAAGCATTGCCTGGCTACCCAAACTCCTTGCTCTGGCTAAATGATACGCCGTGCCCACGGAAGTTAGTTTCTACTCCGCAATGAGTCTGGATCTGAGTATCTCCCTGACGATTTCTAGAACGCAAGCACGTTCTAACCATTCTGATTGGTCCCAGAAACCGATGGGTTGGGCAAGAGCCAGAACACCCGAGTAAAGCTAGGTTTTGAAAATGTGTCATTAACTTTGATACTCTGATTGGTTAGAGATGATCCAATCGCTGATGACTTTGTTTTGTACAACACCCCTCATTTTGACGTCCCCACACACATGACTTCAATGATGGAAGTCTCAGACTGAAGCATGTAGCGAACGATAGAGCAGTGGAAGAATTCAGTTTGAGTAGTCAGGCAAATACAAATGCTGATGGTAAGGTTTTATACTCAAGTTCTTTAGTGGTTTGTAGTGTTAAAATATACACCAGTTTATTAGGTACACCCATATAGTACCGGGTCGGACCCCCATGCCTCCAGCCTAAATTCTTCAGGGCATGGGTTCTACAAGGTGTGGCGTTCAAACGCTGCTCAATTGGTATCAAGGGGCCTAACGTGTGCCAGGAAAACAGTCCCCACGCCATTACACCACCGCCACCAGCCTGTACCGTTGACACCAGGCAGGATGCGGCTGTGGACTCGTGCTGCTTACGCAAAATCCTGACTCTTCCATCAGCATGACACAACAAAAACTGGGATTTGTCAGACCAGGCAATGTTTCTTCACTCCTCAATTGTCCAATGTTGGTGATCGTGCGCCCACTCGGGCCGCTTCTTCTTGTTTTTAGCTGATATGAGTGGAACCCGGTGTGGTCGTCAGCTGCAGTAAAGCATCCAAGACGAGGATCGACGAGTTGTGCATTCCGAGATGCTGTTCTGCACACCACTGTTGTACTGCGCCGTTAATTGATGGTTGGTGGCCTGCCTGTTAGCTTGCACCATTCTTGCCATTCTCCTTCCACCTCTCTCATCAACGAGCTGTTTTCACCCACAGGACTGCTGCTGACTGGATGTTTTTTCTTTGTCGCACCATTCTCAGTAAACCCTAGAAACTGCACCACTGTATTTGATACTCCTAAGTAGACAGCAAGTATCGGACCTGGGGACCAAAGACGCACAGTACAGAAAGGTGGAAAGTTTTAAGTTCCTCGGCGTACACATCACGGACAGTGCGTGAAAAGCCCAGGAGGCTGGCCAGTTTCTGAAGTACTGGAACCAGTGTGCCGGGCGCCAACGATCATACCACGCTCAGTTGTTAGGTCACTCGTTTTGCCCATTTCTAACGTTCAATGGAACAGTAACTGGATGCCTGTCTGCCTGCTTTATATAACAAGCCACGGCAACGTGACTCACTGTCTGTAGGAGCAAACCATTTTTGTGAATGGGGTGTACCTAATAAACTGTCCACTGAGTGTACATCCCTGTTATGAGTTATTATTCCCATACTTCTCAGTGAGTTTCTCTTGTATCATGGTGCAGTTTTTTTTCCTTTCCTTTGTGTTAAACCTTTTTCCTTTTTCATTCCCCCTCTATCCTCTGCCTTCCCTCTCTCCTGTGTCTTGTACTCCCTCCCTCCTCTCGTTCTGTGTTTGTGACGTGTCTCTCTCTCTCTCAGTATCTGACCACAGTTATCCCCTATGAGAAGAAGGCTGGCTCCCCCTCTGTGGAGGACCTTCAGATCCTCACCAAGAGTGAGTACTGCTCGCGAACCACACTTGCCTGTCATCTAGCAACTCACCATGAAAGTTGAACTGTAATGCCAGAATAGCCATGTTAAAACCATAATATTCACTCCCAAATCACTTTTATGCTTTTCCTTGCAGTTTTGCATGCCATGAGGGAGGACAGTGAGAAGGTACCCAGCCTCCTAACAGACTACATCCTCAAAGGTACTCATTCTCTACCAGTTACAAAACTGTTACTCCCATTCCAAAGACCAAACATTACCACACATAGCGAAGAACATTCTCAAAGGTACTCAATTCCTTTGAGAAAATATTACTCCCATTCAAAACAGCGCTTTTGTCCAGATTGACTGTCTTACTACCACCTAGTTCCTGAGAAAGATACTGCAGGACACAAGGGTTAGGACATTTTGTTAGGAGGGTCTACTTCCGGTGTGTTCTTTGTTCCCTGAAGTGTCATACTAGGCCTGCAAGGTTGTTCTGAGCCTTCCATCTTGACCTTTACCCTCCTTGTCTCTCGTCTCTGCTGCGCTGCTCTCTCGCTAGCTCTGGTATGAGAGGGCTGGACGTGGAGGTTTGTGAGGCACGCAGACTCACACAATCACAGACACACACTCATGTATATTAATTATACCCAAGTGTCAAGAGCCTCCTCACACACCTCCTTCCAGACGACACCCTTCAGTGGGTTTGTGCTGTATACTGTGCCGTGCTTGTGACTGGTGTACACTCACTTACCCTCTGTCTTACACGCACTCCTTCCTAGACTCTCTCACACTCTTGCTCACTTCCCGCCAAGCTTCTAGCAGTATAGAGCTGCTCACGTGATTGCTGTCCTGTCCATCTAAGTGAATCACTCTCTTCTTTCACAAACCTCTCATCCCTGTGCGATGAATCCTCTTTTACGCACATATTTTCATTTGGTGGATCATTATTGGTTGACAGCGGTTTTCTGTGTATTCTTGTCCCTGCAGTGCTGTGTCCCACATAGACCTAGTGGAGGAGCCCCCTGTTCTAGAACATTCTGACGGAACACTCCGGAGCTGCAGATTTCTGGAACATACCAATGGAAGGAGAGCCCCCCACCCCTCTAATAAGGTGGACTCTTCCTGTTGGAGTACCCCCAAACCACATCTTTTCCCTCGACTTTTGAGATTCATATTTTAATACCTGATGTTTTACCTTACCTTTTTACGTGTCATTTTAAGTGTGTTTTAATGTTCTAATGCTATAATCTCACATTTGTTTTGTCTTCTCTGCATGTTAGTGTCTCTGTTAGCCTTTTGGCAGTATTACACTCCATTGTCTAAAGTGGCTTTCTGTACTTATTTCCTATCCTCTGTTTGCACTAATGTAAAAG
Organism: Brachymystax lenok tsinlingensis; assembly: GCA_030435695.1. NCBI lineage: Eukaryota > Metazoa > Chordata > Actinopteri > Salmoniformes > Salmonidae > Brachymystax > Brachymystax lenok. The sequence continues at coordinate 14,919,327 of CM059796.1, forward strand.
AACTTGAGAGGGAAAACAAATTCCTGTCTCTACGTTCACCGGACTGTCTGTTCACATCCGTAAGAAATAGGGTGAGGAGACAAGGAGAAGTCACTTGAACAACTTTCCTCTGTTAGACTGGCCAATGCCCTCTGACTGGGGTATATAGGAGGGATGGGGAAATAAGGCTTCTTGAACCTCTATGGGTGGGATCAGTCATGGAGTCCAATGGGAGCTTTCCACTTTATCAGAGAGATCCTATGGGTCAGAGCAATTAATGATTGACAGACTGGTATTAGTGGGGTTCAGAAGCCTTGTTTTTTTGGGGGTTTTTTCATCTCTTACGTTTCACAAACCCTGTCAGTTTGTCTTTGCATGCTGCTACATAGGATTAGGGAGCTACACCAGTGAAATGTTATAAATCATTATTTTGTATACTACAATGTGAAATTGCACAAACAAAATGTATTTTTAAGTGATAACTTCTCGAAAAAGGGAAAAAATAATGACAGAAGTTAGTAAGAAGGTAACCGAAAGAACAAACTTGTACAGCTTTTTATTTTTCTGTAGTTTTAGAGAGATTAGGGACTTCTTGCTGCCAGTAGTGTGGCCACTTATGTCTTTGACATCACCATTGTTATGTAAACAATAGCTGTCAACCTCTGACCCCCTCCTAGTTACATTATGACATCACCCTGTAAACTTACCTCACCTCTTAGTATGTACTGTAAATTCTGGGTTATTTGAGTATTTTAATGGATATAACATTAATATTAGGATGTTGAAATAATGGTGAAATTGCTGTGAGTTGGTCCTACCATGTTGTTTTTAAAACCAATAACTCTTTGATGTTGTGTTGAGGATCAAGTGATGACATAATCAGTCAGTGATCTGTTCTTGTCCAGTGGATGTAGCAACAGTAGTAGAACACTAAATTGTTGTATGTACTTAAGGAGACAGTGTAACAGGGGTAGGGGGGTTAATGTTCAAAGACAGGAGAGATCCTTCAAACACCAACGTTTCTATAACCTCTTGTCTACATCCACAACCGCCAACCTTCAGCACTATCTGTCATAGCAACGCTATACTTGGTACGCCACGATCCTGTCAACAGGTAACAAAGCTCAGTGCACAATCATTGCAGTCGCTCACAAACCGATCAGGTCCAGTCTTATCACTACTCTACACCCGGAGCAGTGGTTCCGCAGTAGTAGAGGGTTATGGAGCGCTTTAGGGTGAAAAGTACCGATGTTGTTACTCCATACTTGGGGGATACTGTTTTAACATTAGCAAGCCCAGCATCCTACAGCTTGAGTAGCCATGTAGTAGGTTTTGTCAGTCCTAGGCCTGAGTAGTAGTAGTATAATGACATCAGTGATTGATAAGGCTACAGACAAGTATAGGCTAGAACCAAATGACCTAGCTAAGTGGTTGTTGTAGCATCAGCTTGTAGTAGCTCTATAGTAAAACTACTGTTGTAGTAACTGCTGGACGAAGTATTTAGTAACCACCTAACATCCTATAGACCGCAACTAGACATCCCAGGTAAATCGACGGCAGTGCCAGTTCTGTCCTCGCTATTAGAAGTCAAATCGTGGTGTCTAATGGAAGCTTTTCCCTGGATCAGTGTCGTGAAGAGGGAATGGGTTTCAGTTGAATGTCGCCGAAAGTAGATATCTTTAGTAAGGGAAGCCAGCAGACCTCTGAGTACTCACTGTACAGAATCACATGCAACTATCTTTCTCAGTTGTAGCAAGCTTCAAAAGCATTCACAACCCCTAGCATGTGATGATGCATGCACTTGATCTACTTTTACTTCAGATCATTAATTTGATTTGTAAGCACTAATGTCACACTAAAGGAATCATTAGCATTGAACCACATTGCTATGAGAAAGATAAGCCGAACTGAAATGTATACTAGCTTGGGTGGGGTTTGGACTCCTTGAAACTTGAGCCGAATTCAGTAGTATAATTTGGGTTGTCTTGGAGCGGCATGGCGTCACAGAGATCAGAGAATGTTATTGACTCGAATGAAGCTCTGCCCCTTGTCGCCTGGTCCCTCTATTTTAGCAAACATATCAGCGTATATCCACACTTTATCTAGAGAATTATATTTATATAAACACAAGCAACAAAAAAAGCCACCTTTTGTAAATGGCTGAAATTTTGTATATATAATCTACTCATTTATTTTTAATGCAATATACTTCCCCCATTTGGGGTTTTATGTTGTCATGTGGTACTACAGTACATTAATGTATTCGGTACATGTTTTTGTTTTGTAACCATATTATTGACTAGTAGTACAAACCTTTTGGGCCAGAATTGCATTTGGAGCTCATTTCAAATAAAATAATGATATGTTGACTTTACTTTGGTGTCATGCTATTGGTTTGTAGGGTGCATCCATGATCAATTACTGGTATTAAATCACCTTTTTACTCATTTAAGTTCATATCAAAAATAAATTAGTCCACACTTTTATTAGATACAATCTGTACACAGAAATTGTGCAGCGACTTATCAAAAGGCATTCTTACATTCAGAGCAACAGCAAGTCAATATACAAATATGTTTATATAAAATGAAAAACACTGTTCTCTTTGTATTTTAGGTGAGTGTAACTATAAGAAATCCAAAAACAAATTTCAATATAAATGGATGCCTTGCTACTGGTCATTGAAACAGGGAAATGTTCTTCTCTCAGTGAAACTGTTCATCTATCTATCAGTTCCTCTACCTCATCGAGAGTCTTCTCTTTCATGGCGGCATTCCTGTCCCTGAATTATGATCTCATAGCCTGATAGCAAGACAAGTCCTTTTCTTAGATTATCTTCAGTTAGTCATATTTGCACTTTTATTTGTTGTATTCCATTTTTATTTAACCCAAGAGTGCTGTTTGGTAGGTCGGTTGCAGTCATAGTCAAATAGGATGTTATTAGTGAATGTCTATAGCTTGCTTTGTGTACCCCTCCAGTCGACCTGTCTGACCTGACAAGGTGAGGGGTGGAGTTCAAAGGCCACAGCAGGTCACAGGTTAGTGTCGGTAAACATGGTGTGTTCCTTCCGCACCGTGCTGAAGCCTTTAATAGTGTCGACAAACTCCTCGTCCTCCATAAACTGGTGGAAGAAGGATGATGGATGGAAAGAGGAGGGGGAGAAAGGATGAGTTAATAATAAATAAACATGGAAGAAATGTCCTCTAAGCAGGGCCTAGATTTCGATGTGTCTCACCATCCCGCTGTCGTGGCCTTGAATGTGAGAGTCCCATACTTCCTCCTCCCCCGTCAGTGACTTCCTGTCCATCATCTGGCTCACGCTGCGCCGCAGGGAATTCTGGGAGTGGGCAGAGCCATGGATAGCGGAGACGTGGAGGCTGGACACATTAAGGATACCCAGCTCACCCTCCGGAGGAGCGTCGCCACCTGCCCAAAATTTACTGTCCTCCACTCCCTTGGGGCACAGATAGGAGACAAGGCAGCAAGTTACAGTTGTCCAAAATAGACATGTATGTGTCTGTGGGAGAATTTCAATTGCACACTCCGTGTCCTCTCCTCAAAACCCATTGGAGGAGAAGATCAGAGGGGAGGAACCTCTGGCTTTCTCATCTAATGGGTGTTGAGAAGGAGGAGGGAGGACGTGGGGAGTATGCAATTGAGATTCTCCCTGTGCCTGCCTGGTGTCTAACCTCCAGGTGCATGGTGAACCCTTTGAGTGTGACACTGTTGGAGGAGCTTGTTGTGTTGGGCACCGTGTCAAACTGAAAAAGGAGAGAGAATGTGTTACAGAGGGAGACATTTGACACACATCTCATGTTTTCCACTAAGATAGTCAGAATAAACCCCGTCTGAGATAAAATATTCCACCATGATGTATGCAAACCCATCTGAATAAAGTGAATTTATATATGCTATGAAAGTGAATGCATCATTTAAGTTGAATGACCCATCTCTTCATAGGATGTTCCCACATACCCAGTTGGGCCGTCTCACCAGGTAGGAGTCGTTGGGGGGATACACGGCCATGGGGCTCCTCTTCTGCATGGGCAGGGTCATCAGAGGGGGGCGCTCTCTTGTAAAGGGGGTTCTTTTCAAGGCCTTGTGCAGGATAATCCCCAGAACGATAGCTAGAACCACCAGGGCTACCCCTGTCATCAGCACAATGAACCACAGCTCCCTGTAGAAAAGAGACCCGTCCCCGTTACCCCTCTCCGCCCGCTCTCCACCGGGAGGAGTGGGCTCCACCTGATCTAGAGGGGGAGAGGGACGGGTAAGAAGAAGGGTAACACAAGTGTACAGCAGTTGAACCTGTTTCATTGGGAATAATATCCAACTTGCTGTCTGATTCTTCAATCCTAAAGACGTCATGCACCCGCCACTATCACGTCTGGGACAAACCTACTCATCGTCTTTATATAGCTGTTTCTTTCTGTGTACTAATGATCTCTTTATCACTAAATGCCTTTGTGTCCCAGGCTTACTCTGAGTTCTAGGGGCTACAGCTGAAGGTAATGGGCCCAAGTCAACACTCTTTCTTAGAAAGGTGATCACACAGAGAGAGAGAGAGGAGATAACCAGGTAACTGGAGACGCACTTGTTGGCGTGGCCTATTTTCTATCCCTCTCTGATCGCACTCCTTAAGCAGCCTCTCTCATCCAACCATCTCTTACTGACCCACTGCTGTGATATTTCTGTTCTTTGTTTGTTAATTCTCTGAACCAGAGTATTTGTGGTGTCGACACAGTGCAACATTTTTGTTTGACACACCATACTTTCTATGCACAATGACTAGAGTTTTCTTAACTCTTGGTAGCATATTTTTACAACTCCATATCATCTGATATGTGTTAGTTTAGATAATCACATCTAATGGAGACATCGAGAAGGCACCAGATGAAGGCAATGAGAGACTAGATGGAGGTATGAAGACAGGGAAAGAGAATAAGAGCAGGTTGACTGGCCAGTCCAGAGCCTCACCAGTGCTGGTGTCCGTGTTGGGGTGTGTGGCGGGGGCATAGACACCCCCTTTCCGAGAGGTGCATGTGATCAGGGGGGCAAGGACTGACCGGCGGTAAGGGATCACACCTGTTGCCCCATCAATATTTCACACCGCTGTTTACCTTGGCTGATACACACTCTGCAACACCCCACAAATGAGTGCAAATGTCTTCGAAGGTTTGAAAAATCAAAGTACTCTGTTGTCTTGTCCACCCTGCTTCCCTGCAGTGGGGTCTAGTGGTGTGGTCAGAATGCGGTCAGTGAAAAAAAGAGGCAATAGAGAGATGCAACTTCTGAGTGCTGTTAAGGTGTCCTCCTCACCTCAGAGTTCTCCCATCAACCCCTGCTTCCCCCCAGCAGCGTCATGGCAACAGCCAGGTGTCAGGTATCAGCTTACCTTGAGAGGCAGGGTGACGGCCAGTCAGAGTACCATGCCTCTCTAATACACGCATTTAACAGTAACTGCCTAGATCTTGTTCCACCTCACTGGAAAAACATCTATAATAGTAGTAGTAGTAGTAGTAGTAGTAGTAGTAGTAGTAGTAGTAGTAGTAGTAGTAGTAGTAGTAGTAGTAGTAGTAGTAGTAGTAGTAGTAGTAGTAGTAGTAGTAGTAGTAGTAGTAGTAGTAGTAGTAGTAGTAGTGTCTTTATGATTCACAGGAGTTGGCATGTTCTGGTGAAGGCCACTTTCACTTTGAAAGTCACTTTCAAAATGTCAACCCTGATCTGTATGGATTTCAAGGTGTGTTCCAAAATGAGTATTACATGGATAGGAGCCTTGGCAGGCGTAACACAACAGATCCAAGTCATAGGGACATTAATGCAATGACTTCTGCACTGAATTATTTTGCCACATAGTGGTGCTAAGTAACAACTCAATATTACCTCATGGCCTGCTACTGTGCAGTACCTGCTCTGAGTCCTGTAGTATTGTGTGTTCCATTATGTCATGTGGAAGATTGTGGAACACATTGTGCAACACATTGCCTTATAAGCACAATGAAAATAAGCCTACTAAAAGTACTGCACTAGACTATACATGAGAGTGTAAGAGATAAAGCTACCCTATGAATTATGTAGATGCATATGAAAGCCTAAAAAGCATTGCTTGCTGTTTGAAAAGACTGAGACATCACTATGCAGGTGTTATGTTCTACTGACTTCCTTCCGGTGGCTTTGGTTATTGATGGATCATGGTCTGACTATAGTGGGAGAAGGCCCTTATATCAAACCAAAGCTCGTATTTAGATGGGAGGGAGCGCCGCTCATCCATATAATACTCTAATCAGCATTCATACCTCGCCGGGATGATTAGGGACAATGGCTTTTTATTGTGGAAGTGATCTCATTGCAGAGTGGCAGAATCAGCCTTTTACAGCCCATCTCCTCCAGACCCCATCCATCACAGGGTGTCTGGGAGACTGAGACGGTAGACACACACTAACTCACTTAGAGAGAGTGACATATAGGGATGTCACTCACAAGGTAACTCACTTAGGGTAGGTGATATATTTGTACGTCACTCGCCATCACTAACTCACTTAGAAGCAGCCGATGTGGCGAAACGTGTTAGATTCCCGACTTCCATCATGCCCCATTTCAGCTTGAATGACTGGTAAATAAACTGATGGATGATTTGGGGGAGATGTCGGCTACACTCATTCATTCATCCATCCATCTTGAGTATGCTCTGTGCAATTAGTCTCACGACTGACACTTTGGCCCGACGCCGCCCTCCTCTCCTGGGGCCTCATTTATCAGCCGTGCGTAGGGTACTAGGGGTTAACAAGCCCCCCCTAAGAACAATGTTTAATTGCTGACACAAAAAAGCAACGTTTGGCATGAAAATTGGTATGTGGATGAAGGTCATGCTTAGGCGAATAAGCTATAAAGGGAAATAAATGGCTACAGTTGACATGGGGTAAAGCCCCAGTTACCCCGGTGGAAGATTATGGCATTTCACACAAGTGTATTAAAATCCATTTAATCAGTTTTATTTAGAAATTCTTTAGTAAGCAATACTTAAAAGCTAAGTCTAGTTGTCTTATTTTAATGATTTAAATCAAATATGGGGGGGTATGCTGATGCATATTTTTTCTGCAACTAGTCCGTTTGGTGGAAACACACCACTGCACGTATTTTCTTTATGCAGATTTTTTTATATTCCCATGAAATTCGGTCGCAAATTGGATGGAAACCTAACTACTGACAGTCACTCAATTAGCCCATGTGTCACGACTTCCGCCGAAGTTGGTGCCTCTCCTTGTTCGGGCGGCGGTCGGCGGTTCGCGTCGGTGGTCTTCTAGCCATCATCGATCCATTTTTCATTTTCCATTTGTTTTGTCTTGTCTTCCCACACACCTGGTTTCAATTCTATTCATTACATGTTGTGTATTTAACCCTCTGTTTCCCACATGTCCTTGTCCAGAATTGTTTGTTAGGAAGTGCTTGGCAACGTTTTATGGTGGCTACGGGTTATGTTACCAAAATGTTCTGTTTGTTCTGTTTTCTGGTGGTTTTTGTTATTAAACTGCTCCGTTTTGAAAACAGAGTTCTGCTCTCCTGCGCCTGACTTCTCTACCGCCAGTACGCACCCCTTACAGAATTCCGGGCCGAACATATGGAGTCAGCAGGAGCTGTTACCCCGGGAATAGGGTGGAGGAGCGCGTCCGGGAGCACGCAGCAATGCTCCATCATCTAGGCACCACCATGGGCCGCTTTGTCCAGACAATGGACCACTGGGAGAGACAGGGAGTTATACCAGCGCCTCCAACAGCACAACCAGGGTCTCCACCACTCGCCCCTTCATCTCCTGGTTCTAGCGGGATTTGTCTCACCTTTCCCTATGAATATGATGTGAGTGCTGTGAACTGCCAGGGGTTCTTATTGAACTGCCAGGGGTTCCTATTACAACTCGATTTGTACCTGGCAACTCGATTTGTACCTGGCCCTGTCGTTCCACGGGATGCCATCCGGCTGGATAACCTGCTGGATACCCGCGGATGTTCAGATTGGGGTCTGTTGGTTCCATCCATCCACCCGCACTCCCTCTCCGATGCCCATGGAGTTGGGAGAGGCGGTGCGCAGGGAGACCGGAGGGGGTTCCAGCTCTGGTTCCAGCTCTGCACAATCTGTGGCCGCAGAGGTCACACTGCCGGTCGGTGCCGGGTTGGTTCCTCTGGGGATCGAGGCAGCAGGCAGGGCGCTCTGGCGTCACCTCAGGTGAGCCGGCACCATTCTCACCCAGAGTCCTCTGTTGCACATATGTTTTTGTATGTCACTTTTCATGATTTTTCCCTGCATTCCCAGCATAAGGCGCTCGTCGATTCAGGCGCGGCTGGGAATTTTATAGATTGATCGTTCGCCCATAGTTTAGGAATCCCCATTGTTCCCGTGGATGTGCCTTTCCCCGTTCACGCCTTAGATAGTCGACCAATAGGGCCAGGGTTTATTAGGGAGGTCACCGCTCCTCTGGGCATGGTGACGCAGGGGGATCACAAGGAGAGAATTAGTCTCTTCCTCATTGATTCTCTTGCGTTTCCCGTGGTTCTAGGTCTACCCTGGTTAGCTAGTCATGATCCCACTGTTTTTTGGCAACAGAGGGATTTCACGGGGTGGTCGCAAGAGTGCTCGAGGAGGTGTGTAGGGGTTTCCATTGGTGCTACCACGGTGGAAAGTTCAGACCAGGTCTCCACCGTGCGCATTCCCCCTGAATTTGCCGATTTGTCTCTTGCCTTCTGTAAGAAGAAGGCCACTCAATTACCACCCCATCGACAGGGGGATTGTGCGATAAATCTCCTGGTAGACGCGGCACTTACCAGGAGTCACGTGTATCCTCTGTCACAAGTGGAGACGGTGGCTATGGAAGAATATGTCTCGGAATCCCTGCGTCAGGGGTACATTCAGTCCTCCACATTCCCCGCCTCCTCAAGTTTATTTTTTGTTAAGAAGAAGCATGGAGGTCTGCGCCCATGTATTGACTATCGAGGTATCAATCAGATTACGGTGAGGTACAGTTACCCGCTACCTCTAATCGCCACGCCGATTGAGTCAATGCACAGGGGGCGCTTCTTCACCAAATTAGATCTCAGGAGCGCTTACAACCTGGTGCATATCCGGGAGGGAGACGAGTGGAAGACAGCATTCAGTACCACCTCAGGGCATTATGAGTACCTCGTCATGCCGTACGGATTGATGAATGCTCCATCAGTCTTCCAAGCCTTTGTAGACAAGATTTTCAGGGACCTGCACGGGCAGGGTGTAGTGGTGTATATTGATGACATTCTGATATACTCCGCTACTCGCGCCGAGCATGTGTCCCTGGTGCGCAGAGTGCTTGGACGGTTATTGGAGCATGATGTGTACGTCAAGGCTGAGAAGTGTCTGTTCTTCCAACAGTCCGTCTCCTTCCTAGGGTACAGCATTTCCACCTCGGGGGTGGAGATGGAGAATGACCGCATTGTAGCCGACTCCCACCACGGTAAAGGAGGTGCAGTGGTTTCTTGGGTTTGCCAATTACTACCGGAGGTTTATCCAGGGTTTTGGTCAGGAAGCGGCTCCTATTACGTCACTGCTGAAGGGGGGTCCGGTGAGTTTGCAGTGGTCGGCTGAGGCGGACAGGGCTTTTGGTCAGCTGAAGGCTCTGTTTAGACATTACCTCCCGTGCTGGCCCATCCGGATCCCTCTTTGGCGTTCATAGTGGAGGTGGATGCGTCCAAGGCTGGGATAGGAGCTGTGTTCTCTCAGCGCTCAGGTATGCCACCGAAGCTCTGCCCCTGTGCCTTCTTCTCGAAGAAGCTCAGCCTGGCGGAGCGAAACTATGACGTGGGGGACCGGGAGCTGTTGGCTGTCGTAAAGGCTTTGAAGGCGTGGAGACATTGGCTTGAGGGGGCTCAGCACCCTTTTCTCATCTGGACTGACCACCGCTATCTGGAGTACATCTGGGCAGCGAGGAGACTGAACCCTCGCCAGGCGGGCCATGTTTTTCATCTGTTTTGTGTTTACCCTTTCCTATAGACCAGGCTCCCAGAACGTGAAGGCAGATGCATTGTCCCGGCTGTATGACACAGAGGAGCGGCCCATGGATCCCACTCCCATACTCCCAGCCTCCTGCCTGGTGGCGCCGGTAGTGTGGGAGTTGGACGCGGACATTGAGCAGACGTTACGTGAAGAGCCCGCTCCCGTCCAGTGTCCCGCTGGGCGTCTGTACGTCCCATCTGTTGTCCGTGACCGGTTGATCTATTGGGCCCACACGTCACCCTCCTCTGGTCATCCTGGGATTGGTCAGACAGTGCGCTGTTTGAGCGGGAGGTACTGGTGGCCTACCTTGGCTAAGGACGTGAGGGTTTATGTTTCCTCCTGCTCAGTGTGCGCCCAGTGTAAGGCTCCTAGGCACCTGCCCAGAGGGTAAATTACACCCCTTACCTGTTCCACAACGGCCTTGGTCGCACCTGTCGGTAGACTTTCTTACCAATCTCCCTCCCTCACAGGGTAACACCGCTATTCTGGTCGTTGTGAATCGGTTCTCTAAGTCCTGTCATCTCCTCCCTCTGCCCGGTCTCCCTACGGCCCTACAGACTGTTTACGCACGTCTTCCGGCACTATGGGGTGCCTGAGGATATAGTGTCTGATCGAGGTCCCCAGTTCACGTCTAGGGTTTGGAAGGCGTTCACGGACCGTCTGGGGGTCTCGATCAGCCTTACTTCGGGATTTCACCCCAAGAGTTATGGGCAGGTGGAGAGAGTAAACCAGGATGTCGGCAGGTTTCTGCGGTCTCATTGCCGTGACCGGCTGGGGGAGTGAGCGGCGTTCGGGCACAGAACTCGTTTCGCCACTCCTCCACTAACCTCTCTCCCTTTCAGTGTGTACTGGGGTACCAGCCGGTTCTGGCGCCTTGGCATCAGAGTCAGACTGAGGCTCCTGCGGTGGACGGCTGGTTCAGGCGCGCGGAGGAGACATGGTTAAGCTACCCGTGTTCACCTTCAGAGGGCCGTGATGCGTCAAAAGGAGAACGCAGACTGTCACTGGGTCTGGCTCTCGACCCGAAACCTGCCCCTCCGCCTGCCCTGCCCGGAAGCTGGGTCCGCGGTTTGTGGGGCCATTTAAAGTCCTGAGGAGAGCGAACAAGGTTTGTTATAGGTTACAGCTTCCCCCCGATTACCGTATTAACCCCTTGTTCCATGTGTCTCTCCTCAGGCCGGTGGTGGCTGGCCCGCTCGAGGAGTCTGAGGTGCGTGAGGTTCCTCCGGCCCCTCTGGACATCGAGGGGGCCCCGGCATACTCCGCTCGCTCCATAATGGATTCGAGGCGTCGGGCGAGGAGCCTTTAGTATCTCGTGGAGTCGGAGGGGTACGGTCTGGTGGAGAGGTGCTGGGTTCCGGTCGAGGACATTTTGGACCCGTCAATGCTGCAGGAGTTCCACCGTTTTCGTCCGGATCGCCCTGCGCCTCGCCCGCCTCGCCCAGCCGCGCGTCAAGGGGGGGGTACTGTCACGACTTCCGCCGAAGTTGGTGTCTCTCCTTGTTCGGGCGGCGGTCGGCGGTCGGCGTCTCCGGTCTTCTAGCCATCATCGATCCATTTTTCATTTTCCATTTGTTTTGTCTTGTCTTCCCACACACCTGGTTTCAATTCCATTCATTACATGTTGTGTATTTAACCCTCTGTTTCCCACATGTCCTTGTCCAGAATTGTTTGTTTGTAAGTACTTGTGCACGTTTTATGGTGGCTACGGGTTATGTTACCCAAATATTCTGTTTGTTCTGTTTTCTGGTGGTTTTTGTTATTAAACTGCTCCGTTTTGAAAACAGAGTTATGCTCTCCTGCGCCTGACTTCTCTACTGCCAGTACGCACACCTTACACCATGTCAGCAAAAAAAAAAATTGTGTGGCGGGGGGGTAGGCTAAGTTAGTCTACTGGCCAGCTATCTTAAACTTGTAGTAATCATGGTTGATTTACCGACCGGGGGCCCCCATTGATTTCAGATATCATATTAAAAACTGCAAACATTTCTCTCAACCCTATGACAAATGTGTAGAATTGCAGGAAATCAGCTATAAAACAGATTATCTTTCTCTCCGCCCCATGGCAAAATGTGTAGAATTGCAGCACATATTTTCTCTGTGCCCCATGGCAAAATGTGTAGAATTGCAGGAAATTAACTCTTAAAAAAAGGCCAATTGTGCGGCTCCCTATGGGACTCCCGATCACGGCCGGTTGTGATACAGCCCAGGATCAAACCAGGGTCTTTAGTGACTCAAGATAGGTGTCTATCAACACAGCCACATTTCCATTATTATAAAAATGGAATAAATCTCCACCATATAGCAGCTATACCCCTCTTACCCCTCAGTCAGGATTATGACAGGATTATTGCCTTTATGAGGCAGAGACTATCACAGATTGTATATTTTATATCACAGATTGTGTATCTTATAGCACAAATCTACCAGGGAAAACTAGGCACAAATAAAACCATAATCCTTGAAATATCAACCTGATTTATAATTGTTTCTTGAAAACATGACATGCAAAACATTTTGGGACTGAAGCAAGAGTGGGCTAATGAATTTTTTTTTTACTTTAATGGCAATCATTCAATCTAATGTTTTTGGACTGAAGCAATTCGAAATCAGGATGATATTTCAAGGACTCTTTTTTTTATTTGTGCCTAGTTTTCCCTGTTAGGTTTGTGCTGTAAGACACACAGTTTGTGATTGTCTCTGCCTCATGAAGGCAATAATCCTGTCAGGCTATCACAACCTTTGACTGAGAGGAAGTCAGGTGCTTGCGTTTGTTAGCTTCCTCAACAACCTTGACAATCTGTTCCCAGTGGCACTTTTAGACTACATTAAAACAATGTCGTTAATTATGAATCCTCTCTCCAGCCCCTACATTTCCTACTCATCTGTCCAATAGACACACCTCAAGCCAACATTTATGGCCACCTTGAGAAACGAGACACCTGTCATAGACAATCGTTCAAAGTGACAGCAGTCTGTTATCTGAAACAAGTCCCTGCGGTAGCATGTGGGTGTCCATAATTTATTGTAACGTCAGACAGAGTGCCTGCATCTTTCCCTTCCACTCTCCTCCTCACTGATCTTCTCTTGATTCATGTCTACCCCTCTCCATTGCTTCACTATATCCCCTTCTCTTTCCTCCTTTCATTCCCCCTTTCTTTATCAATGAGGACGTCTCCCTTTCTGCCTCCTCCTTTCCCAAAAGTCTGACTGGGACATATGATTGTGTCATAAACCTAGAACAGATAGAGAGATGAAGACTCTTTCTGGAACTGGAAGCATCTTTATTGCCCTAGAATCGTCCTGAGAATGGTAGTAGTAGTGTACATCTCATCTGAACATGGGTTACAACTCAGTTGGCGCTGGACTTTATATACAGAATACATACATTTACACCCCCTCCACACAGTATTGCTGGATATACTTTGTCACAAAAATATACAGATTATTCCGCACAGCTAGAGCAACTAAAAATACAGTTGTCCATAATGTAGTTAAAAGCTGTTTTCACATTCCTACCAATTTAGTTTCCATTAATTTGAACATTTATGATTTTCCAAGATTTCTACTTTCTGAAACAGAACCACAGAGACACGTTTGAAATACCACCACCAGATCTTCATCATAAAAAAAGAAAAGAGGTGCTTTGCACATTGTGTAATCTACAACTCAATGCAAAAAAATGCATGGTTCAATGTCGTAAAGTACTGTACATCACGTTATTATATTGCCTTTGATGCTATGGTATAGTACAGGTATCAGTACCATGAGTGAAGTAGTGAAGCTAGTACAAAATGTTTTATTTACTTATTTAAAACAAAATGACTTAATCGGTAGAAAATTATCTGTATTTATTCCTTTGTTATTCTTTGTTAATGCCACACTGGTAAATAAAAAACAAAATAATCAAGCCAACAATAAATACATTTTAGGGCTCTATTCAATCAGATCTGCTTTAGCTGACATCTGCATAGCGGCTGTTTTGATGGTGTTGGAGATGGAACTGCGCTAGAGATGTAAATCCACATGTGGCTCCCGGCATTATACAGTGGGGAAAATAAGTATTTAGTCAGCCACCAATTGTGCAAGTTCTCTCACTTAAAAAGATGAGAGAGGCCTGTAATTTTCATCATAGGTACACTTCAACTATGACAGACAAAATGAGGGAAAAAAATCCAGAAAATCACATTGTAGGATTTTTAATGAATTTATTTGCAAATTATGGTGGAAAATAAGTATTTGGTCACATACAAACAAGCACGATTTCTGGCTCTCACAGACCTGTAACTTCTTCTTTAAGAGGCTCCTCTGTCCTACACTCGTTACCTGTATTAATGGCACCTGTTTGAACTTGTTATCAGTATAAAGACACCTGTCCACAACCTCAAACAGTCACACTCCAAACTCCACTATGGCCAAGACCAAAGAGCTGTCAAAGGACACCAGAAACAAAATTGTAGACCTGCACCAGGTTGGGAAGACTGAATCTGCAATAGGTAAGCAGCTTGGTTTGAAGAAATCAACGGTGGGAGCAATTATTAGGAAATGGAAGACATACAAGACCACTGATAATCTTCCTCGATCTGGGGCTCCACGCAAGATCTCACCCCGTGGGGTCAAAATGATCACAAGAACGGTGAGCAAAATCCCAGAACCACACGGGGACCTAGTGAATGACCTGCAGAGAGCTGGGACCAAAGTAACAAAGCCTACCATCAGTAACACACTCGCCGCCAGGGACTCAAATCCTGCAGTGCCAGACGTGTCCCCCTGCTTAAGCCAGTACATGTTCAGGCCCGTCTGAAGTTTGCTAGAGAGCATTTGGATGATCCAGATGAGGATTGGGAGAATGTCATATGGTCAGATGAAACCAAAATATAACTTTTTGGTAAAAACTCAACTCGTCGTGTTTGGAGGACAAAGAATGCTGAGTTGCATCCAAAGAACACCATACCTACTGTGAAGCATGGGGGTGGAAACATCATGCTTTGGGGCTGTTTTTCTGCAAAGGACCAGGACGACTGATCCGTGTAAAGGAAAGAATGAATGGGGCCATGTATCGTGAGATTTTGAGTGAAAACCTCCTTCCATCAGCAAGGGCATTGAAGATGAAACGTGGCTGGGTCTTTCAGCATGACAATGATCCCAAACACACCGCCCGGCAACGAAGGAGTGGCTTCGTAGAAGCATTTCAAGGTCCTGGAGTGGCCTAGCCAGTCTCCAGATCTCAACCCCATAGAAAATATTTGGAGGGAGTTGAAAGTCCGTGTTGCCCAGCGACAGCCCCAAAACATCACTGCTCTAGAGGAGATCTGCATGGAGGAATGGGCCAAAATACCAGCAACAGTGTGTGAAAACCTTGTGAAGACTTACAGAAAACGT
Source organism: Brachymystax lenok tsinlingensis (assembly GCA_030435695.1). Taxonomy (NCBI): domain Eukaryota; kingdom Metazoa; phylum Chordata; class Actinopteri; order Salmoniformes; family Salmonidae; genus Brachymystax; species Brachymystax lenok. Next base: position 14,934,706 of record CM059796.1, read on the forward strand.
TTGACCTCTGTCATTGCCAACAAAGGGTACATAACAAAGTATTGAGATAAACTTTTGTTATTGACCAAATACTTATTTTCCACCATAATTTGCAAATAAATAAATAAAAAATCCTACAATGTGAATTTCTGGATTTTTCCTCATTTTGTCTGTCATAGTTGAAGTGTACCTATGATGAAAATTACAGGCCTCTCTCATCTTTTTAAGTGAGAGAACTTGCACAATTGGTGGCTGACTAAATACTTTTTTGCCCCACTGTACCTAAATCGGACATTGCCATTGGCTGCACGGAGTCACATTATCTGAAAACCTATGCAGCCTTGTTTACAAGTTCAACACTGGAATGTGAGATGTAATCTACACCTCCATTAGGATGATAGAAACCCTCATTATTTAGTTGAATGATATTTACATTTGAGCATCATTACTCCTATATAGCGTTCTACACGTTTTCTTTCTGAACTTCTAATGCTAGTGGGTGTGGCTTCGTGACAATGATCAGAAGAGCAGCTGCTCACCGATTTGACGGCTCCACCGCAGTTCCACCTCCGACTCCACCAAAACATCCGCTATGCGGGTCTCTGCTTTCGCGGTTAACGCTTGATCTGATTGAATCTAGGCCTTTTTTCAATATCACCTTCATAATCATTGAATTACATTTACTTAATGTATTTCCTTGAAAATGTTTCAATGAAATCAAGTTCCCTAACTTATTTTAGGTGAGTGCCTTACAGGACACCATCCTTTGACTAAGTGTGTCACACCGTTCTTTGGCAAGCCTGTCCACAGTTCATTTTGTATAAAAAGCACTACAATGCAAGATGAACAGGCTTAGAGCTGGTTTCACACAAATAATAATCCTAGAGGATCTTCAAGTTTTGGGTGTCTTTCTTCATTTCACTAGCACTGTTTAGGTTTATATCAATAACTGCCATCAAAATCCCTCGTAAGGCAGTTATCCCTGTCACTAAGGTGATGTCAGTCCTTCCTCCTCTCCTCTCCTCCTGAGTTTGTAATGGCGTGCAGGTCTGTGTTAGCCTTGTCAAACTCACAACAGTCCCAGAATGACATAAAGAAGGATCGGACAACAATGACTTAATAGAAGAGCAAATGGAACTTCACAGAGGAGCCATTTTGGCTTCGTTCAAGTCCACTGTTCACTCTGTTCTTCCAGCACAGTACCACTTCCTGCATTAATCTTGACCTTTATGACATCACTACCCTATCCTTCCTCTATGTGATCCTAGTCCCACGTGGCTGGTCAGGCCCTGGCCTCCAGCAGTTCCAGGAACAGTTTGTGCATGGGCACACGGCCGTCCTGCTTGATGCTGCAGAAGTGCTGCACAGCCCTGGCGGCCGTCTGCCGGAGCAGGGGCAGGGTCATGATGAGCTTGCCTGCCCGCCTAGGGTCCTCCGTGTGCTGGGCACTCTCATAATCCTGCAGGGCCCCATGGAGCACATCCTGGAGCCTCTGGACTGCCTCCACGTCCTCTATCTGCATTGAGTCTGTGGAGAGAGGGAGAGGGGGAGAGGGAAAGGCAGATGGAAAGGGAGGAACATGGATAGGGCAGAGGAAGGATGATATCGTGAGATGATGTTGGCATATATGCAGAGATTGAACGCCAGCAAAGCCAAATAGTCATTGGAAAAAACATGCCTAACTCAACCTCAATTACACCAACACAGTGAAGTTCCATACCTGAGTTAGCCAGTGAGATGGCCTTGAGGACAACAAACTCCTCCTTTTCAATCTTCATGGCTTTGTATTTCTTCACCAGCTGCAGTATGGTGTTGTTTAGGTCCAGTACACCTGCCAGTTTGGACTGCTCCTCATCCATGATGTAGTCCTCAGCATACACCAGCTTATCCTCTAGAGCCAGCGAGCGAAACACCACACGCAGGATCAGAATCTCCATCCATCCGCTCTGCAGTAGACTCATCTGGTCTGCCAGCGAGAGCAAGGGGAAACCTGAAGAAAGGGGGATGGAGGAGAGATGGAGAGTTTTTAGCTAGGTCTAATTAGGGAGGACAAAGAGGGGAAGGACACTTTTAAAGACATATCTTCATCGAAAGATACAACCCAAAAATAAAAACATTGGCATTCGAAAATATAATTGTGATGGTTTTAGTCAGAATGGCTGGATCCATTGGAATTATTAGACCAAGGTCAACCGAAGGGTCATTGGATGAGGGGTCAGTTGAGGCTAGAGGGGCAGAGGCAGGGGTGTGAAGCAGTTGAATAGTGAAAGCCCATAAGTTGTCAATCCAATAAAGACACTCCCTTTGACAAACAGATTCCCCCCCACGTGAGCATGATTAGATCCACACAATCTGTAGTCTCCTCACACACACACACACACACACACACACACACACACACACACACACACACACACACACACACACACACACACACACACACACACACACACACACACACACACACACACACACACACACACACACACACACACACACACACACACACACACACAGACACACACAATTAAAAACCAGAAGATTAGTTTTACAGATCAGAGGGGAAGGCTTTTTTCTTTTTTTCCACCATTAGTGATTCTTATCAGGGTCCGGGTGCTTTTACAATCGCCATGTGGACGCCTGTGGCTCCCGCTCCTCTCTTATCTCTCCCAGATTGATTGGAACGCTGTCTGCAGACTCTTTCATTGGTTGATAGGGATCAGCATTCCGGTACAGAACGATCGCTCAGCAGAGGAGAAGGAGAAGCATTGTGTGAGTCTGTGTGTGTGTCGTTGTATTTGAGAACACCTCTATATGGACACACACAAGGGGACACATAAAGGAGCATCAGAGATGTCCTCTGTCCCGCAGAGACAAGACAAAGCCGGCAGAGACAAAGAGGTCCTCTTACTTAACCCAGAGCAGTTAGTCCATGGGATGTCATTCTCAACACTGTAGTTAAGGGTTAGGGTATGAGGAGCGCTTGGAACAATGATACAGGCGTACAGGCTTCAATTTGAGAGGGTTATCTCGGCTGGAAGGGTTCAGCTGTGCCCCTACAGAAACACACACATAATAACTTCACAGCCAGCTTACAGCAGCCTAAAAAAGGCCAAAGTGTGGTGTGAGAGAGGGTCTTAAGCCAAGCTCATCTTCTCCCAGCATAGCCCTCAGACAGAATCAACGTCAGTCTCCATGACAGGACCAGACAGGGGAAGGGGCGGGGGGACAGGGTGCTGAGTGGCCGAGCTGGACTAACCTCCCCCAGGGCAGTAGCAAAGACAGCCTGGGCCCCTCTGCCAGGACACTGGTTCCCCCAGCCATGGGCCATAGCCTGCCACTCAAACAGAGCTGATGTGACACCACCATTACGGTGCTACCAGGGGTTTAGAGCTGAGACTACTTTCTCTCTCTTTCTCTGTCCCTCATCACTCTGTCCTTATCTACTGTCTCTCTTCCCCTCTCACAACATCTTCTTTTTTCTATCTCTCTCTCTTGCCTTCTTGCTCATTCGCTATCGGCCTCCCACTCTCTCATCCTCAGTTTCTCTCTCTCGCTCTCTCTCAGTTTCTTTCTCTCCATTATCCCCTCAAGTGGGTCCCTGGTGTGTCTGTGTCGGTGGTTGTTTCTCATGGCTGCTCCACTACTCCAGACAGACAAACGCTCCACTGGCAAAGGGCTACAAATACACACATCCATGTGACTGACTAGGTTAGACTCCCACTCTGACAGTAAACACTGGTGACAAGCAGAGAAGAAGAGTTCCAAGGCATTCAGGAGGGGAACGCTTTGTTGCTCTTCGTTCTTTCTTTGAGAACGAAGAAAGTGCTGATCAGGAAAGACAGACACAGACACATGTGTACGTACGCACACACACACACACACACACACACACACACACACACACACACACACACACACACACACACACACACACACACACACACACACACACACACACACACACACACACACACACACACACACACACACACACACACACACACACACACACACACACACACACACGCAGCTTGTTGTGTAAGCATTAATGGACAAGCGTTAACAAAAACACAGGTGTTTCCCTGGTGATGTTTTGGGTATGAACAGGACATTAACTGCTGATAGACCCAAAAGACATTCATCTGAGTGAGAGAGAAAACGCTTGGGGAAAGAGAGAGTGCGAAGGTAGAGATACTGGATATATGTGATCGAATTCAGGATTGGGGGCTTTTGACGCCATTTCCTACTTCACAGTAGAGATGTTAATTATATATACAGTACTAGTCAAAACTTTGGACATACCTACTCATTCCAGCGTTTTTCTTTATTTTTACTATTTTCTACATTGTAGAATAATAACACATATGGAATCATGTAGTAACCAAAAAAGTGTTAAACAGAGATTGAGATTCTTCAAAGTAGCCACCCTTTGCCTTGATGACAGCTTTGCACACTCTTGGTGTAACGTGTGCGCTGAGAGTCGGGAAGCAAGTTCAGGGAGTGAGTGTTTTAATAAATAAACGCAACTAAATACAAAGCAAGAAACACAAACAACGCACAGACATGACACTGGAACAGAAACAATGACGCCTGGGGAAGGAACCTAAAGGAAGTGACATATATACGGAAGGTAATCAGGGAAGTGATGGAGTCCAGGTGAGTCTGATGACGCATAGGTACGCATAACGATGGTGACAGGTGTGCGCCATAACGAGCAGCCTGGTGACCTAGAGGCCGGAGAGGGAGCACACGTGACACTTGACATTCTCTCAACCAGCTTCATGAGGTAGTCACCTGGTATGCATTTCAATTAACAGGTGTGCCTTGTTAAAAGTGTAGCTTCTTTCCTTCTTAATGCGATCGAGCCAATCACTTGTGTTGTCACAAGGTAGGGGTGGTATACAGAAGATAGCCCTATTTGGTAAAAGACCAAGTCCATATTATGGCAAGAACAACTCAAATAAGCAAAGAGAAACTACAGTCCATCATTACTTTAAGACATGAAGGTCAGTCAATCTTTAAAATGTCAATTACTTTGGAAGTTTCTTCAAGTGCAGTGATGGTGCTTTGCTGGTGACATTGTCTGTGATTTATTTTGAATTCAAGGCACACTTAACCAGCATGGCTACCACAGCACTCTGCAGCGATACACCATCCCATCTGGTTTGCTCCCTCACCTAAGGGCTATTTGACCAAGAAGGAGAGTGATGGAGTGCTGCATCAGATGACCTGGCCACAATCGCCCAACCTCAACCCAATTGAGATGGTTTGGGATGAGTTGGAGGAAAAGCAGCCAACAAGTGCTCAGCATATGTGGTAACTGTTGGAAAAGCATTCCAGGTGACTACCTCATGAAGCTGGTTGAGAGATTGCAAAGCTGTCATCAAGACAAAGGGTGGCTACTTTGAAGAATCTAAAATCTAAAATATATGTTGATTTGTTCAACACTTTTTTGGTTACTACATGATTCCATATGTGTTATTTCATAGCTTTGATGTCTTCACTATTATTCTACAATGTAGAAAATTGTAAAAATAAAGAAAACCCTTGAATGAGTAGGTGTGTCCAAACTTTTGACTGGTCCTGTATATATATTTTTTGTCATAAATGTTTTCTTGAAAATGTGAACTTTCATATGCCTTAATTACAAGCTTGTATGGGATCCATAAATGTGAATCAAAATGCCTAGTTAGACCTAGTCAATAGCCTAGTTTAGCCAAGGAGAAAGCACCAAGCTACAGTATATTGGGAGAAAGGCAGGATCCATGATTAGCTGAGACAATGGAGGGGGATATTAGACAGACTACTTTCTGGAGGACAATGCCATGCTCACTCATGTGTTTACATGTGAATTCTTAAAGAGATGGGTGGGGCTATGGCTTAAGAGGGTGTGAATGATCCTGAATGGGCGGAAACAAAGAAGGGCTCTCTAGAAAAAGGCAATTTTTCTCCTACTTGTCTCAAAAGTGGGATAACACGTTTAGCTGCAGTGTATGATATTCCATTTAGAAGCTCTGAGTTTGTACTTTTATAAAATGTTACAAAAAAAAGGCAATCTTGAAAATTTGGCATACATGTAAGTTCAACTTCCTGAATTGAGCAACATATGGCCATATCTACCTCCACCGCTATCTACTTGGCTGTCATCTTTTTGGGGAAAGTAATTTGATTTCTAAACGCTTGTGTATCTTGACAAATTATGTAACAGTACTTATGTAAGGAAATTCAACTGGAAAATTAAATATACTAAGTATATTAAAAGGGATCTGACATTGTTTGGCCAACAGAGGCATGACAGTTAGACAGATATCTGAGCCTGACTGTCACCATGGGTGTAGTTGTGGGAGGGGCTAGTTTTCCCAGTTAGCCAAGATAAACACAGCTGGCCAACGCCCAAGGGCCTTTCCAAAACAAAGAATTACCAAACCGAGAGAGAGAGAGAGAGAGACAGTGAGAGAGCGAGACATGGAGAGAGACAGCGAGAGAGAGAGACATAGAGAGAGAGAGACAGAGACAAATGTAAATATACATAAATAAAGTGACAGAGAGAGAGAGAGACTAGGAGTCTGTCACAAGCTCATCCATGTATCCACAATGTACATGTATACTGTACATCAAATCAGAGGGGAGGAGAGAGAGCGAAAGAGAGCGAGAGAAAGTGCGAGAGAGAGAGACAGACAGACAGAGATTTGCAGCAATATTTGTGAACTGTTGCCACAAGAAAAGGGCAGCCAATAGAGCACAAACATCATTAGAAATACAACCTATATTTAACTGTTTATTTATTTTCTCTTACATAATTCAATTATTTGCACATTGTCACAACATTGTACAGTGCATTCGGAAAGTATTCAGACCCCTTGACTTTTTCCACATTTTGTTACATTACAACCTTATTCAAAAATTAATTCAATCGTTTTTTCCCTCATCGATCTACACACAGTAGCCCATAATGACAAAGCAAAAACAGGTTTTTAGAAATTTTTGCAAATGTATTGAACCCCTCAGTACTATGTTGAAGAACCTTTGACAGCGATTACAGCCTTGAGTCTTCTTGGGTATGACGCTACAAGCTTGACACACCTGGATCTGGGGAATTTCTCCCATTCTTCCCTGCAGATCCTCTCAAGCTCTGTCAAGTTGGATGGGGAGCATTGCTGCACAGATATTTTCAGGTCTTTCCAGAGATGTTAGATTGGATTCAAGTCCTGGGCCACTCAAGGACATTCAGAGACTTGTCCCAAAGCCACTCCTGCATTGTCTTGGCTGTGTGCTTAGGGTCGTTGTCCTGTTGGAAGGTAAACCTTCGCCCCAGTCTGAGGTCCTGAGCACTCTGGAGCAGGTTTTCATCAAGGATCTCTCTGTACTTTGCTCTGTTCATCTTTCCCTCGATCCTGACTAGTCGCCCAGTCCCTGCCGGTGATCAACATCCCCACAGCATGATGCTGCAACCAACCATGCTTCACTGTAGGGATGGTGCCAGGTTTCCTCGAGATGTGACGCTTGGGCCAAGAAACGCTTGGGCCAAGAAACACAAGCAATGGACATTAGACCGGTGGAAATCTGTCCTTTGGTCTGATGAGTCCAAATTTGAGATTTTTGGTTCCAACCTCTGTGTCTTTGTGAGACGCAGAGTAGGTAAACAGATGATCTCCGCATGTGCGGTTCCCACCATAAAGCATGGACGAGGAGGTGTGATGGTGTGGGGGTGCTTTGCTAGTGACACTGTCTGTGATTTATTTAAAATTCAACACACACTTTACCAACATAGCTATCACAGCATTCTGCAGCGATACACCATCCCATCTGGTTTGCGTTTAGTGGGACTATCATTTGTTTTTCAACAGGGCAATAACCCAAAACACACCTCCAGGCTGTGTAAGGGCTATTTGACTAAGGAGAGTGATGGAGTGCTGTCTAAAACCTGTTTTCTCTTTGTCATTATGAGGTTTTGTGTGTAGATTGATGAGGTAAAAAATTATATTTAATCAGTTTTAGAATGAGGCTGTAATGTAACAAATTGTGGAAAAAGTCTAGAGGTCTGAATACTGTCCGAATGCACTGTACATAGCCAATAATATAACATTTGAAATGTCTATATTGTTCTAAAACATATGTTTATTTCCCTTGTTTATTTTCCTTTTTGTTTATTGTCTATTCCACTTGCTTTGGCAATGTAAACACACATTTCCCATGCCAATAAAATCCTTTGAATTGAAATGAATTTAATTGAACTGAGAGACAGAAAGACAGAGAAAGAAAGAGAGAGAGAGAGAGAGAGAGAGAGAGAGAGAGAGAGAAACCAGGGGGCTGTCACAAGCTCAACCTTGTATCCACAACAGAGTGGAATGCAAACTAAACAAAGGGTCTGAAGATAGATGGCCTCTTTCCTCTTTATCTCCACCATCGGTGTGTGTGTCCGATGGTCCATATGTGTTGTCACTACACAACTAAAACATAGCTTGATCTTAGTAGGCTTAAACAGATTCTCTTGGTTCGAACGCTTCCATCCAGGACAACACTAATCTAGATGTTCAGCTTCTCTTGCTTCCAACATGGACAAGTTCTGGCCTGGTTTAGATCTTATCTGTCGGAAAGATATCAGTTTGTCTCTGTGGATGGTTTGTCCTCTGACAAATCAACTGTAAATTTCGGTGTTCCTCAAGGCTCTGTTTTGGGACCACTATTGTTTTCATTATATATTTTACCACTTGGTGATGTCATTCGGAAACATAATGTTAACTTTCACTGCTATGCGGATGACACACAGCTGTACATTTCGATGAAACATGGTGAAGCCCCAAAATTGCCCTCCCTGGAAGCCTGTGTTTCAGACATAAGGAAGTGGATGGCGGAAAACTTTCTACTTTTAAACTCTGACAAAACAGAGATGCTAGTTCTAGGTCCCAAGAAACAAAGAGATCTTCTGTTGAATCTGACAATTCATCTTGATGGTTGTACAGTCGTCTCAAATAAAACTGTGAAGGACCTCGGCGTTACTCTGGACCCTGATCTCTCTTTTGACGAACATATCAAGACTGTTTCAAGGACAGCTTTTTTCCATTTACGTAACATTGTAAAAATCTGAAACTTTCTGTCCAAAAATTATGCAGAAAAGTTAATCCATACGTTTGTAACTTCTAGGTTAGACTACTGCAATGCTTTACTTTCTGGCTACCCGGATAAAGCACTAAATAAACTTCAGTTAGTGCTAAACATGGCTGCTAGAATCTTGACTAGAACTCCAAAATTTGATCATATTACTCCAGTACTAGCCTCTCTACACTGGCTTCCTGTTAAGGCAAGGGCTGATTTCAAGGTTTTACTGCTAACCTACAAAGCATTACATGGGCTTGCTCCTACCTATCTTTCCGATTTGGTCCTGCCGTACATACCTACACATACGCTACGGTCACAAGACGCAGGCCTCCTTACTGTCCCTAGAATTTCTAAGCAAACAGCTGGAGGCAGGGCTTTTTCCTATAGAGCTCCATTTTTATGGAATAGTCTGCCTATCCATGTGAGAGACGCAGACTCGGTCTCAATCTCAAGACTCGGTCTCAAGTCTTTATTGAAGACTCATCTCTTCAGTAGGTCCTATGATTGAGTGTAGTCTGGCCCAGGAGTGTGAGGGTGAACGGAAAGGCACTGGAGCAACGAACCACCCTTGCTGTCTTTGCCTGGCCGGTTCCCCTCCACTGGGATTCTCTGCCTCTAACCCTATTACAGGGGCTGAGTCACTGGCTTACTGGTGCCGTGGCGGAAATCTTGTGGGCTATACTCGGCCTTGTCTCAGTATGGTAAGTTGGTGGTTGAAGATATCCCTCTAGTGGTGTGGGGGCTGTGCTTCGGCAGAGTGGGTGGGGTTATATCCTGCCTGTTTGGCCCTGTCCGGGGGTATCGTCGGACGGGACCACAGTGTCTCCGACCCCTCCTGTCTCAGCCCCAGTATTTATGCTGCAGTAGTTTATGTGTCGGGGGGCTAGGGTCTGTCTGTTATATCTGGAGTATTTCTTCTCTTATCTGGTGTCCTGTGTGAATTTAAGTATGCTCTCTCTAATTATCTCTCTCTTTTTTCTTTTTTCTTTTTTTTTCTTTCTTCTTCTCTCTCTCTCTCTCTCTCTCTCTCTCTCTCTCTCTCTCTCTCTCTCTCTCTCTCTCTCTCTCGGAGGACCTGAGCATTAGGACCATTCCTCAAGGCCTACCTGGCCTGATGACTCCTTGATGTCCCGAGTCCACCTGGCCGTGCTGCTTCTCCAGTTTCAACTGTTCTGCCTGTTTTATGAACATTTTAAAATCTTGTCCATGTTCTGTTATAATCTGCACCCGGCACAGCCAGAAGAGGACTGGCCACCCCTCACAGCCTGGTTCCTCTCTAGGTTTCTTCCTAGGTTTTGGCCTTTCTAGGGAGTTTTTCCTAGCCACCGTGCTTTTACACCTGCATTGCTTGCCGTTTGGGGTTTTAGGCTGGGTTTCTGTACAGCACTCTGTGACATCAGCTGATGTAAGGGGGGCTTTATAAATACATTTGATTTGATTTGAACGCTTCCATCCAGGACAACACTAATCTAGATGTTCAGCTTCTCTTGCTTCCAACGCTTCCATCCAGGAGAGACCTAATCTAGATGTTCAGCTTCTCTTGCTTCCAACGCTTCCATCCAGGAGAGACCTAATCTAGATGTTCAGCTTCTCTTGGTTCCAACGCTTCCATCCAAGAGAGCACTAATCTAGTTCTCCCTAAAGACTTCTCTTAGCAGCTGAGAATATCCTTTGGGACGAAGGGCAGAAACATTAAGGGGGTAATTCAGACCCGAGTTGAGCAGGCGTAAATGGAACTTAATTCCATTTGTATGCACGTTTCTCTCTCCACATATTCTGACCTTGAATTTTCACCCGCTATTCATTTGGGTAGAGATTTAATAAATGAAGGTGTGGCGGAGGTGTGTCTACAGATATGCTGTGTTCTGACCTTGACCTAATTCCCTAATATTTCCACTACCTTTACGCGTGAGGAAACCATGAACAAGGTCTATCGAGCCTGCTGGTTCCAAGCGGAAAAAGCATCTACTATCTTTTTTCTGATATAATCTCCTTGCACTGTAATTTATACACTGATAAGAGCTATCGATAAGAGCTAGGTAAATGAGTAATCCATTTGGAGAAAGGGACTGTAAATACACATTGCAATTGTTTTATACTATTTTTCCTTAAGATCAACTGGAGACAAATGTGAACCCAGTCGTATGGAAGCAAACTAAAAATCATAACAACATTACATGTTTTGCGGCCCCTTTTCCACAGCGATGTCTGGCCCTAAGAGTATTTAAGACTATTCTTGTCAAACAGATGGCGACACTGCCACATTAAGGTTGTGAAGGAAACTACTGCTAATACTTTCAGGTAGCACTAGACTCTGGCACATGTTCAAGTACCACATCCTTACCTTTGCTTAGCAGACCACAGACACACACACACAACCACAGACACACACACACAACCACGAACACACACACACAGTTTCTGGACTAAAGTCTTAATCCAACACAGGGTGCAACAATCTCCACTCTGAGCTGATAAGAGTCTTATTGAATATGATGTGTGTTTATGCCCGTGTGTGTGTGTTTGTGTGTGTGTGTATACCCATGTATTTGTGTATGTGTGTCTGTGTGTTTTCCTACCTGGGATATGTTTGGCCCAGCCGATGTTGACCACCAGTTCGCGGTCGGCAAGGTCACAAAGTGTGGTCAGGGCTTTGATGTCACTGTCGGGGACGGTGGGGTCCGGCATGGCAAAGATACTCTCTGGTTCAGCCACCAGCAGGAGAGAGACCACCTTATTCTCTACCAGACCACCTAGAGGAACTGAAAGAGAGACAGAGACAGAAAGAAAAAAATATACTTTATTGAAAAATATACTTTATTAATATCTAAATGCACAAATGTGAGAATGTCATTAGAGACAAAGACAGCGAGAGCAAGAGAGAGAGTAAAGAAGAAATAAAGGGAGAGTGTTTAATATTCTTGAAAGTACTACTTAAGTAGTTTTTTGGGGGTATCTTTACTATTTATATTTCTGACAACTTATACTTTATTCCACAAACACTTTTTACTCCATACATTTTCCCTGACACCAGAATGTACTTGTTACATTTCGAATGCTTAGCAGGACAGGAAAATTATCAAATTCACACAATTATCAAGAAAATATCCCTGGTCATCCCTACTGCCTCTGATCTGACGGACTCACTAAACACACGCTTCATTTGAAAATGATGTCTGAGTGTTGGAGTGTGCCCCTGGCTATCTGTCAATTTAAATAAACAAGAAATTGATGCTGTCTGGTTTGCTTAAAATAAGGAATTTGAAATTATTTATATACTTTTGATACTTAAGTATATTTTAGCTATTACATTTACTGTTGATACTTAAGTATATTTAAAAAACAAATACTTTTAGACTTTTACTCAAGTAGTATTTTACTGGGTGACTTTCACTTTTACTTGATTCATTTTCTGTTAACTTATCTTTACTTTTACTCAAGTATGACAATTGGGTACTTTTCCATCGCTGGTTCTTACATGTTCTCTTCTGTGGCAGGCCATGTTGAGGGTTGAGGTAGGAGCTGTTCTCAGAGTCTATCCTTCTCTTGTACTTCTGTCTGCCCCCACGGACCCGGTCCAGACGCACACCTGAGAGAGAAAAAGACAGAGCGAGAGAGACACACACACATTTAGGTACATTTAACACACACACACACAAATGTACACTAAAACACAGTACTCCTGTTTAGCTACCCCAATTTCAAAACCAGGAGAGTGATGCACTATTCAAGTTAATTTGATTGACATTTCTCCCTCGTGACATCTCTAAGATTATAGGGAGCCTTAGAGAGAAGTCACATTGCTGGCATAGCAACATCAACCCTGTAACACAATATGTTACAGGGTCATCTTAACAAGCTCAGCGGTAACCTTATCGCCATGGAGATGAGGAGCTAACAGCAAGATTAGGGGGTAAGAAGGGAAACATGGTGGGGGCTGGTCACAGCGGTCCCTTTACATACACACACCAACACACACGGACACGCACATACATGCACATACGCACATAGTTCAAGTTCAAGTTTCAAGTTCAAGTTTTTAATGTCACGTGCACTAGTACAGGGAAATTCCTTTCTTGCTTGCTCTTTCCCAACAATGCAGTAGTACTATAAAAAATAAATAAAAAAGTAAGGTAGAACAAAAACACACGAGAAATCAAAATAAGAAGAACACGAGAAAGTAAGTAAGCTATATACAGGGTCAGTTCCAGGGTTAGTGCCAATACCATACTCACATTCCACCATCCAGTGATACCCTATACGCCTCCAAAGAGAATCTCATACTAATGTGACTTGAGAGAGCTTTTATTAGCATGAGGGGTAAGGGTTAGGGTTGAGTTTAGGGTTGAGGTTAGGGTTAGGGTTGAGGTTAGGGTTGAGGTTAGGGTTAGGGTTAAGGTTGAGGTTAGGGTTATAGTTGAGGTTAGGGTTACGGTTGAGGTTAGGGTTACGGTTGAGGCTAGGGTTGGGGCTAGAGTTAGGTTTGAGCAGGATATAGACATGAAGTTAGAGTTAGGGATGGGGCTAGAGTTAGGGTTGAGGCTAGAGTTAGAGTTGAGGCTAGAGTTAGAGTTGAGGTTAGAGTTAGGGTTGGGGCTATAGTTAGGGTTGAGGCTAGAGTTAGGGTTGGGGCTAGAGTTAGGGTTTGGGCTATAGTTAGGGTTGAGGCTAGAGTTAGGCTTGAGGCTAGAGTTAGGGTTGGGGCTAGAGTTAGGGTTGGGGTTAGAGTTAGGGTTGGGGTTAGAGTTAGGGTTGGGGCTAGAGTTAGGGTTGGGGCTAGAGTTAGGGTTGAGGTTAGAGTTAGGGTTGGGGCTAGAGTTAGGGTTGGGGCTAGAGTTAGGGTTGGGGCTAGAGTTAGGGTTGAGGTTAGGTATGAGGCTAGAGTTAGGGTTGGGGCTAGAGTTAGGGTTGAGGCTAGAGTTAGGGTTGAGGCTAGAGTTAGGGTTGAGGCTAGAGTTAGGGTTGGGGCTAGAGTTAGGGTTGAGGTTAGGGTTGAGGCTAGAGTTAGGGTTGAGGTTAGAGTTAGGGATGAGGCTAGAGTTAGGGTTGATGCTAGAGTTATGGTTGAGGCTAGAGTTAGGGTTGGGGCTAGTGTTAGGGTTGAGGCTAGAGTTAGGGTTGAGGTTAGAGTCAGGTTTGAGGCTAGAGTTAGGGTTGAGGCTAGAGTTAGGGTTGGGGCTAGAGTTAGGGTTGGGGCTAGAGTCAGGTTTGAGGCTAGAGTTAGGGTTGGGGCTAGAGTTAGGGTTGGGGCTGGAGTTAGGGTTGGGGCTAGAGTTAGGGTTGGGGCTAGAGTTAGGGTTGGGGCTGGAGTCACGAGTTTCATATTCCTAACACATCAATAGTCCCTCAATAGTAAGATAAGAGGGGCGAGGGTTAAGGGGTGAGGGAGGGTATTAAGGATTGGACACGGAGGCCTGAGGAGAAGAGAGGGGTATTAAGGATTGGACAGACGGGTAAGCTAGGACCCCTGGACTTTTAGTGATGTCAGTCCTTCCACTGTGGTCGGAAAACACAGTCTGGATTAGTCTAGCGGTTGGCAGGTGCTACAGTTTGAAGTTTGTGACGATGAGTGTGTGTAGGGAAGGATTTCACAGTGTTGACACACACATTGGATTATATGAAAGGAGCAATAGGTGTGTTAGAGGCAGTAAGGTTTGTTCTCTGTCTGTCTGTCTGTCTGTCTGTCTGTGTGTGTGTGTGTGTGTGTGAGGATAGTCAAAGAGTTACTCATAGGCATCTGAGCTAAGTGTAACTCTTCAGAGAGGAATGTGCTGACAACCAAAGGGACAAGAATAGCCCTGGAGGATAACAGTGTACACACACACAGACACACGCGCACGCACACACACACACACACACACACACACACACACACACACACACACACACACACACACACACACACACACACACACACACACACACACACACACACACACACACACACACACACACACACACACACACACACACACACACACACACACACACACACACACACACACACACACACGGCGAGATCTGTGTCGGAGAGATCTGAGGGTTCCGATAAGGAGGCGGGTGTTGGGTCACTACCCCTCCCCCCTATGCTCTCCCCTCTGCCCTTACCCCTGTTTGAAGTCCCCCTGCACCTTTCGAAGGGGGCTTTACACATTCCCAAAACACACCGAACGGGATCAAGAGCACGGATATCCACTGAGCACAAGAAAACTGACCCGGATCATCATTCTACATTACATAATTTCCCCCTGGGAGAGACCTGACACATAGCCGTCTGCATGTACTCTATGTGTAGTAGCAAAGCCACTAACAGGGGAACATCCTAAGCTGCCTTGGATAATGGTCTGATGTCAACGAATGCCCTTCCTTATTAGCCTACTGCAAGCTTGTTAGTCAGGCACTGGGTCATGAAAGGATGTCAAAAGCTCTTATTCTTTAAAGAGATAAACAAACTAAAGAATGGAGCTATTTTTGTGTATATAATAAGACCTTACCTATATAATTAGAAATCTGCTCATTCTATTTCAACAGAGTGCCCAAAACGTAGATTAAGTCTTCCATGTGATTAGTGCTATGTGATATGATTAGCTGTCATATCCTCATCGACACACAAGGAAAAACCTGATAGATGCACACTGCTCAGGGGAGAGAGTATGCATAAAGTCATTTTTCTGATTCAACCACATGAGGTAAGAACAGTGTTCCAAGTAATGGAACAATTAGAATGTTTGTTAGTCCACTGCCCTACTGAACTGTGAAACGGAACACTGATTCCGTGCTCAATCAAATTTTATTCAGGTCTCCATTCTAGACCAAGGGTCTCTGTCCTTTAGCTGTGTGTTGTGCTGACATGGATCTCTCTCCCTGTTAAAAGTCACACCACCCTGTCTCTACCTTTACTGCAGCCCCCCAGAGGAAGAGGGGCGTTACCAGGCATGATGAGGCACGTTGCGAGAACCGCTACCAGGGGGGTTACGACGGGAGTTACGAGGCGCGGTTCACATTTCATGGAGGTCCAGAAGTCCCACAAGGCATCTGGAGGAATTTACGAGGGTGAATTGCTATAGGAGCCAGAGCTAGGTGCTGGAGATGCCCTTCCCCTATTAAAAATAAGCTAATTAAAAAAGGAGACACACGCACGGAAGAGCACACGCTCGCACGCACACACACACACACAAACACACGGGGTGACTATAGACAGATGCTGGATCTTCTCACCCTGGTTGAGAGATGATTCAATCAAAGCTGATGAGCTGAAGGGGGAGGGAGCAGGTAGCAGTAAACTCTCTTTCCTTCTCTCTCTATCTCTCTCCTCTCTCTTTCTCTCTCTCCTCCCCCTCTTATTTGATAAACAGCTGTCGGTTGGTCACACGCAGCCTTCAATAAGTGGTTCATACAGTGAAGCTGTGCCTTTTTGGGTCTCTTCTATATTTGGCCAACAATATGTCACCGGCAGCCACACACTCCAGTCTTGACCACAAGACCATGAGACCGCTGCCCCAGACACTCACTATAAAACTCTCCAGAGTCTCTAGGGGCTATAGATGTAGAATGTAAGATATGTCTGTTGTTCCAGATCATCTATTTCTATTCTGCGCATGTGTGAGTAGGGTGACACATCGGAAAAGAGACTGTATGTCTGAGAGAAAGAGAAGGATAGACACACGTTCAGACACACATACTCTGGCAGATAGCCATTTTCTATTTTGGAGGTACCGTAGCCAGTAGCGTCCTATAAAGATACTGGGCATTGTTCTGCTAACACCATACAGGAATACTGAGCAGTGAGCAGTAACACTAGCAGGCACTAAGGGGCTGGACCTGTTTAACAGGCAAAGGGATTACATTTCCCTCTGAAGTAAACGCAACAGGTCTCCATACGTTGGCAAATCTATTTGTGTAGAGGGAGTCTGGATCCACAAAGATATTCTAGATCTTGATTTGTAGTTCTTCTTCGTTGCATTAAAACACTGTTATAGTACTGAACAGATAAAGAGCCAGTGGGATACAGAAACATTATGAACACCTGCTCTTTCCATGACATAGACTGACCAGGGAATCCAGGTGAAAGCTATGATCCCTTAGTGATGTCACTTGTTAAATCCACTTCAATCAGTGTAGATGAAGGGGAGGAGACAGGTTAAAGAAGGATTTTTAAGCCTTGAGGCAATTGAGACATGGATTGTGTACACTGAGTATATCAAACATTTGGAACACCTTCCTAACATTGAGTTGCACCCCCCTTCCCCACTTTGTCCTCAGAACAGCCTCAATTCGTCGGGTATGGACTATACAAGGTGTCAAAAGTGTTCCACAGGGTTGCTGGCCCATGTTGACTCCAATGCTTCCCACAGTTGTGTCAAGTTGGCTGGATGTTCTTTGGATGGTGGACCATTCTTGATACACACAGGAAAGTGTTGAGATTGAAAAACCCAGCACCATTGCAGTTCTTGAAAGACTAAAATCGGTGCACCTGGCACCTACTACCATACCCTGCTCAAAGGCATTTAAATCTTTTGTCTTGCCCATTCACCCTCTGAATGGCACACATACACAATCCATGTCTCAATTTTCTCAAGGCTTAACATTTTTTCTTTAACCTGTCCCTCCCTCCATCTACACTGATTGAAGTGGATTTAACAAGGTTTTAACAAGGTTTATTTTTAAAGGTACATAGAGGAGTACATTTATTTGGCTTTGAGGAGTAGAGAAGTTCCTTCCTCACCTTCTCTCATCATGCCCACATTGAGACACTTCATGAAGCGACAGGCCTGACACGACTTCCTCCTCCGCTTGGTGATCTCACACTCACTGGTGGCCGGGCAGCTGTACTCGATGTTACCTGTGGGTGGGAAAGAAAGGAGAGGGGGGATAGAGAGAGAGAAATAGAGAGAAACATGTAAAGACAGAGAGGTGAGAGGTAGAGAGGGAGAGATGGAGAGACAAAAATCCTGTCAAGAAAAGGGGACAATTTTGTCTATCACTTCTAAAACCTTTCATTCAACCACTTCAAAACAAACAAGATGCTGAAAAGACACAGGAAACTCCAACGAGGAAAACCATGAATCTTTCCTGGAAGTCAGCTAATCAGCAGCACTCTGAGCTGCCACATCCTATTAAAATCAGGAAGCATCTGATCACCTGATCTAATATAAGATTTTTATCTGACAGACATCCAGGTTTTTGCCTGGGTATGTCCATTTGCATGCGGGGGAGGCTTAAGGCCATGAGGGCCTACACGAGGGCCATGACCCTGGAACAGGCACAGTCACAGACAATCACATTAAAACACCCACACAACATGCTGCAAACATATGGATGAGACACACATACAAACACACACTGTAAGGAAACCTGTAAGCTTGCGTCCTTAAAGTTGATCAGATGTTGATACTAAAACAGGGGCTAGGAACTTATCAGCCTACTGGAGGTTTATCAGTACAAAGCCATACACCTCTGGTGTCTGTCCATATATACTGTAACACACGTGGGCACTTCAGGTGAACTCTTAACCCCATTGTTTACGTGAATTATTGTAAGTGTCTTACCCTGGATGGTCCTCTTGAAGAAAGCCTTGCAGGCCTCACAGGAGGCCACTCCATAGTGGTACCCTGACCCCACATCTCCACACACCAGACACAGCCTCTTAGCCACAGAATCCAGCAAGAACTCACACTTCACCTGGCCATCCTCACCACCAAACCGCCTGACGGAAGAGAGAGAGAGAGAGAGAGAGAGAGAGAGAGAGAGAGAGAGAGAGAGAGAGAGAGAGAGAGAGAAAGGGGTTAGACACACATACTGTATGGTACATGCACCCAAGCATAAACCCCTACACACACACCTGTTGGCTGTTCCAATGTTCCCCATGCCCACTGTGTGTCCGTAGAGCCCTGGTGAGTCCAAGCCGTTGTGACTCTTGCCCAGGAGACCAAAGCTGGAGTTGGTGTCTGAGGAGGAGCCCTCAGGGCTGGGTTGGGATGGGCTGTCCCCCTGGAAGCTGGGGCTGGGGCTGGACGGCTCACGCTTTATCGGGGGACAGGAGGGGTCCAAGCCCCTCACCGACATCCTGCCCAGGAGTCTGACGGGGGGGGGCATAGGATTAATTTATGGTAACATCAAGTAACATAATGGGTGGTACATTGGCTTGAATGTGTGTATGATGTCCTTTCTGTCTAGATCTATCGGTCAGTTAGAAAACTTGACCTCTATGCAGGCCTACACAAATACACCCACCCATGCATACCCATACAACCTCATACCTATTCTGACCACGTACACACTGATAACCAACCGTCTGCCAGCACCAATTTTTTACCAAAACCTCCTTTATCCCTCCCCTTTCCATTACAAAAAGAAAAAGGGTAGGAACCGTCTTCCTCTCTCCATTCTCTGTCACTCTCTGCCTCTTCCTCTGTGCCTCCTACCCCTATCCCTCTCTCCTGATCCGTTTATCTATCCATCCATCTCCACACTCACCCACCCAGCCGTTTGCAGTTTCCCACATATGCAAAGCTGAGGTCTATTAGACCAACTTGTTATGACAACAGGAGATTGCGTAGGCAAACATATGGAAATCAAAACAAAGATTCTGGCCCAGAGGTTTATTCTCAAAGATCTCTTGGTGAAGGTATGATGTAGTAGATATTACCCATTGTGTTCAGTTACCAGAATCCAAGTCCTTTTATCAGAATTCCAGCTCTGTCAAGTTTAGAGTTGTAGAGGTATTCATTTTGGGAATATGATGTGTTTCTATGCTAGTGCTGTATGTTAATGGGATTGATCAAACTGTAAGCCATGTGTTTTCACATTCTACTGTATGGATGTGTGTTCATCCGCCTACATTCATGCTAATGCACAGATGAGTCTGCCCATGTGAGAGATAAGAGCAGAATAGACACTAATGTTGTTATGTGGTCCAGGAACTGGGTGCATGTATACTTATTTTAGCCTAACTGATACCTACAGTGCACGTGAAAGTCTTCCAAAACGTATGGTGTTTACATGCACACTTAAATACTGTGCTGACCCATGTGGCCGTATCGTGTGTCGCCATACCCACTGAACACGCCAATTGGCAATTGTGTTTTTCTGTTGCTCATTAGAAAAACAAGATTTCAGTCTTGGAAGTGTGTTTCCTGACCGATTCCACGTTTGGTTATGGATGTTTGTCCCCCATGAGAGTAGACGGGGAAGCCTATTTCACTTCCTGAAAATCCCCAGAATAATGCCCCACAGTGGAGGTCTCATAATACCATTAAACCTAGCGGTCAAATAGTTTTTACACCATTCATGTTTCCCATAGTGAATTTTTTAAACACTTAAAAAAAGGGCTGTCTTTTGTGTAAGCTTACCCTGGCGTGACGTTTTGATTACCATGTAAATTTCTCTCGGACAAGGTGACTTTTATCAATATATTTGGCTCTATTTACTCTCAAATTCTCATTAGCATCAAAGTAAAGTAGGCATAAGATAGTTAATCCAGAGATTCTTACCTTTGCCTCGAATCGGCAGCCTCGTCCAGATCATAATGGCATTTGTAGTTCTTTATGATAGCCACATTAGGAGCTAATTAGCATTTCATTTTGGGGGGGTAAATACAGGTGAATATATTGATAAAAGTCACCGTGTCTGAGAGAGATTTACACAGTTATCAAAATGTCACACCAGGGTAAACCTATAAGAAACACAGCCCTTTTTTAAGTGTTTCTAAAATCCCCTATGGGAAAAATGAATGGTGGAAAAACGATTGGAACCATTTCCTTGTTTGACCGCTAGGTTTTATGACTCATGCTGTGGTACTATATGAATCTAAGATAACTTAAGAAATCTGTAATACATTTTTGATGTTTTTGCCAAGGATGTTTCAGTTGAGCAATTTTACATCTAACTAAGGTCTTTGGTATAGTATTCCTTAAATGAAGACATTTGCGACGTGTTGTCTTATATAAACAAAGTCGGAGCTGCTGGGCAGGTCTGCCTCACTGTCTATGCTACTGGATAGAGAGCAATCAACGCAGCTGTTCACCCCATATTAGTGGCCAAATGGACATTGTCAAATAAAAACCCAACCTTCATTTATCCGTTGTGACACAGCTGGCTGGTGTGTTTACGGAGATATTCAATCAATCGCCATTCCAGTCTGCTGTTCCCACATGCTTCAAGAGGACCACCATTGTTCCTGTTCCCAAGAAAGCTAAGGTAACTGAGTTAAACGACTATCGCCCCGTAGCACTCACTTCCGTCATCATGAAGTGCTTTAACTTCTTAGGGAGCGGCAGCATAGGTGACGGTTTTGGAGAGTTTGGCGTGCCCAAAGGAAAATGCCTGCCACTCAGGCCCAGAAAATAGGATATGCACATAATTAGTACTATTGGATTGACGTTTCTACAAGTGTTAAAATAATGTATGTGAGTATAACAGAACTGATAAAGCAGGTGAAAACCCGTGAAATATTATCGCTAATATTCATAAAAGGATAGCTAAGGATGCATTATAAATGATCTATGATTTGTTTAGGAAAAGTTGATAGGTATATTTAAACGCGTTCTCTTCACGGTTCAATGGGCGATTCAACGTTGGATTTTCTGATCATAACGCGCCAAGCAAATGGAGATTTATGGATATAATGAATGACTTTTTCTAACAAAAGAACCATTGGATGTCTTCGTTGGACACTTGGGAAGCCCTCAGCAGAAGTTCTTCGAAAGGTAAGAGATTTATTTTAGCTGTGATATTTTGTGAGATCCGAGCTGGATATGAATTTATGCTAATGTGGAAAATATGTGGGGTGCTATCCTCAAACAATCAAATGTTGTGCTTTCACCGTAAAGCCTTTTTGAAATATGACAGAGCTGTGATATTGCCAAGAATCAGAGCTTTTGATGACTATGCAACACTTGTATATTGATGAATGTTTAATAATTAAACTTTTGGATTTTGAATTTGGCGCCTTACATTTTACCGGGTAGTGTCGGGAGTGGCCCGCTAGCGCCCCGCTTCTCCCTAAGTAGTTTTAACACCATAGTACCCTCCAAACTCGTCATTAAGCTCGAGACACTGGGTCTCGACCCCGTCCTGTGCAACTGGGTCCTGGATTTTCTGACGGGCCGGCCCAGGTGGTGAGGGTAGGAAACAACATCTCCACCCCGCTGATCCTCAACACTGGGGCCCCACAATTGTGCGTTCTCAGCCCTCTCCTGTACTCCCTGTTCACCCATGACTGCGTGGCCATGCACGCCTCCAACTCAATCATCATGTTTGCAGACGACACTACAGTGTTTGGCTTGATTACCAACAACGACGAGACGGCCTACAGGGAGGAGGTGAAGGCCCTCGGAGTGTGGTGTCAAGAAAATAACCTCACACTCAACGTCAACAAAACAAAGGAGATGATCGTGGACTTCAGGAAACAGCAGAGTACCCCCTTATCCATATCGACGGGACAGTAGTGGAGGAGGTGGAAAGTTTTAAGTTCTTCGGCGTACACATCACAGACAAACTGAAATGGTCCACCGACACAGACAGCGTGGTGAAGAAGGCGCAACAGCGCCTCTTCAACCTCAGGAGGCTGAAGAAATGTGGCTTGTCACCAAAAACACTCACAAACTTTTACAGATGCACAATCGAGAGCATCCTGTCAGGCTGTATCACCACCTGGTACGGCAACTGCTCCACCCACAACCGTAAGGCTCTCCAGAGGGTAGTGAGGTCTGCACAATGCAT
This sequence comes from Brachymystax lenok tsinlingensis, assembly GCA_030435695.1. NCBI lineage: Eukaryota > Metazoa > Chordata > Actinopteri > Salmoniformes > Salmonidae > Brachymystax > Brachymystax lenok. Next base: position 14,957,509 of record CM059796.1, read on the forward strand.
CACCGGGGGCAAACTACCTGCCCTCCAGGACACCTACACCACCCGTAGTCACAGGAAGGCCAAAAAGATCATCAAGGACAACAACCACCCGAGCCACTGCCTGTTCACCCCGCTATCATTCAGAAGGCAAGGTCAGTACAGGTGCATCAAAGCTGGGACCGAGAGACTGAAAAACAGGTTCTATCTTAAGGCCATCAGACTGTTAAACAGCTATCAGTAACATTGAGTGGCTGCTGCCAACATACTGACTCAAATTTCTAACCACTTTAATAATTCATAATTGGATGTAATAAATGTATCACTAGTCACTTAAACAATGGCACTTAATATAATGTTTACATACCCTACATTACTCATCTCATATGTATATACTGTACTCTATACCATCTACTGCATCTTGCCTATGCCGTTCGGCCATCGCTCATCCATATATTTATATGTACATAATCTTAATCATTCCTTTACACTTGTGTGTATAAGAATTATCCTATTTACACTTTGTAGTCCATTTTGACACTTGAATAATTGTTTCTGTCTCATATCGATGCCACATAGGCCGTTTTCAAAGGGATTTGTTACTTTTCAAAGGCAGTGGCTCTTTAAAATCACTCACACATTCCCTGTCTGTGTGGTGGAACCCAAGCTCTGTTCCTGCCATGTAAATCCACACGGTAATGACCACCACTCATTTGGTAGGCAAACTATCTGGCTGCCCTAAACATCACCAGAGTCAACCATGACCACGCTCTATCGCCCCTTGAAATCCACAGAGAGAGAGAGATATTGAAAGAAAAAGAAAAAGAGAGAGAAAGATAGATATTGTAAGAACGAGAGAGAGAGAGATCTCTGTCATTCAAACTTCAACCTTATTCTACTTCAGCTCTAAATTAGATAAACTATTATATTGTTGCCTCCGAAGTGGTCCAACAAAGCTGCCAGAGGACAATGGACTGTGAAGGGACCAGTTTGTTCTCTCATCAGCTATCCAGCACACAGGTATATATTGCTGTGTCAGCTTCCCATAGACCTAAATTAAGGCATTCTCCAATTACTTGGTGGCCATAGATTTTTATTTCATAAGGCCCGATTCAGACTTAAGAAATGTACACCTTTCCTACACATGCCTTTCCTACACACTTCTCAGTCGTTGGAATTCCGACTTACCTTATGAAGGTGCTTAACTGGCTTTGCAGGCATGGTTCCCTTGCGCGCGCTGAATACATTTAATTAAACCACTGAAAACCCTCCTACTTGGGGTAGGGGTTTTTAGTCAATTTTATCTAAAGCCATCCCTATAAATTTGGTGTACCTTGAATTTTCTTAATAGAATATATGGAGAGAATGGTTCAGAATATTAGGAATCAATGAAAAAAAGCCATATAAATACACACATATTTGTCTCCTTTTCAGCACCAATTGGTAGATGTAAAAATACTTAGATCTCGAATATTTTTTAGGGTTAGGAAAGTATTTATGAATAGGAAAGTATTTATGAATAATTTTTTAAAAAATGGTTTGGAGAGCCTTTACTCACAAATTATATTGGTGAATCAAAAATTGTGGTTTGACTCCTGTAAATTGCCATATTCAATTGTTACCTCCATTAAATATTGGAAGGTGAAAAAAAAAGTCTACATGTCCCAAATTATTGCACAATGTTAGCTTAATATGATCCACTAATGCTAGTGACCCCCAGGAACAACTGCACGGACATGACATAGGAAATAAAGGTAAATGGGATGGAACAATGCAAAATGTAGGCTACGAAATGAAAGAAAACAAAGAATAAAGTGACCCTTATAAATGCATGTGGGTATTACTGATGGCAGCTACCAATATTGGCTAATATTAACATGATAGAAAAGCCAGGGCATATATAATTATAACATTTGAATATGTTCGGCCCTATAGAAGCCTATAGCTTGGGTCTCCTAACCACTCCTATAAAAATGGTATATTATCAGATACTCAACAAGAAGGTCTGATTTCATTATTACTGAAACAGGATCCTTGTGGTAAATATAAAGACCCAGTCCATTAAAAAAACTGGCGGCACCTTACACTTCAGTGTTGTGATGCAGAAATTATATCAAAATGCATAGCGCATAGAATTAAAAAGGTCAGATATTATTCATCCTAATCAGACAGGTTTGTTACATGGATGATACATTGGAGATAATACAAAACAAGTACTGGAAAAAAAAAACACTATGAAAAATCTGTGAAACCAGGCCTGGTATTCATAGCTGACTTTGAAAAGGCTTTTTTTATATATGAATGCCTAGAATCTTTCAATTTTGGAGATTCCCTTATAAAATGGGTTAAAGTTATGTATAGTAACCCTAGGTGTAAAATAGTAAATAATGTCTACTTCTCAGAAAGTATTAAACCGTCAAGAGGAGTAAAACAAGGTTGTCCACTATCAGCATATATATTTATTATATATGAAATGTTAGCTATTAAAATCAGATCCAACAACAATATCAAGGGGTTAGAAATCCAGGGCTTAAAAACAAAGGTGTCATTGTACGCTGGTGATTCACGTTTTATTTTAAATCCACAATTTGGATCCCTCCACAGCCTTATAGAGGATCTAGATACTTTTTCTAACCTCCCTGGATTACAAACAAATTACAGGCTGACTACACCGCTCGCGTTGCGTGCGCGAGCATTGCAAAATAAATTTTGAAATCTATATTATTCAATTATTGCACCCACACTGCTCGCGCGCGCCAACGACCATCTGCGTTGCCAAGGGCTAAAATAGAAGTCAGTTCTATTTGTAACGCAGATCGCGCTGCAAGTCCTGCCTCTCCCATCTCCTCATTGGTTTATAGAAGCAGGTACCCACGTGCCATCTCCTCATTGGTTATACCCACGTTGGTGACTGAAAGACGAACGAGGTCGGTGGCGGTAATGCACCTAATTTATGAAAGTTGCCAATCGCAATATAAAGTCCAGAGAAGAAAAAGCCTGGAAGGAGGAGAGATGACTAGAAACGATTCGGTTGACCGTTTTAATTGTCGGAGTAGAGGACCTTGTGCACTTCAGGTAAAATAACAACTCAATGTTTATATCCCAGGACAAATTAGCTAGCAACAGCAAGTTATCTAAATAGGACAAATTAGCTAGCAAGTGCAAGCTAGCTAGCTAAATTGCCATACATGTTTAATGCTTTTCGACCTGTCCCCAAATTTTAACCTGCGTGTAATGATCGCGTTTGGTGTGGGGGGGGACAAAATAAATGTATGCACAATGGTGCACGAATGCGCACGCGCGCAGCCGGTTTGGGTTTCGTGTTATGATAAGTGATATTACATATTGGATCACAAAAAAATACAACTTTTACATTACTGTGTAGTTTACCAATAAAATGGTCTGACGGTGATGTGGACATACTCGGTATACATATCCCGTAAGAAAAAAATTATCTCACTACAATAAATGTTTATAGAAAGTTAGCAAAAACAGATAAGATCTTGCTACCATGGAAAGAAAAATTCAAATTTGTGGAAAAATCCCCCCCTGATTAACTCTTTAGTCATATCCCAGTTTACCTATTTTCTTATGGTCTTGACTACACCTAGCGAACTGTTTTTTTTATTATATTAGCAAAAGAAATTCGATTTTATTTGGAACGGCAAGCAAGACAAAATTAAACAGGCCTATTTTATATAATGAATATGAATTTGAAGGGCAGAAATTATTAAATATTAAAGCATTAGACCTCTCACTAAAGGTGTCAGTCATACAAAAGTTATACTTGAACCCGAACTGGTTCTCTAGCAGATTAGTAAGAATGTCTCACACCATTTTCAAGAATGGCCTTTTCCTTTTATTCAGATTACAATCTCTCACTTTCGGTTATTTGAAAATGAAATAATCTCCAAAATATCGCTATTTTTAAAACAAGCCATAGAAAGTTGGTTGTAATTTCAGTTGTATCCACCAGAAAAGACAGAACAAATAATACAACAAAAACATACTTTTTTGAAAAAAGGTTAAAAAAATATAATCTTTGTAAATTATATCGTAAATAGGACTGGTGGAATTATGTCACACATGCAGCTAACAAAATTATATGGAAATGTCTGCTCTACCGAAAATTACAACCAACTAATTGCGGCATTACCGCACAAATGGAAGAAGCAAGTGGAAAGGGCTGAAAGTAAGGAAATTGTCTGTCGGCCCTGCATTAAATGACCAAAATTGGTTTATGAAAATTGTGATAAATAAAAAAGTATACCAGTTTCATTTAATGACCAAAAATGGACAGCTGTGCCATATAGATTGCAAAATATTTGGGAAGAGATTTTCGATGTACCGATTCCACATGGTTTATGAACTGATAAGCAAAACGACGCCAGATTCAAAACTAAGAATTCTTTCTTGCAGCCAATAGAACGTTAAATATACGGGGGATACAACCATCCCAGCTCTGCAGATTTTGCTGCGAAGAGACAGAATCATTAGATCATTTGCTTTGGTACTGTCCATATGTAGCTTGTTTTTGGATGCAGGGCCAAGAATGGCTGAAGAATTGCAACATTTACCTGGAGCTAACTCTGCAGATAGACTACTGGGTTGATTTGAAAAGTAATAGTCAATCGATCAATAATATAATAATACTTTTAGCATAAATGTTTATCTTTAATTAACAATCTGTAGAAACTATGAGAATAGAAAGGTTCAGAACTTTTGTGAAACAATCCAATATGGATGGTGTTGAGAGATGGGAGGGGTTGAGTGGAGCTGAAGGGTGGGACTAATAACAACAAGATATCTAATGTAAAACATACTGTGTCCGTAAAATATATATAGGTTCAGAACTTTTGTGAAACAGCATAGTTAAAAATATATGGCAAATAGAATCAAACTGGATGGTCTTCAGAAATATATGAGAGGGGTTGAGGGTAGCAGAAGGATAGGAATAAAAACAAAAAAAAGATAACTATTTAAGCAACAAGGCATGAGGGGGCGTGGTATATGACCAATATACCACGGCTAATGGCTGTTCTTAGGCAGGACGCAACGCTGCAATATTACATTTACATAAGTATTCAAACCCTTTACTCAGTACTTTGTTGAAGCACCTTTGCGATTACAGCCTTGAGTCTTCTTGGGTATGACGCTACAACCTTGGCACACCTGTATTTGGGGAGTTTCCCCAATTCTTCTCTGCAGATCCTCTCAAGTTCTGTCAGGTTAGGTGGGGAGCGTTGATGCACAAATATTTTCAGGTCTCTCCAGAGATGTTCGATCGGGTTCAAGTCCGGGCTCAGGCTGGGCCACTCAAGGACATTCAGAGACTTGTCCCGAAGCCACTTCTGCGTTGTCTTGGCTGTATGCTTTGGATCTTTGTCCTGTTGAAATGTTAACCTTCTCCCCAGTCTGAGGTCCTGAGCACTCTGGAGCAGGTTTTTATCAAGGATTTTTCTATCCTTTTCTCTGTTCATCTTTCCCTCAATCTTGAGTAGTCCCTGCCGCTGAAAAACATCCCCACAGCATGATGCTGCCACCAACCATGCTTCATCGTAGGGATGGTGCAAGGTTTCCTCCAGACATGACACTTGGCATTCAGGTCAAAGAGTTCCATCTTGGTTTCATCAGACCAGGGAATCTTATTTCTCATGGTCTGAGAGTCTTTTAGGTGCCTTTTGTCATGTGCCTTTTACTGAGTAGTGGCTTCCGTCTGGCCACTTTACCATAAACACCTGATTGCTGGTGTGCTGCAGAGATGGTTGTCCTTCTGAAAGGTTCTCTCATCTCCACAGAGGAACTCTGGATGCACCTGAGCTCAGTTTCAAGTTTCATAGCAAAGGGTCTGAATACTTTTGCAAAAACTGGATAAACCTGTTTTTTCGGTATGTCATTATGGGGTATTGTGTTTAGATTGATGAGGAAAACATTTTATTTAATCCATTTTAAAATAAGTCTAACATTTAAAAAGAATATGGAAAAAGGGAAGGGGTCTGAATATTTTCCAAATCACTGTGTATATACACTACGTTTCAAAAGTTTGGGGTCACTTAGAAACGTCATTGTTTTCCATGAAAACATACATGAAATTAAGTTGCAAAATTAATAAGAAATATAGTCAAAATGTTGACTATATTGACTATAATGATTTTTAATTAAAAATAATAATTGTGTCCCTCAAACTTTGCTTTAGTCAAAGAATCCCCCATTTGCAGCAATTACAGCCTTGCAGACCTTTGGCATTCTAGTTGTAAATTTGTTGAGGTCAATCTGAAGAGATTTTACCCCATGCTTTCTGAAGCACCTCCCATACATTGGATTGGCTTGATGGGTACCATACGGTCAAGCTGCTCCCACAACATCTCAATAGTGCTTATGCTGGCCGCTCCATTATAGGCAGAATACCAGCTGACTGCTTATTCCCTAAATAATTCCTGCATAGTTTGGAGCTGTGCTTTGGGTCATTGTCCTATTGTAGGAGTAAATTGGCACCAATTAAGCACCGTCCACAGGGTATGGCATGGCGTTGCAAAATGGAGTGATAGCCTTCCTTCTTCAAGATCCCTTTTACCCTGTACAAATCTCCCACTTTACCACCACCAAAGCAACCCCAGACCGTCACAATGCCTTCACCATGCTTGACAGGTGGCGTCAAGCACTCCTCCAGCATCTTTTCATTTTTTCTGCGTTTCACGAATGTTATTCTTTGTGATCCGAACACCTCAAACTTAGATTAGTCTGTCCATAACAAGTTTTTCCAATCATCCTCTGTCCAGTGTCTGTGTTCTTTTGCCCATCTTAATCTTTTATTTTTATTGGCCAGTCTGAGATATGGCTTTTTCTTTGCAACTCTGCCTATACAGTTGAAGTTGGATGTTTACATACACTTAGGTTGGAGTCATGAAAACTCATTTTTCAACCACTCCACAAAATTCTTGTTAACAAACTATAGCTTTGGCAAGTCAGTTAGGACATCTACTTTGTGCATGACACAAGTAATTTTTCAAACAATTGTTTACAGACAGATTATTTCACTTATAATTCACTGTGTCACAATTCCAGTGGGTCAGAAGTTTACATACACTAAGTTGACTGTGCCTTTAAACAGCTTGGAAAATTACAGAAAATTATGTCATGGCTTTACAAGTCTGGTTCATCCTTGGGAGCAATTTCCAAACGCCTGAAGGTACCACGTTCATCTCTACAAACAATAGTACGCAAGTATAAACACCATGGGACCACGCAGCCATCATACCACTCAGGAAGGAGACGCGTTCTGTCTCCTAGAGATTAATGTACTTTGGTGTGAAAAGTGCAAATCAATCCCAGAACAACAGCAAAGGAACTTGTGAAGATGCTGGAGGAAACAGGTACAAAAGTATCTATATCCACAGTAAAACGAGTACTATATCGACATAACCTGAAAGGCCGCTCAGCAAGGACGAAGCCGCTGCTCCAAAACCGCCATAAAAAAAACAGACTAAGGGTTTGCAACTACACATGGGGACAAAGATCTTACTTTTTGGAGAAATGTCCTCTGGTCTGATGAAACAAAAATAGAACTGGTTGGCCATAATGACCATCGTTTTCTTTGGAGGAAAAATGGGGAGGCTTGCAAGCCAAAGAACACCCTCCCAACCGTGAAGCACGGGGGTGGCAGCATCATGTTGTGGGGGTGCTTTGCTGCAGGAGGGGCTGGTGCACTTCACAAAATAGATGGCATCATGAGGGAGGAAAATTATGTGGATATATTGAAGCAACATCTCAAGACATCAGTCAGGAAGTTAAAGCTTGGTCGCAAATGGGTCTTCCAAATGGACAATGACCCCAAGCATACTTCCAAAGTTGTGGCAAAATGGCTTAAGGACAACAAAGTCAAGGTATTGGAGTGGCCATCACAAAGCCCTGACCTCAATCCCTTAGAAAATTTGTGGGCAGAACTGAAAAAGCGAGTGCGAGCAAGGAGTCTACTAGGATTAAATGTCAGGAATTGTGAAAAACTGAGTTTAAATGTATTTGGCTAAGGTGTATGTAAACTTCCGACTTCAAAAGTATGTATTTATGTACATATATATATTAACAAAAAAATATTGGGGATTGGAAATTATGCAGACAATTACATTGATGGAAGCTACAATCTATCTGCAATATTTTAAAGCTGATCTACCCCCTCATTTTATTTTTACAAAATATATAAATATAACTTCAAAGGGATCCTTTACTAGGGTACCCGTGCATGTTCGTCCACTCACAGCATATTTCCAGCCTCCAAACAGTGGTGAATGGAAAGAGACATAATTTACACAAAACGTGTTGGCCTAATGACATTTGGCAATTGTCATTAGGCTATAATTAATGTGTCCACTGTTTTGCGCGTCATGATATTGGCCACCATCTCTGCCTTGGCAAAATGTCAGTGTTCTTGTCGAACCTCGTCCCATTCATATAATTTTCATGCCTCTGACATGCGGTAATGATAAATGATGGTATAATAGCTTACAGTTTTCTTGACATTTTGTTTTAATTATTGTGTTTTATTGTGCTTTATGTTTTACTTTCACCCCTGGTTTGCTTCAATATGACTGGATTCACATTCTTCTCCAGGTATCATAAAGAAAAATCATCTAAACAATTACTATGTGTATTTACAATCCCCTTATCCAAACGGATTACTCATTTACCTAGCTCTTGTCAATAGCTCATATCAATGTATAAATTACAGTGCAAGGAGAATGGTATTATTTCTATCAGAAAAAAGATAGTAGATGTTTTTTCCACTTGGAACCGGTAGGTTCGCTCAATCTTATTCAAGGTTTCCTCGCGCTTCAAGGTGATGGAATAGTTATGGAATTAAGTCAAGGTCATAGTACGGCTTTATCTGTAGACACACCTCAGCCACACCTCAATTTCTGTCATCTCCACCGCAAATTAATAGCGGGTGAATATGCTATTATCATGCTTAAGTATGCATAGAGAGAAAAGTGCGTAAAAAGGAATTACGTTCCATTTACTCGCACTTAACTCGGGTCGGAATTCCCCCATAATGCATTAGCATTACAGTGGAATGGTAAAACATGGTGTGGTATCTAACCTGACAGATCTATAATCTATAGCTCTTCATAAAATCTAATCAAAGCCCTGTCAGCGCAGTTCCCATAGACTCTGGGTGTAAATCACAGACTCAGAGGAACATTATAAAACAACAGGCTGTGTGTGAGTGTCCAAAACAACTCTAATTGCACCTTGGAAACAAAGGGCAAAATGCAGCGTGAAACGACTGACGGCCAGACAGAAAGATGGGAGCAGACAGATAGAGAGAATGTGAAAAACAGAGGGAGAGAAAGAAAGGGCTCAATCGCTGGGCCATTAACCCGGGGTGTGTAGAAAGAAAGAATAAAGAAACGAGAGGAGGCAACACTCACTCTCAAATGAGCAGTCACAATACAGACATGACCAAAAGGACCAGAGAGCTGGGGACACACACAGACACACACACAGGAAAGGAAAAAGAGGTAGAGTGAGGGCATTTGTCAAATTGTTTACAGGACTAAAAGGCCGGTAGAAAAACTACATTCAGGTCTTATTCAAATTATTATTTGGGTATATTTTGTTTTTGTGCCCATTCGTTTAGTAGTCTGTTTTGAAAAAATATATATAACACATACTTAAAAGATGATCAAAGATGTCAAGTATAGGTATATGTGGATGTAGGTTACTCTTGCTATGCATCCTCCTTAACTTGCTCAATTAGCCCCTAACCCCCTGGTCAGTGATTTGGGTCAAAGGAGTCTTGTGCATGGTGATTCCTAATGGGCCAATAGGAGATGAGGTATCAGGCCGGAGCTGAAACACTAGCATCACTGGTGACTCTTAGTTTAAGTGCGTAAAGGGCTTGGGTCAAACCAGTTAGTGCTGGAGCTGTTGGGTCAAACCAGTTGGTGCTGGAGCTGTTGGATCAAACCAGTTAGTGCTGGAGCTGTTGGGTCAAACCAGTTAGTGCTGGAGCTGTTGGATCAAACCAGTTAGTGCTGGAGCTGTTGGGTCAAACCTGTTAGTGCTGGAGCTGTTGGGTCAAATCAGTTGGTGCTGGAGCTGTTGGGTCAAACCAGTTAGTGCTGGAGCTGTTGGATCAAACCAGTTAGTGCTGTAGCTGTTGGATCAAACCAGTTGGTGCTGGAGCTGTTGGGTCAAACCTGTTAGTGCTGGAGCTGTTGGGTCAAACCTGTTAGTGCTGGAGCTGTTGGATCAAACCAGTTAGTGCTGGAGCTGTTGGGTCAAACCTGTTAGTGCTGGAGCTGTTGGATCAAACCAGTTAGTGCTGGAGCTGTTGGGTCAAACCTGTTAGTGCTGGAGGTGTTGGATCAAACCAGTTGGTGCTGGAGCTGTTGGGTCAAACCTGTTAAGGGCTGGAGCTGTTGGATCAAACCAGTTGGTGCTGGAGCTGTTGGGTCAAACCTGTTAGTGCTGGAGCTGTTGGATCAAACCTGTTAGTGCTGGAGCTGTTGGATCAAACCAGTTAGTGCTGGAGCTGTTGGGTCAAACCTGTTAGTGCTGGAGGTGTTGGATCAAACCAGTTGGTGCTGGAGCTGTTGGGTCAAACCTGTTAAGGGCTGGAGCTGTTGGATCAAACCAGTTGGTGCTGGAGCTGTTGGGTCAAACCTGTTAAGGGCTGGAGCTGTTGGATCAAACCAGTTGGTGCTGGAGCTGTTGGGTCAAACCTGTTAAGGGCTGGAGCTGTTGTGTTAAATCAGTTGGTGCTGGAGGTGTTGGATCAAACCTGTTAGTGCTGGAGCTGTTGGGTCAAACCAGTCAGTGCTGGAGCTGTTGGGTCAGGATGTTTATATATATATATATATATATATATATTTTAACCTTTATTTACTAGGCAAGTCAGTTAAAATTCTTATTTACAATGACGGCCTAAGTGTGCACGCAACATGTCTCGACAGACTTGGGAAGGGGATAAACATGGTAACACTTCTCCTATACATGTATATTATATATGCCATTTAGCAGACGCTTTTATCCAAAGTGACTTACAATCATGCGTGCAAACAGTTTGTGTATGGGTGGTCCCGGGAATCGAACACACTATCCTGACGTTGCAAGCGCCATGTTCTATTTAAGATGCACTATGCAGAAATCACTTTTTTTTTGCAAAAAGTTGAATAGTTCACTTAATTTCAGTTTATGTGACAAACAAGCAAGTATAGTGTAGAGAATCATTGTACCATGTAAACTGTTTTGAAAAATATATTCTATAACCAAAAATAATGTATTTTCATCTGTTTGAATTTGGTGTACAAAACCGAAAGTAAAAGAGCAAAAACTTAACTTAAGAACGGGGCGCATAGAAATAGTGCACATAGAACAGATCTACCGCTTCTTAAACTTGCTTTCAATGAGAGTGACAGATATATAACACACATTTCTATGTGAATTTGGTCGGGTCACCCAAGAAGTTACATATTGCAGCTTTAACTGAGCTACAGAGGACCACATATTTTCACTGTAATTACACTATCAGCAACACATAGTTACACAAAACATAAAAGCGTGCTCTGTCTCTGCATCCTCTAATCCCCCCTCCTCCATCTCCCTCTCTCTGTCAGTCAGTCTCCCTCAATGTCTAATATCCTGTTATCCTCTGGTTAGGGTCTTATTTGAGCTGTTGTCAAGTTCTGTATTATCACAGGGTTAACAGGATTTACTGTTCAGTGGTACAACAAATAGCTAATAACACCAACCTATAGAAGCTCACCTCTCTCTACAGTGTTAATGCTTCACGCAACACAATGCAGATTGATAACAAACAACAAGTAAATAATGCAAACAAAACGATAATGGTGATTAATTTAACAATGATCAATTATCAATTAAGTAACCTGTTACGGGGAGTAAGAAACATATTCAATTTGGACAGTTATGTTATTTTTCCACTTGTACAGTGTTGGAATATTTAGTGATAAAAGAAATATCAAGAAACACAGTAGTGTAAAAAATTGTGGCAAAAGCCGTCACAACTGTAAGTACAATTCTTCAGTGCACCGACATACTAGTGGAACGACTAGACTAGAGTCTGCAGCAGTCTATGGAGCCTTACGGATCCTCACTGCTCTGCAGGGGGTAAGATACCACACATTTCGCTGCTTTCCTCAACTCATTTCTCTCTACTTCCTCATCTTCTTTCTCGACCACTTCCAACTCTCCCTTTTCTTCTCTGACATTTTCACTCTCTGTTGCTCCTCTCCCTCCCTCCCACCTTCTCCTTCCCTCTCAGACGTAGTCCCTCAGCTCTGCGCACACAATGCAGGTATGTGGGTTTCATCCGTCAAAGTTATCCTCTCATTCAGACACTCTCTTTTTCAGTAGAAAATCCAAGGTACACTTGTTCCCTAAATAACGACATATGACAGCCCACTACCTTTGTTTCACAGATGTGCTTGTACTGACATAGAAGACGCCACCACACCAAATAGCAAATTAAAACACCCAAACTACGGTCTTCATTTGAGAACGAGACAGCAAGTCGTAGTGCACATGCACGCTGTTCAATGCTTACCATTGCCAAAATAACATTGCTGTGCTATTTAACTTTCTTTACACTCCACCAACAGTTTGTATCCATACAGAATATGGATCAGAATAGTCCATGTACTTACTCAGTGTCGGAGTGATAGGTGAAACACTCAGGGAGGTACAGCTCTACTAAATCCATGTGCTCTTTGACACCATACTCTGAGGAGCAAAGATCCCTGTCAGCTTCCCCTTTCTTTCTTTAGTTGGTCTGTGTCTCCCTATAACTCACTTTCTCTTGTGTCTCTATTAATCTCTGTTTTTCTCTTAAACACACAGTTTCACTGGAGCAACAGTCTCTCTCTCTCTCGCTCTCTCTCTGTTTCTGTGTTTCTCTCTGTCTCTATTTCTCATGCGCTCACTGACTTTCCCTCTAGCAGCAGTGTTGACACTCCAGCCAGTGAGGTCTTAACTGTTGTGGCTCGCTCTATGATAGAGCACTCTAAGCTAGGGCTGGCCCTCATGAATATCCAGGAACTATTTTGCATGCCCCTCCCCCTGGACCACAATGTCGGCATTTGATTGGCCACCGTCTACTCCAGTGAGAGCCGGCCAGACTCTAAATCGGAATTTCTGATAAGGATATCTCTCTTTGTCCTTATAAAAACATTTTCCATTAGTACATTACAGCCTGGGAGGCTGACCATTTAAATGAATTGTTGCATTTGAATAGAATTGCAGTTGAGATGTGTGTGTGTGTTTGTGCATATTTGCAGGGTTGGGGGGTAACCGATTACATGTAATCAGTTACATATAATCTGATTTAAAAGAAAATGTAATCAGTTACGTTACCAGCATAAATATTGTAATCAGTTTACAGATACTTTTGAAAAATATGAGGATTACATCTTGGATTACTATTATATTGAGAAAGGATACTTGTAATTTCTTTTAACCTTTCTGCTTTCTCAATGACATTGAATTCAGCATTGAAAAAATGCACAAGTTTAAATTTCTTCCACCTGAACGAATCTGACCACAAGTCAGAGACCACTATGATGACACACCAAATGCGTTTGATGGATCCTTTTTGTCTTCTAATGCCTCATAATAGGAAAGTAAAAGTAACTGAAAGTAATCCGATTATGTTGCTGAGTTTCGGTAATCCAAAAGTTATGTTACTGACTACAATTTTGGACAGGTAACTACCCACTTGGCACTGGTTGAACCAACATTGTTTCAACGTCATTGCAATTAAATTACGTTGAACCAACTTGGAAAAGATGTTGAATTGACGTCTGTGCCCAGTGGGTAGTAACTGTATCGGATTACATTTAGAAAGTAACCTACCCGTCCCTGCCTGTTCGTAGTGAGGCCAGTGAGTTCTGAAAGCTTTTGTCCTACTGTGATGATACCTGATCCTTAAGGACATTCTATACATACATCCATCTAGGTTGTGTGTGTATTTGTTTGTGTGTGAGTGTGGAGTGTGTATGTGTGTGTGTGTGTGTGTGTGTGTGAGTGTGTCTGTTAATAAGTGTCCATGTCCTACTGAACAACAGGTGCCACAGCACTCCCTCCAACCACCCCTACCCCCAAACACACACACAAAAACACACACAAACACACATGCACGTCAATTTCCTTTAATTAAAGCCCTGATTGACATAAGTTTAGTAACTCAATGATGCAAAACTGTTTAACTCACAGATCCCCCGGCACCAAACCTGGATCTGTCACTAAAATGTGCCTAATATGAAGCTCTGACCTCTTCCTGACTGACACACACACACATATGCACACACACACACACTCTGGAGTGTGACTCTGGGCAACTTGCCACCTCTGGCACACAAGCAGGTATCAAAGAGGAGCAACAATGTTCAAAAGCTGAGAGACTCGTATGAACAGGGCCATTAGAATTACCACACTGACTTGATGTGAAAAATATGACCATCATCAAAACATTACTATGCCTGCATGCTTACAGCATACTTTGAAGACACTCCACTCATGTCTTCTCTACAAGGCACATATTTTCATTTTCTTTCCTTTACTAAAGAACTCAGGACCCTCTTTAGCCCTCAGCGTGTCCCGGCTGAGTCTTACGAAATCTCTGATCATTGGATGGTGAATCACTTAACAGAGAGATTGCCTGCAATCAGCCAGTGGCCAAATCACCCCACAAAGCCGCTCAACTGGATTACTGTATCAGGAAGGCTTAGAGGAAAGAATATAGAGAGAGGTATACAAAAACGCAAACAATTCGCAAACAAACACACACACGCACGGGCACACGCACACACACACACACACACACACACACACACACACACACATATGCATACGCACAGATAGACACACAGCCAAAACCACAGAAAGAGAGAGAAGGTAAGAGAGAGAAAGAAAGAAAAGAGTAAAAAGAGAAGGACGGATGAAGAAATAGAGAGGAAGAGGTGAAGGGTAAAGTGATCAATGATAAGCAATGCTGGGGAGGTCCACACGTTCTATTATGCTGACGTCCAGATTACAATGACTGTTTCCAATTGTCTTTTCTAATTGCATTAGCTGGTCATCTAACACAAAGGGAGGTGATGCAGGGTGAACAGCATAAGTGTGCATACAGTATGTGTTTCTGTGTGTCTGTGGTTTTGATATCAAAGCAGTGGAAACAGACACTTCAGATTCAAATCTAGGTAGTCTGAGTAGTGTTCCGTGCTATGAAGTGAACCCCCTCTTTCATACGCACATACTGTACAACACACAATATCATGTTCTGAAGCAACCCCTGGAAAAACAAACTTAAGCAAGGAGAAATCGCTTTGCTAATCTTCTTTTTGCTAAACCCCAAACACCAGACTCCATGGAGTGGTTCTTATCACACAGGTAATGTGCTCCACATTAAACACCTCATTCACACATACACACATATGACGCATAAAACACCTCACAAAACACACACACACCTGCACATATATATATGTACAGTGGGATCTGGAATTCCTGCGTCCCTTGATAAAGATGAGCAAAAAAGACCTGTAAAATAAATAACACCAATAATGAGCTATATTGTATGCTCAAAACATTTTAAAATACATATTTTTATACTAATACAATTTCTCAGAGAAATAAATGTTGTTTAACAAGTATTACAAACATTGGATCCCCTGTTTTCAATGCTCTAGCCCCATCCCCTTGTGAGGATAACAACACTGAGCCTTTTCCTAAAGTATTTTATGATATTGGACACATTTGGCTGGATATTAGACCACTCCTCAATACAGAATCTTTCTAGATCCTTGATATCCTTTGTCTGCTCTTATGGACTGCCCTCTTCAATTTAAACCACAGGTTTTCAAGTCCGGAGACCAAGATGGCCCTTGCATAATGTTGATTTTGTGGTCAATTAACCATTTCTTTTATGGATTTTGATGTGTGCTTGGGGTTATTGTCCTGCTGGAAGATTTATTTGCGGCCAAGTTTCAGCCTCCTGGCAGAGACAACCAGGTTTATGGCTAAAATGTCCTGGTACTTGGTCAAGTTCATGATTAGGCAACTGATCTTTCTTAACAAGGGCCCCAGGACCAAAATAGCCTCATAACATCAAAGATCCACCACCATATTTTACAGTAGGGATTATGTATTTTCTACATATGCATTGTTCTTTCGAAATGCCAAACCCACTGCTGTTGTGGCCAAAGACCTCTATTTTTGTGTCATATGACCATAGTGTCAAAATATCTGTGTCTGTGTTGAGTGCTGCTATCATATACAATCACCAAATCTCAACCTAATCCCCAACGTAAATGTAACACATGAAAATTAATCTTCACATGGAAATGATCTTCAATAAACCATTTAGGAAGAATACGGTTTAGGTATGAGAAGTTCCCCTAATAGCTTTCAGTAGCTGTTACTACCAATGCATTCTTTATAGCCTGAACCAAGTTATTGTGCTGTTTCGTTCGGTCGTACACTTTGGCTAATTCAGGTACAAAGCCATAAGCAAATTTAACAAGGAGAGGAGAGCAAATGTTATTTATTTGATCAATTAAGCCGTTGTTTGAGCAAGATTGACATTTTCTGTGGCACAAAGCAGTCATGCTGGGATGGAATACAATAATAGTGAGACACACAAGAGCAGGGCCACAGTGGTGTCTAGTTAGCCACTTAAATTTAATATCACAGGAAATGAGTTTGTTCGCTTGCTCTAATGATAATAACTGAATCACCTTACCAGACCGTTCCTTTTAACTTTGTGAATTCAAGACGTTCATGTATTTTAATGCATTTCTGAATAAAAACATATGAAACAAACCTGGGGTACTGTTCTGTATTTGGTGCCCTAAGCTTAATGTCATTTTTTATGAGCTTCATGAAAATGGATGTCCAGCATATTAAATAGATTGGCTTTTTAAAGGAAGATTGACAAGACTTTTGCGGAATCTATTAAAATAAAGATCCCACTTTCTCATGTTTGATAAGCTCTCTACCACGAGGTCGATGCTATGTAGCCTACCTTCTCAAAGCTCTGAAAAGGAGAGACCTGTAACACAAAACTAAGCAGTCAGCATTGACCATAGTATGGATTACTTCAGTTCTTCTCAATCTGAGAGAGTGGGGGAAGCAACCATCAAACCTCACACAATAAAAAGGGCAGAGTAAATTTTACTTTAATTGAAGAAGATTTAACTGTGCTACAGATAACATTTGGTGCCAGTCTAAAATTAGTAAAACATACTCTGGCAACAGAGTTATTTTTTCAGAGTTGTATATGCTCATACTTAGAGTTGATATGTAACTCTACGTCATTGGGTTTCACTCTGTACGGTATTAATGGAAAATAACTTGGGGACTTTTTTAACTCTCTGCAGTGTTGATCAGTATTCTAGAGTTAATTATTTAGGGCAACGTTTACTCTCACAATATAACCACAATAGTTCATTCAACTCCTATTGAGGCAAACTCAACGCTATTTTTGGGGTTTATATGGTCCCATTTGAGGTGAAAAGGTGTAAAGTCTCATTTACATATTCCTGTGTAATATTATGGTGGTTTACAATGCGACATCCAATCTCTATTCATATCCATTTCAGAGGGAGGCTATCCAACAATCACCCAGGACTTACACTCAGAATGTATGTTAGAGGAGGGACGAGAGAACGGATGTTACAGACTTCCTACAGTACATCTTGTAAACTGGAACAGCCTTCTCAGTAAAGGTTGCAATAAATCCAACCACTTACAGATTAGATTAAGATTAGATTAGTTAAGAAAAAATTATGTTACATATCATTGTGTAGCATAAGATCAAAAACAATCAATGTACATGCGAAAACACAGATATTGAAACAAACAATTCAAAAAAATCTACCTGAAACAGAGCATGCTGGGAAATATGACAATGATGTCCCTCCCACATCTGTGGACACTCCATAGTTTTAACTCCCTGTCTCTGGTTACTCTTAATGGAGTTAAAAGTACTCCGTCTCATTCAACTCCAGTTATCAACACTAACTCCAGTGGGGTCAATTTAACTCTATTTTTTTTTCTCTGTGATTTCAACTCACCTTGATTTACTGTATACCCTGCCAGATCCCAGCACCCTCTCCATAGGGACAGCTGTCAGATTGAGTTCCAAACCAAGAGCATCTCTCTCTGGTGTCCCCAACCCCCTACTGTCTCACCTCATCATTCTTCCTCTGGTCCTTCTGACATCATCACTGCGAGACGCACTGAGAATAATCAGTTTAGCTATTGTCTAACTCAGAGCAATCCATCAATTACTTAGACATGTTGTAGGCAAACACTATCGTCTCACTGCACAGATATAGTACATGCTAGGGACAGAGAGATAGAGAGACAGAGAGAGAGATAGAGGAAGGAGGACTGGAGGAAGGGGTAAGGAGTAGGAGAAGAGAGAGGGAGGGAGGAAGGGAGTAACTATATGGATGGGTCTTTGGATAGATAGACTGATAGATTGATAGTTTAGTGCCAGGATGAGCAGATTGGTCAAAATATTGTTCAGTCACTCACACATTAAATATTGATCAGGAAACAGGATGTATTCACTATCAGAGCCTTGCCACCAGTGGCTGTTCCCTCCCTGTGTGGGAAACTGTAGTAGAACCTCTGGGACCACCTGATCACGCCACTGACCATAAAACTGCTACTTAGTCTATGGGGACAACCAACTATTCAATGGTTTTAAATGGTTTCCACTGCTCACATGACCCTGTATGGTCCCGTTTGGAATACAGAGGGAAGGAAAAAACCCTGTTGGGTCGCGGGACCATAACCAGCCTATTGCAGCTGTCCCTAAATACTTTGGTCTGGATTGCCCTCTAGTGGAGTCCTAAAAAGCCAACATACTTCCTCCCTTCATTGGAGTAATCACTGATCTGAAACTCTAACGTAGAACACTTGCATGATAGGTATAACCCCTCTCTCTCTCCCTCTCTCTCCTTCTATCTCCCCCCTTCTTTCTCTTTCTCTCTCTCTCTCTCTCTCTCTCCCCTCCTTCTTTCTCTCTCTTTCCCTCTGTTTAGCAGGTAAACCCACCAACTTGTATTTTCAGGTCGTCATGTAAGCAGACCTTTATTAACCACTGGAGGATTACAGACGGGATGTCCTCTCAGCAGGGAGCACAGGATTAACAAGTTCACTTCCCGTTATCTATCTCCCTATATGCAGATACACTATATATACAAAGGTATGTGGACACCCCTTCAAATTAGTAGATTCTACTATTTCAGTCACACCCGTTGCTGACACTTGTATAAAATTGAGCACACAGCCATGCAATCTCCATAGACAAACATTGGCAGTAGAATGGCCTTACCAAACAGCTCAGTGACTTTCAACGTGGCACCGTCATAGGATGGCACCTTTCCAACAAGTAAGTTTGTTAAATTTCGGCCCTGCTAGAGCTGCCCTGGTCAACTGTAAGTGCTGTTATTGGGAAGTGGAAACGTCTAAGAGCAACAACAGCTCAGCTACTAAGTGGTAGACCACACAAGCTCACAGAACTGGACCGCCGAGTGCTGAAGTGCGTAGCACATACAAATAGTTTGTCCTCGGTTGCAACACTCACTACCGAGTTCCAAACTGCCTCTGGAAGCAACATCAGCACAAGATCTGTTAGTCAGGAGCTTCATGAAATGGGTTTCCATGGCCGAGCAGTGTCGGCTGGAATGGTGTAAAGCTTGTCGCCATTGGACTCTGGAGCAGTGGAAACGCGTTCTCTGGAGTGATGATTCACGCTTCACCATCTGGCAGTCCGACGGACAAATCTGGGTTTGGCGGATGCCAGGAGAACGCTACCTGCCCAAATGCATAGTGCCAACTGTAAAGTTTGGTGGAGAAGGAATAATGGTCTGGGGCTGTTTTCCATGGTTTGGGATTGGCCCCTTAGTCCAGTGAAGGGAAATCTTAACACTACAGCATACAATGACATTGTAGATGATTCTGTGCTTCCAACTTTGTGGCAACAGTTTGGGGAAGGCCCTTTACTGTTTCAGCATGACAATGCCCCCGTGCACAATGCAAGGTCCATACAGAAATGGTTTGTTGAGTTCAGTGTGGAAGAACTTGACTGGCCTGCACAGAGCCCTGATCTCAAAATCCATCGAACACCTTTGGGATGAATTGGAATGCCGACTGCGAGCCAGGCCTAATTGCCCAGTGTTCGACCAAACTAATGCGCTTGTGGCTGAATGGAAGAAAGAGTGGAGGATGTTATAGCAGCAAAGGGGGGACCAACTCCATATTAATGTCCATGAATTTGGAATGAGATGTTTGACAAGCACATGTCCACATACTTTTGGTCATGTAGTATATCTCTCTAAATTACATATATTTTTGTCTCTGTTTTCCTGTCCTTCCTGATTCTTTATACTCTTCCCTTTCTCTCTCTTTCTTTGTATCTCTCTTTCTTTTTCTGCTCGCCTCTCTCCTCAAAAATGATGAACAGAGATATGGAGAAAACAAAAGAGGGAGGGAGAAGATTCACAAGGTCACCACGGGCTCTTCACACCGTATCTCTGTTGTATTCTTTGTCATCCTCATATCTGGCCTTTTCTGCATACACACACCTGCTTCCCAGGCCTATCACGGGGCACATCTCAGGTGTGAAGCCACCAGGGTGGTGCTTACACAGGTGGAATACTGTTAGTCAGCACCTGACCCTCTCAGCATGATGTCTCAAACTCAGACACCTGCTGACGACAGCAGGAACCTCACACACACACACACACACACACACACACACACACACACACACACACACACACACACACACACACACACACACACACACACACACACACACACACACACACACACACACACACACACACACACACACACGCAGGCAGACAAACAGGCAGACACTCTAAAGATCGGATTACCTGGCCTACCACCTCACAGTTAACCTCTCTCTCCACAGGTGGTATAATCTTACTCTGTCTGGCAGTCGACTTAATACACAGGGTTTTTAGGTGCACATTTCCTCCCACTTTATCCCACCTCTCTTCTGTTCTTCCACTCTCTCACTCTCTCCAGTTCCTATACCCATTCTCCTTCTTCCATTCTCTCTCCCTCATTCTCATTCTCGTTCTCTCTATCCCCTGTCCTCTCTCCGCCTCTCCTTCTCTCTCTCCAATTCCTCTCCATCGGTCTCCTTTCTCTCCCCTCTCCTGTCCCTCCTCCTTCTCCTCCTTCTCACATACCTGTCCCTCTCTCTATGCTCTCTACCTCTCCCCACCCCTCTCCCTCTCCCTCTCCCTCTCTGTCCTATAAAGGTGGATCGGTTGAGCAGCAGCCAGTCAGCCAGACCAGTGGGTCTCAGCTACGCCACGAACACCAATCCAAGATTACACACGATAATGACTGGCTTTGGAGGACCGCCATAACTGATGTCTTCCAATTATAGATGTATAACTATCGATCTGTCAACACTAGAGAGATGGAGGCAGTAGAGGGATTGGAAGGATGGAGAGAGTAAAGCTCTGTAAAGAAATGTTTACTTAACCCATGCGACATGGAATGAAGGATGAACATGTACTGGAAACATGACAGAGAACAACTCATCACTGACCAACTTGACCTTAGAATGCAGGCGGAAGATTGAGGAATGCAATAAGATAGCTATTCTCAAAACTAATTGTGGGTAGTGGCACACATTGTTTTGGGAGAGCAGGAAGCCGATAGAAACCTAAGTGAGGTGGGTATACCTGAGTACAGGACAGACCTCTCCCACCTGGACAAAGGAAACACACACACACTCACACAAACATTTCTATCCCAGCCCAAATGCCCTCTAGCCAACTGCCCTGGTCAAAATACCCCACTCTAGATACATTCTTTCAAATACCCTCTAAATGCCCCCAGTCTAAATACCCCACAACAACATATCTTAACATCCCATCCAGCCCCTGCCCTGTCCGACCCAGTACTCACTCTCACTGGTTCCTCCAGAGCCCTGCAGGCAGCTGCAGTCAGTCAGTCTCAAGGACAAACGCCTTCAGCTCTACCCAGCTCTCTTCCTTCCTCTCCTCTCTGTGGCTCAGCGATGCAGCAGCACAGACTTTTCTCTCCTCTCCTCTGGAACAGCGCTGAGTTCACGTACCCCACTCAGTCCTAAGTGTGTGTGTGTGTGTGTGATAGGGGAAGAGGATAGAGGAAGTAGAGGACACAGCTTTTCTGCATTGCCATAGATACAGGGATCACTGTAGCAGCCTTGCGAAGGGGAGGGAGAGGAAAGGAAAGAGAGAGGCAATAGCATCACGTTTTAGTGAGGTTCTCTGTCAGCATGTGAGTTTGATGCAAGTACACTACATATACAAAAGTATGTGGACAACCCTTCAAATTAGTGGATTCGGCTATTACAGCCACAGTTTCTGACAGGTGTATAAAATCGAGCACACAGCCATGCAATGTCCATAGACAAACATTGGCAGTAGAATGGCCTTACTGACGAGCTCAGTGACGTTCAACGTGGCACCATCATAGAATGCCACCTTTCCAACAAGTCAGTTCCTCAAATTTCTGCCCTGCTAGAGCTGCCCCGGTCAACTGTAAGTGCTGTTACTGTGAAGTGGAAATGTCTAGGAACAACAACGGCTCAACCGTGAAGTGGCAGGCCACACAAGCTTACAGAACAGGACCGCCGAGTGTTGAAGAGCGTAAAAAATTGTCTGTCCTTGGTTGCAACACTCCCTACCGAGTTCCAAACTACCTCTGGAAGCAACGTCAGCACAATAACTGTTCGTCGGGAGCTTCCATGGCCGAACAAGCCTAAGATCACCATGCGCTATGCCAAGCGTCGGCTGGAGTGGCATAAAGCTCGCAGCCATAGGACTCTGGAGCAGTGGAAACGCGTTCTCTGGAGTGATGAATCACGCTTCACCATCTGGCAGTCCGACGGACAAATCTGGGTTTGGTGGATGCGAGGAGAACACTACCTGCCCGAATGCATAGTGTCAACTGTAAAGTTTGGTGGATGACGAATAATGGTCTGGGGCTGTTTTTCATGGTTTGGGCTATGCACCTTAGTTCCAGTGAAGGGAAATCTTAACGCCACAACATACAATGACATTCTAGACAATTCTGTGGTTCCAACTTTGTGGCAACAGTTTGGGGCAGGCCCTTTCCTTTCAGCATGACAATGCCCCCGTGCACAAAGTGAGGTCCATACAGAAATGGTTTGTCGAGATCGGTGTGGAAGAGCTTGACTGGCCTGCACATACCCCATCAATCACCTTTGGGATGAACTGGAACGCCGACTGCAAGCCAGGCCTAATCACCCAACATCAGTACCCGACCTCACTACTGCTGTTGTGGCTAAATGGAAGCAAGTCCCCGCAGCAATGTTCCAACATCTAGTGGAAATCCTTCCCAGAAGAGTGGAGGCTGTTATAGCAGCAAAGGGGGACCAACTCCATATTAATGCCCATGACTTTGGAATGAGATGTTCGACGAGCAGGTGTCCACATACATTTGGTAATGTTGTGTATATCGATCGAGTTTGTGAGAGTACTATTTATGAAGCGTGTTTCTGAAAAAATAGCATTTTGATGTTTTCTTAGGGAGTTTTTTTCTGTTGCTTTTTGCTTGAGAGAGACAGAGACATGGTAAGACAAACTGAACTCACAAACTGAATCTGCTCATAATACCAGGGGATTGTTTCACTCAGGCCTTCAAGTTTAATGAACATTACATTGGCAACAGTAACACTTTTTTTTTTTACAATCCTATTTCAGTTGGTATTTACCAGGTAAATAGAAGAGACTGTAAAGTGTAACCAATATAATTTTTCACTTTATAAAACATGTTACTGTCTATCGTACACACTGGGAATTGTTATTGTAAAGACATTTCCATGAGATGGTTGCTACACAGCAAGTACAGCACGATTGGGAAACATAGTTAGAATTTTATTTGGCTTCATTTTAAAGCCCCATGCAGTCTTTTTAATGTTGTGTTTAAATCATCACTGTATGTCTAATAAATCACTGTGTATTTATTTCATGAAAAATAACTACGCCTCCTTCTGCCATTGAAATGCTCAGTCTGATCGCCCAACAGCCCTGATTGGCGGATAGGATCGTCTAGACCAGAGCCCACCACTCTAAGCCCTTCAAAGTAGGATAGGCACGCAAATAAAAGATGACTGGTCATTGGTCAGAATAATCAGATCAGATTGTAATGTCATGATCTTGGCCAAAAACTCCACCCACCTCAGCAGGCTGAAATTACAGGAATTATTTTTCAAACAGCTCTTACACAAAAATGGCAATATGATCATTTTCACAAGTGTTATTACAAAGTCATTTATAAAAAAAAATAGAGTTTGGGAAACCCTAGCCTAGGTAACGCCCCCTCCCTGCAATAGAACACATAGAAATAGGATGAATAGAATGTTCTTGGAACCTCTAACCCTGGCAATTTGACTGGTACACTTGCGGTGGCTGCCTGGTGCTGTACTCAATCACTTCAAAGGTGATGTAGAACATTCATTCAATTTATGTTAACGGACGTGGCTAATGCAATGGAATGTATTTCTTTGTAATCAGTTAAGTTGAATCAAAACAAATCACACCACATATTGATGGGTACACTTCCTACTTTTACTTCCTGCTTTGCTCCTATGGGTACACTTGCAATGCTAGCCAGTCAACCCATTATGCCATCAAAGATTTGAATGGGGACGCCCGTTCAAATTCATTCTGTTTGTACGGGAGCACACGCAGTCAGGAGTGGAGGAGAAAATGTGCGTCTTCCTTTTTTACCAATAACCGTCATCTACAATCAAACATAACTGACCAATATCCCAAAAGGAACCACATGATAGTTTATAAACATTTAAAAAAACATTTGCCAGTTACATTACATTAGTGTTATACCAGAGAAACTACAAGTAGTATAATTGTAATTACCTTTACATAATGCAGTACCTAACACTTCAGCCATCACCTTTTTGTACTAACCCACAGTAAGAACTGGCTGCATGTTATTCCATTATAATTACCCTGGAATAACGCCAATGTAATGTAGTGTCGCAAAACATATTTAAAAGCAAATAACTCACACCACACACACATTCTTTTGATGCGTGCAATGATATTCACCTAAAATATATTTGTCATACTGTGCAATAGCAGAACAAGAACCATTGATTGAAGAGAAATTATATTCTTGTGAAACTGAGCCTTTTAGTGTGCTGTGTAGTACACACAGTCCAACTACACAACCTGGCTAGTCGCATACAATCAAACTCAACTACAATGCCTGGGTCTTTTTTCCCCCATTCCTTCTCTTTTCCCTGGTAGAAACGTTGGACATTCCAAGTACAAATCTGAGGTGGGAACCCCAACGCTCCATGCACAAAACTTCCCCTATGAGTTTCGGCCATGGTTAGAGTGGAAGTGCATGGAGCGTTGGGGTTCCCACCTCAGATTTTCCTTTCGGCCTTCCTATTAGTTAAAACTGTTCTTGCTGACTTGCATCCGTTCCTTCATCCAGCTCTGCTGCTCCATCAGAGTTACTTTCCCACAGTGTTGACCACAGTCCTCCCAGCTCTCAGTAGGGTCCATCTCCATCGAGGCCTACTGGCCTGGCCGGTTCAGTTGGGGCCTAAAGCCTGAGGCTCAATTAAAACCAAGACCCGCTCCCTTGGGTCTCTGTGTGGCCCGAACGGGCTCGGTGATGCCCCTGCCCTCCGGACCCAAGCCCATGCCGGGGCTCCAGCCCATACTCTGCAGCATCCGGTTGCCCATGTTGGTCTCCGGGATGGGCCCCGCACTCTCACCTACCAACCCTAGAGAAGGAGAGATAAAAGAACACAGTTACAACAGACAAAAAGACATGGGAGACATAAGAGACGGAAAGATATACGAGCAGATGATCTTGATGAAGGCTTATTGATTTGGCTCAATGGGCTGACGGAGGTACAGTATTTAACCCCTGAACTCTACCACTCCAACCCAATGATTTAACGTTGGCCTGCTCTACAATGACTGGGTCACAATAGACATCTCGTCTGTCTTCCTTTCCCTTTGCTCTTACGTAGGAGAGATGAGGGAAGTAGAGCAGACTCCGGATGCATCACTTCCTACTGTAGCCATTGGTAAATACCTTTATATCCTCTTCCTGGAACCAAGATGGGAACCTGGTTATGACCCATTAACACGTTATATCCTCAGCCTCATCAAACACACTACTAACAGAGGTAGAGGTGAAGGGTGGGAGGGGAGCAGGTGTGGTTTGGGATACACAGCTGTCATTGGCTTAGGGTTAATCTGGTATCTCTCTGTGACTGCAGAGCCTGCCAACTGACTGCTGTCCAATCCAGATTAGAGAGGAGGGTTAAGAGCCAAAGATGGATTTAACAGGGGATGGATTGGTGAGTCAAGAGTGTGTCAGTGCAGTGGTGTGTGTCAAAGAGTTTACCTGTGGGTGGAGGTAAGCCAAGGGGTGCTGCTTTGCGTCTCCTCTTGACGTCCCCCGTACACAGAGACCCCAGGTGACCACTCGTCTGCCTGCAGAACCACAACCAGGAAATAAGCCTCATTCATTAGCATCCATCTGTTGGCAACATTCTAGAAACAATGTGCGGTTGTGGATGGAACAACTGTATCATATGTCTGTTAGATCCTTCGCTGATTGGACCATTCCTCCTGTACCTGCTGGCCGTCTTTACTGAGCAGCTCCTCCGATGGCCTCTGTCTGACCGTGAGTCCCAGTGCCCCTAGAGAGAGAACAAATGAAAAGCCATTAGCAAATGTAAAATACATCTATCTGGGCATTATCAGCCACAAATGTATAATAGCCGGTACTGTTCTGAAAGTGCAGCTAAGTGATAAACATGTCTTACCTGTCCATGTTCTCTTCTAGATCCCGGACTAAACCATGGGCTGTGGAGGACACAGGTTTGTTTAGTTTATTTGCACACAGTCAATTCAAATAGAGAAAAATACAGAATGAGGGGAAAAGAAAATGTATAGACAGATTTTCTACAAGTCGGGTGACTGCAAGGTAGGTAAGGGAGACTGACTCGTGTGAGTGGGGGTCCTGGTGGTGTCGTCCCAGGCGCTCGTTGAAGGTTTGTCCTGGGCTGCCTTGAGAAGCCTGGCCCTGGGGCCCCCCATGAAGCTGGCTCAGCCTGGCCTGGAACCCTGACAAAGGAGAGGCAGCAGAGTGCACACATCATAGACTGGAATAGGGAAAACACTACGGCAGCTAGAGGCAACATGATAAACCCTGTGCAGTAAATGCCCCCTACTGGCCATATGACAGATCACAACTCTTTGTATAAAACTCATTCTACAATCATGCACAGAAAAAGAGTGAGAAGCGGGACTAGTAATCAAAACGGTACTGGGCCCAGAGATCCAAACAAACAGGAAGACATATAAACAGGTAGGTCTGGGTCCAGCTACCTCTCTGTGCCCCGGGGCTCATGATGGGGAAGGATCCGGTAAGGATGCTGTTGAAGACCGGGTCAGCCAGGTCCAGTTCCTCCCCTGCCTCTCTCTCCCACCAGGGAATCACCCCCGCCACCCCACACGCTCCCCCCGGCTCCCCCTCATAGAACCAGTCACTCTGCTCATCATCACCTGGGAGACGGGAGGGGGCAGAGGTTAAAGGTCAGGGTTAAAGGTCAGGTTCCATTACAAAACATTTACTTATTTATATTTTGGACTAACCTTTTTTAAAGACATGTTTTATTCTTGTTGATAACACTGCTATAAATGACATACGTAGTGGAAGGTAGCCTAGTGGTTAGAGCGTTGGCCCAGTAACCGAATCCCAGAGTTGACAAGGTAAAAATCTGACATTCTGCCCCTGAGCAAGGCAGTTAACCCACTGTTCCCCGGGCACCAAAGATGTGGATGTTGATTAAGGCAGCCCCCCACACCTCTCTGATTCAGAGGGGTTGGGTTAAATGCAGAAGACATTTCAGTTGAAGGCATTCAGTTGTACAACTGACTAGGTATCCCCCTTTCCATTCTCCTAGTGGGTGCGGGAAATGTTTTTTAAAAGCCTAATTTAAAATGTGTTTCTGCTTATAAATTTCAGATATTTGGAAAGATATGTGTTAGTCAACTTGTTTATAATTAGATACATGCAGCTTGTCTTCGTTCATAACTTGCTGACCTAAAAACATCAGTACTCACAACATTAAATGTTATAAATTGATAGAATGAACCCATCAATAATATAGTTGACGTCGGTAAAGTTGTCTGATCCATTACTGCTTCTCTCACAGCATGAGACGTCTAGGGAACGGGAGAAAAGCTCTAACACAAGGTAATGATTCTTCCCTTGCTGAAGGCTGTACAACGATCCAACATGTTTCAAATTAGATTACCGCTCGTCTTGGATGCATAATGTTGTGATTTTAATACAGTCTGCTTTTATGAAAAGTGTCAATTGCATATAACATATCAGCCCACTGGCATTCGCTCAGAGCTGCTGAAAGATATCATATTTCAACATTTCTGTTCCAGAGACAAAATTAGCATTACGTGTATCACTGCAAGAAATTCTTAATTCTGCACAAGTTCATTTTATATTAGTCTACATGTGAGAGGTTATAGGCCTACAGTCAGTGTCCAGATTTCAGTTAATGATGAATCTCAAGTTGAAAGGTGTGGTAGACCAGTGGGTGCTGGTGCACCCCTTCTTTCGCCGTCCCTGTAAATGACAAGATTTGGTCAAATAGATTGGTTACCTTGCCTCCCCTCATCATTGGTGTACAGTCCACCATCACTACTGTTGCTCACACTGCTGGTCTCACTAACAAAGCAAGAGAGAGGAGTCAGTTTTCAGTGTCCATCATACAGCAAAATATCTGAGGTAGGAGACCTTAAACAAGCCTTCTAAACACTGCTTTCAACCAGGTGAGTGTACCTGTGAACGTATAGGCATACACAAAGGAGCAGGGAAACAAGACAAAAGAAACACTAACCACCTGTCACTCATGTCCTCGTCCGAGCCCTTCGGCTCCTCAAACTCCATCTTGTCCTTGGGCCCCGCCTGCCTCATAATGGCGTCCCCACGATCCACATCAGTCGCCTCCAACCCAAGCCTGTGGGCTGCCAGTTTCCTCTTCTTCACCCTGCACTTCCCTCCTCCAACTTCGCCACCAGTGAGCTCCATCCCCGGCCTGCCCTCAGCCGCGCTCACCCCAGGGATCCTGCACCCTCCGTGGGGCTTGGGGACAGGCGGGGGACCTAGTATGGTGGTGGTGCTATTGGAGGTCACTGCCTCCAGAGGGGGATCGACGGCCATGCGTTTGACCTTGCGGCGTCGTCTCAAACTGCGGGACCCCTCCGCGCTCCCCACTCCTCCAAGGTCCTCCTGCCAGAGGGGGCGCTTGCCACGTCCTGTGTCAGGGTTCAGGGGGGTACGGCGCTTGGGCCCCAGCTGCTCGTCAGAGTCGCTGTTGTCACGGGCGTGGCTGTTACTGCTGGCAACGCTGCCTGTGGTGGCGCGGTAGTCCTGACAGGAAGGGAGCGAGGGAAGAGAAATAGATTGAGACAAACATGCACAACACATGCTTAGACAGTTAAACTGACAGTATATGTGCTCTTAAGGAATCTGCTTACTGTACAGTTACCAAGGTACTGTTCCTTTACAATTACAATAAGATATGAGAGGTTCATTGAGGACCTGGACCGTCCGAGACCACCTCCCCACCTTGTGTTCAAGACCACCTCCCCACCTTGTGTTCGTCCAGGCTGGACTCGGAGCCCTCACTGAGGTGGCCAGTCTCCCAAGGCGGGTGGGGATTGTCAGAGCGTCTCTTCCTCCCACGGCGTTTCCGGGCCTGTCTCTTCAGCAGGCAGCCCACAGCCAGTGCGTGGTCCCCCCCATCCCCAAAGCCCCCCCGCGCCGCCTGCTCCGAGCTCTCCTCCAGCGCCGACACCAGGTCATGGACCAGCTCGTCCATTGTCCGGCTAAAGTGCCTGGGGAAGGAGAGAAAGGAGGTGTGAGTGTGTGTGGTACAAACAGTGAAGAATATATGAATTTGTGTGTGAATAGGCCAAATCGTGTGTGTGTGTGTGTACACTACTATCCTATATTAACATGTCAGTTTGGAAAACGGTCTCATGGCATGAGTATAAGACCTAATAGTTGTATCTGTGTACCAGTGTACCATCTTAATGCCAGCTAGCTATTGCCTAGGTAAGTATTAACTGCAGCCAAATGTTGGATGAACTTCCATGCAGAACTTGGGCTAGACGGCCCAGGCACTGCCAATGTGTTCATCCAATCCATGGAGATCTGACCTACATTTAAAAGCTAGTATAGTTGGCTAAACCAAAAAAGAAAAGCAAGCTGGTTAGCTGACACGCAATTTATTAGCTAACGTTAGTGTCCCATTTTGCTGTCAAAATGTAAACATCTGATAGCTAGGTAGCCGATTAACGTTGTAATGTCACCAAAATATAAGCAGCTGTCCAGTCAGGTAGCACGCTAGGCTAATCGGCTGGCTAGCTAGCAATTTTCTCAGACATCACTTACCAGCTGGTTCCCGCTTTACTAGAGGTCTTTAAATGAGCTGCACCTGACATTAAAGCCCCCCAAAGCCTGTTACGTTTAACCAAAAATAACGGGAACACGTCTAAATAAGGGAGTAACCATTCTTACAAAGCTAGCCTAACAAATCTGCGAAAGCGCAGTAGAAACACTTTTTCTTCAGTGGTGTTGCTGTTGGGGTTGGCTGCCAACATTAATGGTGCGTTACGGCCACCTACTGGACTGAAGTGTCTCTCCACCAACTTTGTGGAAGTACATGCTTTGTACACCAGAGGTAACATTAGGCTATCCATTCTTGAAGTTCTTGACAAAATTACAAAATCTCTGTTTGGTTGGGGATCATTGTTGGACAGCAATCTTCAAATACTGTCACATAGCAGAAATGTAGAGACTTGGTGTGGGTCTGGTTTACGACATCTGTACGCCACAGTGATGTGATGCCTATGACCCAAGGGCAGCATGATTCTATCAGGAGCCATAGTGCAGTTTGATGGAACAGTTTCATTATAATGCCTCCCATTAGAAAAATAACAATCTAAGATTTTACCTAGGCTTTGCTCGTTTGTTCCAAACTCTCTCCACTCCTTCCCAAAGCGTAGGCTTACCCACAACGTGACAGTCTCGTAAATCCCAGACCTAGGGCAGCAACAGCACTGTTTCAGCACTATACGCTCGAACAGTATTTGGTACATTGTGGGAGGCAGCCCATCTGTCTAGAGACTAACACCATGATGCAGCAATAGTGTACAATTGTTCTGTAGGTCATCATTTTTTGTTGTTAAATATAACACCTAGAATAAAATAAAGCATTTATGGCTGAAATCAGTTTATTACAAATTAAATGATGGTACAAACCAATGTTCATGATGATGCACAAACTGGTATGTAAAGTCCACGGCATAACATCTGTAAATATATTCAGTACAACAAAAATATTAAATAAATAATTTGGAAGAACAACAGTGTGAACATAACCTCAAAGTCATTAAAAAACAAACATGTTTTTGATGTATACCAACAGATATTCACATAGTTTGGTTTGCATTTTGCAGTATTTTTATACAGCTTATACTTGAGTTACATGCATTGTAGCAAAAACAAAATTAATATCGAGTAGTAAGTAGCCCAAAGCTGACATCACCCTTAGCAGCAGAGATGACATAATCAGACCAATAGCCAGGCAGATGTCTGTTCTGGGTAGGTGACAAATCCATACATTCTCAATAACTTTAGGGTCAGTGAACACCATGGCACCATTGATGACTGTACAAAAAAAGCTTTGCATTTAGCATAGATATGATCTGTTGTAGGCTTAGGTACTTGACAGAAATCCAACTGATAAGCGGTACTCTAAAACAGCCTGTTAAATCTACATTTCAGCCACAAGTCATTGTTTTTACTGCTTAATTAAACATACAGCTTTATTTTCAGTTCCACGCATGGCTTATGAGGTGGATCTCAAAATGAAAAAGTGCACATTTGGCAAACTAGCCTGACCTCTCACCCAACTAAACTACAACTATGTTACACATGCACTTTCACAAAATAGTTTTAAAATAGTTTTTTTGTCCGTTCTTATTCTTTAACTTACATCTATACAGGATTCCTCACACACAATCCCACGTATCCCTGCTGCCTTTGCAGACGGAGGGAGTAAACTGTAACATTGGCTCAGCCCACAACAGCTACATAACTCACAGGCGCTCTTAGTGCACACACACATACAGTGGACAATAAGGAACTGCTCCATTCTACCTTAACAGAGCTAGCACACTACAATAAGGTCCATTTAGGAAACGGCATACAGTCAGCTTGGGCCAATTTACTAATTTGAAGCATATACACTACCATTCAAAAGTTTGGGGTCACTTAGAAATGTCGTTTTTTTAAAGAAAATCACATTTTCTGTCCATTGAAATAACATCAAATTGATCAGAAATACAGTGTAGATATTGTTAATGTTGTAAATGACTATTGTAGCTGGAAACGGCAATGGAATATCTACATAGGCGTAGAGGCCCATTATCAGCAACCATCACTCCTGTGTTTCAATGGCACGTTGTGTTAGCTAATCCAAGTTTATCATTTTAAAAGGCTAATTGACCATTAGAAAACCCTTTTGCAATTATTTTAGCACAGCTGAAAACTGTTGTCTGATTAAAGAAGCAATAAAATTGGTCTTCTTTAGACTAGTTGAGTATCTGGAGCATCACAGTCTCAACGTCAACAGGCGACTCTGGGATGCTGGCCTTCTAAATATGCTCTTTCCCCCTCTTTCTGATGCTGTATAGTGTATACTGCATTTATTTGGGATCTGGAACATTGTATGACACACTATCCTAACATTCTGTACGCACAGCATTCATATAGAACAAAAATCCTAAGCATTTTCACAATATCAGACAATCAAGTTGAGAAAAAAAGGGAGACTGGTGGTCAATCAGCTCATTCAGTAGCTTTTTTCCAAGCAGTAAAATATCCAAGTCATTCAGGAACATTCAATTAATCATATTTTACAAGACAAGCACAGAACACTGCGAACACCCTCTCTCATGCTGCTCTGTTTTGCCATGTCATTTAAGTAGTCCATCACATGTTCTCATGGACACCTAGGATTGTTTTCATCAGGATTATTACTATGGTAACAAAGTTGGTGCAAGGATGTAGCCCATCTTATCTTGGGCATCTGGCCAAGCCTACAGTACTGAGCTACTACACATTGTACAGGACAAGTAGACAAGGCATATGGACATTATTTTGTACACAATCCACTTAACTTGTTTTACTCATCTTTGCCTAATTTTAGTTGAGCTTGTACAAAGAAGCAATTCTAAAACAGTGGTACTCAATTACAGTACACCTTTAACCAGTCAAAACGGATACAGTATACTGTATATCATGATAGTTTTACATTACAAATGACAATGTGGTGAAGGGAGGCAGTCGCCACCAGCAGATGCTACAGAAACCTGGGAACTCTGATCAGGCCATAAAGTTCGCCCCTTTGGGGCCTCGAGTGGTCCTCTTGGTGCTTTCGTTGGCGTTGGGTTTGAAGGTGGTGGGGCTGGTTGAAGGGCCAGCACCACGCTGTCTGTCCCCAGGCCCAGTGTGCTTACTGGGGGACTTCTTCTGCCGCGAGGGGGACCTGGTGGCCTGTCCTCCTGAAGCAGCTGTAGCCACCGCTGCCACCTTAGGGTTCCCACTGCCAACTCCACCGGGTTCCACAATGCTGTTGATCACTACAACAAAAGGAACATTCCGTGTTCTATTAGATTCCATAGGCCTGCTGGATCATATGCTTTCAGCTCATTTAGATGTCCTGAATAGGTCATGCAGACAAGAAGCCATTCAGGAAAAGCAATCCCAGTACATTTTAGAAAGATATTTATTATTTTTTAACTACAAAGAAAAACCCATTTGTAACTCTTACTTTCTAGTTGTTTCTGTACTCTTCTCAGCTCGTTCAGGATGGAAGAGATTTCCTGTGACAGAATATAAATAATTACAATTACACATTTTCCCATATAATGTCCTCAGTTTTACACCAACATGTCTACCAATGTAAGATGTGACTGGCTACCAATTCTGTACCTTATTTGATGTTTTGAGGATGGGGACTTCGTTTTCAGCATTGATCTTCGCTTCGATCTCTTCCCAGGCCTCAGTCTTGTTGTGGAATAAAACCCTGACAGAAAAAAATACAAAATACTGGATAATATAACAGAGCCAGGCAGAGAGGAAATCGTTGACTAGCTCTTTTCCATTTAACATACAATGTTAAAATTACACAAGGTAAGAGCCAAGGTACATCAGGTCCCCTTACTTCATTTTCTCAGCCAGCTGTTCTGTGTTCTCCCGAATGGCCTGAGAGAGCTGAGAAACAGGGTTCAACATCAGATTGTCCAAAATCACCTAGAGGGAGAAAATTATGAATGTCAAACACCCAAAGTGTTTGCAAAGTAGTTTCACCTACTTTAGTCTAATTCCCAGAAGACCAAAACTAACTGCAACAGCTCATTTTGTGTAGCCTGCGTGCCAGTTTGTTTCTGCGTGAGCCTAGGTTTCCAAATCATTGATAATTAGTGAAAGTACAATTCTAAAGGGAGGAGAAACAAGTGTGACAGGAAAGTGACCTCTTCACGGTTCCACCGTGGCTTAGAGCTTGGGTCTTGGTCATTCATGTTAGGATCCAGGTCCATGACAGCAGTAGAACCTGGCGATAGTAGAACCTTCTGGTAGTTTAAGCTGGCCTCAGGAATATGTTGGACCAGCTGGAAAGAGAATAGAATCAGTGCATGGTCCACACGTTCTGAACAACTGACATGACCATGACTACTGAGGGAGTCAGTGCCTCAAGGCCTTCTACTGTACTTCAAGGGCACAGCGAGAATAAGAAATTACAATATCTTTGTTATACTGCACTAGAGAAAAATCGACCAGTGTGACTAGTGCTTTGTGATTGCATGCACCAAGGCAACATGCAGGAGTGAGAGCAGTTGAACTGTGAGCAGTGAATTTTAGTTTTGCTGGGATACAAGCCCGGAGGGAAAAAAATGACATTAGTGGAACGTGAAAAGGTGTCTGTTGCAGTGAAAGTCTGTAGTGAGCCAGTGGAAAGCAGTTATGGTCCAGAAAAGCTGTCACCCTAAACACTCATTAAGAACACATAGAACATCCCAGTATGATAAAAATAAGAATCTGTAGCATGACAATCCAACAGCATACGAGTGTTTGGATTAGTGTTGATAGCCTGAAGAGTGTGGGAGGTGAAGGGAACAAATATAAACCTTTGCAGGAGACAGACAGACAGACACAGACAGACAGAGACGTATCTGAGGTATGCACCTGAGATGGGAGGACCCCTTGCAAAGATGTACATGGCCTCTGTACAGTAGAGAACAGAAACATGCTCATGATCATCTAAAAAATTATAAGGGATCCTTTGCACGTGTCACCGGACCTGTACATAATTAGATGTAAGATCTTAGTGGCACATGGTTAAAATGACTTATAGAGAGGGAAGAAAATTCCCATAGGCTCCAGTGCAGTTGTATTATGCATTAGAACATTACAAAGGGATGGAAATAACTGTACATAGCGTGAGGTGCAGGTCAGGGGGGCATGTTTGAAGTGTATTATGTGTTGTGGGCAGGCTCACCTCTTCCCGGCTAGAGATGGGGATGGTGGATGCGGGCCCAGGCGTGTTGGGTGCAGAGCTGGGAGAGGGGTTGGTGCCCATTCCAGAGGAACTCTGGGAGTCCCCGTCCCCTGCCACGTCATGGATCTCACGGGCCAGGATGGCAAGGTCCTTGGCCAAGTCCTGACTGAGCCTGGGAAGACAGAAACAAGTCACGACCACAAAAAAAGACATACGTACAGAATGCCAATCATAAGGCTCAATAAGTGGTTTCAGCCAGGTGATCCATAGTGCCATTATATCACCCTACTTTGCTATCTCGGCACTGTGTGTGGTCCAGGTCTGGTAGTGGTCATCCTCATTCTGGACCTCGTCTTCCTCAGTCTCCAGTGAGCCGGACTTGGACCGGGCGACTGCTGCAGCAGCAGCAGCAGCAGCAGCAGCTTTCTCCTTTTGGGCCCGGGGGGTCTGTGTGGCAGCAGACGTGTGGGAGGAGCGTTTGTGTTTGGGGGTTCCAGAGCTGGCCTCATATTCCTCTTCAGATGTGGAGGTGTAGTCTGAACCCTTCTGCCTTTGACGGGAACCTACCAGATAACAGCACCGTTTTCATTTGATCCATATCTCATGCAGTTACAGGATACAGACAAAAAAAAAGTGTTGTTTTAAAAGGTTCAGCCATGAAGTGCGACAACCTTGCACAAGGGCAAAAAAAGTGTTTAAAAAAAAAAAAAGATTTCAGCTAAATTTTTTAAAATGAAATAAAGTTTTTCTGCAGAAATAGGGCCTCCCCCAGAGCCGTACTCAGCAGCACCACCTTTACAACATTAGTCATTGACAGACCCTTGGGATTGCAAATATTGATAAGTAAAAACGCAATACACCCTCTCTGCATAATATGGGTCATTCATTTACAGTGCCTTCAGAAAGTATTCACAACCCTTGACTTTTTAGCCTTAAATAAAACTTTTATTAAATTGAGATTTTTGGGTCACTGGCCTACACACAATATCCCATAATGTCAAAGTGTTAAAGTGTTTTTCAGAATTTTTATAGATTAATTAAAATGAAAAGCTGAAATGTCTTGAGTCAATAAGTATTCAACCACTTTGTTATGGCAAGCCTAAATAAGTTCAGTAAAAATGTGCTTAGTAACAAGTCACATAATAAGTTGCATGGACTCACTGTGTGCAATAATAGTGTTTAACATGATTTTTTAATGACTACCTCATCTCTTTACCCCACACATACAGTTATCTATAAGGTCCCTCAGTCGAGCAGTGAATATCAAACAAAGATTCAAACATAAAGACCAGAGAGGTTTTCCAATGCCTTGCAAAGAAGGGCACCTATTGGTAGACGGGTCAAAAAAAAATACACCATCCAATCACTACAAAGATACAGGCGTCCTTCCTAACTCAGTTGCCGAAGAAGATGGAAACCGCCCAAGGATTTCACCATGAGGCCATTGATGACTTTAAAACAGTTAGAGTTGAATGGCTGTGATAGGAGAAAACTGAGAATGGATCAACAACATTGTAGTTACTCCACAATATTAACCTAATTGACAGAGTGAAAAGGAGGAAGTCAGTAAAAATAAACAAAATATTCCAAAACATGCATCCTGTTTGTAACAAGACACTAAAGTAAAACTGCAACGGTCACTTCAACTCATTGTCAGGCCCCGTTTCAATACTCTGTGGCTGCGTTTTTATGCAACTGAGCTAGTTTTCAAATCTTAAATTTGACCATATACAGTCCCGTGAAAATGTACCCCCTACATTTTTAATACTGAATGAATCAGATCTTCAACCAAAACCTAATATTAGATAAAGGGAATACTTATTTAATTAACAAAGTTATGCAACACCCAATAACTGGTTGTGCCACCTTTAGCTGCAATGACTACAACCAAATACTTCCTGTAGTAGTTGATCAGTCTCTCGCATCGCTGTCGAGGAATTTTTGGTCCACTCTTGCATGTAGGACTGCTTTAACTCAGCGACATATGTAGGGTTTCAAGCATGACCTGCTCGTTTCAAGTCCTGCCACATCTCAATTGGGATTAGGTCTGGACTTTGACTAGGCCATTCCAAAACTTCAAATGTGTTGCTTTTTAGCTCTTTTCATGTAGACTTGATTGTGTGTTTTGGATCATTGTCTTGCTGCATGACCCAGCTGCACTTCAGCTTCAGCTCACAGACAGATAAGAGAATTCTACAGGAGAATGTCAGGCTAACACAAAGCAGAATTCATGGTTCCTTCTATTAAGGCAAGTCATCCAGGTCCTGAGGCAGTAAAGCATCCCAAAACCATCACACTACCACCACCATGCTTGACCGTTGGTATGAGGTTCTTACTGTGGAATGCAGTGTTTGGTTTTCGCCAGACATCAATGGGACCCATGTCGCCCAAAAAGTAGACTCAAGTTTTCCAAAAAAAGCACCTGGATGATCATCAAAACTCTTGGAAGAATGTTCTATGGACAGACGAGTCAAAAGTCTAACTTTTTGGACAAACATGGGTCCCATTATGCCTGGCGAAAAACAAACGCTGCAAAACCAAAAACATTACAGGAAGCGTTTGTTTGCAGTCATTGCAGCTAAAGGTGGCACAACCAGTTAGAGTGTAAGGTTGCAATGACTTTTTCACACAGGGGCATTCGGTGTTGCATAACTTTATTTATGAAATAAATGAAATAACTATGTCATTGTGTTATTTGTTCACTCAGGTTCCCTTTATCTAATATTAGGTTTTGGTAGAAGAACATTCAGCATAAAAAATATGTGAAAGTAGAGAAAATTAGAAAGGGGGCAAATACCTTTTCACGGCACTGTATGACTTTTAAATCATGAATTACAATTCATTAGTGTAATGTGAAAATGTGTCTGTTGCAGTGACAGTTGCAGAGAAAGAGCCAGTGACAGGCAGGCAGTTATGGTCCTGAAAAGCAGTCACCTTAAAACAGTAATTAAGAACACAACACCCCAGTATCATAAAAATAATAATTTGTATCATGACAATCCCCAGTCAGTCTTAAATTTTATCATACTGTATACACTTGTAGAAAAAAAGGGTTCCAAAAGGGTTCTTTGGCTATCCCCATATGATAACACTTTTTGGTTCAAAGTATAATTATTTGGGGTTCCAGGTAGAACCCTCTGTGGAAAGGGTTCTACATGGAACCCAAAAGGGTTCTACCTGGAACCAAAAAGGGTTCTTCAAAAGGTTTCTCCTATGGGGACAGCTGAAGAATCCTTTTAGGTTCTAGATACACTCTTACCACAAAGGTGCTATGACTTTTAAATCATGAATTACAATTCAGACTGTTGCAGTCTGCATTGCTTTGTGCAAGCAAATAGCATGGCTATGCAGATTGATAAGTTACTCAATGGTAACTTCAATAATACTCACTGGTTGTGCTGGAGTATTTAGTCCCGCTGGAGCGTCTGCGGGTGATGGGCTGCTTCCCAGGGGCTCCGGACCCTCTTGTGACCCCCTGCTTTGCCCCTGCTTCACCCACTGAGGTCTTCCTGACCGGCCCAGTTGATTCTGCACTCCGGTTGGAGAAGCCAGGCCGGGTTGAAGGGGTGGTGATGGAGGACTCGTTGTCACTAGGCGTAGTGAAGGAGCCTGTTCGCTTCCTGGGCATGGCCAAGATGTCCAGTCTGGAGAGGAGCTTCTTCCCGTCAGCAGACACCTTGGAGGGAGCACCGATGTGGTCTGAGTTCTGGGATCCCCGGTCAGTCTCAGTACCATCATTGTCAGAGGTCTCTCCCAGGCGTGCCCTGCGCAGCATGGATGCTCTGGTGGGCCGTGGTGCTGACAGGCTGTTGGAGCGGATCAGTGCCTGCTGTGCTGCACTCTTGGGGGTCTTCCCATTGTCCTCTTTCTGTAGGGGAGCTATGAGCTTCTTGTTGCGGCTGGCGGGCCGGGAGCCGGTCTCATGGTCAGAGGCCGTGTCAGGCCAGTGCTGGCCAGAACTCTGCTGGTCCTCTGATAGGTCCAGGGAACCGCGGTTCCCCATGCTGCGCCGCATCTGGAAGCGCTTGGCCTGCTCGGCCTTGCTGCTGGAGTTATCACCGGCAGCTGCATGGCTGCGGCGTTTCTCTGACAGGCGCTCGCGGGCCGTGGGCTGGCGGTGGCCCTTCTCCTGGACAGACGGACTGGAGGAGGACCTGGCGGCCGTCCTCTTCTTGGGGCCTGTGGTGACGGGGGTGTTCTTGTTGCTGACCAGACTGACGGTGCTGGCTGTATCCACATCGGATTCCCCAGACAGAGAGTCGTCCATGTGACTGGAGGAGCCTCCTATCTTAGAACTGTGTCCGGAGCCTGAGGAGGGTAACTTGACCTCCAGGGAGGAGAGAGAGGCGTCTGCTGCTTCTCGGAGGAAGGGCTGTGGGTCCTTTGCAGTCTCTCTCTGCTCCATGTCCCTCAGGGTGGGGTGACTGGAGATGTGGGGGAGCCTCTTAATCTGGATGTCGTCACTGGGTTGCTCCTTGGTGAAGCTCTCCTGCCTGACGAACGAGGAAGTCCCTAGAGAGTCTTTGCTGGGATCTTTAGACTCCTTGTCTTGCTGGGAGTGTAGGTTGGGTGCTGAGTTGTTCGGCTTGATGCCCAACCTCCGGGGCTCATGGCTGCTCAGGTGCCTGATGAGGACGGTGGTGGGGGAGGTTTTGGCAGGGGCATCTCGCCCCCTATCAGGCCCCTGAGACAGAAAAGGGCTTCGGGCCAGGTCCGGCTTGCCTAAGCTGCATTCCTCAGAACCAATGTAAAAAGAGGTGGACTTGGTAGGTTGAGTCGGAGACAGCTTATCTTGACCCCTATAGTGAGGTCCAGTGTCCCCGGGCGAGGTAGCGCCACTCGTCCTCCCCTGGCTCTTCCTGGTCCTCTCCAGTACAGAGCCATCGTCAGAGCGGCTGGCATCACTCAGGCTGTCTGGGTCTACATCGTCCTGGACGCATAGCCTCTGGATGGAGTCCTGATGCCGGGGCGTACCACTACTCCTCTCCAGGGGGGTTTCAGGGCCTGGGTAGGGGGGTTCGTGGCGGATCAGGATGCTGGGGGTGGGGCTTTCTGGCTTGTCTCTGTCTCCAGGGGGAACCTGGGGAAGCAGCCTCCTGATCCTACAACTCTGGCTCCCCTCTGACTCAGAGTTATCCACGCTGTGGCTAGGCATCAACCGACTCATCAATCGCAAATCTAGGAAAGAGAAACATATTTTAATTCAGGCTTTTCCCCCCAGTTTGCTCACATAAGTTCTGAGCAGAGCGGTCAGTGGGTGCAGACGACTCACCTCCCTCTGCAAATTCCCCTTGAGGTGGAGTACAGCCTGGTTCTGCATAGCCGTCTGCCAGACTGGCCCAGCGAGAAACCCACTTAGGCCCCTCCTCCTGTGCTGCAGTGTTAGCAGACGGCACCTGAAACAGTGTAGGAAACTATGAGGGGTTAGATGCAGCTATACAGAGCACAATGTCGAAGGATAACCACCATTATAATCTCCTTCCAAGAACAATCCTTACATTGTAAGAAGAGGCACTGTAGAAGCCAAAGGGAGTATCAAGGAAGGACAGATAATAAACGTATTAGGTCCCTTATTTCTCCAGTAGCGTAGGACGGTGAGGTTACCTGGAAGGGGCCTGAGGGGGCCCCACTGAGAGCGGCTGGGTTAAAGCCATGCATAGACACTGCTTTCATTTGATCCACAGTGCTAGCGTCACTAGGCCGGAGCATTGCCAGCTCGTCCTTGCCATCATTAATGATGGGTCTATACACTCCGGCACCACTGTACTCCGGTGAGTCGAGGACACCAAACACCTGTCAGGGAGGGACAGAGCATGCATGAGGTAGGTAGGAGAAGAGAAGGGACAATGGGACTTTGCAAGGGGAAGGAAGGAAGGACGGGGTGGAAGGGTGTACTGGGTAGGAAGTTCTAAGCATGCATCCCTCAAGGTATTCTTCTTAAGGTATTTTATTGTTTATTCTAGAACTATACCACTTAGAATTGTAGCATTTAACGCCAGAATCCAAACAGTGGAGAAGATACAGTACAATAATTACACGCAGCATGTGAAAAGGTCCACCATCCCACCAAAGAAGTCATGGTGGTGGCAGACTTTAAAAATTGAGAATGTTTAAGGTGAACCTCCGGCTGCTACAATTTCACCTGGTCGATCATGTTGCGTGCCTCCTCCACCTCTTTGTCCTGGGACTCTGTTTCGATGGTGTATGTGCCGGCATCACTCAGACTGTCCTCTTCTTCGTTCCTCACCACCCTGGAGGCTTTCGGGTCCACCCCACACACCCCCAGACCCAGCGGCATTAGAGGGGGCGTGGAGGGGACGGCTGAGCGAACTGGGGAAGCAGTCTGGACAGGGCTGCGGGACGGGGGATGGGAGAGGGCTAGGGCTGGGGAATGAGAGGCAGGAGTTGGAGAGTAGGAACGTGGTGCAGTGGTTTGCAAGGGGGTGGAGGGATAGGAAACAGAGGAAGGGGGGTCTAAGGGAGACGGAATGCGGGTGCGAGAGGGTGACATCATCATCACCGGGGGAGCAGACATGGGAGGAGACGTCTTATCTCTGGTGGGGGACAATGCTCTGTGGGCTGCATCCTTCATCAGGAACTCTGCTGCAAACTCCTGGGCCAGCTTGGACTTCTTCCCCACACTGCCAAACGGCTTGATGGTGATGCCAGAAGAGGCACGAGAGGAAGGCCCAGAACCGGAGGAAGAGGAGGCACTGCCTCCACTCAGGGGCTCCTCTGTCTTCTCCCTCTTCAGGGAGCTCGACCTCAGGGGCCCGCCGTGGACCTGACCCTTCAGAGGAACAGTCACCTGCTGGGTGGGGGGGATGTGTCCGTGCATGGAGTTTGGCCTCTCCCCGCCCTTCCGCCGCTCCAGCTTGGCCTTGAGGGCGGAGTAAGAGTCTGCGTGGGCGGGGTTGGCCGTGAAGGACTGGGAGCGTTTTTTGCGCGGGTTGTCGAAGAACTCTATGATGAATGCTTGCTGGCTGAGTGGCTCCTGGGGGTCGGGCTTAGAGGGGCCCATGGTGAGGGAGTGAACCTCAGGCGGGCTTTCAGACAGGGGCCTCTCAGGGGCCACAGGAGAGACTGGGGTCAGTTTGGGCGGAGAAAACTGAGGCTGGAGTAACATTTGTGACGGAACTGACTGGACTGTCTGTTGTGACGGCACTGACTGGTCAGACTGAATTGAATGGTGCGACTGGACTGTCTGCTGTGACTGGACTAATTGGTATGACCGCACAGTCTGTTGTGACGGTTCTGACAGCTCTGACTGGGAAAGCTCAGACTGGATCGAATGTTGCGACTGGATCCGGTGGTGTGACTTGCTTCGCTTCCCTTTCCCTAAAACCGGGTCTTCAGAATCACTCTGGGTCCCATCGTCATGGTGGTGTCCTAGAAACAGATCAATTCAAACCACAAATGAGGGACCGAAAACACACAAACAGCCCCTTCCCAAACCTCCCAACACCTTATAGAATTCTATGAACGTTTATTTTTTAAAGTACCAGTCTCTTACCTTTGAGGCTCTTGATGTTTACGGCCTGGTCACTCTTGACACTGTAAACATCCTCACACGTGGGACGCCTTCTCATCATTCTGACATCACTGTGCACCAACCAATCTGCTACCTTGCACTCGGCTGACATCACCTCAGTGGGCGTGGTGGCCAGAGTTTTGCCGGACACCTGCTGCTGTTTCCTCTGGCGCGAGGAGAACTTGGTGACATGGTCCTTGATCTTGATCTTGCCTGGGGTGCAGTCGTCAAACTCTATGGTGAAGGAGGCGTGGCTCTGCACCACGGGGGGAGTGGACGAGGTGGGGGTAGGAGGGGCATGGGGCGTGTCCGTGTCCTTGGTGGGGATCTCGTGGAGCTCTGCCCCTGGGGACTTGGGATGCAGCTGAAACTCCTTGGTAGGGATCTCAAAGTAGCTGGGCTCCCGATGGTAGGAGAAGTTGGACTTGCCCTGAGCATCCCTGTACTCTAACAGGGAGCCATTCACCTCTGAATCTAACGCTGAACCTTCTTTTGGAATCTCTGCAAACATAGGTGTGAAAGCACCAATGAGGCTACACAAGCAAATTAAAAAGACAAGCATAAACCATTCTTTGTTTATTTATATTCTTTAAAAAGGGAAATGCAAACATTTTCACATGAAATGTCCTAAATGAAAATAGTGTGAATCGAAGATTCACTGACCTGGGTGACCCTCCTCTGACCTGTGTCCCTCACTGTGCTGCCCTTTGCTGGCCGCATCCTCCTCCCCCCACCATGAGGGCTGCCCATACAATGGAGTGGGCCGGGAGGTTGGAGTCTCTGAAC
This sequence comes from Brachymystax lenok tsinlingensis, assembly GCA_030435695.1. NCBI lineage: Eukaryota > Metazoa > Chordata > Actinopteri > Salmoniformes > Salmonidae > Brachymystax > Brachymystax lenok. The sequence continues at coordinate 15,001,524 of CM059796.1, forward strand.
ACGCAACACACACACACAAAGGAGAGAGGACTCATTTCTTTGCAGCAGTCATCGTCTACTATTGGTCCACTGGGAGTTTAGAGAAAGAATATTCAAGGTTTGTCTCCCCACTAGAATACATCAAATCAGACATACATAAAGCTTGTTATTTATGACATTGTATTTCATCCAATGTGTCCAACACATCCAGTTGATATTGAGGCAGCGTTCGTTCAAGGTTTTTACTGCAGAGGCTACAGTAAACGAGGAGAATAATTCTGTGTAGATTTGAGTGAGGTTCCGTTGTTATCCACTGGATTATACTTATGCCGTCACAGCCTCACAGGGCAAGCAAAAAGTATTTTCAGGGACTCATCAGCCGGAGAGGTCACAACACTGGTAGCCTATAAAGCTGCCTTTAGTCGATAGATAGTTGATCGTGACCCGTTTATGGCGTAAGGATTACTCTCTGGCAGAGCAATTGACAGTGGGGATGCCAGTGTGAATTACACAGAGCAAAAATCAAGCAGGCCATCGGTGCTGAGCTGAACTGTGACTATGGGTGCGGTAGCCATCACCATGGAGACTGGATGTGACCGCATGCAGCCGCCGAAGAGGGAGAGGGAGGGAGAGGGGTGGCAAAGAGGGGGAAGGGGAACATGTTCTGATTGAAATAGGATGAGCTGACATCATGGTCGAGGGACATTTATTTATTATTGTGGAGCAGAGCAAAGTTCAAATACTCATCATCCTCACATACCATTCCAGCTATTACTGAGTCACAGTTTATAAAGCAGAATGATCCAGGATATTCAGCCAAGTTAAACAGCTGTGTTAGTATCATCCCCAAAAATATATAAAAAATACACCATGCCCCTCCACCGCTGATGCGGAGGGGCGATATCGGCGGATGCAGCGGAATTGAGACGCAGCCCAAAAACAGATCTCTCTAGCTTAAACTGACGGATTTCGATGGGGATTTTTGTATTAAATCAAATGTTATGTTCATTAGATTGACGCAATCTTAAGGATTAATATACGGTGGAAGAGCATTTAAACAAGTTTGAAGCCTTCGCTGACGCTTACCTTGAGACAGAGATTTCCTGTCTGTCTTCTCTAGCTTGGACTTGTCATCCAGGTGCTCAACTCTCTTCCCCTCGGAGGCTTTCAGACCCATCTGCAGCTGGCTGGTGTACTTCTCATGCTGAAACAGCAGGAGGCGCAACACAACTCAAAACCCCCCCCCCAAAAAAAACACACTCAAGTTGCCTAAGAAAGCTCCAGCTAAATGATGTGAAGGTAGACCAGTACTGTCTAAAAAGCTAGTCCAGGTTAGGGTTTATTGTTTAATATAGTTGAGGTTTGCATTAGCATAGAAAGCTGACCTTGAGTGCCTCCTCTGGGACCTTGTGTTGGCTCTTCTCCAGGACGTACACATGGGAATGTAAACACTAGGTTAAGGCAATAGCCAATCACATCACAGACAAGCATTTCAATCAAATTCCAAAGCCAATGTTGATTACGCATATTTGGCACAAGAATTATGCATTGATGACGTGAGTGAGAAAAAGGATATCATATCCGAAGCGAATGACATCAGACAGCTTGAGGGTAATGTAAATCTGGTCTGGGATCCTCAGGTCATTCACAAAGGTCTAGAGGGGAACACATAGTTGGTTACTGTAAACAGGAGATATTGAAGGATGACATGTAACATGAGTCTCTATGGAGGCCCTGGGATAGACACTGTGCACCACTCATCCACCTTCAACACAAGAGCAAGAATTTCAGTGGTATTTCAGTCCAGCACAGAAGAGTAACTGTATGGCTAAGGCCAGGGTAAACTAGTGGCACAGCCCACTGGACCCTATGTGAAGACAACCCGGATGCAAACAGGAGATGTTTGCTAGAGATTTAACAATGCATAGATACAAGCCCATAGCCTAACGGTAGCGCTGGGCTAATTTGACATGATCAATCCAATCTAGTGAAAGCTACTTGGAAAGTGTCCATGTTTCCCGCCTACTACTGAGGGAAGTCTGCATCAGCTGCAATACAAACAGTTCAGTGAAATATATAACAGCTAGACTCCCGCTCTGACAAAAACGATTTTCCAATCTCACAGCACTATCTGGAGACCTTTACAATTCAAAAGGAAAATAGTTGCTTGACTACTCAGTAAAATGGCCTCAGCAGCACTTTTGGGCCACAGGTGTCATGTTGTATTTTTTAAAATTTTTATTTCACCTTTATTTAACCAGGTAAGCTAATTGAGAACAAGTTCTCATTTACAACTGTGACCTGGCCAAGATAAAGCAAAGCAGTGCGACACAAACGACAACACAGAGTTACACATGGAATAAACAAGCGTACAGTCAATAACACAATAGAAAAAAGAAAGTCTATATACAGTGTGCGCAAATGGCGTGAGGAGGTAGGCAATAAATAGGCTATAGTAGCGAAGTAAATTACAATTTAGCAGATGATGATGTGCAAGGGTCCTGAGATCCTCAAAAGGTTCTACAGCTGCAACATCGAGAGCATCCTGACTGGATGCATCACTGCCTGGTACGGCAATTGCTCCGCCTCTGACCGCAAGGCACTACAGAGGGTAGTGCGTACGGCCCAGTACATCACTGGGGCTAAGCTGCCTGCCATCCAGGACCTCTACACCAGGCGGTGTCAGAGGAAGGCCCTAAAAATTGTCAAAGACACCAGCCATAGACTGTTCTCTCTACTACCGCATGGCAAGCGGTACCGGAGTGCCAGGTCTAGGACAAAAAGGCTTCTCAACAGTTTTTAACCCCCAAGCCATAAGACTCCTGAACAGGTAATCAAATGGCTACCCGGACTTTTTGCATTGTGTCCCGCCACACCCCTTTTTTACGCTACTGCTACTCTCTGTTCATCATATATGCATAGTCACATATATGCATAACTACATGTACATATACTACCTCAATCAGCCTGACTAACCGGTGTCTGCATGTAGCCTCGCTACTGTATATAGCCTGTCTTTTTTATTTCTTTATTTACCCATTGTTCACCTAATACCTTTTTTTTGCACTATTGGTTAGAGCCTGTAAGTAAGCATTTCACTTTAAAAAGTCTACACCTGTTGTATTTGGCGCACGTGACAAATAAACTTTGATTTGATTTGAAGTAGTGATACTGGTGTGCAAAAGAGCAGAAAAGTAAATAAAAACAGTATGGGGATGAGGTAGTTAGATTGGGTGGGCTATTTACAGATGGACTATGTACAGAGATCGGTTAGCTGCTCAGATAACTGATGTTTAAAGTTAGTGAGGGAGATAAGTCTCAAGCTTCAACAATTTTTGCAATTCGTTCCAGTCACTGGCAGCAGAGAACTGGAAGGAAAGGCGGCTAAAGGAGGTGTTGGCTTTGGGGATGACCAGTGAGATATACTGATATATATTGCTGGAGTACGTGCTACGGGTGGGTGTTGTTATTGTGACCAGTGAGCTGAGATAAGGCGGAGCTTTACCTAGCATAGACTTATAGATGACCTGGAGCCAGTGGGTCTGGCGACGGATATGTAGCGAGGGCCAGCCGACTAGAGCATACAGGTTGCAGTGGTGGGTGGTATAAGGGGCTTTGGTAACAAAACGGATGGCACTGTGATAGCAAACTGGATGCAGTCTGAGTAGAGTATTGGAAGAGTATTGCCATCGTCGAAGTCGAGGATCGGTAGGATAGTCAGTTTTACTAGGGTAAGTTTGGCGGCGTGAGTGAAGGAAGGGAAAGTGGGGTACCTAGTCAGTTGTACAACAATGCCTTCAACTGAAATGTGTCTTGCGCATTTAACCCAACCCCTCTGAATCAGAGAGGTGCGGGGGGCTGCCTTAATCGACATCCACGTCTTCGGCGCCCGGGGAACAGTGGGTTAACTGCCTTGTTCAGGGGCAGAACAACGTTATTTGTTTACCTTGTCAGCTCAGGGATTCGACCTTGCAACCTTCCGGTTACAAGTCCAACACTCTAACCCCTAGGACCCACCATTTCTATTTCGCTTTGTTGTTTCTATTTCACTTTGTTACGAAATAGAAAGACGATTCTAGATTCGATTTTGGATTGGAAATGTTTAATATGAGTCTGGAAGGAAAGTTTACTGTCTAGCCAGACAACTAGGTATTTGTAGTTGTCCACATATTCTAGGTCAGAACCGTCCATGGTAGTGATGCTAGTCGGGCGGGCGGGTGCGGGCAGCGAGCAGTTGAAAAGCATGCATTCAGTTGGAGGCCACGGAAGGAGTGTTGTATGGCATTGAAGCTTGTTTGGAGGTTAGTTAACAGTGTCCAAAGAAGGGCCCGAAGTATACAGAATGGTGTCGTCCGTGTAGAGGTGGATCAGGGAATCACCCGCAGCAAGAGCAACATCATAGAACATCATACAGAGAAAAGAGTTGGCCCGAGAATTGAACCCTGTGGTACCCCCATAGAGACTGACAGAGGTCTGGACAGCAGGCCCTCCGATTAGACACACTGAACTCTATCTGAGAAGTAGTTAGTGAACCAGGCGAGGCAGTCATTAGAGAAACCAAGGCTGTTGAGTCTGCCGATAAGAATACGGTGATTGACAGAGTCGAAAGCCTTGGCCAGGTCGATGAAGACAGCTGCACAGTACTGTCTTTTATCGATGGCGGTTATGATATTGTTTAGCTGTTCTTAAGCGGAGTGCCTGGATATAGCCATTAGCCGTGGTATATTGGCCACATACCACACACCCCCAAGGTGCCTTATTGTTATTATAAACTGGTTACCAACATAATTAGTAAAAAATAAATTGTCATACCCATAGTATACGGTCGGATATACTGTAGCACGCCTTTCAGCCAATCAGCATTGAGGGGTCTTACCGTCCAGTTTATCAACACCCGTGTAAAATATAACTACTTAATAGAATACTGAAACATCTAGGGCCTTTTTTATCTCTGTGTGTAGTAAGGGGAGTCCTTGTATCAAAGACCGTTAACTTTCTATTGAAAGTATTTTAGCTTGTACCTTCCTCTTTACCCCTCCCTCCCCTGGGTACTCACTCCATTGAGGCTGCCTAGGTCTTTGACCAGGTGCTCATCGGTAGCAGGGTTGTAGTTGATGACGGCATGCTGCTTGTCCACACTTCGAGACTGGAAAAGAAAAGGAGAGAAGCATGGATGGTTTACTTAAACTGTGCCCTACAATTGCAATCTCTTTTTAAATAATTTCATACTACAGATGTAGGATCTTAATTTAATCACCCTGCTTCAGGATACATTTCCTGCAATGCATAAAATGTAAAACTTGTAGTGCATTTGAGGTTTAAAAAGTCTTCTGAAGTTTGTAATTTCCACTTTGAAATTTCAGACTTAATTTTCCCTTACAATGTACCAATCCCTACAAAAATGTCCATTAATTATAATCCACATTTTATCTTGCTACTAAATTATTTTCCTGCTTTAGAAAACTGGCTCAAATTAAGAACCTAAATCTGTACCTTAAGAAGTACCATTACTACACATGACAGACAGTGACTGTAATTCCTATAATATACATTCTGCAGTGATGCAATTTGCAAGACTATTTTCAATACCTCCATTACTCATATTAAGTAAGAAACATGTCAATACTGTGTATGATACTCGATACCCTCATGCTAGGAAGTTAATGGTTACAGGCGCATATGTCAAATACTTGATTCAGTCCCTATGGGAACCAACGGAACAGAACCAAAAGTGCAAACTCATGCCAAGAAGACATGTAGCCGAACTCCTGTTGCTCAGCTACATGTGAGGGAAAGACTTCACTAGCTAAATTCAAATTAACCACACGTTATTTTCTTGTGGGACGTGACTATGCAAAAGTTAGAACACTCTCACAACCATAACACCATTTAAAGACGAATAATTCCAACATACCATCTAAAAGTGTGTCTTTGTCTCAAGAATCTGAGCATGTCCAACAGGCCTCTATAAAAAGGCAAGTGAACTGGAGGATGACTCACTAGATAATTAATAGTATTTAGTTGTATTTGGTGAATTGTATGAATGATGAGCATAAAATGTACTTCACATTCACATCCTCCTACTCGCTACTGCCTTGAACATGCCTGTGCTGAGTACACTAACGCAATGGCAGGCGTTTGTCTTGATGGTCACTACTAAAGAGCAGTGTTTCTCTATCCATTTCCCACCCACAAAACAAGTTAAACAGTACAGTTAGTAAAAAGTTGGCCATGTCAGTTGAAAAGGATTTCCTTACTATGACAGGCGAGAAGGCTAGACAGTGGAAGGAAGAGGGAAATGTTCCAATGTGGTTGCATCCGGGAAGTGAAATGGGTCAGAGACAAACTCAACCACATCATGACAGGAGCCACCATCCAGACTAGTGTCCAGAGTGCTTCAGACAGTGACCAAAAGCATTCTGCCTAGCCAAGTTGCTGGGCTAGATCAGTGCAAAAATCACTGTTAAACACAGAATGACGAAAGACTTAGTGATACTGAAGCCTGATACAAGAGACAAAGGGTGGTAGCCCAACCCCATACCAGTGAACAAAATACTCTATGGCAGTAATGGCACTAAACTGGCTAAGGGCCACAATGGCAGTCTACTATCAAAACAGTAGCTTTGTACAAGCATTGTAGCTGCTTTCAGTGAATTATAACATCATGACAAATAATCCAGTTCAATAAAAATGGTGTAGCTGCACCAGTGTGTCATATATTCAAAATAGAGTTTGGAGCTACACAATACCATCATTGTTGCCAGATGTATGAGGTAGCTTTCACCGCTAAAACCCCCCCCCAAAAAAGGTGATAAATAGTGCTGGACACAGAATCAGAGACACTGCTGTGACTCGGCAGGTAGGAAGGACAAAGGCCTGTTATCTGTAGCCAACAATATGGAGGGAGTGTAAATTACACACAACACAGCGAAGAGAAGGCCTTTCTCCCCTTCAGAGGGCTTCGGGAGGATGAGGAGACTGACTTTAAAGTGCAGGTACACTAACAAATTGGGTTTAGATTGAAGGAGCGGGTGAGAAAGCATTAGTCCTATAACACAATATTGTTCCGGGATGGCAACAGGCCACCCATTCCCGTGTGAGGGAAAAGTCCATCTCAACTGTTGCTATTGGCAACAGATGGCCACATCGGAAGACACTATGGGGCAGACAGCTCTGCATCATCAGGATCTCCGAGCTGGCGCCACGGCAACTGGTAGGAACTATATACAGTATACTGACCATAAAAAAAAAAAAAAAAAACAGGGCGCATTTTGGATCATGTCAAGGTTAACAACTCCCAGTGATCTAAATGGCCTCCTTTTCACTGCAGACTTTTGTCTTCCTCTAGTAGAAAATCAGTGTATCTAGGTGTTGCTTTTTGTAATATCAAGGGCTGAGGCTTCGACTGGCAAAAGCCTGACACCAATAGTAGATAGCCAGTCGTCTTTTTTTTAGAGTAACGTTACAGTAATCTGAAGTGAAATGGTACATCAATGTGGCTATAAATATCTGTATGTAAAATGACGTTGTTCCACCCACACATCAATAAGGTAGTAATCTCCAGCCGACAGACAGAGTGCTAGCCCTAACCGGATGACAACCTTATCGACATACACCATCTCATTGACCATCCCAAAATAAAAGACCTTTGTTGAGAGGCGTCTGCTTCCTTCAGTGATTTCTGTGATGTTCGATGTCCATTTCCCCTTTATGCCACCCCTTCCTACTGTATGGTAGCCAATCAGATTGTCCTAAAAATAGCCTTTACCATTACAAATAGTCAGCCAGTGTTTCTAGAAGGATTCTCAGGAGGTTCCCATTTTGTCTTAGCCCAGCACTAACACACCTGATTTAACTAATCAACTAATCACTGAGCCCTTGATTCGTTGAATCAGGTTGGATACAACAAAATTGGGCACCCCCTGAAGGCTCCTCTGAATGGATAAAAAAAAATACTGGTCTATGCTACTGCACTGTGGAAACGCTTGCACAGGTCCTCCAGACAGCAAACTCTGACATGATCGGATAAAACTGAGCATGCTTTCAGAAAGAGGAGAGATTGACATATTTTGAGTGTTGATCAATTTGTTGTCTTTCATGCTACACGGGAAAGCGAGAAAGGCTGAGGCGGGCTGAAGAGGGTTGTCTGACCTCCTGCTAGTTGTGCCCATGGGACAGTGAGTAAACGACCCCGTCAGACAACCCTCTTCAGCCCGCCTCAGCCTTTCTCGCTTTCCCGTGTAGCATGACAGACAACACAGTTTTACTTACTGCCCTACCACAGACATCATCTCTGAATGATCTTAGTAGTCACTGAGTTTTACACACAGACTTCTCCTCTTCCTCGTGAAGGAGAGGACTACATGGTATACAATAGTATCTCTAGTTATCTGCGCCTGAGGATAAGATGATGCATTAGATTAGAGTAACATCAAAATGAAGCTTTTTAAAGGAGGTCGTCAGAGTCAGGGCCAGGGTCACGTCACCTACTTGCAGCATCAGCTCACAGTCCTCCCGGCCCACGAAGATCATCTCCCGTGGAAGACGGTGGCGGGTGCCAGAGCTGCTGACTAGGAACCATGATGTCACGCTCATCTTCACAGGCCCCCCGGGAAACCCCTTTGCATCCTGGGACACACAGGAGACGCATACAGTATGTCAGGGTAGGACACGTGCAACATGGTATCCATTCAGGGAGGTGGCCATCACCCTAATCATGAACAAGCGATCATACTGACCAATTGTCCTTTAAAATGTAAAAAAAACAACAACATAAAAACGCATCCAATGGACAGCTCTCTCCATTAGATAGACATTTTGTGGCACATAAATATTTACATTGCTCCAGTGTTGTGGTAACACACAAAGTGCCGCACACTGTCAAGTCTAGACACATCAGCAAATAGAGTTAAACGACGGCTAGAAAACTTCAAAGAACTGTAACCTATTCATCAACTCAACCAACAAACTATCAACTGCTGATTTCAATGCGGTCACTATCCACTGTACAGCGATCAGCTCAACGAAGGCCTTGCTATGGACAACCTTGAGGGAGCAGGACATTAATTGGTTGACGCTGTATATTTGAGTTCACTTACATGACTATTCATACTGCCTTCCCAACATGCAGTGCAGGATGCTGATTCACAGGAAATAACACGAGAAAGGGTGGTGGTATCAGTGAAAAATCAAAGGCAAGCTTATGCTTGGGTGGAAACGAGACAGAGCCTATTTTCAAATGACACCAATGAAGCATTCCGTGAGAATGATCAGTAACTACTGTTAGTGTTCCTTTGCAGTGGTTCAATGTCACCAACAGGGAATGGTACTGTAGCTAGGTCAGTAGTGTAGGTAAGCCCATAGCCCTCTGTTTAGAAGTCAGCGCTGCTACGATACCGCAAGCTTTGGGACTGGTGGCAAGGGATGTGAAACAGAGGGCCCAAGATGCTACGTGGTAACTAAAACACTGGAACCACGCCCTAGACTAGGGACGGCCAGCCCTCTCCTAGAGAACTACTGGCTGCTCAGGCTTTTGTTCCAGCCCTGCTCTAACACACCTGATTTGACTCATTAGCTGCTCATCAGGACACTGAATCGCATGTATTAGATCAGGGGTGTTAAGCACAGGGGGATACTGCTAGCACGGCGATAGCGATAAAGCACAGCCTTATAGCACTGAAATGAAGAGGGGCTTTTACAGCAGCAAACAGCATTTGAGGCCTTCGAGCTGTAATCTGAATGCTTGTCTTTCAACAGGGAGGTTTAAGCTTAAAAGGGCCAATGTCCTGCAATGGACAAGGGTGGTGTTGCTCTGATAGCAAAACGAAGGCAGTAATGCTCACATTAGAAATAAATGTAGAGGAAGATGGAAGTCTTTATAGCAGCTATAACTTCGATGTAAGAGTTCCCTGTCTTATCCCTCCAGCACTGTGATATTATTTCTTAAGACCACGGTTGTGTAATATCACATTTCATAGAGGTTTCTCATATTCAATAGTTTGTCCCTAACTAGAATCCTCACTACAATAGCTCCGTGTTACAGTGGACACCAGAGAAAGTGGTATTGCTGCTAAGTAAGCCCTACAGACACCCAAAACTAGAGCTGCCCATACAAAATAACAATGTAGGCCTATGGTGATGAATATTATTACTGCATAATAAGTAGCAACATACTGACTATAAGAAAGCAAATGTTAGGCTCATCTCAAATGGAAACAATGAAACATATTTCTGAAGCAAATCTTAATGATTCATAAACAAGAATAGGCATGAATCAATTTCCACACTCAATTACAGGCCGGTGTCAGTAGCCAATAAGATGCACGTGATAGCCTACAGAATGTCTGCAGGCCCTCTTTGAAACATGCACCGTTATAGGATCATATAAATCGCAGTTACATTCAAACTCAACCGAAATGTGTCCTTGAGGCGACCTGACTCGTTTCTCCAACGCCTTTAATTTGTTAAATAACCCGATCAGACAGCGCAGCTGGTGCCGGATGCTCGCATCAGTGAGAAGCCAAACCGACTGGATGATGATGTCTGCTTTATATGCCCTGTCCAGCACTAATGTTAGTTCACATAGTCCTACTACGATACAACGTATACAATTGATTGGGCGCAATAGCCTAATAGCTATAGGCAGAAGATGCAACTGTCGATACTGCCATGGACAGAATGCTACAATGAATGTAGCTAACATTAAAAAGGCGCGTTTAGCTCCAATAATCTGTAGTAGGCTACTGCCCCATTCAGTGAGACACGGACGAGCTAGATCTTTATCGTTTTAACCCAAAATATATCGCCGTCGACCATACCAAATAAAATAGGCCTAGGCCACTGGCATGATGAAATAATGTCATTTTCTAATATTGAAATCCTCGCGACCTACCTACAATATTCCAGATGCTGCTCCCCACCAAAAAGCAACAAACGATGTCACCATCAAATAGACTGCACCAGCCTCGGCGCAATCCTTTGACAATTCAGTCTGTGGTCAAACCTGGCTTCAAATCGATGTCGTTACGCGGGTCCAGGTGAATAACATGCACTTCGGGTGGGGATATTGATGCTGCTGTTATGGCATTTCTGTCTGACCAGCGCGCCACCTCCAAACGCCCAGCAGGACCAGCGGCGAATATCAGATGCTCAGTTATCTGGTGGTGCACCTGCTCTAATGTATGCCGAATGCAGGAGTATATAGCTATGTCTATCCCAAATAAATATAAACAAGCGTTGTCTAACGAAGATTTGTTTTAGATTCTTGTTGAAATATTTTGGGAGATTGAACATGTGGTTTAAAAATCATTCACGCGAGGGGCATTGGACACCGTTATGTGATGACGTCACGTCTTTTGTTTTCATTATAATAAAAAAAAGTAGGCTAACAGCGAATTTGGAATTGCTGATACGAATTAAAATGTTGCAACAGTGTGTTATTATTACGGATATTGACTGTGCCTTCTCATCCCATCCAGGCTGCCAGGTAGGCCTGGTAAACTACATGTCTATACCTTGCGCTTTTGGACAGCCTGTAAATCCACGCCCTTGATTACATAGTAGCCTACAGGAGGCTATTGAAATTGGTGTAATTTCTGTTAATGGTCAATTATAAATAATGAATTCAATCAGCTTCCTGTAAAACTATCATGTCACGGATGATTTAGATGCTTAATTTGTCCATTACGTGCCCCAACAAATCTCATGCTTAACCTTTCATGTGTTGTAATCTTTTTATGATTAAACTTTATCCAAGATAGGCCTATCTTGATTAGGATTAACGGCAAATAGTGCAACCTTCACTATTTACTACATTCAATAATAAACTGCATAGCCTTTTGAGCCAGAAGATGGCGCACTATGCATGCCAAATATGGCTTTGCTGAAATAGAGTTTCCTTGAGGAACTAGCTGAAGAAATAACATCCCAAATGTAATGCAAAATGTCCTTCAAATCTACAGGATCGTTTTTTTTAGGATAGAGGCTAGGGGCCAATTGAGAATTCAGCAATTGGCTGTGTTGCTCCCTCCCCATGGAGCTCCAGAACCGAGCTTGGCTCACAGCTGGACCCCAGCACACCTGGGTTTGTCTCCCTGGACCTCTGCTCCCTATCCTGGGCTGGCCTGGGCAATCTGCACTTGGCTCTGGGCCTCCATTGTCAGCCCAATACAGAGATCCAGAGGATGAGCCAACAAATGATGTGCTGGACAATATTTGTAGGCTACTTGATGTACTCTTTATACAAGTGGGGAGCTTGAGTGAATTGAACAAATCAAAATAATAATATTTGTCCAAAAAGTCTTTATTTCTGAATCCCAATGAAAAATAATGCCACATTTATGCCCACACAGCAAAGGAAAACATTCTTTGCACAGGAGTTTGGTGGCACCTTAATTGGGGAGGAGGGTTCGTGGTTATGGCTGGAGAGGAATCAGTGGAATGGTATCAAATACATAAAACACATGGTTTCCATGGTTTGATGCCATTCCATTCGCTCCGATCCAGCCATTATTATGAGCCGTCCTCCCTTCAGCAGCCTACAATGGTTTTTTGTTCACAAAAGCTGGTGCATTCAATTGTTCAGTTTCTCATCTACAAAGGGGGCATCAAAGGGAATGAAATAACTTAAATATGAATTCTTTAACATTTTCTTACCCCCAACTTACATGGTGAATCACCAGGGAAGGACCGGTCGAAAAGCAACAATTAGGTCAATGATTTCAAAATAAGGAAGTAAAAAAATAAGTAAATATACAAAACTGGAATGGGTCAACAAAATTAAATATGTTTTACATTCATTTATCATTTCTTTAACATTAATTATTAATTGTATTGTTCAGTGAACATTTTTAAACATTTCCTAAATAAATAATTTATATTCAGAGGGGTTTCAACTAACTTCAAATTAAATAAGGCCTTAACACTTAACAAACCTAGAATCTAGGGCATCTGGACACAACATAAATTACCATTAGCAAAATGTGGATATCCTCACTTGGATTCAATTAAGACCATTGAGGTATTTACGTCTCAAATATTTTTGATTTAATATGTAAAAAGGTAAGATTCTCATTTGTTTTCCTTGACTAACATACCATACATAGCCAGTGAGTTTGTGACAAAACATTGAATTGTTGGCCTCACAGACCTGTCCGCACAATCACTTGTGTACACACACAAATACATAGTCATCCTTCCTTGATGGTGGATAGTCACAGCCAGTTTGGTGTGTTTCGCTGCACCAGTAACTGTCTATGTACAGTAGCTGTCTGTCTAAAAGGGTTGAGTACTGTAACAATGACCTCAGTGAGGTGTTGCTATAAGCATCTGGGAGAAAACACCCAATAACTGGAAAGGATCGCAAAACAATAGAACAATTAAACGTACAAACAGATAATAGGCTAGCTGTTGAGAATCTAACAGCAAAGAGAAGGTACATTTGTTGGTAGAACAGAACATTCACACCATTCATTTTTGTACACTCAATTCCAAAGGTTTGTATCAGTACATGAGCATGCCTTTCAGATGATATCCCCCAGTTGTCAGTCAGTGCGACTCCGGTAAGGTTAAGGGTCAGGGCGAGGTTGTAAATCTCACACAAACTAAACAAGACTTTGGTCACAGTTCTAGCTAAAAAAAAGACATTCATTTCAAACCATTCATTTTGTATCAGCATTGCCCAGCCCCCTATCCCATCTACCCTCACAAGGATTCCAGTCACAAATATGTTTGTTCCTTCTTTCCTCTCACACCACAGCCCTATGTTATTGCACAATTACATTTACTTAGACCAGGTAGTCTTCCCACAGTATACAGAAACTGTCCACCAAGCTAAGGGTCTTCAGAATATGTACTGGAGCATGGCTGGTAAGAATTTTGTTATACGTTCGGACTGTGACCTGTCCTCTCAATCCCAGATAATATGTGTGGAGCAACTGCTTGGTTCAGACTCTTCCGTTGTTTAAGCCATGCACGTGTCAGCATTCAATGGCATGCTGATAGAAAAACGCATCTCTGTTTTTTAAAGTTGATTTCTATTATCAACATGTAGCTAGCAGCTAACAGGTCTATGAGCATGGTTCTCTGCTAGATATGAAAAGTGAGTTTTATTAGCTATCTCATCTCAATGTACTTTGAAGTTGTATATGTCTATAGCTTTGATCGAGAAATATAAACCAACAAAAGGGTTCCTTACACATGATTTCAACAGAGTCCATTTGTTTAATGGGTAAATGGATATAGTGGCCTTTCTAACAAAACAAGTGCGTACATCCAGTCATTTCACCATACAACCTAATATGTATCAGGGAAAATACCTATCTTCCCTACTGTGGTTGCAGCAGCAACTTTTGCCCGCTGAGTTGTACCGGAATACCAAGATTGCTATTCGCATGAAAACAACCTATTTCCCAAATCCTAAAAGGTAGCCAGATACACCAACCCCCCACAAGAATGTCCTTTATAATCCACACACCGTTTTGTGAATTTCACTCTGTGCCACGCCAATTCACAGATGGTGTGATCCAGTACACCAAACTTTCCCTGTACTGTAGTCACTCTAAGAAAAGCTTAGGCCAAAAGACGAGTAACACTGAAGAAAAGTAGAATAACAGATCATTCCATAGACTCCATTTCAGTACTCTAGTCCTCACTGCTACTAGAAAATGTGTGTGTTGGGGAGGATCAACATTTGAGAGGTGAGAGACAGCAGGGTCATGTTCAGAAGTCACAAAATAGGAGAAAGCAAACAGGAGGTGCTACGGCAGGGATGGGCAACTTTCCAAACAGGAGGTGCTACGGCAGGGATGGGCAACTTTCCAAAAACAAAGTATCTTATTGTTGAGAGTAAGAATAGTAGAATACACAAGGTGCAATTCTGAAATTTGGTTGTGCATAAGCAGTTTTTCTCTTGTTATGTCAGTCACTGACAGTCACTCAATTATGTCAGCTAAGATTTTTTAGATTGGTAGTTAGTCTAGCCAGCTATCTAAACTTGTAGCAATTATGGTCAATTTAACGACCGGGGGGAACCCCATTGACTTTATTAGTCACTCTCACTCAGATATATAAAAAAATGCAAAACTGCATATAAAAAAAAATTCTCTACACCCTATGGCAAAATGTGTAGAATAGCAGCAAATTAGCTGTAAAACTGGAAAATTCTCTCTCCTCCCCTAGGCAAAATGTGTAGAATTGCAGAAAAGGAACTGCAATTCTAACTTAGGGCCTCCAAAAGGCTAGGGCCGGACTGACTGCATGTGTGGGTATGGATGTAGGTAAGTAGACCCACGAGCCACTGCGGCCCCTCGAGATGAGTTCAGATTTTTTGTGGCCCCCACCCTCACCAAAGTTGCCCATCCCTGTGCTACGGGAACTTGTTTAATAAGAACACATATATTCATTTTCAATATCAAAACGTTTTGCTTTGTGGTGCCCTACTGAACACAACCCAGGTGTGGAGCTTTAGTGTTACCTCTCACAAACCTCTGAATATCTGTGAGTGTCTTTGAGAGCACAATGGCAGTGGTGGCTAGTAGAAGATGGGAAGAAGGAGGACTATTTCTAAAGATCACGCTATGATGTTTCCTTTGCTCCATCAAAATATAAAGCTAATCATTTGTAGAAATAGAAAGTGTACCGTTTAAAAAGCTCATTTTCAGAGATTGTGTATAACTGTGCTTCTCTTTTTCTCTTTTGAGGCTAGCTGCATATGTATCATTGACAGGAAATCATGTTGCCATGAAGAATTAGGTTGGCCGGTCACCACTGTATCTTAGTGACTTTTGACCTCTAGTCCAAGTGTGTTCCTATTGGCAGGCAACCGACTCCTCCCCTCTAAGCAACACAAGTACAGTATTTGAAACACTGGTGACACCAAGGGAGACTCTCAATAGTCGAAAGTGGCCTTCCACTCCTCGTCTCCTCTCCTCCCCTGGACTCATCTGAAGAGGGGAACAGGCTAAGAAGCCACGCTAGACAATTGAGATGTGCCCCAACAATTACAGAACAAACAGACAAAAAATAAGATAAACATGAGTGAGGTCATAGATGGCCTATGAGGATGAGTTCTGTTCAGAGATTGGGGCATTAGGGTGAGAGCAGTATGGTCGATAAGAGGGCGAGGAGAGGGTAGAGGGGGTCTAGGCTTCGGTTTAGGTTCAGGCTGTCCCACTGGCAGAGTAGGAGAACTGGGGGAAGTGGGGTCTCCTGTCGCTGTCAAAAGACTCCATGCTGTCATCTGGGAAGGAAAAAGAGGGCAAGTTAGAGAAAGAGAGTTAAAGTGCAATTAATTCAAAACTGACATTCACATTCCAAAATAATACAACTCAACAACAAAGCAATTACGTCAAATTGTGGTTCAACTAGTAGTATGAAAGCTACTAAGCTATAAATCCATCAACTCTTTAAAGCAGGGGTGTCAAACATATGGCCCGAGGGGGCACACATTACTGCACTCAGTATCAGAAAGTAGGCTGATCCTCTTTGAAGTCTTGTAGATCGATGCATTGCATGTTTTTTGTTTATACAGCCTTTTTGCATAAACTACCACTGTACCTCACTTCTCTGTTAACCTACAGAAATACAAGATATCAGACACCGTATCAGGCTAACTCAGGAGATCCCTTTGATCTCGACAGAGTTAGGTAAATCTGCCTTTAGCTATTTTGCACCTTGCTTGTGGGACGGTCTACAGAGTTGGCTGAAATTGGATGAATTAGTGCCTCTAAAGCGAGAAGCGGGCAGGCGAAGCAAGCAGAGAGGCGGATGAGAAGAACGGGATAGGCAGAGCAGTGACTGTATTCTAGCAGGATAGTCCATATCTCCAATCATCATGTTGTGTTTCCATATGTGGATTTTTATTTTACCTTTATTTAACTAGGCAAGTCAGTTAAGAACAAATTCTTATTTACAATGACGCCCTACCAAAAGGCAAAATGCCTCCTGGATTAATTGGTCTAATTTGGCATATACTGTATGGTAAAGCCTCAACCCTTAGCTACCTCTTCCAATTCAAATGAGCTCGAAAAAAAGTAAATGTCATTGTTATTGTTTTGTGTGACTACAGTGCCAGTGATAAAATGATAAAATAGAGACACGTTCTAATTGAGCGAGGAGTCAAAGCGGACAACTCAATACATTCTAAAATAAATCACATAAATGTCTTGCATGCTCTCGCCTTTGGTGAGTTTAGGGCATGTCGGCTGTGTGAGGACATTTTTAAGGAAGAATGTGTTTGTTTCTTATGATTCTATCCTTGATCTTATGTTTTTACATATTTATTCAATTGTGTTTGTTTTTGGCTTGCTTATATATTTTTACTAGGATTTGGAACTTTCCCCAGGTTGTTGTTGGAAATGAGAATGTGTTCTCAGTCAACACCTGGTAAAATAAGGAATATTAAAAGAAGAATTTTGACAACCCTGCTTTAAAGAGATAGTTCAGGCAAAATCTATATTTGGGTGGAATTACCCTTACCTTGAGTTGTCTGAAGGCCCATGGTGACAGAACTCACAAGAATACATTGAGCATTGGAATATTCTGATATTACTGCAAAAATAACGTCATTTTCACAGGGAAGAAAACATGGACAGGTTCTTCGTCAGTATCGACACTACCAAACGTAGTCTGACGTGTTTTTGAGGATGTTTCTACTTGCAATGCAGATTTGCTAACATCGGTCCAGCTCTTCATATTCATGAATTTGGACGATGCTAATTATGATAGCTCGGGGGGACTGAGTGGCACAGCGGTCTGCATCGCAGTGCAGGTTTGATCCTGGGCTGTCTCACAACCAGCCGTGATCGGGAGTCCCATAGGGCGGCGCACAATTGGCCCAGCGTCGTCCGGATTAGGGGAGGGTTTGGACGAGATAGGCCGTCATTGTAAATAAGAATTTTTTCTTAACCGACTTGCTTAGTTAAATAAAGGTCAAATAAAAATGCTAGCTCCTGGCTGTGACAGAAGTAAACAATGTATTCTTGTGGGTTCTGTCACCATGGGCCTTCAGACAACTCAAGGTAAGGGTAATTCCACCCAAATGTAGATTTTGCCTGAACTTTCCCTTTATAGCAGGGTTGTCAACATTTTTTCTTTTAATAGTCCTTATTTTACCAGGTGAGTTGACTGAGAACACATTCTCATTTACAGCACCAACCTGGGGAAATATATGTAACCTTTATTTAACTAGGCAAGTCAGTTAAGACAGCCTACCGGGGAACAGTGGGTTAACTACCTTGTTCAGGGGCAGAACGACAGATTTTTACCTTGTCAGCTCGGGGATTCGATCCAGCAACCTTTTGGTTACTGGCCCAACACTCTAACCACTAGGCTACCTGCCGCCCCATATGCTTAACATACAAAATATCTAAGGGGAGGGAGGGTACCTTGTCCTGGAGGCGTGATGGTGATGGTCTGCCCGGTGAACTCCACATCAAAATAGCGGGTGTCTGTTTCCGAGGTGACCTGGGGCTTGAAGGGCGGGACCAACTGAGAAGAAAAGGAAGGAGTCATGATAGTGGGCCCCTACATGTTATAACACTTGTCCATGAGAACGATGAGAACTAGTGGAGGACAGCTCATAATAATGGCTAGAACAGAGCGAATGGAATGGCATCAAACACATGGAAACCCTGTGCTTGATGTATTTGATACCATTTCACTTACTCCGCTCCAGCCATTACAACGAGCCCGTCCTCACCAGTTAAGGTAGCACCGACCTCCTGCGATGAGAACACATAGACAGCTAAGGATACGATACCTTCTTCTCATACACGTCTTGCCACTCGATCCCAGCGAAGAACTTGTGCTGCATTATCTCCTTGGCATCTTCAGGCCCTCCACCTAACCTAAAGAGAGGCGCACACACACACACACATTCAGTGTCTTGCACTTAACCTATAGTTAAGAGCCCTTAGTTTTCAGGGTGCCATAGCGCTTCATTTATTGAATGACCATTGTTACAAGCAAGGTGTTTTGAGGTTGTACTTTCAATCAAAAAATCAAATCAATAATATGTATTTATAAAGCCCTTTTTACATCAGCCAATGTCACAAAGTGCTATACAGAGGGGAGGACAGCTTTAGCACGTATTGGTTGTTCCAGAGGATCTACTAGCCACCTGTACATGACACTCATGTTCTACCTCCCCCTTTTCTAACACACAGGTGCTGGAGGACAATGACTACGCTCGTGCTGTGGACTGGTGGGGTCTGGGTGTGGTCAACCAGGACCATGAGAAGCTGTTTGAGCTGATCCTCATGGAGGAGATCCGCTTCCCTAGAACCCTGCGCCCCGAGGGAAAGTCCCTGCTCTCTGGCCTGCTCAAGAAGGACCCCAAGCACGTAGGGAGCTCCGATTGGTGTCACCTCAGTCAGTGTTACACCTGTGCTGGTTGCCATCTCGTTAGTGGGAAGGTGTTTCATCTGTGCTGGCTCAGGTGCTAATTAAGAGTGGCTGGCCCAGTGCTCCAGTTGTCTTGAGAGATGTGGAGGGTCAACACTTTTATTTGTCTCTCCCTATTTGATTTCTAGAAAAACATTCATTTGTCTGATTTCCCTGATCTAATTTTGCTCCACCTTTTTCGTTTGGTGTTCTTTAAGTTTGGTGTGAGATTTTCTTTTTGTCTCTTCTTGGGCAAATTTAGTGGGCGCCTTTTAGGTTCCAGTTGTTGTTGCTCTTAAACCTTTGTTCCGTTTTGGTTGTTGGTCAGTGACTCTTTGTTAGTTCCCCCTTTGTTGAGCACCATTTTTGGTTTTCTTGCTGGGGAATGTAACGCCACCACATACACATGAAGAAACATACTTCACATACACACCCCTGTCTTACCTCTGCTTGGGGTCCTTCTTGAGCAGGCCAGAGAGCAGGGACTTTCCCTCGGGGCGCAGGGTTCTAGGGAAGCGGATCTCCTCCATGAGGATCAGCTCAAACAGCTTCTCATGGTCCTGGTTGTAGAACGGCAGCCGACCGCACATCATCTCATACATGACCACACCCAGACCCCACCAGTCCACAGCACGACCGTAGTCATTGTCCTCCAGCACCTGTGTGTTAGGAAAGGGGGAGGTAGAACATGAGTGTCATGTACAGGTGGCTAGTAGATCCTCTGGAAGGGCTTTCAAACCCTTAACTTCTATGTTAGTGGTTCTGATTCACTGATGATAGCTTTCTATCAGTGGAAGAACAGGGTTGATGGGTAGGTGTTTACCTCGGGGGCCAGGTACTCTGGCGTCCCACAGAAGGTCTTCATGGTGGCCCCGTCCTTGATGCCCTCCTTACACAGGCCAAAGTCTGTGATCTTAATGTGGCCGTCTTTGTCCAGCATCAGGTTTTCCAGCTACAGTAGAGAGAGAGTTAGGGAGGTTCCAATAAGAACACAGATTTTTCTTTTCCATTGCGAAACGTTTTCCGACTCCTTAACTTACCTTCAGGTCCCTGTAAACCACGTTCTTCTCCGAGTGGAGGTAGTGCAGCGCCGACACAATCTCCGCTCCGTAGAACCGGGCCCTCTCCTCGGAGAACACACGGTCTCGTGATAAGTGAAAGAACAGCTAGGTGGAAGGAGATGGCGATTGTGTCAATTACATTTACGGTCACATAAATCCGACCCATTTCCCCCCACCCTTACCGGTATTAAGTTCACTACCATACAATTGTCTTACATGTAGATTAAGGAACCATGTCTGTTCTACTCACTACAGTCCATATGCAACGTTCAGAGTATTTCACCTCACTGATAAGGCCTATACCCGAGGTAAAATGCAACACAGTACTCACCTCTCCTCCATTGGCATACTCCATGACGAAACACAAGCGGTCAGGCGTCTGGAAGGAGTACTTTAGACCCTTAAAGGTAAGGAGAAGGAAAACGTTTAAGAAACACAATGTTACCCATTTATATTAGTATAACAGAGGGAACACATTTTCTGATGCACACCACTGAAATGGTCTCTCACCGTTAAGAAGGGGTGTTTGGAGTTCTGCAGTACTCGGTTTTCAGTGAGCGTGTGTGCTACTTCATCCTAGAGAAGACTAAGGAGATGAGCTTGATCCAAGTAAAGGAAATACCAGTATGTGCAGACACAAACTGAGACAAAGACACATGCACACACTCGTCTACTCACTTTCGCCACAATCACTTCTTTCTTGAGGATTTTCATAGCATAGTATTTTCCTGTGGCTTTTTCCTTCACCAGGATAACCTTCCCAAAAGTGCCTTTTCCCAAGAGCTTGAGGTATTCAAAGTCGGGCATAGTCTAGGAGTTGAGAACAAAGAGTTGGATTAACTTTATTTTACCATATCTAAAACCCTGCCGCTGGTATTTGTCTTGTATTAAAGTAACAAGAATGCTGAGTACAAAGGGTTAGGGCTAGGGTTGGGTGTACGCACCACTTTAAGTTTGGGTTTGGTGAGGTACATCTCCATGTCCATGGGGTCTGGCGAAGAGTCCATCCTCTCCTCCTCTTGTTTCTGCAGCCCATCAGCCACCTCCTGGATGGCCTTCGTCCACTGCTCCCTAAGGATGGAAGGAACCAGAGGGGGATGACTCTACGGGGTCTATTTTCGGCTGGTGCTAAGGAAGCGCAAGTGTCAAATGAACATTAGTTTGCAATTTCAGTAATTGTAGGAAGCCTGTTTAGGGAACATCAAGTTATTGAAAAAGACAGCTTATTGTTTTTTGTTGATCATTTTGTCAAAAGATGCATCTTCCACTTTCCTCTGCTGGACCCAACTGTCAAATCGTGGGAATTCTGATCGCTGTCTGTGGTGCTTAATCCACTTGTAGGCTACATTTGCCCATTTGTTTACCTTTCATGTGGCAAAGCATATCAACGGCAATGGTAGGCTATAGCAATATATATACAGTTGAAGTCGGAAGTTTACATACACTTAGGTTGGAGTCATTAAAACTCATTTTTCAACCACTCCACAAATTTCTTGTTAACAAACTATAGTTTTGGCAAGTTGGTTAGGACATCTACTTTGTGCATGACAAGTCATTTTTCCAACAATTGTTCACAGACAGATTATTTCACTTATAATTCACTGTATCACAATTCCAGTGGGTCAGAAGTACAGTGGGGCAAAAAAGTATTTAGTCAGCCACCAATTGTGCAAGTTCTCCAACTTAAAAAGATGAGAGAGGCCTGTAATTTTCATCATAGGTACACTTCAACTATGACAGACGAAATGAGAAAAAGAAATCCAGAAAATCACATTGTAGGATTTTTAATTTATTTATTTGCAAATTATGGTGGAAAATAAGTATTTGGTCAATAACAAAAGTTTATCTCAATACTTTGTTATATACCCTTTGTTGGCAATGACAAAGGTCAAACGTTTTCTGTAAGTCTTCACAAGGTTTTCACACACTGTTGCTGGTATTTTGGCCCATTCCTCCATGCAGATCTCCTCTAGAGCAGTGATGTTTTGGGGCTGTCGCTGGGCAACACGGACTTTCAACTCCCTCCAAAGATTTTCTATGGGGTTGAGATCTGGAGACTGGCTAGGCCACTCCAGGACCTTGAAATGCTTCTTACGAAGCCACTCCTTCGTTGCCCAGGCGGTGTGTTTGGGATCATTGTCATGCTGAAAGACCCAGCCACGTTTCATCTTCAATGCCCTTGCTGATGGAAGGAGGTTTTCACTCAAAATCTCACGATACATGGCCCCATTCATTCTTTCCTTTACACGGATCAGTCGTCCTGGTCCCTTTGCAGAAAAACAGCCACAAAGCATGATGTTTCCACCCCCATGCTTCACAGTAGGTATGGTGTTCTTTGGATGCAACTCAGCATTCTTTGTCCTCCAAACACGACGAGTTGAGTTTTTACCAAAAAGTTATATTTTGGTTTCATCTGACCATATGACATTCTCCCAATCCTCATCTGGATCATCCAAATGCTCTCTAGCAAACTTCAGACGGGCCTGAACATGTACTGGCTTAAGCAGGGGACACGTCTGGCACTGCAGGATTTGAGTCCCTGGCGGTAGTGTGTTACTGATGGTAGGCTTTGTTACTTTGGTCCCAGCTCTCTGCAGGTCATTCACTAGGTCCCCGTGTGGTTCTGGGATTTTTGCTCACCGTTCTTGTGATCATTTTGACCCCACGGGGTGAGATCTTGCGTGGAGCCCCAGATCGAGGAAGATTATCAGTGGTCTTGTATGTCTTCCATTTCCTAATAATTGCTCCCACCTGATTTCTTCAAACCAAGCTGCTTACCTATTGCAGATTCAGTCTTCCCAACCTGGTGCAGGTCTACAATTCTGTTTCTGGTGTCCTTTGACAGCTCTTTGGTCTTGGCCATAGTGGAGTTTGGAGTGTGACTGTTTGAGGTTGTGGACAGGTGTCTTTTATACTGATAACAAGTTCAAACAGGTGCCATTAATACAGGTAACGAGTGGAGGACAGAGGAGCCTCTTAAAGAAGAAGTTACAGGTCTGTGAGAGCCAGAAATCTTGCTTGTTTGTATGTGACCAAATACTTATTTTCCACCATAATTTGCAAATAAATTCATTAAAAATCCTACAATGTGATTTCCTGGATTTGTTTTCCTCATTTTGTCTGTCATAGTTGAAGTGTACCTATGATGAAAATTACAGGTCTCTCTCATCTTTTTAAGTGAGAGAACTTGCACAATTGGTGGCTGACTAAATACTTTTTTGCCCCACTGTACATACACTAAGTTGACTGTGCCTTTAAACAGCTTGGAAAATTCCAGAAATGTCATGGCTTTAGAAGCTTCTGATAGGCTATTTGACATCATTTGGAGTCAATTGGAGGTGTACCTGTGGATGTATTTCAAGGCCTACCTTCAAACTCAGTGCCTCTTTGCTTGACATCATGGGAAAATCAAAAGAAATCAGCCAAGACATCAGAAAAAGAATTGTAGACCTCCACAAGTCTGGTTCATCATTGGGAGCAATTTCCAAACACCTGAAGGTACCACGTTCATCTGTACAAACAATAGTACGCAAGTATAAACACCATGGGACCACGCAGCAGTCATACCGCTCAGGTAGGAGACGTGTTCTGTCTCCTAGAAGCCACTGCTCCAAAACCGCCATAAAAAAGTGCACATGAGGACAAAGATGGTACTTTTTGGAGAAATGTCCTCTGGTCTGATGAAACAAAAATAGAACTGTTTGGCCATAATGACCTATCGTTATGTTAGAAGGAAAAAGGGGGATGCTTGCAAACTGAAGAACACCATCCCAACCGTGAAGCACGGGGGTGGCAGCATCATGTTGTGGGGGTGCTTTGCTGCAGGAGGGAATGGTGCACTTCACAAAATAGATGGCATCATGAGGGAGGAAAATGATGTGGATATATTGAAGCAACATCTCAAGACATCAGTCAGGAAGTTAAAGCTTGGTCGCAAATGGGACTTCCAAATGGACAATGACCCCAAGCATACTTCCAAAGTTGTGGCAAAATGGCTTAAGGACAACAAAGTCAAGATATTGGAGTGGCCATCACAAAGCCCTGACCTCAATCATATAGAACATTTGTGGGCAGAACTGAAAAAGCATGCAAGGAGGCCTACAAACCTGACTCAGTTACACCAGCTCTGTCAGGAGGAATGGGACAAAATTCACCCAATTTATTGTGGGAAGCTTGTGGAAGGCTACCCGAAACATTTGACCGAAGTTAAACAATTTAAAAGGCAATGTTACCAAATACTAATTGAGTGAATGTAAACTTCTGACCCACTGGGAATGTGATGAAAGAAATGAAAGCTGAAATAAATCACTCTCTCTACTATTATTCTGACATTTCACATTCTTAAAATAAAGTGGTGATCCTAACTGACCTAAGACAGAGAATTTTTACTAGGATTAAATGTCATGAATTGTGAAAAACTGAGTTAAAATGTATTTGGCTATGGTGTATGTAAACTTCCGACTTCAACTGTACATTACCAGTCAAAAGTTTGGACACACCTACTCATTCAAGGCTTTTTCTTTATTTTTTACTATTTTCTACATTGCAGAATAATAGTGAAGACATCAAAACTATGAAATAACACATATGGAATCATGTAGTAACCCCCAAAAAAAGCACACCCACACCATCACAACCAACTGCTCCATGTCATCACAAATGGGAACCACATATGCAGAGATCATCCGTTCACAGCGGTTGCAACCAAAAATCTCAAATTTGGACTCATCTAATGTCCATTGCTCGTGTTTCTTGGCCCAAGCAAGTCTCTTATTATTATTGGTGTCCTTTAGTAGTGGTTTCTTTGCAGCAATTCGACCATGAAGGCCTGATTGATGCAGTCTCCTCTGAACAGTTGATGTTGAGATGTGTCTGTTACTTGAACTCTGTGAAGCATTTATTTGGACTGCAATTTCTGAGGCTGGTAACTCTAATGAACGTATCCTCTGCAGCAGAAGTAACTCTCTTCGTTTCCTGTGGCGGTCCTCATGAGAGCCAGTTTCATCATAGTGCTCGATGGTTTTTGCGACTGCACCTGAAGAAATGTTCAAAGTTCTTGAAATGTTCAGCATTGACTGACCTTCATGTCTTAAAGTAATGGACTGTCATTTTACTTTGCTTGAGCTGTTCTTGCCTAATATGGACTTGGTCTTTTACCAAATAGGGCTGTCTTCTGTATATCCACCTTACCTTGTCACAACACAACTGATTGGCTCAAACGCATTAAGAAGGAAATATATTCCACAAATTAACTTTTCACAAGGCACACCTGTTAAATGAAATGCATTCCAGGTGACTATCTCATGAAGCTGGTTGAGAGAATTCCAAGAGTGTGCAAAGCTGTCATCAAGGCAAAGGGTGGCTACTTTGAAGAACTTCAAATATAAAATATATTTAGATTCTTTTCACACTTTTTTGGTTACTACATGATTCCATATGTGTTATTTCATAGTTTTAACGTCTTCACTATTATTCTACAATGTAGAAAATAAGAAGAAAAAAATAAGAAAAAGCCTTGAATAAGTAGGTGTGTCCAAACTTTTGACTGGCACTGTATATTTGGGAGCAGTATAACGGTGAGTGGACATTCCCACTTTCTCCTTATAGTGGATCTTCTTCCAGCTCCTATGAAAAGTTTGGATGTATGTAAAACCCTCCATAGTCTACGTTGTCTTATGCCTAATATCATATGCCCACGTGGAACAATTATGGTGCCTGTAACTGTATTTAGAGATAGCCTATTTAAAACAAGTTGTTTCACTGTCTTTTTAAGTCTTATCAATATTGAATGTATTATTGCTTATTGACAATGTTTGGCATGTCCATGCTCAGACAATGCATTTTACAGTAGGCCTATATCAGTGTGAATCCATTTTTGGAGCCGTGCAATTTCTTAGAACAATGTGGACTGCAAATTTGCTCAACATATTTAGCAAATATGGGATAGGCCTACATTTCGTTTTTTTGTTTCTGTAGGCTATTTAACAACCTAGGCTATAACAGACTAACACTCGAATTGGAGTAGTGAAAACACAATACATAAAAACCTTTACATACACAACTTGAAGCAACCACATATTTAGCCATGGAGCACGTTCTGGTTGGCCAGGGATCAAGCATAGACACACCCACAACTTATTTATTAATCAAAACCCAGCCCTTTCGCGACACCGTCAGCTACTGCGCCCATAATTCTGATTGTGAAAATAGCTCAAGTATTTCAGACACACCCGCGACCCAACCACTAGCGCTAAGATTTACCATTATGTTAAGTTAGTTCAAATAGAGCCCTGTGTGCGCGTGTGTAACCTACCTCTCCTCTGGGCTATCCACATGGAAGGTGCGCTCTATGACAGTGGTCCACTGCAGGCAGCGGATGATGAATGTGTTGGGCTTAGGACGCTCTGTTTTCATCAGCTGACATTCTGCTGGTCATAAGGAGAAAAAAAAGGAGAGGGAGAGAACGACAGGGAGCGAGCGAGAGAGAGAGAGATATGTTATGCGGTCAAGCGAAACATCAGGGATGCATAGAACGTAGTGCAAGGCTGGAACAAAAATATGGAACCTCGGAGGAACTCGGGGACCAGAGTTGAGAAACACTGCACAATTATTTTGTTAAATTTTGTGGTTAGGGCAGAGAGTGTCATAGGGTTGCCTTACGTGCTACTGAGAAGTTATTGAGTGGCGTCTCCAGTTGGTCGATGTCTTGCGGTCTCTCCTTGTACCCGATGAACGTACCGTCGCTCTTCAGCAAGAAATACCTGGGTCTCCAAGTCTTTATGTACTCTCCTGAGAGAGCGAGAGAAAGAGAGACACAGAGAGAGAGAGAGAGAGAGAGAGAGAGAGAGAGAGAGAGAGAGAGAGAGACGGAGAGTGCATATCACATCAGAAAGGACAATACTCTGTCAACCTTGGTCAGTGCAATCCTAAACCTAGCCCAGTCTGAAGAGCATTAACAACACAGCGCTAGGGTGAGCTAGTATTGATTGCACTTTGGACAAGTGTGTGAGAAAGACAGATTCTCTCACAGTCTGGTTGACCGTAAACTGAGGCCTTTTGACCGCAAACTGAGGAACTTCCCTCATTAGGCCTTTTCCTGATCCTTTTTATGGATTTGTATTATTGCTTGTTTATCTCCTCTTTACACATTATGGTGTGTTGCCAACCTGTACTGTACCTTTAAGACAGGCAGCTAGTAAACACGGGTCTCACCCAGTTTTTTTTTTATTTTTATAACTGTGGCTAGAGGTACTTCTGGTAATCAACAACCAGATTCTAGAAAACAGGAAGTGACACACTAACAGCATGGGTAAACACCACAGTTAGAAAAGAACAGACCCCAATCAGGTCTGATGTCAGTGCTGCTGCTGACTCATTTGGAACCGCTCAGAGGTGCGATGAGATCAGAATCCTTGGAAAACAGTTTTAATTTTCTCACGCACACACTGCAATGGCATGCCTAATGAATAAAGCAGCGGAGTGTGTGCATGCTACCGAGCCTGTGTACGTTTTCGTGTGTGCATGCGTGTGGCATGTACCGGATGGTGTTTTCACATAGCCAACAGCTGCACAGGATGCTCCTGGGGCAAAGAGTGAGCTAATGAACTAGCTGTTGCCTTATAAAGTCAATCCATCTCTGTCTATTAAGTGTTGTTGCATGGTGCGTCTAGACTCATGTACCAATGCCACTCATCTCCAACCCATTTCCTTTACAAACAGCACATAGGCCTGAAAACATGTTTGAAGGTGCATGTTTGAAGTGAGTGAGCCTATGATAATGTACTGTAAGTACCTGTGCAGTGTGCTTCTAAATAGATACTCTAAGGACAGTGATTTCCTGTGACAGAACTGGACAAGTGAATGCAATCCATCCATACACCTGCACCCTATTGCCAGATCAGTGCAGTTGGGGTAAAGGAGGGAAGGCGAGGAAGACGCAGCAGAAAATTGAGATGCACACTAATAATGAATAAATGATCGAGAGCTACCCAGGCAGGCAGGAAGTTTAGTTTATTGGGATCCTCATTAGCTACTACACATGCAGCAACTACTCATCCTGGGGTCCACATAAAACGTACAAATACATGACAAAGTACAGGACAGTAATAGACAAGAACATCATAAGAGTACATTAAATTCAAAATAAAAAAGAGTTATATATAGGAAAGAAAAAAAAAATACTATTGACAGTGTACAAAATATTAGGAACACCTGCTCTTTCCATGACAATATCCCCTGTTAAATCCACTTCAATCCATGTAGATGAAGGGGAGAAGACAGGTTAAAGAAGGATTTGTAAGCCTTGAGACAATGGAGACATGGGTTGTGTACGTGTGCCATTCAGAGGGTGAATGGGAAAGACAAAAGATTTAAGTGCCTTTGAACATGGTATGGTAGTAGATGCCAGGTGCACCAGTTTGAGTGCGTCAAGAACTGAAACGCTGCTGGGTTTCTCACAATCAACAGTTACCCATCTGTATCAAGAATGGTCCACCACCCAAAGGACATGCAGCCAACTTGACAACTGTTAGGAAGAATTGGAGTCAACATGGGCCAGCATCCCTGTGGAACGCATTCGACACCTTGTACAGTCCATGCCCCAACGAATTAAAATCAAACTTTGTCACATGCGCCGAATACAGTGTAGACCTTACCGTGAAATGCTTACTTATACAAGCCCTTAACCAACAGTGCAGTTCGAGAAGACTTAAGAAAATATTTACCAAATAAACTAAAGTAAAAAATGATAAAAAGTAACACAATAACAAGGCTATATACAGGGGGTACCGGTACCGAGTCAGTGTGCAGGGGTACAGGTTAGAGGTAATTGAGGCTGTTCTGATGGCAAGGGGGGTGCAACTCAATAATAAAGGTGTTTGTAATGTTTTGTACACTGTGTATACATATTCAGTACAGTTAAATTAGATATTTAGAAAGAGGAGATGCTCTAAGATAAACATATTGTATCTGTTAAACTTGCCTGAGTAACCTGTGGTGGCATTCCATGATGACATGGCTCTATACATAACTGAGCGATGCATTAAATCTGTTTTTGGTTTGGGTACAGTGAAGAAACCCATAGTGGCATGTCTGGTGGGGTAGGTACTGTATGTCTGTTTGAAGTGTATGCAAATAGATTATACATGTGATTAGGCATTTTCAATTACATGTATAATCTATTTGCATACACTTCAAACAGACATACAGTACCTACCTACCCCACCAGAGGGGCGAGGGTAGATCAGCTTTAATATTGGAGATACATTGATGGAAGCCACAGTCTAACTGTCTGCATAATCTCTAATCCCCCAAATATTTTATTTTTATATATACAGAGTTCCTCTGTGGAGATGGGAGAACCTTCCAGAAGGACAACCATCTCTGCAGCACTCCACCAAACCAGGCCTTTATGGTAGAGTGGCCAGACGGAAGCCACTCCTCAGTAAAAGGCACATGACAGCCTGCTTGGAGTTTGCCAAAAGGCACCTAAAGACTTTCAGACTATGAGAAACAAGATTCTCTGGTCTGATGAAACCAAGATTGAACTCTTTGGCCTGAATGCCAATTGTCACGTCTGGAAGAAACCTGCCACCATCCCTACGGTGAAGCATGGTGGTGGCAGCATCATGCTGTGGGAATGTTTTTCCATCGGTAGGGACTGGGAGACTAGTCAGGATCGAGGCAAAGATGAACAGAGCAAAGTACAGAGAGAGATCCTTGATGAAACCTGCTCTCAGACTGGGGCAAAGATTCACCTTCCAACAGGACAACGACCCGATACTACTTATGTTAGAGAAGCTTCCATTGAAAAATACTGAGTTCTATTGGATAAGTATCTCTCCAACCATGCGATGACAGGTGATGTAAAGCCATCGTTTTTTTTTCAATAACAAATTATGATCAATAACATCAAACGGAACACATCTAGCAATACAGCTCCAACTATCATCTTATTATCCATTTATTTTGGCCAATCATCAGTCATCTGAGTCAATGCAGAACAAGTTCGGTGCTCTTCCCATTATGCATGCTGAACGTCTGTAGTTAGCATTGGATTTGTTCTAAGACAACACTCTCCAACCGTTTACTAAGAACAGGCAGCTGTTACAGCCAGCAAAGGGTGCTTTACCATTTTTAGGTAGAAAATACATTTCTGTTTGCATTAGAGACCTTATCTAACATCACACACATATTCTCCAGATACTGACAATGTGTACTTGGTGGCCTATAGCAGCACCCTAAAATAAGAGGCTTCAGGTGTAGCAGGTGAATCTGCATCACAGCACTTTTACTTAATTTGTCATGAGATTCTCTCTGAGCTTTACAGGAATATGGCTCTGAATATATACAGCAACACCTCCCCCTTAGACATTCCGGTCTTTTCAATATACACTGGACAAAAATATAAAATGCAATATGTAAAGTATTGGTCCCATGTTTCATGAGCTGAAATAAAAGATCCCAGAATTGTTCCATACGCACAAAAAGCTTATTTCTGTCAAATTCTGGCCAGAAATGTGTTTACATCCCTGTTAGTGAGCATTTCTCCTTTGCCAAGATAATCCATCCACCTGCCAGATGTGGCATATCAAGAAGCTGATTAAACAGCATAATCCTTACACAGATGCACCTTGTGCTGGGGACAATAAAAGGCCACTCTAAAATGTGCAGTTTTGTCACACAACACAATGCCAGAGATGTCTCAATTTGAGGGAGTGTGCAATTGG
Organism: Brachymystax lenok tsinlingensis; assembly: GCA_030435695.1. Lineage (NCBI taxonomy): Eukaryota > Metazoa > Chordata > Actinopteri > Salmoniformes > Salmonidae > Brachymystax > Brachymystax lenok. The sequence continues at coordinate 15,032,671 of CM059796.1, forward strand.
CATGCTGACTGCAGGAATGTCCAGCAGAGCTGTTGCCAGATCATTTCTCTACCATAAGCCGCCTCCAACGTTTTAGAGAATTTGGCACAAATTGAAGAATTTCTGCACAAACTGTCAGAAACCGTCTCAGGGAAGCTCACCCGCGTGCTTATTGTACTAACCAGGGTCTTGATCTGACTGCAGTTCGGCGTCTTAACCGACTTCAGTGGGGCAAATGCTCACCTCCACTGGCACGCTGGAGAAGTGTGATCTTCACAGATGAATCCCGGGTTTCAACTTTATCAGGCAGATGGCGTCGTGTGGGCGAGCGGTGTGCTGATGTGAACGTTGTGAACAGAGTGCCCCATGGTGGCGGTGGGGTTATGGCATGGGCAGGCATAAGCTAAGGACAACCAACACAATTGCATTTTATCGATGGCCATTTGAATGCGCACAGAGATATCATGATGAGGTCCTGAGGCCCATTCATCCACCACCATCACCTCATGTTTCAGCACGATAATGCATGGCCCCATGTCGCAAGGATCTGTACACAATTCATGGAAGCTGAAAATGTCCCAGTTCTTCCATGGCCTGCATACTCACCAGACATGTCACACATTGAGGATGTTTGCAATGCTCTGGATCGACATATACGACATCCACAGGTCACAATCAACAGCCTGATCAACTCTATGTGAAGGAGATGTGTCGCGCTGCATGAGGCAAATGGTGGTCACACCAGATACTGATGGGTTTTCTGATCCAAGCCCCTACTTTTTTTTTTCTATTCTTCAAGGTATCTGTACCCATAAGATGCATATCTGTATTCCCAGTCATGTGAAATCCATAGATTAGGGCTTAATGAATTTATTTCAATTGACTGATTTCCTTATATGAACTGTAACTCAGTAAAATCTTTGAAATTATTGTATGTTGCGTTTATATTTTCATTCAGTATATGTTACATACTTGTATTTCAACTGCTGTATCAAAAGTGGTGTCAGCCTCAGAAATGGCTAATATATTACTATTATCTTAGATTACTCATCTCATGAGGCTAGATATATTTATATGAGCTAACTTTAACCCTTTCCGGGGTAGCTTATATAAATCAAATCAAATTGCATTGGTCACATACACATGGTTAGCAGATGTTAATGAGAGTGTAGTGAAATGCTTGTGTATCTAGTTCCAACCGTGCAGTAATAACAAGTAATCTAACAATTTCCCAACAACTACCTTATACACAAGTGTAAAGGAATGAATAAAACTGAACTCCATGATAAATGGGTTGCATTTCTAATCATTCTATTTCTGATAATAACAAAAGGAATTATTGGATTTTTGAGGAGATTATGTTCAGCAGATGCCTGGTTTAGCTCGGCTGCAACCCAGTGCTTTATTCTTCGTTCCACTTCAAGACTGTTGGTCCCTTCTGATTGGGGTGTTGTCATGTAAGCATGGGGGTAGTGGGGTGCTGTCCAATCTGGAAGGGGCCCGATGGTGCTGGCCACTCTGGATGTGGCCCGATGGTGCAGGGTGGTGTTGGCCGCTCTGGATGGGGCCCGATGGTGCAGGGTGAAGCTGGCTTCTCAGGATGGGGCCCGATGGTGCAGGGTGGTGTTGGCCACTCTGGATGGGGCCCGATGGTGCAGGGTGGTGTTGGCCACTCTGGATGGGGCCCCGATGGTGCAGGGTGGTGTTGGCCGCTCTGGATGGGGCCCGATGGTGCAGGGTGGTGTTGGCCGCTCTGGATGGGGCCCGATGGTGCAGGGTAGTGCTGGTTTCTCTGGATGGGGCCCGATGGTGCAGGGTGGTGTTGGCCGCTCTGGATGGGGCCCGATGGTGCACGGTGGTGTTGGCCGCTCTGGATGGGGCCCGATGGTGCAGGGTGGAGCTGGCTTCTCTGGATGGGGCCCGATGGTGCAGGGTGGTGTTCGCCTCTCTGGATGGGGCCGATGGTGCAGGGTGGTGTTGGCCTCTCTGGATGGGGCCGATGGTGCAGGGTGGTGCTGGTTTCTCTGGGTGGGGGCTGGTGGTCGTGATCTTGGAGGATGTATGGCAAAGTTCCTCGTATTTTGGGTTTTTGCTTTGTCCCAGAGCAGTTTCTTTCAGTTTTCTAGCAAACACCTTGACACCCTGTTTGATCAAGTGTACTAGGTTGTACATCAACTGGGGGTGAATGTCACAGTGGTTCTCTAGGTAAACATTGTCAAAGAGAGCACAGCCTATAGCCAGCTCAGCCTTGTTGCTCTAAATAATGTGGAAGGGCACATCTCCACGTAACAGGGTGGACACGGTGATTTTGTGTTAGGAAATCCATCTGCAACTCTGGCTGCCACTTGCTGCATTGCAGGATCTACATGTCTTCTCATTGCCATCAAATCATTAGTAGATGTGTGAATTATAATACGTTTGACCCCATTTAATGTGTTGCTTGACAGACTGACATGTCAGTAGTGCTGAACGTTTAGTGCTTTTTAAGGTCGGTTCGGTTTCAGTTCGATCATTAAAAAACAATCACGGTTTCCACATTTTTTTTTACATTAAATTAATTATGAAATTAAAATGATTAGTGCTTTTTCATGGAAATAACAAAGCCAAAAACATTCAAATGCCAAAACATTGAAAATATTCCATTGTCTCGGTCAGGGCCACATAGAAAAATAGGAAATTACTATTAAATAAAATATATTTCAATTGTGTATATTGCTTTGTTTTATTTGATGACTTGATAATTTTTCATTCCTTAAAGTAATCATCTCATCTCTGCTCAGGCACTAGCAGCCAGCCAGACAACCACCTAACGTTATCTCTGTTCTCCCCATACTATACTGTCTTTAGTCATCCTATTTAGCTAGGCTAGCCTGTCTGAGTATGCTGCAGAGCGGTCTGACAATCATTGTACTATAAATGATTTTACTACAATAAGTCATCCTTTAACTTCTTAGGGAGCGGCTCCCGAGGTGACGGTTTTGGAGAGTCTGGCGTGCCCAAATGCCTCCCACTCAGGCCCAGAAAATAGGATATGCACATAATTAGTACTATTGGATAGGAAACACTCTGATGTTTCTAAAAGTGTTAACATAATGTCTGTGAGTATAATAGAACGGATATAGCAGGCGAAAACCCGAGGAATTTCTGTCCTGCTAGCGCCCCACCACTCCGTAAGTAGTTAATGAACTCTCTATCCCTTCCTCTCATCGTTGTGTTGTCTACATTCCTCTCATGTGCTGGCATATGCATCTAACCTAATGTAGCAGGCGAAAAAGTGTATCCATCTGTGTCCGAGACAGAAATAAACAGGCAAAATGGATTATGGTTAGTGTAGTTAATTGCCACATCTTTTTGCTGAACTTGGTTGAATATTTGCTTAAGTAAAACAACTCCCTTCAGCCCAGCGTCCCATATAGTTCTTGACTTAATTTATCTTGTGAATGATTTGATTTCTCTCTAGAGAAACGGTGCGTTGGGCTCACCCAAAAATGTTTTGGGGGAACTCAAGTAATTGATCAGACGTTGGTCAAATGGTTGTTTAATAACCGGAAAAAACATTTGGTTAATCACTAAATGCCAGGGAAAAGCAGTTTATCTGAAAAATGTCCCATTGGAGTCACTTAAAATAAAAGCCATAGGGTGCTCTGACTGTGCTGCTGTTGTGGGCTGTGGTGTCTGGAGTGATGTTCTTTGGAGTGGAGTGGGGTATGACCACAGGTGGCCTTTCCTTGTCTTCCTCTCTCCTGAGGGTCCCAGCATGGCTCCGCTTGCGCTGATGCTCTGGGACTGGGATATGAGGATCTTGGGGAGGTCTGGTCAGACCTATCTGACAAGGGGAATGTGCTGGTGTGGGTAGTGAGGAGTTGCACTGGGTCTGGTTACTGACCTCTTGCGCTGAGTGTGTGAATTCTGGGAGGTTCACTATGAGAAGCTGTGGTACTGCTGATGAGAGGATGTGAGGGTTTGGTAGTGAGGGTTGTGGTAGGCCCCAGTTGTTCACTTATAGTGTGGATGGCGCTATAGCAATTCTATGACTGCTGATATAAGTCAACAGTGGCTGAGCATGGTGGTGCAGTGACAGGGAAGATAAGAGATACAAGTGCAGTCTGGGATAGGAGAAGGATGTGGTTTCAAAGGAACTGTGTGGCTTATAATAAGAATCCACTTCCTCCTGTACCTCCCCCACGCATACACACTCGGAAACGCACACCCACACTCGCTCTGATACACGCCCACTCGGACACACACACACACACACACACAAAGGCCTAATCTAATTCAGCTCAGCCTACAGTGTGGTAACCAGGCCCCTCGAATAAGCAGTTTCTTCTAAAAGAGGCGAACACTGTACACGATTGTGTTGTATGCATGTGGATAGCTACAACAGAAGCAACTCAAACTAAGCACCGCCACCTTTATTGGGGGAGCACTCACCCATGTACACTATATATATATATATATATATATATATATATATATATATATATATATATATATATATATATATATATATATATATATATATATATATATATCACTGTGAAAAGAGTATGGCATGCAAATTGCTTGTGAGCAGAACGAATGTGAGGGTAGACAGTTCCGGTCTATACTTTGAGATAGACAAGTGGGTCAAAACATCAGTCAGATGTCATACCGGTATCTGATCTTTTCCATTCAAGCACAAGCACAGACGACAGAGTGCTTCTGGTCAGCGGTCCCATTTGCAAGCAACTATGAACCTTATGCTAGGCCTTGGTAACACAACAATGTGGTACAGTAAGTGCTGTACGTGTCCCTTTGATAACTCAGCACACATTTCTCATCCATATGTAAGTGTTAAGAGGAGCCACCACCACCAGTGTGTCTCTGCCTTGCAGCCACTCCTCAATATGCCTCACCTGACCCCATAGTGTGCTCAACCACACTGGGTCTGAGGAGGCTTTTGGCAAGGAAGGTACTGGTTGGCCTGGCTGACACATGACCACCCTCCCCCAACCTACAAATCCTCTGCACCAACTGTAACTGCCAATCTCCACAGACTGATCCCGGTGTACCCGTCTCCTCTGCAACTTTTGCGAATGGAATGCTTTGATCAGGCAAGAGTGGCACACCATCGCAAGCCACATAGCCGCAGGCTAAAGGGTGTGGCTACTTTGCCATATCAGGAACCAACCAGCTGCCAGGACACTAAACAGTATTTAGGCTGAGGCTGGGATTTAAGAATAAGCCTTTCCAGTTGTGAATTTTGAGTCCAGGAGTCACATCCAAACCACATTTTTCTCCTACATTGTGTATGACTCATTTGCTTGGAATCAGAGGACTCCTAGCCATGTTGAGATATTGGCAAAAGAAAGGGAAAGGTAGATGCGTTCCAGGGAGTCCTGATATTTTCCTCAGAGCAGGCTTTTCCAGTGGTTGACTAACACCTTGGTTGGAGCCCCTGCCGTGTTTCAATGTGAAGATTCCCATGGAGGTCGTCCTAGCATCCATCCGTGGCTTTGATTATCCCTGGAATAGTGGGAAAGTCCAAACTCTGTCTGCAGTGATGAAACCTATGCCCTTCAGTAATCGCTTAAACCCAAGTAGTTGGCTCACTTCACACTAAAATACAGCCCTATCTGATGAAAGCAAGAAACCTGGCATAATCGGGTCATTCAGGCAAAATTTATATACCTTGTTTCCATTACATACAAACCAGTTCAGCATATTGTCAACCATACAGAGGAGACATGATGTACGTTGGCATGTTTAAATTAGGTGGCTGGCATAAAGTGCTTGAACGAGCATGACCCTCCTAAACTAAAGTTGTTGTATAAAGTTTGAGAATGACCGGTGGGCAAAGCATGAGCATTTTTAAAATGCACCCTGAGCTGAAAGAGGCTGACAGCACCACCCTGCAGCCTTCATGGTTTCCCATGGGTGATGTCACCATGGCCACATCGAGAGAGAAAAAACATCTCCCCCTAAATCCCTTGTGGGCAAAACAGGCTCGCCGCCACACTAAGCGGCACAAATCCAGCGTCGGCTGCCTTCCTTTTGAACAGGGCCCAGAGCCATTCCGGGTGGTGTCTGTCTGCATAGCTGAACTGGGATGACCCCCAAACTCCTAGACACGGCGCTACACTGTCCGACTGTCCTAGGCTGGAGGGAGGAGGGAGGATTCTCCCGTAATAAACCATTGGCCTTGCAAACTCCTCGACCGTCCAACTTCCACAGAGTGTGTAGGAGTCTTACTGCTGCTGTCGCCCTCCACCACACCCTTATCCCTGCTCCATTGCAGAAAGTTCAGTTGCGCCTCTGTGATTGAAAAGGGTGTTGTACACAACACAATAACAGAATTCACTCGGAAATATCCAGTGCAGGCAATTAAGAGGATTTCATATGTGAAAACAAACATAAGTGCCTGAAACCATCGTTTGTCACCGTCAGTCATTCTCTGAACTCCTTCATTTTGCAATCCGTTCTTCCCCGTGGCTACAGCTGTGTCGAGGTGAGGCGGCGTGCGCTGGCGACAGTTCAGTCATACAGTGGGGGGTGTCATCCTCTTTGTTTATAGAACACAGAAAGGGTCAAAAGGTGAAGCAGGTGCAAGTGGAAAACATGCACGAGGTTTGGCTTGGGTCACAGCAGAGACCCGAGTTCAACCTACACACAGACTAATCCAAAACAATAGAAAGGGTTGAAAAACAACCCTTTGAAGTTAATAGTGCATTTCTTTCCAGAAAAGGGCAAATATTTTGTTTCACCCCCAGAAAATAATTCACCATCAGCTTCTACAAATGTCCTGATATAACCTCTACTAGTGTGTGTGCGCACTAACAGGTTTGTTATGAGGATGTATTCACAGGCCTTAGGTGTCGGGAACAAACATTTTATGGACCATGAACATTCGTAGGGGCCATTAAATACTTCAGAACAGTAAACATTCATAGACCATAAACAATATTGAGGACCATAAACATTACATCACTTGCATTGTAGACCTGGTTATCTATGAATGGAGCTGAAACAACAGGAAGCAATCTCAGGAATTTGTGATACTGGGATGACTTTATCTGCCCATTTAGGTCAAAAGACAACAGGTTGGCTAATTGGAAAGGATGCAAAAATAACCCAACAAATCTACAAAGAAATCTCAACTTATTTCATATCAAAACAGAGGAAGAATCAATGGAAGATTGTGTGATTTCCAAAGCCTTAGGTAAGAGGGTGGGGGGAGATGGAGGGAATATGTATTTACCTCGTTTGTGAAGCCATCCCTCCTTCACAATGACTACTTCGCCCATGGTGGCCTGCGGAGGAATGGGGGTAAGGGGGGAGGTTCTGTCCACTGAGGGAGTCCCACAGAAGGAGAAGACACTCTGGTCCCCTTCACTCAAATCAGAAGCGGTCTAATGCTGGGGAAGGTTTCAGCCAGCACTGGTTACCTATTGGAGTAAGACAAAGAGACAGGGTGTCCTAGTTCAAATCCAGCCTGTTACACATTCTTCAATGCTGCAAATATTAACACACCACAGACAGTGATGTGTTTATTCCAGAAAAACAGCTCCTCATTTACTATACAATTACAAAGCAATTACTAAATCACTATGTAACAATACAATGTTAGAGTAATTACAGTTTTACTACACATGAATAAGGACAAATTCATGTAGTGTTGCCATTTCTATCTGTATTTTCTATAGCGTTGCACCCTAATGATACAAGTGTCTGGTATTTGTTATTATAAACTGGGTGGTTCGAACCCTGAATGCTGATTGTCTGACAGCCGTGGTCTATCAGACAGTATGTTTATTTTTACTGTTCTAATTACGTTGGTAAACAGTTTATAATAGCAATAAGGCACCGCGGGGGTTTCTGATATATTGCCAATATACCACGGCTAATGGCTGTTCTTATGCACAACGCAATGCGGAGTGCCTGGATACAGCCCTTAGCCATGGTATATTGGCCATATGACACACCTCCTCGTGCCTTATTGCTTAAATTAGAAGACCGGGTCCTTACTCGGATGGCACCAAGACACAGAACTATACAGACCGTTTAGCAGTCAAATCTTTCTACCTTGTTTTTGGCTACCACCCCCACTTATCCCTCCATATCTATCAACAGTGGAAATATTGCTTCAAAATTGTTCCTTGGATATATAGCCTACTCTGTGCAATGCCAAATAGGATCATTTAATACGTTTAAGTGATAATTAATGCCCTCGAAGCCGGTGTTTGGAGGATACATTGGCACGGGTGTTAGGCCCAAGACGAAGTCGAGGGGAGGCAAACTGTGCCAATATATATCCTCCAAACACCGGCTTCGATGGCATTATCACTTTTATATAACGAGTTACCAACACATTCAAATAAAAATCAACATATTTTCATAAACATTATTTTGATAAATGTATTCATACTATTTCATCCTTCCACAAGATATAGTCCCAACACAAAACTAGGGTTGCTACCCAAGCCGGCTGGTCGTTCATTCTATCGGTTTGGTTGCCAGAGACGCAACTCAGTCATTCAGTCTTTTTGTTCTGCATGTATGGACGCGACCCAGTCGTTCAGTCTTTTTGTTCTGTGTCTATGGACGCGACACAGGTCTTCGTTCTAAATGTTCCATTGCCATAATGGCTGGCAACATTCTTATCCCTTACTTGCAGCTAAGTTACAGTCATGTCAAACAGTGCAGCCAGAACAGTAGCTACATTTGTTTAAGCTGGATGCATCCATAACAATGAGCTAATGTGGCGCGATTTCGCCTGGCATAGAAAATGTGCTCTCTCATCAGGACACTGTTGTTCAGAGGAGCTAGCCAACAACACAACTAACACAATCACTTCAAACTGAAGCTGGAAAGACTACAAACTAGCTGCACTTAGTTTCATTTTATCTTTTATCAATTAACATTTCTTTGTGTATATATATCCATAAAAATGATGCCAGCTGATTCATGATTTCGACTGGCTAAGAAAAGCTGCCTGCCTGTCTGTTTCATCCCGACATGTTCATTACTATGGGACAGCTGGAGATCGAATGTCAGAGAGACAGACAGCAAGGTTTATACAAATCTCCGCTGTAGAAAACTAAGTGTTAGTCTAAAAATAAAATGTGAGATAACGTATTTTTATAGTGGAGATCAAGTTTACAAATTGCCTGGCTGGGCTGGTGAGACAGTGGATTGTGCAGTCAGACGGAACAGAGTAAATTGGCATTTTAACGTTATAGATTTAGCCGGTGGTAACTTGGGGAAAAGACGCCGGCTGGACTGCAGTTTTAACCAATCAACATTCAGGATTAGAACCACCCGTTGTATAAAATTAAATAATAATCAAGGGCCAAACTAAATCAGGTATATTCAAGGGATGAGGGAAATTTCAGATTTCCATTAGTACGCCTAAAAATGATAATATTGTACTATAAACTACACTATGATCACCAAGATTACCATGATTCATATTAGTGCTAGGCTAAAAAATAAAGAGAACCGTTGCTGAGCATTGCGGAGCTTTATTTGTGCTAATCCTCTGGTTGTTGAAATCCTGCCCCTTGACTGCAACCCAATGGTATTATATTAAATGACACCCCTGTTCATCAGAATGATATGACTAGCCATGAAAAGAGCTTATGAATGCACTGGCAGAAGATCTGTACGATAGAGAGAGGGGTTAATGCAGGTTCACATTCCTTAATATGGCTTCAACAGACAGCAGGTGCTGTCTAGCACAGCAATACGCCAAGTGTTTCTACTGCTACTGTCAAACTCTGTATGGAAATGGATGCATTCCAGATATACATTTTCTGCACGTCTATACAAATTACAGGACGGTTATAGCATGTTGATGTGATTGTGCTGAGATGGTAAGGATGTCATCCAGTGACTTCAAGGCACAGGGCTGAGGAAGGAGGCAGCAGTTCTGCAGACGAAGCCCAGACAGAACACCCATCCCCACTGCACAACATGCTCCATCTAGCAGCTAATTACATAAAACAACCTGAAACTGTCTTTACTATGCAGCTTAATGTTTTTGATCTACCGATCAAGTATCATTTCACCGGGGAAAAAAATAACAGATGCCCGACAGTGAACTGTTCAGAAGCCCAAAACAAACAGACATGAAAGACAGGAGCAAGTATGTTTACAAAATGGCCATTCAGTCGACCTTAGCCCACCAGACAATTTGTTTCTGTTTAACTAACTAGCTGCTAGCCATGTTCTGATTTCTTCCTTTGAAGACCTCTCTCCAGGCCTATTGCAACCATTGTTGGCCACCAAATTATCTCCAGGGGAGCTCCCGTTAAACCATCAATACACGTGTTAGTAACTCTTCAGTGAAAATGTACTTTTAAAAGTATTCTGTTAACTCATACCCATATAAATGTTGTTGACGGATCCTGTATTTGTGGCCAAAGCATAAATTGAAAAAAATAATAAAAATACTAAACTATATATAAAACAGACCATTAAAAAAATGCTTGCTATTTCCTCATAAAGTGTGATGTCATACTTCTGAGGAGGATGAGCCGGCCAATCAGTGGACTATCAACATAAATATTTTTTGGGGGATATGCCCACACTATTCCAACACGGAAGCTGCTTTTAACATAATTACAAAAATGTTGGTAAGGAAAACTATTTCACACATATTGTAAGTCATTACAAGTCATATTTCATAGAAATCTGGAAACACTGGACAATTACTTTAATAATGTGTATTAATAGTCATTTTATATCCTCTTAAGGATCATCGCCCCTTCCCGACACTACCCGGCGAAATGTAAGGCTCAAAATTCAAAATCCAAACGTTGAATTATAAAACCTTAATCAATATACAAGTGTTGCATAGTCTTCAAAAGCTTAGACTCTTGGCAATATCACAGCGTTGTCAGATTTAAAAAATGCTTTACGGCAAAAGCACAACATTTGATTGTTTGAGAATAGCACCTCACATATTTTATGCATTAGCATAATATCATAACAGCGTGGGTCTCACAAAACACATATAAGAGCTAAAATAAATCGCTTACCTTTGATGATCTTCTGCTGAGGGCAATCCGAAGTGTCCAAGCCAGACAATCTGTTTCTTTTGTGAGAAAAAGTCATTTTTTTTTTATCTTTAAATCTCCGTTTGGTTTGCGCGTTATGTTCAGAAAATCCACAGTCTACTCGCCCATTGTACAGTGAAGAGAAAGCGTTCAAATTATACCTATCAACTTTGCCCAAACAAATCAAACATCATTTATAATGTATCCTTGGGTATCCTTTTATGTATATTAACGATTATATTTCACACGGATAGTATCCTAAACGATAGAAAAGGAAAATACAGAGGAGCGCGCTCACAGTCTCGCGCACAAAAAACTGAAGTGACTTCCTCACTACTCTTACATATTCTTATTCTATTCTGTGATCTTCCATGATAAACGCATGAAACCTTGTCTAAAGACTGTTGACATCTAGTGGATGGTACTGCAATCTGGGTCCTATTTTCCTGAGAATCCCATAGGCAGCCATTGAAAGTGAGGGCATGTCACAAAAAAGAAAATCAGGACAGAAATTCCTCAGATTTTCGCCTGCCATATCAGTTCTGTTATACTCACAGACATTATTTTAACAGTTTTAGAACCTTCAGAGTGTTTCCTATCCAATAGTACTATGTGCATATCCTAGTTTCTGGGCCTGAGTGGCAGGCATTTTACTTTGGGCACGCCAGACTCTCCAAACTTCCAAATACTGCCCCGGTGCCTGGAGAGGTTATCAAGAGGGGAAAATAAAACATCCCTGAACTGTCCACATCTAAAATGTGTAACTAAATCAAGCAAACATGAGATCAATGGATCTGCAGGTTTACTTTTGTGGGTTTTGGTTGCAAGGAAGGCTGTTTAAAGGCTTTTAATCTCCCATTTGGTAGAGTTTGGTAGAGTTTTAAGAAATCTTGCACTATAGCAAGGTGGTTGCAATTGGCCAGTCAAATCTAACTAGTTAAGCTACCCCACAGTAACAACAACAACAACAAAAGATGAATTGCAAAATATCAGAAATCTACACATGGTATTCTCTAGCCCTGGTAGGGCTTCAATCTGTGCAGTACAAAGGGGCAAGCCAAGGGTCAAGAGGTTGTGTGTATGTAATGTCTCCTGTAATGAGTTGCCTGTAGGAGAGAGCGAACAAACTCGAAGGGGTTCACCAGGAGGTTGTACACAGCTTCCAGAGAGGCATGTTTTGTTTGCATTGAGGCAAACATGAAGTTACAGACCTTGCAGTGACCTTTTTTGCTTGCTGCCTTGCAGTACATGGAGCCCCACTGTCAAACCACACTCATGTTGCACAGCACAGAAAGAATGCTGACAGGACTAAGCAGAGGTTTAGGTGAGGAAGCCAAGAAGGGGGAGATTGCTTAGACTTTGTGGGAAACTGTTTGTCAACATAAACACACATTTCCATAGAATGTACAAACTCAGCGAGCCACATTATAGGTCAGACTACATCCGTTGTGATGTTTTAAGGCGCATTGAAGACATACGTAGTCTTCATCAAAACAGACAGACCCCTAGCTGTACATTTGATGTGACGTCATGTTTTTTCACCCAGAATGGGATGTCCAGTGTAATGAATCTCAGACGGACCTATAGGCAGACCATAGGAATTGCTTTGAGATGATCCGGTGACAGCAAGGTGGGTGCAGCAAGGGCCCTATTGACTGGGACTAGCCAATGAGAACAGAGACGGTAATTCCAGAGAAAAATCCTGCTGCCCCCAGCATACATTCCTCTTTCCTTGCTACACACACACACACCCCACCACCCCTCTGTCTGGTAGGGGTGGGCATGAATAATCGAGTACTCAAAACAGACGTAAAAACTCAATATTTAACCAGAGATTTAAAAAAATCTAAAAGTCCAATACTGTAAAATTATTTGGTCAAAATGTGGTCTTGACCAAAATGTTAAATTTACTTTGACTCTAGTGTTCCATTTGTGCCTGTGCATTTGCAGGACACAAGAAAAAAAAAAACAAAGCCAAGTATCCCACAATTCTGCTACCTAAAAGCCTTTACCCATCCGTGTCTCACTCGATTGTGTTCCGAGCGCTCCCTCTACACACGCGTGCTTGAGTGCGCCTATATAAATAAATGCCTTTAAAAAAAAATGACTGATGGGATGACGACAGTTTTATCACAGATTTAAAATGGACTGGTTGACCGAAGTATCGAAATACGTGTTCCAATAATGAGCTGCAATTTTGGACAACCGCTTCAGCTACTTTGCGGTTGTCACTAGTCACAAAATCAAAGTCTCTATATCAGAAAAACTCTGTTAGCAGTGTGGTTCAGGGTTAAGTTTAAAATCTGATTTTAAAATGAGAAATTGTAGAAACAGGCAGGGTTTATGATTAACGACTTATTGTTTATGACTTTGGTAACTAGTGACGACCCTACTTTGCTGACGACCCATCAATTGCTAGTGCCATTTAGAATTGGTTAGCCTAGGGTATAACCACCCTAAATAGACATGTTCCAGACTGAAAATATACAAAAACATTATTTTGATAAAGACAAAGATCATATTTTCGTCAGAATCATTAAGAATAGGCCTACTCACCAAACACATGTCTAGGCCGTAATTCCTCCCCACGTGGTGTTCAATGTGGAATTGTTAACCGTCAGAATAAACTAAATCAAAACGTCTGTATATTTGATAGACCGATTTTGGTTTGTAATCCTGAAAAATGTCTTTCAACTCACCAAATTGAGCCCAGTTTCAAATGATCACCCTTTGAGAATAACTGTTCCAGACACGAGATGTGCATCACTTCTGTTCTATTTTATTCTGTTCTATTCTTACTATAAAATGTGTCTTGACTGTGATAAGGGCTCAGGAAATAAAAGCATCTTGTCAGCTAAATGAACAAAACAAGGCTATGCCATTGCACAGCCATAGGCCTCTACAAACAAGCACCACACTGCTGAAGGTTCAAATTATAAAAGCTTGATGATTAGTTGATTATTTGAATCAGCTGTGTAGTGCTAGAGCAAAAACTAAATGTGCACCCCTTTGGGTGCCCAAGACCGAGTTTGGGAAACCTTGGCATGTAGACAAATTCACCACGAACAAATTCCAGTGCAGACATTGTGTTCTAAAAATAGCTTTTATTTATTTATTATTAAGAGTACTCTAAGAAAAAAAAGTAGTGCGAGTACTCAAACAGTTCAAAAAGGTCGAAATGTCCATCCCTAATGTCTGGCTCCTTGAAAAATGAAGTAAGCTTTATGCGACATGTTTTAGTGAGGACCCACCACACCTTTTTGCTTTCTGAATTCACAGATTTTACGCATCAACCAGACTTCTGGGAGAGCGCAATGGTCCCCTTTCGATTTCCTTGGTACGCACAGAAAGAGAACACAGTGTTCCTGTGAATGAGAGAAATCTTTAACAACAGCCCTCTTGCCCATGTGGTTAACTCCCCTGCCCCAACGTGCAGCACAAACACACACTCGTATTACGCCAGCAGAAGCACAAACACACACTCGTATTACGCCAGCAGAAGCACATGGATGCACAAACACACACTCGTATTACGCCAGCAGAAGCACATGGATGCACAAACACACACTCGTATTATGCCAGCAGAAGCTCATGGATGCACAAACACACACTCGTATTACGCCAGCAGAAACTCATGGATGCACAAACACACACTCGTATTACGCCAGCAGAAGCACATGGATGCACACAAAGCAGCTAACACTAAATCATCCAACAACAGACATTCAAAACATGTAAGAAACAGAAACACTCACTCCTCTCACACATGTCAACAGCATGCAGTCCAACACATGGGAGCATGTAGAAACACGAGAAGTAAACACATTCTCACAAAAACACCTATAGGCTGATACAAATGGTCATGTACACACAAAACCAGACAAATAACTAACAAATGCTACCATACCAAAACCACACAAAAATGTCTCATACATGCATCACACACACACACACACACACACACACACACACACGTCCCTTAGGACCTCACACTGACATCCCCTCCTGGTTCAGGCACACTCCTGCAGCCCAGAGTGCTCCTCCCCTCCCAAAGACGACTCCACGTCCCCCCCAACCGCCCACCTCGCCACTGCTGCTGGCTGGCTAGCTGCGGAGGGGAAAAGAGACTTGGCCCATGGCCAAAACACTCGCTCCCTCAGACATATATACACACACACACACACACACACACACACACACTGCAGCACTCGAATGAACCCAACGCCCTCACAGCTGGTCACGTGGCCAAGCCAGAGGGAGGGGAGGAGAGGGAGGGGATGGGAGGAGAGGAGGAAGAAAGAAGGAGAAAGAGTAGGAGCGAGAGAAAGACTGATACAGAGAGAGGGTGAACGAGAGGGAGGAATGGGAAAGGAGGGAGGGAAAGAAAGAGGGAAAGAGAGGAAAAAGAGAGGCCCCTTAGGGCTGCCACCGCCACGCCCAGTTCGACATTTGTGGCCTCGTCATGGTGGAGTGTGCACCACGCGCCCCAGTGTCAGGGAGCCAGGGAAGCTGCTGCAGAGAAGAGAGGGAGTGTATAAAATACAGCAAGAAAGAGGATGGACTCTTCTTCATGCCACGCAGCTGCACATCCACAGCTGGGATTTGGGGATGTCAGTGGACATGCCTTAACATTGATTAACATGTGGAGTAGCAGGGTTTTCTGGTGAATAGGGTGCATCACAGTAGCGGCTCTGTGCAAGTGTGCCTTTCAAAGTACAGGAGATGTTGGCCCTTTGAAAAGGATGATAGCAGGCAAATAAACCTGCAGTTTTGTCAATGGATTGAGTTAACAGCACACAAAGTCGGCCACGCCAGAAACTGCAGACAGTAGATGCTGTGCATGAGCCAGTGTGTGCAGTGCAAAGGCTGAGGGAGGACTTTTGGGTGGAATCACCTTTAGTCCTAACGACTCATACAGTTCCTAACAGGTTCATTCCACTAAATGGGTGAAATGATGCAAATACAAGAGTCAGCCATGTTGCCCATACTAGACCTACTATTTGTTTGCTGTTCTGTTTGGTTACTAACCAGGTGACCACTGACCATGTTTGCTAATGATCCCTTACCTTCTAGTAAACAATATTCTAAAGAAAGACCCCCAATCCTGTGTGGTGTGACTTTTTTCAGATTGACTGTTGTTTCCAATCATGTCTGGCAACTTTGAATAATCTGTCAGAATCAATTGAGACAGAAACGTGACAAACGTTACTCATGTAATGAGTGTAACCTCTGTTAAGAGTTAAAGAGGCTGTCAACATCCTCACATTCAGCAGGCTGTCAACATCCTCACATTCAGCAGGCTGTCAACATCCTCACATTCAGCAGGCTGTCGATATCCTCACATTCAGCAGGCTGTCGATATCCTCACATTCAGCAGGCTGTCGATATCCTCACATTCAGCAGGCTGTCGATATCCTCACATTCAGCAGGCTGTCGATATCCTCACATTCAGCAGGCTGTCGATATCCTCACATTCAGCAGGCTGTCAACATCCTCACATTCAGCAGGCTGTCAACATCCTCACATTCAGCAGGCTGTCGATATCCTTTACGTTAATTGCTAATGTTCGGAACAGGCTGAGCGAAAGGGAACAATGAGTGGGTGAAAAGCATAGGAGCATTTACAGGACCCAAATATAAAACTCATTTCCAGATCCATTCCTTGAATTCTAATGACTTTGGACAGGATGGTTCGCCTCTGAATTACAGTGTTTAGATTGTTGTTTGTTTTTATGTTAGGTAACTAAGCAACCACCACCCCCCTTGTTTTCGAATGGACCACCTTGAGTGAGTCGCCACATTTCTTCTGACGAGCGTGAAGTAGGGTAAAAGAGTGCTTATTCATGCAATTACTGTACAGCATCTTTTCCCTCCCTGTAAAACATAAGCATATAAAATACACTCAGCTTAGTTAAGAGAGACTATTACGGGGTGTAACAACTGGGCTGGCGCTGTATGGTTGACTAGATGTTTGTGCGCGAGGAGTTCAAAAGAGACTGACTATGGATTGCAAACAGAAGTGTCTGTTGTAAGGTGGTTGAGGCTAGTTCATTCATAAACCCTTGAGAAGTAGCCATGATTAGACATTTCTTCCAGACCTCATCTGTCTAGACAATAAATTGGGTTGAATGAATCAAATGCTGATGTTGTTTGACTGATATCCTTCATGCTGCCCCACTCCTTGATCTCTGATGGGATTCCAAGGGTTATCTTTCTCAAACACACAGAGACAGTGAAATGCTTTGAGGGTTGTAAGAGGTGAGGGTGGACCCCTTGTTAAAATGTCATGAAATCTGGAGGTTGTGTGTGTGTGTGTGTGTGCGCACAGTTGACACAACTCCTCTTGCCATTTGTCTGATAGGACATCTGAACCTCTTGGCTCGCTGACCGACACAATACGCTTGTCTGTGCTACAGCAACAGATTCCAGAGACATTCCTCATATTCAGGCTACACCCGAATATGAGGTATTTACATCCACAGGGCAAACAGTTCACACTACTGCTTACTTCAAAAGGTTGTCACAGCCTGTCTCTTACACTCTCCATCCTCTGGTGTGTTTTTTCAGTCTTTGTATTATGTTTCAGGTGTCCTATTCCTCAAAACAACCGCAGGAACACACATTATATGTGAGATGTTCTAATTTTTGTCTTCTAAATGATTTATCTGCCAAGTTCAGCAACAATTGGGAGTATTGACCATGATCAAACAAAGATATTGGCATTTAGTAGAGAACTGTTCCCAACTGCAACGGATTATTTTCATGGCAACTTGTTTGTTTTAAGTCTCAATATGCTCCCCCTTCCTCCTCCGAAAAATTGTCAGTGGTACCCTGGCATCATCACAAATCTGCCTTGAATCCTGTCTGACCTCCGTGTTAGTGTGTGCTCTCTTTCTTCTCAAGGTAATCCACACACACACACTAGATTTTAGGAGCATGTTTAAGAGGACATAACAGTTGTATGAGAGAAACAAAGTGTGTGCGTGGTGTCTGATTTAATAATAATTTGCGTGTTATTCATTATGCTCACAATAACCCTTCCCTTGGCTTGGACTTTGGTATCGAAAGATGCTGAGTTGGGTACCAGAGGAAAGCCTAGCTACATTTTCACCGGTCACTTTGCAGTGTAAGGATTTTAAGTCAATTTTTCTGTCATGTAATTGTAGTGTTTTGAGAGGTATTTTTGCTGTAGGAATAATTTCAGCTCAATTATTCCTGGAGATTGAAAATGAATACTAGACTCTGTCCTTCACATCTTGTTTTTAAATGCTTCAACACAAAATCTCACTATCTCCTAAACTTTCTATATTTTGTTCTCTAAGTAATATGGAGTAAAAGTAAAAAAAAAAAAAAATTATAAATCGTGGTGATTATTGCACTTCGTCGCCTGTGGCAAAATACATAATTGAGAATAGGCAGATGCAGTGTAAATCTGACAGTTTAACATCACACCATTTTTGTAAATGGAATGTCATGACACAAATCTATCACACAAAGATAGTGTGAAGTATTTTTTTTTTTTAAATGCAGTAAGATGAAATACATTTTTTAATCAAATCACCGTTTGAATACAACCTTTCAGCCAATCTTTTAGGGTTGATACACGAGTAGCCTATGTGGATACAATGTTTCCACACTATAACGCAATGAGTGGGGGCCATTGTTACAGTAGGGTTACAGCACACGTGTTAGACTACTGAAAAAAACAGGTTCCCTTATTCTCTATGGTTAGCCTACAATGTAGAAAATGTATCAATGGAACAATCTTCAAGACCCGGTCAGTTATTTCAGGTTCATCAATCAAATCATTCAACAAACAGTTTCAGCTAAATTAGGTTACAAGACAATAATGAGTGAATATGCTGAGCTTCACCAAAGAACAAAAAGATGTTGGAAAACTTATTGGACTTGTCACTAATAACACTGTACGGCGGATTTACACTCCTTGCTGTGGCCAAATGACGCCAAGCGGCATAAAGCAAATGTCCTACTAACAACAATTAATGACAGAGAATTGACTTTAGTTTCCCGAGCACCGTGCGCGACACCTACAAAAATAAGATTTTACAGTAATGATGTGAACTCTTCGTAAATATAATGTAAGAAATGTAATAACGTGCATTACTGTGGAAATAAACTATGCGTCACAAAGCTGCACATTACACACAGTCGGCTAAATGGAACATTATCCCGAAATATTTATCATATTTTGGCTCGTTTTTTTACAGTTCTAGGCCTAGCAGCAGACTGGGTGAAGAAGATATCCGCATCCCACTGACTACAATGGGAACTACCCTGTCTGGCAAGACTGAAACAACAAAATAAGAAATCAAACACAGTACTTTACCTTAACCAATTCAAACGTTATTCCGGGCCATTGCTTGGACTCTTTGACAATTTATCAGCAGATATGTCCACGCGTATTCGTTAATGTATCCTCGTGCACTAGAAGTCTAGCCTTTCTCCCATTAAACCAACCGAGCCGTATGTCTGAACGACATTTGAATCGCTCCTGGGTCCTAAAGCCGACCCTATACCTGTACCGTAACCTCATTTGCCTTTTCACCGGTTTCAAGAGTTCAGTGTGTGCGTTGCATTGAGTGTGCAGAAAATGCCACGTTTTCTGCGACTGTGTTGTTAAACTAGAACGTTATACGGGACGATGATGATACAATTGAGAACTTTACTTTAGGCAGAAACAACTTGCTTTGTATCTATCTAATGTACTTACAGGTAATTGAGAGAATATTATATTTCATGGAGAGAATATTCTATCATTATTGCTAAAATGAGAATTAATACCCCTATGAGTCTATAATTGATGCAGAAAAGTACCCATGTGTTATGCAAGCTAATTACTTACAGTATACAGCATAGCAAACCATTAGTTGGGCTCTTCTTTCTTGATAGGTTACATGAATGCCACATATTTACCATAGTGATTGGGAGGGAGTGCATTACAATTATGGAGCAGCGTTTATGTGTGTGTGTGTGTGTGTGTGTGTGTGTGAGGGGGTAGTGTGTGTGTGCCTACTCATATTACACATGAAAGTGTGTACACTTCAACACAGTTTCGGTAAAAAGCCTCCATGATGAGGTTTAGGGATTCTTTTTTGCCACAGAGGAAATCCCCTGTCAGAGCCTCAGCCGGTAAACAAGAAGTCAGAGCAGAGTGGGTCTGCCAGCAGGACAAAAGGCCTCCATTCAGCTGGCTCAACTACGAGAAACACACACACAGACGCGCTTCATGAGCTATTTGTTATTGGAAAACTACTCGGACACTTTTCAGTGTTCTGTGACACCACTTTGGTTCATTGACCTCATTTGGAGTAGTTATATGCTTAACCAGGCTTCTGATGTCTAACTGTTCTGTCTCACAGACTTGGTCTCAAAAAGAAACTACATTTCCTTAAATGTCTACACTTTCATTATCAGTCATCATTTGTTTAGTTATGAGATCAGGAAGCTTATATGTAGCTTGTTTATTTCCATACCTCTTTACTTTGTGACACAGAGAGTTTAGCTTTTATGGTATTACTGTTGTATAGAGTAATCAACAGAAATGGATTAACGAGCAAACCTTTACTGCATATTATACTGTATATTGACCCCCCTCACTCGTTCTCTCTCTTTCTCCCTCTCTCTTTCTACAGTGCATTCGGAAAGTATTCAGACCCTTTCACTTTCTCCACATTTTATTACATTACAGCCTTATTCTAAAATTGATTAAATAAACAATCTACACACAATCTACACACAATACCTCATAATGACAAAGGGAAAACATTTGTATTTTTTTAGCAAAAAACGGAAATACCTTATTTTTATAAGTATTCAGACCCTTTGCTATGAGACTTGAAATTGAGCTCAGGTGCATCCTGTTTCCATTGATCATACTTAAGATGTTTCTACAACTTGATTGGAGTCCACCTGTGGTAATTTCAATTTATTGGACATGATTTGGAAAGGCACACACTTGTCCATATAAGGTCCCCACAGGTGACAGTGCATGTCAGAGCAAAAGCCATGAGGTCGAAGGAATTGTCCGTAGACCTCTGAGACAGGATTGTGTCGAAGCGCAGACCTGGCGAAGGGTACCAAAACATTTCTGCAGCATTGAATGTCCCCAAGAACACAGTGGCCTCCATCATTCTTAAATGGAAGAAGTGTGGAACCCCCAAGACTCTTCCTAGAGCTGGCAATCAGGGGAGAAGAACCCAATGGTCACTCTGTTAGAGCTCCAGAGTTCCTCTGTGGAACCTTCCAGAAGGACAACCATCTCTGCAGCGCTCCACCAATCAGGCCTTTATGGTAGAGTGGCCAGACGGAAGCCACTCCTCAGCGAAAGGAATATGACAGCCCACTAGGAGTTTGCCAAAAGGCACCTAAAGGACTCTCAGACCATGAGAAACAAGATTCTCTGATTGAACTCTTTGGCCTGAATGCCAAGCGTCACGTCTGGAGGAAACCAGGCACCGCTCATCACCTGGACAATACCATTCCTACGGTGAAGCATAGTGGTGGCAGCATCATCTTGTGGGGATGTTTTTCAGCGGCAGGGACTGGGAGACTAGTCAGGATCGAGGGAAAGATGAACAGTGCAAAGAACAGAGAGCTTCTTGATGATAACCTGAGCGGGGCGAAGGTTCACCTTCCAACAGGACAATGACCCTAAGCACACAGCAAAGACAATGTAGAAGTGGCTTCGGTACAAGTCTCTGAATGTCTTTGAGTGGCCCAGAGCCCGGACTTGAACCAGCCAGAGCCTGGACTTGAACCAGATCGAATATCTTTAGAGAGACCTGAAAATAGCTGTATAGCGACGCTCCCCATCCAACCTGACAGAGGTTGAGAGGATTTGCAGAGAAGAATGGGATAAACTCCCCAAATACAGGTGTGCCAAGCTTGTTGCATCATATTCAAGAAGACTCGAGGCTCTAATGGCTGCCAAAAGTGCATCAACAAAGTATTGAGTAAAGGGTCTGAATACTTATGTCAATTTTATATATATATATATATATATATATATATATATATATATATATATATATTCTTTTTATACATTTGCAAAAATGTCTAAACCTGTTTTTTCTTTGTCATTATTGGGTATTGTGTGTAGATTGATGAGGGGGGAGGGAAACAATTTAAGACTGTAATGTAACAAAATTTGGAAAAAGTGAAGGGGTCTGAATACCTTCTGAATGCACTGTGTATATATATATATATATCTTTATCTCTCTCTCTCTCTTTTCCTGTAAGAACTCAGCCCCCCAAGCAAAGGTCAGATTGCCAAAGCATCTGGCACCTTCTTCTCCCCTGAAGTGTTTTTCTTACAATTACACACAGCCAGAAAAAAATAGAGCTCTTAAATCCAATTAATGAGAAGATAACAGTTTCTCCCTTGGGTCTTTGTGATGACACATTTAGTGATGCAAGGTTTTGTTTTCTTCTCAAAGAGAAATACGGTATTGCCCAAGGCAACAGACACCTGCCGAGAACTGTTTTATGTGTCATTTAACACTTTAATTGACCACAGCTTTCACTTTTACACATCACTATCTCTTCAGAAAGGAATTTCCATGGCAAAACCACAGTATGGTTACCGTATGTTATAACCCAAGCTGCAACAAATTATTTTTCACTGATATCTGTCAGGTCTTTGAGTGTTATTAGGACTGGATGTTTTCCCAGATGAAGCAAAGAGAGAAAGAGAGAGAGAAAGCAAGAGACAGAGGGGGGAGAGGCAGAAAGCAAGAGGGAGAGTGAGAAAGAGAGAATGTGAGATGAATAGAAAGATCGAGCAACAGCAGAATTGGAGGCAGATGGTGTGACAGAAGACAGCGACACCGCTACTGTGCAAAATGCTGAGTGCCAGTCTGTGAAAGCAAGCCACACACAGCACCTTTTCTCTTCAAGCCCATTCTGTCTTTGCCGTGTTGCCCACTTATAGTGAGGGTCCTACTGGGAAGGTTATTGTAATTGAGCCACACCTATGGCATCAATCTACAACAACAATGTAAAAGTAATGTAACTACAATCTAAAGTAATAGCAATGTAACTCACCTCAATAAAAATATTGTGCTTAAACTGTTCACATTCTATGTGGGATTTAATAGCTTTGTTTGAAATCAGAGCCATTTTAGATAGTACATATCTCTCTGAGGTGCTTCTGAAACCCAGACTCTAGCATGTTGTAAATGACATTACAAGAAATAAATAACGTGGACATCCTCCTCAATATCAGCAATTAAAAGTTATCCAACAGCCAGTATAAAGCCAGAAGCAGAGATATGACCTCTTGTTTCAACATTACATTAGTATTGGCTCCTGCTGGACCAGAGAAACACAACAGGTATAACAAAACATCCAGAAAAGAAGGCACAAACACATAAATATAAATGTATAAGGAGAGGAAAAGATGTTAAGTAGCGAGACAGGTGAAAAGACCTCCTGTTCCTCCCCTGCAGGGACACAGTTCCAGGAACAGTTCATCATTGCAACTATGGATTTAATGTCAGTAAGAGACAAAATGGCCTCCTGCTAACCGGATGAGAAACTCCAGCAGGCTTGTATCTAATATGCCCTAACCTTCTCATGACACAGCCCATCCCTGGGTCACGGTCTCTGGCTATTTTCAGGGAAGTGACAGCGGGTGGCGGTGGCCTTCTGGGGTGACACTCAGAGCAGGGAGGAGGGTCATGGGGACCAGGTGTGGTAAAAGGGACAAGTGGCTGTGATTTAATTTCAAAGGGTCTTAATCTGATAACCTGAAATGGACAAACAGGAGCCTCATTGCCACGATTTCAGCAGTGAATGGCGGTGCAGTCGTACTGGCTTCTCTGATGAGAGACTAAATAGAGACAATGTTCCCATCTCCACTGACTCACCAGCAGGTTACTATCCACACCACAGCCAAATAAAATAAATAGTCCCTTGAATGACATGTTCCTATGTATTATGTCCACCTATTGTGTTCTCAGATTGGTGCAGATAAAGGTAAGGAGATAGAAAGAGGAAACCCCTTCAGACTGTAGAGATGTGCTGCCAATTTAAATAATCCAGTGCAGTACATGATGTCAATTCCCCAGAGTTGTGCCTACTGTTATCTTTTCTTGACAGATGGGTGAGCCAGAGATGTACACTACCATTCAAAAGTTTGGGGTCACTTAGAAATGTACTTGTTTTTGAAAGAAAAGCAATTCTGTCCATTAAAATAACATAAAATTGATCAGAAATAAAGTGTAGATATTGTTAATGTTGTAAATGACTATTGTAGCTGGAAACAGCCCATTATCAGCAACCATCACTCCTGTGTTCCAATTGCACGTTGTGTTAGCTAATCCAAGTTTATCATTTTAAAAGGCTAATTGACCATTAGAAAACCCTTTTGCAATATGTTAGCACAGCTGAAAACTTTTGTTGTGATTAAAGAAGCAATACAACTGGCCTTCTTTAGACTAGTTGAGTATCTGGAGCATCCGCATTTGTGGGTTCGATTACAGGCTCAAAATGGCCAGAAACAAAGAACTTTCTTCTGAAACTCATCAGTCTATTATTGTTCTGAGAAATGAAGGCTATTCCATGCGAGAAATTGCCAAGAAACTGAAGATCTGGTACAACACTGTGTACTACTCCCCTTACAGAACAGCACAAACTGGCTCTAACCAGAATATAACGAGGAGTGGGAGGCCCCGGTGCACAACTGAGTAAGAGGACAAGTACATTAGAGTGTCTAGTTTGAGAAACAGACGACTCAAGTCCTCAACTGGCAGCTTCATTAAATAGTACCCGCAAAACACCAGTCTCAACGTCAACAGCGAAGAGGCGACTCCGGGATGCTGGACTTCTAGGCAGAGTTGCAAAGAAAAAGCCATATCTCAGAATGGCCAATAAAAAGAAAAGATTAAGATGGGCAAAAGAACACAGACACTGGACAGAGGAACTCTGCCTAGAAGGCCAGCATCCTGGAGTCGCCTCTTCACTGTTGACGTTGAGACTGGTGTTTTGCGGGTACTATTTAATGAAGCTGCCAGTTGAGGACTTGTGAGGCATGTTTCTCAAACTAGACAAACAAAACATTGATAATACACAACAGATAAATGTACGTGATGTAACACATTTATTTGCATATCAGATTTACACCTCTTAAAGATTTCCACTTGTAAAAGTGTTGCACTAGAAAACTTTTGGGGTATCAGTGTCATTTTCTTAGCTGTTACAGTAGAGTGTCAATGGGGGACATACTATTACTGGGAAAAAATAAATTTGACTGGCACAAAAATCCATAGAAACCGAGCTCTAATTGCTACAACAATACATTTGTTTTATATAATCAAATGTGTCACAGAAGCAAAGAACAGGATCCCTGTGATTTCTCAACACAGTGTGGACAGCAAAATACAGTATTGCACTTCAGTTCATTGACAAGTATCAGGACATCATTTCCACCTAGACCACAACATGTCATACAACTACCTAATTCTGGCCATTGCATTGTTCAAAATAGTTTTGCATATCAGCTGTAGTTCAAGCATGCAAGTACTATATTAGACATCAGATACTGGCCAATGTTAATTCAAGTCTAAACAACGTAGGTTAGCTGACATGACAGCAATATCAAATCAAAACAACAAAAGACCAAAAGACGAAAATTCTGTATCAGCGCAAAGAACGGAATTGGAACATAAACACATCTATTTGAACTCATCTAAGACAATTTCATGGTTTGTAAATTGCAACAGAGAAGAACTACTGTGACACAATCAATATAACTATTATTTGTTCACTTCATTGTGCTTTTTGAACCATGTATAGGAGAGCATGGTGGTTGCACAAACTCTCATTTGAACCGGTTTGTTAGTCCAGGAGTTGGGGTCTGTGCAGCTGCTGCAGCCACTTAAAAAAAAACTTTTCAAAACAGAAGAAATCTGACCAGAGCAGATAAAGCCATACCACCTCAATTCACCTTCATGGAGAGAGGAAGGAGGAAGGTCTTGTGTCTTAGAACATCTGGATCATAGACTCCCTGGCCTTGCCCACTCCAACCCATTTGACTGGAAAGAGAAAAAGTTGATTAAGGGCTATTGAAAAATGTTTACGTATTGATTTATTTAATTTTAAAATAACACAAGTCCTGAATTTGGAATTGAATACTTACTGGGTACGCCAACGTGGTTCTCCACAAAGCGGATGTAGTTCTGAGCTTTGACTGGCAGATCTTCCCACTTCCTACAGGCTGAGGTGTCACTCTTCCAGCCAGGCAGTTTCTCATACTCCACCTCCACTTTCTGCAGAACATCCATGTTAGCTGAGGGGACATGGGTCATACAGAATATAGAGAAAGGTTTTGTGTAAAAATTTTCCAAACGAATCTTATGAAGCCAACATCATCTTCTTTGTTTGATTCACCATGTATACATGTATGAAGAGAATATGTACACTTGCAGTCAGTCTTACCTGGGAAATAGGGAATCTTTTTGCCCTTGAGCTTATAAGACACTCCCACTTTGATTTCATCCATCACATCAAGGATATCAAGTTTGGTTAATGCAAACCTGTTATTGAAAAAAACAGGGTAAAAATGTAACATATATCTCTCTTCTCTTGTCAACCCCTAATTAAATAAAGGTTAAATAAAATAATAATAAAATGGCATCTAAGCTAAAAGTTCCCAATAAGATCCAGTAGGTGGCAATGTAGCCCAACTTTTCTATTTAAAATACAGGACTGCACAACTGTAGGGCAGGGCAAACCCTGCAGTGAAACTCACGCCGTGAAGCCGTTTATCATGTTGGCGTAACGCAGGATGACCAGATCCAGCCAACCACAGCGTCGTTTCCTCCCTGTGGTCACGCCCACCTCATGGCCCCGCGTCTGCAGCAGCTCCCCAACCTCCTGTAATCAGATCTTCAACTACTCTATTCTGTGTAGACTTGACTACTTCCAGTTGAATTCTAACATTATGTTCTACAATATAAATCTCCTCTAATTTGTATTTAGTGTATCATGTTTCGGGTTCGACTCACATTGAGTTGTTCTGTGGGGAACGCCCCGATGCCCACCCTAGTGGTGTAGGCCTTCACCACCCCATACACATCACCAATGTTAAGAGGGGGGATGCCCAGTCCGGTACACACACCACCCACGGTGCAGTT
This sequence comes from Brachymystax lenok tsinlingensis, assembly GCA_030435695.1. Classification (NCBI taxonomy): domain Eukaryota; kingdom Metazoa; phylum Chordata; class Actinopteri; order Salmoniformes; family Salmonidae; genus Brachymystax; species Brachymystax lenok. Next base: position 15,059,842 of record CM059796.1, read on the forward strand.
TGATGATGTCACAAATGGGTATGTACCTGGGAGACGAGAGCAAGATTTTAAAGGAATGCATTTGTGATAGCCTCCTGGATGTGCACCAGACCCAGAACTATCAGGCAATGTCTTCTTTTGAAATGTCCTTATTTAATTATAATGACTATATGTGGTTATGTCAACAGGTGTAAACCAGGACTGTGTCGACCCAAACACAAACCTACTCTAAGGATACGTACCATGCCTATGAACATACCATGATTCTCGGGCCAACAGTGCTTCCTCATAATCATGTGTCTATACCCGCCTCATACGATCAGCCACAGGGTAGTATAGTATTTCCTTACCAAAGTCAATGTCAAGCAGGGCAGCGTTCGCGCCCTCCACCAGAATCTTCTTAAGGGGTCCATTAATAGCGTCGTACATGAAATAGACACCGTCTCGCACCATGGGTCGTATCCGCTCAGCACACTCCTAAAAGGTTAGACAGGGTGCATAGGTGAGATGTGTTCCTACTGCATGGATAGATAGATCATGAGAGCAGAGCTACTGTAATTGTCATCTGCTTCTCCGATGCAAAATGTAGACATCACTCCATGACGTGGTGCATTTCAGGGTCATTATGGGGTGATGATGATTATGATGAGGTAGGAGTATGCCCACTCCGTTACAATTCAGACAGACTTTTTCTACTAGCTGAGGGGGGTTGTTTACCCCATCGCCATGTCAACACATAGTGTACACAAACAAACACATATAAAAGCACACTTCATGAAACTCACCTTTAATTTCTTCAGCTGACCTTCAACATCTACCACCAGTGTGGGGAACATGGCCTGGTACTGCTGAGCAAGATTCTTGAATCTAGGACCAAGCCACCATTAGAAGAACATGAATATACTGTTATTTTCATAATAAATGTTCCTACTGTCCAGAGAGCCAAATGCCAACTGGCACTCCCCATAACCTTACCTCGTAGAAAACTCTTTGAAATCATCTAAGAGGTCACAGATACGCAGCCCTGTACGTGACGCTTTGCTTGAGTAGGTCGGTCCGATGCCTTTTTTTTTGTGGTTCCAATACTGTATGAAGTAAATGTTGAATAATAACACCAGAATTTAGGAAAATAATATTTCAACACTACAGGAATGCTAATAAAACACTTAATCTGGTAACACTTTACTTAAAGCCTGCAGGTAATGCTTAATGAGACATTACAAGCATTGTATGCCTTTATAATGAATCATGATTCATGACAAGTCTTACAATGCATTATTCAGTGGTGTCATGTACAGTTGAAGTAAGAAGTTTACATACACCTTAGCCAAATACATTAAACTCAGTGTTTCACAATTCCTGACATTTAATCCTAGTAAAAATTCCCTATCTTAGGTCAGTTAGGATCACCACTTTATTTTAAGAATGTGAACTGTCAGAATAATAGTAGAGAGAATGATTTATTTCAGCTTTTATTTCTTTTATCACATTCTCAGTGGGTCAGAAGTTTACATACACTCAATTAGTATTTGGTAGCATTGCCTTTAAATTGGGTCAAATGTTGCAGGTAGCCTTCCACAAGCTTCCCACAATAAGTTGGGTGAATTTTGGTCCATACAAATTTGTGGAGTGGTTGAAAAACAAGTTTTAATGACTCCAACCTAAGTTCATGTAAACCTCCGACTTCAACTGTAAGTACTAATTAAGTTTGTTTTCTGGGGTATCTGTATTTTACTTTACTATTCATATTTTTGTCAACTTTTACTGCACTACATTCCTAAAGAAAATAATGTACTTTTTAATTCATACATTTTCCCTGACACCCAAAAGTACTTGTTTCATTGTTCATGCTTAGCAGTACAGAAAATTGGTCCAATTCATGTTCAAGAGAACATCCCTGCTCATCCCTACTGCCTCTGATCTGGCGGATTCACTAAACACAAATGCTTCATTTGTAAATTATGTGGGTTGGAGTGTGCGCCTGGCAATACGTTAAAAACAAGAAAAGTGTTCCATCTGGTTTGCATAATATAAGGAATTTAAAATGGTTTATACTTTTATTTTTGATACTTACAGTAAGTATAGGTTAGCAATTACATTTACTTTTGATTCTTACGTACTGTATATTCAAAACCAAATACTTTTAGACTTTTACTCAAGTAGTATTATATTGGCTGACTTTTACTTGAGTCATTTTCTGTTAAGGTATCTTAACTTTTACTCAAGTAAGGCAATTGGGTACTTTTTCCACCACTGGCATAATTAATGGATCTCAATCCATTACACCTGCATGCTTCAGTAGTGTTGTTTGAGCCCTGCAGAAGAAGGTGTAATTTCCTGTTCTTACTTTTTCCCTTCTTGTGCTTGTCTCTGTACCTCCTGGAGCCCGTCGACTGCCTGGTGGAAGTCAAACACTGTCCAAAGGGTAAACAGGTTATTTCACACCATGGACACAAACACAACAGCAGAACATGTCATTGGAACATGTGAGCAACATGAGAGACTATGGGATAAATGTATCTCCATGTTCTATAACAACTGTTGACAAACTGTTGTCACAACACCAACGATATGAAGTACAAACAAATAAATCAATTAGCAATTGATTTGCGAACAATCAGCAATAATCACATCTATTACTTTAAACATACAACTGTGCTTGTTTGTCTGTTCTAAGTGCTATCTGAACTACATGTCCTTTGCCCTCTCTTTTAAATGCAGCTGTTTTCCCATGAGACAGTTAGTTACCAATGTGGGCCCTGTCTGAGATGATCAGTCTCTTCTCCCAGTCTTTAAGGCCTGTGGGAAGGAAACGTAAAATAGTTAGGCAAAATCACTCTGTCCTCTCATCTGCTGACTGCTGTTCCTTTCTAAATAGATTATCAATGTGAACATTCTAAGACAAACTATAGTCTGTTTACTCCACTTAACATCTAAATCTTCCAACCTTTCTTTTCATTTTTTTCCGCTTCCTCTAACAAGCCTGGCAGATGAATGACGACACCATTGCCTGCAGAGACAGAAGGGATGTTTTGTGGAAAAATAGATGCGATTTGATATGATTTTTACATACAGTACCAGTCAAAAGATTGGACATACCTACTCATTGCAGGGTTTTTCTTTATTTTTACTATTTTCTACATTGTAGAATAATAGTGAAGACATAAAAACTGAAATAACACACACGGAATCATGTAGTAACCAAAAAAGTGTATTTTATATTTGAGATTCTTCAAAGTCACCACCTTTTGCCTTGATGACAGCTTTGCACACTCTTGGCATTCTCTCAACCAGCTTCATGAGGTAGTCACCTGGAATGCATTTCAATTAACAGGTGTGCCTTGTTAAAAGTTAATTTGTGGAATGCCTTTCCTTCTTAATGCGTTTGAGCCAATCAGTTGTGTTGTGACAAGGTATGGGTGGTATACAGGAGATAGCCCTATTTGGTAATAGACCAAGTCCATAATATGGCAAGAACAGCTTAAATAAGCAAAGTGAAATGACAGTCCATCATTACTTTAAGACATGAAGGTCAGCCAATCTGGAAAATGTCAAGAACTTTTAAAGTTTCTTCAAGTGCAGTTGCAAAAATCATCAATCCCTATGATGAAATTGGCTCTCATGAGGACCGCCACAGGAAAGGAAGGCCAAATAAATGCTCAACAGAGTCTCAACATCAACTGTCCAGAGGAGACTGTGTGAATCAGGCCTTCATGGTCGAATTGCTGCAAAGAAACCACTACTAAAGGACACCAATAATAAGAGGAGACTTGCTTGGGCAAAGAAACACGAGCAATGGACATTAGACTGATGGAAATCTGTCCTTTGTTCGGAGTTCAAATTTGAGATTTTTGGTTGCAACCGCTGTGTCTTTGTGAGATGCAGAGTAGGTGAACGGATTATCTCTGCACGTGTGGTTCCCACCGTGAAGCATGGAGGAGGAGGTGTGATGGTGTGGGGGTGCTTTGCTGGTGACACTGTCTGGGATTTATTTAGAATTCAAGGCACACTTAACCAGCATGGCTACCACACAGAATTCTGCAGCGATATGCCATCCCATCTGGTTTGCGCATAGTGGGACTATCATTTGTTTTTCAACAGGATAATGACCCAACACAACTCCAGGCTGTGTAAGGGCTATTTTACCAAGAAGGAGAGTGATGGAGTGCTGCATCAGATAACCTGGCCTCCACAATCACCCGACCCCAACCCAATTGAGATGGTTTGGGATGAGTTGGACCGCAGAGTGAAGGAAGAGCATCCAACAAGTGCTCAGCATATGTGGAAACTCCTGTTTGAAAAGCATTCCAGGTGAAGCTGGTTGAGAGAATGCCAAGCGTGTGCAAAGCTCTCATCATGGCAAAGGGTGGCTATATTCAAGAATCTAAAATCTAAAATATATTTTGATTTGTTTAACTCTTTATTTGGTTACCACATGATTCCATGTGTTATTTGATAGTTTTGATGTCTTCACTATTACTCTACAATGTAGAAAATAGTACAAATAAAGACAAACCCTTGAATGAGTAGGTGTGACCAAACTTTTGACTAGTACTGAATGATTTGACAGTAGGTCTACATCTTACTGGCAAACCAAAGAGCAGAGTGACTGGTCAGGGTGAATAGTGGCAAACTGCTGGTGATAGGGAATAGAGTTGTACACACCGATCACAGAAACAGCTTTGGAGTTGATGATCCCACTGGGGAGGAGGTGGAAGTCATATTCCTTCCCATCCACGACCACCGTGTGACCTGCGTTGTTACCGCCCTGTGATCCGAAGAACAGAGAGGGCACTCAGGAATGCAACAAATGTATGGGTTATCTTATCTCATCCAACAAGTCTCCCCCATCTAGGCCATCCCCTATTCCCTAATCCCCTCTTCTCTGTTCCAGCCCCCCCTGCCTGCAGATACACAAGACTGACTAGTAACTCTATAACATGCCTAGGGGGGAGGGGTGGCTGGGGAAATAGTTTTTCCCAGATCAAACTAACCGGCAGTCGGCAGAACTAGAGTAGTAGCTATTTTAGCAGCAGCAGCGATCGGCACAAGGTGACACGACACCCCCCTACACACATACTCCATGTAGTCTGGGATATGGGGAGTGGAGTGCAGTCTGCCCTTCTCATGTATCCGTGCTTCCCCAGGCATGTGACTCCTCTTTATCCCATAGTCTGGCAGACACAATGGAGGAAGGGGGGCATCCCAAACTGACACTCAAATCAAATCACATTTTATTGGTCAGATACACATGTTTAGCAGATGTTCTTGTGGGTGTAGCGAAATGCTTGTGTTTCTAGGGCCAACAGTGCAGTAATATCTAACAATTTCACAACAATACACACAAATCTAAAGTAAAGGAATGGAATTAGGAATATATACATATTTGGACGAGAAATGTCAGAGCAGCATTGACTAAGATACAGTACAATAGAATAGAGTATATACATATAAGATGAGTAATGCAAAATATGTAAACATTATTCAAGTGACTAGTGTTCCATTATTAAAGTGGCCAGTGATTTCAAGTTTATGTATATAGGGCAGCAGCCTCTTACAGATGTACAGTGAGGGAAAAAAGTATTTGATCCCCTGCTGATTTTGTAAGTTTGCCCACTGACAAAGAAATTATCAGTCTATAATTTTAATGGTAAGTTTATTTGAACAGTGAGAGACAGAATAACAACAAAAAAATCCAGAAAAACGCATGTGAAAAATGTTATAAATTGATTTGCATTTTAATGAGGGAAATAAGTATTTGACCCCCTCTCAATCAGAAAGATTTCTGGCTCACAGGTGTCTTTTATACAGGTAATGAGTTGAGATTAGGAGCACACTCTTGAAGGGAGTGCTCCTAATCTCAGTTTGTTACTTGTATAAAAGACACCTGTCCACAGAAGCAATCAATCAATCAGATTCCAAACTCTCCACCATGGCCAAGACCAAACAGCTCTCCAAAGATGTCAGGGACAAGATTGTAGACCTACACAAGGCTGGAATGGGCTACAAGACCATTGCCAAGCAACTTGGTGAGAAGGTGACAACAGTTGGTGCGATTATTCGCAAATGGAAGAAACACAAAAGAACTGTCAATCTCCCTCGGCCTGGGGCTCCATGCAAGATCTCACCTCGTGGAGTTGCAATGATCATGAGAACGGTGAGGAATCATCCCAGAACTACACGGGAGGATCTTGTCAATGATCTCAAGGCAGCTGGGACCATAGTCACCAAGAAAACAATTGGTAACACACCATGCCGTGAAGGACTGAAATCCTGCAGCGCCCGCAAGGTCCCCCTGTTCAAGAAAGCACATATACATGCCCGTCTGAAGTTTGCCAATGAACAGGACAACTGGGTGAAAGTGTTGTGGTCAGATGAGAACAAAATGGAGCTCTTTGGCATCAACTCAACTCGCCGTGTTTGGAGGAGGAGGAATGCTGCCTATAACCCCAAGAAAACCATCCCCACCGTCAAACATGGAGATGGAAACATTATGCTTTGGGGGTTTTTTTCTGCTAAGGGGAATGGACAACTTCACCGCATCAAAGGGACGATGGACGGGGCCATGTACTGTCAAATCTTGGGTGAGAACCTCAGCCAGGGCATTGAAAATGGGTCGTGGATGGGTATTCCAGCATGACAATGACCCAAAACACACGGCCAAGGTAACAAAGGAGTGGCTCAAGAAGAAGCACATTAAGGTCCTGGAGTGGCCTAGCCAGTCTCCAGACCTTAATCCCATAGAAAATCTGTGGAGGGAGCTGAATGTTCGAGTCCAAACGTCAGCCTCGAAACCTTAATGACTTGGAGAAGATCTGCAAAGAGGAGTGGGACAAAATCCTTCCTGAGATGTGTGCTAACCTGGTGGCCAACTGCAAGAAACATCTGACCTCTGTGATTGCCAACAAGGGTTTTGCCTCCAAGTACTGAGTCATGTTTTGCAGAGGGGTCAAATACGTTTTTCCCTCATTAAAATGCAATTCCATTTATAAAAAATTTCACATGCGTTTTTCTGGATTTTTTTTTTGTTATTCTGTCTCTCACTGTTCAAATACACCTACCATTAAAGTTATAGACTGATCATTTCTTTGTCAGTGGGCAAATGTACAAAATCAGCAGGGGATCAAATACTTTTTTCCCTCACTGTAGGATCTTGATTTGATCCTGTTGCAGGATAACTTTTCTGCAGTGCAATAAATGTAAACCTTGAAGTATATTTGAGGTTTAAAAAGGCTTCTGAGGTTTGAATTTTCCACTTTCAAATTTCAGAGTTGATTAACCCTTACGAAAAATGTATCAACCCCTACAAAAATGTCCATTAATTATAATCCACATAATAATTCACATTTCCTGTGGCTGCAGGATAATTTTCCTGCTGTTGCAAACTGGCTCAAATTAAGATCTGACATCTGTATCTGTGCAACCAGGGGAAAATAGCTATTTTGCAGTAAACTAGTGAAAACTTTCTTGGCACAAAGGAGACAGTCCACTGTTTTCTTTTGCTTGTTGAAATGATTCATAGGTGGAGACCAATTTGAGCCCATTTGAAGTATCTTTGAGGACTTTAAACATTACATATAAGGACCTTGTATCATTGTCCTAAATGTTATGTGTACATTATGTTGGTACTTCCAGTATCCCCTCTGCAGCTGCATTTCAATCCTGTCTTTCTGCAGGAACCTCTCTTACGTCTCGTCCAGTGGGACCCCAGATTTACGCTGTCAGGATTACCAATACCAGTCTCAGTCCCTCCCTTCGGGCAACGCCAAAGAGAAAACTAAATGTGCTAATGTTAACGCGTGTAACACCTCTGCCAATTACAGTAAATAAACATTAAGAAGTCTCTGTCGTCAGCAGAAGCTTCATATAAATACGCTCGTTCATATTTGTACGGCTACTTTCCAACAAAGACTAGTGTTGATTTGTCAGTCAAAGGACCAGAATGTTCTTGATTCAAATGATCTTCACTGGAGAACTGAAAATGAATACGGAGTGAACAACGTGAGGCTAGTATGAAATTATGAATCTCGAAAAATACTTACATTAGTGAGACATGCTAACAAAAGTTCAGCGATTAAACACCATTTGGCCATATTCAATAACATAATTTATTACATTATCCACTAAAACAGGCTTATCTACACAGACACAACTCAGAATGATTGAATGACCTTAGGGCACTGCTGCCCATTGTCACTGCCAAACACTCTCAATTAGGATAACTGAACACCACTCTTCAAAAATGCATTGGTTTTCTATACTGGATAGAGAATATTTCAGCGTCCAATTTATGGAGATTTTGGAGCGACGGCGCGGGCAATAACATAACCATGTCTCTTGTGTATCTCTGACTTCCAGTTTTGTGTTGTCTCTGGACAAAGTGGTCACTTAACATCCCAAGCATCTTAAGAGAGTCAAGATACATTTTGATTAAATGCCAGGGGAAAACACTGTATTTTTCTACTGCAGTAACTTTTTTGTGGCAAAATTGTAAAAATGTTGAAGCTGCTAAAATTAATTGATTTTAACATATTTTATCTCAAAACATTCCGAAGACCCCAGTATTAATCAGAGAACACAGACGAAAGCCAACATGTCTCTGTCACTTTGCATAACTATAACATGGATGAAATTCCCTTGGGTAACATCAGTGTCAGAAGTAGGGGAGATACAGTGTGTATACTGTCCACGTTTGTGGGGCTAGAGTTGCATAATGGAATGCATTACAAGCTGTATCCCAAAGAAGGGGTCAGGATCCACTGACATGATGGGTGCAAACTGTAAAAGGCTTGTGATCCATTTGCAAAGGGATGGGCTGACAGGGGGACTAACAAGGGTCCAAATCCCAGAAACCACACTGTCACAATAATTGGTTGCAATATGTTGACAGGAGCCTTTCCAATAAAAAAAGTAATGTATCCCCTTCTGTTTCTAGCTTTTTGGGAGCCCTAAGCAAGATTTGGTTGGGGGGCCCCCACACCTTGCAGGCAAAACATTTTAGAGGTCCCCCTCTTGGCAGTTAATGTCCTGCAATTCTACACATTTTGCCATGGGGCATAGATAAAATGTTGCAGATTAAAAGCACATTTTTACATGGGGAACGGAGAAGATTTTAGCTATTTTAAAGCTAATTCCCAGCAATTTTACACATTTTACCATGGGGTTGAGAGAAGAATGTGCAGTTTTAAAGTTAAATTCCTGCAATTCTACAAACGTTTGAAGGGATAGAGAAAACAATTTGCATTTTGCTATAATTACTACAAGGTTCAGATAGCTGGCTAGACTAACTTACCTAGCAATCTATAAAATGTGAGCTGACATGGGCTCAGTGGCAGCCCGTCCATTAGAGCGTTAGGGGCAGTGCCTCACTATTTCAAAAATATTTCCAGTACCACTCAAAAGTTTAGACACACCTACTAATTCCAGAGTTTGTACATTGTAGAAAAATTGTGAAGACATCAAAACTATCAAATAACACATGGAATCCCATAGTAACCAAAACAGTCTTAAACAAATCAAAATATATTTTATTTTTGAAATTCTTCAAAGTAGCCACCTTTTGCCTTGATGACAGCTTTGCACACTCTTGGCATTCTCTCAACAAGCTTCATGAGGTAGTCACCTGGAATGCATTTCTATTAAAAGGTATGCCTTGTTAAAAGTTAATTTGTGGAATGCCTTTCCTTCTTAATGCGTTTGAGCCAATCAGTCGTGTTAGGGGTGGTATACAGAAGATAGCCCTATTTGGTAAAAGGCCAAGTCCATATTATGGAAAGAACAGCTCAAATAAGCAAAGTGAAATGACAGTCCATCATTACTTTAAGACATGAAGGTCAGTCAATGCGGAAAATTTCAAGAAGTTTCTTGTGCAGTCGCAAAAACCATCAAGTGATATGATGAAACTGTCTCTGAGTACCGACCACACAAAAGAAATACCCAGAGTTACCTCTGCTGCAGAGGATAAGCTCATTAGAGTTAACTGCACCTCAGATTGCAGACCAAATAAATGCTTCACAGAGTTCAAGTAACAGACACATCTCAACATCAACTGTTCAGAGGAGAGAGACTGCGTGAATCAGGCCTCCATGGTTGAATCGCTGCAAAGAAACCACTACTAAAGGACACCAATAAGAAGAAGAGACTTGCTTGGACCAAGAAACATGAGCAATGGACATTAGACCGGTGGAAATCTGTCCTTTGGTCTGATGAGTCCAAATTTGAGATTTTTGGTTCCAACCTCTGTGTCTTTGTGAGACGCAGAGTAAGTGAACGGATGATCTCCACATGTGTAGTTCCCAACGTGAAGCATGGAGGAGGAGGTGTGATGGTGTGTGAGTGTTTTGATAGTGACACTGTTTGTGATTTATTTAGAATTAAAGGCACACTTAACCAGCATGTCTACCACAGCATTCTGCAGCGATATGCCATCCCATCTGGTTTGCGCTTTGTGGGACTATCATTTGTTTTTCAACAGGACAATGACCCAACACACCTCCAGGCTGTGTACGGGCTATTTGACCAAGAATGAGAGTGATGGAGTGCTGCGTCAGATGACCTGGCCTCCACAATCACCCAACCTCAACCCAATTGAGATTGTTTGGGATGAGTTGAACCACAGAGTGAAGGAAGTGCATCCAACAAGTGCTCAGCATATGTGGGAACTCCATTAAGGCTGTTGGAAAAGCATTCTTCCAGGTGAAGCTGGTTGAGAGAATGCCAAGAGTGTGCAAAGCTGTCAACAAGATAAAGGGTGGCTACTTTGAAGAATGTCAAAAATAAGACTTTTTTTGGTTACTACATGATTCCATGTGTTATTTCATAGTGCTGATGTCTTCACTATTATTCTACAAATGTAGGAAATAGTAAATAAATTAAGAAAAAGCCTTGAATAAGTAGGTGTGTCCAAACTTTTGACTGGCACTGTATTTTATATCATTCAAGGATTGTTTAAAATGTCTATTAAATGTCCATAAAAATTTGGTTAACTTGTTCACATTTGACTGTTTAAAAAATATATTCTTAAAAACAAGCTGTTAAGTTATCTACTGCTCTGCCATCAGCAGCTCTGCCCAGAGGGAGTTTGGTTTCCATTGTCAGCTATTAAATTGCTATTTGGGGTTAAAGCAGCAATGAGATTGCAGTATTTCAGCACCTGACTTTCACTGCACAAAGTAATTTGACTGTCCCGGGGCAATGAAATGAACCCTCAGACCTTCTGGGTCTGCTCTATGCTATTTCTCTATCAGATACTGAACAGATGGCGCTAAAGAGCAAATTGCAATGAATTGAAAAAAATGGCTCTGTGCCCAATTCGCAACACTGTTTTCTGTTTCTCCTGCCATTAGATGCTAGCTTCCGGCAAGCTAGTATACCAGTAGCTAGTTTGCTAGCTCACATGTGAGCTCGTCATCCTTGTGACATTGTGCTAGCTAGCTATCCCAAGTTATATAATTTGTTTTCACTCATCACATCTGTGCTAGTTACATTTTCCCTGTGCTTGTGTCCCCGATGCACTGGCAGCATGCTGCTTGTTCTAAAAATAAAACTTTTGGTAATTCTGGTGATAGGTGATTCTGCTTTTACATGCAAAAGTGTAATAGTTGTATTTATGCTGTTGTTTAATTAAATGCACAGATCACTTTATATATCTTCCCAAAGCAACAAATAGAAAACGGGGGCTGCCCCGAGTATTCAGCCAATCAGCTGCCACCACTGCTTGGGCTAATTGAGTGACTGTCAGACATAACAAGAGGAAATCTTCTAATGCTCTGTCTAAAGTTTTGGAATTGCATGTTGTGTATTCAGTAAATCACAGTTGGTTAGTCTACCACTTTTCTGATGATCTGCGCGCATCACTGCGTGTTGACATATCAAGCCATGGTATCAGGCCATGGGACTGAGGGGAATGTGGCACGCCGCTGAGACCTTGGGCAGTCTGGAACCTAGCAAGCAATTATAGCAAGCAAACTGTATAACAAGCAAACTGTGGCGCTGGCGTCCCTCGCCTCTGCTGGGCTGGGCCTCTCCGAGCCCTTACTGTAATAGAGCTTGCATAGATACCTTTAAGCACATAAAAAGAGCTCCAAACTCCTGTTGAGACGGGTTCATGATACAACAGACGTGTATTTCCTTGAAGAAAAACAGGGTCTTTCAACCCAACATTTCACGGTGCTGCGCTGAAATAGTTAATGGCTAATCTGCTTTCTCTCATGCGGCTGGAAACAAAGTTAACGTTCAGGCACTATGAATCAATAGATACAGTTTTCACAATGGCACCTACTTTACACTGACTGACATTGCTCAGAGTTGCACAGCGGAGCAGCTGGAACTGTTAACAGGTGCGTAAAACAATGTGTCCAAATAAACATATAGGTCTTGCAAGTGCAAACTTCTCAAATAAAGAAAAACACAGACACATATAACAATGAGTACATTTCTTTATGTATTTTTTATTTCCTCACCTGGCATCTGCAAATGATGTCCGACTCTGTCGCCAACAAGTCGACCACTTTTCCCTTCCCTTCATCGCCCCATTGTGCACCAAGTACAACTGTCACCTTGTTCCCCTTGTCGTTTCGAGGTCGCTTCCCCCCTGTGCCAGGGTTTGTATAACAACTTTTGTGAGACATATTTATCCTACACCAGCGCACTGCACGCAGTAAAATGACAACTCGTATGTGATGAGAAAAATGTCCCCTCAGTGCTCAAGAGTCCGGTCTAACCAAAAACAGGTTTGCCGCCTGATGTCGAGGGGGCACACCCACCGTAGTCTAGACTGCACATGATTTCGTGTCTATATTTACGGTCAGACCCTTATCAGTTGGTCAAGACTACCACGAAAGCGAGAGCCAATGAGAATTCATATAGTGTAGGCCTAATCATTCTCCGAGCGCTAGTCTCGTTTGGATTGAAACTACTCGCACACGTTGCGCGCACTATGTTGAACCAATGGACCGGCGATATGCAACAATTTTAACAGTGAACATACTGTCCCTAGCTATTAGTACACACATATAAACGAGATAGAAAAATCAGATGGAGTGGAGTGTTTCAGATTATTTTATTGTATTTAGCATATTTTTATAGCCTACTAAATCCCTGATTAGCATAGCTTTTTTTAAATGACAGTGTTAATGCAGAGTGCAATAAGAAACAATAACTGTTACTGTTAAAAAAGAGACTAGAGCAAATTATCAATATAACTTTGTTGTGTGAAAAATAGGTGAGTTTATTATTATGGTCTATCTATGCTGTTACCATGTCAATATTTAATGCCTAACTGATCATGAACCAATATTCATTACAGTCATTACAACAATGCTTGGCTGTAGGCAAAAGAGGCCCTCTATTTACCAAATGAAACGAGAGTCTGTATCAACAAGTAAACATAACATGTAGACCTTCTGTAAACATTTGTCTCAGTATCAAATTGAAACATTCTCAACATAGACATGTTGATTTTCGTCAAATAATGTATAATATTTCAATGAAATTGGGTCCAACACATTGAAAATCCATGATGAAATTGTAACATGCAAATGATCCCATCATCATCATCCATTCTTCCTGGGGTTGGTTGCCAAGCAGTTCCTGTCAAATCATTGCCAAATCCTGTTATTGTTGTAGTAAATAATACAAAGACCCCACTATAGGGGGTGCAATAAGGAAGTCTCCATTTTGAAAACCAAGCATCACCTAGGTTCGTTAGGTTATCCTTTGAAAAAAGTGGGAAAAACATGCATGGCTGATATAGATATTTGTAAGTACAGTATAATGTTAATGTATGCCATAGTATTTGTTTGGCAGACATGGGTGGAGAACTGGAAGATGGCGTCAACATTCATTGTTTCTTTTTGCCTTTGGCCTTGTCCTTCTTCTTGCGTCCACCTAGAAATAGAGATACAAGATAGAATCAGTGTTGTTGCATACACCAAACACAGCTATAGCTAATTTAATTTGACCCAGAATACAAGAGGATAGACCGTTGAGACCCATTGCTACACTAGGAGCTGAAAATAATAAGTAAAGTAAATCAACAAGATGAGAGCGCATGGAAAGAAAGCATCCCCAAACAATGGAGACAAGGACACAAATATAGGTTAAACTTGACGTTGTGGGATTTTAGTGAAGCTGTGTACGTTCAGGTGAAGTAGGTAGAAATGTCCCCTAACAACTGATCTAGGGTCAAATATTTGAATTGCCCTAATGATAAATGGTAATCTGTGAATAAGGGCAACTTCTGCCTCAAGTGTTTATATAACAAGGAAAGTGTATTGAGCGTCAGACCCATAGCAGTCCCTCTCTCCAGACTGCACACTGGCGGCTAGAAGAGATTACACCCCACAGGAATGTCATCTTCAGGGGACATCTGTGATTTTAACATCCCTTAGCAGAGTGACAAAGATTTACAGCACACTGACAACAAACTGCTTCCCTGACACGTTCATTTATAAAATAAAATAAAAATGGGGGCAAAAATTCATAAAAGAAACAAAATATGGGGGAAATCTGGTAAAAAGCATTAGTTTGCAGTAGTAAGTTCCCACTGGGCTCACACTGGTTGAATCAATGTTGTTTCCACGCCATTTCGATAAAATTACATTGAACCAACGTGGAATAGATGACGTCTGTGCCCAGTGAGTTGTTCTTAACGTCAAATGCAACATAATTTTTATAGAGGCTTGTTCCTTGTTAGACACTACATGTAAAATACACAAAATGTTGCTCAAACCGAGTGAATCAATAACAACCTAGAAATGACCCACAAAACCACTGGCCCAGATCTGATCTAATTCAATGATTTACTCTGTGTGTGTGTGTGTGCACGTGTATGTGTTTGTGTGTGGTGGTGTTTGTTGGTAGGGAGAACAGGCAGAGTTCGGCTGAGGTCCTGCAGTGTTCAGTAGGTCGGTATGCGTTCTGCCAGGCGCGAGGTGTATCACATCTCCCATCATAAGGTCACCTTGGGTACTGGGGGGATCCAATGATGGCAAGCCTACAAATCTCCAACCACCCAGTGCAAGCTGACAGACAATATACAACCAACAAAAAGCCCCTGGGAGTCATCCATAAAGCACCAACACATAGCCAGCCAGGCTAACCACACCACATACCCCCCAGACATGGAAGAGAGTTGAAGCAGGAACAGTAACTGCAAGTGGCGTCTGAAAGGTCAATGAGGAAAGGGGAGGGATATGCAGGATGGACAAGATGCAGAATTGACAGGAAACCAGTGAAACAGGACCCTTAAATCACCAAATGATATATATTTTTTTAACCTTTATTTAACTAGGCAAGTCATTTAAAAACAAATTCTTATTTTCAATGACGGCCTAGGAACAGTGGGTTAACTGCCCTGACAGATGTTTACCTTGTCAGGGATTACGATCTTGCAACCTTTCGGTTACTAGTCCAACGCTCTAACCACTAGACTACCTGTCGCCCCACCAATGACCTGGTTAGATCCATGCAGGATTAGTGGATGGTGTTTCTGGGATTCTGAAAAGCCTGAAAGGAGAAGAACCTACCTCAATGTAACACACAATTCTTTTTAGGTTTAGTGTGGCCTTTTCCATAGTTCATGTCTGTTTTTAGGAATTAAAGACAAGAAACAAAGTTTTCCTTACAGGACAAAAAAAATCAAGATAAGCAAGAATGGTTCATTTTCTATCGAAATGAGGCTAGTTCTGAAGACATTACCTTCGCTATGTCTCTTAGTATCCCCCCGTTTCTGTGCCTGTTGTTTGGGCTCTGCGTCACCAGCAGCTGTGTTTGAGGGGGACTCTGATGATTGACTCTCCTCTAACCCCTTTCCATCAGCCCCACTTTCCTGGTTCCCATCTATCTCTGTGTCTCCGCTCTTTGGACCATCCCCACCAGCTGAGAATGCATTCCTGTTCACATCCTCAACCTCTGAATCAGCAGCCTTAGCCCTCTCCACCTCTGGGGACTCCTCCTCGACCAGGCGGTCATCCAAGGAATCCATCCCAGGTTTGAGGTCCTCACTCTGTGTGTGATCACAGGTTCCCTGGTCCTTGGTGGTGGTGGTGGTATGGAGGTCTGAGGGGCCTAAGGTTTCGGGTGAACGCGATATGAGTGAGGGGTGTGTGGGGAGGCCGGATGAGGACTCCCCTACGACTGAATCTCTGTCTTGTTGTCTTTGGTCATTGGGTGATGTCACCTTTTCAACTTCATCTCCATCTTTAGCATCTATAGCAGACAATCCCTCAGGCTTGGTGCCCTGCTCTAGGGGAGGAGAGAAAGGACAATTATTCATTAAAGATATTAACATAAAGCACAAGTAACTACATTTACCTCCTCTACAATCCTCCTCTACATTCTACATGCAAGCCTTTCAGATCTACACTAGTGCCTAGGGGTTAGAGGTAAGAGGGTCTTTCTGGACAGGGCCTTAGTAATATATTTCAAACAGCTCAAGGCAGCAGCAGAATCAATGGCCAGTCCCATCCTCATGCTCACCCAGCAGACTGCTGTCCCTTTTCTTGTCCGCAGAGGGCAGGCTCGTCCTGTCGGCCCGGGGCCTGGTCTTCCTCAGTGCAAAGCCCTTCCTGATGTCAGACAGCAGGTGGTCGATTATGCAGCCCTCTTCCTGGACCGGGGGGGCTTTATGAACTGGGGTTGAGAGACAGAGGGTTCATCTGAAAACAGTCCACCCTGGTACATGCAATGTTCTGGTAGTGCGTTTGAATTTGGACTGCTGAACTGCAATTATCAAATGTGCACTTATAGGTGTCAACTGTCCTTAGAAAGTGGCATAATTTCCTAGTCTCCTTTCCTTAATCTGCACTGAAAGACTGGACAGTTAAAGGCAATGGAAGCCTTCTATTTTGTGGGCAATGCATTCGCCTCTCCAGTTCTTCTAGATCAATGCAGATGAAGGAGGACGAGACAAGGACAGGGATCTTCTGAAGACTATTGAGACACAGCCAGGGAGAATCCCTTTCAGAAGCTACAAATGATCCATGTATGATTATGATGTTGGTAATGGGACACTGTTGAGTCATGACTATAGTCACCAGGGAGTGCCTTGAGGTAACAGTGTTATTTGGAGTGTTGGCTGGCGGTTAGACTCACTTATCTTCCCGTTATCCCCTCTTGGTCGCTTGGAATCCTCCTCTTCCTGCTGTTTCTTCCTCTTCTCTGCCTTGATGGCTTGCTCTCGGCGGGTCTGATTGTCCTGGGTTTTTAAAAAGCAAGAGAAAACACACAGCAGCACAGGTATCCAGAATGTGAAACCAGAGCAATGTGGTATTTCATCTCTGAACAAAATTGGAGGACCTATACAGTCAAAATGTATGACCCGGTTTGTGGAAACACAGAAAGATATACTTAAATTGAATGGTTTTATATAGGAACGTAGGTCCATTAGTTATTTGTTTTTCTCACCTTGAGAGCTTTGATGAAGAGTCCCCTGAAGGTCTTTATAGTGCTGAACAGCTCCTCCAGAGAGAGACGGGATGAGTCCTCACACAGATACAGTGCCAGATCCTCCTTCTTCCTGTCAATGGAGAAAAACCTCTCCTCCAGCTCCCTGCAGGCCTCCAGGCTTCCCTAGAGTAGACAGCCAATTCAGGGGGATTTATTTAGTTGTGATCTGGCAACAAACCCAATGAAGTCACTAATCTCTAACACCATTAAAGGGGAGCCTGTGCGAAACTACAAAGCCACCTGCTCTCTGGTGGTGAGGAGAGGTATTGCAACCCACCTGCATAGCAGTGAGATACTGTTCCTTGATGTCCTCCACAGAAGAAGAAGCCACCTTCTTCTCTGAATCTTTCAACCGCTTGATGAGCGAGCTCACCTCTGTTTGGATAGACTCCAGATTCACACTGTGGAAGCAAACAATAAACTTAGCCTCCGGTGTCAAGCTTTGATTAGACTCCACAATGTTGTATAGAGCTTTTCCAATACCCAGCAGCCTTTTCACAGATCTCTAAATCATCTGGAAGATTCAACAGGTCATCATGGTTCTGCTCCGCCTCCTGTAGGATGTGGTGGAGCAGCGTAATGCGACTTTTATTGGCCTTGGTCTCAGTGAGCTTCAGCAGGGTTCCGATCTTGAAGCCCTCAGCGTTCCCCGTGTGGCTCCCCTTTAGAACAGAGATAGACAGACATTTCTCTCACTAACAACTAACAACGTTGTTGTGAGACCTTCTTTTTTGTGTTTGGTTATAAACTCAGCAAGAAAAGATACGTCCCTTTTTCAGGACCCTGTCTATCAAAGATAATTCGTAAAAATCCAAATAACCTCACAGATCTTCATTGTAAAGGGTTTAAACACTGTTTCCAATGCTTGTTCAATGAACCATAAACAATTAATGAACATGCACCTGTGGAACGGTCATTAAGACACAAACAGCTTACAGACGGTAGGCAATTAAGGTCAGTTATGAAAACTTAGGACACTAAAGAGGCCTTTCTACTGACTCTGAAAAACACCAAAAGAAAGATGCCCAGGGTCCCTGCTCATCTGCGTGAAAGTGCCTTAGGCATGCTGCAAGGAGGCATGAGGACTGCAGACGTTGCCAGGGCAATAAATTGCAATGTCCGTACTGTATTTAGTACTATATGGCATCACATGGTATGGATTCTTACGTAGTTAAGGAAGTTTCCAACATCCAGAATGAGCTTGCAGAAACTTGGCAGTCGAGTGCTCACCCTCAGACCTTATAGGATAGAAATAATAACCAATTAAAGAGAATAAAATAAAATGAATTTTAATTAGTCGTAGGGGTGATGAGAGTGATAGGGCAGCCAGCCTGGTGCCTGGACTTACTCTCACAGGCCTCATCCAGCAGCTCAGCTTTAGGCTGCATCATCTGTAACACTGAGCTGATTTCCTCACACAGCAACATGCACTCGATCCTCAGGGCGTAGCTGGGGTCAAACACATACACAGGACCAAGGTCAACATCCAGGGTGAATCCGTCCTAGCTCATTGAAAGCTATTAAGCTGTGGAGAACTTTACCATGGAACAGCTAGGAGCTGGAGATAAAACTGGTCCACACCAGCTAACTTCTTTCTTTCTCCCTGGTAGGACGTGAGGTTATCCATCTGAGTGGTGGGGAAAAAATAACTTTCCTATGAACATAAACTGACAACAAACATTTGGTTCCCAACACTATATCGCTATCAAAGCAGAAAATGTATTTAGATCTAAAAATACAGTGTGGCCGCTTGAAATTAACCAATGAACTTGGCAGAGATTCCTGTGCCGGCACGCACCTCATGCTTCTCTGGTTGTAGCTTCTGTAGCTGTTTCAGCACCTCCACATCGAACTTGGAGCGGTCCCCTTTTTGGATCATGGCCACAATGTCCTCATGTGAGCTGTTAAGGGACATACAAATTACAGTGTCTTCAGAAAGTATTCATACCCCTTGACTTATTCCACATTTAGTAGTGTTACAGCCTGAATTCAAAATTTATTAAATTGACTTTTTTCTCTCACCCATCTACACACAATACCCCATAATGACATAACATGATGCAGCTTCCACCATGCCTGAAAATATGAATAGCTGTACTCAGTGATGTGTTGGATTTACCTCAAACATAACACTTTGTATTTGTATTTATTAAGTATCCCCATTAGCTAATGCCAAGGCAGCAGCTACTCTTCCTGGGGTCCGGCAAAATTAAGGCAGTTATGCAATTTTAAAAACATTACAATACATTCATTACAGAATTCACAACACATTAAGTGTGTGCCCTCAGGCCCATACTCCACTACCATATATCTACAACACAAAATCAACACAAATATCATGCGTGTGTATGCATGTGTCTGTGCCTATGTTTGTGTTTCTTCACAAGTCCCCTCTATTCCAGAAGGTGTATTTTTACCTGTTTTTTACAATCTGATTCTACTGCTTGCATCAGTACCTGATGTGGAATAGAGTTCCATGTAGTCATGGCTCTATGTAGTACTGTGCGCCTCCCATGGTCTGTTCTGGACTTGGGGACTGTGAAAAGACCATTCGTGGCATGTTTTGTGGGGTGTGCATGGGTGTCTGAACTGTGTGCTAGTCATTTAAACAGACAGCTCAGTGCTTTTCAACATTTTAATACCTTTCAAAAGTCCCTCTTTGTGGCACCTGACCACAAGACTGAACAGTTGTCCAGGTGCGAAAAAACTAGAGCCTGTAGGATCTGCCTTGTTGATAGCGCTGTCAAGAAAGTAGAGCAGCGCTTTATTATGGACAGACTTCTTCCCATCTTAGCTACTGTTGTATCAATATGTTTTGACTATGACAGTTTAGAATTCAGGGTTAGTCCAAGCAGTTTAGTCACCTCAACTTGTTAAATTTACACAATGATTTGTCCCAAATACAATGCTTTTAGTTTTAGAAATATTTAGTACTAACTTATTCCTTGCAACACATTCTGAAACTAACTGCAGCTCTTTGTTTAGTGTTGCAGTCATTTCAGTTGCTGTAGTAGCTGACGTGTTTAATAGTGTTGAGTCATCTGCATACATAGACACACTGGCTTTACTCAAAGCCAGTGGTATGTCGTTAGTGAAGATTGAAAAAGGTATGGGGCCTAGACAGCTGCCATGGAGAATTCCTGATTCTACCTGGATTATGTTGGAGAGGCTTCCATTAAAGAACACCCTTTGTGTTCTGTTAGACAGTTAACTCTGTATCCACAATATAGCAGGGGGTGTAAAGCCATAACACAAACGTTTTTCCAGCAGCAGACTATGATGGATATTTTTATCATCAATTTCTCTCAACCAATCATCAGTCATTTGCGTAAGTGCTGTGCATGTAGAATGTCCTTCCCTATAAGTGTGCTGAAGGTATGTTGTCAATTTGTTTAGTGTAAAATAGAAATGTATCTGGTCAAACACAATTCTTTCCAAAACTTTACTAAGGGTTGGTAACAGGATGATTGGTCGGCTATTTGAGCCAGTAAAGGGGGCTTTACTATTCTTAGGTAGCGGAATGACTTTTGCTTCCCTCCGGGCATGAGGGCACACACTTTATAGTAGGCTTAAATTGAAGATATGGCAAATAGGAGTGGCAATATCGTCCGCTATTATCCTCAGTCATTTTCCATCCAAGTTGTCAGACCCCGGTGGCTTGTCGTTGTTGATAGACAACAATAACGTTTTCACCTCTTCCACATTCACTTTACAGAATTCAAAATTACAATTCTTGTCTTTCATAATTTGGTCAGATATAAATCAAATCAAATCAAATTGTATTTGTCACATACACATGGTTAGCAGATGTTAATGCGAGTGTAGCGAAATGCTTGTGCTTCTAGTTCCGACCATGCAGTAGTATCTAACAAGTAATCTAACAATTTCACAACAACTACCTTATACACACAGTGTAAAGGAATGAATACGAGTATGTACAGTGAGGGAAAAAAGTATTTGATCCCCTGCTGATTTTGTATGTTTGCCCACTGACAAAGAAATGAACAGGCTATAATTTTAATGGTAGGTTTATTTGAACAGTGAGAGACAGAATAACAACAAAAAAATCCAGAAGAACGCATGTGAAAAATGTTATAAATTGAATTGCATAATAAGTATTTGACCCCCCCTCAATCAGAAAGATTTCTGGCTCCCAGGTGTCTGGCTCCCAGTGAGAGGTTATTTTCCTGACACCACACTCCGAGGGCCCTCACCTCCTCCCTGTAGGCCGTCTCGTCAATGTTGGTAATCAAGCCTACCACTGTAGTGTCGTCAGCAAACATGATGATTGAGTTGGAGGCGTGCTTGGCTACGCAGTCATGGGTGAACAGGGAGTACAGGAGAGGGCTGAGAACGCACTCTTGTGGGGCTCCAGTGTTGAGGATCAGCGGGGTGGAGATGTTGTTTCCTACCCTCACCACCTGGGGCCGTCCCGTCAGGAAGTCCAGGATCCAGTTGCACAGGGCTGGGTCGAGACCTAGGATCTCGAGCTTAATGATGAGTTTGGAGGGTACTATGGTGTTAAATGCTGAGCTGTAGTCGATGAACAGCATTCTTACATAGGTATTCCTCTTGTCCAGATGGGTTAGGGCAGTGTGATTGCGATTGCGTCATCTGTGGACCTATTGGGACGGTAAGCAAATTGAGTGGGTCTAGGGTGTCTGGTAGGATGGAGGTGATATGATCTTCTTTTTTTTGGTAGCGGACCGTGTCGATGGCACTGTATTGTCCTCAAAGCGAGCAAAGAAGTTGTTTAGTTGGTCTGGGGAGCAGGACGTCGTGGGCCGCGAAGGGGATGGTTTTCTTTTTGTAGTCCGTGATTGACTGTAGACCCTGCCACATTCCTCTTGTGTCTGAGCCGTTGAATTGTGACTCTACTTTGTCTCTATACTGACGCTTTAGCTTGTTTGATTGCCTTGCGGAGGGAATAGCTACACTGTTTGTATTCAGTCATGTTTCTGGTCGCCTTACCCTGGTTAAAAGCAGTGGTTCGCGCTTTCAGTTTTGCGCGAATGCTGCCATCAATCCACGGTTTCTGGTTGGGGAAGGTTTTAATAGTTGCTATGGGTACAACATCACCGATGCACTTGCTAATAAACTCGCTCACCGAATCAGCGTATACATCAATGTTGTTGTCTGATGCTGTCCGGAACATATCCCAGTCCATGTGCTCGAAGCAATCTTGAAGAGTGGAATCAAATTGGTCGGACCAGCGTGGAACAGACCTGAGCACAGGCGTTTCCTGTTTTAGTTTCTGTCTGTAGGCTGGGAGCAACAAAATATAGTCATCCTCAGTATGCATCACAGAAGTTGGAATAACAATGATCCAGGGTTTTCCCGGCCCGGGTCGCACATTCGATATGCTGATAAAATTTAGGGAGCCTTGTTTTCAGATTAGCCTTGTTAAAATCCCCAGCCACAAAAAATGCAGCCTCAGGATATGTGGTTTCCAGTTTACATAGAGTCCAATGAATTTCTTTCAGTGCCGTCGATGTGTCAGATTGAGGGGGGATATATGCGACTGTGATTATAATCGAGGATAATTCTCTTGGTAGATAATGAGGTTGGCATTTGATTGTAAGGAATTCTATGTCAGGTGAACAAAAGGACTTCCTGTATGTTGTTATGATCACACCACGACTCGTTAATCATAAGACGCACACCCCCGCCCTTCTTCTTACCAGATAGATGTTTGTTTCTGTCGGCGCAATGCGTGGAGAAACCATGTGGCTGTACCGACTCTGATAACGTGTCCTGAGTGAGCCATGTTTCCGTGAAGCAAAGAACGTTGCAGTCTCTGATGTCTCTCTGGAAGGCAAGCCTTGCTTGGATTTCGTCTACCTTGTTGTCCAGAGACTGGACATTGGCAAGTAGTATACTCGGGAGAGGTGTGCGATGTGCCCATCTACGGAGCCTGACCAGAACACCGCCCCGTCTACCCCTTCTCCTCCGCCGCCGTTGTTTTGGGGTCGCCGGGTGGGATCCAGTCTATTGTCCTAGTTGGTGGACCAAACAGAGGATCCGCTTCGGGAAAGTCGTATTCCTGGTCGGAATGTTGGTAAATTGACGTTGCTTTTATATCCAATAATTCCTCCCGGCTGTATGTAATAAAACATTCCCGGGGTAACAATTTAAGAAGTAATCCATAAAAAAACAAAATACTGCATAGCTTCCTGAGAACGTGAAGCGAGGCTGCCATCTCTGTTGGCGCAGTGTCAGCGTTTGTGTAGTGTCAATGTTTGTGGCTGGCTAGTTGCTGGCAAGTTTGCCAATGAAAAAATTATTAAAGTAGTTGGGAATATCAGTCGGTTTTGTAATGAATGAGCCATCTGATTCAATGAATGATGGAGCTGTGCTGTCCTTTTTTCCCAGAATTTCATTGACGGTGCTTTTCACTATCATTCTTTATGTCATTTATCTTTGTTTCATAGTGTAGTTTATTCTTCTATTTATTCAGTTTAGTCACATGATTTCTCAATTTGCAGTACCTTTGCCAATCGGTTGTGCAGCCAGACTTATTTGGCATTCCTTTTGCCTCATCCCTCTCAACTAGGGTTGCAAAGGGTCGGAAAACGTCCAGTAAATGTACGGAATTTTTACGAAATTTTCCATGGGAAGTTAAGCCCTGGAATTTGGTCAATTTTGATTAAATTCCTCAAAAAAGCTTATAACAGTGAACCTTTTTTTAAGGCAATTCTAGGTCTTGTGGCATATTTTTGTTAAACTATCCCCAATTCAATGGAATTGCAACCATTTGCATGCACAGTGCATTCTTCCATCACATGTGCAGTGCACTCTTCCATCACATGTACAGCTGATTCTTAAGATCTTCCACACTAATAATATGCTATTGAGCCCACACTACTACACTGTCTGAGCCAAGGACTACATGCTTTCTGGTAAGTTTTGATTACAATACTGGGTGGGGTAAATATATTTTATTTGACATACATTATTTTTTGTTAACTAGTAAATAGTAGCCTACAGCAAAGTGTGTTTAAATCATTTCTAACATTTCTAATTTCTGCTAGTTAGTTTTTGCTACCATGTGCGTTTTAGCTTGCATGAGCCTGCTAACTGAGGAGTGTTAATTCACTTGTGTCCATACATGTTTCATTTGAAAACATGTATCTTACAAAGGAGTTGTTTAATCTAACTGCTTAACAATTTATCTGTACATGGAATTGTATTATTTAAAAAAATACATATATATAATCTTTACAGGGAAATGCCACGTCCACCATCTGATATGTGGAGACATTTCACTGCAGCTAATGTAGAAGGAAAAGCTGTGTACATTTGCAAATACTGTGCCAAATCATATGTGAAGAATGCAACAAAGATGCAGAATCATCTGGCCAAGTGCATAAAGTTCCCTCAGTGCTCACAACAAGCAACCTCTGACAAAAGTCCCTCTACTTCTATTCGAGGTGAAAATGATGAAACAGACACCTTATCGGTAGCAACAGCTCATGGTCCTCCTGGAATCAGACGTTTTTTTGACTCAATGGAGGAACGTAGTCAGAGAAATGCTGATGAATGTCTAGCTCGAGCTGTGTATGCACCTGATTCACCTCTGATGCTCACAGGCAATGTGTATTGGAAGAGATTTCTGAATGTTCTTTGCCCAGCATACACCCCTCCAACCAGACATGCTTTATCTACTCATTTTCTGGATTCAGAGTTCCACAGAGTTCAAGTGAAGGTCAAGCAAATCATAGAGAAAGCAGACTGTATTGCAATCATCTCTGATGGGTGGTCGAATGTTCGTGGGCAAGGAATAATTAACTACATTTCCACCCCTCAACCAGTATTCTACAAGAGTACAGACACAAGGGACAACAAACACACTGGTCTCTACATTGCAGATGAGCTGAAGGCAGTCATCAATGACCTTTGACCACAGAAGGTATTTGCACTGGTGACAGACAATGCTGCTTGGTCTAAAGTGGAGGAGTCCTACCCTCACATCATACCCATTGGCTGTGCTGCTCATGCATTGAATCTGCTCCTCAAGGACATCATGGCACTGAAAACAATGGGTGCACTGTACAAGAGAGCCAAGGAAATGGTTAGGTATGTGAAGGGTCATCAAGTTATAGCAGCAATCTACCTCACCAAGCAAAGTGATAAAAATAAGAGCACCAGATTGAAGCTGCCCAGCAACACCCGTTGGGGTGGTGTTGTCATCATGTTTGATGGAGGAGAAGGAGTCTCTCCAAGAAATGTCCATATCACAGTCTGCCGATATGGACAGTCCATCAAGAGGATCCTCCTGGATGATGAATTTTGGGAGAGAGTGCTAAGCAGCCTGAAACTCCTGAAACCTATAGCAGTAGCCATTGCACAGATTGAGGGAGACAATGCCATCCTGTCTGACTCTCTGCTTGCAGATGTAAGAGAAGAAATCCGTACTGCCCTGCTAACTTCACTGTTGCTCCAAGCAGAGGAAACTGCAGTTCTGAAATACTTCAAAAAGTGTGAAGACTTCTGCCTAAAGCCCACACGGAGTAGGCACAGTGGCTGCAGACACAGGTACCCCCAGCGACGAAGATGCAGGAAGATCAGGCTCCAGGGCGGCGAAACTATTTGTTGTTTGATTCCACTCCAGGCCTCTCATTGGGAGTGTAGTTTGCTTTGCGGCAGGCCGCTGTCTTCAGCTTACACGGCTCGTGACATGCGACCATTGTTGATTGCCATGCTCCTCTTGCTGTGTTCCTTCGACTCCGCTATCAGATGGGGGATGGGAGGCAGGAGATGGCTCCCCTGGCGAACGAACTCCGGGCAACACCGGCCAGTTGGATAATGACAAACGACAAGACGGAGATGCATCCAACATGTGTGGAAGCTATCCAGCAACCGGCATAGAAAAGGTAAACATTCCACTCTGCATTTTCTCCAATTTCTTACGTAGGCTGGCTACCTGCGTGTTCAAGGAAGCCACCTCAAGCCTATAATCCTCGACAAGCAAACAAATGCCACATTGTAACTCTGAGTGATCCAGTTTGTCCTGAAACACAGTGTAATAGATACAGCGCTGGAACCGTTCATTTACCTCTCCAGACAAAGAGGGCACCATTGGAAAACTCATCTAACTTTGTTAGCTCTATGGCTAACGTTAGCAGCTTAGCTAGGTTAGCGGCTCTTTCAAGCAGACTTTAACCTGTATTCAGGACATAAAGTACATTTCTTTGCCATATTTTTTGCAGTTTTACTTTAGTGCCTTATTGCAAAGAGGATGCATGTTTGTACAGGCTTCCTTCTTTTCACTCTGTATTTAGGTTAGTATTGTGGAGAAACTACAATGTTGTTGATCCATCCTCAGTTTTCTCCTATCACAGCCATTCAACTCTGTAACTGTTTTAAAGTCACAATTGGCCTCATGGTGAAACCATCCAAAGTATAATTAATAACTTCACCATGCTTAAAGGGATATTCAATGTCTGCTTTTTTGTTACCCATGTATCAATAGGTTCCCTTCAAAGCGAAGCATTGGAAAACCTTCCTGGTCTTTGTGGTTGAATCTGTGTTTGAAATTCACTGCTCGACTGAGGGACCTTACAGATAATTGTATGTGTGGGGTACAGAGGTGAGGTAGCCATACAATAATCATGTTAAACACTATTATTGCACACAGAGTGAGTCCAATGCTACTTATTATGTGACTTGTTAAGCACATTTTTACTCCTGATCTTATTTAGGTCGAAAACCATCATTCCACTTTGATATTTTGAAGTTGTACTGTATGTGTAGGCCAGTGACATAAAATGTAATCCATTTTAAATTCTGTCTGTAACACAACAAAATGTCAAAGGATACAAATACTTTCTGAAGGCACTGTACTTCAAAACTGCTACTGTACCTATCCATTCTTAAGTTGCCTCCTTTACTAAGACTCTCTTCTTCATATGTCTTGCTTGAAAATACTCACCATCTGAATTGTTTTAAGAATATGTTGAGGTTAAGATTTTTCTTGGCATCGATGAAAGAAATCTGTAGATGAAGAAAAGGTATGATGCTTGAAATTAAAACAGAGGATGTGCTAAGGAAAATGACAATAATGATGAAGGGAGAAGAGAGAGTGAGATTCTAAGGCAATTTCAAAGTTTAATGAGATGGGGCAAGACCACATTGATTACTCTCTCTACCTCTTTGGGCTCCTGTTTGACCGCAGGGGCGCTGCCTTTGGCCTTTGACTCAGTCACTGGCAGACAGAAGAGCTCTTCAATACTGGAGTAGTCAGGCTCCAGAGAATCTGACTGTACCAATGTCCACATGGAGTGACTGTCTGGAGCAAGAGAACAAAATGGTGTACAGTATTTGAATTATGACTTGTACACTACACTCTGAGTTGAAATGTATCCAATTTGCACATCAGGGTCAACTGTATTTGTTAATTTAATTCAATGCTTATACAATCTGCCAGGTCCCTTACCAGTCACCACTCTGGGTGGCAGCTTCTGCCAGTTGAGCTTCTTCATGCGTAGTGTGGGGCAGCGGCCCGCCTTGGGTGGAGGGGCATAGTAGGATCGTCCCAGCGTCTGCACACTAAGGGCCATAATCATGTCACTGCCACCAGGGGGAGGTAGGGGGCCCATACCAGGCAGTGGTGGTGGGGGTGGGGGACCCATCCCAGGCAGAGGTGGTGGTGGTGGGGGACCCATCCCAGGCAGGGGTGGTGGTGGTGGGGGACCCATCCCAGGCAGGGGTGGTGGTGGTGGGGGACCCATTCCAGGCAGGGGTGGTGGTGGTGGGGGACCCATTCCAGGCAGGGGTGGTGGTGGTGGTGGGGAGGGACCCATTGTGCCAGGTAGGGGTGGTGGTGGGGGACCCATGCCAGGCAGGGGTGGGGAGGCGGTGGACCCCCATGCCCCATCCCTGGTAGAGGAGGTTGGGTAGGAGGGAGACCGGGGGGAGGTGGAGGGGGCGGCATCCCAGAGAAGCCAAGAAGTGGTGGAGGTTGGGGTGGGGGTGTGCCGAAAGCTGCCATGCCCTGTAGTGGTGGAGGTGGAGGAGGAGAAGGAGGGGTGGGTGCAGTGGCAACAGGGGAGGTAGATCCTTTATTGAGAACGACCAAATGATCGGTCAATCTTTCTGTCAGGTCTATCTGAACGCCCCTGTCTGTGGTCTTGACCTTGACCTTAGGTAACCCTTGCTGACCCTTGGAGGACACCAGACGTTCCATCAAGCGCTCGGTGGAGTCAACTTCAACTAAAGAACACACACACACAGACAATGTCAGAGTGACATAATATAACCCAGCCAAAACATGTCAGCGTACATGGCCACACTAAATAAATGGTGAAAATTATGTTTTTATGGACTATGAAAGTAATTGATCTCAGACTCACGGTCCTGTGCCAGCAGAGTAGCACGGTCAGCCAGGGCCTCCAGGGCCAGCCACACCTTGCTGCATTCCGGCCCCAACAACAACAGAGCGTGCAGGATGGACAGCAGCTGCACCGAGACAGGGGAGCTACTCACCTGGAGTGAGGGGAGGGGGTTATATTACTTGTATTATCTGCAGTGGGTTTTAATTGCAAATAAATACACCCTTTATTGGTGCTTACTTTGGTGAAGAGTGCGGTGAAGACTTCCTGGTGACTGCTCATGTCAATACCTCCGTACACGCTCTCCATCTCCCCATCATCCTCTGCCATGGTGTCCTCAAAGGTCTCACACTGGATGTTCAGGTCCACATCATCCGTCTCCCTGTAACACACACACAAACATACAGGAAAAAATAAGTCACAGTGTGAATGAAAATTGGTGTGCTGTGCATAACAGAGCATTTGCTTATTCAGAAAAAGTTTATATATATCTGAAATAAATAAAAATGTATTATGCAAAAGACTCAACTTACTTCAGTTTTGGAAGTAAATCCAGTAATTGTAGCCCTGCGAGACAAAGAATAAGTCACAGTTCGACATTTTCATCCAGTTCGACATGTCCACATAGAGATCCTATTCAATTACTAGAGGGGCTATATTACAAATCTTAAAAGTTCTATAATGGGGTGAAAGTGGCAGCCATATTGGTCAGGGAGAAATCCAAACCAGTCTAATTGAATTAATGGCAGTAGAAGCATAATCCTGATTTTACTTAAAAAGTAAGGCATGTGATATATATCAGAAATTGTGTAATAGAATTATTGTCAAACAAAAATATTGTCATATAATTATAAATTATTAACAGGTTTTATACCAATTTTCTGTATAAATAGCATCTAAAATATATGTAAACAGAACATAAATGTCAACATGCTATTGTGTATACAGTGTATATATAATAAATAAATAAAAATATGTTTTACTGATAGGTGCAGTGAAATGGGTTGGTTTACAGGATCAGCCATAGTAGTACAGCGCCCCTGGAGCAAATTAGGGTTAAATGCCTTGCTCAAGGGCACATCGACAGATTTTTCACCTTGTCGGCTCGGGAATTCAAACCAGCGACTGTTTGGTTACTATCACAATGTGCTAACCACTAGGCTACCTGCCGCCCTATTATATGATACAATATCAGTACGTGTTGCATTTACAACTTGTCTAAGTCCTATCATCTACTGATTTCCGACAGCGTATGGCTGTGGACTGCATTGTTTGGTTATTGGCATACTGGCAGTTAAACAAATTAATGGAATCATTCCTCTAAAACTGGCTGGCTATCTAACTAACAAACATACAGTGCAGATAAATTCTTAAAATTCATTATTTTACACAATATCTTATCGCAGCACTGGCAAACCATGGTTGACCAACTCCCTGACCAAAATGTCTGACCTTAATGCCATCATAAGAAGGTTCATGACCATTCTAGTACTCTAATTCCTAATTCTATGAATGTCCATCTCTATTTCCTGTATTCAAGTCATTGTTTATAACGATTGCAATATCTTCATTATGATAGATTTTTCAACATATGAAGCACTCCACACCATGTAGGTTACTGTACATAAGCATTATTGTGGTTCTTCTTGATACTAGTAATCAATTTGTGCATGTTTGATCTTTAAAGGGTACGGACACTCCTTAAGCCTCTCCGTTTCCTGGGCAACAGTATTGGAAGGTCAAGTAGACATTTACAAGGCAATGGAAACCTTTCTCTAAGTGAATCTAAGTACTAAAAAGCATTATTGGGAAGATAAACAAAACTAAAATTGGAGGTAGTGAAAGCAGGGTCTCCTTGTTTCTTTTCTTCCATTCACACCTGTGCTTCTCTATGTATGTGAGTGTTGAAAAAGCATGATTAAGAGGTAGTGATACCGATGAACTCTTTGCGTAGTTTGTCCCTCTTCCTCATGTCCTGTACCCTGAAGATGATCACGTTGACCACACTCATGAGGATGACCATATAAGGCACGTTGTCCGTGGCATGCAGCTCGTTCATGATGACGCTGAAGCGGTACTGGTGCATCTTCACACTCTGACAAAGATATATAGTTAGAAAGATAAAGATATATAGTTAGAAAGATAAAGATATATAGTTAGAAAGATAAAGATATATAGTTAGAAAGATAACATAAGTCATCATCCCTAATTCATGAAGAGCAGGGAGATGTCTTATCTAAAGTAGGTTTTCTTTATCTTAGATGAGATAAAATAGTTTTTCACAGGGCTCCTTTAATACTTAGTATGAATTCATGGGGGTATCAATGCTGCTTCAGCTGACAATTGCTTTGAAAGTAAACCATATGAAATTAATTGTCAGAATTTGTCTTTGTGTATATTTATGCTGTTCCGTATAAAAAAAGGTGATGGCAGGATTACTGATAGCCTTACTTTATAGTGCTCCAGGGCGTCCATGACCAGGTGGTGTCCCTGTGGGTTGAACAAGGTGAGGGCTGCCAGCAGCTCAAATACCTGCATCTTCACCATGGTGTTGGACGTGTCCAGTGCTGCCAATCAAAAAAAGAGATCATGTTCCAACAGACAGACAGGCCTTTGCCAAAACTCTTGCCACCCTTCTTACAAGCCCTCTTTCTCACCTTGTGACAGGGTCCTGACATATCCCTCATTGTCCAGTATAAAGTGCAGCCCTGCGGAGGAGTTCATCACTGCCTTCACACAGGCCACACAGGTGAGCTGGAGGATGGCGTCAGCGATGCGGGCACACCCACGGCCAGACAACCTCTCCAGGGCCTCCATCAGCAGATCCAGCCCATTGAGCTCCAGGAACTGCACCATCCAGTCCTGGTCACTCCCCTCCAGACGCCTCCGCAGCCCTGAGTAGTTGACCACCGTGGGTACCTGTAGCAGTCGTATGCATAGCTCTGGATCTGCGTTCTCCAAGTTGGCCTCCAGGTGAGCATCTGGGTCCGGGGGGCTGCTGATCAGGTGCTCCTTTAGGGCCTCCCACTTCCCTTTGGATGCCTTGGCTGCCATGGCAACCAAGAAAGGTGAGCTAGAGGTAGAGAAAAATCGTGCAATGTTTGTGTTGTGAAACAGAGACCCACAACAATTGAAACAAAATTGAAAAATAAGTCTGTAAATTAGGCATTGGTTTGTTTTGAAAGGGAATATACACAAAACTAAAATTGGAGGTAGTGAATGCAGGATCTTCATTGTTAAAGACCTGCCTCTGAACTCAGGAAGTCAAGGGTAAAAGAAAAACAACCATCCTCTTATGCTGAAACTCTGAAAATCCTACTTGTAAACTGGGAGCAACAAGTTGTGTCCATTCACATGCTTTGAACTTGTTGAGAACACCTGGTTGGCTAATGGTAAACAAGCTGTGTCAACCATGAACTAAAAGTACAGCTATCATGCTCATAACCAATTTATAGTGTTCAAAAAACATATTAACAGATGTA
The DNA here is from genome assembly GCA_030435695.1 of Brachymystax lenok tsinlingensis. Taxonomy (NCBI): domain Eukaryota; kingdom Metazoa; phylum Chordata; class Actinopteri; order Salmoniformes; family Salmonidae; genus Brachymystax; species Brachymystax lenok. Next base: position 15,092,081 of record CM059796.1, read on the forward strand.
TTTTTATAAATAATGCTGTTGTTGCATTTAACAGCAAAAAATGCTGCTATCGAGGTAATTTCATTTGTACACTAGGTGCTATCTAGAACCTAAAAGGGTTTTTCGACTGTTCCCATAGGATAACCCTTTGTAGAACCCTTTTTGGTACTAGGTAGAACCCTTTTGGTCCCAGGTAGAACTCTTTTGGATTCCATGTAGAACCTAAAAGGCTTCTCCTATGGGGACAACCAAAAAACCCTTTCGGAACCCTTTTTTCTAAGAAAATAGGTGACGTGGGAGAAGTCGGAGCTCATGATGAACTTACACAAGAGTTATCAATTAAGAGTTGTAGGGGTATTGAAGTGGATGATTCCCAGTTGTATGCTCATATTTACGAATATATGAGATGTTATAAATGCAGCATTAGCATTGTCTAAAATGCTGAAGTTGGTTGCTCTTGCTAGAAGAGGTCGACCAATTATGATTTTTCAACGCCGATTTTTATATATATATTTGTAATAATGACAATTACAACAATACTGAATGAACACTTTTAACTTAATATAATACATAAATAAAATAAATTTAGTCTCAAATAAATTATGAAACATGTTCAATTTGGTTTAAAGGGACCTTACAGATAAACAGTAGTCTGGCTTTTTAATGGCGGTTTTCGAGTAGTGGCTTCTTCCTTGCTGAGTGGCCTTTTAGGTTATGTTGATATAGGACTTGTTTTACTGTGGATATAGATACTTTTGCACCTGTTTCCTCCAGAATCTTCACAAGGTCCTTTGCTGTTTGTCTGGGTTTGATTTGCACTTTTCACACCAAAGTACGTTAATCTCTGAGACAGAACGCGTCTTCTTCCTGAGCGGTATGACGGCTACGTGGTCCCATGGTGTTTATACTTGTGTACTATTGTTTGTACAGATGAACGTGGTACCTTCAGGCGTTTGGAAATTGCTCCCAAGGATGAACCAGACCTGTGGAGGTCTTGGCTGATTTCTTTTGATTTTCCCATGATGTCAAGCAAAGAGGCACTGAGTTTGAAGGTAATACATCCACAGGTACACCTCCAATTGACTCAAATGATGTCAATTAGCCTATCAGAAGCTTCTAAAGCCATGACATAATTTTCTGGAATTTTCCAAGCTGTTTAAAGGCACAGTCAACTTAGTGTATGTACATTTCTGACCCAGAGGAATTGTGACACAGTGAATTATAAGTGAAAGAATGTGTCTGTAAACAATTGTTGGAAAAATTACTTGTGCCATGCACAAAGTAGATGTCCTAACCGACTTGCCAAAACTATAGTTTGTTAACAAGAAATGTGTGGAGTGGTTAAAAAACTAGTTTTAATGACTCCAACCTAAGTGTATGTAAACTTTCAACTTCAACTGTAATTATAATATAATAAACACACAGAAATACGAGCCTTAGGTCATTAATATGGTAAAATCCGGAAACTATAATTTCGAAAAACAAAACGTTTATTCTTTCAGTGAAATACGGAACCGTTCCGTATTTTTTCTAACGGGTGGCATCCCTAAGTCTAAATATTTCTGTTACATTGCACAACCTTAAATGTTATGTCATAATTATGTAAAATTCGGGCAAATTAATTACGGTCTTTGTTAGGAAGAAATGGTCTTCACACAGTTCGCAACGAGCCAGGCTGCCCAAACTGCTGCATATACCCTACTCTGCTTGCACAGAAGGCAAGAGAAGTGACACAATTTCCCTAGTCATGTTAGCAGGCTATATTAACTAAATATGCAGGTTTTAAAAAAATATACTTGTGTACTGATTTTAAGAAAGGCATTGATGTTTATGTTTAGGTACACATTGGTGCAACGACAGTGCTTTTTCGCAAATGCGCTTGTTAAATCATCACCCGTTTGGCGAAGTAGGCTGTGATTCGATTATAAATTAACATGCACTGCATTGATTATATGCAAAGCAGGACACGCTAGATAAACTAGTAATATCATCAACCATGTGTAGTTAACTAGTGATTATGTTAAGATTGATTGATTGTTTTTATAAGATAAGTTTAATGATAGCTAGCAACTTACCTTGGCTCCTTGCTGCACGCGCGTAACAGGTGGTCAGCATGCCACGCAGTCTCCTCGAGGAGTGCAATGTAATCGGCCATAATTGGCGTCCAACAATGCCGATTACCAATTGTTATGGAAACTTGAAATCGGCCCTAATTAATTGGCCATGCCGATTAATCGGTCGACCTCTAGTTGCTAGGATGTGGTCCATTTTACAATGTAACAAAAACCACATTTCAGTTGTTCCCTCCTTTCTTATATACCACTTTCAGTATAAAATCAAGATTAAATGTAAATGAAAGTTGGGTGAACTATCACTACCACTTCAGTTCTGAGTGTGAATGTTTGGACTGCAGAGTTCTATAGAGGGCACACTACTAGTAGGCCTATGCCCTGTCCCAGACAGCAAGCTCAAATATCAGTCACTATCGCTGTGTCTTTCACTGAGGTCTGTCTCCAGGTCATGAAACTGGAGATGGACGGCACTTGGCAAAAATTAAGCCCCATGGGCCACCACAAAAAAGGAGGTGAAAAGTGATAATAGACGAATGTGAGAAAAGGGGCATTTACTAATCACCAGGTCTTCCTCCTTTGACTTTGATTGAAAAAGTTAAAGGCTTTTGTATAGTCATGTTCAATTGAAAAGCCATTCTGTAACATTTGCTGCAACCAACAGCCATCAGCATAATATGGGATAATGCATAGTACATTCGGTGTCATACTTGCTGAATTTGCAACAGCTTTGTGAGTTTACTGATTTAGTCCCATTGTTGCTTGGAGCTGCGGTTTAAAGAGTATTCAGTGCCATTGGGACATAGATTAGTGACTGACAGATTGGCACATTTACAGCCACTCAACTTTGTGAGGACAGACAGACAGGGAGTGACCTAGGCTTGGGCGGTATACCGTATTTGCCGTATACCAGGGTATTATGAAATGCCGATGGTATGATTTTCAATACCGTCAAGCTTGAGTTATAAGGCACTGATTATAACTAACTATAAGTTAACTATCTAAAATGTGCCTAATGTATTATCTCCAGCTCAGGGCTCCGGCTATTTATTTGCTTGCTAACTTGCTAGCTAATTGGCTAGCTTGCGAGATTGGTTACAGTAGAGACAATCAACCCCCTCCTGGATGAAGATCCCTGATGCCTCATTTTTATTAAATGTTTACTTTTGGAAAGAAATAATGCCCCTAATGTGCACTGCCGGTAATACCGTATACCCCGGTATGCTACAGGAACAGTACAGTGAGGGAAAAAAGTATTTGATCCCCTGCTGATTTTGGACATTTGCCCACTGACAAAGAAATGATCAGTCTATCATTTTAATGGTAGGTTTATTTGAACAGTGAGAGACAGAATAACAACAAAAAAATCCAGAAAAACGCATGTGAAAATTTTTATAAATTGATTTGCATTTTAATGAGGGAACTAAGTATTTGACCCCTCTGCAAAACATGATTTAGTACTTGGTGGCAAAACCCTTGTTGGCAATCACAGAGGTCAGACGTTTCTTGTAGTTGGCCACCAGGTTTGCACACATCTCAGGAGGGATATTGTCCCACTCCTCTTTGCAGATCTTCTCCAAGTCATTAAGGTTTCGAGGCTGACGTTTGGCAACTCGAACCTTCAGCTCACTCCACAGATTTTCTATGGGATTAAGGTCTGGAGACTGGCTAGGCCACTCCAGGACCTTAATGTGCTTCTTCTTGAGGCACTCCTTTGTTGCCTTGGCCGTGTGTTTTGGGTCATTGCCATGCTGGAATACCCATCCACGACCCATTTTCAATGCCCTGGCTGAGGGAAGGAGGTTCTCACCCAAGATGTGACGGTACATGGCCCCGTCCATTGTCCCTTTGATGCGGTGAAGTTGTCCTGTCCCCTTAGCAGAAAAACACCCCCAAAGCATGTTTCCACCTTCATGTTTGACAGTGGGGATGGTGTTCTTGGGGTCATAGGCAGCATTCCTCCTCCTCCAAACACGGCGAGTTGAGTTGATGCCAAAGAGCTCCATTTTGGTCTCATCTGACCACAACACTTTCACCCAGTTGTCCTCTGAATCATTCAGATGTTCATTGGAAAACTTCACACGGGCATGTATATGTGCTTTCTTGCGCAGGGGGACCTTGCGGGCGCTGCAGGATTTCAGTCCTTCACGGCGTAGTGTGTTACCAATTGTTTTCTTGGTGACTATGGTCCCAGCTGCCTTGAGATCATTGACAAGATCCTCCCGTGTAGTTCTGGGCTGATTCCTCACCGTTCTCATGATAATTGCAACTCCACGAGGTGAGATCTTGCATGGAGCCCCAGGCCGAGGGAGATTGACAGTTCTTTTGTATTTCTTTCATTTGCAAATAATCACACCAACTGTTGTCACCTTCTCACCAAGCTGCTTGGCGATGGTCTTGTAGCCCATTCCAGCCTTGTGTAGGTCTACAATCTTGTCCCTGACATCCTTGGAGAGCTGTTTGGTCTTGGCCATGGTGGAGAATTTGGAATCTGATTGATTGATTGCTTCTGTGGACAGGTGTCTTTTATACAGGTAACAAACTGAGATTAGGAGCACTCCCTTTAAGAGTGTGCTCCTAATCTCAGCTCGTTACCTGTATGAAAGACACCTGGGAGCCAGAAATCTTTCTGATTGAGAGGGGGTCAAATACTTATTTCCCTCATTAAAATGCAAATCAATTTATAACATTTTTCACATGCGTTTTTCTGGATTTTTGTTGTTGTTATTCTGTTCAAATAAACCTACCATTAAAATTATAGACTGATCATTTCTTTGTCAGTGGGCAAACGTACAAAATCAGCAGGGGATCAAATACTTTTTTCCCTCATTGTATAAACGTATGAAAATATGGATACCGCCCAACCCTAGAGTGACCCAGTCAGCTATTCAGGCCTGTTAGCCAATACAACCACATCCCTCGCAGTGAATCTAATATGAGTGCTCCCTCTCTCTCTCCCCCTCACACACAAACATTTTTGTCTTGTCTGTCTCTCTCTTGGACACTTCCTTCCTTCTATTTCTCTTTCTATGACTCTTTTTCCCTGACCCTCCCCTTTTCGACCTCTCTTACTCACCCTTTTTTTGTTTCTCAATTTTGTTAGAAGCTGGAGTCTTTCCAAACCAGTAGTAACAAAGGAACCTCAGGTGATATGATATCTTAAACTGTCAATGGGTGTGTTTCATAGATAAAAGAAAGTGTCAGACTCTTACCTCAATGAGGTATTTCTCAAGTGGAGCTGCACCAATTGTATCCTCCTTCTAGCATAGGGAGAAGAAAATCAATGAAGTGCTCCTTTAAGAGACCAAGGTTCTGAAAATGGGTGGGGTCCACATGGGCAGAAACCTCAATGTGTAGAATGCCCTCCGCACTCTACACTACTGAGACATCCTACTGAGGAAATGTGACTCACACAGTTCAGGTGAATCATATCCTGCTATTGTAGTCTGTGTTCTGTCTACTCTCTCTATCTATTACAGTGCCTTTAAACTCCGCATCCATTCACATTGATTATCCAAGCCAGGCTTGAAATATACAACTGACAGAAAAACATATTAATGAATAAACTCTGAGGCAATTGTTTCCAACAGAAGCTACATTATGACATCACTTGTGTGTCTATTTGAAGTTGTGACATCAACTTCGAGGTCAGTTTGAAGGTTTTTAATGAGGTGCTTTCCAGTGGTGCTGGAGTAGAGAGGCTAAGATTTTCCATAAACACAAAATCCTGATCTGTGCTGATGGCTTTTTTCCCTATTGCTGCTTACTAATCCTCAGGCTTCCTGTCCAGTAAAGAAGCATATGACTATTTCCATTGAAAAATGTACGTTTTGGAAAGGCTACTGGTCTGGTGCAACATTGAAATAAAAAAAACGATGTACTGTATGACCAACCGGAATGACAACATACCTCAACATAACTCAGAACATGCATACGGAGCTAACAAGTAACAACAAGTCCAAACTCAGTGGCATTACAGGAAAACAGTCTTGCCATGTGACTGGAATGTTCATGCTTCAAAAATTTCCTAAACTAAGCACATGCTGAGACATTCAACAAGTTGTGGAATTTCGGGAGCTACAATGACATAGTCTTGAGAACACATTACCATGGATACAGGAATCCCTGGTCTTAAAGGGTACATTATTTGAACAGGCTTCTGCTTCTATGCTGCCTGGAAGGGAAAGGCTGAAGGAAAACAGACATATTTCCTGCAGCTGTCTGGGGACAGACAGAGAGACAGAGAAAAAGACTATTTAGGAAATAATTATTAACTTTTGTTGTGTTATTCTCTCAGTCATACTCCTCCCAAAGTTGACCTGGAGTCATCGATGTGGATTTGCGTGTTTATATTGACAGAGATTTCTGAAAGAGCCCAGAGATCATTATTGGTTCATATAGAGGCCTCAATGGCAATACCATGGAGTTATCAACAGGGTTGGGTTCAACTGAATTAAGTCAATTCAGGAAATTACAGCACGGATATGTTTGCAGTCTAAGATGTACAGTACTATGTGGGATGTGATATGCATACAAAGTATGCAGAAACTCTGGTTATTCATTCATTCACACCTCACTGTCATTTAGGCACATTATGTCCCTTAGAATGTGTAGCATGACATTACTAGTGTGCTGGATATACTGTACAATGGGACTTCTTGTCAACATCATCATCATCCAGACCAGCAATCTATGCAGTTTACGATGATGGAATCACTATAAAAGACCTAAATAAAAGATTTTCAGTAGCCATGGAAGTTTGAACCATAATAAACCTTGGCTCATCTCATGCAAAGGAACGGTTTTATAACAATATCATATCTGGTGCAGTCAGTGGCGGACTTACTATTAGGCAACTAAGGCAATTGCCTGGGGCCTCGCATCATCAGGGGCCTCGTGAACTTGCCATAATTTAGTTTAATAATACATAATTTCTCTGTTATCCTGCCTTCCTCTTCCACTTGAGGCCCTCACCCACTCGTGAGTTACCTCCAATGTACGCTATTAGCAGTAAACGGAGCGGTTTCTGTTTTGCGCGAGAATATACATCTAAAAATCGTTTTATATTCTTTGAATTTGTCTCCAGCTTTTAAACGGAACCTATTACCGATTGATGAGACTCACTCACGGTTTGATGCAAGAAAATTGAGATGGTTTGGGATGAGTTGGACCGCAGAGTGAAGGAAAATCAACAAGTACTCAACATATGTGGGAACTCCTTCAAGACTGTTGGAAAAGCATTCCAGGTGAAGCTGGTTGAGAGAATGCCAAGAGTGCAAAACTGTCATCAAGGCAAAGGGTAGCTACTTTGAAGAATCTCAAATCAAAAATGTGTTTAACACTTTTTTGGTTACTACATGATTATTTACTACATGTTATTTCATAGTTTTTATGTCTTCAGTATTATTCTACAATGTACAAAATAGTAGAAATAATAAAAAATCCTGGAGGGAGTAGGTGTGTCCAAACGTTTGACTGGTACTGTAGGTATTGGCCAGAATTTGGATAGAGATCACTACTTGGAAATAACCCGTTTTTGCATGGACCATTTTGAAGTAGTCAACTGGGTGGGACTTCCTATGGGCTAAGGAAGGATCACATGATTCCATCTAGGTCATCAAGTGGGATCAGCCAATTAATTCTACTTGTGAGCATTCCAGAACTGCAGATGGAAGCAAATCACCAACCTTGACGATATACCTGTTCAAACAACAAACTCCAGTTGGCAGTATGCACCATTTCAGTTTGTTTACCAACTCATAGAAGTAGTAGAAGAAAATTGAGTACTTCAAAATGGAGATGGCCTCAATGGTGCTGCCTGGTGCTCTCACAGACGCCATAATGGGACAAAATATTAGTTGTCTATGGTCCCTAACTTGAACATATAAAACTAAATAGAAAACATGTAGAAATGTTAATGGACTTATATATTTAAAAATAACTGCCCTTTTCTGGCCCGCAAATTTCTTGTGATGAACAAATGGGTCCGGAACAAAAGTGAAATCCCGATGTGACCCTCGGACCAAAATTATTGCCCACTGCAGTTCAATGTAGTGATACAAAGACCTTTACTAGTGAAGGGAATTTCAAATATTTTCAGTTAGCCTTTTAATTTTGGTTCATTCATCTAAAAAGAGCCAGCTCCAAAAAGCTCTTGGTTCAGTAGCCATGAATGTGTTTAATAGACATGGGCAGGGGCCTCAGACTGGCCTCAGACTAGGGCCTCCAAATCACTAAGTACGCCCCTGGGAGCAGTAACATAATCAACAGCTGTTGACCTTCTTAGCTAGCTGCATGTGCACCTTTGTCAGCAAAGGATCTCCACTAGCAGTTCCTCGTTCCTATAAATCCAGGGCATCACCCTCTGGGACCCAGTCAGCAGATTGTTAGTCAGCATCACCATGCCAACACTAGTGGTGCCCGGGTCAGCTGTTTGTTCACCCGCACCCTCCCGCAATTGCTAATAACCCATCCTAAACCACCAGATTATATGTTAAAATCTGAGGCCAACACCCGACCCTAGCCCACTAATACAGAAAATGCGCTGTAGGCTACAATCAAAGACAGCTGAAGATGTAACCCATCTGAACAGTAGGCTACAGTTCCCTTGAATTTCCCTATTTGAAGTCCCTATCTTGTGACTGTCGAATTTGTATAGCTCCTCACAATCATCACACATAGGCCTAACATACCTGGCACTGCTATCATCCTCTTTTAGCCAAATCATTTCACCAAATCTTTCCCAAACATTTCCTTTTTCTGGCCCTCTTTATTTTCAACTCTCCATTTCACAGCTTTTCTCTAATTAAACTGCGACATTGTCCTTTTTGCCTCCGTGGTGACCCTAAACCCATCTGCCCAGTGGATATAACCTTGGGAACTGCAGGGTATGAGTCAACCCCTGCCTCACTAGCCAACACAACACAAATATCTTTCTGTATGAAACTTTGCTTAAACACCCATTAGTCTTGAGCTCCCTAAATAGCATAGTCCCTATGTAAATAAATCATATAGCCTTCTTAAACCTATTGAATTTCATTCTAAACTAATGGGCCATTCTGTCTTATTAACAGCAATATCAAACAAAAGCAGTTCAGTGAATGAAGTGACCTTTGTCTTCTGATCAAATCCTGTCAATGATCTACATAATTGATTTGTAATCAAACACATACATCTAATTGGCTGCATTTGTGTGGCAGAAGCCGTGTTTTATTTTGTTTACAGAATGCATGGGTGTGCCGCATGCACAACTGCATACAAAAAAATAACGCACACACACGCACCACTTCTCATCTGATCTGTAAAGTCTATGTGCCTGTAGAAACACCAGACTGTCATGATCAGCTGTTTATGTGAGATGGGCATGCCATGGTAGCACTGACCGCCCCCCCTTGTGTCCACCCCTTTGTGTCACTCACACATGTAAACAATACATGGCCATAGGAACAAATGAGTCCCTCTTGTCACGATTCTCTTCTGAGGGGACAGACCAAGACGCAGCGATGTAGCCAGAATACATGATTTAATGATAATACACGGGACAGAACGAAAACAAAACAATAAACGAAGAAACAAGACGTGAGCCCTAACGCTAAATGCTAAACTATACACAAAGAGAACTAAACCTAACCACGACGGAAGAAACCTAACTAAACCTCGAACGGCGAAACCTAACTAGACAAGAACCCGACTGAACATGATGAACCTGACATGAACATACAATAACCCACGAAACTAAGGTGCAATTCCCAAACATATAAATGGTTCCCAATTAGAGACAACGAGACTCAGCTGCCTCTAATTGGGAGCCATTAACCCAACATAGAACTAGACACCATAGAACTGTGAAAACCCCTAAACCAAAATGAACCCAAAACGCTCTAGCCTGTAAACCCAGGCCTGGGCGTTACACCTCTAGAGTTCAGTGGACATAGCCCACTTACATAATCCAGTCATTAAACAGACATACACGTCACCTAGCCATATCTATGACTAAAAAGAAAATACGTTTTATTATCAGAGTTCTTTGTATCTCTTCTTTGTCAAAGATATGGCTAACAATCACCAAATGTGAAGTGCAATGTCAGTTCTCTAGGAACAGACACAATACCATGCTAACATTTGTACATATATTTTTTTATCTTTACTACTAATTGGTAAATTAGTAGTAAAGAAATAGGCTACCTTGTGATGCATTGTGCCCATTGCCATCTTCACAAGCCTGACACAAAAGTGGCAGAACATTGAAGGTTGGCAGTGGAACTTCACATTTCCCCCGCCTGGTCTCTCACACTAGATGTAACATAATACATGTAAATCTAACACAGTCAAATTAGTATAATATGTTAGGTTTGGTAAGGTTACATAAGACAGAAGGTTACCTAAGGCAAAAAACGAAAGTAAGGTGGTTGGTCAGGATGGGCATATATAACGTGAACGTCTAGCAACACAAAGGTTGCGTGTTTGAATCACATCACAGACAACTTTTAGCTCATTTGCAACTTTGCAACTATTTACTACTTTTTAGCTACTTTGTGACTACTTAGCATGTTAGCTAGCCCTAACCTTAACCCTTAAACCGAACTCCTAACCCTTAACCCATAACCTTAACCCCTAGCCTAGTTAAAGTTAACCACTTAGCTAATGTTAGCATTAGCAACCTAGCCACCCTAACTAACAACAGCTATAACAAATTGGATTTGTAACATATCATAAATTTTTGCAAATTCGTAACATATTGTACGACTTGCAATTTATAACATATTATACAATTGCAATTAGTAACATACCATACTGAAATTGATGATGGACATCATCAAATTAGTACATACCAATGGAACTTAACATACAGTATCATACTAATCGAGTATCCCGGATTTTGTTACGTCTACCCCTGAGTCCAGGTTGTTTGCCCAGGCTATGCACGAGCAAGACAATATAATTCGTATCATGACACAGTATACAACAATCTTATGTTGAACAAAAAGTTATTGTTAGTGTGCGATGTTGTTCTCTCCGTCCATGTGCTTAAATTGAACAAATTACAGATGTTACAATTTTTTCCCATAAAGTCATCATTATGAAATGTCTTACGTTACTGAGTCCCTTAGGCTGCACGAAAGACTAATTCCACAGCAAATCGAAGGCAACGCTTATATCGAAAAGTAGACGCTTTGCTACAATTCCTGCGTTATAGTAGAAACTATGGAATATAGACTGTTGACTCCAAACCCTGCTGGGCTGTTCTCTGCATCTCACGGACTGCGCGTGACGAAAATTGTGAGGGTAGAGAGTAATATAGCTCCGCCTCCTCACCCACACATCTGGATTTTGATGAATTCAGCGAAATGGACCAGTCTGGACCTGTCGTCCTGTTAGTTGTTCAATGTCTCAATACTCTTGTCATATCATTCATCTTCTTGAATAATCAAATGTTCTAGACTATGTAATGTGAACAGGGTTGTCCTACTGAGGTAAAATTTGTTTTTATATTAGATATTCACACCTAATATTTGATCTCATAATATGGATAAGTTGTTTGCTACTAATTATTTGCCTACTTTAGCAATGTCATCATATTTCCATGCCAATTTAGACAGAAACAGTCACATTAGCCTGAGAGGTGCATTGCATGTCTAGGGCCAAAATAAAATATTGGATGCACCTATGGTGGAACAAGCTAACTCAAGCCTGACTACAACAGTGTACTAACTAGCAGCAACACTCTCCCCCAAACACTCTCCCCCAGTTCAATGTAGTGATACAAAGACCTTTACTAGTGAAGGGAATTTCAAATATTTTCAGTTAGCCTTTTAATTTTGGTTCATTCATCTAAAGAGCCAGCTCCAAAAAGCTCTTGGTTCAGTAGCCATGAATGTGTTTAATAGACATGGGCAGGGGCCTCAGACTGGCCTCAGACTAGGGCCTCCAAATCACTAAGTACGCCCCTGGGAGCAGTAACATAATCAACAGCTGTTGACCTTCCTAGCTAGCTGCATGTGCACCTTTGTCAGCAAAGGATCTCCACTAGCAGTTCCTCGTTCCTATAAATCCAGGGCATCACCCTCTGGGACCCAGTCAGCAGATTGTTAGTCAGCATCACCATGCCAACACTAGTGGTGCCCGGGTCAGCTGTTTGTTCACCCGCACCCTCCCGCAATTGCTAATAACCCATCCTAAACCACCAGATTATATGTTAAAATCTGAGGCCAACACCCGACCCTAGCCCACTAATACAGAAAATGCGCTGTAGGCTACAATCAAAGACAGCTGAAGATGTAACCCATCTGAACAGTAGGCTACAGTTCCCTTGAATTTCCCCTATTTGAAGTCCCTATCTTGTGACTGTCGAATTTGTATAGCTCCTCACAATCATCACACATAGGCCTAACATACCTGGCACTGCTATCATCCTCTTTTAGCCAAATCATTTCACCAAATCTTTCCCAAACATTTCCTTTTTCTGGCCCTCTTTATTTTCAACTCTCCATTTCACAGCTTTTCTCTAATTAAACTGCGACATTGTCCTTTTTGCCTCCGTGGTGACCCTAAACCCATCTGCCCAGTGGATATAACCGCGGGGAACTGCAGGGTATGAGTCAACCCCTGCCTCACTAGCCAACACAACACAAATATCTTTCTGTATGAAACTTTGCTTAAACACCCATTAGTCTTGAGCTCCCTAAATAGCATAGTCCCTATGTAAATAAATCATATAGCCTTCTTAAACCTATTGAATTTCATTCTAAACTAATGGGCCATTCTGTCTTATTAACAGCAATATCAAACAAAAGCAGTTCAGTGAATGAAGTGACCTTTGTCTTCTGATCAAATCCTGTCAATGATCTACATAATTGATTTGTAATCAAACACATACATCTAATTGGCTGCATTTGTGTGGCAGAAGCCGTGTTTTATTTTGTTTACAGAATGCATGGGTGTGCCGCATGCACAACTGCATACAAAAAATAACGCACACACACGCACCACTTCTCATCTGATCTGTAAAGTCTATGTGCCTGTAGAAACACCAGACTGTCATGATCAGCTGTTTATGTGAGATGGGCATGCCATGGTAGCACTGACCGCCCCCCTTGTGTCCACCCCTTTGTGTCACTCACACATGTAAACAATACATGGCCATAGGAACAAATGAGTCCCTCTAGAGTTCAGTGGACATAGCCCACTTACATAATCCAGTCATTAAACAGACATACACGTCACCTAGCCATATCTATGACTAAAAAGAAAATACGTTTTATTATCAGAGTTCTTTGTATCTCTTCTTTGTCAAAGATATGGCTAACAATCACCAAATGTGAAGTGCAATGTCAGTTCTCTAGGAACAGACACAATACCATGCTAACATTTGTACATATATTTTTTTATCTTTACTACTAATTGGTAAATTAGTAGTAAAGAAATAGGCTACCTTGTGATGCATTGTGCCCATTGCCATCTTCACAAGCCTGACACAAAAGTGGCAGAACATTGAAGGTTGGCAGTGGAACTTCACATTTCCCCCGCCTGGTCTCTCACACTAGATGTAACATAATACATGTAAATCTAACACAGTCAAATTAGTATAATATGTTAGGTTTGGTATGGTTACATAAGACAGAAGGTTACCTAAGGCAAAAAACGAAAGTAAGGTGGTTGGTCAGGATGGGCATATATAACGTGAACGTCTAGCAACACAAAGGTTGCGTGTTTGAATCACATCACAGACAACTTTTAGCTCATTTGCAACTTTGCAACTATTTACTACTTTTTAGCTACTTTGTGACTACTTAGCATGTTAGCTAGCCCTAACCTTAACCCTTAAACCGAACTCCTAACCCTTAACCCATAACCTTAACCCCTAGCCTAGTTAAAGTTAACCACTTAGCTAATGTTAGCATTAGCAACCTAGCCACCCTAACTAACAACAGCTATAACAAATTGGATTTGTAACATATCATAAATTTTTGCAAATTGTAACATATTGTACGACTTGCAATTTATAACATATTGTACTAATTGCAATTAAGTAACATACCATACTGAAATTGATGATGGACATCATCAAATTAGTACATACCAATGGAACTTAACATACAGTATCATACTAATCGAGTATCCCGGATTTTGTTACGTCTACCCCTGAGTCCAGGTTGTTTGCCCAGGCTATGCACGAGCAAGACAATATAATTCGTATCATGACACAGTATACAACAATCTTATGTTGAACAAAAGTTATTGTTAGTGTGCGATGTTGTTCTCTCCGTCCATGTGCTTAAATTGAACAAATTACAGATGTTACAATTTTTTCCCATAAAGTCATCATTATGAAATGTCTTACGTTACTGAGTCCCTTAGGCTGCACGAAAGACTAATTCCACAGCAAATCGAAGGCAACGCTTATATCGAAAAAGTAGACGCTTTGCTACAATTCCTGCGTTATAGTAGAAACTATGGAATATAGACTGTTGACTCCAAACCCTGCTGGGCTGTTCTCTGCATCTCACGGACTGCAGCGTGACGAAAATTGTGAGGGTAGAGAGTAATATAGCTCCGCCTCCTCACCCACACATCTGGATTTTGATGAATTCAGCGAAATGGACCAGTCTGGACCTGTCGTCCTGTTAGTTGTTCAATGTCTCAATACTCTTGTCATATCATTCATCTTCTTGAATAATCAAATGTTCTAGACTATGTAATGTGAACAGGGTTGTCCTACTGAGGTAAAATTTGTTTTATATTAGATATTCGCACCTAATATTTGATCTCATAATATGGATAAGTTGTTTGCTACTAATTATTTGCCTACTTTAGCAATGTCATCATATTTCCATGCCAATTTAGACGAAACAGTCACATTAGCCTGAGAGGTGCATTGCATGTCTAGGGCCAAAATAAAATATTGGATGCACCTATGGTGGAACAAGCTAACTCAAGCCTGACTACAACAGTGTACTAACTAGCAGCAACACTCTCCCCCCCAAACACTCTCCCCCCAGTTCAATGTAGTGATACAAAGACCTTTACTAGTGAAGGGAATTTCAAATATTTTCAGTTAGCCTTTTAATTTTGGTTCATTCATCTAAAAAGAGCCAGCTCCAAAAAGCTCTTGGTTCAGTAGCCATGAATGTGTTTAATAGACATGGGCAGGGGCCTCAGACTGGCCTCAGACTAGGGCCTCCAAATCACTAAGTACGCCCCTGGGAGCAGTAACATAATCAACAGCTGTTGACCTTCCTAGCTAGCTGCATGTGCACCTTTGTCAGCAAAGGATCTCCACTAGCAGTTCCTCGTTCCTATAAATCCAGGGCATCACCCTCTGGGACCCAGTCAGCAGATTGTTAGTCAGCATCACCATGCCAACACTAGTGGTGCCCGGGTCAGCTGTTTGTTCACCCGCACCCTCCCGCAATTGCTAATAACCCATCCTAAACCACCAGATTATATGTTAAAATCTGAGGCCAACACCCGACCCTAGCCCACTAATACAGAAAATGCGCTGTAGGCTACAATCAAAGACAGCTGAAGATGTAACCCATCTGAACAGTAGGCTACAGTTCCCTTGAATTTCCCTATTTGAAGTCCCTATCTTGTGACTGTCGAATTTGTATAGCTCCTCACAATCATCACACATAGGCCTAACATACCTGGCACTGCTATCATCCTCTTTTAGCCAAATCATTTCACCAAATCTTTCCCAAACATTTCCTTTTTTCTGGCCCTCTTTATTTTCAACTCTCCATTTCACAGCTTTTCTCTAATTAAACTGCGACATTGTCCTTTTTGCCTCCGTGGTGACCCTAAACCCATCTGCCCAGTGGATATAACCGCGGGAACTGCAGGGTATGAGTCAACCCCTGCCTCACTAGCCAACACAACACAAATATCTTTCTGTATGAAACTTTGCTTAAACACCCATTAGTCTTGAGCTCCCTAAATAGCATAGTCCCTATGTAAATAAATCATATAGCCTTCTTAAACCTATTGAATTTCATTCTAAACTAATGGGCCATTCTGTCTTATTAACAGCAATATCAAACAAAAGCAGTTCAGTGAATGAAGTGACCTTTGTCTTCTGATCAAATCCTGTCAATGATCTACATAATTGATTTGTAATCAAACACATACATCTAATTGGCTGCATTTGTGTGGCAGAAGCCGTGTTTTATTTTGTTTACAGAATGCATGGGTGTGCCGCATGCACAACTGCATACAAAAAATAACGCACACACACGCACCACTTCTCATCTGATCTGTAAAGTCTATGTGCCTGTAGAAACACCAGACTGTCATGATCAGCTGTTTATGTGAGATGGGCATGCCATGGTAGCACTGACCGCCCCTTGTGTCCACCCCTTTGTGTCACTCACACATGTAAACAATACATGGCCATAGGAACAAATGAGTCCCTCTAGAGTTCAGTGGACATAGCCCACTTACATAATCCAGTCATTAAACAGACATACACGTCACCTAGCCATATCTATGACTAAAAAGAAAATACGTTTTATTATCAGAGTTCTTTGTATCTCTTCTTTGTCAAAGATATGGCTAACAATCACCAAATGTGAAGTGCAATGTCAGTTCTCTAGGAACAGACACAATACCATGCTAACATTTGTACATATATTTTTTTATCTTTACTACTAATTGGTAAATTAGTAGTAAAGAAATAAACTACCTTGTGATGCATTGTGCCCATTGCCATCTTCACAAGCCTGACACAAAAGTGGCAGAACATTGAAGGTTGGCAGTGGAACTTCACATTTCCCGCCTGGTCTCTCACACTAGATGTAACATAATACATGTAAATCTAACACAGTCAAATTAGTATAATATGTTAGGTTTGGTATGGTTACATAAGACAGAAGGTTACCTAAGGCAAAAAACGAAAGTAAGGTGGTTGGTCAGGATGGGCATATATAACGTGAACGTCTAGCAACACAAAGGTTGCGTGTTTGAATCACATCACAGACAACTTTTAGCTCATTTGCAACTTTGCAACTATTTACTACTTTTTAGCTACTTTGTGACTACTTAGCATGTTAGCTAGCCCTAACCTTAACCCTTAAACCGAACTCCTAACCCTTAACCCATAACCTTAACCCCTAGCCTAGTTAAAGTTAACCACTTAGCTAATGTTAGCATTAGCAACCTAGCCACCCTAACTAACAACAGCTATAACAAATTGGATTTGTAACATATCATAAATTTTTGCAAATTCGTAACATATTGTACGACTTGCAATTTATAACATATTGTACGAATTGCAATTCGTAACATACCATACGAAATTGATGATGGACATCATCAAATTAGTACATACCAATGGAACTTAACATACAGTATCATACTAATCGAGTATCCCGGATTTTGTTACGTCTACCCCTGAGTCCAGGTTGTTTGCCCAGGCTATGCACGAGCAAGACAATATAATTCGTATCATGACACAGTATACAACAATCTTATGTTGAACAAAAAGTTATTGTTAGTGTGCGATGTTGTTCTCTCCGTCCATGTGCTTAAATTGAACAAATTACAGATGTTACAATTTTTTCCCATAAAGTCATCATTATGAAATGTCTTACGTTACTGAGTCCCTTAGGCTGCACGAAAGACTAATTCCACAGCAAATCGAAGGCAACGCTTATATCGAAAAGTAGACGCTTTGCTACAATTCCTGCGTTATAGTAGAAACTATGGAATATAGACTGTTGACTCCAAACCCTGCTGGGCTGTTCTCTGCATCTCACGGACTGCGCGTGACGAAAATTGTGAGGGTAGAGAGTAATATAGCTCCGCCTCCTCACCCACACATCTGGATTTTGATGAATTCAGCGAAATGGACCAGTCTGGACCTGTCGTCCTGTTAGTTGTTCAATGTCTCAATACTCTTGTCATATCATTCATCTTCTTGAATAATCAAATGTTCTAGACTATGTAATGTGAACAGGGTTGTCCTACTGAGGTAAAATTTGTTTTATATTAGATATTCGCACCTAATATTTGATCTCATAATATGGATAAGTTGTTTGCTACTAATTATTTGCCTACTTTAGCAATGTCATCATATTTCCATGCCAATTTAGACGAAACAGTCACATTAGCCTGAGAGGTGCATTGCATGTCTAGGGCCAAAATAAAATATTGGATGCACCTATGGTGGAACAAGCTAACTCAAGCCTGACTACAACAGTGTACTAACTAGCAGCAACACTCTCCCCCCCAAACGCCTCCATCTTCCCCTGATTCAGAATATATAAATTGCATAGTTATGGCAACCTTTGTGTAAGAGAAATTGAAGATTGAAGAAAGCCAGAACAAAAAAAGAAGAACATAAAATAGAAAATAGAATGTTCTCCATTCTATTCCTGATTCATATTGCATAATGTTCATAGTCATGGCACGATTTGTGTAAGAGCTATTGAAGGTTGAAAGCTGAAAGATATATATATATTTTTTTAAATATAGAAATACAACTAAAAAGTGGATTTCTCGCCATCCTTCCCTGATTCAGAATGTCTCATTTTGTATTATGTATTTATTTTGAATCCCTATTAGCTGCTACTCTTCCTGCCCTGTTCTGAGCCAATTGCAATTTACCTAAGTCCTTCTTTGTTGCACCTGTCCACACAACTGAACAGTGGTCCAGGTGTGACAAAACTAGGGCCTGTAGGACCTGCCTTGCTGTTAAGAAGGCAGAGCAGTGCTTTATTATGGACAGACCTTTCCACATCTTGGCTACTATTGTATCAATATGTCAATAGGACATCTTGCTCAATTTCCACATTATTCATTACAAGATTTAGTTGATGTTTAGGGTTTAGTGAATGATTTGTCCCAAATACAATGCTTTAAGTTAAACTATTTAAAATGAACTTATTCATTGCCACCCATTCTGAAACCAACTGCAACTCTTTGTTAAGTGTTGCAGTCATTTCAGTCGCTGTAGTAGCTGACGTATATAGTGTTGAGTAGTCCGCACACACAGACACATTGGATTTACTCAAAGCCAGTGGCATGTCATTTAGTAAAGATTGAAGAAAGTAAGGGCCTAGACAGCTGCCCTGGGGAATTCCTAATTCGACCTGGATTGTGTTGGATAGGCTTCCAGTAAAGAACACTCTCTGTGTTCTGTTAGACAGGTTACTTTGTATCCACAATATAGCAGGGGGTGTAAAGCCATAACACATACGTTTTTCCAGCAGTAGACTATGATGGATAATTGATAATGTCAAAAGCCACACTGAAGTCTAACAAAACAGCCCCCACAATCTTTTTATCATCATTTTCTCTCAGCCAATAGTTGTGTAAGTGTGGTGCTTGTAAAATGCCCTTCCCTATAAGCGTGCTGAAAGTCTGTTGTCAATTTGTTTACTATAAAATAGCATTGTATCTGGTCAAACCCAATTTTTTCAAAAGGTTTACTAAGGGTTGGAAACAGGCTGATTGGTCGACTGTTTGAGCCAGTAAAGGGGGCTTTACTATTCTTAGGTAGGGGAATTACTTTTGCTTCCCTCCAGGCCTGAGGGCACACACTTTCTAGTAGGCTTAAATTAAAGATATGGCAAATAGGAGTGGCAATATCGTCCGCTATTATCCTTAGTCATTTTCCATCTAAGTTGTCGGAGTGGAGTTTGCCTTTTTGCCCAGAATTTCATTTAAGGTGCTCCAAAGTGTTTTACTGTCATTCTTTATGTAATTTATCTTTGTTTCATGGTGTAGTTTCTTCTTTTTATTCAGTTTTGTCACATGATTTCTCAGTTTGCAGTACGTTTGACAATCGGTTGTGCAGTCAGAATTAGTTGCCATTTATTTTGCCTCATATTTAAATCACTGCAAAAATATACCTCTCTGTTGGTATCACATACATTATCAAGCATTTCACACATGTTTTCCAGATACTAACTGTTAGCACTTGGTGGTCTATAGCAGCTTCCCACCAGAATGGGCTTTAGGCGAGGCAGATGAACCTGTAGCCATATTACTTCAACAGTATTTAACATGAGATCCTCTCTAAGCTTTACAGGAATGTGGTTCTGAATATAAACGGCCACATCTCCACATTTAGCATTTCTGTATTTTCTGTAGATGTTATAACCATGTATTGCTACCACTGTATCATCAAAGGTATTATCTAATTGAGTCTCAGAGATTGTCAGAATATGAATGTCATCTGTTACTAGCAAATTATTGATTTAATGAACCTTGTTTCTTAAGCTACACATGTTAACGTGGGCTATTTTTAGCACTTTTCTGCAGTGCTTTTTTGTTGTTATTGCTTTACTGGGAAGCTTAGCAGAGGTAGACATGCTCAGGTTATTTATGTTAGTGCAGGGTGAGCTGCACACAGTGGACCTCCTACTAGGGGACACAGCCTCAGTGTCAACAGTATAACTCTGGTTCATAGGCACATGATTACTGCATACAATAGCTGTAAGATCAGCAGAGGCATTTAGGACAGTCAGAGGGACATACATTAGGGTACTTACATTAAGTCTTCCAGCCCCTCTGGAATAATGTACATTTGCTGAAGCATTATGACAACTCAGCGACACAATGGTAGGGCTTAAATGAGCTGGGCTTGGGTCATTGATAAGTCATTGTTTCAACCCAGCTTTATAATTCTGTGAAAGGATCCAGGAGTGCAATTGATATGGGTGAATCCCATCCTCATAATATGAGCGTTGTTTCCAGAAGGTATCAAAAGTGTCAATAAATGTAACACCCGCAGAGCTGCAATAGTTTTGTAGACTGTTATGGAGGGCTACAAGTCTGCTTAACCGTTCAATGCCACGATTTAGGGATGGCAGAGTGAGCCAATCAGTTCTTTAAAATACATCTTCAGCTGTTCTTTGCAATGTCATTGCATACCAAATGAACTATGAAAGACTCAATTTCCTGGGAGCAGCTTATTGATGTCCTGTACTCATGCTCCCAGATAGCACAACGGTTTTGCTCCAGGGACTGAGACATTTCTCACCATTGAACTGTTCAATACAACGGCCGGAGAAGGGAATTCCCACCCCTCACACAATTCTTTGAGCCTTTCACGGGCCCACGAGAAGCAGGTTAGCGTATGCCCGCTGCTCCCGGCGATCGGTCCAGCCCCCCTTCAGTAGGCAGTGCCCCGTCAGATCTAGAGAGAGTGAAAGGAGCCAAACTCGAGCCACTGATGTAGTCAGCGTAGTTGGAGTTAGCACTGCCGTCGCAGACACAGGCAGTCCCAGCGATGAAGGTGCAGGTAGATCAGGCATCAGTGCAGCGAAGCTATTCCTTATGTCAATCGGCTCCGAACCTCAGTCACACCCATCCATTTAGCAGCATACCGCTGTTTTCAGTTTCCACAACTTGTGACATGGGACAAAATAATGACATTTCATCAACAAGACAAACTTGTGGATTTTTCTCTGTCTGCCTCATATTCAGAATATGCCATTTTCATTGGCATAGGGCTCTGTGGAAGAGCTATGGAAGATTTAATGTCCCCCCCAAAAAAACATTTACAACCTTATTCTAAAATGGATTAACTACTTTTTTCCCCTCATAAATCTAAACACAATAACCCATGATGACAAAGCGAAAACTGTTTTTTTGAAATTTTGGGACATTTATTACAAATAATAAACATAAATACCTTTTTTACATAGGTAGTCAGACCCTTTGCTATGAGATTTCAAAATTGAGCCCAGGTGCATCCTGTTTCCATTGATCATACTTGAGCTGTTTCTACAACTTGATTGGAGTCAACCGGTGGTAAATTAAATTGATTGGACATGATTTGGAGAGGCACACACATGTCTGTAGAAGGTCCCACAGTTGACAGTGCATATCAGAGAAAAAAACAAGCCATGAGGTCGAAGGAACTGTCTGTAGAGCTCCGAGACAGGATTGTGTCGAGGCACAGATCTGGGGAAGGGTACCACAACATTTCTGCAGTATTGAAGGTCCCCATGAACACAGTAGCCTCCATCATTCTTAAATGGAAGAAGTTGGGAACTACCAACACTCTTCCTAGAGCTGGCTGCCCGGGCAAACTGAGCAATCGGGGGAGAAGGGCCTTGGTAAGGGAGGTGCCAAGAACCCGATTGTTACTCTAACAGAGCTCCAGAGTTCCTCTGTGGAGATGGGAGAACCTTCCAGAAAGACAACAATTTCTGCAGCACTCCACCAATCAGGCCTTTACGGTAGAGGGGCCAGACGGAAACCAAAACATTTCTGCAGTATTGAAGGTCCCCTATGAACACAGTAGCCTCCATCATTCTTAAATGGAAGAAGTTGGGAACTACCAACACTCTTCCTAGAGCTGGCTGCCCGGGCAAACTGAGCAATCGGGGGAGAAGGGCCTTGGTAAGGGAGGTGCCAAGAACCCGATTGTTACTCTAACAGAGCTCCAGAGTTCCTCTGTGGAGATGGGAGAACCTTCCAGAAAGACAACAATTTCTGCAGCACTCCACCAATCAGGCCTTTACGGTAGAGGGGCCAGACGGAAACCACTCCTCAGTAAAAGGCACTTGATAGCCCACTTGGAATTTGCCAAAAAGCACCTAAAAGACTCTCAGACCATGAAAAACAAGATTCTCTGGTCTGATGAAACCAAGATTGAACACTTCAGCCTGAATGCCAAGCGTCACGTCTGGAGGAAACCTGGCACACCATCCCTACGGTGTAGCATGGTGGTGGCAGCATCATGCTGTGGGGGATGTTTTTCAGTGACAGGGACTGGGAGACTAGTCAGGATCGAGGAATACATGAACAGAGCAAAGTACAGAGAGATCCTTGATGAAAACCTGCTCTAGAGCGCTCAGGACCTCAGACTGGGGTGAAGGTTCACCTTCCAATAGGACAACAACCCTAAGCACACAGCCAAGACAGCGCAGGAGCGGCTTCAGGACAAGTCTCTGAAGGTCCTTGAGTGGCCCAGCCAGAGCCCGATCTAACATCTCTGGAGAGACCTGAAAATAGCTGTGCAGCGACGCTACCCATCCAACCTGACAGAGCTTGAGAGGGCCTTGTAGAGAAAAATAGGAGAAACTCCCCAAGTACAGGTGTGCCAAGCTTATAGCGTCATACCCAAGAAGACTTGAGGCTGGTGCTTTAACAAAGTACTGAGTAAAGGGTCTGAATACTTATGTAATTTTGATATTTCAGTTTTATTTTTTATAAAATTGCAAAAATGTTTCCACCTGTATTTGGTTTGTCTTTATGGGGTATTGTGTGTGGATTGATGAGGTGGGAAATAACAATTTATTCCATTTCAAAATAAGGCTGTAACGTAACTAAAAGTGGAAAAGTCAAGGAGTCTGAATATTTTCAAAATGCACTGTATATACACTACCGGTCAAAAGTTCTAGAACACCTACTCATTCAAGAGTTTTTCTTCATTTTTACTATTTTCTTCATTGTAGAATAATAGTGAAGACATCAAACTACGAAAGAACGACAGATGTTTACCTTGTCAGCTCAGGGATTTGATCCAGCAACCTTTTGGTTACTGGCCCAACGCTCAAACCACGAGGCTACCTGCCCCTGCTGTCCTTTAGGAGTGGTTTCTTTGCAGCAATTCGACCATAAAGGCCTGATTCACACATTCTCCTCTGAACAGTTGATGTTGAGATGTGTCTGTTACTTGAACTCTGTGAAGCATTTATTTAGGCTGCAATTTCTGAGGCTGGTAACTCTAATTAACTTATCCTCTGCAGCAGAGGTAACTCTGGGTCTTCCATTCCTGTGGCGGTCCTCATGAGAGACAGTTTCATCATAGCGCTTGACGGTTTTTGCAACTGGACTTGAAGAAACTTTCAAAGTTCTTGACATTTTCCGCATTGACTGACGCTGATGTCTTAAAGTAATGATGGACTGCTGTTTCTCTTTGCTTATTTGAGCTGTTCTTGCCATTATATGGACTTTGTCTTTAACCAAATAGGGCTATCTTCTGTATACCACCCCTACCTTGTCACAACACAACTGAATGGCTCAAATGCATGAAGAAGGAAAGAAATTACACAAATTAACTTTCTAACGACCCCTCTCTTTTTAAGAAGGCACACCTGTAATTGAAATGCATTCCAAGTTACCTCATGAAGCTGGTTGAGAGAATGCCAAGAGTGTGCAAAGCTGGCATCAAGGTAAAGGGTGGCTATTTGAAGAATCTCAAATATAAAATATATCTTGACTTGTTTAACACTTTTTTTGGTTACTACATGATTCCATATATGTTATTTCATAGTTTTGATGTCATCACTATTATTCTACAATGTAGAAAATAGTAAAATAAATAAAAAATGACTTGAATTTGTCCAAGAACAATCAAACATAATTGCTAATGTATCCTTAGGAACACTTTAATGTATATGTTCTATTATATTTCAACCGGAATATAAACTGGGCAATAAGAAAGGAAAAAACCACAGAGCGCGCAAGCCGGGAGCGCGCATTTTCTTGTAAGGACATCTGTGGGGACACTTCCTTATTCGTCTTCTTCTCTGCTCTAAAAGCAGCTAAGAAAAATCAGAACACTTTCTCGAGACTGTTGACATCCAGAGGAAGCGATAGGTACTGCATTCATATGCCCTTATATGGGCATTTTCATAAGGGAGGGGTTCCAAATGAGCAATGTGTCAAAACCACTTTTTCCAGGACAGAAGTTCTTCGGGTTTTTGCCTGCCATATCCGTTCTGTTATACTCACAGACAAAATTCAGGGTGTTTCCTATCCAATGGTACTAAATATGTGCATATCCTATTTTCTGGGCCTGAATGGGAGGCATTTTACTTTGGGCACGCCAGGCTCTCCAAAACGGTCACCTCATTGCGCTACTCCCTAAGAAGTTAAGATAAAGGGTGAATTGTCTAGGTCTACATGAAAAGTAAAGCCGTTTGATAGTCAAACCCACCCAGGCTAGGTCACAGGTGGGTAAAGTGAAAACAGACATTTCAAAACAAGTCTATACAAGCTCATGTAGACGATGTGCTCTCCTTACCTGGCATGCCTTTTACGCAGGGCTATAACTACATATGAGGATATCGAGGTCTGGAGCGTTGTCATTTTTTAAAATTTTCAGCAGTTTTCCTCATGTTAAACCTGTGTGTCACTCACTAATTGTCACTTAATTAGACCATGTCAGTAAAACATTTTTAGATTAGTAAATTAGTCTAGCCTGAAATCTAAACTAGTAGTAATCATGGCCCAATTACCGATCGGGCACGCAGGGCATGTGCCCATGGGCCCTGAACTCCAGGGGGCCCCAATTTATTTTGTTAGTTACTCTCACTCAGATATCATATTAACATTGCATAAGTCATGGCAAAATGTGTAGAATTGCAAGGAAATTAGCTGTAAAACTGCAACAAAAAGTTATGTAAAGCTAACTCATTTGTTCACTTTTTGTTAATTAAATACTTTTTTTTGGTTACAGATCCCTCTATGTATTATTAAATTATATTTTTTTATCCCGGTGCTGAGTTAATGTGAGTTAATGTGTAGTGGCTAATTGTATAGCTAATAGGCTATGTGTTTGTAGATGGACTGAGGTGAATGAAGCTCCAGCAACCAATGTGATAATGGCTGGGTTATTTTTGCTTGTTTTTGCTGTTCTCCAAATAGAATTTTAGAGTTTTTAAATTATATAGAAATGCAGTAAATGAGCTTTATTGAGCCACCTGTCTGGACCTCACTAAAACTCAGACCCTGGTTACGGCCATGCTTGTATATACCACGCCCATTGCGTTTCCGGTATTACCACCTGTCATTAGAATGCCAACCACACATAGATAGATACTCACCTTTAATGATAGATAGTCAGAAAGAAGAAATCCTGATCTCAACAGTCAGTAAGGTACAATCTATCCTGTTGCTACAGGCTACCTGCCAGTGTAAACCCAACTCATATACGAACATGCCCATGTCAGTTTGGATAATGGATAATCCTTTTGTTGTGACTGGGTCAGTCAATGCACATTACAGGAAGATGTCCCTCAAAGCATAGGCCTACTTAGACACCTTGCCGTTCACCTTAAAACAGTAAACTGATCAATGATAAAGAGTGGGCCACTATGCTTTAGCTCAGCGGGTTAACACATTCTTGGGGCACACATACGATTCAAGTTCAAAGTCAGTCAGTCACGCAGGCAGACTGGGTAACAAGAGAAAACATGACTCTCCAAATATCTGGTTGTTTTATCTGGTTGTCCTACCCATGATATATAGAAGAATGTTGCTCTTATGCAGCCTGTGACGGGATCTGTATTTGGAACTTTTGTTTCAATGCTCCTTTAAAAGGTACAATAGTTTAGCTTCCAAATTTGATTAAAGCTGAATAGATTTTTCAGCCGTGGGTGTGCGAACATTGAGTCATGCTGACTGCAATCGTTATCTCTCACACATCCGGCATTTAACTAAGTCGATAAAAACAGACTATAACCCTTAATCAGTTACCATTATTTCGATTTTTAAAGAATGGAAAATGAAGCCAACCCAGATGATGATAAGACTGTAGCGTGGATTAATTATTACAATACAATGACCGTGTCAACATAGACAGCAAATGTTTTTGGAACAGTGGAGGTTTGCTAAAGGATAACCTATGCCATGCCCAGGCTTCTACCACGCCTGTGAAGGAGACTACTAAAAGGGAGACTTGTCAAGAACAGCAGTGGGTTTGAATGAGTGAGCAGTAGTGGCTTCAGCCCCGGATGTTTTCGGTCCAGCCCTGAACCTTTTGATGGTCAAAAATATATATATTTTATATATTTCTTTCAGTCTGATATGAGTTTCCATAACCACAGATCACTTGCGCTATTCAGTATATAAGAAGAAAAAAATATATACTGACAAACTAATGACAAAAATAAGCAATGCAAAATACCGTGTTAGGCAGGTAGCCTAGCAGTTAAGGGTGTTGGGCCAGTAACCTGAAGGTTGCTGGTTCAAATCTCTGTGCTGATTAAGTGAAAAATCTGTTGATGTGCCCTTGAGCAAGGAATTGAACTCTAGTTGCTCTGGATAAACGCATCTGCTTAAATGTAGTAGGGTTGTCACTACTTAACAAAGTCATAAATATGGCTAAACCCCACCCATTTCCACAATTTATATTTTTTTAATCAGATTTTAAACCTAATCGTAACCACACTGCTAACCTTATGCCTAACCCTAACCTTGAACAAATGATAGTCCCACTAAGTGCAAACCAGATGGGATGACTGCAGAATGCTGTGGTAGCCATGCTGGTTAAGTGTGCCTTGAATTCTAAATAAATCACAGGCAGTGTCACCAGCAAAGCACCCCCACACCATCACACCTCCTCCTCCATGCTTCACGGTGGGAACCACACATGCGTAGATTATCCATTCACCTACTCTGCGTCTCACAAAGACACGGACGGCGGTTGCAACCAAAAATCTCAAATTTAGAATCAGACCAAAGGACAGATTTCCACCGGTCAAATGTCCATTGCTCATGTTTCTTGGCCCAAGCAAGTCTCTTCTTCTTATTGGTGTCCTTTAGTAGTTGTTTCTTTGCAGCAATTCGACCATGAAGGCCTGATTCACACAGTCTCCTCTGAACAGTTGATGTTGAGACTCTGTTAAGCAGAGGTGATGAGAGCCAATTTCATCATAGCGCTTGATGATTTTTGCGACTGCACTTTCAAAGTTTCCGTATTGACTGACCTTCATGTCTTAAAGTAATGATGGACTGTCGCTTATTTGAGCTGTTCTTGCCATATTATGGACTTGGATTTTTACCAAATAGGGCTATCTTCTGTATACCACCCCTACCTTGTCACACCACAACTGATTGGCTCAAACACATTAATGAAGGGAAGACTTTCCACAAATTTACTTTTAACAAGGCACACCTGTTAATTTAAATGCACTCCTGGCGACTACCTCATGAAGCTGGTTGAGAGAATGCCAAGAGTGTGCAAAGCTGTCATCAAGGCAAAGGGTGGCTAAGAATCTCAATATAAAATATATTTTGATTTGTTTATAACACTTTTTTGGTTACCACATGACTCCATATGTGTTATTTCATCGTTTGGATGTCTTCACTATTATTATACAATGTAGAAAATAGTAAAAATAAAGAAAAACCCTGGAATGAGTAGGTGTGTCCAAACTTTTGACTGGTACTGTATGTGTTCCAGAATAGAGAGTGTTCCAGAGTAAAGAGACCCAAAGTAACTACTGTAATTGAGTACTGGCAGTGTCTGCTGTGGCAAGTGTACGTTTCCTGAAGAATATCTAATATCTCAATGTTCATCTCAAAGTGAACCAAATTCATGCATTTAGCTGTTGAAATTCATTTTTTCTTGTTGGGGAAGGACGTCTCCGGACCCCCCTACTGGCTTTAGGCTAAGCCCCCAACGTCTTCAAATCCTAGAAATTTCCCTGGTCAGCAGTGGGATGTAGATCTAGCCTGACATAGTGATTCTGGCCCAGACAAAAAGCTGATTCATGTTATCTCACACACAGATGCGGAAGAGAATCAATGGTGCGGTTGTGCCTCTGTACCATTGTTGAGATTTTCTGAATCCCAAGAGTAGAGTGAACAAAATGGAAGATATTAAATAGGATACAGGGAGGAACATTTGCCAAAATCTAACTGTCTGAGTGTGGTAAAAGCATACTATAAAGATGGATGGCCATATTGAGTATAGAGTTAATACATTCTTCAGTTTCTTATTAAATTTGTATTTGTTATTGGGCAAATTAGATGTATGGATTATTCTTGATTTCAGTTTCTGTCAAAGAGATAGATAGATAGATAGATAGATAGATAGATAGATAGATAGATAGATAGATAGATAGATAGATAGATATGAGGAACGAGAGAATTGTCGGTGAGCTTTGATTTTCTATAGAATTGTTTTATAGACTGATACTGTTCACAGTCACACCATAAACCATGTAATAACTTATAATAGACGTATACAGTTTTATATTAGTAAATATTTGAACTTTCCCCTTGAGTAGTTGGTAAGAAAAACAAGAAATATAAAATAGGCCTATCTGTATACACTCTAGGGAGTCTGCTGGGTCGTTCTACGAAATAAGTCCCTTTTGGGTAGTGCAACTTGGTCCCCCCCCAAAATAACGTTTTATTTCACCTAATTGTAACATTCTGTAATGTAACAGGGTTGACGATTTCATCTTAAATCAGCCATAAATCCCCATGTGACATGAGGATTGGAAGCTTGTTGTATGCAACAGGGAGGAGAAATTAAATGCAAGCTATACAAAAATGTGTAATTGTCAGTCTATGGGTAACAAGTTTGACGTGTTATGCTCGACCCACTCAGTATATCTGTGAT
Organism: Brachymystax lenok tsinlingensis; assembly: GCA_030435695.1. Taxonomy (NCBI): domain Eukaryota; kingdom Metazoa; phylum Chordata; class Actinopteri; order Salmoniformes; family Salmonidae; genus Brachymystax; species Brachymystax lenok. Next base: position 15,121,439 of record CM059796.1, read on the forward strand.
TTGCTTTAGCTTTGGTTTCACTCGATGTCATCGTTCACACTATGTTTATGTGTCTAAAGCTACTTGAACTTTTGAGATAGTGTTGCAATCATGGCTTGCTGTAACTGGTAGTATCACATCTCTTCTCATTAAGAAGATTAGCGTTTTCCCCCAGGGGAGTGTTTCATATTACCTGTAATGGAACAATGCCTTGAGAATTCTAAGGAAAATTGTTTACTCCTGACTGGAAGACAACCTGGTTAGGGACTTTCCTAATTTGCCTAAATGTGAAGGTGATGCTGTCTTGTTTGTATTTTATAGTCAAAGCAAAAATCCCCTGAGGAAAATGCTGCTGTTAAGGAATTTGGCCTATTTTTTTGGACAATGCAGAAATCCCCAAGGTGAGCTGTTTTTCTGTACAGTTAGTACAGTACAAGGTTTTATAATCTTCCGGATAGTTCCAATCATGGATCCTCAAAAATTTTGTTCCAATGGATCTACAATTATTTCGTTTTTACATCTAAGATTTGTATGGGGCTTTTAAAGAGACAGCTATGAGGACAATGTGTCCTAAGGTAAGCTGAGGTAGCTGGCATGATTCAAATACAGTAAAACGGCCAACTTGTCATGTTTTTTTCCGGATTGAAATAATCATTTAATTGGACAATTAGTTGGTCCACTGCCACTAAGTCAAGACGTGAACCACTAACTAAAGCCATTACAGTATTTAGGCCACACACTGTTTGCTCATTAATTTATTGCTTAAAAGTCTTAAAAGCTTACCGGTGTCTATCTCTGAATCCCAAGAGTAGAGTGAACAAAATGGAAGATATTAAATAGGATACAGGGAGGAACATTTGCCAAAATCTAACTGTCTGAGTGTGGTAAAAGCATACTATAAAGATGGATGGCCATATTGAGTATAGAGTTAATACATTCTTCAGTTTCTTATTAAATTTGTATTTGTTATTGGGCGAATTAGATGTATGGATTATTCTTGATTTCAGTTTCTGTCAAAGAGCTTGAGGGAGATTATTAAAGCTGTGTCTATCTATCTATCTATCTATCTATCTATCTATCTATCTATCTATCTATCTATCTATCTATCTATCTATCTATCTATCAAATAATCGCCATGGACCGACTGGACCATGAAATAATGAAGTAAGCTACATGCCACCCAATAAAAGGCTGTGGAATACTGCCATCAGGTGGTGAGGAAAGACAAATGTGATAGTTGTTAGAAGATAGGGCACCAGTAGGTGGCAGTGTTGTTAAAGAATAAGATTGGCTCAGCGATGCAAACGTTAAGAGAGATCTTACTTGGCTTTACGGTTTTTGTTTTACAAAGGAAAGCTTACGCTACAGATTTTGCACAAATGTGATTTCCTTGTGCCGGGCGGAGTTCATGCTCCACCTTAACCAAAACAAAATGCAATCTAAAAGATTATGATATGAGGAACGAGAGAATTGTCGGTGAGCTTTGATTTTCTATAGAATTGTTTTATAGACTGATACTGTTCACAGTCACACCATAAACCATGTAATAACTTATAATAGACGTATACAGTTTTATATTAGTAAATATTTGAACTTTCCCCTTGAGTAGTTGGTAAGAAAAACAAGAAATATAAAATAGGCCTATCTGTATACACTCTAGGGTGTCTGCTGGGTCGTTCTACGAAATAAGTCCCTTTTGGGTAGTGCAACTTGGTCCCCCCCCCAAATAACGTTTTATTTCACCTAATTGTAACATTCTGTAATGTAACAGGGTTGACGATTTCATCTTAAATCAGCCATAAATCCCCTTGTGACATGAGGATTGGAAGCTTGTTGTGTGCAACAGGGAGGAGAAATTAAATGCAAGCTATACAAAAATGTGTAATTGTCAGTCTATGGGTAACAAGTTTGACGTGTTATGCTCGACCCACTCAGTATTTCAACACAAAAAAAAACAGAAATTACATTATGATTTGACTATTAGATGTTCAATGTTTTTTTAAAGTAACAGTTTCACCATATTAACACGAGAGTTCAGTTCACGTAACAGGGTTGACCTTAAAATGAGGGCACGTGTTTTTTTATTTTTTTATCTAAAAATGAATCACTAATCACATGAAGATATTACTTTGTGGAAGCAACAAAACAACTAAGGCTTTAGAAATGATGGTGACAACTTGGAGAAATGTTGCGGTTAAGTGGGTTAACTAACTAGAAGTCACGGAGGGTGCAGAGATTTGGCACTTTAGCAAGTATTTATTCATATACAAAAAAAGGCTTTTAAAATGTTATATCGGTGCACAATTTAGACTTAAAATATCAAAGGGACGCAAAAGGGACAAATTTTGTAGAACGACCCAGCTTCTGTCCTTATTGCTACTGCATAGGTCTGACTATGGGAGAGCTATGTGTTCATTGTCCCCGTATAGTAGGCCTAAACATTGAAAAGCAAAATCCACCAGTTTTATTTCAGTATTTCACAATAGAAGTTGTCAGACAAGCATAAGTCATAAACATCTGCCTCACAGCTATATCTCATACGTAGTTTACCGTCTGTCTTTCTTACCTTTCACAACATGTCTCCTCTATACACCTGCCTTACAAAAGTCACATGATCCAGGTGGAGTGTCATTGGTTCACAGAGCTTTTACCTGAGAAAGGCAACCGTTCAAAGCGTTGACCCAGATATGACACATTGCTCTAGTTATCCAAACTAACAACAGAGGTTCATATCATCTTGCATCCAATATAAGAAAATATTATACAATCTGTCCTCTATGAAGACAGTCATAAAAAATAAATGTGCCAATTAGCATCCTGGCAATTGAAAATAGTCCAGCCCATTTATCCATCCATGACACAACCCCTTTCAATTCCCATTAGAAAGGAAGGAACTTTTAGTTTTTCTTCCCTATATATGATGGGTTTCTTGAAAAGCCCATAGAATAAAATATATTACATGAGGGCCACACTTCCCAAAGTCTCACTGGTGAAGCTGGTTCATCACTTGCAGCACATCTTCTAGTATGGACGGCCCCAAGTCAAGGTTCAGGACAAAAGACGAGTCTTCATCGACCCCTGGAGGGCCCTCCACTGGGGGACAAGGAGCCTGTTTGGGGGCCGTGTTCAATTCGGATCCATCCGGCCCCATCATTAACCCTCCCTCCTCCTTTTCCTGCTCCTGCTTTACATCCTCTTCGTGGTGCAACCTGTCATGCTCCACCACCTCCACAACATCCAGTAAAGGCAGGAGGAGGCACCTCTTGTGCCTGGAAGCCTGGGGATGGGTTCTGGCTTTGGCAGCCTGTGCATCCATCTCTTCTGGGCTGAGGAGGCGTGGGGGCTTGGGTGGTGGTGGGGGTGTCTCATTGGGGGTGATGTTGGAGTAGAGGTCCTGGTGGCTTTGAGAGCTGTGGAGGATGAGACTAGAGGTCCGCTGGAAGGTTGCGAGGTCACCGAAGACATCCCCGTGGGCATCCAATCCAATGTGGGAGAGGTGGCGGAAGTCACCCAGGGGTAGGCTGATCATGTTGACTGATAGCAGCTCACGGTGCTTCTGCTTGCGGGGCCAGCGCATGCTGGCTGATTTGAGGTACAAGGTGGTCTTCAGAGGCATCTTGGACTTAATGGCGTGTACCGTCAGTGAGTTCAACACTTTTAGGCTGAAGTGGAGGTCACTCAGTTGAAGGGTCCAGTTGACCTTTAGGCAGCTCTGAAAATGTGAGGACAAACAAACTAGGTTAAGAAAACTCACTTTAAATGATTTGATACTCATTCTTTTGTCTATTTTTTTATTTTGGCATTTGATAGCCACACAGCCTAAAAATGCCAATGCTAAACAACCTTTGCCACAATTGTTATGATCATCATGATCATTTGCCACGATTGTCATGAAATTGGATTCCAGGATGAGATGGGTAGCTAGCAATGGCCATATATGGACTGATAACTGCAGCCATGACTGTATAATAAAAGAACCTGTTTTTCTTGTATACATGTCTAAGCAAACACACTGTAATACTATTCTAACTTCACACAGCTTGCGGCACAAAGGTTTTGTCATGGGTGTGACCTTAATCTAGTAAGAATTGATGCCTAAAGAGTGCTGAATGCTGAATTATTTGTCTCAAAGAAGGAAAAGTTTAACAACCTCTTGTACTGGAAAGTGAACACTGAGGCACCTTAGTCTGTTAATAAGTAACCTTGGAGACTTGTTTTATTTCAGTGCCATTACTTTTATCTCTGAACTGATAAAAATGCTTTTTTCTTTGACTGTTGGTGTATCTGTGATTTGCTTTAGCTTTGGTTTCACTCGATGTCATCGTTCACACTATGTTTATGTGTCTAAAGCTACTTGAACTTTTGAGATAGTGTTGCAATCATGGCTTGCTGTAACTGGTAGTATCACATCTCTTCTCATTAAGAAGATTAGCGTTTTCCCCCAAGGGAGTGTTTCATATTACCTGTAATGGAACAATGCCTTGAGAATTCTAAGGAAAATTGTTTACTCCTGACTGGAAGACAACCTGGTTAGGGACTTAATTTGCCTAAATGTGAAGGTGATGCTGTCTTGTTTGTATTTTATAGTCAAAGCAAAAATCCCCTGAGGAAAATGCTGCTGTTAAGGAATTTGGCCTATTTTTTTGACAATGCAGAAATCCCCAAGGTGAGCTGTTTTTCTGTACAGTTAGTACAGTACAAGGTTTTATAATCTTCCGGATAGTTCCAATCATGGATCCTCAAAAATTTTGTTCCAATGGATCTACAATTATTTCGTTTTTACATCTAAGATTTGTATGGGGCTTTTAAAGAGACAGCTATGAGGACAATGTGTCCTAAGGTAAGCTGAGGTAGCTGGCATGATTCAAATACAGTAAAACGGCCAACTTGTCATGTTTTTTTCCGGATTGAAATAATCATTTAATTGGACAATTAGTTGGTCCACTGACACTAAGTCAAGACGTGAACCACTAACTAAAGCCATTACAGTATTTAGGCCACACACTGTTTGCTCATTAATTTATTGCTTAAAAGTCTTAAAAGCTTACCGGTGTCTATCTTTGTATCCACACAAGTGAGGTGATCAGGAAGCAGTCTTTCTATGCTTTCTCAGTATATTCGCTCTTCTCTGCAGTTTTAGAACATACGGCTCTCTAGACATTACATGTGCGAAAAGCGCCCGACTCTAAAACACTGACAACGTCTACTACTCTAAAGCACAGACACAAACTGAGCTAGAATGCCTTATCAGCTCACCTGTGTCTCTTGGTTGTGTTTGTTTAAAGTGATAAACCTTCGGTCCCTCCACCCTGACTTATCAATATCTCTGTCTGTGTGTCTTCTCTCGTGTGACTATCTTCTCTCAGGTAGTCCTCTAGTCCCAATATGCTCTGGAATAGAGGGCCAACTCTTATTGTGGAGGTGGGACAAAAGAGGAGGGTTGTATGACGCTCAGGTGCTCTTCACTGCTAGGGTTTCTTCAACGAAGGTAGGGAAAGGGGGAAGTGTTCTAGATTATGTCACTTGCCCTGTGGGTCTCAACTTACTGTTGTTAGTCACTCTCACTCAGATATCATATGAACATGGCATAAGTCATGGGAAAATGTGTAGAATTGCCATAACATTTTGCAGTTTTAAAGAAAATTTCCTGCAATTCTACACATTGTGAAATGGGGTGGACATAACATTTTGCAGTTTTAAGACTAATTTATGTCCACCCCATTGCACAATGAGTAGAATTGCAGGAAATGTGATTTAAAATCAAAATAAATTCTCAACGCCCCATGGCAAAATGCATAGAATTGCAGAAAATTAGCTTTAATAAATAAAAAAAAATTCTCTCTGTCATCGAGGGGGACCACTAAAAAGTTATACACCAAAAAGCTAGGTTCGGCCCTCCCTCCTCTCCAAACACACACCACCTCTGTTTGCACAATCCACTCAGTAAAAGTTATTCTCTGCTCAAAGACACAATGTTCAGCTTGCCATAATAGTCCTAAAGGTGAATTATGTAATTAATCTCTCACTACAATGATAATGGTATGCTACAAACACTGACTCAGAGTATCTTATATCATGCATTGATAACGGTCTTTCTCATTTTATTGCCAATTTGAGCATTATTATAGACTTTTATGCTTGTTTCTGAATTGTGCCTTTTCAAGGCGCACAACATTTTGATTTGCGAAGCAAATGATCAGTCTGGTCCTAGGCTTTTACAGGTCATGACCTCTGGAAAAATGTACCCCTCCAAAATTAAGAAGGAATTGCATTACTAAATCACCAGCTGAACACCTTGATTTCTTAGAAATGGCTGTTAGGTACACATGGTCAGAGGACCTGCATTCCAAACCCTGTTTGCTTCTCACATTCATTAGATAAGGACTTGTTGGATAGTCAGCTTGATCTAATATGCAAACAAACGCTCTTTCTCACACCTAAAGAACATGCCGTCTCTCTGAAGGGTATCAATCAAATATCAACCAAAATGAATATATAACCTACCATTTAAGGACCGTTTAGATTCTATATGCATTGCTCCTTAGCAGCAGAAGGAAGGAGATGACCAATGCCAAATGAATCTGAAGCTTGTGAAAAATGCACAGCGCACTATGAGAGGCAGATTCTCACACGTTGCACTCCCAGCCTACAGTAGCAGCCAATGTGTGGTGTTCAACGTAGGCCAACATTCCATGAGACTTTTGAAAAACATGCAGGGCTTGACATGAACCAGTTAATCCACTTGTTCTTCAGACAAGGAAGTGACTGAAAATGTTTTTGTGATGTTTGATGCAAGAAACCACTTTACAAAATAAAATGCATTATTATTCCCATAACATTATTACAGAGAATCAGACAAATTATGCTACCCTCTGCATATTGGCTACTTAGCTTATTCAAGCCTCAAAATAAAACAGTACTCCTTTAAGACCAAAAAAAAGCTCTTTACCTGACTCGCTTTTCAAAGATATCTAGAGATGTACACATTTTGTGCTCTTGTAGGAAGCCATCACTCCCCTATTGCTGACTACAAAGTATCTACAGTGCATTCGGAAAGTATTCAGACCCCTTGACTTTTTCCAAATTTTGTTACGCTACAGCCTTATTCTAAAATGGATTAAAAAACATTTTTTACCTTCAATCTACACACAATACCCCGTAATGACAAAGCAAAAACAGGTTTTTAGAAATGTTTGCAAATTGTGTAGAGGCACAGATCTGGGGAAGGCTACCAAAAAATGTCTGCAGTACTGAAGGTCCGCAAGAACACAGTGGCCTCCATCATTCTTAAATGGAAGAAGTTTGGAACCACTAAGACTCTTCCTAGAGCTGGCCGCCTGGCCAAACTGAGCAATCAGGGAAGAAGGGCCTTGGTCAGGGAGGTGACCAAGAACCCGATGATCACTCTGGCAGAGCTCTATAGTTCCTCTGTGGAGATGGGAGAACCTTCTAGAAGGACAACCATCTCTGTAGCACTCCACCAATCAGGCCACACGTTTGCAGGAAGAATACAGTAGATTGGAACATTGCCGTCATAAATAAATAGCATTTTATGAGAAAACATAACACAAAAACAACTGGGCTATCTTTTATTTTATGATTTATTTAGGCCTTAAAAAATACATGATACCAAATGTGCAACTTACTATATGATTTGTCACAAGCAACAATTTAGTAACATAGACAGAGGACTGTATGTACAGTAGTGAATGTAGCTACATCAAAGTGCAATTTGTTTGAATGTCTCCCAATTATATTTTACTGTAAATACACTATGACATCAGTACTGTAGGCACATCAAATACTGTAGCCACGCCATATTATATAATCAACAATTAAATTACACCGACATATGTTCTAGAGAAAAAACATACAGTATATCCTTACCCAAGTTATCACTGACCATAGACACCCCTCCAATCAACAGACACACAGTGAATGCAGTAATACAAGTCTAACTGACTGGTGAAAACACTCATGCATTCTTGCAGCAAGACCAAGTGGTTAGTAACAACTTTCACATGATGGTGTCCTTGTTTAGACACCAAACCAGTGTTTGCCCCTCGCCTGTCATGGTCACCACAGAGAAGCCCACCTTATCCAACTTGTCCAGAACCACCCGCTCGTCCACATGGTACTCCCAACTGGAAATGCAATGATCTAGTTATTATTTGCCTGAGAACACATTGCATTAGTACCATACATTTGCACAATGCAAATCCATGGCAGTCAAAGGTTTTACATTTATAAACCAACACTGTGGTGTTTGGGTATTTGTGTAAATTCATACAGAAATTCAGTAAATGGAGTAAGCATAGTTAGGGTCCATGAAGTAACACTAAGGAATTTGTATGCCCTTTGAAGGGTGTTGTTAACACATTTTTTACACTACACATTTTCTGTAGATTCTGAGCTTCTTTTAAAAAGCAGTAAATGATGCAAATTACTCACAAGTTGTTGGTCTTTCTGGCTTCTGAGAGGCTTAGAATGGATGGATCTGAAAACTCATCACCAACCATTGTTGGACCCGTCTCCTAAAGCACGGTGATGATGCAAGGTAAACTTAATTTCCAATGCCCTCCCTCCCAATCGGACTGCAACACGATTTGTTTTCTATGACCAATTATATATTGCACAAATTGTAGAAATAAATCAAAGTAAAAGTTTGCCACAACTCATCTTTACGTTATGTTGACATAATTGTGTGGCTCTAGTTAAATAAAGCAACACATTGTTGAAGACATACATGTCTCTCTCAACATATGGAAAATCAATGGTGAAAATAGGCTACTGACCAGGCGGAGTAGTGTGCTGATGAGAATATATGGCATTCTTAAAAAAGCTTCCCAGATGATGGACGTTTTGCTGTCTCTCTGTGTGGCTAAATAATGTTCTGTGGTTTGGGGATGCTTCAGGTGATAGAGCTAGGTGAGTTGTGTGTGCGCTGACTAAAATCAGCAATTTCCTGCATTGAGAAGGCATCACCAACACAGATACTATCTTTAATGTCCTCAAGGCTGTGCTACAGAAAAATGACACAGATTAAACAAACTCTGTCTGTAAACTTGTCATTCTGTGCAGACTGCAGAGCAATATTACTGGACATTGGAAAACATGTTTTTCTAGAACCCTTTCATTTCACTCAACAAAATGAATCAATTGTTTAATTAGCTTTGGACCGATACTATGGGAGTCTGTTGGGACATGGGGCTGACTTGTTACCAAGTACAGGAATTCCTCCACAGAGTTGCACGCTGACAAGTTTTTTAAATTAACCTCTTGCTATGCGTTCGTACTTTAATAAAATGTAGTCTGTGGTTTTATTTGATTGTTTTATTAAACTATTATTGATTAGCAAACAAATAAAACAACAGAAGACAAACATATGTACATGGTAAGAGTTTAAGAATTTACATTTTTGAAGTATCAAGGCATAGCGACTCGGAGGTTAATTTAAGACTTTAGTCTGCGCCAAACTCCGTGGAGGAGTTTAAGTACTTGGCAAATATTAGTATCCTAAAATGTATGATAAATGCACAAAAAAAGAAGAACCTTGATGTTTGATGTTTGGCGATAATAAATAAAATAACTGGGGAAAAAATTTGGTTGCATAATCTATAATTTCCCCAAAGGGTCCTTGCTATCTGGGATCCTTGGGAGTTTTAGGAACCTGTATGGAAACATTGTTTCCCGAGGGAATGATTATTATGCAACACATGTTAGGGAATCCTGCATTTGTGATTCTTCCCAGAGAGAAAGAGGAAAAGAGAGGCCCAAGTCGGCGGGAAATCGGTCTCCCTCCAACAAGAAATGAGTTGTTGTAAGGACGCCAGTCAATGAGAGTGTCGAATTTGGTGAACAACAAAATGTGGCTTATTTGATATAAACAGTACCGGCTCCCAAAATGAGTACCGGCACCTATTTCAGTCCACGTCAAGCACTGACAATATGTCAGTTTGATGGAAACACATCTCTGGTGGGAAAATGGGCATATTGTTTTATGCAGATTTTAAAATATTATGAAAATCTGTTGAAAATTAGATGGAAACGTAGCTAATGTCAGGAGTAAACATGTTGCCAAAAAAGCTTGTTGGTGAAACCTAGCCAATTTAGTGGGTAATCTTTTGGGAAGACAATTAAATGTCAGTGCAAATGTAAGACCTCCCAACTGAAATACCAAATTGATTCAATTAACCAATTGAGCTTAAGTGTTATGTCATCAAAATCCTACACTTCCAGACCTCCTTCAGATCTCTTATTTGAGAGTATAGACTTTTTCAATTTGAGAGACTTCATTTTACAGATGAAGTCAAGAAAGATCTTGTTCATCTCTAAAGGTAGAGTGATTTAGAAATAAAGACAACGAGGGGTACACAAGACAGACAGTCCCTCTGCCTTGGACAGAAGCACTCTCCCAAGTATAGATAGATCACTTTGTATCCAATTATTAAATATGTTCTTGATTTTCCAAATTTCTGGAGAGAAATGTCTGCCTAAGTGATTTTTAGATGTGTTCCTAAATATTAAAAGCAGTTCTATGAGAGGAATATTTTTTATTTCTTTATCATCCGAGTCATAAAAACACAAGATTTCACATTTAGAAACATACAGTTTGAATCCAGACGCAATAGAGAATAGGGTGCTGGCACTAAGGGCATGGTCTGTGTCTTTTAAAAATTTAGTAGCATCGTCAGCCATCTGGGAAATGTTGATTTTGTTGTCAAAAGTTGATAAGCCATGCGCATTTACATTATTCCGAATATCTAGAGAGAAGGTTCCACTACCAAAATTTGATATTTTAGTATCACAGAACTATTTATATCTTTGTAAAACATGCAAATTACTTTGATAACATTTTCACCAAAACCAAACATTTTCAGATACTGAAAGAGAAAACAATGTTAAATTGTGTCAAAAGCTTTACAAAAGTCTAGAAATAAAATAACAGCATCTGAGTCAATTGCTTCTGAATAGTCCAAAAGGTCCTAGACTAAAAGAATGTTGGAACTTATGTAGAATTTTTAATTGTATCTATTCCTTTCTTTAATATTTTGGCATAAACCAGAGCAATCAATTTGTAATCAATATTGAATAAAGTGATTGGTCTCCAATGGTCAATGAGAGAGGGGTCTTTATCAGGCTTTAGAATCAGTGAAATAAGGCCCTGCTTCATAGTGGAAACCATTTCACCATTTTCAATGCAATCTTGAAACATATTAGAAAAGGGTCTTCTAGTAACTCCCAAAACGACCAATAAAATTCAACTGACAAGCCATCAGGGCCAGGGAATTTCCCTTTTTTCTCCTCGATTGACACAAGTGATTCGCAAACTGAGTAGAAATTGTCGTGGAAATGACCACCAGGGACACTCATAGTCGATCTTAAATTAATCATCCGTTATTATCAGCGCACTGGAGAGTTTCCAACCAACTCAATTCATCATAGTTCACATGTCAATCAGGAGCTCTGCTGAGGAAGTCCCAGTAGTTGTCTTATATACGGCTATACACAGACAAGTTATATTTGCATGATTTAGCATAATTAATTCATCATTACCGTTTTGTTTCATTCATGTGACCGACCAATACTGGTTCATAACATGTGACAATACCTCACTAAGCTTATTCTCTCTAAGCTGAGACCTTGAAATGGAGATACCTTTGGTTCTCAAAACAAGGTTCTGGGCATACTGCCAAATTGCAGATACTGATAGTGAGGATTTGTTCAATCACCTGCATGAACACAGAAAACAGTTATTAGAAAAGCACAAACATAAAAAATGTCCAGCACATTCCCTCCTCTTATCACTTAACCTGTGATAATCATCAATACATTTTAATGTAAGCATTTAGATTTTAGCTTCTATATCAAAATACATCATTATAATAAATCATAAAGGTTATACTTCCATTAACAGGAGTGAAATCAACACATAAAACCAGACACTTCACGTATTAATGTTCAGATTGAGCGTCAGGGTACTCCCCCCTACAGAAGACGCCTTCCTCCAATGACTCTTATGTGTAATGTAATGGAGCTGAGAGTCATGATCAAGGGTTAGAGTAATGGATGGAAAACAAAATGCATCTGGTGGACATCAGGCTTAAATTGTCAGCCGCCGATAAACCCCACAGAAGGGGCAGGGACGACACCCTGCTTTTTGTCTTTGTTCTAGTAGCATTTAGACCGAGTGATTGCCCTTAGGGACGATGACCCACTGTTACTACCTGCTGGGGCACTGGTGTTATGAGGTGAGCCGAACAACAAGCTTTTTATCCTTAGTCAGTGTGTTATCTTGGAACTTGGCTGCAAAACGACAAATAACAATACAACCAGCCTTCCTCTCTAGCCAGCCAATAGTGGAAACCGACAGAATAAAAAAAGAACAGGGACACGTTTTGACAATCACCAACATCTACTCTCCACGAGGCCCTTGAAAACTTCTAAAAGGTACATTTTTAATTGCCCAACCCCAAATAAACCCTTAACCTCGATGTAGAAGAAAAAAACATTGAAAGATTTGTTGTCAGTTTTATTATACCTTATTACCTTGTTTGATTTCAGGTGGAAGAACTGAACCCGGGATTCACTTCTACCTTTCGTTTCATTCTTTAGGACGAGGATAGTGCTAAATCGGAAATGGAGCTGGCAGCCTTGATTGACAAAGCGACTGACACCATCCAGGAAACAGTGGGTGCCACTGGATGTCCAATGGCCAACTAGTTTGATCGTCACAAGCCACCCAATCAGCTGTGTGCCATAAACAGCAACCACGACTTGTCCCTCCTCAGCACGCTGGGAAGATATACAGTGGAGTCGGAAATTGACACCCTTGATAAAGATGAGCAAAAAAATTAAGAATTAATATACTGATATTGTATGCTAAAAAAAAATATGTTTTATACAAATTTATTTGCTGAGCAAAATATATTGTTTAAGTAAGAATAGTTCTCTAAAAAAGATAGGGGTCAAAATACCTCACCTTGCGAGGATAGTGGCACTGAGGCTTTTTCTAAAATGTTTTGAGATTGGAGAACACATTGGGAGAGATCTTAGAACAGGGCTCTCCAATCCTGTTCCTGGAGAGCTTCCGTCCTGTAGTTTTTCACTCTAACCATAATCAGCTGGTTGATAAGCTGAATCATGTTAATTACAACAGGAGATGGAGCGAAAACCTACAGGACCGTAGCTCTCCAGGAACATTGTTGGAGCGCTCAGTTTTTTTTTACTTTTATTCAAGGGCAAGTCAGTTAAGAACAAATTCTTATTTACAATGACAGCTTACTGGCCAAACCCGGACGACACTAGGCCAATTGTGCGCCGCCCTATGGGACTCCCAATCACGGCCGGTTGTGATACTGCCTGGAATCGAACCAGGGTGTCTGTAGTGACACCTCTAGCACTGAGATGCAGCGCAACTCGGAATCCCTCGGGTCTTAAACCATCCCGCCATACAAAATCTTTCCAGATCCTTGATATCCTTCGTCTGCGCTTATGGACTGCCCTCTTCAATTTAAACCACGTTTTCAATGGGATTCAAGTCTAAAGACAGATGATTTTATGGTCAATTGACAATTTCTGTGTATTTTGATGTGTGCTTGGGGTCATTGTCTTGCTGGAAGATCCACTTGCGGCCAAGTTTCAGCCTCCTGGCAGAGGCAACCAGGTTTTTGGCTAAAATGTCCTGGTACTGGGTAAAGCTCATGACATCCTTGACCTTAACAAGGGCCCCAGGACCAGTGGAAGCAAAATAGCCCCATAACAAAGATCCACCACTATATTTTACAGTAGGTATGAGTTTCTTTTCTGCTTATGCACCCTTATTTTGATGCAAAACCCTCCACTGGTGTGTGTGGTCAAAGAGATCTATTTTCAAGTCGTCCAACAAATGTAAACGCCTGGAGTCTGCTAAACGGAATTGACACTTAAATTGGAACAGGTGCTTTGGTCAAATGACATGAAAATAGATCTTTGGCCATGCACACCAATGGTGGGTTTTGCGTCGAAATAAGGATGCATAAGCAGAATGATATATATTTTTTTTTATCCTCGCAAGGTGAGGTATTAAATTTGACCCCCAACTTGAGAAATATAATTACTTGTTAAACAAAATGTCTTTCTCTCAGCAATTGTATTAGAACAAAATATAATTTCCCAAATTTTTCTTAGCATACAATATAGCTCAGTATTTGAATTATTTATTTTATGCAGTCATTTTTGCTCCTCTTTATTACAGGTGTCAATTTCAGAAGCCACTTCCTACCACGTCACTGTGACATGGTTCAATATGGTTTAAGTTATTATATTGCAGTCCCATGACCGCTCAATTGGTGTCAATACCTCAGATTTATATTTGTTGTACAGAACTATTACTTTATGTAAACAGAATTATGTAAATGGAGTTACAATAACATATGTAGACAGGTGATCTAATGATAAAACAATTTTAATACAATGAGTCTCATACAGAAAATGTGGTTCTTGAATGTACAAACAAATATGGAACATGTTGTAGTTAAGGGTGTCAAACCTTGTTAGTTAGGGGGCATGTAAGGATGTCTATTCTGCTAAGAGCAGATGTTTGACAAATAAAGAGAATTGATCTATTGATGTAGTTGAACGTCAAATCCAAAGATGGTTTAAATGAAAAACACTGGTAGAAAAATCAGACACCCTCGAAAAACATAATCAAACAAAACAATACCACAAACATACATCTTCTAAATATATGTCCACGTCATCCAGCGGAGTTAATATAATTCAAATCATTATTTTACTAGTCCATTGGGTTGGTGGAAAAATGTCACATTTCTGTGAAGCGGAGCTCCCTCTGGTACTCAAAGCCTCTATAGGCCCATACGCTGTAGAATACAAAATCAGTATCCAGTGTAAGCCTGAGCGTGCGCACATCACTGTGCTCTTTAGGGCAATAGGCAACATTCTCTATGCAAAGTACCCAATCGTACTGTAGGAATGCATTCTTCCCTCAGTAATGGGACAGTCCAAAATCACATCAACCCAACAGTTATGGCCAGCATCTCCCTATTAGTCATTTTTCTTAGCTCTTACCTCAGGGAAGTGTGTACACACAAACACACAAGAGCTGCCATTGTGCAAGTCTATGGTAGCGGGTGAGGGGCATAGCCACATGACATACAGCCATGCTCTCACTCCCTGGTATGGTGCCAGCTGAACTCAGTCCTTGGCGTCGCCCACCCCATCTGCGTTGATGGCAAACATGGCTTCAGACTCTGGGAGGCAGGGCGAGTCGTAGATTTTGCAGATCCTCATTTCACCGCGGCCTTTCCTCAAGTACAGTCTGAAAACAAGGAGCGGTTTTAGCTTGCTAGCTAGCTGTATTCTTCTAGAACCCAGTGGCACGCTATGTTTGAAACCATTAGAATATGAACAAGAGGGAGTACAAAAGAGTCAATGGAGCCACTCACCGCGTAGTGGAGGCATGTGCCATGATGTTGCCCCCAATAGGTTTTTTAGGGTCTGCCGAGAACATGGCGGCACCGTCTACCTGGGCCACCACCTGATTGGTTATCACCACAGCAACGCCAAACTGACAAGGCGAGAGCCAAAAATGTTTTCAGCGTTATGACCATACCATGAAGAGAGTTGTGCACATACATAAAATGGATCTACAGAGAAGGGTTCAGAACGTTGCTGATATAAACATATTGTATTAGACCGACACCAGCGCAATAGGTAAGGAGTTCGACGAACAGACAAAACCCCTGTAATTCTAGCCCTGGACTTACCTCGTCTGCTAGCCTTAGCAGCATTCTCAGGAAGCGTCCCAGGTGGCCTTGCCGTGCAGCGAGCTCTCCCCTCCCGGAGTAGTCAGTTCTGTAGAGGGCTGTGGCACTGTCCACTATCAGCAGGGCATACCTGAGAGAGAAGGGGCCATATGTTTAGAGACCTATTGCACTGCAGACTGGGTGACCATAGGGGTACTTTACTAGGACTTATTTGAGGGTACTGCCCTTATTCCAGATCACTAATTAATGTAATTAACTATAGTATTAACATGGAAGGAATGCAAGTAATGTGAGAAATGGAAAAACATCTGAAGGGTCGGAAACCTCAGGAAGAGGGAGGGAGATTGACCTGACCTGGACTCTGCCATCATGGCAGAGGCTTGGTAAAGCAGCTGGGTCTGGTGGTCTGTGTTAAAGGCCCTAGCGTAGGCTACATTGTCCAGAACATCACTCCCAACAAGTCCATACCTAATAAAAGACAACAGTACATTCTGGTGTGATACAGCTTTTTGAAGGAAGTACGGCATTTGCAATGGTCACTCTCAGAACAAACAGCCATTGATGCCCGTTATTCCTGTAGCGGAATAGTGTGGCTCCAAATTTCAATCTCGGTCAGTGTCATTTAACCCAGTAGTTGCTCCATTGTTATTGTGTTGGTCCATGAGAGAACTAACCTCTCTGCTACAGCCAGTAACCTCTCTGGTCTGAAGGTCCCCTCTGTATCAATGTACATGGCCTTGCCCTCTCCACCACCCTGGTCAATGGGCAACTGAGTTGGGGAAAAGCACAATAGATCAAAACAGAATGTCCTGAATGCTATCGTCATATGCAGTGAGCAGATGTGATTGGTATGAGATAGGTATGAGATGGGAGTATACAGCCAGGTCTGCCTTTATTAGTGTGAAAAAGAATGGCATCATGACAAGTACCTGGCAGGTGACTGCAAGGGTGTGGCACAGCTGTGTCTTTCCTGTCCGGAACTCTCCAAACATTTCTGTGATGGAGCCTGTCTCTATCCCACCTGAGAGAGATAGATAGCCTTTTTCATACACACGATAACGACAAATACAACTAGGCAACTCAACAACAACAAAAAACATGTCCCGGGTCATGACAACAGTTCTAAAATCTAGGTAACTGGCAAAGATCCCAGCCTCACCCTGTAGCAGCTTGTCCAGCTCTTTGGACCCAGTGGAGATCTGGATGATTTCAGCTCGGCGTTGGTGGAACTCTGTTGCTGTGGTAAAGCCCATGGGCACTAATTTGGCAGCTTCAGCCTAGAGAAAATACCATAGAGGTAGAGGAACATCAGCCATGGTAATAATATCAGACTTAATGTCAACTGTGGGCAATCCAAAATGAGCAGAAAATAAAAACTCAGATTGGTAAATGAAGGTGACCTAACCAGAACTTTGTCTGCTTTGGCCTCGCTGATCCCCTTGATGTTAAGCAGCTCCTTCTTGGGGGCATAGGCCACTGCCTCAATGGTGTGGAAGCCTGCATCCTCCAGCTTCTTTATGTCACTGGCACTGATGCCACATTGCTGTGTAGAAAACATTGCAAATGTAGGCCATCATTGTAAATAAGAATTTGTTCTTAACTGACTTGCTTAGTTAAATTAAGGTTAAAAAAAATTGCACCAACACCTACCTCCAGTCTGCTCAGTAGCTGTGGTCCAAAGCTCTCCTCCTCTACCTCTGCCTCCACCCTGGCCTCACTCCTCACAGCCATCTTGATTTACGGACAGGTGAGGTATGTCTTTCAGAGGGGAAAATATTTGGATGCAAGAGTTAACTCTATATCTAGTAAACAAGTATTTTTCACTGAGGACAAAATAACTGCGATGCAAATAGTACTTTTCATTGTGTTAGTTACTGAGACACACATGATCAAGACAGTTTTTTCCCCCCATTGGAATTGAGAAATTATTCTAACGATCAACAGAAGTTACACAACCGGAAATTGAAACTAACTACTGTACAGTAACGTTAGCTGGTCAAGTTGTTGATGTTGACCTTTCCAGCCTGTTCATGCATCTAGTAATCAAACAATTATTGACTGACTAAGTGAAATATAAGATTTAGCTAGCTAGTTCACCTACTAGTAAGTGTTGTATTTCTTGTTTACTGGACTTGCAGTCTTTGAATTTGACTGATATTCATGAAAGGTAACGTTACCTAGCATTATTAGGCTAATTTGTTCCGCTGAACTACTGAATTACATGATCTGGCATGTCTGTGAGTGACTTGGCTTACATCCAAATGTTTAACTCAAAATAGTAGCTAGGTCATGTTAACTTTAAGTTATGGGATAGGATTTATCCAATGTTATAATAACAGCGTCCACTTACCTCTAGTTTTTATTGCTTGAACTAAAATCTCCCGCTCGCTAGTCAACGTACTTGTTTAGCAGGCTACGTAATTACGCTAACCCTTCCCTCGAGTGCTGGGATTGGACAGAGTTGGGCTGCATCTCAATGATAAACATGTACTTCCTCACTCCCGTTTCATTCCCTTGATCTACACCTGAAAAATATATGGAAGCAAGCGAAATGCAGTGGTCAGTAAGCACTATATAACCTACGCTTTTGCTGTTTATAAAAACGGTTGGCTGGTGTTTCGTCACCCGTCTGACCAGTCGGCTGTGAATGCCCTCACCGGCTAGTACAGTTATGTTTTCTGTGATTTGGGTTCTGACCCTCGACAGGATGTGTGGTAAGAACAATGCTGATGCTTCTCTTTTAAGGGTTGTTATTTCCTTTTCCTCCTAGCACACACACACTTTTGGTCATATAACATGAATCTTGACTGGGAGTGAATCTTGGTGGAATAGGACTTGTGTTAATCTGAATGAATTGTGGTTCTACAATGCAAAAACATGTACAACATAACAATATCAGTAAAGCGTAATAATTATGCAATATAGATAGGCTATATAAACATGAATGAATAAGTATAATATTACACTATTATAACACAGCTATAAACAGGTCTATAATCTTAGTAGTGTAAACATTAACCTAAAGATGAACCTCTTGTCAGAGAAAGAGAAGTCTATTACTGAGACTGACAAAATAAAGACTTATGGCACCCTCTCTCTCGGGTCTGGTGCGAGAGCCAGCTGTGCTGAGGTCTTATCTGATCTGCCCTAGAGCCACAGGGTCGCAAATTACTCTGCGCATGTGCGACCTCCAAGACCCGTCTGGGAGGAGCGCAACAACTGCTTTAACAAAGGCTACTATGGAAAGCACTACAGTATCATGCACATATGATACTGTAGTGCACACTATGTTTACCAATAAAACAATGACACGTCTGGCAATGGGCACAAGGCTACATACTATGAACAATATGCCAAGCAGTATTGGCAACTCCAACATGAAATAATAATAATAATAATAATAATGGTAAAATAGAACATATAGTTGCAAACTGATCAAAGTTACTAAGTCATTTGTGGTAATTACCCATTATTACACATGTAAAAATAAATCCAATAAACCCCCCTCCAACTTACATTACGATGCACACACCCCATTCATGTATTCTTGTTACTGTCCACAACAGTCCTCAGAAATGTGTCTTCTTTCTTTGGACAATGATAACACTCTGACATGGGTGGGTGCAGCGTCCAGATGCGCCTTTCCAAGCACTCTGATTGGTTGGGAATGGCGGCTATGGATTTATTTTTTTACTTAACTGACTTCCCAGTTAAATAAAGGTTAAGAACAAATTCTTATTTACAATGTTGGCCTACCCCAGCTGAACCCTCCACTAACCCAGACGACGCTGGGCCAATTGTGCGCCACCCTGTGGGACTCCTGATCACGGCCAGTTGTGATATCGAACCCGGGTCTGTAGTGACAACTCTGCCTTAGACCGCTGCTCACTCAGGATCCCTTAAAACTAAGGTAGGCTAAAAAGCCAAACTAACAGGACTGTGAGGGACATTTAGGAAGAGAGGAGGGGAGCAGGACAGCCTTTTTTACACTGTTACTACACATTACAAATCAGAGTAGATGAAGGGAAGGAGACAATGAGAGGAGGCCACTGTAGACTATTGAGATGCAGCCATATGAGTAGGCATGTTTTCTATTTGCTGAAAGTTGATTGCATTCGAGACGTGCCCCATTCAAAGCCCACGCCAAAGTCGGCTCAAAAACAAGTGAGGTAATAAAGCAACGTGTAGTAATTACTAGGATTCTGTTTTCCCATGCAAAAGGGATTGCTTTTGATACAAATGCTTTATCTGCCTTCGCATTGAAAACTAGTTAGAACATTCTAAAATGTATTTTATGGAAAAGATATGCATGTTTCTAGACGATGCACCATGCTTCCTTGTTGACAAAATGACTGAGCAGCGCAGATTACTGTTTGATTTGAGAAAGGCGTGCCTCCCTCCCTGCTTTTTCCGAATTACGTAATGGGTCTGTGTCTGGTGCTGCACGGATCAGCATAATCAAATCTGCCCAATGTAAAAATTCTGTTGACTTTCCATACTATGAAATGATATACAGTACCATTCAAAAGTTGACTCCTACTCATTCAAGGGTTTTTCTATATTATTTTCTACATTGTAGAATAAAAATGAAGACATCAAAACTATGAAATAACACACATGGAATCATGTAGTAACCAAAAAAGTGTTAACATTTTAGTCTTCAAAGAAGCCACCCTTTGCCTTGATGATAGGAGAGTGATGAGTGCTGTATCAGATGACCTGGCCTCCACAATCACCCGACCTCAACCCAATTGAGATGGTTTGGGATGAGTTGGACCGCAGAGTGAAGGAAAAGCAGCCAAGTGCTCAGCATATGTGGGAAGCCCTTCAAGACTGTTGGAAAAGCATTCCAGGCGAAGCTGATTGAGAGAATGCCAAGTGTGCAAAGCTGACAAGGGGCGGCTACTTTGAATAATTTGAAATATATTTTGATTTGTTTAACACTTTTTTTGGTTACTACATGATTCCATGTGTTATTTCATAGTTATGATGTATTCACTATTATTCTACAATGTAGAAAATAGTACAAATAAAGAAAAACCCTTGAATGAGGAGATGCCCAAACTTTTGACTGGCACTGTATATATTTGTATGGTGGCCAGATATGATCTGAAACACACATTTGTTCAGAGAGAGAACTGAAGAGCCAAGTTAACAAACACTGGTTTAACACAAAATTGTTATCGTACAGAGAATACATGGGTAAAAGTTGTAGTAACACTTTAATAATGATTCAGACAATTAACGAAGGCAAAATGTTATTGTACTATTCAAGCTTTTTTCAGTTATTGTAATTCTTTCCATAGTTTTGCTAGAGGAAATACATCAGATGGTTTGAAATGGCCAACTATTACTAAACATTACTATTGATCACTTATGAACAAAAATTATACAAGATATCAAAACTTATGGTAGGAAATGGTATGTAAAATGAACACAAAAGACAATGTGGCATTGAACATTAATAAATGGGATTGACAAACATCTACACATTTTCATTCACTACATCAGGGCTGCCCAACCCTCTCCCTGGAGATCTACTGTCCTGTAGGTTCAGTCCAACCCTAATTTAGCATATCTGATTCAGCTAGTTAAGGTCTTTAACACAATCAGGTGTGTTAAATTATGGTTGGACTGAAAACCCACAGGACAGTAGATCTCCAGGAAGAGGGTTGGGCAGCCCTGCACTACATAGAACAGACATTAACTGGAACTGGTCTCAGCACAGCAGGCTTTCATGGATCCTCTTGACAATCTTGGTCAAGTAGTTCTTGGTTGGTGTTACTGATGATACAATGTCTTCCACCTGGTCTTTCCTGTATAGAAAAAAGTATTATAGTGTTACAGTTGTTAAAGGTGCACTGTTGCAACAATGTACAAATAAGACTAGAAACAAAACGTGTGTGCGTGAGAAGACAAACATTAAGTCTTACGTTGCGTTTCCAATGTGATTTTGAAAGTTTTGCAAATGAAAGAGACTGAAGGGGTAGGCGGAGGTAACGGCTACTGTCATCTCAAACTTGGTAAATGACTTGAGACTGGAGAACAGGATTCGAACTCTGAAATAAAGAGGACAAAACAATGAGTTTTGCATTCAGAAAGCTGTTATATGGAACTTTATCTATAAAATTCCCTAAAAAGGACAGTCCCATTTAAGTCAACATTCTCTGATGGTCTGATGGGGGATCTGTCCAGTCTAGGAGTTGTATTTCTATGGTGTGTGATCTTACTGTGTCCCCACACAGCTGATTTCCAGGATGTCCAGCCTTAGAGCACCCCACTTCTTCATCAGGTGGATCTCTTCTCCCAGGAGGCGACAGCGGCTTACCACCAGACCCACATCATGCAGCAGCTGGAGAGCGAGAACCAGACAGATATTATACAGCCAAAACTGAACCTCTGTGGACATCCAATGTGATTCTGGGATACATTTAAAACACCAACCCCTTTTCTGGACTTCATGACATGTGGATTCATCCTTTAACCAAGCCTCACACTTACCTTGGGAATGTATCGACTGGTGGGGTACTTCTTGAACCAAGTGGTTTCACTGCCTATGTACTGGCATAGCAGATTGTGTACAAGCCGAGAGTAGCACTGTGACTTTTCATCTGTAAGAAAGAAAGGTGAGTTGGCAAGGCAAGAGTCCTGTGTGTGGCGAGAACCAAGAAAATATTTGACATTAAAGTGTCAGAGCTTAATTTCTCCCACCATCCATTTGGCGTTGAAATGTGATGTCCATAATGTTACGCTCAGTCTGTTCACAGACCTCTCCTCCTAAATAAGAGAGCAAAGCATTAGAAAAACATTGACATTTGTCTTAAAGCAACCCTTTGAAAAAACTGCAGAGAAAAACTACTATAAACATACTAGCACTTTTGGTGCAAGGAAAGTTATACTATCAAGGAATATATATCACTACATCTTACCGTTAGGTTTCTCAAACTGCACCTCCAACAGCAAGGACTCGTAGAGAAAGCTGTAGACTGTCTTCCTGTCATCTTTCTGCACAAACTTCCATTCATTCACTCTGAAACCAAAAGAGGCCAAAAATGTAATTCAAAGTTGAATAAAATAGTAGGGGTATATGCAGGCAGGAAAAATGTTTCCCTGTCTGGAAAATGAGAAACTGACCTATCCAGCATGGCAATATGTTTCTCAAGTTCCAGAGTTTCCTTTCCGAGTCTGTCCACTTTGTCCACAGAGTTTATCTTCTGTAGTTCCAATTCACACATTTGCCTGTGGAGAAACACAAATGGTTTCCATTTCTCGGCACATCCAGCGGAAGGGAGTAAAGTAATACAAATTAAAATCTCAATAGACCGTAGCTCTGGTGACGACAAAGAAAAATAAAATGTATTTGCACTAAATTATGATTCAAGCAAAGTAGACTTACCTTTCACTTTTAGCAATTGCTTTGTTGACCTTCTCCAAACCTGAAAGAACGTAATTCAACATTAACATGTCAAATACCAAGCACACCATTGATTAATAATAAAAAAAATGTAATAAAAAAAAAAGAAACAGAAGATTGTGGCGTCATAAGTTACCTTGCTGCCTTGCTTTCAAGGTTGGCCCACAGTCCTCTGGCCCACAGTCCTCTGGCCCACAGTCCTCTGGCCCACAGTCCTCTGGCCCACAGTCCTCTGGCCCACAGTCCTCTGGCCCACAGTCCTCTGGCCCACAGTCCTCTACCCCTGTTCCCTCCACAGCTGCAAGTTCTGTGGGAGACGGAAGAAAAAATAAGCATGACAAAACCTAAAATTCAAAATCAATTACCACCTCTAATACCTCAATTATCTTAACAGGATGACAAGCATGCATTGTGAAAAATGATATTAAGTCCCTTGGTTCAAATTGAATTACAGTAGAGAATATGAAAGGCTCAAAAAGGAGATGAACTCCAATCCAATATACCAGCTTCCAAGTCATGTAGACATTCATCAAGGTCTTTCAGACACTGCTCGGTCTTCTCAATATTTCCTCTCAAGTTATGTTGTGCCTCCTGTGAAGATGTAATGGGACATCAATGAAACAGTTTATTAGCCGAGTTACACAAATGCAGAAAGCACAAGTATTTTTCAGTCAAAGGTTACTAGCAACATAGTGAAAGGATTTTCGATCTCATCAAGGGTCTTACCCGAGTTGTGTGCAGAAGGTCGGAGTACAAAACTGCTTTCATTTCATGAGATCGCACTTTGCTTCTCTTTCTGAAGAATGTCCTCCTCTCTTTCAACTTTGCACCAAAAAGCAGCAACTGGGGAAAATAAGCCACATCAAGAGGGGTGGTCCAAATGGATCATTTCTGTAACAAACTGACTAGTAATAGCAAGAGGGAAATCAATAAATAACCAAAGAAAATAAAAGTTAAATACCTCTTCATCTGAAAAGCCCTTCACCGCCTCCCAAAGTGTTCCATTAACACTTTTCAGAAGATTGTCTTGGTCTCTCAGACGTGCTTTCAACCTGAAACCAGAAAGTACACCAAAGAGATGAACATACATGGCTTGTTACTTACTAAGCAAGTTACAGATTTGAGCATTATTTTTTTTACCTAATCTTACAGTAAATAAAATGCTATGTAAAGCGTCACAATGACATGCATAAATAAACATACCCCTCCACCATTTCTGTGAGTATCTGGCAGTCGGTCTCATACACCCTCTGTTTGGGACGGTTGATATGCTTCTCGATTAACAAGTCCTCTGTTTTGCGATCGAGATCCGACACAATCTATAAGGAGTGGAAAATCTGTATTTAGCACCTATATTTATTGTGAGCGTCAATAAGTATTGTTTTTTTTAATAATTCCTCAAAAGTTATTAGTAATTGATTTTTTTTGCAAAATACAATTCTAAAGACAAAGGTTTAAGATTTACTCTTGCAGGCAGAATACTCTGTCGAGGTTTATGGATAACAAAGTCGATGCTGAAGAGTTTCAGGAACTCAGCCACTGTAATGCTGCCATCTTGGAGTTTCTGAAAATAAATATGAAAGAGCAGTGAAAACACAGTATATCGGAAATGGTAACAGGAAAAGTCAATATAATATAAAAGTTGTTGACATACCTTCCGTACATCAGATGTGTAGTCCCCGGTGTTATCAAGCATGGACTCGAATTGGCTTTGTCTGTAAGCTGCAAAATGGCATCAAGTTAGCATTGCCTACCTAACCTAGACGATGCACTTTAAAAAGGGGATCAAGACAGACAAGGCGATGATGAATGTTTGAGTGAGACAGCCGAAATGAGCAGTAAAAGCGCCTCATAACTCACTTGACTCAAATGTGCCCTCACATCGGAGGTTGGAGTTGCTGCTTGAGCCATCAGCTGCAGCACCTGTACAGTTACTGTCCCACTGAACTACCTGTGTGTGTGGGATCTGTCGAGATAAAATGTGAAAACATAAAAATATGTATGAACTCGTATTGATTACATTTAACAAAATAAATGTTCTGATTAAATTAAAAACTGAGTATTTACCATTTCTCTGACGTTTTCTGTTGATGGCTTATTCCGCTTTACCTCATCCATGGAGTCATCATGGCCCTCTTCTGGTAGGGGCCTCTTCTGACATTCGGTAACAGTCAGGACCGGCTCTTTAAAGACCTCATGCTCCACAACATCCTTGATCACCTTGCCTAAGAAAAGATTTCCCTTGAAGTCGACCCTATGAGGAGACTTGGTATCCATAGTTTCTGATAAGTCCTCTTCACTGCTAATGTCTGGAAGCACTTCATCATCAATGTTGTCCATCGCAGTGTTGCTCCTCAGTTCATGAGTGCCACCCGAGCTATTCTTCTTCAGAAGTTTCCCAAAATCTGTCACACTATTGGACTGGTTTGATTCAGACGGTTTGGCTATTTGTGGGAGTTTGGGCAGGAAACCACCAAATGACAGTCGTGATGCAAGGCATTTACTTTTCAAGTTAAAAGGCGCAGTCATATTAGGTTTGTCATTGTGAATAATATGGTCTTCCAAGTCGACACTTGCTGGTTTCTCAGTCATTAATCCCATGGTTTTAGACCCATAGTCGACAGTTGTTAAGGATTCTGTCTCTACACCGTGTTGGTCGGAGGTCCTCATCAGGTGAGATAAAGGTGCAGTGCGGCTACCCATCACTTCAGTGGATTCATTTATCATGCGGCTCATATGATTAAGTTTCAACTGCAGATCTGCCAAACTCATTCGCCTGGTCTTTGCCTTCTTCGAAGGTACATTATCATCTTCTATTGAGACTGAAGAGGCAATGGGAGAGCTTTCTGGTTTGTTAGGAATAAAGGAGCAGTCTTCATCTTTCAGATCAGGATCATTTCGGTCTGCCAATCCCTTTAGGTCAAAGTGTTCTGTAAGGTTAGTGGGGATTTCTATAGGGTGACCCTCCGGTAGACACAAGGAAATTGCATTTGTGGTGGATGAAGGGCCCTTCACATCTTTCACATTGGTAGGTGCATGTTGTTCAATTTGCGTTGTGACAGCCTTGGTCATCTCCATTTCAAGATCCTCAGAAAACATTTCAGTTTCATCTCTGGCCATTTTCTTCTCCTCCAAGTTAGAGGGTATAGCTACAGGATTATTTCTGAAACGTGTCGCTTCTACTACTCGCTTCACTTCCATATCATTTGCCTGACTAATTGACACATTCCCTAATGGTGGATTTGTTTCGGGTGAAAACATAATGTTAATAACTTTGGATTCAATTGCAACAGTCTGGCTCCTTGTCAGTTCCATTTCATCAGAGACAGAAGATGTAGGTGCCTTTCTACTGCAGAGGCTTTCAACACCTAACTGATACGTAATCTCACCATGTGCACTCTGCTCTGCGGGAGGAACCATCTGCAGGATCTTACTCACACTGGATAAACATTGCCTTGCTCTGAAAGGGTCACGATTCCCCATCTTGATGTTTTCAGACTCAATTACAGCGGTCTGACTTCTCGTCATATCCATGTCATCTGAATCCGATGACCGACGTTGATCGGTTTTGTGACCCACTTCCACAAGATGATTGCCCTTTGCTCCAGTGAAATTTGTCTTTGGGATTGTGGACATCCTAGCTAAGGTCTCACCCTCATGGGAGGAATGTGACACATTTGCTAATATCTGTGCAGTGAGAGCTTGAGTCATCTCCATACAATTGTCGTCCTCCCCAATAGGTGTTTTATTTGAATCCAAAAAGCTGACAAATCTTCCTCTACCACCTTGGAGCAAAGGAGTTACGACACCAAAACCTTTGGTGTCAATAACCCCAGTTTGGCTCCTTGTGATTTCCATGTCATCTGTACTAAGTTCTGCTCTAATCAGGCTCTTCTCAAACGTTTCCTTTTGGTGTTTTGATATGGGGAACAATCTGCCAGTGGTCTCATCTGTCATGTGCAGACCATTTCTGTGATCTATAGACACGGTGAGAGATTTGGTCATGTCCATACCACAGTCATCCTCTAATATGTGACTGGGTCTGTTGGAAGCTGACATGAAGGATATACTTTTCCTTGTGTTTTTCATGCGATTGACCACATTGAGGCTTTTGGTGTCAATGGCAACAGTTTGACTTCTAGTTATTTCCATGTCATCAGGATCTGATATGGCTACAGAAACACCTTTTACCTGATCCAGTGCCCTCTTCACACGGTTAGCATCGTCTGAGAAATTGCCATATTCTATAGATGGTGGCACATAGGACAGACCCAGGTCAAACTTGGTCTTCGGTTTGCTAAGAGAAGGCTTCTCCATCACACAATATTTGGAATCAATTACAGCAGTTAGGCTTTTTGTGATTTCCATGTCCTCAGGATCAGAGGATGCAGGTTCCCATACTTTATTACTTCTCTGTCCTGAAGTCATCTCCATGTTAGTACGCCGATCAGAGTGAAGGGACATCTCTGTTTTGGGGAACAAGCTCTGTAGTGGCTTATTAATTGCTGTATGGCTGTTTGACACAATATTTCCAGTGAGGGCCTCAGTCAGATCCATACCATTACCATCTTCTGAAAAAGAAACACCTCTGTGAGAGGACGGCATGAAGGACAAACTTTTCCTTGTATTCCCTAGTAAGGGAATTTCCATTAGGCCTACACTTTTGGAATCAATGGCAACTGTTTGACATCTTGTCATCTCCATATCATCGGAGTATGGATAGGAGGTGCTATGAAAGGTCTGTTGATTTTGCTGAACAAAGGCAATTCTGTTTTCTGGGGGAAACATCCAGAGTGATGATTCACCTTTCTTGGTCGGTGCACACACATTCTCCTGGAAAGGTACATTGAGAGCTGCAGTTATCTCCATACCGTGGTCATCACCTGAGAAGATCTGAGTTTTATTGGGATCTGATGTGAAGGCCACACTTCTCCTTTCAATTTTCTGAGAGGGATTTGGCCCAATCATCCAAATGGCTTTGGAGTCAATGGCAACAGTTTGGCTCCTGGTCAACTCCATTTCATCTGGATCAGTAGAGATAGATACCTGGCTGAAAGTGCTTCCCCTAAGCCGTTGCTCTTCAGAGCTTACAGTTTGCACACACTGAAAAACTCCTTTGCCATCTATCAAAGTTGTATGGCTTTTTGTCAGATCCATATGATCTTGTTCAGTTTGCATCGTAGATGTACTCATGAACAGAGGCCCTTGCCTTTGAGGGATAATTGAGCCCACTGTACAGTCTCTCCCCAATGTCGACAAAGCTGGGACCTGATTCTCTTTATCAACTCCTGACCTGCGGGCATTGAGCTCAGCAAGGAAACGTCTGTTGTTTGTTTTTTTCTGGAGGGGATGCAGCTCTGTGGAATGCCACAGTAGTTGAGGATTTGGAAGTTATTGGATTACCCATGGGGCCACTTGACTTCGTTATACTGGCAAGGAAATGTTCAAACTCTGGATCTATACCTCTGGCTGAGGTGGAAGGGTTTTTAAAGGGGGCACAATTCTCTGTTGAGTCCTGAAAACACCCAGTTTTGCTTTTTTTCCATTGAAAAAGTAAAATCCATGTTTCCACAGGTAGGTGTAGTCACATTGATTTCATTTGGCAGAACAATTGATGATTCCGAATCATTGGCGATGAGTATTGTGTGACTGTGAGTCATATCCATAAATGCTGTGTCCTCTCCTGTGAACATCATTGTTTTCTCCCCATAATCATCCTGGTTGAACATTACATTTTCCTATTAGGAGAAACAATGACTTTAGCATCTCATGAATAGCTAAGTTCACAGCAACAACAATTAACACAGGTAAGAAGCTCACTGGCATGGTCAATGAAAAAATGGTCAATGTACCTTGGTTTTTGGCAATAGTTAAAATACTATTTGTATTATATTTTATTGTTATGAATTTCTAAGTACCTAAATAAACATGGGAAGAATGTAGCTACGCCAATTAAAAGTCTAATTTAGAGAATCACATCTCAGTCATAGCTTACCTTATTTCTTTGTTGTGAAACGTGGAGGGGAGCATTCAACAAGGTTTCCATGCCTACATTTACAAATGAAGGCGCATAACAGTTAAAGGCATCTTGGAGGTCTCTGAGTGATTTATACAGTACCTAGCTGAGAATGCAGAAAATCTACTTCATAACTAGATTTTAGGCATACCTGTGATTGGTTGAGCCCCATCAATGGAACCCGTATGAATGCTTATGTTTTCTGCCGCTGTTAAATCAAATTGCATTTCAGTTGTAAATACGTTACATGAAAAAACATGGACATTCTTTGAAAGGTTGGATAAAATGAAAGTAAAACAAACCCAACCCCACTGCCAGTTTATATTGTCACATGTTCACTGTTTAGCAATAGTAAACCAGTCACGTAAAACAGTTCAGCCAATGTGAAACAAACATTTGCATGACAGTCTCCTCACTTAAATAAGCAGTAATGTGAAGCACCATATGCTGCTCTACATTGAGAAGAAAATGAGATGTCTCAAGCATACAGTAGGCTTCCTTACTAGTTGTGAGGTTTTGTAGAGGACTCCGGACAGGGGAGCCATTCTTCATATCTCTGATAATCAAAAGGTAATAACATTGTTTATAAGAGTTTGTTATTTTCATGGTATTGTAGTTTAAATTCCAAATGTGGAACAGCAAAAATGTTTTACTTTGAAAACAGTAGAACATCATTGGAGGTGGCAAAACTGACTCTTCTGGAGATCCTCTTCTCTACTGGCTTGACAACTTCCACCTTGTGAAGACAATAATGCATTTTTTGTCAAATGACATGTCAGCGACATTCACAATTTCCCCAACTGCCATCTACTAAGACTTTACCCGGCTCTGCTCTAGCTCTGGGCCAGTGAATTTGATAGATGTCCGTGGAACTTTCAGGATCTGATTAGATGTGGAGAAAATATTCATTCAGAGACGTTCTATTGAAATGGTAGACAAAACATCCTCAAACTAAATAGTTGTATAAACAACTGTTGTACTAACCGAAGAAATACGCCGTTTGGAGGATCCAACATGATCACTGCTGCAATTTAGAAAACAAACCCAAGCAGTTAACGTACCTAGTAATATTAACGCTATACTTGAAATACACATGAGACACGTAACAATAATTACATTTGTCCTATTTCACACATGTACAAGTGTTTATTATAAACGTGTGAATTAGAATCTAATATTACATTTTGCATATCCCACTCCCCGAGACACCTTCGGAGAGTGAGGTCTGATGATCATTGCAAAGTGAGTGAACTACAATGGGGCTATCAACAAACATATCACTCACTCCGTCCTTGATGCTGCATCAGGCGGCTCCATCTTCTCCGGCAGTTATGAAATAAATACATTGACATAAACACGTTAACTGGCTAGCTAGCAATCGTCGTTCACATTGATAACTGAGTACTCGATGTGTGAAAGAAAAATACACAAATCTACTTAACTAACCACGTTTGTTAATACACTGAATGACAATTATTAAAATACTTAGCTAGCGAACTAGCTGGTTAGCTAGCTAACGTTAGCAAGAAGCGTTAACGTTAGATGTGTCACAAGTCAAGCGCTAATGTTAGCTTGTTAGCCATCTAGTTAAGTTGAACGCATTCATGTTAAAACGTTGCAAACATAATACGTTGTTAATTTGCCACAAAACTACTGTACCGTGTAGCTATTAGTTGTTCAAGTACAATTTGAAGATGCCAGCTATTAAGCGTCAAAGCTGTTGTTGGTTTTGAATTTAACCGCCCTGTTTTGAGCATGCGCAGTCGGATAACCGTCTTCTTCAAGCTGTCTGGGTTGTGTGGAAATGAGCGTTATACTGCCACCCCCTGGACGTCAAAAAATCTTCCGCCACTTTTACAGCGAAAGCTGTAAATAAGTATAAACGTGTAAACACGCTGGACTCCACTTGTTATTTTAGCTCTACTTACTCCTAAACAACTCATATCGTCAGGGCCAGGACCTGTTTTTTATTCCGTTATTCCATTGATTCTGTTCCCAGTTTATGTGTAAAAGAAACACAAATGCAACAATAAAAATGTTGATAATTTTGATGTAGGGTATTCTGTTAATTTGTTTGATCCAAAAAATTTAATTGGAAGGGATCAAATCTGAACAACTGACAGGCAGACCCCAGGTGGTAAGGGTAGGCAACTACACCTCTGCCATGCTAACCCTCAACACCGCTGAAGAAATTTGGCATGGGACCTTGGATCCTCAAGTCGAGAGCATCTTGACCGGCTGCATCACCGCCTGGTACGACAACGATGAGACAGTCTATAGGGAGGAGGTCAGAGACCTGGCAGTGTGGTGCCAGAACAACAACCTCTTCCTCAACATCAATAAGACAAAGGAGCTGATCGTGTACTACAGGGAACAGAGGGCCAAGCACCCTCACATTCACATTGATGGGGCTGTAGTGGAGCGGTTCAAGAGCTTTAAGTTCCTCTGTGTCCACATCACTAAGAATCTATCATGGTCCAAACACACCAACACAGTTGTGAAGAGGGCACGACAATGGCTCTTCCCCCTCAGGAAGCTGAAAGATTTGGCATGAGCCCTCAGATCCTCAAAAAGTTATACAGCTGCGCTATAGAGAGCATCTTGACTGGCTGCCTTACCGCTTGGTATGGCAACTGCACCGGCCTCAACTGGAAGGCTCTACAGAGGGTGGTGCGCGCGGACCAGTACATCCCTGGGGGCGAGCTCCCTGCCCCTCCAGTCACCCGAGCCACAGACTGTTCACTCTGTTACCTTTTGGCAAGCTGTATCAGAGCATCGGGTCTCGGACCATCAGGCTCCGAGACAGCTTCTACCACCAGGCCATCAGAATGCTGAACAGCTAACTCTAGCTGTCTCCCTGCACAGCCCTGCACCTCAGAGATTATTTGCACTAACTACCCACACATCCAACCCCTACACACACATTTACACACAAACACATGCACACACAAACCCATAAACTCACACACACAAGCACGCACTCAGAACTCTCAAACACACAGTCAACAGTGCTGTTATATTATATGTCATTTACTCAACTCCATGATCAAGCCACTACCCACTCTATATTTGTAAATACCGTGTAAATACAGTCCACTATTACTACTCCTACTACCTCTTCTATTACTTGTCATTTTTGACTTGACTCTTTATTTGCACGGCTAGCACATACTCATTTTGCTGCACCTTATATGTGTCGAATACAATTTGATTTGATTTTAAAAGGGGATACTTTTTTATCTGAGAAGCAAGCTTATTTTACTGTAAAATTCGCCCTCTGTAGGAATATTGTGGTAAGGTAGAAAATTATAATAACTAGGGTGTTGAATCCAAGTGGTACGGAAGTGACGTTCCCACAATTTTCAAATCTTGAGGCTCTTTCCAAAAAGCGAGTTTCTCTGGTTTTATCATTGAGTACAATACATGGTAAGGAAGCGTTGTTTTATTGCTAATTGGGTAAGTCGGAATAATTACCCATTAAGTATTGTTTTATTCTGTGGGTGTGTAAATGAGAGTTAGCTACCGAACTACTTCTCCTTGCTGCTGATGATCGTTAACTCGTTAGCGGACTAAACTCCACTCCATGGTGAAGGAAGCTAGCTAACGAACTAGCTAACAATTCTGGAGCTGTAGCCAAGATAGTTCCTCTAAGAACTGAGTCACTAACGTTATCAAGCGTATTAACTAGTTGTGTAGAAGCTAGATAACATAGACCTAATGTTAGGACTATCAATATATGCTGAACAAAAATAAACGCAACATGTAAAGTGTTGGTTTCATGAGCTGAAATAAAAAAAATGCACAAAAGCTTATTTCTCTCAAATTTGGTGCACAGATGTTACTGAGCGTTTCGTGGGCCTCCCGAATGGCGCAGCGGTCTAAGGCACTGCATTAAAGTGTTACGGCGTCACTACAGTGTGGGGTTCGATCCCAGACTGTGTCACAACCGAGTGGTTTCCCATGGAGGCGGTGGGGTTATGGTATGGGCAGGCATAAGTCACGGAGAACAAAAACAATTGCATTTTATTGATAGCAATTTGAATGTACAGAGATGACGTGATCCTGAGGCCCATTGACGTGCCATTCATCCGCCGCCATCACCTCATGGTTCAGCATGATAATGCACAGCCCGTGTCTCAAGTATCTGTACCCAATTCCTGGAAACTGAAAATGTCCCATTTATTCCATGGCCTGCATACTCACCAGACATGTCACATGTTGAGCATGTTTGGGATGCTCTGGATCGCCGTGTATAACCGCATTTTCCAGTTCCCGCCAATATCCAGCAACTTCGCACAGCTGTTGAAGAGGAGTGGGACCACATTCCACAGGCCACAACCAACAGCCTGATCAACTCTATGCGAAGGAGATGTGCCGTGCTGGTCACACCAGATACTGACTGGTTTTTAAGGTATCTGTGGCCAACAGATGCATATGTGTATTCCCAGTCATGTGAAATCCATAGATTAGGGCCTAATGACTTTATTTCAATTTACTGATTTCCTTATATGAACTGTAACCCAGTAAAATCGTTGAAATGTTTCCATGTTTTATATTTTTGTTCAGTATATTTATCACAAAGTTTTTTTTATTTAATTTTTTATTGTAACACAGTAACGTTATGATGGCATCAAAAATTACTAGATGCGGACAGAGTAAGTTGAAGATATTCGTTTCCTACACTTCAGTTCCTGCATTCGCACCTCAGTTCCACCTCAAGCCCCTTTTCAAATAGCAGTGTTTTCTGTGTTTTATCTCGTCATTCAGCAGAAATGTAATTAGCAAAAATCTGGAATGTCTTCATTTGACATTTCTTCTATTTCAGGTGTGTGACCTGATGGCAGTGCTGCAGAAATGAAGAGAGCGGCCAATACATACGAATTCAAAGCGACATCCATATCGTCAGACTTCAGTTTAGTTCCAAAAAAAGCTATTTCTAAGCCTCACAAAGAGAACGTACCAAGGTAACTTTCATTTAACAAATGAGAGATAGCCTTAGTTATCTAAGTGTATGGGCATTTTAAGACTCACTAGCTTTCTCCTCTTTTTTTCCAGAAATAATTTTGTATCCAAAATGCATAAAGGGTAAGATTTCCCTTTTTTTTTTAAGTTGGGAAAAATACATTTGCTAATAAAAAATTCTCATAGCATTCTGCCTTTTTATAGAGCTTCCACCAGACATGGACAGCAGCAGTCAGAACTGAAGGGTCAGAATCAACTTTTAGGGGAAGCCAATGAGGAACTGCAGAAAGAAATTACAGAAACACAGGTAAGTTCGTTAAAGGGATGATTCACTACTTTCCAAACGTATATGTGAGCATAACTGCACTAGGTTTTCTCTATGGGCTGTTGAATGCAATGTCTTGAGAAGAGAGCAATGTTATCTCTTCTGTTCAGGACTATCTTGTGCACTCATTGTCTCTCTCTTTTCATTTCATTTTGCAGCGAAAAGTTGCCCAGCTGGAGCAACAATACAGTGACCTCCAAGGAACCAATGCCGACATCAAGAAACATCTGAAGGACTGCTATGCGCTACTAGTTGCTGGAAATATTGATCCAGGTAATCATTACATCCTGACTAGACCGGCCACGTTACGTTTGTAGCCAGCCGTTAAAATAGAACTGGGTTCTATTGGAGACGGTTTACTACATGCAAGTCGTTTAGCTAGCTTGTTGTTGCTAGATAATAGTCCTGGGAGATAAACATTGGGTTGTTATTTTACCTGAAATGCATATGGTCCATATTTTTTTTATTTTTTAGAATTGGACTCATACAAAATTGTGTGTTCTCTACTCCGACAATTAATCCAAAGATAAAAGGGGACACCTAATTTGTTTTTGTGACTTTATTTCTCAGTTTTGGGAGAGAGAATTGGAGAATCTGGACTGCAAAATGACGATCAACAGCGAGAGGTGGTGGTAAGGACTTTCATTCGTTTTTTTATCAATATTGTTGAACAGTCTGTTATTACTTAGGGGGCTTTCACACCAAATTTGTTTGGTACAGTTTTTTCCATCTCTGGTGCGTTTACCCCCCCTTAGTTCAGTTCGTTTGGACTGGTGTGAACTCTATCCTCACTCTGGAGCGCACTAAACGCACCGGGGTTTGCTCCGATTAAATTCGTACAGTGCAGGTGAGAACGCAGTTCGGACCAAACACAGGCAAAGAACCAGTCATGCAGTATTGTTGGTTGTTTGACTGTCAGCATTTGATGAAATGCTTGCAGCATCATAACTTGATATCTCTGAAACATTATATTTAGTAGCAGTGCATCCGATGCAGGTTATGGGGGGGGCGCTGTACCCGGGATATAGGCTACTGAATATATCCTATTCACATTGCAGTTAGAGCAGCTATTGCGTTTTTCCCCCCATATGAAAACCAAAAATGAAAGTAATATGATAATCATAGATGGATTTAAGGTGAGCATTTTTGTCCAATAAACAAATTACTTGCATGGACACGTGGTTTTGTTTAGGATTTTGAGTTTGACATTTGGCATTGTGAAACCAACCAGACCAAATGGGAAAATAAATACAATGTAACAAGTAATCAAACTCTGATTTGACCTATAGCACACATCTATGTGTGAAAATGCCCTTAGAATCAAATGTTACTGAGGTCCTTGTTGGCAGGAATCTGGCTTTGTAATTGTATGTAGTGATTTATTTTTATTGATGTAGACCTCTTTTTTTTTATATATATATCCTACGATGCAGAATGTATCCCGGGATCTGTTAAGTGAACTGTGGACATTTGGTGACATGGCAACAGAACAAAGTGCACAACTAACAGTAAGTTCATTGTCTTTGACATAAAAGCAGAATTAATCCTGTGTGTATTCCCGATGGGCAAGTGCCTTTGAGAGCTTAATGAAGTCTGTTCAAGCTAGAGCTTGTTTGAAATGGTCATTGTTTGTTAATTTCCAGGAAGTTCAAAAGTCCATGAAGGATCTCATGGAGGCTCGGGAGCATCTCGTGCAGGAGAGGGATCATTTCTCCTTGGAAGTTGAAGAAACGGAGAAGGCTCTTGAGGATGCAGAGCAGCTTTTATTGGAGTAGATACTGTATGTGTGTATAAGTGTGTGCTTGATTTTAATGTAAATGTAATTATAAAACATTTTTGTATATTTAACTCAATTTAAATTGTTAATACTTGCAAAAAAATGGTTTTAACTCAGTCTTGTTCTAGAAGACTGCAAATTTAAAAGCGGTTTGACTGCCAGTGTTATTTTAGCCTGGGTACCTGAGTTGTCACTAGTTACCACAGCCACAAAGTCATAAACCCCCACCAACAGTATTAATACAATTTCTCTTAAAATCTGATTTTAAACCTAATCACACTGCTAACGTTATGCCTAACACTAACCTTAAATTAAAAAAAAAAAAAAATGTTGACTGTGGCTGTGGTAATTAGTGGAAATCTGGTACCAGTCTCTTGAGCTAATTCATTCTTCCCTGTATTCTCACTGGCAAATGATGATGATCTGTAGGTTACATGTGTGCACTGCAGAGGCCCATTGGAGGTTTGACAACGATAGAATGTTGAGAGAAAAAAAAATGAACCTGTGCCTTGATGTTCATAAAACTCAACCGACCTGCTCTTGCGCAGTGGAACCCTGAACGATGTGACCACTTGGTTACTGTGACACCATTCTTCCGAGGACACCCAAACCCGTGGCCACCATAAAGCCCAAGAGCCTCACTGTCTCTGGAAGTTGCTGTAGCCCTGCTTGGAATCTTTAGCCTATATTGACTATTGGTTGAGACGCAGGGCCAGTTAGGGTAGGCTATGTCAGGGTGAATTGGGACAAGTTGGAAGCAATAATGCATTTAGCTTATAGTTTGAGATGCATGAATACACCACACCAAAAGCTTGATTTCTATGGCAGTTTTAAAATGAATTTTCTGCAATTCTCGTAGTAATGACATATGTTCACTACTTGGTCAATTGATTTGATTAAATCTATGCAAATCAATTATGAATTTATAGTTCAACCCTCTGTTTTCTTTTATTCTGTGACGGTATATTGCAACCATGTGTTCAAGGTAATCAAATCAGTTTATTTAGCGCTGTCCTTTTTGAACAACTAAGGGCACGCCACTCGTTTAAAAGAACTCAAGATCTGTTGCCTACACCTAATAGTCCTACTAATCACTTATTATTAGGAATAGATTATCACTTCTCACTATGGTGCTCGTTTAGTAAAGTTAGATCAAAGCTGAATCAATATCTTGCAAGATAACTTAACGATTAATTAGTATTTTATATAACAGAACCGAATAGCATAGCAGGCCTAAAACAAAAAACATCTAATTTCTAATGAAATGTTAGGATTGTCAGCTGAAGCTGAATAGTAAAAGAATGTATATAACATGTGCCAAAACTCAGAGCCACAATGCAGGATATATTGTATGCTTTGAAACAAAATAGAAGAAAGGCAAATAGTTAACATCATCTGCTCTAACTCACAAAACAGTCATTCAAGAAGATCGAAATGCATAGGCTATTCCCATGAAACTTATTGAAATCAATCAAATGATTGGCATGCAGATTAATTATTCACGATTGACAGTGATCATGGCCTATTTTGAAATTAAGTATGCCTTTGAGGGTATTGAATATATACAATTTTCTTGAGACAATATGTGTGAACATAGGCAAACGGTGCAATTGGAGGATGTGTTCAATCAAATTCAATCACATTTATTTATAAAGCCTCTTACATCAGCTGAGTGCTGTACAGAAACCCAGCCTAAAACCCCAAACGGCAAGCAATGCAGGTGTAAAAGCACGGTGGTTAGGAAAAACTCCCTAGAAAGGCCAGAACCTAGGAAGAAACCTAGAGAGGAACCAGGCTGTGAGGGGTGGCCAGTCCTCTTCTGGCTGTGCCGGGTGCAGATTATAATAGAACATGGACAAGATTTTAAAATGTTCATAGAACAGGCAGAACAGTTGAAACTGGAGGAGCAGCACGGCCAGGTGGACTTGGGACATCAAGGAGTCATCAGGCCAGGTAGGCCTTGAGGAATGGTCCTAATGCTCAGGTCCTCCGAGAGAGAAAGAAAGAGATAATTAGAGAGAGCATACTTCAATTCACACAGGACACCGGATAGGAGAAATACTCCAGATATAACAGACAGACCCTAGGCCCCCGACATAAACTACTGCAGCATAAATACTGGAGGCTGAGACAGGAGGGGTTGGGAGACACTGGCCCCGTCTGACGATACACCCGGACAGGGCCAAACAGGCAGGATATAACCCCACACACTCTGCCGAAGCACAGCCCCCACACCACTAGAGTGATATCTCCAACCACCAACTTACCATCCTGAGACAAGGCCGAGTATAGCCCACAAGATCTCCGCCACGGCACCAGAAGCCAGTGACTCAGCCCCTGTAATAGGGTTAGAGGCAGAGAATCCCAGTGGAGGGGAACCGGCCAGGCAAAGACAGCAAGGGTGGTTCGTTGCTCCAGTGCCTTTCCGTTCACCTTCACACTCCTGGGCCAGACTACACTCAGTCATAGGACCTACTGAAGAGATGAGTCTTCAATAAAGACTTAAAGGTTGAGACCGAGTCTGCGTCTCTCACATGGATAGGCAGACCATTCCATAAAAACGGAGCTCTATAGGAGAAAGCCCTGCCTCCAGCTGTTTGCTTAGAAATTCTAGGGACAGTAAGGAGGCCTGCCTTGTGACCGTAGCGTACGTGTAGGTATGTACGGCAGGACCAAATCGGAAAGATAGGTAGGAGCAAGCCCATGTAATGCTTTGTAGGTTAGCAGTAAAACCTTGAAATCAGCCCTTGCCTTAACAGGAAGCCAGTGTAGAGAGGCTAGCACTGGAGTAATATGATAAATTTTTTGGGTTCTAGTCAAGATCCTAGCAGCCGTGTTTAGCACTAACTGAAGTTTATTTAGTGCTTTATCCGGGTCGCCGGAAAGTAGAGCATTGCAGTAGTCTAACCTAGAAGGCACAAAAGCATGGATACATTTTTCTGCATCATTTTTGGACAGAAAGTTTCTGATTTTTGCAATGTTACGTAGATGGAAAAAAGATGTCCTTGAAACAGTCTTGATATGTTCGTCAAAAGAGAGATCAGGGTCCAGAGTAACGCCGAGGTCCTTCACAGTTTTATTTGAGACGACTGTACAACCATCAAGATTAATTGTCAGATTCAACTGAAGATCTCTTTGTTTCTTGGGACCTAGAACAAGCATCTATGTTTTGTCAAAGTTTAAAAGTAGAAGATTTGCCGCCATCCACTTCCTTATGTCTGAAACACAGTCTTCCAGGGAGGGCAATTTTGGGGCTTCACCATGTTTCATCGAAATGTACAGCTGTGTGTCATCCGCATAGCAGTGAAAGTTAACATTATGTTTCCGAATGACATCACCAAGTGGTAAAATATTAGTGAAAACAATAGTGGTCCTAAAACAGAGCCTTGAGGAACACTGAAATTTACAGTTGATTTGTCACAGGACAAACCATCTACAGAGACAAACTGATATCTTTCCGACAGATAAGATCTAAACCAGGCCAGAACTTGTCCGTGTAGACCAAGTTGGGTCTCCAAAAGAATGTGGTGATCGATGGTATCATGCATATTTTATAATAGGGCTCCAACCCTGTTCGTGAAGAGCTATGAGGATGGTACAGGATGTAGGTTTTCATGCCAACCCTAATGTAGCGCAGCTGATTATAATAATTAGCTGGTTTATCAAATTAATTGGGTTAGTTACAACTGGGGTTGGAGTGAAAACCTACAGGACGGTCTTTCGGTACAAATTTTGATTGGGAAAATAATGTCATAATTTACGTTTTCTGCGCTCCCTCATATAAGAAATGTGCACCACACCACTGAAAGTAAGATCTGTGTTAGGTCTGTAACCGGTGGCAGGCTTCATCTATCTAAGCAGAAGCCAAAATGCAACTGCACAACACTCTTAAAAAAACAGGGGTTCAACAACAGTTCTTCTAAGATCCTCATAGTTCTTCGAAGAACCTTAAGATTCTTGGCACTGACAATTGTCCCCAAAAGGTTCTTTGAGGAACCTCCTTGGTTGGTGGGGGTTCTTGCAGGAACCTAACTGCCCAACTGAAACGTTTGGATTTGAAAGGACAGCAGGTGCAGGCACTTAACTGAACAATGTTAAGATCTCCTCAATTTAAGGTAAGGTTTGTGTCTTGTATGATCTAAATTCATATTGTCTATGTTTTTTACGTTTTTATATTTGCAAATCTTTCTGACCTAAATTTGACAATTCAATCAGAGGTAAGATGTATGCTATAAGAATATGTTGAAGGCTAGCTGTATTGGGTGCAGATGACTGAACTGCCCACGTTTGTCTCTGTGTCTGCAGGTATAAAGACGAGGCATACAAAGGTATGTCAATTGGTATGCTATGCAGATCAGATTTACCATCCTCCTCCCTTAACTCTCCCATGAATATCCCATATGCCTCTACATTACGGACACGGTATGTGTATGAAAACCATTATCAAAAGTTTTCATTCACATTTACCACAAAAACCAAGGTATGAATACGGTCATGTGCATGTTTTGTTAATCGTCTATATAATTACTGTTTTTGGGATTCACAGACGTCACCCTCCTGACACCTCTGAGACAGGAAACCTGTGTAACCGGTGTGAAATGGCTAGTTAGCTAGCGGGGTGCGCGCTAACAGCGTTTCAATCGGTGACGTCACTCGCTCTGAGACCTTGAAGTAGTTAAATCATAATAAAAAACGGACAACAAAAATATTATTATGCGGATTATTACTACTACTAATAAAAACAATAGGGGGTAGTTCAAAAATGTACCCTGAAAGGTTCTTTTAGTCTCAAAATACCACAACTTGCCTAGATAACGGCTAAATGTTTTTTTTTACTTTGCTATTAATTCTATTTGAGGGTCCACATGTCATGGAAAATACAAACGTTATTTATAACAAACAATGAGCAATGGCGGAGTTGTGCCTACAAAAAGACGCCGTTGCTATTTAAGTCTATTGAATATTGAGATTGCCGAAAGGCCAGTCTCTTTGGCAATGACAAGGAGTGGAATGTTAGGACAGGTAATAGTGTTTTTTAGCTTTTAGAGAAACAATTAAATTTGATACATATACATTTTCATTCATTCTTATATATATTCAATATTTCAATTTATCTCGTTATTTAATTCAGGTCAGTTGCTATTATGGTTAAAAAAAAGTCGACACATTTGCACAACTCTTATTTTGAAAATCATTAGGAAGAAACGCTGCCTACCGGAAGTTAGAGGCGCATCGTTAACACATACTGCTTGGGGCTAGTTTTTCCACACACTGCTATTTGATTGACTAACTACACTCAGGCAAGCACCTATCTTTGTCGGGATTAACTAAAGTAAGAAAACATACATGTTTTTACTCTTTTGTTATACATAATCCCTGTGTTATGACTGCTAGCAAAATATACTGCAACAACTAATGACATTCATTGCCCCTCCTAGCCTTGCTAGCTTAGCTTTCCATTGCTAGCTATGTGTACATGTAACCTTTGCTAGCTAGCGTTAGTTACCTACTGTGGAAAAAACATCAATGTGTTCGCATAGGATGCTAGATTATATTGACAAGACAGTCAAGAGATCGCTCTAACAAAAAATACATGGCATCAGAAGGAAGGCGAGATAAGGTAGGACAATTCTAGCCAATTAGAGGGCAGATAGCGCCATAGAGATGGATAGGACTCATCTATGTATCTGTGCCATCATAGTGTCTGTGACAGCATGTGAAGCGCCACAGAGGCCATCCCCATTTTAAAGTTGTCAATTTTCTTCTTCGTTGCCTTAAGTTGGGAGCAATCAGCCAATCAAATTGAATTGGTCACATAAACATGTTAGCAGATGTTATTGTGGGTGTAGCGAAATGCTTGTCTTTCTAGCTCCGACAGTGCAGTAATATCTAACAATTTCACAACATATACCCAATACACACAAATCTAAGTAAAGGAATGGAATCAAGGATCTAGACATATAAGGACGAGCAATGTCAGAGCAGCATAGATTAAGATACAATATAATACAGTATATAGATATGAGATGAGTAATGCAAAATATGTCAACGTTAGTGACTAGTGATTTCAAGTCTATGTATATAGGGCAGCAGCCGCTAATGTGCTAGCGATGGCTATTTAACAGTCTGATGGCCTTGAGATATAAGATGTTTTTCAGTTTCTCGGTCCCAGCTTTGATGCACCTGTACTGTCCACGCCTTCCGGATGATAGCGGGGTGAACAGGCAGTGTCTCGGGTGGTTGTTGCCCTTGATGATCTTTTTGGCCTTCCAGTGGCATCGGGTGCTGTAGGTGTCCTGGAGGGAAGATAGTTTGCCCCCGGTGATGTGTTGTGCAGACCTCACCACCCTCTGGAGAGCCCTGCGATTGCGGGCGGTGCAGTTGCTGTACAAGGCGGTGATACAGCCCGACAGGATGCTCTCAATTGTGCATCTGTAAAGGTTTGAGGGTTTTAGGTGCCAAGCCAAATTTCTTCAGCCTCCTGAGGTTGAAGAGGCGCTGTTGCGCCTCCTTCACCACATTGTCTGTATGGGTAGCCCATTTCAATTTGTCAGTGATGTGTACGCTGATGAACTTGAAGCTTTCCACTGCGGTCCCGTCGATGTGGATAGGGGGGTGCTCCCTCTGCTGTTTCCTGAAGTCCACGATCATCTCCTTTGTTTTGTTGACGTGGAGTGAGAGGTTTCTTCCTGGCACCACACTGCCAGAGCCCTCACCTCCTCCCTGTCTCATGTTTGTTGGTAATCAAGCCTACTACTGCTTTTCGTCTGCAAACTTGATGTTTGAGTTGGAGGCGTGCTTGGCCACACAGTCATGGGTGAACAGGGAGTACAGGAGGGGGCTGAGCATACACCCTTGTGGAGCCCCAGTGTTGAGGATCAGCGAAGTGGAGGTGTCGTTTCCTAACTTCACCAGTTGGGGGCGGTCCGTCAGGAAGTCCAGGACCCAGTTGCTCAGGGTGGGGTTCAGACCCAGGGCCTTGAGCTTGGATGGTAATATGGTGTTGAATGCTGAGCTATAGTCAATGAACAGCATTCTTACAAGGGTATTCCTCTTGTCCAGGTGGAATAGGGCAGTGTGCAGTGCGATGGCGATTACATCGTATGTGGATCTATTGGGGCGGTAAGCAAACTGAAGTGGGTCTAGACTGACAGGTAAGGTCCTCACCCAGTTGACTACTTTAAAATGGTGT
This sequence comes from Brachymystax lenok tsinlingensis, assembly GCA_030435695.1. NCBI lineage: Eukaryota > Metazoa > Chordata > Actinopteri > Salmoniformes > Salmonidae > Brachymystax > Brachymystax lenok. The sequence continues at coordinate 15,164,871 of CM059796.1, forward strand.
AAGTCCTTAATGGCAATGTCCATGCTAAAACGGGTTATATCCATGATGACTCTGACAAGACACAACTCCAATATAAAATAGTTTTTTCAAAGTTCCCGAAATTCCACGTGTGCGTCCACTTATATCAATGCATTCATAAACTAACTATTACGAAACTTATATTTCATTAGCAGTTATATTTTGGTTGACCAAATTTGACAACATGAAACACAACATAAAACACAGTTAAAGCTAGAATCCTTAGGCTAATTGAAACAATAACAAGAGAGACACCCCACCTCTGTTTTGGTAAAAAAGCTGAGGGATCAGCCTCAATCTAACCACACTCAAAATCATAGACAGAGCTATGGATGCAAGGACTGACCGTCCATGATATCAATATTATAGTTGCAACCATGTTTTGAGGTTGTACAGTGTTTGTTTATATTTACTTTTGTTTACAGACATTGGAGTAAAACAAGTTTATTGTTTGGGTTCTGATGGGGTATGACAGTTGAACTAAGCTCTTGAGGCATTTACAAGTTATACTGACAATATAAACGCAACATGCAACAATTTCAAAGAGTTTATTAAGTTACAGTTCATATAAGGAAATCAGTCAAATTAAATACATTCATTATGCCCTAATCTATGGATTTCACATGACTGGGATACAGATATGCATCTGTTGGTCACAGATACCTTAAAAAATAAGGTAGGGGTGTGGATCAGAAAACCAGTCAGTCTCTGTTTGACCACCATTTGCCTCCTGCAGCGTGACACATCTCCTTCACATAGAGTTGATCAGGCTGTTGATTGTGACCTGTGGAATGTTGTCCCACTCCTCTTCAATGGCTTTGCAAAGTTTCTGGATATTGGCGGGAACTGGAACACACTGTCGTACACGTCAATCCAGAGCATCCTAAAAATGCTCAATGGGTATTTGGTATTTTATTAGGATCCCCATTAGCTGTTGCAAAAGCAGCAGCTACTCTTCCTGGGGTACTCACAAGACATGAAACATAATACAGAATGACATAATACAGAACATCATTAGACAAGAACAGCTCAAGGACAGAACTACATACATTTTAAAAAGGCCCACGTAGCCTACATATCAATGCATACACACTATCTAGGTCAAATAGGGGAGAGGCGGTGCTTTGTCTGTTTTTTTGGAACCAGGGTTGCTGTTTATTTGAGCAATATGAGATGGAAGGAAGTTCCATGCAATAAGGGCTCTATATAATACTGTACGTTTTCTTGAATTTGTTCTGGATTTGGGGACTATGAAAAGACCCTGGTGGCATAAGTGTGTGTGTATCAGAGCTGTGTGTAAGTTGACTATGCAAACAATTTGGGATTTTCAACACATTCATTTAAAAAAAATGTTTTACCTTTATTTAACTAGGCAAGTCAGTTAAGAACAAATTCTTATTTTCAATGACGGCTTAGGAACAGTGGGTTAACTGCCTTGTTCAGGGGCAGAACAACAGATTTTTACCTTGTCAGCTCTGGGATTCGATCTTGCAACCTTTCGGTTACAAGTCCAACGCTCTAACCACTAGGCTACCTGCCACCCCAATGTGAGTAGGCAGGCCATGGAAGAATTGGGACATTTTCAGCTTCCAGCAATTGTGTTCAGATCCTTGTGACATGGGGCTGTGCATTATCATGCTGAAACATGAGGTGATGGCGGCGAATGAATGGCACGACAATGGGCCCCAGGATCTCGTCATGGTATCTCTGTGCATTCAAATTGCCATCGATAAAATGCAATTGTGTTCGTTGTCTGTAGCTTATGCCTGCTCATACCATAACCCAACCGCCACCATGGGGCACTCAGTTCACAATGTTGACATCAGCAAACCGCTCGCCCACACGACGCCATACATGTTGTGAGGCCTTGGGTGGGGGCTTATGGTAGAGAAAGGAACATAAAATTCCTCAGCAACAGCTCTTGTGGACATTCCTGCAGTCAGCATACCAATTGCACACTCGATCAACATCTGTGCACATTTTAGAGTGGCCTTTTATTGTCCCCAGCACAAGGTCCACCTGTTTAATCAGCATCTTGATATGCCACACCTGTCAGGTGGATGGATTATCTTGTCAAAGGAGAAATGCTCACTAACAGAGATGTAAACACATTTGTGCACAAAATGTGAGAGAAATACGTTTTTTGTGCGTCTATATATTTTTTCAGTGTATTATATTATTTTTTAATCAATTGGTAGGCCTATATATCATTATTTTATAAGTCCAAAAATGGATGTAGCAACTAAGGATTCTACCTTTTAACCAATGTGGGCTTTATAGCCTATATCAAAGTTTTTTTTTTTTTTCTAAGACGTGACAGTTTAAGAACAAAGTTTGTTTAATCTGAACAGTCTGGTTTTGCAACGTCTTGTCTCGTGTCGGCTGTTTAATTTGAAATGTTTTAAATGTGGTTTGTAATTGTTCTTTGATCTTGCATTGTCATAAAGCTGTGACATCACTTTCTCTCCAGCCATTTATTTGAACACCTGCACGTAGGGTGTGAAATGGTGAGGGAGTTCCAATTTCAATATTAATTCACCCACAAGCTCGGCTTGAAGTAATTATTCTTGTTCTTTGTTGGTTTCCTCATACATAGAGCTTGCCGGCTTGTAGTGCTAAAAAACGGAAATGAGTTACCTCTGGTTTGTACGGCCAATCCTATGGGGGAAATTAATGGGGAAAGATGAGGGTTTTGCAATAAATGCTGAAAAACAGGCTTAGGAGATCTTATACGTTTTGTTCTCTGAGATAATATCAGTTAGTTAATATGTATGAATTCTGAAGCCTTTATGTGCTTGTTTTGATGACATACATTTTGTGAATTTATGTTAGCTGATGAAGATTATAGAACAAAACGTATAAGATCTCCTAAGCCTGTGTTTACCACACACCTTATTTTCTGCGTTTATCCAAAAAACCCATTCATTTCCCCATAGGCTTTGGCAAATGAGCCATGGCGGAGTTAGGGCCTACAGAAATACTCCATTACTATTGCTCTCTATTGCCACCACTACCTAAAAGTGCCCCTTGCTTCCAACTCTTTGCAAGGAAAACTCTTGGAAGGAGCACTAATTTAACTAGACACCTTTGACGCACACACCCAATGCCTCCAAAATTACCTTTTTTTGGGCTCATGCTATGAGACGTAAAGAAGGAAGGGTGAAACTCTTGATTTAATGTAATGCTGCCTCATCCAGCGTTATTACAAACAGAACATAAATCACAAAAGAATGGGTCTGGCTGTGAGGGTCAGCTCAGTTCTGGTATATCTATTGGTTCTAGGGGGCTATGCTAATTGTAGGGCACACTGTAGTTTGTTGGTGGAAGTGTTTCTTAAGTATTAACTCACTAATCCAGTTCTAATGCCTACTTAACATTATGAACATGAAAATGACCAACAGCTCCCTAGCTGAGTGTTTGCTGTTCTAATTGGGTAATTGGGCCTAGTGCTTGAGAGACTGGGTCAGAGAACAAACTAGTAGGGCATAGTAATCATATCACATCTTTTTGCCAGCTCTTTCACAAATCTCCAGGTACAAGATGCACTTCAATAACATTAAAACTGGGTTTTTATTTAAATCTTTGTTAGACCTATACAATTCAGATTCTTATTCATACACATTAGTCTGGCCTAACTTTGTAAACTAATGTTTCCACAACAGAAATAACCAGAAAGCCGGCTTTTATATTGTGTGAGTGGTTGGCGTACACGGAACCAGGGAGAAGGACTGCTGTTGTTTGATGCAGACATTGAGATATGAGCCTTGATCTGTGGCCCCTTTCTCCCTAGGGCCTAGGGCAGTGGGATGGTTCTAGTACAGCCATGTGGCTTCTCCTTGCTCTCCACATCATTAAAGGAGAATCCCTGAATCTGTGGCCCAGGGAGCCCCAGTAGGTCTGTTTGCCCAAGCACAGACGCCTCACAATTTACTACGGGAGTAAATTCTACAGATAGGGGGGGTCTTCCTCCTGGGGTTACACACTATCCAGTTCCCAACACGGCTGCTGGATGAGGTGCTGCTGGATGACCCCATTTTTCACTCCCTCAGAATAAAGTTGTTGGTATGAATGGCCAGGCCATTACATCACAGACCAACAGTTGAGAAAACAGAATTTCCCTTGTGGCAGAACTTCACCTCCTGCTCTCTGAACGGAAGTCTGAATGCTGCCTGCTATTGTCTCCACTTCTGTCTCTGAAAGAACTGGAAAGGCAATAGCCAGCATCAGTTGAGAAACAAAACATGAGTGGATTCTGCATGCCATTAAATGGATGATGTGGTTTTGTGTTTCTCAAATGGTCAACATTGAATTCTTAAACCCCTAATGTTAATAAACGGTAGTGATATGGTTCAATGCTTTACATAACATGTCTTTGCAGTTGAACTTATATCAGCTCATGAGGAATGCTGATCCCTTTTCTTCTAGAGATGTTATCCCTTATCCACTCATGTCACTAACCTATGTATTGTACAGTATTTCTGTTATATAGCCTTTTGAGGTTAAATAATGCAGAGAATCTCAGAATATTCCACTGATTAGAACTCTACTTTGCAAGTGTTGTGTTTTTATCAGTGATTCCACAGACCAGTGGAATGAGATCATATGCTGTCAGAACTGAAGGCCAGAGCACAGAGATTACATTCTGCCATGGTCTGAGAACCTTTAATACCTTTAACACTCCCCCTTGCATGTTTCACATTAATACAAACAGGCCAGTCAGACGCCCTAAGGTAGGCTCAATCTTCACAGCGGTTTCTATTCTTTAGTTTAATGGAGTATATTTGTATTTTACTCTTTAAAAAATAGTTTGTTCAAAGTGATAAGCTTAGAGTAGATCAGTCTCAGGCGATAAAATCCACACAGAATTGAGCCGGTTTCAACTATGCCCACAAGGGGGTAGTCATCTGCTAGCTCAACGAGAGAGAGTTTGTCTAAGCTATGGTAGAAGGAGAAACACCAGTACGAATTCATATTTCTGCGGTGGATGGGGGGGCAATAATTTGCCTTAGCTTGTAAGTATTTGTGGCAATGGCATCATCAACCAATAAATGTTTATTTTTCCTCATGAACACCAAGTTAACTGAACCAACAAAATAAAAATGTGGATAGAAAAACATGATCATGCCTGAGGTTTTTTGTGGACTGCTGTGTGGACTCAAACAAGAATCTGAAAAAGGCATAAACTCAGAGATATACTCCTGACTGGTCGTAGGGGCTGTTAACGTGAGAGGGCAGCACATCCTGGCTGGTGGATAGGGAAGTTTGCTAGATGCTGGAGGTAGGCCTAGTCTTCAGGGAACCGTGACCTATTTACTGCCCCTGGGCTTAAAATTCTCAATTGTGTCCAGGTGCTCAGAAGAAAAATGTGACCCAAAATAATGAAGTATCTGTAAGGATAGTTAGTTCTTTTTAGATGATAGAAAATTGCTTGTGTCTTAATGTGGAATGCCACTGTAATGTCAACCATATTAAAATGCCTGTAGCCTAATCAATTAATACATGTTTAAATTAAGAGGGAGAGTAAATCACTAGAGCTACTTCTTTTGAAGATTTGTAAGACCAAAAGTTTTGTTTTGTATCCGCTTCTCTCTTTAATTGGTCAATTAAAGAGGTTTCATTAATAACTAATATATCCTGGTGAAACGCTAATAGTTCAACAGAGCGGTCAGGGCTTTGGAATGGCTCGTCCTCATTACAGACAACTGCTGCCTTTTGTGGACTGCTGTGTGGACTACTGTGTGGACTGCTGTGGACTGTGGCCTTGATTGTAAATTCCACGAGTTTAGTATGCCTGGCCAACTCCAGCACAGAACACAGATAAGACTGTTACTGTTTCTCTCTTTGGACTGTCTGAGTCCTGTCCTATAGGAGGAGCATCTCGGGAGGGTATCTTTCCAAACCCTCGTCCACCCCTGCCACCGTTGAACAACTGGGCCGGACATCTGGCTCTAACAGCTGTTTTGGCCTCATTTCAGACGTACTGCTGTATATGCCCCAGTCCTGTGGTGGTGATCTGGAGCTATCAGCACTCTCAGGACGCGCCATAGAGCTTTCTTACGGTCATTCGTAATGTAAGAAAAGGCTCTGTCATTTTCAGATGCCCAATTCCCCTTTATGTTCATTTGTAGAATTGGAGAGATCTTTGGGGGTCCATCTTCCATCTAGCGGTTACATTTATGAAACGGACTGGTTGGTGCCGCTAAAGGCTTGACTGCACACTTGCCAACTACAGCTCATGTCATTGTGTGGCTCTTTCATCTAGATGAGAAGGAGAGAGATGGGCGGATCTAGCCCCTTCTCCCACTTGAGTCAAACACATTGCCATGTCTAATCTCCCTCTAGAGATTTCAAACTTAAACGGGGCATGGATAAACCACATAAAGTTGTATCTCTTATGTGGAGTTTAGTCTTTTTGTGTAGGAGAACTGATGGGAATCACTATGGTAATATCCCTTGGTTATTGGAAATGCTGAGATTGAGAAAGATTGCATGACTTCAATTGTCAGATTGAAAGGACTGAGACTGGAGTAATTAGACTCTATCCAGGCCTTAGATCATTTATGGGAGGATGAGTCGAATCGACCTGAAGTTCCCTGCAAGTTCACGACCCTTCAACTTCAAGCCAGTGGCTCTGGAAGCAAAGCCTACTTAGTGACCTCAGCAAAGTAGCCATTGACTATATGACACATGCGTCTTTTAGCATTGGAAAGAAAAGTTAAACGGAATAAGTTTGATTCATTTCACCATTGTCTTTGTAGAGGCTCTTGGCCTGTGATTTTGAAGGTAGTGGAACTGGAACGATTTCCAAGATCATTTTTAATAACTGACAGTTTTATATTCAACTGCCACTCTTTTATATCTGTTTTCCTCTCCTTTTCCAAATGAGGAAGAACTCCAAAGTCCCTTGAACTACTTTCACATCCACTCGTCTTTAACCTTCGGTTACAGCTGAATTAATCCCTCCATCAATTCTAGCCTGAAGTTTACGATATTAATTTCTAGACGCCATCCTCTGTACTGGGATGGAGCACCAGCTTAAGTCCCCTCACTATATCACGGTCCTCTATTATAAACCTGTCCTTGCTTGATGATCTCTGTATAAAACTTCTCTCAGCGTTCACCTGGTACAATGGCATGTGGGTCGTCAGCAGGCAGGCGGACAAGATGGATCCTGGCCTCTACCAGGCAGTATATCACGTCAGCTCCATCACAGGGCTTTACGGAGCCCATAATTGAAACCAGGCTCCCGATAGGGCTGCTTCTCTGAATCTCCGTTTAGATGGAAGAAATCGATAGTGCGTGGTGCTCCTCAAAAAGTCATATGTGAAATATTAGACTTAACCATTACACTCTGCTCTCAGCTATTTGACCTAGGCCCATAGGATAAAGCAGAGAGAACAACGCATGGCTCTGTCTTTCACATTGCCCGGTACTGCCATCTCAGTCTGCGGCGCAGCTGTCACTGTTTGTATATTTGATATACTGGGGATGCTGAAAAGAAACAGGTGTTGTGTATTAGTTCCACTGTTTTATTTCCCCAAAAATGTGGACTGGAGTCAATAGAGTTGTCAGAGTACGTTATTGTAATATATGGCTATCTGACTTTTAAATTGACCATTGCTACAAACCATCACCCTCCCCCTTTTCCCCAGGAAGAAAAGAGAGAGAGGGGGGGGGGTAATGCAGTTCAGGTGGACTGACCTCAAAGAGAGATGAGAAAGATGGAAATCTCTTTGAAACTTCCCTCCTCTTTCAATACGTTTCATTCTTACCTGCAGGACACACTATTCTTTCAATGTTGTTGCAGAGAAATTGGTTGGGAGTTAGTTGGCTAGTATGGAAATAGCTCTACATGTATTTGTCATACTGTACTTGTTGTAACCTGTTGATAGGACCATAGACCTATAATCAAACTCTGATCTCAGCTTAGCTTCGTCTGAGCTAAATGTGCCAAATATTCATTCTTCATTACATGTAAATATTCCATGAACATGAGTGACGTTAAGGAGGATCCAGCCCCGCCAACATTAACCCGAGGACACATTTCCAAAAAGCTTGTCTTGCTTTGGCCCACATGAACGCTATTTGGCTGCGAGGCCTGGGGTTGTGAGGGGTGACTGCGTCAGTGTTTATCTTACCGACCCGATCCCCAAAGACAGGGCCTTATTCTCCCGCAGAGAAAAATCTCATTAGGGTTTGTTGCACAAAACACAGAATGCTGATCCCTCGCAGGTTTTTTTTCTCTGGGACACATGTTTCTAACTGCTGTCTGACCCGGGCTCTTGAGCTTGTCCAATCCCATTTGGCTCATGTGCCTCTGAGCCAGGGCTCAGTTACCCCGCACTCATCTTAAAAGGCTATGTTTTTATTTCTCTCACCTTTGACCTCGTCAATAGAGACAGATCTATTTGGTACTGTATAGGTGTGGCGGTGTTTTGATGGATGAACACCTCATTGTGTAGGTGTTTTGGCCTCTATGTTATTGTGATTAAATAATGCTGTGTGAGTAAAGAACACAGTCACAGCTTATCTTTGTCAGTGGGCTATCATCAGTGTAAGCCTGTCCGGGCCCATGAAGCATCCGATCCTCATCATAGCCTGATGGTGTCTAAAGGCTGTAAATTCAGTCAATGACGTCAGGGCACTGGGCTGACGCCATGCATCAAAGACTCACTTTAAATTCATGTCTCGCCTTCCGCCTGAGATGACTCTGACAATCAATAACGCTGGACTGAGGATCTAGCAGTCGCCCCCGCTTGACTCCAATCTCAACCATTAATTGAAGTCTGTACTTTTCGGGCTGTGGATATGTCTTGATGGAGAGGTGACATTGACCATAAAAGGAGGGGAAGAAGCGCGCGCGCGCGCACACACACACACACACACTGCAGCAGACTGAGAAAGGTGCTCTGTGAGAGCCCATTAGTCCTTAACAGTGAAAGGCCAGGTCCCTATAGGAATCAGTGGAAGGAAGCTATGTTGAGTAATGGTGTGCACATGGAATATGTAACTCACTAAAGAGGCACTTTCAGCACCTTGCATGTCATTTCCAAGAGACTTCAGGAGGCTGGGGTTCTACCTCTTTTTAGAAACTTTAAATGTGTTTAGAAGTTATTCTGTTTTGCCTGTTTCCATAGTAATTTTCTGAGGAGATTAGGCTATTACACTATGGAGTTTTTCATTTTATAGGCAGAATATAAATCAATAACCTTGAGGTTGACCAGTCCGTCTCCAGTTCAAAAAGCCGCCCTGAGGCTGGGAGCCCTCCATCCTCCTCCCCTTGCAGGCAGGATGTTTGGAACAGGTGTTTGGTGACAGGGTCAAGGATGCATTTTCTGAATAGTGTCTCTGGTTTGTCTGCCAAAGCAGTTAGGCCTGTGTGGGTATATGGAGGTCCCTAGAGAGCTTGCTAAAGCATGGAGACATATGGTGCCCCCTGATAGACGCCAGAGTCTGTTCTCACTCCCTGTGTGCTGGGCTCAAACTTCAGTTTAGCATGCACTCTTTCAAAATAGCAATTAGTTTTAGTGTAGATTATCAGGAGATGGGCTTAGTATAGTAAAACGAATAATGAAGTGACATAGCGATCCCCTTTAAAGCAGGATTTTGTTAAGATCATGGTATGCCCGAAATAGCGATACTCTCAATGAATATTCAACCATTATTGGTTTTACAATAGTCTTTTCTGAAAATGTCAGTTCCCAGCAGACTTCTTCCATGAAAGCGTTATGCTTTCTCAATCTCTCTGCACTATGCATGCGTTATTTGACTGAACCCTTTTCAGTCATTCGTTGCTTCTTTTTGGCATCCATTCCGTAGTAGTAGTAGTAGTAGTAGTAGTAGTAATAATACCATGGAGACCCATTAGAATATGCCTAATGATGGAATTCAGAGGCTGTGTGGATGGAAACATGGTCCGAATGATTATGTCAGAGAACCACCCACTATAGAGAATGTTGGCTTCTCCTATCGTGGCCAGATGGGGCCCTAACCTGCTTGCCCTCTCCATTGCTGACTCATAGCCTGAAACTCCGCTTCCATAGCCGGGCTCCCATCATTTATCACGTCCGAGCTGAAGCCTTTAAGAAAATTGCAGTACTTTAGTCCTCTACGTTTCCTACTGAAAGGCGTCCAAGAGTCTGAACCCTTAATTCAATAAGAGATAAATTGAAAAAATGTGCAAATGTAAGCTGTATTCGCTGGCCAGAACCTAGGAGTGGATTTCATACCCCCTCGTTCTCTGTGCTGTAAATCTTCCCAGAGTTCCATCTGCTTGGCTCCAAACAGTTAAGAAACTGTTCATTAGACTGACACAAACCAGAGAGAACCATGAGGGCGGGAAGTGGCTCTACGTACGCAAGAGTCTTGGATTGGGCCCAAGTGTCTGGCCCCTGAGGGCCTGCTGATTGGGTCACCATGCAGAAGGTGGGACTGGGATGGAAAGGCTTCGGGGTCAGCTTAATCCATTTCTTTTGTTTCAGTCAACAGAGGCCTTTGTGAAGTCTGAGCCCATCCATAAATTGGACTGAAAGGCACAGCGGCTGCCAACAAACGATTTAACATGCGTTCCGTCCCCTCAAAGGAATACTGGTTTTGATAGCGGTAGCCAATGTTTTCGCTGAACTGAAGTATTTGATTTAATTGTGGTTTAAAATGGTGCGTTTCATTTCACTACTGTGAGCTGGCTGTTTGCTTTTTTTGTCATCTTGCACTAGTTTGATGGACGACCAGAAATGTTTCTATGTCAACCAATGGAAGAAAATATTTTGGGTTCTTTAGTGATTGATTTAAAAAGCACATTCAGCAGACAGGTTCTGATAAGACCTCTTCACACACACACACACACACACACACACACACACACACACACACACACACACACACAGCGAAGGTGACATTTGTCTTGTATTTCCTTGGTTGTTTTACGTGGTAATGGGTAGCCTGGAAGGGGAACAGTAAGAGCTTGAAAGGTCTTCTCTCTTTTTTTAGTACTGCGTTAAAGTCCAGGTAGCAGATAATGGACCCTAATCGATATCATTGTAGTTGTGCTGTATATTAACTAATATACACAGAACAAAAATATCAACTCAACATGTAAAGTGTTGGACCCATGAATCATGAGCTGGAATAAAAGATCTCAAATGTTTCATATGCAAAAAAAGCTTATTTCTCTCAAATTCTGTGCACAAAGTTATTTACATCCCTGTTAGTGAACATTGATACTTTGCCAAGATAATCCATCCACCTGACAGGTGTGGTATATCAAGAAGCTGATTAAACAGCATGATCATTACACAGGTGCACCTTGTGCTGGGGACAATAAAAGGCCACCCTAAAATGTGCAGCTTTGTCACACAACACAATGCCACAGATGTCTCAAGTTTTGCGTGCAATTGCCATGCTGACTGCAGGAATGTCCATCAGAGCTGTTGCTAGATAATTGAATGTTAATTTCTCCGCCATAAGCCGCCTCCGTCGTTTTAGAGAATTTGGCAGTACGTCTAATCGGCCTCACAACCGCAGACCACGTGTATGGCGCGTCAACATTGTGAACAGAGTGGGGTTATGGTATGGTCAGGCATAATCTACAGACAACCAATACAATTGTAATTTGAAAGCACAGAGATACCGTTGTCGTGCCATTCATCCGCCGCCATCACCTCATGTTCCAGCATTATAATTCACAGCCACATGTCACAAGGATCTGTACACAATTCCTGGGAGCTACAAATGACCCAGTTCTTCCATGGCCTGCATACTCACCAGCAATGCCACCCATTGAGCATGTTTGGGATGCTCTGGATCGACGTGTACGACAGCGTGTTTCAGTTAGCAGCAATATCCAGCAACTTTGCACAGCCATTGAAGAGGAGTGGGACAACATTCTACAGGCCACAATCAACGGCCTGATCAACTCTATGTGAAGGAGATGTGTCACGCTGCATGAGGCAAATGGTGGTCACACCAGATACTACCTGGTTTTCTGATCCACGCCACTACCTTTTTTTTAAGGTATCTGTGGTCAACAGATGCATATCTGTATTCCCAGTCATGTGAAATCCATAGATTAGGGCCTAATTAATTCATTTTAATTGACTGATTTCCTTATATGAACTGTAACTCAGTAACATCTTTGAAATTGTTACATGTTGCATCCACTTTGAGAAGCAACTTCTGCCTAAAGCCCTCCTTCCATTGTTGATAGCCGTGGAAGTTCTCAGGGATGAAATGTGCTCTGCGGCTTGACAAGTAGACGCCCAATTCACCCCCCTCATTCTCACAAATGTATCCTACTTTTTACGAAGTTTGTCATTCATCGTGTGACGCTGACAGTGGAGCGTTGTGGGATTTTGGAGAACCTCAAACCCAGCAAACAATGTATTTAAGAGTTTTTTTTCTGAGTTACTATAATATGCGTTTCTGGCATTGAGAAATATAGTAAGTGCTACACTCCAGTTTTAAACTGATGCTCATTTTGTTATGGATTCCTAGTGAAACGGCAGCTCAGCCTCGCTCAGTAAAGTGGCTGACTTGACGTTGCCCAGGGCCCGGCTTTAGGGTCGTTTTTTTCGTTAAAGAGGGGCTCTGTTTAAGCCACAGTCAAGGCCTTGTGTCAGAGTGTTTACTAATGGGATTCTCTGTAGCACTGGCAGCTCTTCAATCCCCATTTATATGGTCTGTCTGGGCCCTGATTGTGGAGTGTAAAGTATTGAAGGAGCTGCTAGCTTTCTCCCAGACCTGAGGTCCAGAGATGGAGTCTCCTGTGTTTTATTTGTACCCTCCTGGTCAGGTCATTACCGTAAAAGAGAATGTGTTCTCAATGGGGCACCCTGTTAAATGAAGGCAATATTCGTCCTCCTCCTCTTTTTCCTCCAGATATCAGAATTTGAAATGTACAATAAGGTGAGATTGTTGTTTTAATGGTAACCTGATGGGACAATGCCTTTTGTCCTTGATTTTAGCTTGACTTTATTTTCCCTCTTACTCTCCTCAGTCCACCCTGGTCTACGTAAGTGATAACAGTGAAGAAAGGCATATTTCCTCATAGTTTCCCAGCATTTCGTCCAATGTCTTTTTTTCATATAATTTTTTTCTTTGGCTCATGACCTCTTTTTGTCAGATGAGTACAGTCTTTTTTTCCCTCTTTCAAAACAAAAGCTTTTCAGAGGAGCTCTTATGGCTTTTACTGACACACGCACACACACACACCCACTTGGCAAAGAGGTGGTAGTCTTACTTCACCCTTACACTGATGCTGTTCTTGATCGTCCCTGGCTGTCAGAGCAGAGCGGACGTGAGCCCTCTCACGGAAACAACCCAAGAGTCAAGGGCACCTCTTGAAGGTTCCGGCTAGAGGGAGTGGCGGGATTAATGCTGACTGACTTCCCTGTTGGTGCCCTTGACGCAGGCTCCTCCAGGTTATCACCCCACTGCATGTGTTCTCGTTAGACTATTGTGGAACCTTGTCGCCATCTGCAGCAGTTATTACATCAGACCAGGCCATTGATTGTGTAAAGTATTTAAGGAGCTGCTAGCTTTCTCCCAGACCTGAGGTCCAGAGATGGAGTCTCCTGTGTTTTATTTGTACCCTCCTGGTCAGGTCATTACCGTAAAAGAGAATGTGTTCTCAATGGGGCACCCTGTTAAATGAAGGCAATATTCGTCCTCCTCCTCTTTTTCCTCCAGATATCAGAATTTGAAATGTACAATAAGGTGAGATTGTTGTTTTAATGGTAACCTGATGGGACAATGCCTTTTGTCCTTGATTTTAGCTTGACTTTATTTTCCCTCTTACTCTCCTCAGTCCACCCTGGTCTACGTAAGTGATAACAGTGAAGAAAGGCATATTTCCTCATAGTTTCCCAGCATTTCGTCCAATGTCTTTTTTTTTCATATAATTTTTTTTCTTTGGCTCATGACCTCTTTTTGTCAGATGAGTACAGTCTTTTTTTTCCCTCTTTCAAAACAAAAGCTTTTCAGAGGAGCTCTTATGGCTTTTTACTGACACACGCACACACACACACACCCACTTGGCAAAGAGGTGGTAGTCTTACTTCACCCTTACACTGATGCTGTTCTTGATCGTCCCTGGCTGTCAGAGCAGAGCGGACGTGAGCCCTCTCACGGAAACAACCCAAGAGTCAAGGGCACCTCTTGAAGGTTCCGGCTAGAGGGAGTGGCGGGATTAATGCTGACTGACTTCCCTGTTGGTGCCCTTGACGCAGGCTCCTCCAGGTTATCACCCCACTGCATGTGTTCTCGTTAGACTATTGTGGAACCTTGTCGCCATCTGCAGCAGTTATTACATCAGACCAGGCCATTGATTGTGTAAAGTATTTAAGGAGCTGCTAGCTTTCTCCCAGACCAGAGCTCCAGAGATGGAGTCTCTTGTGTTTTTCTGGACATGGCATGCTACCAGGCAGTCCCCTCATCCGTTAGAATTTCAGACTGGTCTTTGTCAGTTGTCTACTTGCACCCAAGCTTGCCCCTGAGTCATGTCATCTCTCCTGTACTGTAAACACAGGGATTTGATGGACCCCTGGAGACAGTGAACCCACTGGTTGCCCTTAGATGGGAAATATGTGCTTTATCTCCAGGGTCAATCACATTCTTATTTATGGCTGTTGTGATGCTTTCATTGATCTTAGTGTTGAAGACAATGATGGAATATATGTGCAAATCATTTCACTTCAAGTTTATTTTAGAGCACACTTCTAAATGTAATATTTTCATATTTTACTCTAGTTCTTTGTTTGACAAATTTTTCACAGGTCACAAATCCATCCCTGGTTAATCTGTTCAAAACCCCTCTGGTTCATTTAAACTGTTATTTTTCACTTGGAAACATGAACTTCCTGTTATTTTTTCAAAAAAAGAAAAGAGTATTCTAAAACTTCTATCCCCATTCTCATTATGGTGGCTTCAAACATTTTTGTAAAAAAGAATGCATGCATGCTTTCAATTTCGTCCCTCACAGCCGCCTCTTTCCATCCCTCTCTTCGTCCAGAAACAGAACCAGCTTTGTTTTTGTAACGATCAGTTAAATTACACTTCCAAAGCTCAAGGTCAGAGCAACTTCCCCTTTTTTGTTTTGATTTAAGTGGCACTTAGCCACGCTACTGTAGCTAATCAAAAGGATTTATGGGGTGCATCACTTTGGCCTGGAATGAGGGGTGTTTGTTGACACCCTCATCCAGGTGTTTTGGATTTTTTTTACTCACTATTGTTGTAGCTGATGGAATGGAAGGCAGGTGGGGAAACCTTCCACTTGTTTGGTAGAAAGCACAACCCTCTCCTTCCGCTTATCTGGAAAGTCTGTGTAAGCTTTCATAATTACATTGCTCTTGAGAGGGTTTTACGACCTGCTGACGCAGTCTATCACATTTCAACATGGCACTTGTTAACAGCCCTGGTGTTTTGCATATTCCAAGTTCACGTCCAACCATGTGTGTTTCTCGGGTTTCCTGTTAATTGGGATTTTTCACATGACCCTGAAGGAGAGGAGGAGGAGCGGACAGACAGGCAGACGAGGGGTGCGTTTTTGGGCCTTTTGGGCCAAATGGTTCCTCTCCTTGATTGAGTCAGAGAGACTGTCAGGCCAGAGGCGTGGACTACGAGAACCAGATGTTGTCTTCCCCTCTACGTCTCCATAACCCTAAAAACAGATTACAGTATATTCCTGGTATTAGAGACCTCAATAAAACACTGTTTTGCAGCATTGTGCATTGTGCATTGTGCATGGTGCCTTTGTGTTTTGTTTTTACTTTAAATGCAGGAAGTCATTATTAGGCCATCTTATCCGAGGAAATGTATCGCTCCCCCGAGTTTCCACCCGATCACATCTTTTGGACTGGTTTGAGTGAACACAACAGATGCTTGCTGGGTTAATGAGCCTGCCCTCCCTGCCAGCCAATGGCACTGCCATCTTTATACCCAGACCTCTGCCAGCCTAATTGTTTACCTTAGAAATAGCTTGGGACAAAACCCTCCAAGCGCCCTAAATCTCTTGGGCACTTATTTGGAATTTATGTGTGATTCGTAATAGAGTGGGCGACGGAGGGAGGATTCATAATAGAGTGGGCGACGGAGGGAGGATTCATAATAGAGTGGGCGACGGAGGGAGGATTCATAATAGAGTGGGCGACGGAGGGAAGATTCATAATAGAGTGGGCGTCGGGGGTAGGACGTCTTAAGTCGACTTACGATGGACGACCACAGTAAATGAAAGTGAGCAGTGAAGGATGGGACAGATTGAGAACATTTGGTGAAACACTGCCTCTGGCTGAGCTTCTTAGCCCCCTAAGTCTCTCGGAGCGGCAGGTCATTGTTGTGTTCAAATATACTGACCTCTAATGAGAAGGCAGGTTCGCGGACGACCTGGAAGCGCTTTGTCTGGATCTCCTGGGAACACAAACACCAACAGTATGCATAGAACAGCTGCAGGGTTGCTCCTCGTACTGACACCTATTTTTCATTTCACTGCAAATAAATATAATGGAGGTATTTTTGGGGGGGGCTTGCTGTATGAGAAAATGCAGATAAGGGAATGTGTTGTAGGTGAATAACTGGTAATCAGTCACTCAAATGTTTGATGTTAAACTTGATTCTAACAGGATGGCTCCTCGTCAAGGCTAACCTTCAGAATTCCTGTGAAAAATGATGTCACCTGATAATGATATAGTAGTCATTCCCAATATTTGTTTGTCTATCTCACCATTCATGTCTATCATTGCAGATAATCCATATTTTGCTAATAGCTATTCCGTCCACTATCGAATGAAGGTGGCGCGCGTGTGTGTGTGTGTGTGTGTGTGTGGTTTTCCTTCTTACTAGCTTTGAGGAAAAATGTACTTACTATGATTCGCTGTGATATGTGGTAGTCCTACCCAGGTATCTTAAAATGAATGAACTGTAAGTCTCTCTGGATAAGAGCGACTGCTAAATTACTCAAATGTAAAATGTTGGTTTGGGTTTTGGTCTTAAGGTAATTCAGTAGTTCACAGATTCAACATTGAGGCTTGGATGTTATGGTTTAGGGCTGGTCCATGCCAAAGGGCATCCCATACGATCCTTTTTCAGCCAGCCATTATTTGATTTGTTTAGAAAGGATTACCTCAGCCTATTATGGCTTTGGTGTTGCCTTTTTGCTTTTTTCTGTTCGTTCTGCGCTTTCATCACTGCAGATTTCCCATGTTGATATCTCCATGTCATCCGATCCCTACGTATTTTTTTCCTGTCCTAAAACCCCAGTCCCATATGGTGTACAGTGTGTTTCAGAAGCAATTTACATATCTAGCATGAAATCGAACAGTTGAAATAAGACACAGCGGAGAGATGCTTCTTGGCACCGCTCCAGGAAGGGCAGCGGTTGCTAATCTGCTTTCTGGGCTTTGCGTTTTTCCCTGTCCTTAGCTGTTAAGCACTTTAGAAAAAATGCATCTTAAGTGCTCTTTCATGTTTTTTTGTTGTACTTATTGAGTTTAACTTGCATGTAAATTCTCAGCTTAGCATGCTCAGTGAATAGATCAGTGAATGACGAGGAGGAAGCAAAGTGCTAGAGTAATTCTTGACATAGACTGGGGACTGCAGATGTAAATTAGCTGTAAGCTAAATCTGGTGCAGTGCATCACTTCTCACTTATGAGATGTATGTTTTGCTGTACATTGTCACTGTTTCAAATAAATGTAATAAATACATATAATTATATGGAAGACATTCTCTCAAGACTGCCTGCCCGGTTTTTGATCGGTTTAATTGAACCTATAGAGGGTGCTTTGGCTTTTGAAGTTTTCTTTCAACTTGAAAGGAACATCATTATAACTTTTGATCCCGTCCAATTGGGAGAGACATCCATGTTGAATAGAATAAGACAGTAAGCCAGCAGGAATCCAAATGGCTATGACTAATTTCTCAGATGTAAAACAAAATGGTAGAATGGTTTTTTTTAAAAGCAAAAATGGGATAACCATTTCCTCAAAAGTAGTCCACCTCTTCCACAAAGGCTTTTGTGAGTTTATGTAGGCCTACCTTTACTCGGTGGTGGAAGAGACCAAATACTGCAGCGTCTTCAAACTAAAAACAAAGGGTTCTTTATCTTTGAAATCTATTCAGACCATTGGAAACTCCAATGTAAGCAACGCTTATGATTCAGAAGTGAACAGTTTCTCATGTCATTGCTTGTTTTGAAGTCCTGCTGAAGAGTCCCCCCTCCCCCCCTTCTCTCTCCTTCAGCAAACCGGTGATTTGTTATTTTTCTATCTTCTTTCCTCTTAGGATTTTGTTGCCAAGGCAATGATTGAGAAATGCGGCCCTGGGATATGTGTGTGAATGCGTTGGAGGAATGCCTGTGTTAAACATGACCAGAGGATCCTATCAGACCCTGAGGCACGGGAATAAAAGAGAGACACTGGTGTCTGAGGATGCTCTTCACTCAAAGGAAATGACCCTGCGATACGCAGGCACTGCCCGAATTCCTCCCCTTGTGTTGTCATCGCAAAAGTAAATACTTTGGGCCATGGTTTTGTTGCTAAATCAACAGGCTTTCTTGCTCAGCTTAAAGGGATAATCCACCCCCAGAAATAAATATCATGAAACTGTCAATTTGATGAAAGCCTTTTCTATCAGTGGGTAAAATACACATTTTCCCAGGATTTAACTTCGAAGTGGTCCGTCAGGAAATTGTGTAGGATACGTTATAGCTACATGGTTCTCGTCGCTGGAGATCGGGGATTACACACACCTATTTCAAAACGCGTTTAAAACAATTGCCTGCACTCCAGATCGCCAAATCAGCCAATAGATAGTATGGGCATACTTGTATATAACACATCCATACATTTACAGTGCATTCAGAAAGTATTCAGACCCCTTGACTTTTTCCACATTTTGTTACATTACAACCTTATTCTAAAATTGATTAAATAAATAAATAATCCTCATAAATCTACACACAATACCCCATAATAACAAAGGGAAATCAGGTTTTTACAAAATACCTTATTTACATAAGTATTCAGACCCTTCATTATAAGACTCGAAATTGAGCTCAGGTGCATCCTGTTTCCATTGATCATTCTTTGTTTCTACAACTTGATTGGAGTCCACTTGTGGTAATTTCAATTGATTGGACATGATTTGTAAAGGCACACACCTGTTTATATAAAGTCCCACAGTTGACAGTGCATGTCAGAGCAAAAAACAAGCCATGTGGTCGAAGGAATTATCCGTAGAGCTCCGAGACAGGATTGTGTCTGCACAGATCTGGGGAAGGGTACCAAAAAAATTCTGCAGCATCAGGGAGGTGACCAAGAAGCCGGTGGTCACTCTGACAGAACTCCAGAGTTCCTCTTTGGAGATGGCAGAACCTTCCAGAAGGACAACCATCTCTGCAGCACTTCACCAATCAGTCTTTATGGTAGAGTGGCCAGATAGAAGCCACTCTTCGGTAAAAGGCACATGCCAGCCCGCTTGGAGTTTGTCTAAGTCCTTTAGGTGCCTTTAGGCAATGAGAAACAAGATTCTATCGTCTGATGAAACCAGGATTGATCTCTTTGGCCTGAATGCCAAGCGTCACGTCTGGAGGAAACCTGGCACCATCCCTACGGTGAAGAATGTTGGTGGTTGCAGCATCATGCTGTGGGGGATGTTTTTCAGCGGCAGAGACTGGGAGACTAGTCAGGATTGAGGGAAAGATGAACAGAGCAAAGTACAGAGAGATCCTTGATGAAAACCTGCTCCAGAGCGCTCAGGACCTTAGACTGGGGCGAAGGTTCACCTTCCAACAGGACAATGACCCTAAGCACACAGCCAAGACAACGCACGGGTGGCTTCAGGACAAGTCTCTGATTGTCCTTGAGTGGCCCAGCCAGAGCCCGGACTTGAACCCGATCTAACATCTCTGGAGAGACCTGAAAATGGCTGTGCAGAAGCGCTCCCCATCCAACCTGACAGAGCTTGAGAGGATCTGCAGAGAAGAATGGAAGAAACTCCCCAAATACAGGTGTGCCAAGCTTGTAGCGTCATATCCAAAAAGACTCAAGGCTGTAATTGCTGCCAACGGTGCTTCAACAAAGTATGGAGTAAAGTGTCTGAATACCTATGTAAATGTGATCTTTCTGTTTTAAATTAATACATTTGAAAAAAAATCTAAAAACATGTTTTTATTTGTCATTATGGGGTATTGTGTGTAGATTGATGAGGAAAAAACAAAGTAATACATTTTAGAATAAGGCTGTAACATAACAAAATGTGGAAAAAGTCAATGGGTCCGAATACTTTCCTAATACTGAACAAAAATCTAAACGCAACATGCAACAATTTCAATTATTTTACTGAGTTACACTTCCTATAAGAAAATCAGTAAATTGAAATACATTCTTTAGGCCCTAATCTATGGATTTCACATGACTGGGCATGGGCGCACCCCCAGAAATAAATATCATGAAACTGTCAATTTGATGAAAGCCTGTTCTATCAGTGGGTAAAATACACATTTTCCCAGGATTTAACTTCGTAGTGGTCCATCAGGAAATTGTGTAGGATACGTCATAGCTACGCGGTTCTCGTCGCTGGAGATCGGGGATTACACACTCCTATTTCAAAACACGTTTAAAACAATTGCCTGCACTCCAGATCGCCAAATCAGCCAATAGATTGAATGGGCTGCGTATACAGTGAGGGGAAAAAAGTATTTGATCCCCTGCTGATTTTGTACATTTGCCCACTGACAAAGAAATGATCAGTCTATAATTTTAATGGTAGGTTTATTTGAGCAGTCAGAGACAGAATAACAGCAACACAAATCCAGAAAAACGCATGTGAAAAATTTTATAAATTGATTTGCATTTTAATGAGGGAAATAAGTATTTGACCCCCTCTCAATCAGAAAGATTTCTGGCTCCCAGGTGTCTTTTATACAGGTAACGAGCTGAGATTAGGAGGGAGTGCTCCTAATCTCAGTTTGTTACCTGTATAAAAGACACCTGTCCACAGAAGCAATCAATCAATCAGATTCCAAACTCTCCACCATGGCCAAGACCAAAGAGCTCTCCAAGGATGTCAGGGACAAGATTGTAGACCTACACAAGGCTGGAATGGGCTACAAGACCATTGCCAAGCAGCTTGGTGAGAAGGTGACAACAGTTGGTGTGATTATTTGCAAATGGAAGAAACACAAAAGAACTGTCAATCTCCCTCGGCCTGGGGCTCTATGCAAGATCTCACCTCGTGGAGTTGCAATGATCATGAGAACGGTGAGGAATCAGCCCAGAACTACACGGGAGGATCTTGTCAATGATCTCAAGACAGCTGGGACCATAGTCACCAAGAAAACAATTGGTAACACACTACGCCGTGAAGGACTGAAATCCTGCAGCGCCCGCAAGGTCCCCCTGCTCAAGAAAGCACATATACATGCCCGTCTGAAGTTTTCCAATGAACATCTGAATGATTCAGAGGACAACTGGGTGAAAGTGTTGTGGTCAGATGAGACCAAAATGGAGCTCTTTGGCATCAACAACAACTTGTGTTTGGAGGAGAAGGAATGCTGCCCATGACCCCGAGAACACCATCCCCACCGTCAAACATGGAGGTGGAAACATGCTTTGGGGGTGTTTTTCTGCTAAGGGGACAGGACATCTTCACCGCATCAAAGGGACAATGGACGGGGCCATGTACCGTCAAATCTTGGGTGAGAACCTCCTTCCCTCAGCCAGGGCATTGAAAATGGGTCGTGGATTGGTATTCCAGCATGACAATGACCCAAAACACACGGCCAACAACAAAGGAGTGGCTCAAGAATATGCACATTAAGGTCCTGGAGTGGCCTAGCCAGTCTCCAGACCTTAATCCCATAGAAAATCTGTGGAGGGAGCTGAAGGTTCGAGTTGCCAAACGTCAGCCTCGAAACCTTAATGACTTGGAGAAGATCTGCAAAGAGGAGTGGGACAAAATCCCTCCTGAGATGTGTGCAAACCTGGTGGCCAACTACAAGAAACTTCGGACCTCTGTGATTGCCAACAAGGGTTTTGCCACCAAGTACTAAGTCATGTTTTGCAGAGGGGTCAAATACTTATTTCCCTCATTAAAATGCAAATCAATTTATAACATTTTTCACGTGTTTTTCTGGATTTTTTTGTTATTCTGTCTCACTGTTCAAATAAACCTAACATAAAAATTTTAGACTGATAATTTCTTTGTCAGTGGGCAAATGTACAAAATAAGCAGGGGATCAAATACTTTTTTCCCTCACTGTAACACATCCATCCATTTACAGTGCATTCAGAAAGTATTCAGACCCCTTGACTTTTTCTACATTTTGTTACATTACAGCCTGGGAGTGCATAGGCCAACCCTCTTGGGAGCCAGGTCCACCCACTGGGGAGCCAGACTCAGCCAATCAGAATGAGTTTTTATCCACAAAAGTGCTTTATTACAGAGCAATACTCCTCAGTTTCATCAGCTTTCCGGGTGGTTGTGAGGCCGTTTGGACGAACAGCCATATTCTCTAAAACGACGTTGGTAGAGAAATGAACATTCAATTCTCTGGCAACAGCTCTGGTGTACATTCCTGCAGTCAGCATGCCAATTGCAAACTCCCCGAAAACTTGAGACTTCTGTAGCATTGTATTGTGTGAAACAACTGCACATTTTAAAGTGGCCTTTTGTCTCCAGCACAAGGTGCAGCTGTTTAATGATCATTCTGTTTAATCAGCTACTTGATATGCCACACCTGTAAGGTGGATGGATTGTCTTGCACAAAATTGGAAAGAAATAAGCTTTTTGTGCGTTTTTGTTTTTTGTTTTTTTTGTTATATATCGTCAAAGTATATATTTTTCTTAGATGTACTCTTCTAAACAGTGTAACAAATTATTCAACCGAGTTCTCCTTCAAGTACCATTTCGCAATGCTCCCTGTGTGTCTGTGTGAAACGTGCGAAAGGGCTTTTGTTGCCATAGCCATGTACTCTGTACTCGCTCTGGGCATAGGCGAACTGCAAATTGAACTCCGAGAGTTAGACTCCTAAATTGATAGTGTAGTTTGTTTAGGCGATTTTACAGCTAGCTACTTCATATGCTGGTATTGACTTTGGTATTCTTGTGTGTAGCTACGTTTGCTAGATAGCTAGCTCGCTACTTAGCCAGCCCAGACTGAGAGCATTGCATTGTGGGTTTTGTAGTCGACTTGAGCTGCAACAGATTTTCACAACAGTTTTCACGTGGTTACCAACCTTGTTATTAACGACAAAATGAAACCTTTGTTCACAGAAAATATTATTTTCGCATATTAGTGTTCTTTAACACTGTTTAACATCATAGAAAAGAGTGGTTTGGAGGTGGATTCTACCTTTTAAGAGGATGATTTCCCCAAACTGAGCTCAAGTGTGAAGAACACTAGTTGTCTTAATGTCCATGTTTCATTATTTAAATAATCTTCAGAGAATAATACCCATCAAACTCAAAAGCATCTTCTCAGAAGAAGATTCGTATACAGGAGATTCCATGGTTTTGAACTTGCCCAATAAATTTGAGTGACTCCTTTGGAAATTAGTGGTGACTGTGACTCAAGCCAAGCCTCATTGGAGTAATTGGCTAACACCATGCTGGGAATATGCCGTCCAGTGGCCAGGCAGGGGGAGATGAAAATCACTTTTGAGCAGGATGTGTGTGTATTAATTGGGCCTGTGTTTAAGACTTCATCTAAATTAGTATGGAAGGGTTTTCCCCTCAAAGATCTGACACACATTTTTGTACAACAACAGAGACCAACTCT
Source organism: Brachymystax lenok tsinlingensis (assembly GCA_030435695.1). Taxonomy (NCBI): domain Eukaryota; kingdom Metazoa; phylum Chordata; class Actinopteri; order Salmoniformes; family Salmonidae; genus Brachymystax; species Brachymystax lenok. Next base: position 15,188,659 of record CM059796.1, read on the forward strand.
CATCCAGAGGGAAATGTATTTGTTTATTAGTGTCGCCGTAAGAAACAACCGTTGCTATTCTACTGGAATTGTAAAGAAAATACACGTTTTCTTACTATCCTTAAAAAAGTGACATTCTTAGTTGTTCGGCAGACTAGTGTGTTTGTTAGTACCTTGTCTTTTTGTGATGTAAAGCTAGATTTATTTCCTTGTCAAATGCTAATGATGTTCCTTACCCCTTCTCCTGATGTCTTAATGTCCATACACGTTTTCTTACTATCCTTAAAAAAGTGACATTCTTAGTTGTTCGGCAGACTAGTGTGTTTGTTAGTACCTTGTCTTTTTGTGATGTAAAGCTAGATTTATTTCCTTGTCAAATGCTAATGATGTTCCTTACCCCTTCTCCTGATGTCTTAATGGTATGTGTTGTAAATGGTAACATACATAGAACATGCAGGCTACATAGTTTCTGTAAGACTGAAAAAAATCATAAAATGTAGTAGGGCTGGGAATTGCCGGGAGCCTCACGATATGATATTATCACAATACTATGCCGATGCGATATGTATTGCGGTACTCGCGATTCTATATGTATTGTGATTCAATACTGTGATTTTTATTGCAATTTGATGTTCAAAACATATTGCTCACCTGTCTGCTGCAGAGTGTGCCATTACAAAAAAGTTTTGATCAGTCTTGGAAATGAAAACATGTTGGCTCATTATTTATAAAGAAGATGGAGAACAAGCTATGAAGGAACAATACAGGAATATTGGTGCAGGTACAGCCATCTAGCGCAAACATTTTATTGCGATATTGTCAATCAAAAATAATGTCCTCAAAAGTAATGTCCCGATATGTAACTGTGTAGACCCCCCCATTACTAGAATGTGTAAGTGGTCTCTATAAAAAGTCATGTTGAACAACTCAATTGGATTATGGAAGTCAAGCTTGCATCAGGTTATGGTCAATGGAGACCTAGGCCTATGTCAGAGAGAAGTTCAGGAGCTTTGATTAACCAGTTCCACATTTTGGGCTGAAGCTTACTGGGTGAATTAACGATCTGAGGATCTTGAAGACTGCAAAACCATTTTTGTACATTATGGTAATATCCCTGTGACCTAAAGCTGTTACACAAATTTACCAAAAAACTCTCATCTGTCCACATTTTTCTCCATCACTGTCTGCCGTTCTCTTTATCTTCATGTGGCTATCTCTGTACACCTTGGTAATTGGTGATGTGGACCATATGTTGGCTTTCAATAGAAGTCTGTCGGTGGCACCAGGACTTCTCCTTCCTGGTCACATAGTAGTTGTTGTCTTGGTCAAGGGAGGGAAGGGGAGGAATAGCTTCCTGTCCTCTTCTCCCCACTTCCTACCACCAAACCCCTCTTGGTGGAGCGTTGTGCTGTTGGGAAGCTGGTCATTGGTCATTGTTTTGAAAAAGGCTCCACAGCCATGCTGCTGACGGTGTCTAATTTTCACAGTGACCTCCTGTGACCTTATTAATGGGGCAAGAGCGGCAGGGCTGCTGTGACCCTTCCTCTCGGGGGTCAAGGTGGTTGAGCAGGGAGCAGCCATTAGCTTGAGAGCCTCCCGAGGAGAGGCTCTTTTGAAACTCCCAGGAAACATGTCACTTTCTCCTTTCCCCTTCTCCCCCAATTAAAGTGATTTTCCTAACTTTTTGTTTTTCAGGTCTGCGAGTTGGGAGATGTTTTGAATCAGTATTTTTAGGTATTTTCTGTATGGTGTTTTCCTTTTCTTTTGAGTAGGTAAGCTTTTTTAGGCCTATTAAAAACTGATGAAGATGTTTTCTACCACTGTTTTTCAGAGTAGCCTAATTGTCATTGTAGTTTTTGTTTAGTTTTTGTTGGAAAGGTAGCCTATTTGAGACTAAAGTTCAAGCATGTTTACTGGTTGTTGTTCTTTATAAAGTCTGCTGCATACACTGGCTCAGGGCTGGCTTTGCTTGGGGAGTCATAAAACATGCCGTGTCATCAAGTTCAAAAGGTACATTCTATCACCATAGAGAGCCAGCAACTCTTCAGCATGATGAGATTGCCAGAGTGAAACTTCCATCAAGTTTTGCTTCAAGTTATTTTGTTGTTAATTTAGTTTTTTTTGTCTCCTCTTACAGCTTACCCCATTGTGAATCCCTTTCCAATCCGAACGCATGAACAGCATCACTACGTTAGACAATATCACTCCCCTGGTAAGTATTTTACTAAGCTTTCTCTCTTCTTATACGAGAAGCAAAACAATTTACTTTGCAACAACACACAGATTTGACTGACAAGATATAGGCCTAATTCCTCACAACCAAGTACATATCCAGTACTTTTTTCTTGACATTTAATTTATATATATATATATATTTTTTACTAATAGTTACCAGTACTTTGTCTTCAAAGAGCTGTTGGATTATAATGATTCCAACTTTCATCTAATCAAACTCTGAGTATATTTTTCACAGTGAATCCACTCTGTTTTCTATCATACCCTCTCCCCCTTTCCCATTCCTCTCTGCTTGGCGTGCCCAGACAAGCTCTCAGTATAAGTCAAACAGTTTTTTTGTTCTGCTCTTGCTACAACTGGGTCAGTGAGAAGCACAAGGTGAATCTGTTTACCTACAGCTCACGCAGGCCCTACTGAACCTGACTTGACGTGCACACACACACACACACACACACACACACACACACAGAGCCATGTCAAAAAGACGACAACTGTTACGTTTTGCAAGGTGTTCTTAGTCAAGTTGAAGACCCGACTGACCACTTTCCTTCTCTTTGACTGTCACTTTGTTGCATAAAAATCATTCATATAAATAAACAGGTGTATGTTTTTGTGCTTGTGCGTGGGTGCCAGTGTGTGTGTGTTGAGGTCCGATATCCGACTGCATGTATGAAAGGTGGAGAGGAACAGAATGGAGCAGCTGGGTCTGCTTTGTTGGCTTGTTTTTTAATGTCAGAGTCTGGTGTTGATTCAGAGCAAAGCTGCATGCTCTACACCTTTCCTGCACAGCTGCAATGATTCTGCTCTTAATAAGGTCCACATAAAACAAAACTGGAGGGGACTGGGTGGGGGGTAAGGAGTTGGGGGTGTACGTAGGTGGGGGTTGCGGTGCAGCTCGCCGAGTCAAAATATGACTGCCGCCTGCGAGGGAACCTAGCAGCTGTGTTGACCGTCTCGTCTGACTGTGAAGAGAGGCACTGATTATAAAGTGCAACATTCTGGCAAGCCAGCAGTCTCGGCGAGGACCGGCTTTGATCATTTAGCATTGTAAACTGTTCCATCATCTAAGGCCTCAGGTAATACACTGGTTTATTACCTTAATGAAGGGGTTGAAATGTTTATCTACAGTACTAAGCCCACAAGCACTTTTGTGGCCAGTGATGAAGAATCGTTTTGGCAACGACCTGAGGGATGAGCAGTTTGTTAGTGCTCATTTGGGCCAGCTTTGGAGGAAGATGTTGTATTAGGCTACTTAAAGTTTATTATCTGTCGATTTTGATACACTTTCCTCAATGCACTTGTAGATGAAAGTATGAGAGAGTTGCCAATTGTTTCTCAGCATGATGACTTAGGAAACAAATGGAGTCATGCGTGACCTTGGATGTTTTAGACAAACGAAGCTCGGAGGTAAACTAATAGTCGAGATAGCAGGTGGCCCACTGCATGCTGTTAGAGCTGCTCCTCTCTGCTTTGACACATTGAAATCCACAAAGAGTACAGGTGTAGGATCTTCCTTTGATCAGTTTCTCACAAAAGGAAAATAATCCTGCAGCAACAGGAAATGTGAATTATTGTGTGGATTATAATTAATGGCCATTTTTGTAGGAGTTGATATATTTTTAGTTGGGGGAAATCAAGTCTGACATTTTAAATTACAAACTTTAGAAGCCCTTTAAAACCTTGAATACGCCTCCCGAGTGGCGCAGCAGTCTAAGGCACTGCATTGCAGTGCTTGAGGAGTCACTACAGCTATGGGTTCGACCCCAGACTGTGTCACAGCTGGCCGTGACCGGGAGACCCATGAGGCGGCGCACATTTGGCCAAGCGTCGTCCGGGTTAGGGGAGGGTTTGGCCGATCGGGATTTCCTTGTCCCATCGCGCTCTAGCAACTCCATGTGGCGGGCCGGGCGGCTGAAAGCTGACAGTGTTTCCTCCGACACATTAGTGCGGCTGGCTTCTGGGTTAAGTGAGCAGTGTGTCAAGAAGCAGTGCGGCTTGGCAGGGTCTTGTTTCGGAGGACGCTTGGCTCTTGACCTTCGCCTCTCCGAAGTCCGTACGGGAGTTGCAGCGATGGGACAAGACTGTAACTACCAATTGAATATCACGAAATTGGGGAGAAAAAGGGGTAAAAGTACAACAACAAAAAAGATAATAAACTACCAGTTTGCATTTCCTGCCAAGCAGGACATTTCCTGCAACAACAGGGTGATCAAATTAATATTCTACATGTATACCCGCCTCATGAATGATTCAACCCTAGCAGGAGATTATTTTACCTAATGCTCAGTCATTACTCATTAATGGCCCCATTCTGAACAGCAAACACCTGCATTCTGACCAAGGCAGTAATAACATCTGGGTTTGACACCTCACCACTGACTCGACCATAGGCGGGTATAGTGCGTGTATATTTGTTCAGTAACGGAGGCCCTAACTCTGAAACTCCTGGTTGGTCACTGATTTGGAGTTTTAATTTCCCTTATTGATTATCAATGGCAAGTTGGGTTCCTTGCTGCCAGAAAGGTTTCACCAAAGGCCTGATGTAGGCTATTCATAACTAGAGGCAGCACACTACCCTGTACTTCATTTTGGCTGTTGTTTTGGCTCATCTTTGGTCTATTGTGGTGGCAGTTCCGCTGGTGGTCCCATGTAAACAGCTCTCAAAGGGGTTCCCCTCTCCTAGTCTCTCTCCCAGAGAGCCTGTGCCTCTGGTTTAAATGGGGTAATTGATAGTAGAGGATGCCTGATCCTGGTGCCAGGAAGGACCAGCTCTGTGTCTCTGACCCCTCCTGTACAAAGGGACCCTCTCCTCATCCCTTCTCTCAGAAAGCTGGGAAGAGTAAATATTTAGCAGGCCGCACAACAATGGCTCGCCCAGGGAGAGAATGAGACTTTCATCAGAACTCAAGGCTAAAGGGACATCTGGCAGAGGGGGGACTAGTTGGCTAATTGTCGAGGAGGGGTTTTTAGGGGGAAAGGAATCTCTCATGCTGAAGTCTCATTTCTAGGGCGGGTTTTTCACTAGAACCCACATCAGCCACTAAGGAGACTTTTTATCTAAATACTACCGTTCAAAGGTTTGGGGTCACTTAGATATTCGTGTCTATAGAGTTGCAAAGAAAAAGAGTTGCAAAAAAAAAGCCATATCTGACTGGCCCATAAGAAGAAAAGATTAAGATGGGCAAAATAACACAGACACTGGACAGAGGAACTCTGCCTAGAAGGCCAGCATCCCGGAGTCGCCTCTTCACTGTTGACGTTGAGACTGGTGTTTTGCGGGTACTATTTAATGAAGCTGCCAGTTGAGGACTTGTGAGGCATCTGTTTCTCAAACTAGACACTCTGTTCTTGTCATCTTGCTCAGTTGTGCACCCACTTGTGCAGTTGTGCTCCCACTCTTTCTATTCTGGTTAGAGCCAGTTTGCGCTGTTCTGTGAAGGGAGTAGTACACAGCAATGTACGAGATCTTCAGGTTCTTGGCAATTTCTCGCATGGAATAGCCTTCATTTCTCAGAACAGGAATAGACTAACGAGTTTCAGAAGAAGGTCTTTGTTTCTGGCCATTTGGAGCCTGTAATCGAACCCACAAATGCTGATTCTCCAGGTACTCAACTAGTCTAAAGAAGGCCAGTTTTATTGCTTCTTTAATTAGAACAACAGTTTTCAGCTGTGCTAACATAATTGCAAAAGGATTTTTGAATGATCAATTAGCCTTTTAAAATTATAAACTTGGATTAGCTAACACAACGTGCCATTGGAACACAGGAGTGATGGTTGCTGAAAATGGGCCTCTGTACACCTATGTAGATATTCCATTAAAAATCTGCCGTTTCCAGCTACAATAGTCATTTACAACATTAACAATGTCTACACTGTATTTCTGATCAATTTGATGTTATTTTAATGGACAAAAAAGAAGCTTTTTTTTTTAACATGTAGATTTCTAAGTGACCCTAAACTTTTGAACGGTAGTGTATATTTAAGATCCTTCACACTGTTGAAGTGATCAGACATCCTTTCTGTCAGCGCTCTCTCTCCTCTGTTTGGGAAACTACATTTTCTACACACATTTTCTTCCGTTCTTTTACCCCCCTCTTTGACATTCTAACACTGACGTGTGTGTGTGTGTGTTTGTCTTTTTTACAAGCCAAGTTACCAGCCTTCCTTTAGACACACTCTGAATTTCCTTTCTCACTACCCCCTTCCCCGCACTCCCTCGTCTATCCTACATTAGATTAGTTGCTTGTAAACCTTTGTACTGTACTACATCTCACTTAATGCCCACACAATGAAACGAGGTTCTGCAGTCTGAAGGCCTCTGCCGGGTTCCATTGGAAAGGCCTTAAAGCTGGTTTTGTCTCCCGTGCGCCACCATTGTGACTGACATTAACAACCTAGAGGACTGCAGGCCGGCGTAGGGCGCAGTGTGCGAAAGCTGTTCCCTGGCCGGGCCGAGAGGGAGAGAAGCATGGGATCAACACTGTGATTTACTGTAACTCGTAAATCCTCGTCATTTACTGCCATAATTACTCCTCCAAAGGTGTGAAGTGCTTCAACAAAACATAGTGTGCTGGGATGAATGGGCCTGGCCCCCTACTCCCGGAATCATTCTGGCTGGCACGATTACGGCTTAGCGCTCGCTGGCTGCCACGGCAGAGAGAGCCCAGTCCAGGGTCACTGAGCCTCTCAACACTGGGAAAGCTCACTTCTCCCACTGACACATAGTGGGGGGGAAAGCAGGAGGGACATTTTGCCACGGCTTAGATGGTATTAGAAAAAACCTCCAGCAACAGTCTTTTCCAATTATATAATTGGAGCACTAAACTTTAATGTTAAGTTGTTAATTATGTATTTGCATCATGGAATAGAGTGGAAAGACCAGTCATCACTGGCTATAATCTTCCAACACTCCAAACAAACAATAAGTCGAGGTTAGAATGATTAAGAGTGAGTAGGAATCAACACTTCAATGAGAAATTAATTAAACAAACGAACAGGATCAATATGGAAAACAACAGGCTGGCAATCTGTCTCTGTTGGGTTTCTATTCGGTGTGTTTTAATTGGTCAAGTTAAAGCAGTGTTGTTCGTGCTGCTCTAGCAGACTAGTGGGCTGAGTATGTAGCTGAGTGAGTACTTAAGGGTTGCAGGTCCACGGCTGTGCCAGGCAGACAGCCAGTGGTTTATAAACCACTCTCCTTCACTTGTTCCTTAACATTCTCCCTGTGTTTGCGTGTGTGTTCGATTATGGATGTGTAGTTGCGAGTGTGTGTATATACATATGACACAGGCTTGTGAAAGGAAAAAAGCGCCCCCTCGTTGTAATGCCTTTAAGGGAGGCCTGTTGACCCAAAGCATGATGTAATTCAATAAGCCTGTCACTAATAATTTCCCACTTCTTTTAATGGGCTGGAGATTGATCCAGGTTCTGTAGCAAGACCCCATTTTCTCTGGGCGGGGTGTTTTTCCTGCTCCATCCATTTTACTGCCATATTTCACTGTTTATAAATATTTATGCACATATACAGCTGTCTAATAAAGACTAGGAACTGGACGCCTTTCCAGTTTTCATTTTTAAGATCTTATATTTTGCTGGTGGAAATGCCAAAAAGCGATACCCACCCTTTTAATAATAATAATAACAGCTTGTTTTCTCACGTAAAAGAAAAATGACCAACAGACCTTCACCCCTATAAGTATGCATATACATACTCTCTTACATACACAAAAATACCCTCATACACTACATGACCATAGGTGTGTGTACACCTGCTTGTCGAACATCTCATTCCAAAATCATGGGCATTAATATGGAGTTGGTCTCCCCTTTGCTGCTATAACAGCCTCCACTCTTCTGGGAAGTCTTTCCATTAGATGTTGGAACATTGCTGCGGGGACTTGCTTCCATTCAGCCACGAGCATTAGTGAGGTCGGGCACTGATGTTGGGCGATTAGGCCTGGCTCGCAGTCAGCGTCCCAATTCATCCCAAAGGTGTTCGATGTAGTTGAGGTCAGGGCTCTGTGCAGGCCAGTCAAGTTCTTCAACACTGAACTCGACAAACCATTTACGTATGGACCTTGCTTTGTGCACGGGGGCATTGTCATTCTGAAACAGTAAAGGGCCTTCCCCAAACTGTTGCCACAAATTTGGAAACACAGAATCATCTAAAATATCATTGTATGCTGTAGCGTTAACATTTCCCTGGATCTTAGGTTCCTCGCCCGAACCATAAAAAACAGCCCCAGGCCATTATTCCTCCTCCACCAAACAATGACGGTGTCACATTGAAAGTCACTGAGCTCTTCAGTAAGGCCATTTGTTTTGAGGCCCGGGGCACCAACGTTTCAGATGCTGTGTTAAGTGGATGGGCTGTCAGAAAAAGTTCCCACAGTCATTCTTTGTGAGTGATCTTTATTTTTTTAATTTTTTACAGATAGGGACTTGGAGATGAGCTCCCCCCTCCTTCCAAACACACCCACCACCCTCCACCTACAGTATCAGGGCCACATGTAAGTGTGACAGACATGAGTACACACGTGAGTATTTATAGTCTACATTTGTTAAAGCTCACATTTATCATGTGGCCAGCTGGTGTCAGTGACTGCTGCGTTCCCATGTCTCTCTGCTGCTAATCTTGCCCCCCCCTACACACACACACACTTTGTTTTACATTCATGAATTCACCCCTCACCACAGAAATCATTCTGATTGAGAGAGAACTCTGAATCTATCCAGTATGGTCCGGGAGAACGTTTGAGAAAAGGGTCTATATTCTATAATCATTTCTTGATGGGCCTAACTTGTATACAGTCATTCTGTTGTTGGATTCTTAAGCTTATTAGGGGAAGAAATTGGAAGGTTTGTTCCATCAAACTTGCGACACTATCCATTAGCATATGGCAGCGATCATCAGAAGCCATAAAGTGGGAAGCGATGTGCCTTCAGGGCTGGACTGGTTTTTATTTGGAACCACTTAAGATATTCACCTGTGTAAAATTGTTTATCTTGGAAAGAATGGTAAATAAATCCACTTGGGCCTATAGCCAATCATAAAGTGCGCAGAGTGCCCGTAAAAGCGTAATTAGACCAGTCTTAGACCAACTTTTGACATTGGTTGCCATTCTTTACAAAACCCTCTTAACAACGTATAGCTGGTTAGCTGCCAAGAGCAAAAAAATCTAAAGGCTGAATGCCATTACTCACTCACTCCGGGAAAGGTTAATGCACTGTTCTGTACTGGCCTTAAGGTGTATATTAGTATTATTACTTAGCCGTGAACAGATCCAATAACTGGGCCTGCACTTTACGTGTAAAAAAACAAGGGAACGAGGGGGGAAAGCGAGAGATGTGAAATGCTCTTTGTGTTCAAATGTCAACACATTTTTGTATTTTTCTTTTCTGGAGGAGCAGCTGCGGAGGCCTAAGCCCCGTCTCACTGGTGTACTCCCCTCCGTAGGGAGCATGACAGAGTCCAAATGCCAGCCGCTCCGCTCCACTCTGCCCCAACCCTCCTAGAACCAGTCCCATTAGTGGGGCTAATACACCCCCACCTTCCCCACTCCGTCCCGGCCCCAGAAAGCCCACTTTTCCTTGGGCCGCTGAGTGAGATGACACAGGATGAAGTCACTCCATTTGTGTTGGCACAGAGACCGGACCGATGCCGGGCTGCCAAGAGTTCTTGGACACGTCTCGCTCTGGTGAGAGGGAGAGGAACCATAAGGTAGAGTTCGTGTCGCAGTACGGTGGGCCCACGTCCAGCATTACTTTTGTACAACCTGTGTTGAAAACCCCCCTGAAATAAGACAATATTGTACAATTGAGATGGTGATGTTATAGAATGCATGACGCTGAAAGTTGGGAGAGGTTCCTGTTCATGTCTTCACTCCTAGCGATGACATGCTGACATGAGTCAAAGACACTTTTTGTATATTATTGTTTTTGGATGTGTGTACCTTATTATCCATAATTCCAGTCGTTTTGCGCTCTGACAGTATTATGACAGTGGTGTGTGATCTCACAGTGAGATTTTTCCTCTCTGTATCCGGTGCTGTGTGATTTACCTACTGTGGAATCAGAGGGTCCCAGAGACATTTTACATCCTCGTCCCAAAAGGTAGCTAGCGGAGGCCAGAGTTTGACAGACATCCTCCCACCCCCTATCCGTCCCCTCAGAGGCCGAAGAGGAACTGCCCTGTCCTCTGTGTTTGTAGAGCAGGGGCTAGGGGGAAGTTTGACTATGGAAAGATTTGCCTGTGTTTGGGCAATTCCTCAAAGGCTTAGCCGACCTGATGAACAAATGCTACATTTGGGCTCCTCAAAGAGTCTCTTTCCATTACCCCCACCGGCAAACCCCAGCCTCCTCCTCCTCCCCGGTCAGCTGGACTGCCCTGTCTGTCTCAGCCCTTCGTTAGCATCTCAGCAAGCCCAAGATCAAACAACATGGATGGACTCCTTCCTTCCACTGTCACTCTGCTCTATCATTTGTAGTGCCAGTCTCAGTTTGCTAGTGCTCTGAGCGACCTTGTGTTTTATACACTAAACAAAAATATAAACGTAACATGTAAAGTTTTGGTCCAATGTTTCATCAGCTGAAATAAAATATGCCAGAAATTCTCCATACACACAAAAAGTTTATTTCCCTCCAGTTTTGTGCACAAATTTGGTTACATCCCTGTTAGTGAGCATTTCTCATTTGTCAAGGCCCATTTTTTTTAAGACACAGTGCCTTTGGAAAGTATTCAGACCCCTTGACTTTTTCCACGTTTTGTGACATTACAGCCTTATTCTAAAATGTATTACATCGTTTTTCCCCCTCATCAATTTGCACACAATACCCCATAATGGCAAAGCAAACACAGGTTTGTTAGACATTTTTGCACATTTATAACATTTTTTTTTTACTGAAATATCACATTTACACAAGTATTCAGACCCTTTACTCAGTACTTTGTTGAAGCACCTTTGGCAGTAAGTACAGCTTCTTGGGTATGACGCTACAAGCTTGGCACACCTGTATTTGGGGAGTTTCTCCCATTCTTCTCTACAGATCCTCTCACACTCGGTCAGATTAGATGGGGAGCGTTGCTGCACAGCTATTTTCAGGTATCTCTAGAGATGTTCGATCGGGTTCAAATCAATCAATCAAATGTATTTATTAAGCCCTTTTTACATCAGCCGATGTCACAAAGTGCTATACAGAAACCCGGCCTAAAACCCCAAACAGCAAGCAATGCAGATGTAGAAGCACGGTGGCTAGGAAAAACTCCCAAGAAAGGCAGGAACCTTGGAAGAAACCTAGAGAGGAACCAGGCTCTGAGGGTGGCCAGTCCTAATCTGGCTGTGCCGGGTAGAGATTATAACAGTACATGGCCAAGATGTTCATAGATGACCAGCGGGGTCAAATAATAATAATCATAGTGGTTGTAGAGGGTGTAACAGGTCAGCACATCAGTAGTAAATGTCAGTTGGCTTTTCATAGCAGATCATTCAGAGTTAGACAGCAGGTGCGGTAGCGAGAGTCGAAAACAGCAGGTCCGGGACAAGGTAGCACGCCCTGTGAACAGGTCAGGGTTCCATAGCCGCAGGCAGAACAGTTGAAACTGGAGCAGCAGCACGACCAGGTAGACTGGGGACAGCAAGGAGTCATCAGACCAGGTAGTGTTGAGGCATGGTCCTATGGCTCAGGTCTTCTGAGATAGAGAGAGATGGAGAGAGATTGAGAATTAGAGGGAGCATACTTAAATTCACACAGGACACTGGATATGACAGGGAAAATATTACATATATAACAGACTGACTCTCTAGCCCCACGACACACAAACTATTGCAGCATAAATACTGGAGGCTGAGACAGGAGGGGTTGGGAGACACTCTTGCCCCGTCCGACGATACCCCCGGACAGGGCCAACCAGGCATGATATAACCCCACCCACTTTGCCAAACCACAGCCCCCACACCACTAGAGGGATATCTTCAACCACCAACTTACTACCCTGAGACAAGGCCGAGTATAGCCCACGAAGATCTCCCCCACTGCACGAACCCGAGGGTGGCGCCAACCCGGACTGGAAGATCATGTCAGTGACTGAACCCAGTGTTAGAGGCAGAGAATCCCAGTGGACAGAGGGGAACCGGCCAGGCAGAGACAGCAAGGGCAGTTCGTTGCTTCAGTGCCTTTCCGTTCACCTTCACAGCCCTGGGCCAGACTACACTCAATCATAGGACCTACTGAAGAGATGAGTCTCCAATAAAGACTTAATGGTTGAGACCGAGTCTGCATCTCTCACATGGATAGGCAGACCATTCCATAAAAATTGACTTCTATAGGAGAAACCCCTGCCTCCAGCTGTTTGCTTCAACATTCTAGGGACAATAAGGAGGCCTGCGTCTTGTGACCGTAGCGTACGTGTAGGTATGTACGGCAGGACCAAATCTGAAAGATAGGTAGGAGCAAGCCCATGTAATGCATTGTAGGTTACCAGTAAAACCTTGAAATCAGCCCTTGCCTTAACAGGAAGCCAGTGTAGAGGCTAGCACTGGAGTAATATGATCACGTTTTTTGGTTATAGTCAAGATTCTAGCAGCCGTGTTTAGCACTAATTGAAGTTTATTTAGTGCTTTATCTGGGTAGCCGGAAAGTAGAGCATTGCAGTAGTCTAATCTAGAAGTGACAAAAGCATGGATACATTTTTCTGCATCATTTTTGGACAAAGTTTTGCAATGTTACATAGATGGAAAAAAGCTCCCCTTGAAACAGTCTTGATATGTTTGTCAAAAGAGAGATCAGGGTCCAGAGTAACACAGAGGTCCTTCACAGTTTTATTTGAGATGACTGTACAACCATCAAGATGAATTGTCAGATCCAACAGAAGTTGTTTCTTGGGACCTAGAACTAACATCTCTGTTTAGTCAGATTTTAAAAGTAAAACATTTGCCGCCATCCACTTCCTTATGTCTGAGACACAGGCTTCCAGGGAGGGCAATTTTGGGGCTTCACCATGTTTCATCAAAATGTACAGCTGTGTATCGTCCGCATAGCAGTGAAAGTTAACATTATGTTTCCGAATGACATCGCCAAGAGGTAAAATATATAGTGAAAACAATAGTGGTCCTAAAGATGGTCAAAGGTAAAATATGAATTCAAAATAAAACATAATCAAAAGTATGTTTGAATGACACTGAGGGGCAGTGTTTTTACAGCTAATGCCGGTTTGCCTGAGGCTGATGCCGTGTAGGTGTTTGTACACCTGCATATACCCACACTCTCATTCAAATAAACGCACACATACAGTGAGGGGAAAAAAGTATTTGATCCCCTGCTGATTTTGTACGTTTGCCCACTGACAAAGAAATTATCAGTCTATAATTTTAATGGTAGGTTTATTTGAACAGTGAGAGACAGAATAACAACAAAAAAATCCAGAAAAACGCATGTGAAAAATGTTATAAACTGATTTGCATTTTAATGAGGGAAATAAGTATTTAACCCCCTCTCAATCAGAAAGATTTCTGGCTCCCAGGTGTCTTTTATACAGGTGACGAGCTGAGATTAGGAGCACACTCTTAAAGGGAGCCACTCAAGGACATTCAGGAACTTGTCCTGAAGCCACTTTTACATTGTCTTGGCTGTGTGCTTATGGTCATTGTCCTGTTGGAAGGGGAACCTTCGCCCCAGTCTGAGGTCGTGAGCGCTCTGGAGCAGGTTTTCATCATTTTGTACTTTGCTCAGTTCATTTTTCCCTCGATCTTGACTAGTCTCTCAGTCTCTGCAACTGAAAAACATCCCCACAGCATGATGCTGACACCACCATGTTACACCATAGGGATGGTACCAGATTTCCTCCAGGTGTGACGCTTGGCATTCAGGCCAAAGAGTTCAATCTTGGTTTCATCAGACAAGAGAATCTTGGTTCTCATGGTCAGAGTTTTTAGGTGCTTCCGTCAGGCCACTCTACCATAAAAAGGCCTGATTGGTAGAGTGCTGCAGAGATGGTTGTCCTTCTGGAAAGTTATCCCATCTCTACAGAGGAATTCTAGAGCTCTGTCAGAGTGACCATCGGGTTCTTGGTCACCTCCCTGACCAAGCCCCTTCTCCCCCAGTTGTTGAGTTTGGCCGGGCGGCCAGCTCTAGGAAGAGCCTGGTTGGTTCCAAACTTCTTCCATTTAAGAATGAGGCCACTGTGTTCTTGGGGACCTTTGATGCTGCAGAAATGTTTTGGTACCCTTCACCAGATCTGTGCCTCGACACAATCCTGTCTGGGAGCTCTACGGACAATTCCTTCAACCTCACAGCTTGGTTTTTGCTCTGACATGCACTGTCAACTATGGGACCTTTTATATAGACAGGTGTGTGCCTTTCCAAATCATGACCAATCATTTGAATTTACCAGATGTGGACTTGAATCAAGCCATCTCAAGGATGGTCAATGGATACAGGATGCACCTGAGCTCAATTTCGAGTCTCATAGCAAAGGGTCTGAATACTTATGTAAATAAGGTATTTCTGTTTTAAATTTTTAATACATTTGCTAAAATATAAAAAAAAAAAAATGTTCACTTTGTTATTATGGGGTATTGTGTGTGGATTGCTGAGGATTTTTTTATTTATTTAATCCATTTTAGAATAAGGCTGTAATGTAACAAAATGTGGAAAAAGTCAACCAACATATGAATATCTGTATTCCCAGTCATGTGAAATCAATAGATTAGGGCCTAATGAGTTTATTTCAATTGACTGTAACTCAGTATATATATTTCCACACTATGAGGTTGGAATCATACTGTGACATTTTGAAAGTGATGATAAAGCCCTTTTAGTGTTTGAAAAGACTGCCTGAAATTTCAGCCTGTTTTGGTGGGATGGAGTTTTGGCCTGCCTGGTGGTGACATCACCCGGCAGTAAATTAGTTAATAGACCAATAAGAAAAAGAGTTCCAAACCTCTGCCAATAACAGCTAGTTTTCAGTTTTCCCCTCTCCACTCAGACCACTCCCAGACAGTCCTAGCAAAATCTTGTTTAAGAAAGGGCTCTTTGCTAAGAAGATATATATATATCTATATATATATATCGGAAGTTTACATACACTTAGGTTGGAGTCATTAAAACTCATTTTTAAATCACTCCACAAATTTCTTGTTAACAAACTATAGTTTTGGCAAGTCGGTTAGGACATCTACTTTGTGCATGACACAAGTAATTTTTCCAACAACTGTTTACAGACAGATTATTTCACTTATAATTCACTGTATCACAATTCCAGTGGGTCTGAAGTTTACATACACTAAGTTGACTGTGCCTTTAAACAGCTTGTAAAATTCCAGAATTATGTCATGGCTTTAGAAGCTTCTGATAGGCTAAGTGACATAATTTGAGTCAATTGGAGGTGTACCTGTGGATGTATTTCAAGGCCTACCTTCAAACTCAGTGCCTCATTGCTTGACATCATGGGAAAATCAAAAGAAATCAGCCAAGACCTCAGTCTTGGTTCATCCTTGGGAGCAATTTCCAAACGCCTGAAAGTACTACGTTCATCTGTACAAACAATAGTACGCAAGTATAAACACCATGGGACCACGCAGCCATCATACCGCTCAGGTAGGAGACGCGTTCTGTCTCCTAGACAGAAAAGTTCAAATCAATCCCAGAACAACAGCAAAGGACCTTGTGAAGATGCTGGAGGAAACCGGTACAAAAGTATCTATATCCACAGTAAAACGAGTCCCATATCGAAATTACCTGAAAGGCCGATCAGCATGGAAAAAGCCACTGCTCCAAAACCGCCATAAAAAAGCGAGACTACAGTTTGCAACTGCATATGGGGACAAAGATCGTACTTTTTGGAGAAATGTCCTCTGATCTGATGAAACAAAAATATAACCTTTTGGCCATAATGACCATTGTTATGTTTGGAGGAAAAAGGGGGAGGCTTGCAAGCCAAAAAACACCATCCCAACCGTGAAGCACTGGGGTGGCAGCATCATGTTGTGGGGGTGCTTTGCTGCAGGAGGGACTGGTGCACTTCACAAAATATATGGCATCATGAGGATGGAATATTATGTGGATATATTGAAGCAACATCTCAAGACATCAGTCAGGAAGTTAAAGCTTGGTTGCAAATGGGACTTCCAAATGGACAATGACCCCAAGCATACTTCCAAAGTTGTGGCAAAATAGCTTAAGGACAACAAAGTCAAGGTATTGGAGTGGCCATCACAAAGCCCTGACCTCAATCCTGTAGAAAAGTTGTGTGCACAACTGAAAAAGCATGTGCGAGCAAGGAGGCCTACAAACCTGACTCAGTTACACCAGCTCTGTCAGGAGGAATGGGCCAAAATTCACCCAACTTATTGTGGGAAGCTTGTGGAAGGCTACCCAAAACGTTTGACCCAAGTTAAGCAATTTAAAGGCAATGCTACCAAATACTAATTGAGTGTATTGTGGCAAAGAAAGGGGTCGAGTGATAAATGGCAGATATGTGAGAGCAGAACTAATAATTAATAACTAATCACTAAAATGGCAACCCTGATCAGAACTACAGATCACAATATGGCCGACCGCCAAAACTACAATTCCCAGAAGCAAGGGGAACCCTCAGAAGGTGGGGCCAACCCACATATAAGGGGTCAAGACAAACCAGGAAGAGAGAGACGAGCACACAGGTAAATAACTCTCAATTTGGGGTGATTTTGGTGACTGTTTCCCACTTAAATTGTGACAAACGCTCCTAATCTTGAAGAGGTTTGCCACACGTGGTGGAGGATGCGGGCAAATGGACTAACCATACCGCTGGTTAGGTAGAAAAAAGAAAGAAAAAAAGTTAGCAGTCCAAAGGGGAGTTAGTTTTTTTTTTTTTTTTGTGGCTTTGTTTGGTTAGGGTAGTTTTTCTGGGAAATTGAGTTTGGAGGGAGCCATACAGGCCCTGTTACAAGCGGCGGCTGCCCAACAAGAAGCAACTAGAGCTCAACAAATAGCTCATCAGGATGCAATGCGAATGTATCAGGACACGTTACAGGTCCAGCGCCGCACCAATCAGTTGCTCAGAGAGGAGCAAGAGAGAAACACCCGGGAGTTAAGAGAAGGCCTAAAGGGGCTAGCGGACCAAATTGGGGCTCCATTACCAGCTGCAAATACCCAGAGGCGGGCCAATCATTTTCTTCAAAAAATGACAAAGCAGGATGATGTGGAAGCATATCTCACCACCTTTGAAAGGACGGCAGAGTGGGAGAAGTGGCCGAAAGAAGAATGGGCAGGGCTTCTGGCACCATACCTGGCAGGGGACGCTCAAAAAGCGTATTTCGACCTGGAGTTGAAAGATGCACAGGATTACGATAAACTAAAGGGGGAGATTCTGACTAGACTGGGAGTGACCGATACTGTGAGGGCACATCGCTTCCACCTGTGGTCGTACCAACCTGGAAAACCGCCCCGAACACAGATGTTTGACTTGATTCACCTGGCACGGAAATGGTTGCGACCGGAGACCCATTCATCCGTCGAGATCGTCGAGACCATCGTACTTGACCAGTTTCAACGAGGTCTACCCCAAGAAGTTTGACGATGGGTTGACCAGAACGAGGTACTTTCCGCTGACCATCTTGTGGGTCTGGTTGAACGGTATTGTACGGCAGGAACAGCTGGGGAGGAAAGATTCCCATTCCCCAGGCCTGGGCGAATCAGCGGACCGGGTAAGACTGTCCCAACATTTGGAGGGGGAAGAGAGCAGCGTGGGGCCGTGAGGAAAGAATCAGTATCGGGCCGAGACACTACGGAAAAAGCCGGAAACCGGGACAGGGGGTTGAGGGGGTCTCCCCCCCCGAAACCCTGTTATCTGGTACAATTGTAATCAACCAGGACATATTGCAGCCTACTGCCCTATTAAAGAAGAGCCAATGCAATGTAACCTCGGTGAAAAAGAAGAAGCTGATATGTGGTATGCATGTCCTGTGGTAACCACTGTACTTGAAAAATCAAGAAATAAACATATGTGCAGGGTGAATGTTGAAGGGAAAGAGGTTGAAGCCCTGCTGGATTCCGGCAGTATGCTAACCCTGGTCGTTGCAAATTTAGTGCTGACTCATAAACTGGATACAAGTCAGGATATCAGTGTTACGTGCATTCATGGGGATACCTGTCCGTACCCCACAGCCGTAGTGAGCATCCAAACCGAGGAAGGGCTGGGTCCCAAAGATGCCCAAAGATGCCGTATGATGTAATACTGGGTAGAAACTTTCCTAACTTTGCGAAGTTAGGCCAACAGAATGGCATATTTTAGAAGCCAAAAGCCCTGACCAAGCCGGAAGTAGCATGTAGCCTTCAACCAAAGTCAAGAAAGGAGGTCTCCCACGGGCCAACCTCACAGGTGCTAGTAGGGGAGGATGAGGAAGAAGTGGCAGACCTCGTTGATAACGAGCAGCCCGGTACTAGTGGGGCTGGGGTCGATCTGAATCCAGAGGATGACCATCTAGAACCAGCAGACCTGGCAGGGTCCCTGACTTATTTCGGGACGGCCCAAAACCAGGATCCTACCCTGCAGCAAGCCAGAGCAGATGTGCAGGTCGTGGATGGTACTCCCATAAATGATGGGATGATGCCTACTAGTTTTCCCCACTTCATCATGAAAAAGGGTTTGTTGTACAGTCTCAAAAATAGGGGTTGATGTGGTGGAACAATTGTTGGTCCCCACCCGGTACTGGAAGACAGTACTGGATCTAGCTCATGGGCACATTCTGGGTGGACACCTTGGTATCGATAAAACCCGAGACCGGATCGTAAGGAGGTTTTACTGGCCAGGAATTCAGGCTGAAGTGGCTCGGCATTGTGGACAGTGCCAGTTACCAGCTCACCGACCAGCTGTTAGAAGCTCATTAGTGCCACTCCCCATAATCGAAACACCATTTGAGAGGATAGCGATGGATATAGTGGGCCCACTACCCAAATCCGCCAGAGGGCACCAATACATTCTGGTCATTCTAGATTATGTCACTCGCTACCCAGAAGCCATTCCCCTTAGGACGATGGCTTCCAAAAATATCACCAAGGAATTAGTGCTCCTGTTCACCAGAGTAGGGGTTCCAAAGGAGATCCTTACTGACCAGGGGACCCCCTTTATGTCCCGCCTTATGGCGGACCTTTGTAAATTGTGGCAGGTGAAACAGTTGAGGACATCGGTTTACCATCCTCAGACAGACGGGCTGGTTGAGAGATTCAACCGCACCCTGAAGTCAATGCTCAGGAAGGTAATCGATAAGGATGGGAAAAACAGGGATTGCATGTTGCCGTATCTGATGTTTGCCATTAGAGAGGTTCCCCAAGCCTCCCTGGGGTTTTCCCCCCTTTGAGCTGGTATATGGGAGGCACCCCTGGGGAATCTTAGACATCGCCCAGGAAACCTGGGAGCACCAATCCACCCCGTATACTAGTGTCATAGAGCACGTCACGGCAATGCAAGACAGGATAGCCACAGTCATGCCCATCGTCAGAGAACACATGAGACAAGCACAAGAGCACCAGTGGCACACTTATAACCGGCAGGCTACCCTGAGGGAATTTCAACCGGGAGATAAGGTGTTAGTGCTGATCCCCACGGTAGAGTGTAAACTACTAGCCACATGGAAAGGACCATATTAAGTACAGATCTACCACATAAACCTGTTAAAAGCATGGAGAGAGAGAGAGAAACACTAATGGTCACGTACCCCACACACACTCAGGAAACAGCCAAAGTAAATATTTCACCTACTTTGTCCCCAGCACAAGTACAGGAAGTAAAGACCCTGATCCAGAAAAACCGAGATGTGTTTTCAGAGGTACCCGGCCGAACTGAAGTTACGGCTCATGATATCGTTTCCCTACCAGGGAGAAAAGTGAGCATGAGGCCATATCAGGTACCTGATGTTCGAAAGGCCCGCGATTAGAGCAGAGACAGAGAAAATGTTAGCAGTGGGAGTGATCGAAGAGTCACATAGTGAGTGGTCTAGCCCAATTGTGATGGTCTCCAAACCCGATGGGTCTTTGCGGTTCTGTAACGACTTTCGGAAGGTAAATGAAATCTCCAAGTTTGATGCCTACCCCATGCCCCGAGTAGATGATCTACTGGAGAAAATTGGTAAAGCTCGGTACATTACGACCCTGGACCTAACCAAAGGGTACTGGCAAATTCCTCTGACCCCCAGAGCCAAAGAAAAGACAGCCTTTGCAACCCCTGACGGTTTGTTTCAATACACTGTTATGCCATTCAGCTTACACGGGGCCCCAGCCACCTTTCAACGGCTAATGGACAAGGTCCTGAAATCGCACCAAGTGTACGCCACAGCATATCTAGATGATGTGGGGATCTACAGCCCAGATTGGGAATCCCACTTACCCCGGGTACAGGCAGTGTTAGATGCCCTTAGAAAGGCAGGGCTCACAGCGAACCCTGCCAAGTGTTACGTGGGGTTAGAGGAAACAGAGTATCTGGGATACACCGTGGGAAGAGGGTTAATCAAACCCCAACGTAAGAAGGTGGAGGCAATCAGAGAATGGCCAAAACCAGTGAATAAGAAGCAGGTTCGAGCCTTCCTAGGGTTGACCGGTTACTACCGGAAGTTCATCCCAAATTATGCCACAGTGGCCGCCCCACTCACAGACATGACTAGAGCCAGAGGGCCAAACATGGTCCATTGGGATGAAGTGGCCACCAAAGCATTTAGAACATTACAGGAGGCTCTCTGCTGTAATCTAGTGTTGGTGGTACCAGACTTTGATAGAGAGTTCGTGGTTCAGACGGATGCCTCAGAGGTCGGCTTGGGAGCAGTGCTATCCCAAGAGGTAGAAGGGGTGGAACACCCCATCCTGTTTTTAAGCAGGAAGCTGGAACCACGGGAGACCAACTACTCAGTCATTGAGAAAGAGGCGCTGGCAGTAAAGTGGGCTTTAGAAAGCCTGAAATACTACCTGCTAGGGCGCCACTTCACCCTCATCAGTGACCATGCCCCACTCACCTGGATGCATAGGGCTAAAGAGAAGAATGCTCGGGTGATGCGGTGGTTTTTGAGTCTCCAACCATTCCACTTTGACTTAAAACACAGAGCAGGGAAGGAAATGGGAAATGTGGATGGGTTATCCCGCATGCACACATATTTTGCTGTGGTAGCCCAACCTAGGGGGTCGGATCTAGGGGGGGAGATGTGTGGCAAAGAAGGGGGTCGAGTGATAAATGGCAGATATGTGAGAGCAGAACTAATAAACGGGCTCTGCCCTATCACTAAAATGGCAACCCTGATCAGAACTACAGATCACAAAATGGCCGACCGCCAAAACAACAATTCCCAGAAGCAAGGGAAACCCTCAGAAGGTGGGGCCAACCCACATATAAGGGGTCAAGACAAACCAGAAAGAGAGAGAGAGAGTGCTGGAAGGATCTGTGAAACATAGAGGAAGAAACAATATATTGGCTGGATTTACCGTGTATGAACTGGACTGTTTTGGACTTGGACCGACCAAGAACCTGATTTGTGTACCGAACCCTGCTATCCTTGACCTTGCCAGCGGCCTGGGTGCACTGTTCTAAATAACTCTCAATTTGGGGTGATTTTGGTGACTGTTTCCCACTTAAATTGTGACAAACGGTCCTAATCTTGAAGAGGTTTGCCACAGTATGTAAACTTCTGACCCACTGGGAATGTGATGAAAGAAATAAAAGCTTAAATAAATCATTCTCTTTACTATTCTGACATTTCACATTCTTAAAATAAAGTGGTGATCCTAACTGACCTAAGACAAGGGAATTTTTACTAGGATTAAATGTCAGGAATTGTGAAAAACTGAGTTTAAATGTATTTGGCTAAGGTGTATTTATTTGAACTGAAAACAATCACAGTAAGGTACTTGATTTTTACCCACAAATTATTTAATATTGAGATAACAGTAGCGTCATTTTTCCTTTTTAAAAATGTGCCATGACCAGAAGAGGAAGTATACCGAGGTATACCGACAGCCTATAGGGTGGAGGTCAGAGACAGGACAACAACCTCTTCCTCAATGTGAGCAAGAAAAAGGAGCTGATCGTGGACGGCCCAGTACATCACTGGACCTATATACTAGGCGGTGTCAGAGGAAGGCCCATAAAATTGTCAGAGACTCCAGTCACCCAAGTCACAGACTGTTTCTCTGCTACCGCACGGCAAGCGGTACCGGGAGCGCCAAGTCTAGGAACAAAAGGCTCCTTAACAGCTTCTTCCCTCAAGCCAGAAGACTGCTGAACAAAGAATCAAATGGCCACCTGGACTATTTACATTGACCCCCCCACCCCTCCTTTGTTTTTACACTGCTGCTACTCGCTGTTTATTATCTATGCATAGTCACTTTACAAATGACCTCGACTAACCTGTAACCCCGCACATTGACTCGCTACCGGGTACCCCGTTTATATAGCCTCGTTATTGTTATGTAATTTACTTGTTACTTTTTTCTTAGATGTTTTTACTTTTGTTTATTTTGTAAATATTGTCTTAACTCTTATTTCTTGAACTGCATTGTTAGTTAAGGGTTTGTAAGCATTTCACAGTAAGGTCTACACTTGATGTATTTGGTGCATGTGACAAATAAAAATGTGATTTGATTTGAGTATAGAACAGGTGCTTGTGATCTCATTTACACCTCCAAGCTGTCCATCAACACCTATAAGAGGAATGCAGATTAGCACTACAGCCATCCAGCTACATCACTCCACTATCTCTTTTATTTCAAGCCAAGATTTTTCCATCTTATTTTCATGTTTTTCTTCTCTTCCGGGAAGGAGGCAGGTCATATGGCTACAGCATGTGGCTGGATGTAGTTTAACTTTCTCCAGCTACTCAAGCAGTTCCTTGCGCTTCGCCTGAATCTCCAACTAGACAACAAGGATTATTCAGCACATTGACAATTCTTCTGTCTTTGGTCATGGGGAGACGGGAGAGGTGAGACCTCAGTCAGTGCAGATACAGTTTAGGGTACTCTAATAATCTTAGATTTAGGCCTAATTATTCTCTTTGGGTCTTGCATGTCTCTGGCAGTAAGTCCTGGCTGTCCCTGCGGACTTGGGGAGAGTTAATCGGGCGGGAGATGTCCATCCTTACTCTTGAGGTGTCAGAGGGGATTGGGTTTCCCTGGGTTTTCCCGAAACCCAGACACACAGAAGCCACAGAGCAATGTGAGCAATGCTGCAAGACACTGCTCCCCCCTATTACCACATGCAGGGGTTGCACAATGGGGCTGTAACATTACCTGACGGTTCCTGCTTTCATGATTGCCTATTAGGTCACCGTAAATGTGCTTCCAAATCAAAAGCGAGTTGGATCATGTTTAATTTATAGCAGGAAGGCTTCGTGCAGTGCGTGTTTTTTTTTCTCTTAGCTGTTTGATGTTTTATGTCCTTGGAATGTGCAAGAGGGAGCGGCTTTGGCTCTACCCTGGGCATTTGTGTTGCATGTTGTCTAAGCATAGGCCTAAATGTATTCTGCATCTGTGTAAACCCGAATGTGCGTCTTTTGTATGGGATCATTCAGTTGTCTACAGTATTTTTTGTCACCCTAGTACTTTCAACATTACTTTGACCCTTGCATTTAGGAAGTACAAGCTCCAATTGATCATGCTATTTCCATTGGTGCTCCAAATCTTAACAGGGAACAACTGTCTTACTCCAAGTCAATTCCTGGAGGAGTTGAGAAACAACTCTCTCCCTTCCTACTTCCCTCCATCTTCTCCTTTTTTTTTTATTTTGTTGTTGGCTGACCCTGTCAGTTTGATGAGCTGTGGGTGATCATTGCTGGGTCCAGTATGCTTTGATTACAGCTCCTTCCAGTTACTGTGCCCTTTGATGTGGTTTCCCTGCAGTCCAGGGCTGCAGCGGCCCGCCAGCCAGCCAGGCTCTTGTTATTTCAAAGGGGGAATCCTCGCTCGACTCAGATGGCCTGGGCTGACCAGGCACATGACCACCACAGGCATGGCTGGATACTGATACGCCAGGCTTTAGTGTGATAATCCTACCCACTCATGAGGTTTAATGGGGCTATAGGCACTGCCCTTTAACCGTAAAGCTGTTTATTCACACAGAGCTAACTAGCCTGTACTCAACTGTATATTAATAGGTGATAATCATGTTTGGTCACACGCACAGGCTTTCTTGTTGAATGGGACCTTCTTGGTTCTGAGTTGTTATTTATATAAATTGCCTGTTATTATTTTCTATTTGTAGCCTACGTAATGTAGTGTAGGCCTACTGGATGTCTGCTTTGCCAGTAGGCCTACATTAGGCTATAATGTTATTGTTGGCTCGTATTCATTTAAACAGGGAAAGTGTTTGTCTAAAGATTTGTGTTGATGTGGAGAAGTGCTGCTAGGGTAACATTACGATAGCTTATTGAAGCTACAGAATTAGAAATATATACTGTATAACACACCACAATGTTTACAGCAGTTTACGATTCAATGAAAGTTGACTTGTGGTAAACGGTGTTAAACACAACTGTTCTAAACATAGAAAACCTAGGATACTTTCCATGTAGCCAGCACCATACTGCAGTGCACTGCATATTATGGTGTGCTATATGAACTGTGTCCTGATGCTAGCAGACAGCTGAAATTAAAGCCAGGTATGACCTCTCACTTCCCATGATTCCACGTGATGAAGAACCACTCTTGCTGAGCAGAATGCTCCGAGCACAAAATATTTTCCCCAGAGTCTGGAAGATGAGCTCTTCCATTTTTCCTCTTGTGGGAAAGATTGTGATATTGCATGGTACAATGGAGATATATGACAGGGGCGCAACATGTTGGTGAAACATTTTGTTGTGTGGCCCAACTGTTGCTTGAGTTTGGTGATTATCAGAAAGTCCACGTGAGTTTTTAATCAAACTACAGTTATTTCAAGGGAATGGGCAGGGTGGAGAGGTCTATGAGGTAAAGGGGAGTATAATTTAGGGGATTATTAAGTTATACAGAACACAGCCAAAGGACTGAACACATCTAGTGTACAATCTTTAATTTGATGTATGATGCCATGGATGGGGTCATAAAGAAGGGTTTTGAGGTCAAACTAAAATTGTTATTGGTACCAAAGAAGTTATTATTTCCACGACTTAAGTAGTCTGTTGACAGCTGATTTTATTGGTCAGTTTAATTTGTAAACTTAATGTTGGGTCATTATTCTCTCACACATCCTCTGACTGGGAATTTGTGTAAAAAGCATCTAGATGCCTAGATTCAATATGATCCGCGGTAGATCCGCGTTAATGGGTTTTTATAGCAATGTCCGATTGAGCCTACATATGCAGCATTTACCGTGAAGATAACGTTGCCCTTAAAAGGTGCATAGCGGACAAAGCACGATTGGATTGAATCTGGGACTTAGAAACCTCTCAATAATAGTCAGTGATTGACTGAATAATTTTTTCATCCTAAAACAAGCTCCACATTTTTTTTCATTTTTCTGTCGTGATAATGAAATAAGTTAGAGACTCATAACAGTCAAATGTTAGTTTGTTTGTTGTGCTGTTTTCTAGTGGTGATGAACCTCCGTTCCTCCAGCTGTCGTGTGTTGCAGGGGCACTGATTGGGTTAAAAGTCTCAGAGCATCATAAACATCCTATCAGTGGGCTAGTGCGCAGTCCCAGCCCACCGCTTACCCGAGATAGGGTGCATGTGTTTGTCATTCTGGCTGTCTGCTTCCCCGTTAGAATCTAACTTCTTTCGCTGCGACTTGTTGCTCTTTTTTGGAGTGGTTTGTTGAACAAGTGGTGGATACTGTAAACCGAAGCCATTTTCGGTGAATATTTTAAACTTCGACGAGCACGAACGGAACGCAAACATCCAGAGCTCCAACACTTCGATAAGGTATCAAACCTGTGAAACGGTGTACTTTTTATTTATCCGTTAAATGTCGACTATGCATTGATTCTCTGAAAATACGGATGTGTTTATACCCCATAATCTAAATGGTTTAAATATATATTTGTGTCTATTGTTCCTACTGTTTATGGTACTAAAGAGGGGTTTTCTAATAGGATACAGATAGCGGATTCCGTCTCCGCTGCTGCAAAGTATCGGAACGACATAAGGAAAAGGGCAAGTGATGTTACGTCTAATGGGATGTCCCGGTCTTTTTCTGAACACCGGTGTAGCTTCCTCTCAGAATATTTGTTTTACACGCGTTTTCCTCTCATTGTGTAGCCTACATAACTTAAGTTCATCAACATTATATTTGGTAGGCTAATATGATCATATAGGCCTATCGATATAACGGATAAGCTTCTTGTGTGACAGAAGCTTCGTATAAAAAGTAAAAATGAATAAAAAATGGTGGTCAAAGCTTACTTTTGAAGATATAACCAAAACTGCGTTTGACAAAAAAAAATTTTTTTGGGGGGGGGTATTTCATATGTTATAATGGTGCAACATTTATAAATGTCTTATTTAATCCTAATGCCTTCTCTGTGGAGCAATGCATTATGTATAATAAACGATGGTTATTAATGTATACAATAGAAACAACAAATTTCTTGTTTATCTTCATTTGAGCTTCACATTGATTGTTTGCGGCATGATGTTATGATTACTACACCAGACCAGTTTATTTACCTATTTTAACTTGAGACACTGTACTAGCCTTGAGCAAGCCAATGTCATATAGGTATGTAAAACCCAGCTGTGGAAATGGGCCAAAGGGTCAGCCTTGTCGAAAGTATTTCAGACACTAGAATAGAATTCCAAAGTCCTCTCGGGCATGTGCTTGTAGTTTCCAATATGTTATTAGGCTGAAGTTATTAACTGTCTTGACTGAGTCCTCATAATTACTGTCTATTAGCTTTAATTGAAGGGATGAGGTACTTTGCCTCCTGCATACCTGGTAGTTGCACAGGTCTCACCCCATAATCATGAACTCAACTTGAAAGCAGAAAAACGCATCCCGTTATTCTCAACCTTTCCAGTTTCCACAGACCTCATGTCGGTCAAACAGTGTGACTGTCACTTCTTAAAAGCACTGCAATCAAAACCAAAATGAGTTTGCAGATACACACTGACAAGGAGCTATAAATAGCTAATTGTTTATTAATTTAAAAAAAGTTAAGGACATGTCAGTGTTTGTTTTTAGGGCAGCCGTCCCACACTGATCGATCCCTTATTTCCTAAGGGCACAGACCCCTGTTTGTGTCAGACTGCAGACTGGCCTAGATGTCTCACCTGGATGGCAACCCTCAGTATTGGAGCACAGCCTCCTGCTGAATTCCTGTGGCACTGGAGCAATGTTGAAAGCAGATGTGTACTGGTAGAGGGATGCATTATTAGGTTGTGCAACTGATTATTTAGCCAAGAGTAATCACAATTTTCATATCACAATTCCATTGACAAAGGTCCAGGCTACTTACGTAAGTCTCTTTTTCATACCTTTTCATTGCCAAATCTTCAGCTTTTTTTTAAATCATTGTTTGTAACTTGTCATGTATGGTAGACTGAAAACGTAACCCTAGTTTCCCCTGCACTGCCTGCTATTCAGAGCTTTTCAGACAGAGGTTGAAGTTCTTCTCTCCCCCATTCTCACAGCTCTGACCCGACCTGGCTGTCAGTCTCATGTTACCCCCTCACTCATGTTGAGGCATCGCAGAACACAATCATTCACATTCACTGCATCGCATGCCTGTTTCCCTGCATGGACATGAAGTTTAGCCTAGTAGGCTATATGATATATCCTAATGGGTGTCGGTTGAACACAAAAATGTTTAGTTTGCCATCAAAATATTTGATATAGCCTACGACTGTGTACTGTGTTTGCATGCTGTCACATAGAGGCAAGCCAAACTTGGAGAAATGGGTCTGTAGTGAGTTTTTTTGGAGGGAAAGTTATTTGCAAATAATCTGTGTCATGAGTCAAGTTTGTTTTGACGGATATGTGAAGGTTTTTAAAAGCAAAATGTCTACAAGGTCGGTAAAGTAAGGGAGCCTTAAAAGTCCAAGGCAGCTGTTTTTATCTCCATATCAAATCATTTCTGGGTAACAATGAAGTACCTTACAGTGATTGGTTTCAATTAAAATGATCAAAAAGAAACAAAAATAGCTGGGGAAAATTGAAAACTAGCTGTTATAAGCAGAGGTTTGGAACTCTCTTATTGGTCTATTAGCTAATTGACCACCTAGTGATGTCACCAGACAGGCCAGAGCTCCATCCCGCCAAAACCGGCTGAAATTTCAGGCAGTATTTTTAAACCACTCTTACACTAGAAGGGCAATATCCAAATTTTCACAATTTCACAGTATTATTCCAACCTCATAGTGTGGAAATGTATTTCAAAAACCAGGAAATCAATTGTCTGACTGCCGTGGGCCTTTAAAATGTTGCATAGTTTATCAAAGGGGAATAGAAGCTACATTCAGTAGATTTATTTTTAAGGCTATATGTTATCAGTTATGATCTGGTAGTAATAGTTTATTGCTATGTTCAGGGGGATTTCCGCACTGTAGTACATTTCCATCTACTAGTGCACTTCCATGTCTATCTCTGTCCTAGGCATGCGGATGAAGTAAATCGCACTCAGTCTAATGTGAAGGGGAGTCCTGGGCGAACCTCATCTCCCTTTTAAGACTAATGGCTGAGGTTGTGAGGAAAAACGACTTCTCACTAGGTCCCACACAGTATTGTGTGGGACCTAGTGAGAAGTCGTTTTTCCTCACAACCTCAGCTATTAGTCTTAAAGGGAGATGAGGTTCGCCCAGGACTCCCCTTCACATTAGACTGAGTGCGATTTATTCATCTGGGTTCACGTCAAGTCTGTTTCAGCGGGGGTTGGAGTCGGGCAACGTTCCAACTTCACAACCCACCACAACCGTGCATTACCTGGGAAAGGCAATTCACTGCTTTTGAAGTGTGTCAAGCGAATCATGGTTAAACCGCAGACTTTCTTTTTTTCCCCTCTTACTCTAAAATGTCCCAATTGAAAGTATTTTACATTACACATAGACATAGCCTGAACGTATTCTGTCATAGGGGCTGAAACTCTAGCAACAAAGACTTGGAGACCTCTGTTTAATCTCATTCTGTTGGAACCGTTTTATACATTTCATAATGTAGAGAGAGCGCAGGCTTCCCTGCACACAGGCTGCCAATGCATACCCTATCATATTCAGACTTATAAATCACAATATTCAGACAAAAATGGCAATGAATAAGCTAGAGAAATAGGGTTAAAGTGACTAATATTTGCTGTTTAGCTTTTACATCAATGAAGATTGATCCCTTAACTTTAATCTTGCTTGTACCTGTTCCCAACCTCTTCCTCATCTAGAAAGAGCAAGTTAATAATCTGTTTTGCTAACCGTTCGTTGCATTCTGTTCAGATCTGAGTTTTGAGCGTGAACCATTGTGCGTTTTACTCTCTTTCATGCTCTCCCCTTTGCCCACACAGTTCCCTGGGCTCAGGCGTCCACACGCTCTCCTCTTGCTGCTCAGCTCAGCTCATCAGCTCTGTGTGAATAGAGTCAATGTTCAACTGAATGTCAACATGGCTGGCTACAGTAAAGCGTTAACTATGCGCCTGTCTGCTTTTCCTCCCATTTCTTCTGCAGAAAAGTGGCAAACCCCGCGCCAGGCCGTCAGGAAGAGGACCATGGCCCTGAGCGACGCCAACGGTGACCTCCTGCTCCTCAGCAATGCCAGCCTGCCACCCAGCGTCACCACGACGGCCAGTGGCACTGGCAGCCCAGCTCCCAGTGTCAGCCTCAGCAACACGGAAGGAGGGGACGTCAGCGTTGTTTCCACACCTAGAACACAGCAGAGGCAGAGGCACCAACCAAGGCCAACGCCTCCGCACAAGGAGCCCCAGCAGAGATCCAGAGTGAGTCAGGACGGAGGCGCCGTCAAGCAGAACGGCTCCCTTAGG
Source organism: Brachymystax lenok tsinlingensis (assembly GCA_030435695.1). Classification (NCBI taxonomy): domain Eukaryota; kingdom Metazoa; phylum Chordata; class Actinopteri; order Salmoniformes; family Salmonidae; genus Brachymystax; species Brachymystax lenok. The sequence continues at coordinate 15,218,760 of CM059796.1, forward strand.
GCCCCTTCCTCCTCCACCTCCTCTTCACACCTCACAGACTCTCAAAGGTTGGCCAAGCTCCTGCCCTCCGCACTTTCTACCACCTCCTCCCCCTCGCCTCCTCAGCCTTCTCCGCTGTCTCCACCTCCCCCGTGCTGCCACCGCTGCCCATTCCATCCCCCCCTGTGCTGCCATGGCAACCAGCAGGAGTGCCACATCTTCCAGACCCATGCTCCCGCCCTGCAACTGCACCCGGGCTCCTGCTCCTGCTGCCTGCAGGCCTCCCCTCCATCTCTCTGTTTACACCACCGCTGGCAGGAGCACCTCCAGAACCAGCCCAATGTGGCCGGCCTCAGGTACGTGTGTGATGACTGTGTGTTTGTGCGCCTGTTCGTGCTTCTCTCTGCCACGGGGTGGCCTCAGGCATATCTCTATTACCCTGCCTCTCCAACAGAAGCCCTTTCATTGCATTTCCCTGCCGAATGGGTGGTGACTGAATGCTTACTAACATGTCACAGTTAAGGTTGCAAAGAGAGGGTATATTAGTGGAAACTTTTATCGTTTTTGGTGGCAGTTGTGGATAAAGACAATAGTTTCAGAGTGAATTGAAAATTCCATTGTTAATTAGATGCTTTTTTTCTCTTGAACCAAATGGTCTATCCACTAGAAACTCCTGAAAAATATGGACACAGAAATAAAAAATGAATACATTATACAGTACCAGTCAAAAGTTTGGACATACCTACTCAATCAAGGGTTTTTCTTTCTTTTTACTATTTTCTACATTGTAGAATAATAGTGAAAACATCAAAACTATGAAATAACACATATGAAATCATGTAGTAACCAAAAAAGTGTTCAACAAATCAAAATACATTTAGCCACCCTTTGCCTTTATGACAGCTTTGCACACTCTTGGCATTCTCTCAACCAGCTTCATGAGGTAGTCACATGGAATGCATTTCAATTTAAAGGTGTGCCTTGTTCATTTGTTAAATTTCTTTCCTTCTTAATACGTTTGAGCCAATCAGTTGTGTTGTGACAAGGTAGGGGTGGTATACAGAAGATAGCCCAATTTGGTAAAAGACCAAGTCCATATTATGGCAAGAACAGCTCAAATAAGCAAAGAGAAACAACAGTCCATCATTACTTTACTTTAAGACATGAAGGTCAGTCAATCTGGAAAATTTCAAGAACTTTGAAAGTGCAGTTGCAAAAACCATCAAGCGCTATGATGAAACTGGCTCTCATGAGGACCGCCACAGGAAAGGAAGACCCAGAGTTACCTCTGCTGCAGAGCATAAGTTCATTAGAGTTACCAGACTCAGAAATTGCAGCCCAAATAAATGCTTCAGAGTTCAAGTAACAGACACATCTCAACATCAACTGTTCAGAGGAGACTGCGTGAATCAGGCCTTCATTGTTGAATTGCTGCAAAGAAACCACTACTAAAGGACACCAATAATAAGAAGAGACTTGCTTGGGCCTAGAAACACAAGCAATGGACATTAGACTGGTGGAAATCTGTCCTTTGGTCTGATGAGTTAAAATTTGAGATTTTTGGATCCAACCGCCGTGTCTTTGTCAACATTTGCTATGATTACATTAAATGGTAATTTTGCATTACACCATGTCAATCATTCAACTGCTTGCATGCTACAGCTTTGGACCCTGTATTGAGAAATCAATACATAGTTTTAAATGCATTCCTTTCTCTTCTCACACGTATCTAAATTCAGCAGTATAATCCCTCTGCCTGCCTGTTGTCCCAGTCCTGAATGTTCTGCTATGTGGAGGTCCAGGTTGTTGTCCTCGGGAGATAACCTGTAGGCCCAGGGGTCAGCCAAGCCAGCAGATGCAGGGAGGAGGGGTCAGCCAGCCAGGCACCCAGGGAGCACAATACCAGCCCCAGAGCCACCGCCCTCCCTGCACCCCCAAGCCCCAATGAAAGAGAGCTTTGAGAGCCCCAGGGGCTACAGGGCCGCTGTCCCTCCCTAGGCCCCAGCTCGTCCAGTCAATCCACAGGGAATGTCCCCCTGGCCTCTCCCAAGCCTCCCCTCGCTCATCGGCTCTGAGGCTTTTCTAGGAGAGGTGCTGATGGTTTGATTGTCTGTCTGTCCTATTTCCCAGACAAACACAATACAGACAGTACCAACACACAGCTCAGCCAGACTAGATCATCTCTGCAAGTATGTCTAGCCGGGGACCGGCGTCTCCTCCCTGCTCCATCTCCCTATTGTAATGGTGGACCAGAGCATTGGAGAAGACCCTCAAGTACATTTATTGAACATACACTAAGAATAAACAATAGTTTTGACTCTTGTGGAAGTTGTTTATGTTTGCTCTTGGTGGTTTACGACTAGTTGTTAGAGGCTTCAGTAGAGTTAGTCCTGGGACACGTGAGTTAAAAGTTTGAATGAAAAAAACAAAAAACACACGTGACTTACACAATCCCGAGCACATTCCCTGCTTTCAGACTGGGATGGTGGATTTGTACAAATTTGTTGGCAAACATTTCTTTGAGGGACATATTTAGCATCTCGTTTTTCACCTCTCCTCCAAACCACAGACTGAACCGTTATGAAACTGGAACCATTTAATGCTTTTCCTAATAATTTACACAGTTCTATATTTAACTCCACAGCAAATAAAATATTAATATTAAAGATGTAATTATTTACTCAGGTCAGCTCCTCTTCGTGGTAGCAAGTACTTTCGGGGAGGTTGATTTGTGTAAGACTATATTTTTGCTTACTTTTTGCATGGAAATGTCCTGCCAAATTGATGTAGATCCCTGTAACTCCATTAGAGAGATGCTCTCTGTGGGTGGCTGTGAGATTTCAGGCTTATGTACTCGTATTGGGTGGGTACAAACTCCATCCACGCACATTATGCAGTTGGGTGGGAAAATGTGGCAAAGGATAGCATTTCAGCCATTTGGATGCATTCACTGGCATCTGTGGCTTTTGTAAAAAAAAAAAAAAAAAGTATATTTATAATCCATGTCTGAATGAAGAGCAGATGTTCCTCAGCCATGTGCCTCTAATGTTGAACGGCTCTGTATTTAGTAAACAGGTCCCTCTTGTTCTGTGATGGCAGGTTTGAATTAAAGGCCAATGTTGAGTTGCTCTCAAATCAGATCCCCTTTACAGTGGTATTGTGCCTTCAAATGTCTCCAGAGAGATTGGAGATTGGAAGATAAGAGAGAAGGATAAGCCTGGCTGTCTGGTACAGTCTCCCAGTCCCTGGCTGGCCCCAGACGTTCAGGGCTTTGGGCATCTCCTTTTTCCCGTGTTGGAGCACGGTGCGCCACAGAATCCCTCTTTGCATGGAGGGAGAGGCTTTTTAATGCCTTGGTAATTTGAGGGTACGCAGTCAGACAAGATCGTGTCAAATATCAGTTTGATCTCAAAGGCTGTAATCCGCAAGATTAGGCAGGGGATTACGTGTATGATCACAGCACTTGGTCGTTACGCCCAGCTATGGAGACCCCCTCCTCCCGATAAGGTTGCATTGGAGTTTCTTCCCCAGGGCTTTTCAGGCCTTTGTGTGTTTGTCCAAGAACTATACAATCAAGAACTGTACAATCAAGAACTCTAGAACTCCTGTTGAGACACATGCAGCGTATTAATCCACCCATTGTAAAATTACTGTCTCTCGCAATCTCTCTGTTTTACTCTGAGAAGTGAATGGATTTATCCTTGGATGTAAGGACGGAAATTCACTATGAAGGAAAAGGTCAGCTCAGCAGATCGGAAGGATCTATATCGTGTTCTGGGAAATGCATTAAGATTGTCAGTGTCTGGTAAGATGGTGACTGTTTTTCTATGATTTGAGGATCAGGGGGAACGATCAGTCAGAGCAGTAGGTAAGTCTGTGACCTTGGGAAGTCAGCTGTTTGGCTGCCGTTTGACTGCAGTTAGCTTCATCTCAATAGATTTTCAATGCTCTGGGTTCTTCCAAGCCTGTAATTTGTTTTGATAGAATGCTCTCAAGGCATCTTTTCAGCTCCTCCTGCACTCCCAGATAGAGAGCGGCATCTACCTGTACTGCCGAGACTGGCCTGACCTTTCATGGCTGAATAACCCCCAAAGAGCCCGCTGACACTGAACTATCCAGGGTCACGTCATGATTATAACCTCTCTCTCCACTCACCCGGGGAAGGCTTTTGCCCATGCGTTGCTTCCTGCTACATTCCTGTTATTTTAGCGGCCACAAGTTTGAATTGGTTTCATGCCTTCTCGGATAGCAGGCATTCCTTCCCTTTTCTATAGAAAGGTCTATTTCTGTTAACTCACGCCTGTTTGATTTTATACTCAAGTACAGTTTTTTGACTGGAGGTAGGGGGTTTCCCTGGTACACAGGAACACGTATAAAACATGACACCTCATCCGGCCTGAACGTTTCATTATATAGGAGGAATTTAGGAATTCCTGTCAGTTGAATACGCGATTATTACATGAATTCATTGCCTGTCGTTTCTGAAAACTCCTAAAGGTTTCCCTTTAAACTTTTTTTTTTTTTTGATGACTCGTATCCTTTCCCTAGTGAGAGATCTCTTTTGGAAACATGAACTAATATACCAAACCGTCTGACAGCTGCAAGCCCCAACCGGCCAGGCGACCTGAAAATGATCTTTGTGCTATGGATTTCAGGGTGCCAGTTTGACAAGGCTTTGCGCATTATCAAGAATAACAACTGTTTGCGATGCCTGCTGCGGTCTGAGGAGCCTGGAGTCCTCAATGTGAACCCTTGTGAAGTAGCAGCAGGGCTTTTCACGCTAGCATTTTATCCATTTGGCCCATTAACCACTATACAGAGACATCCATCACACCCAGCCTCAACACTGACTGCTAAAGAAGCACCCTGGTGTCTGTGGGGAGATCAGGGGAAAGGAGAGACGAGCACCGCCTGCCCCAGAAAGACACAAAACACAAGGGAAAGCAGGGATGGAGGGAGGGAGCAGCCTGGTTCTATTTCATCTCCACCCTGTAATTCCACAGAACTACCCAGTTAGCTTCCAGAGCGTTCTGTTGGCTTCTTAGAACAGGTCTGCATCTATGTGGTGTGGAGTGAGTTAAGCACAGGTAGTAGCTTAGTACACCACAGCACGCACTCTAGCCCATTCCTGATCAAGGGAGGTGTGTGTGTGTGTGTGTGTGTGTGTGTGTGTGTGTGAGATTTAGCCTGCTACATGAGTACAGGGAGAAGCTCCACTGACAGACAGGTCAACACTACTCTGTTTCTGCCCCCAGGGCTCAGGGTTGCGATGTTGTAGATAATGTTTTTACCCCATGCATACCTTTACACAAGACCAACAGAATTGGGCCAAAAAGCTTTTTTCTTCCCCCCCAGGGACAATTTATCACCTACTTTGACACTCCGAGACACTTCTGCCTGTTGTAAAAGCAATTGGACCCTCCGGGCCTGTTACTTCAGCAGTTCATTTGCTGTTGAATGTGGCAATCTGGGTCTCTTAAAAGCTTGTAAGCCGCGTTTGTTGATGTTAGACGTTTTCACCTGAAGAAACCCAACTTAATGATCCAAGTTACATGTTGTTAAGTCATGAACATTTCAGTTGTAAAGACCAGAGGGTCAGTTCACTCCCTTTTTCAAATGGCAGTATCATAATGTAAGAGGAGGGATAGAGTGGGGTCGCTGTGGCCTTAGTGTGGTGTTTTTCCTTATTCCTCCCTGAAGGATGAGTGATGGGAAGAAGTTCACCGAGGACAAACGCTAGTAGTGTGTCCCATGTGTGAACCTTCCCCTACTCCGGCTGCTCTCATCCACGGGTGAGGGAGTTGGGGGGTGAGAGGGAATCAGGGGGTGAGGCAGCTGACCCCCGTACCTGCGCTGGTGGATAATAAGAGGGGTGAGCTCCCAGTGGCCCTGCTCCAGACCCTGCTTTATACTGTATGGCCCCTGAGCAGGAGGCAAAGCAAAGCCCATAAAGGTACCCACCCAAGATCAAAGAGCCATACTATCCTATAAACCAGGATCAAAGCTGGATCTGAACAGCACTCTGTCATAACTTCAAATTAGGTAGCTGTCTTTTTTTCTTCTGGTGGAGGGAACAGTTGGTGAGGCTTCAGGTGGATAAAAGGCTGGCTCTGGCTGGCTGGCTGGTATTATCTCCACACTCTGGGGCTCTAGGCCTGCACTACAGGTTCTCCCACGGCTGACTCGGCTCCCTGGGGAAATGGGCATAATGGAAGATTTGATAACATTTGTGTAATGCTTTATAAATAGTTACTAGCATGTAACATGAGCCCTTATAACAACCTGTCCAAGTGGTATATAAGGTCAAGGAATAATCGCTCACTTGTACAGTGGGGAAAAAAAGTATTTAGTCAGCCACCAATTGTGCAAGTTCTCTCACTTAAAAAGATGAGAGAGGCCTGTAATTTTCATCATAGGTACACTTCAACTATGACAGACAAAATGAGGAAACAAAATCCAGAAAATCACATTGTAGGATTTTTTATGAATTTATTTGCAAATTATGGTGGAAAATAAGTATTTGGTCACATACAAACAAGCAAGATTTCTGGCTCTCACAGACCTGTAACTTCTTCTTTAAGAGGCTCCTCTGTCCTCCACTCGTTACCTGTATTAATGGCACCTGTTTGAACTTGTTATCAGTATAAAAGACACCTGTCCACAACCTCAAACAGTCACACTCCAAACTCCACTATGGCCAAGACCAAAGAGCTGTCAAAGGACACCAGAAACAAAATTGTAGACCTGCACCAGGTTGGGAAGACTGAATCTGCAATAGGTAAGCAGCTTGGTTTGAAGAAATCAACTGTGGGAGCAATTATTAGGAAATGGAAGACATACAAGACCACTGATAATCTTCCTCGATCTGGGGCTCCACGCAAGATCTCACCCGTGGTCAAAATGATCACAAGAACGGTGAGCAAAAATCCCAGAACCACACGGGGACCTAGTGAATGACCTGCAGAGAGCTGGGACCAAAGTAACAAAGCCTACCATCAGTAAAACACTACGCCGCCAGGGACTCAAATCCTGCAGTGCCAGACGTGTCCCCCTGCTTAAGCCAGTACATGTTCAGGCCCGTCTAAAGTTTGCTAGAGAGCATTTGGATGATCCAGATGAGGATTGGGAGAATGTCAGATGAAACCAAAATAGAACTTTTGGTAAAAACTCAACTCGTCGTGTTTGGAGAACAAAGAATGCTGAGTTGCATCCAAAGAACACCATACCTACTGTGAAGCATGGGGGTGGAAACATCATGCTTTGGGGCTGTTTTTCTGCAAAGGGAACAGGACGACTGATCCGTGTAAAGGAAAGAATGAATGGGGCCATGTATCGTGAGATTTTGAGTGAAAACCTCCTTCCATCAGCAAGGGCATTGAAGATGAAACGTGGCTGGGTCTTTCAGCATGACAATGATCCCAAACACACCGCTCGGCAATCGAAGGAGTGGCTTCAGAAGAAGCATTTCAAGGTCCTGGAGTGGCCTAGCCAGTCTCCAGATCTCAACCCCATAGAAAATCTTTGAAAGTCCGTGTTGCCCAGCGACAGCCCCAAAACATCACTGCTCTAGAGGAGATCTGCATGGAGGAATGGGCCAAAATACCAGCAACAGTGTGTGAAAACCTTGTGAAGACTTACAGAAAACGTTTGACCTCTGTCATTGCCAGCAAAGGGTATATAACAAAGTATTGAGATAAACTTTTGTTATTGACCAAATACTTATTTTCCACCATAATTTGCAAATAAATTCATAAGAAATCCTACAATGTGATTTTCTGGATTTTTTTTCCTCATTTTGTCTGTCATAGTTGAAGTGTACCTATGATGAAAATTACAGGCCTCTCTCATCTTTTTAAGTGAAAGAACTTGCACAATTGGTGGCTGACTAAATACTTTTTTCCCCCACTGTATGTACAGAATTGCATGTTTATTGTTGTTTATAATGGACCTTCATCTAGATGGGTCCAATAGGTACACTTTGTTCCAGTGCTACAATCAGTGCTACTCCCCTCTCATTTGTTCTTTATAGTAGTTCAAAACCTGTCTTGAGAATACACGGTTGTATTTTTCATCCTGGATTTAATGAATATTCACACATTTACATGAAAATGCATGCAGCTCGGTGTCCTGACGTCACTCTGATGTACTGTAGATGTGACGGTTCCTATGAATCACTTTTGCTTGTCTCTTTTTTTTCTCTCCTGCCTCTGTGCACTTGGTGAACTTAGCTAACGGTTGGAATTTTCCAGCTCGGCCGGCCCCCTCCTCACACTCACTCTCTCAGCCCAGATTGGACAGGTCGGACTCCATCACTGACGCTCAGACTCACAGTCCCAACAGCCCTTGGCCGTGGTCTGCAGCTCACCAGACGGCTGTGTCACCAGACACCTCTAAGATGTCACAGCGCCGTCTTGCCAAACCCTCTTTGTCAAGAGCTGCGGTTAGAGCTGGAGAGCCTTCAGACACTGTGGCCTTAGATGGCCTGGAGAGAGCAGAGAACATGTGTAAAGAGGACGTCTGGGGAGAAGGAGATGGAAAGGGTGAAAAATGTATCTCTTTATGCAAAAAATACTCTCTGAGATCAGTCCCAGGGCAACAAACAGTAGCATGCTGGATCAAAGAGACCCAGGCAGGAGCTAGAGGCACTGCTCTGCTTGCAACTGGATATTGTGGGTAAACAGAGGAATATGTGGTGCTTGGGCTTTTTAAGTGAGTTTACCTTTCTGTCTAGACATGTATGCACTTTATCACATAAGTCTTAATGGAGGGCGTACCTTGACATTTGGCCAAATGATGAGGGGAAGGTTTAGTCTCAAAATGGCCACCACAACAGGCAGGGCAACTCTAGCCTGGTAACCATTCTGTTGAACTGTTTAGCCAGCTTGACAACTGCAATCGAGTTGGCTTAAGCAGCAACAGTGTGTCAACTAGGGGTGGGCAGCTCATGTCAATCATGCTAAACGTCCAGATCTCCTTACCAGGCAGCTACCAGGACTTAAGTTGTTGGACGTCTTCATAAAGACACTGGGAGAGGAGATGACTGGTCAGCACAGCTGCTTGCTGTTGGTTCCGCTCCTTGACTTTGTGCAGTAGAGGAGTCCCGGTCATGCAAGCAGCAAATGGGAACAGTCTCCCATCTTGGGGAAGCCCAGTCCTCCAGGTCTGACGGCGGATGTTGGATGTAATGGGTTGGGGCTGGCAGCTGAAAGCCATTGGTTCCGCTGCTTGGGGTCTTCTGGAGCCTCTTGTTCTGAACGTGTTCAGCAACAGTGACTTAGACCTGTTGTTCTGCCAGAGGAATAGGCCAACATACAACACTTGTCTAGTAATTCCTCTTGTCGAATCTGTGTCAAGACTGACATGACATCCATAGTCATGTTTATGATATTAGATGTGTGATTATTCATTAGTATTGGTGGTATTATGTAGGAATTGGGGTTTGGCGATATTAAGCTATTGTCAATGGTGACGACATTGGTATGTGACAGACGATGGTTTAGCCTATTTGAACTTGACTGGCGCCCCGCAGTAAAGAACGGAGTCCTGCAGCAGGGCAGCACACAAGTGACATTCCTAGTAATTTGCCTGTTTCTATTTGCTATAGCTTATTTCAATAAATATGTGATACAGAATGCAAGAGAGGAATGTAGTCCAGACAGAGCGGAGAATTCCACCAAAGCAGCACAAAATGTCCAGTCATAAAATATTGTCTGTCTGTCTGTCTGTCGGATGCATGGGCTTTAGTCTATACCCTAAACCCATTCATATTTTTTTATGTAACGTACACTCCTTAACTAGTGTTTTAGATGTAAAAAAAAAAAGGGACTAGTAATGAGAGAACCAATAATAAAAATGACAAGTTTAAGCGAAATAAGTCATGCAGAACTCCAATCGAGGTTGCAAACCAAATGGCCAATAACCCATCCTCATTCCTCCTACTGGCCTATCATAAAATCCTTAAGACAAGTTAAAGTTATGAGCAGTGGCTTATTTCCCAAATATTCTATGCTACAAAAGGTGTCCTAAAGTTGTGACTTTCAAAAATAACAAGAATGAAAGTCTATAGCTTAAACCAAGGCATAGGTTATTCTCAATCACCAGTTTATGATAGATTAAACAAATGTTTTTTTCCTATTTTATTAGGCAAAATACTGTCCTCATCAGACAGTTCCTGCTCTATCACAGCTCACCACACATATCCATTTGAAGTCGGAAGTTTACATACACTTAGGTTGGAGTCATTAAAACTAATTTTTCTAATTTCTTGTTAACAACTTTGTGAATGACACAAGTAATTTTTCCAACAAATGTTTACAGACAGATTATTTCACTTATAATTCACTGTATCACAATTCCAGTGGGTCAGATGTTTACCTACACTTAGTTGACTGTGCCTTTTAAACAGCTTGGAAAATTCCAGAAAATGATGTCATGGCTTTAGAAGCTTCTGATAGGCTAATTGACATCATTTGAGTCAATTGGAGGTGTACGTGTGGATGTATTTGGGGCGGCAGCTAGCCTTGTGGTTAGAGCGTTGGACTTTTAACCCGAAGGTTGCAAGGTCGAATCCCCGAGCTGACAAGGTAAAAATCTGTCGTTCTGCCCCTGAACAAGGCAGTTAACCCACTGTTCCTAGGCCGTCATTGAAAATAAGAATTTGTTCTTAACTGACTTGCTAAATAAAGGTCATATAAAATTGCTTGACATCATGGGAAAATCAAAAGAAATCAGCCAAGACAACATTGTAGACCTCCAGTAGTCTTCATCTTTGGGAGCAATTGTACAAACCACACAGACGTCATACCGCTCAGGAAGGAGATGCGTTCTGTCTCCTAGAGATGAACGTACTTTGGTGCGAAAAGTGCAAATCAATCCCAGAACAACAACAAAGGACCTTGTGAAGATGCTGGAGGAAGCAGGTACAAAAGTATCTATATCCACAGTAAAACGAGTCCTATATCGACATAACCTGAAAGGCCACTTGAAGCCACTGCTCCAAAACCGCCATAAAAAAGCCAGACTACGGTTTGCAACTGCACATGAGGACAAAGATGGTACTTTTTGGAGAAATGTCCTCTGGTTTGAAGAAACAAAAATAGAACTGTTTGGCCATAATGACCATCGTTATGTTAGGAGGAAAAAGTGGGAGGCTTGCAAGCCAAAGAACACCATCCCAACCGTGAAGCACGGGGGTGGCAGCATCATGTTGTTTGGGTGCTTTGCTGCAGGAGGGACTGGTGCACTTCACAAAATAGATGGCATCACGAGGGAGGAAAAATATGTGGATATATTGAAGCAACATCTCAAGACATCAGTCAGGAAGTTAACGCTTGGTTGCAAATGGGTCTTCCAAATGGACAATGACCCCAAGCATACTTCCAAAGTTGTGGCAAAATGGCTTAAGAACAACAAAGTCAAGGTATTGGAGTGGCCATCACAGATCCCTGACCTCAATCACATAGAACATGTGTGGGCAGAACTGAAAAAGCATGTGTGAGCAAGGAGGCCTATAAACCTGACTCTGTTACACCAGCTCTGTCAGGACGAATGGGCCAAAATTCACCCAACTTATTGTGGGAAGCTTGTGGAAGGCTACCCGCAACGTTTGACCCAAGTTAAACAATTTAAAGGCAATGCTACCAAATACTAATTGAGTGTATGTAAACTTCTGGCCCACCGGGAATGTGATGAAAGAAAGAAATCATTCTCTCTACAATTATTCTGACATTTCACATTCTTAAAATAAAGACAGGGAATTTTTACTAGGATTAAATGTCAGGAATTGTGAAAACCTGAGTTTAAATCTATTTGGCTAAGGTGTATGTAAACGTCCAACTTCAACTGGGCACACACACACACCTGCTCCAGAAAGGGATAGTAGAAAATATTTGCCTGCACAGGCTTTCAACAACATTAACTTTGTCATAATTCAACCAGTTGCGTTCGATTTTGCATTATAGCCCAACTGTTATTTCATTTTTTTATACAATTTTGGTTGGCCAATAGTGGGTGAAATGGCATCATATATGGGTACATACATAATCACAATAGGAAAAGGGTTGACATCGCCCAACCCTAGTATTGCTAAAACCGGTTAAAATGTTCATCATGGACCTAGCCTGTTTAGCAAACATCTGAACACCATAAGTGACTAGGCCTACGTTAAATAATTCACGACACGTAGACAGTCATTATTGGCATAGTGACTCGTGTATTGCGTAATTCGCCCTGCTCGGACTAGTTGACAAAGATATCTGCTGGTTAGCGCAGTGCAGGGTTGGTGATGGCATTTGCAATACCCTCACATTCCTTGGATTGTGGTTCTGAAGCCCCTGGACTCATGGGGTTAAGCTGGTTGCTATAAAGAGAGAGAGGCCACAGGATAATAAAGACATCTCTTGGACAGCTTGTAACTATTGGCTACAGTGTTGAAATCCGGCCTGTTTGCCTGGAATTTGCACACGCCCATATTTCAATCCCAAGAATGTGGAGATGGCAGGTGTGGCCTCCAGACCCAATTCACTGGCGGATGTAGCTGTCCATGTCCCTTCTGCACTCACACATACACACTGCTCTTAGACTTATTATACAGCAATAATCTCTTATTCAGACTCCCATTTTCTCATACACGCTTGCATCCAGAGGCCTTATATCCAAATAAACCTTATCAGAGACCTGTGTTTTGGAACTAACTTGTAAGTACAGTGTTAATATTATTTCTTACAAGCTTGTATGTACCTATAATCTATTTAAGGTATACGGTGGAAGTTGATGAGCCCTAACTTAAAGGGATGCTTCTGGATTTTGGTAATCAGGCCCTTTTATCTACTTCCCCAGAGTTAGATGAACTCGTCAATACCATTTTTATGTCTCTACACCCAGTATGAAGGAAGTTGGCGGGAGTTTTGCGAGCCAATGCTAACTAGCACTAGCGCAATGAGATACTATAGATTTCCAGTCACTGCGCTAACGCTAGGTTGCAATTGGGCTAGTGCTATATATATATATATATATATATATATATATATATATATATATATATATATATTGGTATTGATATATATATATAATTTTATTTTTCACTACAATATATAATGCCTAATGCATCATGCTGATATTTGGATTTCACCCTCAAGCCAATCTTACAATTCCATTGCTTGAATGAGCCTCTAATTGTGTGCAGTGTTCCAGTGAGTTTTAATCACAGGAGCGAATAATTGAGAGTTGACAGTAATTGCTCTTGCTCTTGAAAGCTTCATGCAGCCCCCGGTTTCCAGAAATATCTGCCGTGTCTGTTAGCAGTTTTCCCCCCTCAGCTCTGTGACCCCTGATCCCTCTCGCCTCCCTTCACTCCACCACACGTCAACATGGCCGCCGCCGCCTAACCCAGCCACTGCTCCACAGTTACTTTATTTATTAACCCAGTGATCCATAAACATTCCACTTTCTGGTAAATAGAATAACATTTAGGAAGGGTAACTGTTGTAAGTTTGTGGAAGAAATGTGGGGAGTTTTTGTGAAGGGCGACTGGGATCAGAGGAGTGGGGAAAACCCGACTCGTGGTTTGTCATCCTGCTGGATTTAGAGACTGTGATCATCAGTCAACGGATTTCTCCTCCCCACCCCACTACCGCCTCCTTAAAAACATTTTTAATCTGCGTTTCTTCACATTGCTGCTCTCATTGACAGATTGGATGACAGAGAATTGAGACACAAAGCTTGTCTTTTGAATGCCAACTTCAATTCATAATCTAGGCCTATACTTTTTTGAAAGAGAAAAAAAAAACATTTGAAAGTTTGTTGCAAGTGAAAGCCATAGTATCTGAGGATTCTGATGTCTGTCGTAAATCCACAGTATAGTCCTCTGTTTAATACATCTTATTTGTCTGAAATGCAATCATGATCCAAAACAGATCTCACAGATAAATAGGCAGCAGTGCTCTTTTTGATGGCTCCTCGACTAAAGATGTTTTATGAATCCAGTCCAACTATTTCCAATAACTCTACTTCATTCTGGACCATAATATCTCTGTCCCGAATTCCGCCGTTCAAGGCCCCTACATGGAAACTAATGGACAGCACAGAAAATAATAATAAATAATAAATTAAGTTATACTTTTCCATGGCAAACAATGCTAACTTAAGGGGAGATATGTTTTTCATTAGGCATTGTTGGTTATTATAACGCTGTCACATTTTAAAAGGTAAATCACTGGCTATTGTTCTTGAATGCAAAAGTATAGCAAGGAGACTCACTCCATTTCTATGTGGTAGTGTTAATGGGACTCACCTTGTTTAGAATATGCAAATTGTTCTAAGCCAGTGCCATACAACATCTGGTTCTCGTATTAACATGTCCAGCTAACTTTGAAGGGGATTTACTGCCTCCCCAGAAGTTGTTAGTGGTGAAACATTGCCGCCAATAGCTTTTGTTCATCTCTGCCTCACCATGCCATGGCAACCACTAATTATAGCATTCTATGGATTCCCTTTTAAAGGGAAGGAGGAAAAATACAGCCATCTCTTGGCCATATTGCTCCAATCACGCTGAAATATTCTGTGTGCGTGCGCTGTGATTGGCTGAGGCAGAGGATCGTCTAGTCCACTTCCTGTTTGGGATACTGATTTCCTTGTTTTCGTTTCTTGTGTGCAATCTTACCTAGTCCCTGATGTGGGCTGTGAGGTCTGTGCCAAATTGTGACAGTGGTAGTGCAATACTCATGCAGGTTGCAGTGAATAGAATGTGGATAAACATATCAAGGTTGCAGTAGAAATCATGATGTCCTTCCTTGGACATAAAGTTAAGACAGTCTGTCCATTTCTACAGATTTCTTTGTCACAGCTGTGATCACGTGAGTCTGTCCCCATCTCCTCTCTGTCATTTGCTGTCAGTATGAGCATTGAGTATATATGGCATGTGAAGACATCTCCAACCCACCCCTTCCACCTTTACTCTCCCCCCTGCCCTCACCCTTCTGGCCTTGCTCTTATCTGTACCGGGCCTGTGTGATCCGGTGGCAGTATCTGATTCCCTCTGACTCATGCTTGCACTCGGCAGCCCGGAGGCTTCCCACTGCTCTGCGAAGGTGCTGATGGGAAGTCCAGACAAATCCAGAGCAGCTGAAAGCTTCATATGGCAACTGGGAAGCCCAGTGCAGATCCTCTCTGTCTGTGTTTATGGCACAGGAGACATCACCACTAATGGGACTCTAGTCCTCTAAAGCTTTTAGCTAAGCTTTTCAGATTCTTCATCCACTGCAGCAGTGTGTGGGGTTTTTGTAGATTAGAAACACAAAGCTGTCCTAAAGAAAAAGATTGATGTGTTGTCTAAAACAATTAGCGTAATAGATTCTTCATTCACTTGATTATTTTATATATTACCAAATTTTTTAAATGAAAAGTTACCCTCGGGAATGGGACCTCTTTTTGGGTATGTTAGTTTGAATACGGCGAGTTGTTCTCCACAAGGTGTGTGCCTGCATTGCTGCTCAAAAACATTTCATGAAAAAACATGTTCCCCCCTGCACGGATGCCGAGGCAAATCTGGTTTTGATTGGCTGTTGCTTTGACTCCTAAATGTAAACCTGATTTATCTCCCTTTGTTTTGCAGCCCTGCAAGGCCTTTTCGGTTCCCCAAAAGGTAAGACCTGCCAAAAATAATTATATCTATATTTTTTATTTATTAAGAAAGGTCTCCTCTCTCCTTGAGTCCATCAAAACCCAGCCGAGCTGTCATTCCTGTGTAGTGAATCATCAGCGTTATCGATGTGAAAAGAGCTCTCTGTACCTGGAACCTGCTAACAGTCACCCATGCTCCTTTACAAAAGATGCCTTTAAGTAGTTTCTCTCAGAACACTGAATATACTTGAATAACTACAAAATATTAAATAATGGCATTTTAATGAGAACCTTCTACTCTTTTTGATGTTCTACTAGTGTATCCATGTACTCTTTTCTGCTTGCTTAACAGTACGTATAATTTTCATATAGTTATAAAGCCATCAGCCTTGTGTTTAATCAATAACTGTCCTTCATCTCCAGCTATGCAGAGCTGATTGCTGATTGGCCAGTGGTGGTCCTGGGGGTGTGTACAGTCCTCATCGTGGTGTGTGCCCTGGTGGGTATCCTGGTGCCAGACCTGCCAGACTTCTCAGACCCTTTACTGGTGAGTAGGCCAAGCCGACAGAAGGCACAACACTTTCTACATAGAAAATCTTGGTCTTTATTTGACCAAGATGGAAAACATAGTGTTTCGCACACAGTAAAATCATTATATTGAGTGGATGTGAAAAGTCCAAGATGTCAAAGGAGAATTTCCTGGTAAACTAAAAAGATGTCCTCTATTTCTTCAGGGATTTGAGCCACGAGGCACGGCCATAGGCCAGCGACTAGTCACATGGAACAACATGGTGAAAAACACAGGGTACAAAGCAACCCTGGCTAACTACCCATTCAAGTATGCGGACGAGCAGGCGAAAAGGTAACAAGTACAACCACACAGGTCCTGTCCATTTGTTGTCATCCTCCTAACCCTTTAGTGAAGCAGGCTAGATCAGGTTTAGGCCTCAGGCCAGGAGATGGAGAGATGAATGCTGCTGAGAGACAGACAAGCAGACACACTAAATCTCAATTCCATCCTGCAAAAGGATCGGTGGGGAGGTTGTTCTATCCCAGGCTCATCTTCCATTACTTATCCCGATCACTGGGGGCCCGGTGAATAATCAAGGGCAGGTGTGTGTGCGCATGCAAGTATGTGTGTGTGGACTTGGGGGGCCTCCAGGGCCAGACCTGTCAGCAGGACTCTGCATCGGCCCCTCAGTCTGCTTTGACAAACTCCTGATTAAAGGGCCTTCCTGTCTGTCTCTGTCAGAGGATGTCACTCCCTGAAAATCCCTCTATGACCTGGCTATTAATATGATATTTAAAATAATGATAACAATATGAGTGATCACTCTACTGATTTATGATACAATCACTAATGGGTTGGCATCACTAATGGGTTGGCCTAAAACCGTTTCCTTCATTTGTTTAAGAATGACCCTATTTTTAACTGTCTTTTTCATTTTGTTACCATGTGAAAATCTAAGAAATATCTGTATGCTTTAAGTGGATTACATCTCATTCTTTCATGTAGATCTTCAGAATTAAAGGAACCTTTTATACAAATGTATGAAATGTCAACAGTGTAATCACACTTTCTTTTTATTTCAGTCACCAAGAGGACAGGTGGGCTGAAGATCACTTTGACAGAGATAAAAGACAAGCTGACTGGGACTTCAGCAAAGACAGTTTCTTCTGTGATGTCCCAGGTACAAACTCTTAACGCTTCTCCTGTTTCAACAGTTTGTCTAGTAAGTGTTTGACTGACTGAATGCTTGACTGGGATGACATGCTAACCAGATGCTCTTTACTGTATGTGCAGGTGACAGATACTCTAGATTAGTATTCACATCTGCAGAGGGGAAGAACCTGTGGAACATACAAGCAATTAAATCTATGTGCAATTTGGATAATACACGGGTAAGTGGAACAGCACTGTTGAAGATGTGCCTCAGCATTTTCTCATGTCAAATGGTGCAATAAGCCCCATCATATTAGTAATGTTATGGCTGGAGTCTATGCTGTCTCAGGCTGGAACTAACCTGACTTCCTTATATATTGGCCTTGTCTCCTGTTCTGATCTCCTTGGGTCAATAGTTCTGTTCTATTCTAGTCTTATCTCCTGTTGTGTTGTCCCCAGGTGCGCTCCCACCCTCAGTACTGGAGCCTGTGCCAGCGCACCACCGACGCCTCCTGCTGCCCCAGCTGGACCCTGGGCAATTATGTTGCCATCCTCACCAACAAGTCCTCCTGCCAGAAGATCACAGAGCGCGACGTGTCACACACCCTCAAGATCCTACGCTCCTGCGCCAAGTACTACCACAACGGAACCCTGGGCCCCGACTGCTGGGACATGACCACACGCCGGAAGGACCAGTCTAAGTGCACCAACGTCCCCCGCAAGTGCACCAAGTACAACGCCATCTACCAGATCCTCCATTTCCTGGTGGACAAAGACTTCCTGAGCCCAAAGAACACAGACTACCTTATCCCCGCCCTTAAACACAGCATGTTGTTCTCCCCGACAGAGAAAGGGGAGACCATGATGAACATTTACCTGGATAACTTTGAAAACTGGAACTCCTCGGACGGCGTCACCACCATCACGGGGATAGAGTTCGGTATCAAACACAATTTGTTCCAGGACTACCTACTGACGGATACCGTGTATCCAGCCATAGCCATAGTAATTGTGCTGGTTGTCATGTGTGTGTACACCCGCTCTGTGTTCATCACCTTGATGACCATGATCGCCATCATCAGCTCTCTGATCGTGTCCTACTTCCTGTACCGCATGGTGTTCGACTTTGAGTTCTTCCCCTTCATGAACCTCACGGCCCTCATCATCCTGGTGGGCATCGGGGCGGACGACGCCTTTGTCCTCTGTGACGTGTGGAACTACACCAAGTTCGACAAGCCCAACGCTGAGCTGTCGGAGACGGTGAGCATCACTCTGCAGCACGCCGCCCTTTCCATGTTCGTCACCAGCTTTACCACGGCCGCCGCCTTCTATGCCAACTACGTTAGCAACATCACCGCCATCCGCTGTTTTGGCGTCTACGCCGGCACGGCCATCTTGGTTAACTACATACTGATGGTGACCTGGTTGCCAGCTGTGGTGGTGCTCCATGAGCGTTACCTGCCCAACATCTTCACCTGCTCAAAACCTCCCCACCAGCAGACAGGGCTTTGCACCCGCACCCTCTGGGCCAATCTGTGCCAGAAGGCAAACAAGTGCCTGTTCACCATCTCTGAGGCCTCCAGGATCTTCTTTGAGAAGGTGCTGCCGTGCATCGTGATCAAACTGCGTTACCTCTGGCTTTTCTGTTTCCTGGCCTTCACAGTGGGAGGGGCGTACGTGGTGTGTGTCAACCCCAAGATGAAGCTGCCCTCTCTGGAGCTGTCAGAGTTCAAGGTGTTCCGCTCCTCCCACCCATTTGAGCGCTACGACGCTGAGTACAAGAAACTGTTCATGTTCGAGAGGGTCCACCACGGGGAGGACCTGCACATGCCCATCACCATCATCTGGGGGGTCACCCCCATGGACAACGGGGAACCCCTCAACCCCAAGAACAAAGGCAAGCTGATGTTGGACAACACTTTCAACATCGCCAGCCCGGCCTCCCAGCTGTGGATCCTCAACTTCTGCCAGAAGCTGAGGAACCAGAGCTTCGTGTTCCAGTCGGAGGAGCAGGATTTCACCAGCTGCTTCATCGAGACCTTCAAGCAGTGGATGGAGAACCGGGACTGTGAAGAGGCCTCTGTCTACCCCTGCTGCAGCCAGTCTACCTTCCCCTACAAGCAGGACGTCTTTGAGCTGTGCATCAAGAGAGCCATCATGGAGCTGGACCGCAGCACCAGCTTCCACCTAGACAGTAAGACCCCCGGGCCTCGCTTCGACATAAACGACACCATCCGGGCCATCGTCCTGGAGTTCAAGAGCACCTACCTGTTCACGCTGGCCTATGAGAAGATGCACCAGTTCTACCACGAGGTGGACACCTGGATCCAGGAGGAGCTGAAGAATTCTCCAGACGGGCTGAAATACGGCTGGTTCGTCAGCAACCTGGAGTTCTATGACCTGCAGGACAGCCTATCAGACGGAACGCTCATCGCCATGGCATTGTCCGTGGTGGTGGCCTTCGTGGTCATGCTCCTCACCACCTGGAACATCATCATCAGCCTCTACGCCATCCTCTCCATCGCGGGGACCATCTTCGTCACAGTGGGCTCGCTGGTGCTCCTGGGCTGGGAGCTCAACGTGCTGGAGTCGGTCACCATCTCGGTGGCAGTGGGTCTGTCGGTGGACTTCGCCGTGCACTACGGAGTCGCCTATCGCCTTGCCCCCGAGCCTGACCGCGAGGGGAAGGTAGTCTTCTCCCTTGGCCGGATGGGTTCTGCTATCGCCATGGCGGCGCTCACCACCTTTGTTGCCGGGGCGATGATGATGCCGTCCACGGTGCTGGCCTACACCCAGCTGGGCACCTTCATGATGCTCATCATGTGTATCAGTTGGGCCTTCGCCACCTTCTTCTTCCAGTGCATGTGCCGTTGCCTGGGCCCCCAGGGCACCTGCGGACAGATCCCCCTGCCCAAGAGGTTTCAGTGCCAGGCTTTCAAAGAGGGCACCACCAATGTCCCCTCGCCACAGGGCAAGCATGGCACCAAGTACCAACTGGACAGTCGAGGAGGAGAGGTGGAGCATGAGCATTACGAGCTGGAACCGTTAGCCTCGAACCAAAGGAACGAGGAGAAACCTGCAGAGGAACAGGAGACGTGCACCCAGCTCTATAATGGAATATCCCCCCACTCTGCCCCCTGCACACACATCCCCTTTAAGAGCAAGGCAGAGCCTGGCAGAGGTCCCTGCTCTGAAAATGGACTGGGCATACTGGCAACTGACCCCACACCCAGATGCCAGTACTCCCATAACACAACCTGCACATGTGGAGATCCCCCTCACCAGTCTATGGGTATGCAGTGGACCCCCCACCCATGTACTCAAACCACCCAGGACTCCCCATGCCCCACTCCTCTGTTCCCCCTCACAGGCAGCCATGCCAACGAAGGCAAGACCCTCTTTTCCACTCTGGACGCTGTCTACAAACCAATAGGTTGCCGTATGCACTATGTCCACTGTCCTCCAGCCCACTTCCACCACTGCACCCCGGGCAGGGTGCCCAGACAGGGCCCTCACAACTGCCACCTCAGAAACTACTGTGTTCACACTGTCCCCCTCACAGGTGGCCTCCCCAGGGACCAGCGCTCTGCCCCGGACCCAGCTGGGCTGGAGGACGTACACCGGAATGGAGAATCCTCTGGCCCTAGTGGCAGCCCCACCACCCCAGCCCAGACTCAAGGGCCTCCTGCCTCTGCTCTGGGCTGCACGTTAGCCCACACACACACAGGGTGCTGCATAGCCAATCATGAAACACAGAGGGCGGAAGAGAAAACGGTAAACGCTCCAAGGGATCAGAGCGTGGATAATTATGTGTCCACCACGATGCAAAAGGACGCTTGTCATAAGATGCCTGGCAACAAGAAGCTTGAAACCAGTACTACTCCCGTCACATGGGAAGAAAGTGTCAAAACAAGCAAACAGAACCCCAAAAAAGAGAGGGCATCCTCAGCCTCTCCCAAGAAACTCTACTGTTTTAACAGGACTTTAAAAGTAAAGTGCAATTCTGTTGAGTTTAACGTGCCAAAAGCTGAAGCCAATGTGCCTGCTCTTGCAATAAATTCAAAACCCGCATCTGAAAGTTTATGTTGACAGCAAAGAGACTTAAGAGACTATATCTAAAGAGTAAACCTTTGTCATATCAAGCTATCATGAGCAGTGTCCCTGTGCAATTAAAGTGTTTGGGATATTTCACTGACCAAGTGCCTTATGTCGTTCATGTAAAAGTATGTCCCTATATATTCTGTGATTACTGTTTCTACTGTGCAGATATTGGTTTGATCGGTCAGATGTACTGTATTATTTGAGTACACTAATTTTATGAAGCTCTAACCTGTTTAAGGAAAGGTGAACCATTGACTTTATTCTATAAAGAACCACAGGCCGTAGTCTGTTTCACGTTGCCACATGCCTTTTGGTCCAATATGAAAGATGTACTGTATGATTATAAAGTCATTTTAACGTGATTGTCTGTCTCTTTCCACTCCGCTCCTACAGTATGAAATGAAAAGTATCTCAAGGGTTTGTTCAAAGGGCACGGTTTGAAATAACAACTGGTACACCTGTTTCATTGTCTCACTGCTGCTGGAGTCTTTAGAAGATTTGCTCAGTCTGGCCTCGGGCCACGGTGCTGTGCTGGGCTCTGTGCTCTCCTACACCACACAGACGTTTCATTTCTAATCTTCACTCCCCATGAGCCTGCCTCACATTCCAAGCAGGTCAGAATCATACACAGAGGGACATCAGCAGGTCTCAGTGCCTTGCTCACGGGCACATTTTGTTTTACCTAGTCGGCTCAGGGATTCGAACCAGTTACTTTTCGGTTACTGACCCAAAGCTCTTAACCACTAGACCATCCACACATGTAACCAAGTAATTTTCTAACAGATGACAATGATGTAAAAGGCATGAATTGTAAAGAGAAACTCTAAAACCCAGGAATACTATAACTCATGGGTCCTATCATTTAATTTAATAATTTAACATGTCGATTACATTCTATTTACTCCCTTTCTCAGAATCATTGGAAGCCCTTTTAACTCCATCCAGGAAAAAGTATCCTATAAATTTACCAATTCCATTCATTCACAAATCCAAACTTCCATTCAGTCCTGTGTTTTATTTGCTGTTCTGGCTCCTACCATCCATCCCACCTAACAGGTTTCCCTGGTGGTCCAAGATCTTGGCCAAACCTTCTGCTGCAAAGCAAACATATACATTAGACCGCCAGGCTCTGCAGGCAGTATGACTCAGCACAGCAGACAGAGTTATAATTACACTTTCAGTCGTGAATTAACGTCAGAGATGCAGCTCTGAACTAGGCTACCAGACACCTGTAATTATCTGTGAGAGAGAGGCCAAGGTGGCACTGTAGCCCATCTCCCTTAGTCTCCGACACCATCACCCACTAAAAACCAAAGATCCGTTTTACTGTTGATCAGGGGTATAATAAAACTATGATATGGTGTGAGAGTAGAAGTTCCTCTAGCAGCTGCCAAGTCCTCTTTCAAAATTTTCCACTCCTTTTCTATCTCACACTTTATTGGGCGAGGGTCAGACAGGAACTAGGCACAGACATTTCTTAGCTGTCAATCACACATCTAGTTCCAGCCAGTACAAATCCCCATCCCTGTTCAGCCTTGACAATCACTGAGGGGTGCAGATGGGACCTCTGTCACTCATAGGAGCAACTGTTTGAACCTCTCACTGGCTGGAAACTTTCCAAAATGACATGTCTCCTGTGTAAACTTGCCCTTGTTTACCTAGCCCCAATGTTTCTGCAGTCCTGACCTGAGGAATTCCACAGAAACAACAGTATGCACCTTTGAGTGGGGAAGATGGCTATCCACATCTTCCTTTTGTGTGAACTCTCACTACAGGGAGAACTACAAGAAAGACATGGCACAAATTGACAGACATCTCAGATGGTTAACGGAAGCATTCTGCCAATCTGATCTTTACCTGAGAAAATTGTACTCGGAGCAGACCGCTCCTAATATCTAAGGAAGGGCTTCAATCTACTCTATCATAAAGGGCTAGCCACTAGTGAGAGTACTGTAAATTAGGCAGAGAATGATGAGTGTTAGCCCATATTGCCATGAGTTGAGTTAATTTAACATGGTATTTCATTGTGCACAGCACATTAAAATGAGTCCGAGGCACAGCCGTATCCTGAAGTTCACCTTACATAGCTTCCACAGGTAGGGTGTCAGGTAGCCTAGTGGTTAGAACAGTGGGCCAATAACTGAAAGGTTGCTGGATCAAATCCCTGACTTAACAAGATAAAAATCAGTTCTGCCCCTGAACAATGCAGTTAACCCACTGTTTCCCGGTAGGCTGTCATTGTAAATAAGAATTAGTTCTTAACTGACTTGCCTAGTTAAATAAAGATTTTTTTGGAAAGATACATATATTAACACCCTGGTATCACAGATTCACTCAGTATTTTCATAACATTGGCTACTCGTGCAATCTCATAAGAAGCGATTACCAGGGGAGATAACTTGAATAATGTGGAACTTCAAACTGTAGGGGAGATATGGCTGGAAAAACAGGTGACGGAGACATAATATCCTCCCTTATCCCCCTGCTCTCTCCCCATGCTGGCAAGGCCACTCCAGCGTTCCAAGTGCAGAAAACACCTGTTTCCAAAGGGTCAGTTGTGAAATAGGTCCTCTCTTCCCTGCCTTTCCTTTCCTGTGTGGAATCTGAAGGCTGATCCAATACCAAACACTCACAGCCGGAACCCCAGGGGTAGATGGGAAAAGCAGTTATGCTCCATTAAAACTACATGCTGTTGATGGCCACTCAGGCCTGTCTTTTTCTCTGAGGACAGATGGCAATCAGAGAAGGTGACTGCAGGTGCTCCATCAACTCCTTTACTACCACAGGGGCTCTAGCCTGGGTTGGGTAGGCCACCAGTACCTGACTGTTTTTGCAGTCAACAAGTACAGAAAACTGGGGGGGGAACAGGCCTCTGTGGTCTCCAATAGAACATTGTCTATATTATTTTCCCTTATCCCCTTCTGAAGTAGAGATGGAAGTCAAAGGTACCGCTGGGCAATACTACTACCCTCTGTCTTGCTTATCCCATACCCAAGGGGCGGCAGGTAGCCTAGTGGTTAGAGTGTTTTGCATGAGAGATCCTGTTATACTGAAATGGGCTTTATATGACCCAGACTGGATGGACTGTGTTCCCTGGTCTTTTAACACCAGGCCAGCTCACTGTAGATTGACCACTCCGATCAATGGATTTCACCTCAGCTTGAACGGAAAGTATATATTTATATTTGTTTAAACTGAGGTCAAATATTTGCTATGGTTATGGGGCAGCGTTTATTAAATTTTCCTGTGAGGGGAATCTGACCAGCGTGCGCCTCTGTTCCAATAATATTACAGATCCCTGAAATAACTAAAGCGGAGACCTGTAGTTTATTTACTTGGTAAATATTTGTTAATCTTTTCAATTTGAGCTCAAGTGTTCTTGCAAATTGGGTATTTGACGAAGCATAATACAATTGTAGGATCTTAATTTGATCACTCTTGTTGCTGCAAAGTTTCCTGCACTGCAGGGAATGAAGATGAGCTTAGCAAATTACATAAATTCACTAAAAATATTAACAGTACTGCACTTTTAATGTAACCTAGTTTTGCCCAGCTAATGAATGGCCTAACCACTGAACAAGCAACATTATGGACTAAACATTCAAATCTTGTAGATGCAGGATTATTTCTCTGTGACAACATAGTTCAAATTAAGATCCTTCACCTGTACAGAAGCACTTTCGTCTCACGATTTGTGGTTTATGTTACAGTTTTTGTAGAACCGCACTGTGCTTTCTATCTTCTCATAGTTATAAGAGAAAAATCACATGATCATTAAGGCTACACTTTTACATTATCTCCATCAGCGATCCATTCCTGTTACTGAAACATGGTATAGTACTTGAAGAGTTTTAAATGAAATGTGAGATAGTTACAAAACTGAAATGGTTGTTATATGGTAGGCCTAGTTTACCTGTACATTCAAAAACCTTTCCAATAACAGTAAATGTCTAAATGTGTGCTGTATTAATTAACACAGGTCAGGCAAGGTTTCCATAAAGAAGTCTTAAACACTCCCACTGGGCACACAGTCGTTGAATCAACGTTGTTTCAACGTCATTTCAATAACATTACGCTCGACCAACGTGGAATAGACATTGAACTGACGTCTGTGCTCAGTGGGCTGTGACTGCTGAGAGAGGATGAGGTTATTCTCAGCTCCTCCTTACAGCAGGAAGTTTTACTCTACCTGGGGGCATACTGTTTTCAGACATAGACTCTAGAGAGGAAGTAGGGAGGAGATAAGATTCACAGTCATTTTTCAAATCCTCAGAAAAAGTTCACAATAATTATTCAAGTTTAGTAGAGAAGTTGTGTTTTATTAAAAAGTGCCAAAATCCTTACATTAATTATATTACAACGTGTAAATGTTAACCACGAGAACTGCATTGTACACACAATAATCATAGATGGTGCCGACAGACATGGCAGCTCTGATTTAGCTCCAAAGCAACTTTGCAGTATTATGTGTTTTTTTGTGATATTTCATTCATAACATTTTTTTTTTTTTTAATATACAAGCATTTTGCTACACCCGCAATAACATCCGCTAAATATGTGTATGTGACCAATAAAATTTGATTTGATTCATAGAAGGTAACATTTCACAGTTCCAATATTAGTGAATAAAGGTTGACTGCCACCTAGTGGTCAAAAACAAGCTATGCCAAAAGACAGAGGACCCTCTCCATTTTGCCTGTAATCAATACAGGCAAAAGTTCTTAATGCTATACAGACAAAATAAAAATGTATGATGTACGAATTCACTGTACAGTTAAATAAGATTTTCACTTAAGCATACAGGCTGTAGAAAAATGAGTCAACATCATTAAGTTCCAACTGTCATATTTACAAGTGTGATATCCCCATTGTTATCTTTGGCGGTGTTCTTTTTGTCCTTAAGAATCTTGGACATGAGCTTCTCATAGAACCATTGTATGTCCTGGGTGTCCTCCGGCCACTGCAGGTACTCCCTCTTCCGGGCAAAGGTCCTAATGCCTTCATGTTTCATCAGTCTGTAATGGGGGACATTCCCCACGACCACCATGATGAGAACATCTCTGAGCTCCTCCAGCATCCTGCTCTGAGCCAGGGGTAAAGGCCTCCAGGCACCAGCCGTCCTTGAGGAACTCTTTAGACACGATACAAACAGTCTTCCTGCTCCCCCATATGGCGTCCCTGATATTGAACAGGTGATCTTCCCCTGGGATGAAGTCTCTGACCTCGAAGCAGCAACGGAGGACATTTCGCTCCGCAAACTGAGAGTCTAGTCTGTTCAACAGGGTGGTTTCTACCCACTTGTAGTCGTTGTTGCTGAAGCATAAGTAAGCGTCGTACCGATGCCCACCAGCAGGAGGATCCTTCCTAGGGCCTTTAAGAATCCTGGTGGTCACCTTTTTGTAAACTTTGAAGAGGAACCCACGGAGACGAGCGAAAACGATTGTGCCGACCATGATCAGGATGATGAGCGCTGTGCAGCCGATGAAGAGCGAGAGCCTCAGCTCCTGAACCAGCCTCTCGTCATCCTCCTCACACGATATGACTGAGCTGTAATTCAACAGGCTGATGCCATGGAGATCTGAAGGAAACTCACAGCTGAATTCATTCACGCCAGGGTCAGGAAAAGTCACGTTAGTCCCTTTCAGCCACGTCAGAAAGTCATCCAGGCCGCAGTCACAGTGGAATTGATTCCTATACAGGTTGATCCAGCTGAGAGAATGGAAAGCTACTGGGTCTGGTGAGGCCAGGAAATTGTAAGAGAGGTCAACTGTTTTGAGACTCTCTGGAAAAATGCCTGGTTTGAGGTATGTGAGTGAGTTGAAGTGGAGATCCATCTCTTCCAGAGAGATGAGGCCTTTAAATATACCATCTGGGAGAGCCTGCAGGGAGTTAAAGCTTAAATCCAGACTTAAAAGCTTGCCAAGATTTTCAAATACAAGCATACACTCTCCCCGTGCCCATATCATCTGCAAGGCGATGTTCCTTAGCTCAAGCAGCTTCAGAGAGTTCACAGCTGGCACTGAAATATTATTGTTAAGGGTGCACCACTTAATGAAGTTGTTACCATACCATAGAACCTCAATGTTCATTAATTTAGCTAAAACTGTGTATACATCCTCTAAATTAGTTAACCTGTTGTTTTGAACATTAAGTATGATCGTACTATTAGCAAAGACAGAGAGGCCCTCTAAGGATGTAATCTTATTATCAGCCAAACGAAGATGTTGGATGTTTGGTAGTGGTGCAAGGTAACCATATGTACCTAGTTCCCGAATAGAGTTTCCTGTAAGATCCAGAACTTGTAGGTTTGGAAGTCCTTTAAATGCATGATATCCCAATGCACCAATATGGTTGTAAGATAAATCTAGTTCTAAAATATTGGGTAGATTGTCAAACGTGTAAGAATAGATTTCCCCTATAAGATTGTGTGATAAGTTGAGCTTTTGTACATTTTCAAGACCAAAAAACGCCTCCCTGTCAATCTGGTTAATTTTGTTTTGGGCTATTGTTATGTCCTCTACCTCTCTCAGCGGACTAAATACTGCATATTGCAATGTAAATATAAAGCATTTGGACAAATCTAGAATCTTGACACTACTATTCTTGAGGCCCTCAAATGTTTGCCTGTCTGGGTCTTTCACGTTGCTGAAACCAAATGATTTCCCCATGGTGCAGTGTTCCAGAATAAGATGGTGGATTTTGGTCCCTTGGATTGCATTGAAAAACAGTTTTGCCATGTCCACATTGAATCCATTGGAAGATAAGTCAAGTGTCTCCATGGACATGTTCCGAAAGGGATTTCCGCATTGTTTCCAGTCAAAGCCATACTGAGTCATGCTATATAGATAGAGGCTGCTCAACTTGAGGAGCCGAAAGTGTTTGCCTTGAAAGCCAAGCAAATCTTCCTCACATATGCTTTCCATCCGGTTCAGGGTAACGTTTAGCTCTTGGAAATCTGTAATGTTCACAAAGAACAGAGCAGGTTGGATTCTTTTCACCTGGTTACCATACAGATCTAGTGTTTCCAAGGAGACCAGGGGCCTGAGATAGTCACCCTGTAAAATAGATTCAGTCAGGTCACACCTATACAGAGAGAGATCTCTCAGGTTGGACAGTCCCACAAACGCATCTGGCTCAATCTGTAAACCTGTGTTATACCCTAAATAAAGCACTGCCAAGTTTTCCAGCCTTTGAAAGGTGTTAGTTCTTATAATAAGCCCATTCACTCGTTGCCAACTGAGGTCCAGTTCCTTTAACCCTTCAAGCCCAGAGAAGGATGTCTCATTGATCTCACTGATGTAGTTATCCCTCATATACAAAATGGTAATGTATGGAGGCAGCTCAGGGACCTGATATAGAGACTGGCTGGTGCAAGCTGCTATAGAGCCATATAGTGGGCATCTTGGGGTGCATTCCACCACCTGCAGGTATTCTCCAAAGATAGCCAGCAGTATAAGGTTCCTCATCATCCCCTGGCAAAAAGTAGAAAATAATGCAAATTATTTAAATATAATTAAAATGATTGTTATTCCATCACAGAGCTACAGTACATCAATTCATTGGATTACAGTAACAGTAAAAAGTTTGGACACACCTACTCATTCAAGGGTTTTTTCTTTATTTTTTACTATTTTCTACATTGTAGAATAATAGTGAAGACATCAAAACTGTGAAATAACACACATGGAATCATGTAATCTCAGCAAAAAAAGAAACCTTTTTCAGGACGGTCTTTCAAAGATAATTCGTAAAAATCCAAATAACTTCACAGATCTTCATTGTAAAGGGTTTTAACACTGTTTCCCATGCTTGTTCAATGAAGCATAAACAATTAATGAACATGCACCTGTGGAACGTTCATTAAGACACAAACAGCTTACAGACAGTAGGCAATTAAGGTCACAGTTATGAAAACTTAGGACACTAAAGAGGCCTTTCTACTGACTCTGAAAAACACCAAAAGAAAGAGGCCCAGTGTCCCTTCTCATCTGCGTGAACGTCCCTTAGGCATGCTGCAAGGAGGCATGAGGACTGCAGATGTGGCCAGGGCAATAAATTGCAATGTCCGTACTGTGAGATGCCTAAGACAGCACTACAGGGAGACAGGACGGACAGCTGATCATCCTCGCAGTGGCAGACCACATGTAACAACACCTGCACAGGATCGGTACATCCGAACATCACACCTGTTGGACAGGTACCGGATGGCAACAACAACTGCACGAGTTATACCATCCCTCCATCAGTCCTAAGACTGTCCGCAATAGGCTGAGAGAGGCTGGACTGAGTGCTCGTAGGCCTGTTGTAAGGCAGGTCCTCACCAGACACCACCGGCAACAACGTCGCCTATGGGCACAAACCCACCGTCGCTGGACCAGACAGGACTGGCAAAAAGTACTCTTCTCTGACGAGTCACAGTTTTGTCTCACCAGGGGTGATGGTTGGATTCGCGTTTATCGTCAAAGGAATGAGCGTTACACAGAAACCTGTACTCTGGAGCGGGATTGATTTGGAGGTGGAGGGTCCGTCATGGTCTGGGGCAGTGTGTCACAGCATCACCAGACTGAGCTTGTCGACATTGCAGGCAATCTCAACGCTGTGCGTTACAGGGAAGACATCCTCCTCCATCATGTGGTACCCTTCCTGCAGGCTCATTCTGACATGACCCTCCAGCATGACAATGCCACCAGCCATACTGCTCGTTCTGTGCGTGATTTCCTGCAAGACAGGAATGTCAGTGTTCTGCCATGGCCAGCGAAGAGCCCGGATCTCAATCCCATTGAGCACATCTGGGACCTGTTGGATCGGAGGGTGAGGGCTAGGGCCAATTCCTTCCAGAAATGTCTGGGAACTTGCAGGCGCCTTGGTGGAAGAGTGGGGTAACATCTCACAGCAAGAACTGGCAAATCTGGTGCGGTCCATGAGGAGGAGATGCACTGCAGTACTTAATGCAGCTGGTGGCCACACCAGATACTGACTGTTACTTTTGATTTTGACCCCCTCCCTCTTTGTTCAGGGACACATTCTGTTAGTCACATGTCTGTGGAACTTGTTCAGTTAATGTCTCAGTTGTTGAATCTTATTATGTTCATACAAACATTTACACGTGTTAAGTTTGCTAAAAATAAAACGCAGACAGTGAGAGGACGTTTCTTTTGTTGCTGAGTTTAGTAACCCCAAAAAGTGTTCAACAAATCAAAATATATTTTATATTCTTCAAAGTAGCCACCCTTTGCCTTGATGACAGCTTTGCACACTCTAGAATTTTTTTCAACCAGCATTAGCTGGAGTGCTTTTCCAACAGTCTTGAAGGAGTTTCCACATATGCTGAGCACTTGTTGGCTGCTTTTCCTTCACTCTGCGATCCAACTCATCCCAAACCATCTCAAATGGGTTGAGGTTGGGTGATTGTGGTTGCTAGGTCATCTGATGAAGCACAATCACTCTCCTTCTTGGTCAAATAGCCCTTAAACAGCCTGGAGGTGTGTTTTGGGTCATTGTTCGGTTGAAATACAAATGATAGTCCCACTAAGCGCAAACCAGATGGGATGGCATATTGGTTAAGTGTGCCTTGAATTCTAAATAGATCACAGACAGTGTCACCAAGCAAAGCACCCCCACATCCTCCTCTTCCATGCTTCACAGTGGGAACCACAGATGTAGAGATCATCCGTTCACCTACTCTGCCTCTCACAAAGATATGGCGGTTGGATCCAAAAATCTCAAATTTGGACACATCAGACCAAAGGACAGATTTCACAGGTCTAATGTCCATTGCTCGCAATTCTTGGCCCAAGCAGGTTTCTTATTATTATTGGTGTCCTTTAGTAATGGTTTCTTTGCAGCAATTCAACCATGAAGGCCTAATTCACGCAGTCTCCTCTGAACAGTTGATGTTGATATGTGTCTGTTACTTGAACTGTGAAGCATTTATTTGGGCTGCAATTTCTAAGGCTGGTAACTCTCATGAACTTATCCTCTGCAGCAGGGGTAACTCTGGGTCTTCCTTTCCTGTGGCATTCCTCATGAGAGTCAGTTTCATCATAGGGCATGATGGTTTTGTGACTGCACTTGAAGAAACTTTCAAAGTTCTTGAAATTTTCCGAATTGACTGACCTTCGTGTCTTAAAGTAATGATGGACTGTCGTTTCTCTTTGCTTATTTGAGACGTTCTTTCCATAATAGGGACTTCTGTATATCTTCTGTATCTTCTGTATACCACCCCTACCTTGTGACAACACAACTGATTGGCTCAAACGCATTAAGAAGGAAATAAATTCCACAAATTAACTTTTAACAAGGCACACATTGAAATGCATTCCAGGTGACTACCTCATGAAGCTGGTTGAGAGAATGCCAAGAGTGTGCAAAGCTGTCATCAAGGCAAAGGGTGGCTACTTTGGAAAATCTCAAATATAAAATATATTTTGATTTGTTTAACACTTTTTTGGTTACTACATGACTCCATATGTGTTCTCAATGTTTTTATGTCTACACTATTATTCTACAATGTTGAAAATAGTACAAATAAAGAAAAAAACCCTGGAATGAGTATGTGTGGTACTGTATCTCTCAGACTTGGAGTATCCCCTTCAGGTGAAACATCCTTGGCAATAGAGAATTCACAGTTAACTGTCTGTTTGCACTGAAAGTTCCATAGTCCATTGGTTCTGTCCCAACCTGATAATGAAAATCCCATATTTGTGTGCTGAGTACACAGCCTTACTCTAGTCTGTAGTCACAATGCTCACATAGGACTGTTTGTATTATATGAATGAATCACTTATATCCTCAAGTGTGTATACCAATCCCATTGTGCGGGTTGAATCAATCAACGTTGTTTCCATGTAATTTCAACCAAAAGAATCAATGTGATGACGTTGAATCAACTTGGAAAACTGATTGGATTTGCGAAAAGCCCTCAATGTAAGGACATTTAATATTTTTTCACTCAACTGAACCTAAATCCAATGACATGGTGACATATTTCATTGATTTCACATTGAATTCACATTAGTTGACAACTCAACCAAATATAAATGAAAAATAGACGTTGAACTGATGTCTTTACACAGCAATTTTTCTAATGTGGCAGAACTCTTATCATGTGAGCAGAAAGGTGTATCCTGACACGTTTTCGGTAAACAGCTGAGCAGTGGTGTAAAGTACTTACGTTTTTGTTGGGTATCTGTGCATTACTTTAATATTTTTATAGAAAAGAAAGAAAATAATACTTTTACTCCATACACTTTCCCTGACACCCAAAAGTACTTGTTACATTTTGACAGGAAAATGGTCCAATTCACACGCTTATCAAGACAATATCCCTGGACATCCCTACTGCCTCTGATCTGACGGACTCACTAAACACATGCTTCGTTTGTAAATTATGTCTGAGTGTTGGAGTGTGCCCCTATCTATCTGTCAATTAAGAAAAATAAAAAAAAATGGTGCTGTCTGGTTTTCTTAATATAAGGAATTTTAAATAGATTATACTTTTTCTTATGATACTAAAGTACATTTTAGCAGTTCCATTTACTTTTGATACTTAAGTATACTTAAAACCAAATACTTTTAGACTTCTACTCAAGTCCTATTTTACTGGGAGACTCAGTTTTACTTGTCATTTTATATTAACATATCTTTACTTTTACTCAAGTATGACATTTGAGTACTTTTCCCACCACTGCAGCTAAGTGATGGGTCTCAAGAAATGTAACCATTGATGGAACAAGGACTGACCATCCAATGGAACAAGGACTGACCATCCGAGAGTTTTGAAGCTCTACAGTGTTAGTTTACAATTACATTGTTTGCAGATAATTGAGTAAAACAAGCTTACATGGTGGGTTATGATGGGGTTAGTTAGACATAAGCTCGTGAGGCATGTATTCATTATATTTTTCAAGAATCAGAAAATGGATGTAAGCCTACCAATCACAGATCCCCTCTTTAACTGCACTTTAGAGGCTACAATTCTGTGACATTTTATAAAGTTGCCATCCAAATAACTGTGAGGTGTTAATATGACTCCAAGATGACCGCAATTGTTCTGGTGCGTCAATGCGTAAAGTTGTCTTTGCAATGTAACCATTCACGTCTATAATTTACGATCTAATTTGTTTTAGTCGACATACGACCCCCAAAACAATAGTCTGGGTAGCTGAACTGAGACGGCAAGAAGGCTACCATTTTTTTATTCTTCTGATATCTATCAACTATTGACCGACACAATAATGCAATTATTATAGTAGGCGTAAAGAGTAAGTTAAAGGCAAAAGTTGTGACTTACCTGAAGTCATGCGCACACTGATAGCCCAAATATGCGTCGAGCTGGTGAGTATGTGTATGGGCTAGGTTACACCCCTCTCAGATAAGTCAAGCATTGAGCGAGTTTGTTTTGCATGGCCCGGTGCCACGGGGAGGTGGAGATGACATTATACGACAAATGAACGAAACCCCCTACGGTTTTTCATAAATTCCTCCCCAGAAACGGAGAGGATCTAACTGCAGAAATCATCCCCCCCCGCTATACTGCCATCTACTGGTGGGAATAGTGTATAGACATCATCTCTCAGGCCCATAATCTCTCAGGCCCCTTTCCAACGCCAGGGGCCTAATTTATAAACGTTGTTAATGCACAAGATCTGCCCCCAAAACATGCTTGCGCTGGTTTTCACACAACAGTTGGAATTTGTAAAAACAGAACTTGACGTAGGAATGTGCTTATCCTCCCGCAAACTTTAGACCATGCATATGCACAGTTTCTAGTGGTTGAACTATTGCATTGCAAGAAGGCAAAGGTTGCCTATTAGTAGCCTTGTGCAAATGGAGAATATATGATGACACTTATTCATAACAAAAGAACAGGTAGCTAAATAGAATAACAAGACCCAATCATTTGCAGTTAGTGAGAAGATTGAAAATCTATTTATTTGATGGTTGATATTTAAACAATAATTTGAAAATAGACATCTATTTCCTATGATGTATTTCATTTCCATGATCATTGCAGAATAAATTCCTAACTTTTACTGACTGTGAAATAGTTTAATATTTCATTTATAAACATAGATAAATATAATACATAATACATACAGTGCATTCAGAAAGTATTCAGACCCCTTCCCCTTTTCCACATTTTGTTACGTTACAGCCTTATTCTAAAATAGATTAAGTTATTTTTCCCCCTCATCAATCTACACACAATACCCCATAATGACAAAGCCAAAAACAGGTTTTTAGAAATGTTTGCAAATGTAATAAAAATAAAAAACAGAAATACCATATTTACATAAGTATTCAGACCCTTTGCTATGAGACTCGAAATTGAGCTCAGGTGCATCCTGTTTCCATTGATCATCCTTGAGATGTTTGTACAACTTGATTGGAGTCCACCTGTGAATCATGTAATAACCAAAAAAGTGTTAAACAAATCGAAATATATTATAGCCACCCTTTGCCTTGATGACAGCTTTGCACACTCTTGGCATTCTCTCAAACAGCTTCACCTGGAATGCTTTTCCAACAGTCTTGAAGGAGTTGCCATATATGCTGAGCACTTGTTGGCTGCTTTTCCTTCACTCTGCGGCCCAACTCATCCCAAACCATCTCAATTGGGTTGAGGTCGGGTGATTGTGGAGGCCAGGTCGTCTGACGCAGCACTCAATCACTCTCCTTATTGTCCAAATAGCCCTTACACCGCCTGGAGGCATGTTAGGTCATTGTCCTGTTGAAAAATAAATTATAGTCCCACTAAGAGCAAACCAGATGGGATGGCGTATCACTGCAGAATGCTGTGGTAGCCGTGCTGGTAAAGTGTGTCTTGAATTATAAATAAATCACTGACAGTGTCACCAGCAAAGCACCCCCACACCATCACGTCTCGTCCTCTATGCTTCACGGTGGAAACCACACATGCAGAGATCATTCACTCACCTACTCTATGTCTCTCAAAGACACGGCGGTTGGATCCAAAAATCTTAAATTTGGACTCATCAGACCAAAGGACAGATTTCCACCAGTCTAATGTCCATTGCTTGTGTTTCTTGGCCCAAGCAGGTTTCTTCTTATTATTGGTGTCCTTCAGTAGTGGTTTCTTTGCAGCAATTCAACCATGAAGACCTGATTCACGCAGTCTCCTCTGAACAGTTGATGTTGAGATGTATCTGTTACTTGAACACTGAAGCATTTATTTGGGCTGCAATTTCTGAGTCTGGTAACTCTCATGAAAGTATCCCCTGCAGCAGCGGTAACTTTGGGTCTTCCTTTCCTGTGGCGATCCTCATGAGAGCCATTTTCCAGATTGACTGACCTTCATGTTTTAAAGTAATGATGGACTGTCGTTTCTCTTTGCTAATTTGAGCTGTTCTTGCCGTAATATGGATAAGCTATTTTACCAAATAGGGTTATCTTTTGTATATCACCCTTACCTGGTCACAACACAACTGATTGGCTCAAACGCATTAAGGACAAATTAACTTTTAACAAGGCACACCTGTTAATTGAAATTCATTCCAGGTGACTACCTCATGAAGCTGGTTGAGAGAATGCCAAAAGTGTGCAAAGCTGTCATCAAGGCAAAGGGTGGCTACTTTGGAAAAGTTCAAATATAAAATATATTTTGATTTGTTTAACACTTTTTTAGTTACTACATGATTCCATGTGTTTTTTCAGAGTTTTGATGTCTTCACTATTATTCCACAACATTGAAAATAGTACAAATAAAGAAAAAAATCTCTCAGACTTGGAGTATCCCCTTCAGGTGAGTGTGGTGGAAATTCTACCTTTAACTAATAATGAGGAGTGGCAAAATCAATAATCAATCAAGGTATTACTTTTATTAAAAACGTATTATAATAAGGAGGCTGGTCGCCCCATCTACGCAGGTGAGATGGAGTTAGAGCCTCCTGTACAAAGATTACAGGAGCTTTTATAGTCAAGCTACCCCATGCAAGCATCTGCAAAACATGTGACCCTATGTACAGTGAGGGAA
This sequence comes from Brachymystax lenok tsinlingensis, assembly GCA_030435695.1. Classification (NCBI taxonomy): domain Eukaryota; kingdom Metazoa; phylum Chordata; class Actinopteri; order Salmoniformes; family Salmonidae; genus Brachymystax; species Brachymystax lenok. Next base: position 15,255,116 of record CM059796.1, read on the forward strand.
AAAAGTATTTGATCCCCTGCTGATTTTGTACGTTTGCCCACTGACAAAGAAATGATCAGTCTATAATTTTAATGGTAGGTTTATTTGAACAGTGAGAGACAGAATAACAACAAAAAATCCAGAAAACACGTGAAAAATGTTATAAATTGATTTGCATTTTAATGAGGGAAATAAGTATTTGACCCCTCTGCAAAACATGACTTAGTACTTGGTGGCAAAACCCTTGTTAGCAATCACAGAGGTCAGACGTTTCTTGTAGTTGGCCACCAGGTTTGCACACATCTCAGGAGGGATTTTGTCCCACTCCTCTTTGCAGATCTTCTCCAAGTCATTAAGGTTTCGAGGCTGACGTTTGGCAACTCGAACCTTGAGCTCCCTCCACAGATTTTCTATGGGATTAAGGTCTGGAGACTGGCTAGGCCACTCCAGGACCTAATGTGCTTCTTCTTGAGCCACTCCTTTGTTGCCTTGGCCGTGTGTTTTGGGTCATTGTCATGCTGGAATACCCATCCACGACCCATTTTCAATGCCCTGGTTCTCACCCAAGATTTGACGGTACATGGCCCCGTCCATCGTCCCTTTGATGCGGTGAAGTTGTCCTGACCCCTTAGCAGAAAAACACCCCCAAAGCATAATGTTTCCACCTCCATGTTTGACGGTGGGGATGGTGTTCTTTTGGTCATAACACTTTCACCCAGTTGTCCTCTGAATCATTCAGATGTTCATTGGCAAACTTCAAACGGGCATGTATATGTGCTTTCTTGAGTAGGGGGACCTTGCGGGCGCTGCAGGATTTCAGTCCTTCACGGCGTAGTGTGTTACCAATTGTTTTCTTGGTGACTATGGTCCCAGCTGCCTTGAGATCATTGACAAGATCCTCCCGTGTAGTTCTGGGCTGATTCCTCACCGTTCTCATGATCATTGCAACTCCACGAGGTGAGATCTTGCATGGAGCCCCAGGCCGAGGGAGATTGACAGTTCTTTTGTATTTCTTCCATTTGCAAATAATCGCACCAACTGTTGTCACCTTCTCACCAAGCTGCTTGGCGATGGTCTTGTATCCCATTCCAGCCTTGTGTAGGTCTACAATCTTGTCCCTGACATCATTGGAGAGCTCTTTGGTCTTGGCCATGGTGGAGAGTTTGGAATCTGATTGATTGATTGCTTCTGTGGACAGGTGTCTTTTATACAGGTAACAAGATGAGATTAGGGGCACTCCCTTTAAGAGTGTGCTCCTAATCTCAGCTCGTTACCTGTATAAAAGACACCTGGGAGCCAGAAGTCTTTCTGATTGAGAGGGGGTCAAATACTTATTTCCCTCATTAAAATGCAAATCAATTTATAACATTTTTCACATGCGTTTTTCTGGATTTTTTTGTTGTTATTCTGTCTCTCACTGTTCAAATAAACCTACCATTAAAATTATAGACTCATCATTTCTATGTCAGTGGGCAAATGTACAAAATCAGCAGGGGATCAAATACTTTTTTCCCTCACTGTATGTGTATGTGTGTGTGAGGGGAGACAACTGGGTGAAAAGGTTGCCTCAGTCTTATCGCAACTGAGTGAGGACAACAGGGGCCAGAATGACATGAAGTCACTCCAGACATACTTCCTCTAACAGTTCCTCAACGGAAGTTGGGCAAGCAAGCGCCTTTTACTTTCCGCCCAGATGATGTATGGTCATACTTGTCACACACACACACACACACACACACACACACACACACACACACACACACACACACACACACACACACACACACACACACACACACACACACACACACACACACACACACACACACACACACACACACACACACACACACACACACACACACACACAAAACATGAATCTTTCCCCCAGAAACAGGCTCCAAACAGAACAACAGCTCTATCACTGATGTGCAGAATATAACACTGCCCTGTCTTCAGTTAAGCTAAGAGGAACCCGCTAATAAAGACTTTAGCTGAGTGCCTGGACATCGTGGGGTCATTTTACACACACAAACAGTCAGAACAGGCCTCTATTAATGCGCGCGCACACTTTTCTATCCTATATGAGTTTGTCATATAAACTAACTCAAACCCAATGCCTAGGCTTAAAGACGTTTTAGTACACAAGTGTTGGTAAGGTTTAACTTCAAAATGCCCTCACATTCCCCCCTTAAGAAACCAAGTTTCTTATGAAACTTTCAGTTAAACACTTACTGCTTGAAAATATTTTTAAAACAATAAAATGAAAAGAATAAAAGAAAAAGCGATAAAAAACCCTTCTGATGCTCGGCACTGCCATACATGGTAAATAACCTCCTTTGGGTTACTGAGTTTAATCCCTTTTTCTGCCATCAGCACAGTCTTCTCCCCATGAAATACTATTTAGGAAATGACCATTGAATCTGGGACCACGTCTTCCCTTTAAAACACCATCTGCAGTTGCCCCTCTTAAGACAACGTTTACAAACCAAATGGGCCATCAGATAAATGTTGGTCCTGTGCTCAGGGTTTGGATTAATATCATCAAAAATGTAATTTAGTAATAGATATAGGTTGTTGGATTCTGGGTAAACTTTGAACATTGCTATAGTAGAGACATGATAGATCAGAAGTAATACTATAGTATCTGAGAGGTGATAGAGAATGTTTGGTACATCAGAAGTTTATGGTTATCTGTAGGAGACAGATGGCTTTGGAATGTGCTGGGTGGACGGGAGGAAGTCACGGGAGTGCTATAGGTGATACGGGTGGAGGGCTTTGGATTAGACATCAAGGGGGTTGAGGACAGGTCGGGTCACCTGTTGTCTCATTCGGATGACAAGTTGCCTGGCACAGATAATCTAGACGCCAAATATATACACCAAGTTGCCTGGTACAAATAATCACAGCTAACCAAATATATACACCAATCTCTCATATTTTTATAATTGCTTGATGCATGGGGTGTGCCCAGAAGTCTGGAAAGAGTCAAAGGTTCCACTACCTAAGGATAAAAAATCTGCGTTCATTGGTCCTAATAGTCATCCTATAAGCTTGCTGCCTGTGTTAAGTAAATTATTGGAAAAAATGGTATCTGTACAAATCAAGGATTATTTCTCATGTAATGGTCTGATTACGGATTTCCAGCATGCATACAAAGAAGGGCATTCTACGAGTACGGCCTTAGCACAAATGACAGATGATTGGTTAAAGAGTATGGATGATTGGAAGTTAGTTGCTGCAGTGTTGCTGGATTTCAGTGCTGCTTTTGATGTAATTGATCATTAACTGTTACTAGGAAAACTCAAATGTTATGGTTTTAAGGATGCAGCTCTATCCTGGATGGAAAGCTATCTATCCAGGAGAAGGCAAAAAGTGTTCTTTAATGGCAGCTTTTCAAATAGTAAAGATATACATTGTGGTGTTCCTCAAGGAGGCTGTCTAGGCCCACTCTATCTTTACTAATGATTTACCTTCAGTAATAAACAAAGCAAGAATGGTCATGTATGCTGATGACTCTACAATGTATAGTGCAGCATCAGAATGTAATGAGCTAACAGATGTACTGAGCAGTGAACTAAGAATAGTGTCTGAGTGGGTTGATATGAACAAATTGGTGTTGAACATTTCTAAAACTAAATGTATTTGGTTCAAGATATATGCTTGGTGATGACCCCCAATTGAATTTGTCGATGAATAGAATACATGTAGAGCAAGTGAAAAAAACAGAACTACTAGGCGTCATGTTGGACGCAGCTTTATCATGGTCAGAACAAATAGATAATGGGACTGTTACAAGAAAATGTTCAGAGTATGTAACATCTAGCACTCTGAATCAGGTGATTCAATCCTTGGTCCTATCACACTTAGATCACACTTAGAGTACTGTCCAGTTATATGGTCACCTGCAGCAAAGAATGATATAAAAAAAGCTCCAAATGGCTCAAAACAGGGCTGCCAGATTCTCTTTATTGCTCTAACCGAATGAATATTATTAAAATGCATCAGAATCTCATGGCTTCACGTTAAAAACAAATTACTATCTAGTCTTCTGATTTTCTTTAGGAATGTTATATTTAAAAAAAAAAACACAGTATCTTTCAGTCCAATTAGTACATACTAGCAACACGCAAAACCACCAAACCAGACAGGCAAATTCAGGGCAGCTAAAACAACTCAAGCCAAGGACAAATTGCCTTAAATCTACAGTTTTATAGAGAGCTATAGCTGAATGGAACTTTGTACCAATCCATATTCTCAGGCAAAAAGTTAATCCACCTTAAAAGAACATCTAATGTGATAGACCATATGCCTGGACTGTCAGGGAGGGTCACGGATTCAGTTGCAGGTAAAAGAGTGTTTTATTTTGCTCTCAAAAAGGTACAAGATAAAATATAACAGGAACCCCAAAAAAAGGAGAATGTCCAAAAAATATCCACTGGGTCAGGAGAGCACTTCTCAAAAAGAAACCAAAAACAGCATCACCAGATGTAGTGTCCGAGTCACACTGAAGGTCTGGGGTAGTACATCCAAGTCCCAACAGGAAAGAACGCCTGGGCAAACCAGGCCAGGTCACGAGAAAGGCTTCACACACAACAACGGTCTGACAAAAGACTGAACACAAAAGGATCTAAAATAGGGGAGATAATGAGGAATAAATTGACAACAGGTGTGAAGTGAACAAGGATAGTTAATGATAACGAGTGGGAGGAGAGACGCCACAATAGCAGCAGAGCTGTCAAAACAAAGCACATGTGCTCAAAAGACAACAACACACAGAGAAAAGACAAAAACACAGCAGATCAGACCGAAGTCATGACATGGACAGGAAATAGAAAGCATCAACTGAATGTTAAATGTGTTTCCTGTCAGGTATTTTAATTGTCTGTATTGTCTACTTGTTGAATGTTTGTGAAGTCTTGATTGTGGTTGTTTGTAATGTTTTGTTAATTGGTGTTGGACCCCAGGAAGATTAGCTAGCGTTATGGGGTTAGCTAATGGGGATCCTAATAAAAATTACAGAATTATCTTAAGGGAGACAGAATGGTTTATTACAGTATCACTTCGTCTTCCTGTCGGACCATAAAAGATGTAAGGATTGGAGAGGAGGAGTGTCTAAATTGGAGAATACATTCAGTTGAAGTCGGTAGTTTACATACACCTTAGCCAAATATATTAAACTCATTTTTTCCCAATTCAGAATAGTAGTAGAGAGAATGATATATTTCAGCTTTTATTTCTTTCATCACATTCCCAGTGGGTCAAAGGTGTACATACACTCAAATAGTATTTGGTAGCATTGCCTTTAAATTATTTAACTTGGGTCAAACATTTCAGGAAGCCTTCCACAAGCTTCCCACAATAAGTTGGGTGAATTTTGGCCCATTCCTCCTGACAAGGCTGGTGTAACTGAGGCAGGTTTGTAGGCCTCCTTGCTCGTACAAGCTTTTTCAATTCTGCCCACAACCTTTCTACTGGATTAAGGTCAATGCTTTGTGATGCCCACTCCAATACCTTGACTTTGTTGTCCTTAAGCCATTTTGCAACAACTTTGGAAGTATGCTTGGGGTCATTGTCCATTTGGAAGACCCATTTGTGACCAAGCTTTAACTTCCTGACTGATGTCTTGAGATGTTTCTTCAATATATCCACATAATTTTGCTTCCTCATCATGCCATCTATTTTGTGAAGTGCACCAGTCCCTCCTGCAGCAAAGCACCCTCACAACATGATGCTGCCACCCCCGTGCTTCACAGTTGGGACAGTGTTCTTTGGCTTGCAAGCCTCCCCCTTTTTCCTCCAAACATAACGATGGTCATTACGGCCAAACAGTTCTACTTTTGTTTCATCAGACCAGACAACATTTCTCCAAAAAGTACAATCTTTGTCCCCATGTGCAGTTGCAAACCGTAGTCTAGCTTTTTTATGGCAGTTTTGGAGCAGTGGCTTCTTCCTTGCTGAGTGGCCTTTCAGGTTATGTCGATATAGGACTCGTTTTACTGTGGTTATAGATACTTTTGTGCCTGTTTCCTCCAGCATCTTCACAGGGTCCCTTGCTGTTGTTCTGGGATTGATTTGCACTTTTCACACCAAAGTACGCTCATCTCTAGGAGACAGAACGTGTCTCCTTCCTGAGTGGTATGACGGCTGCATGGTCCCATGGTATTTATTATACTTGCGTACTATTGTTTGTAGAGATGAACGTGGTACATTCAGGCGTTTGGAAATTGCTCCCAAGGATGAACCAGACTTGTGGAGGTCTACATTTCTTGGCTGATTTCTTTTGATTTTCCCATGATGTCAAGAAAAGATGCACTGAGTTTGAAGGTGGGCCTTGAAATGCATCCACAGGTACACCTCCAATTCAAATGATGTCAATTAGCCTATCATAAGCTTCTAAAGCCATGACATCATTTTCTGGAATTTTACAACCTGTTTTAAAGGCACAATCAACTTAGTGTATGTAAACTTCTGACCCACTGGAATTGGGATACAGTGAATTGTAAGTGAAATAATCTGTCTGTAAACAATTATTGGAAAAATTACTTGTGTCATGCACAAAGTAGATGTCCTAACCGACTTGCCCAAACTATAGTTTGTTAACAAGAAATTTATGGAGTGGTTGAAAAACGAGTTTTAATGACTCCAACCGAAGTGTATGTACACTTCCGACTTCAACTGTACTTGTGGTGGTGGAAAAATGTGATGTTGGTTAAGCTTCTCTAGGGTTATTAATTCTGAAAATAAGAACCTAACAAGATCAAATAGATTAGAATCAGTTTCACTCTCAGGATCAGAGTTCACCTTCTCCATTCACCAGGGCATGCTGAGAATAGTGTCAACATCTTTAGTACACAACTTCCTTACCCATGTCACAATTAGCATAACATCAATTGAAACAATTGTTAGAAGATCACCTAGGGGTCATGATAAGGCTGTACTAAATGTTTGATGTACTATAATAATTGATTATGCTTATGTTATATTAATAGAAGGGGAGGGGTTATAAGACCCTCCCTCCTTACATTTATAGGTTCCTAGACTACAGATTAACAATATATATTAATTGTAGAGGTTTTAGTATTGTTCCACAGTTGTTTTAGTTCTCTCTCTCTCTGCTTCTTATAAAGAAGCCCTATGGGAAATGTGTGACTGAGACATAGCTTTGCAGGGAGTGGGGGAGATAAGAGACCATTCAAGACATTCCACAACAAATCAACTTTGGGGAGTGGACATTTATTGCCAAGCGTTTAGATAACACCGAACTATATGTTTGTGCAGCTGTGGATGCATGGGCTTGGTCTGATAAGTAGAGAGTAATAAACTGACGCAGTGACATCACAGAGGGTTGGCTCCAAGCATGATAAAAGCAACTTAGACTTTCCCTAAAGTGCAGAACTTACTCGGAAACATGCGTGCTATGTTCCTGTTTGTCAACTTCTGTCTGCAATTGCATTAATAAAGGTTTTTGAATGATTTAATTAAAGATTCTGTCATAATGCTAATTTCACCAATGAGCCAATGACTGATAAGGAAACAAGGAACGAACCCTAACATTTTGGCGAGCTTGCCAGGAGTGAGTGTCAACCGGTTGGCGGGGAGATTCTACACCAGGGTGCCAAGAGCTCTCCAAATTACATAAGGTAAGCAGACACCCGTTTAATCGAAGTCTGTAATTAAATGGCACTGGTGTGGTTTCCCTCTAACACGTAAGTGGCACCTCACTCAATCAAAATTATAGACATACGCTTTGAGTATGACATAGTTGGATTTTAGTTTGGAGAAATTACGTAACGGACTGTTGGTGAATTGCATGTTGTCAATATAGGATGACTGAAATGAATGATTGATGATTTTACTTTTTATTTTGGGTAGTAATGCAGGCGACCATTACTGAAATACTAGTTTTTAATTTCTTGAGAGGTGATTCAGTAATGATCATCTATTTTATTTTGGGTGTGTAATGCAGGCGATCATTACCAATACTAGTTGTTAAGGTTTTGGAGAGATGGTTATAATACTCATCTCTTCTATTTTATTTCGGGTTGTAATGCGGAGACCATTACTACATACTAGTTATTTACTTTACGAGAGGTGGTTCTAAGATAATAATCGCCTATTTTTTTATTTTTGTGGAGGTAATTCAATTCAGTGATGATTACCAAATACTAGTTATTTTGGTTTTGAATTTATTTCGGGTTGTAATGCGGAGACCATTACTATATATTATTTAGGTTTTGGAGAGATGGTTATAATACACATCTCTTCTATTTTTTTTCGAGTTGTAATGCGGAGAACATTACTACATACTAGTTATTTTCTTTAGGTGAGGTGATTCAGAGATAATAATAATCTATTTTATTTTGGTAATTAATCTACAGTTACCGAATACTAGTTATTTAGGTTTTAAAGGTGGTTCAGCGTTAATCATCTATTTTATTTCGAGTTGTAATACAGGCGACCATTACTTAACTGGCCAGTCAATTTATTTTTGTAGTGTTTGTTTATTTTGAAGAAGTTTATTTTGAAGAGGTACCCAGTGAATGAGTTGAGTTGTTTATGAATAGTGGTATTTCTGTGTGTGATTTACCCAGTGAATGAGTTGAGTTGTTTATGAATGGTGCGTTGTATGTTTCATTGTTTGTTTGTCTGTGGATTATGGCGGGGTTGATTGGGTAATGGCCCAATGGTGGAATAAAGAGTTAGGAGTAGGACAGAAGTTATTAGAATAAAAGGTTGACCATATTTATTGGTGATACTTTCCTACCATAGGACAGTATAGGAATTAGGATAACGGAAAGAGTGTTACAGAGATGTTCTGTAGATAATTAAATACATTTTGTGATTCTATCACCAAGGGGCACTGGTGTATAACATATTTCTGTTACTCTTGGATTAGGTGAGAGTAGAATTAGGATTATAGTATCAACTACTGTTATTTAACACACACTGAAAGGAGATAGAGAGGAATTTATATAGGCATATTCCTACATATTACACCCACTTTAGAATATAAATTTGAAAACACATTACACGCAGACTATCTAAATAAGAAGCCGGAGCACCATGGCACAGTCAAACCAGAATGAGGAGATCGGAGCAATGAAGCCTGTCACGCCTGTTGAATATATGCAAAAGAAGTTTCCTGCTGTGGAATTTACAGACACTTTTAAGAAATGGCATGTTTGGACAGAGATGGCAGGAGACAATAGATATCCAACAGCTGGTTCCTTCAACAAGATTAGGTTGGATTTAGTCAAGGAGATAATTCAAACAAGAAAAAAATTGACACAAACTGGACAAAAAGAAAGGGATGAAAAATAGTACCCTAGTATCAGAAACTGTGATTGAAATGATGAGGCTGGAAGGACAAATCTTCATGAACAAAGCCGCTGTGACTAAACTAAAGCTGGAAAATACAATGGAATGTAGAAGGAAGGAACTATGTCAAGACAGAGGCAGAACAGGAGTACTTCCTACTGCCCCTCCACCGTATGACAATAAACCCAAGGGAACATTGAGTGACTATGCACAGATTTACCCTCTCATACCACTGACAGAAGAAAATGGCGAAGCAACCACAATTATCCTCAAGGGCACTTTGATGAAGGAGGTGGATGACACAACAGCAGCAGCAAGCGGTGTGAGAACAATAGGAGTGGAAAAACAACCCCACAGTTCCTGGAAGGAGATTCCTTCGTCACCCCAACTCACTCTACAATAAGGAACAGACTGGACTGGAAGACCCAAGATATCTGCTCAAGTTGTTTCTACAGGCTCACCACAACCATAGCCTACAGCTCCCCCACAGTTACATCTGTCACACCTGTGAACCTGGCGCCTGCAGGGTAAGGGCTTTTCATCACTCAACATTATGGTGACCCACAAACATGGATTGGAAGAAGAGGTGGGGCCGCCACAGCCCCTCGTGACCGGAACAACACCCAATGCTGGACCTGTGGGAAGTTGGGGCATGTGAGTTAGCAGTGTGGGGGAAATGGAAGAGGAAGAGGTTACTACCGGGGCAGAGGACACTTTGGGCCTGGCAGAGGACACTTTGGGCCTGGCAAAGGAAGAGGACACTTTGCTAATAACAGAGGACAACGATGACCAATGGGAAATCATAATAACACCAACACTTCTCATTTTCTTCAGAATCAACAATGAAGGTGCCCAACTCCCCTGCTCCAGTATGAATTCAATGATGGAAGAGAAGAGCCAATGGTTACACTTAATGTTCAGGACATGACCTACCGTTGCTAATAGACACTAGAGCTCACTGTTCCTGTTTACGTGAACTGGACAAGTTGTTGCAGCTTCCCTGAGTGAATCTTCATTAACAATAACAGGGACATCTGGACAGCCAGGAATGTGTACCGGACAAAACTTGTTTGAATAACCTCTGCTTGACTCTGACATGGTGCTGTTCGTTGATGGATCTGCCTATATAGATCAATGCACAGGGAAGACACATGTAGGATTAGCTGTAGTAGATGTGGTAGGTGATATTGAGGTTATACGACCCTACCAGACCATTTATCAGCAACAGGCAGATTTATTAGCTCTGACCACAGCTTGAGAATTGGGGGAAGGGAAGGCCTTTTATTGGGGTTTGTTTGTCATGGTGTAGGGTTTGGAGAGCAAGGGGATTTACTAACACCACAGGAACACCTATTAGGAATAGGGCATATGTTGAACTGTTGATTGAAGCCATGCGTAAACCTAAGGAATTGGCTATTTTTAAAGTTGAGGCACACACAGGTTGGTGTGGTAATGATAGAATTGGTAACAGCATAGCTGATGAGGCAGCCAAATTGGCTGCTTCCCGTTGTCACACACATGCATTTTATTTTTCCTGTTGTTTGTGTTATCTGAAGCTACTGATCTTAAGTAACATCAGAATGCGGATATTCTCAATCACCTAGTGTGGAGGGAGAGAGGATGTGCTCTCTGTCCTGGGTCTGGCTTATGGCTACATATTTTGTTAGGCAGGCCCTGTTAATCATTAAGCTAGTATTTTAATATTTGACGATTGGCTCATGGGGTGAGCCATTCGTCAAAGGGGGATGTGGGAGGAGAATGGAGAAGATTGATTTCAGCCAAATGGTATAAAAAAGAATATATATATCTTTGAATTAGCACGTAAAACTGTTCATTTATCGTTGCATGATATGTTTGTTATATAACGTAGACTAGGGAACTCCACTGCAACCAGGGAAGTTCCCCAATCCAAATGGACCTTTTGTCCAACTAGCTATGGATTTCATAGACATGGTAGAGTGAAAAGAAAGAAAGAGATACTGCCTGGTGATAATTGACAGATTTACCAGGTGGGTGGAACCATCCCACTACCAACTGCGTTGCGCGAACAGTTGAAAAATTGCTAGTTAGGGAAATTATACTCAGGTTTGGAGTGCCTGAGGTTTTGTCTGCAGACAATGGGACCCATCTCATAGGAGATGTGGTTACCCAAGTGGCCAAAATGATGGGTGTTGACCAGAAGTTTGTGTCCATCTATCACCCGTGGAGTAACGGGATTACAGGGAGGGCTAATTTAATGATTGAAGGGGGATTGCAAAAGCCTGCCATTCCACAAAAATGAGCTGGGTGGAATGCTTGCCCTTGTCCTCATGAAAATGTGCAGCAGCCTTAACAAAGGTATTGGGTGTACATCTTATGAAATGTTAACAAGACGACCAAGATGCCAAGATGGTTGGGACCTTCCAGGTCCACTGATGAGGAAAGAACAGAGGAGAAACGGGGAAGAACACAGCCAGAGGGCTGAGACCAAAGGCCAGAAGAACCAACAGAGAGTTCAGCCACAGAACCTGAAGAGTCATCAGATGTCCAGGACACCATCATACACACACACTATGGTTGTGAAACAACCATGGAAACACATGCAGGGTATTTGTTATTCTCCAAATCCTACTCGTTCCCTTTGTGGACGGGGGATGTGGAGAATAATAAATGGGTGAAGGCAGTGACAGACATAGGATTACAGGGGAAGGAGGAACACATCTGGCACATGGGTAATGATTCTCCAGAAACCCACCTCCACAGCATTTCTGTAGGAAACACAGGTAGTACCAAGCTGAAAGAATGATTTTGGATGTTAATTACTCCATTTTATGCAAAGGAACAATACCAGGGTTCACAAAGAAACAGCAATTATACTATTCTGATGTTGGTCACTAGGGGGAAGGAAGCAGCATGGGAATGTGGATTATCCAATCAGACAATAGGTAATAGTTCAGATGCAGCTAAAGAAGATAAGGAGGGTGGGCACATTGAGACTAAATGGCCAAGGTAGGAGAAGGTTCCTGGAGTAAAACAGGTAACAATTCCCAGCTGATTAAATGCATAGGACCTCCAAAAGTACAATGGGGAGAGTATCTAACTGGTAGTGTAAAGCCCCTAAATGATAAAGGAGATGTGTTGACAGAATTAAAACCCATAATAACTCCCCCCTGTGTGTATCTGCGACTCAGGGAATGTAGATGTTGGAAACACCACTAATTGCCTGTCTTACACAGATACCAGTGATGTACTGGATGGGCAACAATTGATAACTAGGGTAAATATGTCAAACATAGGCAAAGGCATGGGGACACCTCCGGATCATCTCTGGATTTGTGGGGGTAATGGCTACATTTTCCTCCCCATGGGATGGAAAGGGTGTTGTTATCTGGGGAAAAGTACTTTTTACACGTGCAGGAGTTGTAGTAAAGGGTAAGGGAATTAACAAGTTGACATACTCCATGCAGGCCCTTACTAATTTGATAGTGCAGGGTTTTACTCAGTTGTCACCAAATGTGCAGAATTTGAAGGCAGTAGTGACCAGAGACGAAATGGCATATGTTGGCTAAAGACGGAGGGGCCTACAGGTCCCTTGGAATAGACGATTAGGATTACTGTGTCATGTTGCTTCCTGACTCCTCTGACAACATGACAGCTATTATTAGTGACTGGCTAAATTAGTAGGAACTCTGGGAAAAGCTGTCAACATCATCTGTGACCAAATTGGACACTGGTTTAATGATGTAGTTGGAAATGGGATGGGTAAGGTAATGATGTTCCTGTGTGCCATGATTATTGTTCCACTTCTAGTAGGATTACTGTGTTTTTCTGTTGCTTTCTGTATAATAAAGTGCTTGGCTAAAAAGACTGTTGAACATTTGGGGATTATGGGACTCATGTATGTTGGGGTGGTCACAAGAAGGGAACAAACTTACCTAATGTGGTAGAGGGAAGATATGGGAGATAATAGAGCTTGTCATGTATATATGGGTCAACTGACAGAAGAGTATAGTGATAGGAGAAACTATGCTGAAGGGGATTTTAGTGTGTTAGACTTACAGTAACAGGTGACAGGTGTAAACCTTTCTAGGATAGAGGAAGATGTGGGTATGCAGTGACTAGGAGTACCTCACTTTACCTCCTGGATGGGGGGGGATGTTGTTATTTGGGGAGAACAGAAATGTACATGTTAAGAATTCTGGTCACTGATCTTTTCAATGAAACAGGTAAAACCAACTCTGGGGAACTGAAGCGTGTGAAACGACTCATCCCAGACAATCAGGAAGCCTATGTCCTACACCCGGGTGAGATGTTTGGTATGTCAATCATACCCTCCTGGGGTGTGGCTGTCCTAGGAAAGTGGGTAAACAATTTAACCTACTCTTTACAGGCTCATATGAATTTAACGATCCGAGAATTTCGCCAACTCTAATTAAATGTTCAAAATCTAAAAGCAGTCGTCAGCCATGAGTTGGCTTCAGATTATCTTTTGGCGAAGGAAAGAGGACACTAACGTACTAGGTATTATTGATCCTGACAATTGTGTTATGCTCCTTCCTGACTCATCTGAGAATATGACTGCAATAGTTGATAAGATTGCTGATCTTAAAACACTCTCAAAATCTGAAAAATCTGTTTTTGACAAAATTGGTGACTGGTTTAATGCTACATGTGGAAATGTGATGGGAAAAGTTGTGTTGACTCTGTTTTCATTGTTGACTCCTATACTTGTAGGAGCTTTGGTGATTTTTGTTACTGTTTATATTTGTAAGAAAATGACTGTAACTGCTCTTGAACATGCTGGAATGATGGTGTTGGTGGAAGCTGATGCATATATTGCAGAAAGTGATTCTGGTGCCTTTCTGGTTTCTCTCCCTTTATCAGGCCATCCCTGGAATCAAATGGATCCAGGGGGTTTGCCAATCTATTTGATTTCAGAGGAGAATATTATGACTGAAGCTGTGAGACTTAGTAGTCTCAAAGGGGGAAATGTTAGAAGATCACCTAGGGGTCATGATAAGGCTGTACTAAATGTTTGATGTACTATAATAATTGATTATGCTTATGTTATATTAATAGAAGGGGAGGGGTTATAAGACCCCTCCCTCCTTACATGTATAGGTTCCTAGACTACAGATTAGAGATAAGAGAGAGATAAGAGACCATTCAAGACATTCCACAACAAATCAACTTTGGGGAGTGGACATTTATTGCCTAGCGTTTAGATAACACCGAACTATATGTTTGTGCAGCTGTGGATGCATGGGCTTGGTCTGATAAGTAGAGAGTAATAAACTGACGCAGTGACATCACAGAGGGTTGGCTCCAAGCATGATAAAAGCAACTTAGACTTTCCCTAAAGTGCAGAACTTACTCGGAAACATGCGTGCTATGTTCCTGTTTGTCAACTTCTGTCTGCAATTGCATTAATAAAGGTTTTTGAATGATTTAATTAAAGATACTGTCATAATGCTAATTTCACCAATGAGCCAATGATTGATAAGGAAACAAGGAACGAACCCTAACACAATCAATCCATAATACATTAATTTCTTCACTCATACAGTCATTAACATACCAAGAACATACTCAAATCAATTGGTCAGTTTTCAAAAAAATCATTCAGTTTCCAAATCATAATCAAAACCCAATTAATTATCCAGCCCAAAATTAGAATGACAATGCTTCAGTGATTCACATTGGTCCCAGTACTCAAAGTAAAACCCTAAATTTAGCACACATTGACAAAGGGAGAATGTAATTTATATTAATATACAGTATAATTACCCATAATTATAGTATTCACTTTTTTATCATGATTATATCCACAGATCAGTATCCCAATACATTCTTAATATAAATGACTATACATTTAGCGGTGTGTAAACCTCTACAATCAACTTGATACCCCAAATTAAAGGCAAGCCTAAATCAATTCTGGGCACAGTTAACCCCCTCCCCTCCTTCAGGCACTCAATCTTCTGGCGTCTCGTCATAGTCTTCTTCAGAAATCTTCATAGTTCAAGTGGATGGCCCATGTAATGTCCCAATTTCAATGTCTCACCTGGGCCGCCCCCACCTTTACCACCCATTTATATATTGACCATTTGCCAACCAGCATACCAGCAGCATGAGAGAAGTTTTGGAACAGATCTCTCTCCATGCTTACTCCATGTGGACTCATGTCCCACTCCTGAGAGAAAAGGCATGAGAGAAAAGCAGTTGCTAGCTTTGATAGGATGCTGTACAATGGTGGCTGGCTCGGATTCAGGTCTCGCAGTAGAAGTGGTTTGGACAGGGCCGGATTGAACGCCTTTGTAGCTCTTCTTCAGCTGGTTTGAGGTTCACACCGTTCTCGTGGTCAAATTATCCCCTCCATGCATTAAGACACCGGCCGTAGTCACCCTCACGATAACCTCGAGAGGACAGATCAGGACAACAGTTTAGTTCAATTCATTTCTGATTCAGGAAATCCAGACAAGCATCGACTATATGACAAATTATTACTTTTACCAATTATTTTTAATACAAATCTCTAAACACATGTCAAAGAGAATAACAACACATTCAGTTGAATTTTCTTTCCCCAAATTGACTTATACTCCCCATCACACTGTCAACTTCATTGCAGTGTCACAGGATCAGGAAGTTAGACCTCTAACCCATCGGGAGAATCTCAGCAATCCAGCAGACCCAATCTGGTGAGATTTGTATCGAAACAGAACAGAACAAGCAACACAATAATACACTCCTACATATCACTGTTCCCACATTTTGACTCACAATGTAATGTATAAAAAATTAAAAGAACACAAAAAGCACACTACTGCTTAAAAATAAATCAAAACAATTTCAAATGACAAAATCAAATTAGAATCCCTATCCATAATAACTCCATAAAGAAAATAAATTGTAGCCATACCGTCATAGGAAAATAGACTTAATACAGCCTACCCTTATTCAAAGGAAACACCCTCTCCTTCTTCCCGTTGGTCCGAATCACAAATAGGGCTATGAACCATAAACTTAATCATAATGATCCATATCTTCCTTTTGTGTGAACTCTCACTACAGGGAGATCTACAAGAAACACTCATGACACAAATTGACAGACTTAGCTCGGATGGTTAACGGAAGCATTTTGCCAATCTGATCTTTACCTGAGAAAATTGTACTCGGGGAGACCGCTCCTCATATCTAAGAAGAAAGGGCTTCAATCTACTCTACCATAAAGGGCTAGCCACCAGTGAGTGTACTGTAAATTAGGCAGAGAATGATAGCCCATATTGCCATGAGTTGAGTTAATTTAACATGGTATTTCATTGTGCACAGCACATTAAAAGGAGTCTGAGGCACAGCCGTATCCTGAAGTTCACCTTACATCGCTTATATAAACACCCTGGTATCACAGATTCACTCAGTATTTTCATAACATTGGCTACTCGTGCAATCTTATAAGAAGCAATTACCAGGGGAGATAACTTGAATAATGTGGAACTTCAAACTGTAGGGGAGATATGGCTGGAAAAACAGGTGACGGAGACATAATATCCTCCCTTATCCCCCTGCTCTCTCCCCATGCTGGCAAGGCCACTCCAGCGTTCCAAGTGCAGAAAACACCTGTTTCCAAAGGGTCAGTTGTGAAATAGGTCCTCTCTTCCCTGCCTTTCCTTTCCTGTGTGGAATCTGAAGGCTGATCCAATACCAAACACTCACAGCCGGAACCCCAGGGGTAGATGGGAAAAGCAGTTATGCTCCATTAAAACTACATGCTGTTGATGGCCACTCAGGCCTGTCTTTTTCTCTGAGGACAGATGGCAATCAGAGAAGGTGACTGCAGGTGCTCCATCAACTCCTTTACTACCACAGGGGCTCTAGCCTGGGTTGGGTAGGCCACCAGTACCTGACTGTTTTTGCAGTCAACAAGTACAGAAAACTTGGGGGGGAACAGGCCTCTGTGGTCTCCAATAGAACATTGTCTATATTATTTGCCCTTATCCCCTTCTGAAGTAGAGATGGAAGTCAAAGGTACCGCTGTGCAATACTACTAACCTCTGTTTTGCTTTGTAACCACTGATCCCATACCCACCACACATACACACAAACAAAGACACTAACCCTTAAAAACACATTGCTTAAGTTTACCCACCAGGGGGAAAAGTGTGGTGAGTGATTTGCATGAGAGATCCTGTTATCCTGTTATACTGAAATGGGCTTTATATGACCTAGACTGGATGGACTGTGTGCCCTGGTCTTTATGCACCACTCTGATCAATGGATTTCACCTCAGAAAGCATATCATTATATTTGTTTTAACTGAGGTCAAATATTTGCTATGGTTATTTTCCTGTGATGGGAATCTGACCAATAATACTACGGATCCCTGAAATAACTAAAGCGGAGACCTGTAATTTATTTACTTGGTAAATATTTGTTAATCTTTTCAATTTGAGCTCAAGTGTTCTTGCAAATTGAGTATTTGACGAAGCATAATACAATTGTCTCACTCTTGTTGCTGAGAATTTTCCTGCACTGCAGAGAATGCAGATGAGCTTAGCAATATACATGAATTCACAAAAAATATGAATAGTATTGCACTTTTAATGTAACCTAGTTTTGCCCAGCTAATGAATGGCCTAACCACTGAACAAGCAACATTATGGGCTAAACATTAAAATCTTGTAGATGCAGGATTATTTCGCTGTGACAACATGTACAGAAGCACTTTCGTCTCACGATTTGTGGTTTATGTTACAGTTTTTGTAGAACCGCACTGTGCTTTCTATCTTCTCATAGTTATAAGAGAAAAATCACATGATCATTAAGGCTACACTTTTACATTATCTCCATCAGACATCCATTCCTGTTACTGAAACATGGTATAGTACTTGAAGAGTTTTAAATGAAATGTGAGATAGTTACAAAACTGAAATGGTTGTTATATGGTAGGCCTAGTTTACCTGTACATTCAAAAACCTTTCCAATAACAGTAAATGTATAAATGTGTGCTGTATTAATTAACACAGGTCAGGCAAGGTTTCCATAAAGAAGTGTTAAACACTCCCACTGGGCACAGTGGTTGAATCAACGTTGTTTCCACGTCATTTCAATGAAATTACGCTGAACCAACGTGGAATAGACATTGAACTGACGTCTGTGCTCAGTGGGCTGTGACTGCTGAGAGAGGATGAGGTTATTCTCAGCTCCTCCTTACAGCAGGAAGTTTTACTCTACCTGGGGGCATACTGTTTTCAGACATAGACTCTAGAGAGGAAGTAGGGAGGAGATAAGATTCACAGTCATTTTTCAAATCCTCAGAAAAAGTTCACAATTACTATTTGAGTTTAGTAGAGTTGGAATGTTTTATTAAAAGTACCTAAATCCTTACATTAATTATATTACATGTATAAATGTAAACCATGAGAACTTTGCATTGTACACACAATAATCATAGATGGTGCTGACAGACATGGCAGCTCTGCTTCTAGCTCCAAAGCAACTTTGCAGTATTTCTTTTTTTTGTTTGTTATTTCAGTCATTAAATCATACAAAAAATACAAGCATTTCGCTACACCCGCAATAACATCTGCTAAATATGTGTGTGACCAATAAAATTAGATTTCTACAGAAGGTAACATTTCACAGTTCAAATATTTGTCAATAAAGGTTGACTGCCACCTAGTGGTCAAAAACAAGCTATGCCAAAAGACAGAGGACCCTCTCCATTTTTCCTGTAATCAATATGGTAAGAATTCTTAATGTTATACAGACAAAATAAAAATAAATGATGTACGAATTCACTGTACAGTTAAATAAGATTTTAAGCATTCACTTAAGTATACAGGCTGTGAAAAAATGAGTCAACAACATTAAGTTCCAACTCATATTTACAAGTGTGATATCCCCATTGTTATCTTTGGTGGGGTTCTTTTTGTCCTTAAGAATCTTGGACATGAGCTTCTCATAGAACCATTGTATGTCCTGGGTGTCCTCCGGCCACTGCAGGTACTCCCTCTTCCGGGCAAAGGTCCTAATGCCTTCATGTTTCATCAGTCTGTAATGGGGGACATTCCCCACGACCACCATGATGAGAACATCTCTGAGCTCCTCCAGCATCCTGCTCTGAGCCAGAGAAAAGGCCTCCAGGCACCAGCCGTCCTTGAGGAACTCTTTAGACACGATACAAACAGTCTTCCTGCTCCCCCATATGGCGTCCCTGATATTGAACAGGTGATCTTCCCCTGGGATGAAGTCTCTGACCTCGAAGCAGCAACGGAGGACATTTTGCTCCGCAAACTGAGAGTCTAGTCTGTTCAACAGGGTGGTTTCTACCCACTTGTAGTCGTTGTTGCTGAAGCATAAGTAAGCGTCGTACCGAGGCCCACCAGCAGAAGGATCCTTCCTAGGGCCCTCAAGGATCCTGGCAGTCACCTTTTTGTAAACTTTGAAGAGGAACCCACGGAGACAAGCGAAAACGGTTGATCCGACCATGATCAGGATGATGAGCGCTATGCAGCCGATGAAGAGCGAGAGCCTCAGCTCCTGAACCAGCCTCTCGTCATCCTCCTCACACGATATGACTGAGCTGTAATTCAACAGGCTGATGCCATGGAGATCTGAAGGAAACTCACAGCTGAATTCATTCACAGTGGAATTGATTCCTATACAGGTTGATCCAGCTGAGAGAATGGAAAGCTACTGGATCAGGAGAGGCCAGGAAATTGTAAGAGAGGTCAACTGTTCCACATGTAATCCATTGGAAGATAAGTCAAGTGTCTCCATGGACATGTTCCGAAATGGATTTCCGCATTGTTTCCAGTCAAAGCCATACTGAGTCATGCTATATAGATATAGGCTGTTCAACTTGAGGAGCCGAAAGTGTTTGCCTTGAAAGCCAAGCAAATCTTCCTCACATATGCTTTCCATCCGGTTCAGGGTAACGTTTAGCTCTTGGAAATCTGTAATGTTCACAAAGAACCGAGCAGGTTGGATTCTTTTCACCTGGTTACCATACAGATCTAGTGTTTCCAAGGAGACCAGGGGCCTGAGATAGTCACCCTGTAAAATAGATTCAGTCAGGTCACACCTATACAGAGAGAGATCTCTCAGGTTGGACAGTGCCACAAACACATCTGGCTCAATCTGTAAACCTGTGTTATACCCTAAATAAAGCACTGCCAAGTTTTCCAGCCTTTGAAAGGTGTTAGTTCTTATAATAAGCCCATTCACTCGTTGCCAACTGAGATCCAGTTCCTTTAACCCTTCAAGCCCAGAGAAGGATGTCTCATTGATCTCACTGATGTAGTTATCCCTCATATACAAAATGGTAATGTATGGAGGCAGCTCAGGGACCTGATATAGAGACTGGCTGGTGCAAGCTGCTATAGAGCCATATAGTGGGCATCTTGGGGTGCATTCCACCACCTGCAGGTATTCTCCAAAGATAGCCAGCAGTATAAGGTTCCTCATCATCCCCTGGCAAAAAGTAGAAAATAATGCAAATTATTTAAATATAATTAAAATGATTGTTATTCCATCACAGAGCTACAGTACATCAATTCATTGGATTACAGTAACAGTAAAAAGTTTGGACACACCTACTCATTCAAGGGTTTTTTCTTTATTTTTTACTATCTTCTACATTGTAGAATAATAGTGAAGACATCAAAACTATGAAATAACACATATGAAATCATGTAGTAACCAAAAAAGTGTTAAACAAATCAAAATATATTTTAGATTGTAGATTCTTCAAAGTATCCACCCTTTGCCTTGATGACAGCTTTGCACACTTTTGGTATTCTCTCAACCAGCTGCACCTGGAACGCTTTTTCAACAGTCTTGAAGAAGTTACCACATATGATGAGCACTGGCTGCTTTTCCTTCACACTGTGATCCAACTCATCACAAACCATCTGAATGGTTTTATGGTGGCCAGGTCATCTGATGCAGCACCATCACAATATTCTAGGTCAGAGAGCCCTTATACTGCCTGGAGGTGTGTTGGGTCATTGTCCTGTTGAAAAACAAATGATAGTCCCACTTGCACAAACCATATGGGATGGCGTATCGCTGCAGAATGCTGTGGTGTGGTTAAGTGTGACGTTGTTTTCATGTAATTTAACAAACAAAAACAATCTATGTGATGATGTTGAATCAACTAGGAAAACTGATTGGATTTGCGAAAAGCCATCAATGTAAGGACATTTCATATTTTGTCACTCAACTTTGAACCTAAATCCAATGACATGGTGACATATTTTGTTGATTTCACGTTAGTTGACAACTCAACCAAATGTAAATCAAAGCTAGACGTCGAAATGATGTCTGTGCCCAGTGGGATGAGAGCATTGGTCAATTTAACTAGGGCCTCAATTTATTTGATTTGGCAAAACTCTTATCATGTTTGTAAAAAGGGGTATCCTGACACTTTTTCGGTAAACAGCTGAGTGATCGGGTTCGAGAAATGGAACCATTGATGGAACAAGGACTGAGCATCCGAGAGTTTTGAAGCTCTACAGTGTTAGTTTACAATTACATTGTTTGCAGATAATTGAGTAAAACAAGCTTACATGGTGGGTTATGATGGGGTTAGTTAGACATAAGCTCGTGAGGCATGTATTCATTATATATTTTCAAGATAACTGTGAGTATCTGTAAAAAGGGTAGACTCCAAGATGACAGCAATTGTTCAAGTCCGGTGCGTCAATGCGTAAAGTTGTCTTCGCAATGTAACCATTCACGTCTATAAGTTCCGATCTAATTTGTTGAAGTCGACATACGACTCCCAAAACAATAGTCTCGGTACCAGTCTTGTTATCTAACATTCCACAATTGACACTCCTGTTGGCACAAGAGTCGTATGGAGTGGATCGTTAACTCAAAAGACTGGTAATAGCTGAACTGAGACGGCAACAAGGCTACCATTATTTTCTTCTTCTGATATCTATCAACTATTGGCCGACACAATAATGCAATTATTATAGTAGGCGTAAACAGTACGTTCAAGGTAATATTTGTGACTTACCTGAAGTCATGCGCGCACTGATAACCAAAATATGCGTTGAGCTGTATGTGTATGGGCTAGGTTACACCCCTCTCAGATAAGTAAAGCATTGAGCGAGTTCGTTTAGCATGGCCCGTTGCCCCGAGTAAGTGGAAATTTCATTTTACGAACGAATTCCCCTACTGTTTCTCATAAATTCCTCCCCAGAAACGGAGCAGATCTAACTGCAGACATCCTCTCTCAGGCCCATAAACTCTCTCAGGCCCCTTTCCAACGCCAGGGGCCTAATTTATAAACGTTGTTAATGCACAAAATCTGCCCCCAAAACATGCTTGCACTGGTTTTCACGCAACAGTTGGAATTTGTAAAAACAGAACTTGACGTAAGAATGTGCTTATCCTCCCGCAAACTTTAGACCATGCATATGCACAGTTTCTAGTGGTTGAACTATTGCATTGCAAGAAGGCAAATGTTGCCTATTAGTAGCCTTGTGCAAATGGGGAATATTTGATGACACTTATTCATAACAAAAGAACAGGTAGCTAAATAAAATAACAAGACCCAATCATTTGCAGTTAGCGAGAAGAAATCTATTTATTTTATGGTTGTATTTAAAAAATAATTTGAAATAGACATCTATTTCCTATGTTGTATTTCATTTCCGTGATCATTGCAGAATAAATTCCTCACCTTTACTGACTGTGATGGTTTCATATTATCTAAATAGACAAGTTAGGGAAGCCATTCGTACCATCTCTCATTTAATTGGAGCCACTTCACACTAGTAAATAGATAAGCTGTTTCAAATATTTTGTTCTATTTGACCCGATCCGAAGCGCAGTTAATGGTAGAACAGATGGTTCACCTTTTCCATTGACGTTTGAAGTCTACTTCTGAATACTATAATGTCACATTTCTCGAGTAGACAATATTTAATTTATAAACATAGATAAATATAATACATAATACATACAGTGCATTCAGAAAGTATTCAGACCCCTTCCCCTTTTCCACATTTTGTTACGTTACAGCCTTATTCTAAAATAGATAGTTATTTTTCCCCCTCATCAATCTACACACAATACCCCATAATGACAAAGTGAAAACAGGTTTTTAGAAATTGAAACTGAAATACCTTATTTATGTAAGTATTCAGACCCTTTGCTATGAGACTTGAAATTGATCTCAGGTGCATCCTGTTTCCATTGATCATCCTTGAGATGTTTGTAAAACTTGATTGGAGTCCACCTGTGAATCATGTAATAACCAAAAAATGTGTTAAACGAATCAAAATATATTATAGCCACCCTTTGCCTTGATGACAGCTTTGCACACTCTTGGCATTCTATCAAACAGCTGAACCTGGAATGCTTTTCCAGCAGTCTTGAAGGAGTTGCCACATATGCTGAGCACTTGTTGGCTGCTTTTCCTTCACTCTGCGGCCCAACTCTTCCCAAACCATCTCAATTGGGTTGAGGTCGGGTGATTGTGGAGGCCAGGTCATCTGATGCAGCACTCAATCACTCTCCTTATTGGTCAAATAGCCCTTACACAGCCTGGAGGCATGTTAGGTCATTGTCCTGTTGAAAAACAAATGATAGTCCCACTAAGTGCAAACCAGATGGGATGGCGTATCGCTGCAGAATGTTGTGGTAGCCGTGCTGGTTAAGTGTGCCATGAATTCTAAATAAATCACTGACAGTGTCACCAGCAAGCACCCCCACACCATCACATCTCGTCCTCCATGATTCACGGTGTAAACCACACATGCAGAGATCATCAGTTCACCTACTCTGCGACACGGCAGAATGGATCCAATCTCAAATTTGGACTCATCAGACCAAAGGACAGATTTCCACCGGTCTGATGTCCAGTGCTCTTGTTTCTTGGCCCAAGCAGGTTTCTTCTTATTATTGGTGTCCTTTAGTAGTGGTTTCTTTGCAGTAATTCAACCATGAAGGCCAGATTCACGCAGTCTGTTCTGAACAGTTGATGTTGAGATGTGTCTGTTACTTGAACTCTGTGAAGCATTTATTTGGGCTGCAATTTCTGAGGCTGGTAACTCTTATGAACGTATCCTCTGCAGCAGAGGACATCTTCTGTATTCCACCCCTACCTTGTCACAACACAACTGAAAAAAAATTCCACAAATTAACTTTTAACAAGGCACACCTGTTAATTAAAATTCCTTCCAGGTGACTACCTCATGAAGCTGGTTGAGAGAATGCCAAGAGTGTGCAAAGCTGTCATCAAGGCAAAGGGTGGCTACTTTGGAAAATTTCAAATATAAAATATACTTTGATTTGTTTAACACTTTTTTAGTTACTACGTGATTCCATACGTGTTATTTCATAGTTTTGATGTCACTATTATTTTACAATGTAGAAAATAGTAAAATAAAGAAAAAAAACAGTGAATGAGAATGTGTCCAAACTTTTGACTTGTACTGTACATTTTAAGCTAAAACATTGCACATTAATTATACTACAATGTTGGCATAGCCTAAATGAAAAACGTAGATAATTTTTTCCCCTTTTGACCCACATTTGAAACGCATTGACAAAATTGGAAATCCAGAATATCAAAAGTGTGAGTTAAACACAAGCATTAAGATCCCCACAACAAAGCATACAAACTGTAGTACTATGCTAACATTCCTTTACGGGTCCTGGCGTCTGAGAGGGGCCTGAGAGATGATGTCTAAACTTGTCCCACCAGTAGGTGGCAGTATAGAGAGTGGCCTAGGGGAATTGCCACAGGAAGATGTTTTGAGTTGGAGCTGCTGAGTGAGAGGGTTGTAAAAAAATCACCTTCATAATAAAGTATTTGCAGGCTAACAATCAAATACAATTCCTAATGTGAGAAGTACGCCAAGCATAGGACAATATTCGACAACAGTAGTAAATAGAAAAAGTAAATAGAAATACAATTGCCAAAATTATATTTTTACTCCTGTCTATACAGAAAGAAAGAAAATACTTCCACATACTTCACCAGAGCGCATGATTTAGCCACAGAGCAGAATTAGCTTCTTTTAAAGCTGTGAATTGGTTCAAATCACAAGCGTGTAGGTCTATATACCTAGTAGGGAAGCCCCGCAATTTGAGTAGCTCTCGTGGCGTTAGGCCTCGTTGATTATTGAGATGTGACTGTCAGTCAAGATAATGTGTCTTGAGTATAATTTGAAATGTTGAGACAAGAAGAAGGGGAGAGGTGTGTGGCAAAGATATTGGTATGTCTCTCTCTAGAATACGTTTAACTCTCCAGAATGCTGAGCTGTCCCCCCGCCAATTCTTGCTCAATCATTGTTTTATTGTGTTAAATGTTTGCCTTTTGATTGTTTATTTTTAGACATTCCACATTACATATGTCACCAGTTGTAAATTTATCCTTAATTCCCATCATTTGGTTGCATTAATGTCTGTTAATTTCTGTTAATGCATGGATTAAATCAGACCTACAGCCATTTACCATTCTCACAACCTGCTACACTTGTGAGAAACACATTTGGTTTATTTCATACCATCATTTACAAGTTGTCTATTTTTTTTTATTGTATTTTGTTTGGGGCCTCCATGTGAGCAATGAGCTTGTGTCTGGTTTCTCTGTCCTTTTAATGTTGACCGAGCACGCGTGCCTGAGCACACATAGATATAAGCTACCTGTTGTTCTGCGCACAAATGTAGGTATGTGCCCATTTGGGGATTTGTCTGATTTGTCTGCCAAGCTTCTCAGTCATTTTTTCTTCACCTCACACTAAGTCAAATATGTTTTTTTTAATACTTTGTGAATGATAATAGTTCCTCATAGCATTTGAAAAATCTTTCCAACACTCTTCCTCCTCAATAATCACCAAGCTTTGGTGTGAAAGACCAAAATGTCATGCTCTGAAGATCCCACACAGTGAGTGCCTTAAGAAAGTATTTAGACCAATTGACTTTTTATACATTTTGTTGTGTTACAGCCTGAATTCAAAATGGATTAAATAAATAAAACATCTCACCCATCTACATACAATACTCCATAATGACAAAGTGAACAAAATATTTTCATAAATGTTTGCAAATTTATTGAAAATGAAATACAGAAATAGACTACATGGCCAAAAGTATGTGGATACCTCTTCAAATTAGTGGATTCTGCTATTTCAGCCACACCCGTTGCTGACAGGTATATAAAATAAACCACACAGCCATGCAATCTCCGTAGACAAACATTGGCAGTAGAATGGCCCGTACCGAAGAGTTCAGTGACTTTCGACGTGGCACCGTCATAGGATGCCACCTTAGGTAGCCTAGTGGTTAAAGTGTTGGGCCATTAACCGAAAGGCAAGGTAAAAATCTGTTGTTCTGACCCTGAGCAAGGCAGGTAACCCACTCTTTCCCGGACGCCAAAGACTTGGATGTTGATTAAGGCAGCCCCCCAGCACCTCTCTGATTCAGAGGGGTTGGGTTAAATGCAGAAGACACATTTCAGTTGAATCCATTCAGTTGTTCAACTGACTAGGTATCCCCCCTTTCCCTTTCTAACAAGTCAGTTTGCAAATTGATGCCCTGGTCAACTGTAAGTTCTGTTATTGTGAAGTGGAAACATCTGCCCTGCTAGAGCTGCCCCCGGTCAACTGTAAATGCTGTTATTGTGAAGTGGAAACATCTAGGAGCAACAACGGCTCAGCCGCAAAATGGTAGGCCACAAGCTCACAGAACGGGACCGTTGAGTGAGGAAGCGTGTAGTGCGTAAAAATCATCTGTCCTTGATTGCAACACTACTGAGTTCCAAACTGCCTCTGGTAACAACTTCAGCACAATAACTGTTCGTCGGGAGCTTCATGAAATTGGTTTCCATGGCCGAACAGCCGCACACAAGCCTAAGATCACCAAGCATCGGCTGGAGTGGTGTAAAGCTCGCCGCCATTGGACTCTGGAGCAGTGGAAACGTGTTCTCTGGAGTGATGAATTATGCTTCTGGCAGTCCTGACAGACAAATTTGGGTTTGGCGAATACCAGGAGAACGCTACCTGCCCGAATGCATAGTGCCAACTGTAAAGTTAGGTGAAGGAGGAATAACGGTCTGGGGTTGTTTTTCATGGTTCGTGCTAGGCCCCTTAGTTCCAGTGAAGGGAAATCTTAACTCTACAGCATACAATGACATTCTAGATGATTCTGTGCTTCCAACTTTGTGGCAACAGTTTGGGGAAGGCCCTTTCCTGTTTCAGCATGACAATGCCCCATGCACAAAGCGAGGTCCATACAAAAATGGTTTGTCGAGATCAGTGTGGAAGAATTTGACTGGCCTTCACCGAGCCCTGACCTCAACCCCATCGAACAGTTTTGGAATGAATTGGAATGCAGACTGCGAGCCAGGCCTTATTGCCCAACATCAGTGCCCAACCTCACTAATGCTCTTGTGGCTGAGTGGAAGCCAAGTCCCTGCAGCAATTTTTCAACATCTAGTGGAAAGCCTTGCCAGAAGAGTGGAGGCTGTTATAGCGGCAAAGGGGGGAACAACTCCATATTAATGCCCATTATTTTGGAATGAGATGTTCGACGAGCTGGTGTCCACATACATTACATGGCCAAAGGTATCTCATTTAAAAATAATTCTAAATCTTTAAAATTGGTTGTTGATCATTGTTAGACAACCATTTCCAACTCTTGCCATTGATTTTTAAGCAGTTAAGTCAAAACTGTAACTTGACCATTCAGGAACATTTGCCGTTTTCTTGGTAAGAAACTCCATTGTAGATTTGGCCTTGTGTTTTAGGATATTGTCCTGCTGAAAGTTGAATTCATCTCCCTGTGTCTGGTGGAAAGCAGACTGAGGTTTTCCTCTAGGATTTTACCTGTGCTTAGATCCATTCCATTTATTTTTTTATCCTGAAAATTCCTCAGTCCTTAACAATTACAAGCATGGCTATAACATGTTGCAGACACCACTATGCTTGAAAGTATGGAGTGGTACTCAGTAATGTGTTTTGTATTTGCCGCAAACCTTGTATTCAGGACAAAAAGTGAATTGCTTAAACACTTTTTTTTCCAGTATTGCTTTAGTGCCTTATTGTTTTGGAATATTTGTATTCTTCTTTTCAATCTATCAATTAGGTTAGTATTGTGGAGTAACTGCAATGTTGGCCTCATGGTGAAATCCGTGAGCGGTTTCTTTCCTCTCCGGCAACTGAGTTAGGAAGGATGCCTGTATGTTTGTAGTGACAGGGTGTATTGATACAACATTCAAAATGTACAGCAGAAATGCTGCAATATGTTTTACAGTAAGGAAAATCATACTGTAAACAATATTACAGCATCACAGCTATAAAGCAAAATTACAGTATTAAACTGGCAACTGTGGTGCCAGTATAATGCTGTAAATTTACAGGGAAATACCTACAGTAATACACAATTATTTTACAGTACTAAGCAGCATTGCAGGTTGTCTTTAGAAGACAGCTCCCTGAAATGTAATAAAAACAGTATATATATATATTCAAATTCATAACATGAATTGCACGTTAACCACAAAGAACATTTGAAAAGAGCAACATTACAACTCCAGATAGTAGGGGAGAGAGAGACAGAGATATACAGTGATAAGAACATTGACAAATACTGGCCAATAATGTACTTCACCATACACAAACAAAGACAGAATAGGTCATTCTTGAAAATACAGGATTATGTAAGAAAAAAGTATCTTAACAGATCAATGAAAAATAGGAAAACAGCTGAACAGGGAGACATTTTTACAAAAAACTATAACACGAACTGCTTGTCTGCTTGTCTTTGAGAGAGAAACGAGAGAGAAAGCGCCTGAGAGAGAAGGATGGATAAAGAGGAGCCAGCAGGGCTAGACTGGAGCCAGAGAAGCACGCTACCGCAAGCCAACACAGGCTCCAGGAATGGCGCAAGCAGATCATTTGCTGACCAAAGCCGCATGGAAGGATTTCTGAGAATGAGAGATGCAAACAAGTCTCTAATAAATCTCGGTGACATGCAGATTATCA
The DNA here is from genome assembly GCA_030435695.1 of Brachymystax lenok tsinlingensis. Taxonomy (NCBI): domain Eukaryota; kingdom Metazoa; phylum Chordata; class Actinopteri; order Salmoniformes; family Salmonidae; genus Brachymystax; species Brachymystax lenok. Next base: position 15,284,401 of record CM059796.1, read on the forward strand.
CCCCAATCTTTGAAACGCTGATCCTCCTTAGCTCTGATACGTCAACTAGGACAAACATGGAAATAATAAAAAGATAGAGATTGCTATTACTATCACTACTACTATTACTCGCTGGGTAAAAAGGCAGATGACAATTGACAAATAAAGTTTGTGTACTTACATGTTGGAATTTTTTACACTCTAACTCCTTCAGGTCTGCGAGAAAATGTCTAACACGTGGGTTAATTGGCAATGGCTTCCTCTGAACTACCTTTCCGGTCTTGCAGCTCACTCCTGCCTTCGCTGTGCATTTGGATCATTCAGGGTTTACTCGAACCAGGAACCGGCACAACCCAACATAGAATATACTAAATCAGTTGAGGCATTGAAAAAATAACAATAAGAAATATCATTGCAATGCAACTAACAAATGCTAAATGTAAGTGTTGGATCAATGAATGTTCAATGCTTAGCTCTGTATCAGCTCCAAGGTTGCAGAGGCCAACTCCTGGTATTCTATGTTAAAAACATAGAACGTGCAGAAGAGCACAAAGAGGGCAGCAGCAAAGTTGGACTCACTATCCAAAACACAGACCATTCTCCCCTCGATCGACAACATTCATGTGTTAGTGTATACCTACTAGATATCTCTAGATAAGTACCACAATACTATATATTTCCGTTCCACCTTAATAAAATATATGTATTACCAAGTGTCAGAGTTGTGCGCTACTGTAGTGAAATCAGGTGCAGGAGAGCGGAGAGTAATTTCCAGGCACACACTTTAATGGCAGAAGCAACAAGCAATAGAATGAACGCAACTAGCGTCAAACTACCCTCTAGCCAAAAACAAAAGTGTAAGGTGCGACACAAGCACATGTCCAATAGTGTCCCAATAACCAAAATATAATAACGGGTTAAAAAAAAAAAAAAACACGTTACCTGACTGAACATAGCCTGGCTCGTTACACAAACCTGAACAATCAAAACAATTCCACACATCAACATGAAAGGGAAACAGAGTAATAAATACATGCCCTTATTACTGGGATTAAAACCAGGTGTGAAGGGAACAAGACAAAACCAATGGAACAATGAACGTCGATGGCTAGAAAGACGGTGACGTCGACCGCCAAACGCCGCCCGAACAAGGAGAGGAGCCGACTTCGGTGGAAGTCGTGACACCAAGCTTGATCAGCCTTGGTGTGTATGGCAAAGGAATTTGCGCCTCGACATCAACCCGAGTTGCAATGACCTAAAATCACAAAACCTACATATTAAAAATATTCAAATAATGTGTAACAGTACAGTATAAAAGCCATTAATCATATAAGCTTTATAAGTATAAAAACACTATTCCTTACATCTTCTAAGAGGAACAGAGATTTGTCCTTCTCTTTTAAGTGGGTCATCAACAAAAGAATGTGGCTGTTAGATCTCATTGCCTTTGATGTAACTGTCGATTTCATTCAGCAGGCACTGGATCTCTCTCCTCAGCTTGGTCTTTTGGCTTTTAAAAAAGTTGACAATTCTCTTACCCTTGTTCAGGAGAGCTTGAGTCAGGCGACTGTCAATCATGATGCCAGTGAGGGTATTGAAGTGGTTGCAGAGCCATAACTTGGTGAAAAGGAAAGGCGACTGTTCCTGGAGGTCACTGATGCTTGGAGGAGGACAAGTGTCCTATCCATTGTTACAGATCCTATCCATTCTTCATTTTCTTTAAAAAAAATTCTAAGAAAATAACTGTTAGGCTATGCGCTGCACTCTATACCAGCACAAGACGACAAACAATTTACAGAAACGTTTGTATAATTTTTGTACTTTCATGTCTTTTTGTAATTTCTGTCCACTTTATTGCATATGCCTCGCTCCCTCATAGCATAAACCATTTATTTTGAGGGCAAACAAATTTCGGGTTCCGAAAGGGTTCTTTGGCTGTCTCCATAGAAGGACCCTTTTTGGTTCCAGGTTGTACCCTTTTGGGTTCCATGTAGAACCCTCTGTGGAAAAGGGTTCTACATGAACCCAGATGAGTTCTACCTGGAACCAAAAGGGTTATACATGTCTCTGGAATCAAAAAGGGATCTTCAAAGGGTTCTCATATGGGGACAGACAAATAACCATTTTAGGTTCTAAATATCACATTTTTTCATAACAGTTACATAAATATGTTACATTTAGCAATCAAGATCTCACCTCTTTGCTTAAAGGACTGAATCAATTCCCAGCACTGTATTGGTGTCAAATTGTATTTTATGTCCTCCAGGCTGAACATATTCAAGGTCTTTAATGTTCTCCACACCAACATTTGCCCTCAGATGCTCCAACAAAGATCTCACCGTCTTGGTCTCCAACTCGGGCAATTGGTGTTTATTGCATCTCGAAGACCCTCTATGCCTACACTGGTTTAAGGAGAACTCACTGAGTGATGCAGGGAAACAACAGAGAAACCAGACACTTTATAAACTGGTAGTGGGTAATAATCACTCAGACTACATTAACTCCGTCTGCATTAACAAACACATAATTAATCAGAGAATCTGGTATAAAATGAACCCCGAGATCAACCAGTGGCACAGACTGATACACGGCAACAATTAAATGGACCTGTGATTCTGTGACCAGAATCAGTGAGATCTTTCCAAATGTGTATCCGTCATCATTTTCTCCCATTACAACAAGGCCTTTAGTGTATGTTGTTACTTTGTATACAATTTTAGACACCTCTGCAGTGCTTTGCTTTGTGAACCCTTTTGACTGTACAGCTCCCTGAATGGCGTTCTTATATAATTGCTCCTCAAATTAATTCATGACACCAACAACTTCAATGCCATGTGGAAACAATTGGCCGCTGCATAAGTAAGATTGGAGTAACTGGTGCCTCTCAGACAAGTTTTCTGGCACACTCCTTGAAGTAGGAGTGCTCACAAACCTTGGTGTCCACAAACAAATGAGTTTCCCAAGTGTAACAAGTAGTGATGCTTTGGTGCAAGGGCACTCTACCCCACAAGCAAAACTGTAGTTCGCCACATTTCTATGATTTTTGCATGAGTAATGAATGCTTTAATATTTAGGAAACAGAAATTGCAGGATTTACACCTGTACATTCCCAATAAAACTACTTCCAGCTGCCAGCCAGCCAGCAATATGAAAATTACTGTAGTGGCTCTACAGCAGGTCTTTTAGAAACAAACGCAGGAGGCCGGTTTACACACTCCTTACTTTAATAAGGCACAAAATCTACGAATGTAGAATAGAGCTGCTCACACACCGAGCCACAAACATGAAACAATCACGGACAACACTGATGGGGGAACAGAGGATTAAATAACACAATTAATTAGGGTAATGATGACCGGGTGTGAATAATGACAAGACAAACAGAAACTGAGAAATGGATCAGTGGTGGCTAGAACTCCGGTGACGTCGACCGCCGGTAGACGCCCGAAAAAGGAGAGGGACCAACTTTAGCTGAAGTCGTGACAATTACACTACCGCAGCCACCAAATGTCATACACACACCAAAAGAGCTATCAAGCTATACGCTAGCATGCAACTCATGCCAACCACACAATCTCTCCCCAAAAAATGTATAGACCACAAGGCTAAATAAAATATCAGTCTGCGCCTGATGTTTCAGATATCATTAATTTAACATTGCCTAATTAATGAGATCACAGAAAACAACAGGCTTTATTTAATTAACTGCAGTAAATCTCATCACTCTTTCGTGTACTTCTTGCTCTCTCTTTTCTTTTCTATCACCTCTTCCTTCCTTTCTCTCTCACACCTCTTCATTTCTCTCTCTCCTCTATTTCTAAATTTACATCATGTTTTTGATGATCAGCAAAAGCACAAGGAAAATTTAACTCACGCGGGAAAATGCCATGACCATTGCCCTGAATAATGCTAGCAAGCTAACCACAAAATCTGAAGATAACAAAAATTAAAGATAACTTTAATATCCTGCAGGGCAAAATATCAGTCTGTGCCTGTTGTTGCTGAAATAATTTATTTATTGGACTAAGGATAACAAAAGCAGCGGGAATATTCCACTACCCTTTTGCTAAATCACTCGCACCACGAAACTGAATAGAGCTAACGTTAACCAGAGATATTTAGACTTAGAGAAAGCTGTCCAAAGGAGTTCTCCATGTCTGAGCTATAGCTAACGTTAGCAAGCACCATTCACCCTTCATCTGAGACACCTCTCATTCCAACTACATAATCACCCCAAAAGTATACAGTTGAAGTCGGAGGTTTACATACACCTTACCAAATACATTTAAAAACATTTTTTTTTCACAATTCCTGACATTTAATCCAAGTTAAAAATCCCTGTTTTAGGTTAGTTAGGATCACCACTTTAATAAGAATGTGAAATGTCAGAGTACTGGCACACATACACAACCCATGTCTCAATTGTGTCAAGGCTTAAAACTCCTTCTTTAACCTGTCTCCTCCCCTTCATCTACACTGATTGAAGTGGATTTAACAATTGACATCAATAAGGGATCATAGCTTTCACATAGATTAACCTGGTGAGTCTATGTCATGGAAAGACCAGGTGTTCCTAATGTTTTGTACACACAGTGTATACAGTTGAAGTCGGGAAGTTTACATACATCTTAGCCAAATACATTTAAACTCAGTGTTTCACAATTCCTGACATTTATTCATCGCAAAAATTCCATGTCTTAGGTCAGTTAGGATCACCACTCTTTTTTAAGGATGTGAAATGTCAGAATAATAGTAGAAAGAATTATTTATTTCAGCCTTTATTTATTTCATCACATTCCCAGTGGGTCAGAAGTTTACATACACTCAATTAGTATTTGGTAGTATTGCCTTTAAATTACTTTAATTGGGTCAAATGTTTCGGATAACCTTCCACATGCTTCCTACAATAAGTTGGATGAATTTTGGCCCATTCCACCTGACAGAGATGGTGTAACTGAGTCAGGTTTGTAGGCCTCCTTGCTCGCACACGCTTTTTCAGATCTGCCCACAAATGTTCTATGGGATTGAGCTCAGGGCTTTGTGATGGCCACTCCAATACCTTGACTTTGTTGTCCTTAAGCCATTTTGCCAAAACTTTGGAAGTATGCTTGGGGTCATTGTCCATTTGGAAGACCCATTTTCGACCAAGCTTTAACTTCCTGACTGTCTTGAGATGTTACTTCAATATATCCACATAATTTTCCTTCCTCATGATGGCATCTATTTTGTGAAGTGCACCAGTCCCTTCTGCAGCAAAGCACCCCCACAACATGATGCTGCCACCCCCGTGCTTCATGGTTGGGGTGGTGTTCTTTGGCTTGCAAGCCTCCCCCTTTTTCCTCCAAACATAACGATGGCCATTATGGCCAAACAGTTCTATTTTTGTTTCATCAGACCAGAGGACATTTCTCCAAAAAGTACAATCTTTGTCCCCATTTGCAGTTGCAAACAGTAGTCTGGCTTTTTAATGGCAGTTTTGAAGCAGTGGCTTGTTCCTTGCTGAGCGGCCTTTCAGGTTATGTCGATATAGGACTCGTTTTACTGTGGATATAGATACTTTTGTACCTGTTTCTTCGAGCATTTTCACAAGGTCCTTTGCTGTTGTTCTGGGATTGATTTGCACTTTTGTACATCCAAAGGCAAAATGTCAATCCATGCCTGCTGACAAACTAAAGGTGCATTCGACATAGCTAAACTCCTGCTCCCTCTCTAGACGAACAGTATATTTGTCCGGTGAAGCCTATGACCACTTTGCCACTAACTAATACCATATCATTAGCACCATACCCCCCATGTCATGCACCCACCGGTTAAGTAGCCTATCCAAATAAACTTACATATGGATTTCTGCACGTTGTTAATACTACAATATCACTGATTATTTTACCAGCAAGAAAGATCAACGCAACAAACCGACATGTCAACTTGGCTACTGTTAGCTAACACAATCCAAACAAGCTAAAGTTAGCTAGCTTATTAGTAGCTTAGTTAAGAAAACCTGCAGTAGGTATATAGAAGTGTATAGTATATGAAATTAGTACATACTTAGCAGCTGCTCAGAAATATTTAGGTGACTTTTCCACTAAAATAAAAAATAAAATAGCTTGAGAAAGCTTATTTTCTTATGAGTCTTCCCTCACAGACCGCCAAGCATCGCATTAGTGGAAATCTGTTGTCAGGGCAGGCCTGGTTGTAGATAGGTTTGAGCTGTTCGAGGGACATTGTTAGCATTTTAGCTTTTTAACTTTCCCTAACCTTTACCTAATTATCCTAACCTGTTGCGTTAATTCTCGTAACCTGCTGCTTAAAGTAACTTCTGCTAGTCAAAACCGGAAGACCTGTCCTGAGAACAGTCTTGGTTTCAACATTGAGATACAGCTTTCTCTCTCTCTCTATCTCTCTCACACACACACACTATAGACCGTTTAGCGCCACCAACTACAGCAGTGTTCGGGAACTACTGTAAAGAAATACAGTAAGTTAGAGTGATTTTTACAGGAGGCTTACAATTACAGTTAATAACAGTATTTTTCAGCATTTCCTCATAATGCATTGCAATCTACAGCATTAATGCTGTAAAACACATTTAAGGTATTTTACTTTGCATTCTACAGTATTTTACTGTTGAAATGACAGAAAAGTCTTACAGAAAAGTCTTACATCTCTTAGCTCCATGCACTCGTTTCTTTTGCCAACGGTTCACATTGAATCAATGTGTCCATATGGCAGAGGCTGGTGCTCTCACTTTAGAGGAATTGTAACTTAAAACAAAAAATCATTTTAATTCCGATTTGTATTATTAACAACGTGACAATCATTTTGAGAAATAAAACGTTATTATTGAAATGAAACTGTTCCATGAAAATGTGCATATGAAAATCATAACTGGCATGCAGATCGGTAGAAATTGTAAGATACATTTTAAGATACATACGTTTCCCCAAACTTGAAACTCACAAAATGTACGGTGGCAAGAAAAAGTATGTGAACCCTTTGGAAATACCTAAACTTCTGCCTAAATTGGTCATACAATTTGATCTGATCTTCATCTAGGTCACAACAATAGACAAACACAGTCTGCTTAAACTAATAACAATAAATTATAAATTATACGTTTTCATGTCTTTATTGAACACACCGTGTAAACATTCACGGTGTAGAGTGGAAAAGTATGTGAACCCTTTGATTTAATAACTGGTTGACCCTACTTTGGCAGCAATAACCTTAACCAAACGTTTTCTGTAGTTGCAGATCAGACCTGCACATCGGAGAGGAGGAATTTTGCACCATTCCTCTTTACAAAACTGTTTCAGTTCAGAAATATTCTTGGGATGTCTGGTGTGAACTGCTCTCTTGAGGTCATGCCACATAGTCTCAATTGGGTTGAGGTCAGGACTCCATTCTGTTGAAGCCGACTTAACTCAACCTAAACTGTTTATCCTACAGCAGAGCATGTCCGACTCCAAACCCCTACAACTGACTAGATAAGAGCATACCGCTTAGAAAACAGAGCTGAGAGCTCTCAATACAGGATGGGGCCCATATGTAAATATCCCCCACAAAAATGCAATCTCCCCTACTTCAATTCCATTATCATTTATTTCAATAATGCAACCAAAAATGGTTTAATATTTTTTTATTGCAACACAAATTCTTGCAGTTTTACCATCTGCACACCTCCAGCACCTGTACTTTCCGCGGCTATGCCTGAGAGACAATGGGCCTGAGAGTCATGATTTCTAAACATGTCCCACCAGTACATGGCATTATAGAGGGCCCTGACAGATGGGCTTCAGAGATTATGTCTGCAGTTAGACTCTATTGGAAACCAACTGACTCTTTCGAATCCAACAATGTTTGAAAGTGAAGTATATCAGGTAATCTTACTTCTGCTGACTTTAAGTTGTTTTTATAGTCCAGTGGTTTTACAGATTCAAACCGTCCTCCTCCATTTTTTTGTGGGGTAGAGTCTGCGGATCCGTAGGTAACCGTCCCTTTCAGCCCTGTTCTGCCCGTCTCGCCACCATCAAAAGTAGATTTTTGTTCGCATTTTAGCTAACTCTAACCCTAACCCTTTTTCTTACCCTTAACCTGCTACGTTAATTCTCATAACCTGCTGCGTAAATTCTAACCTGCTATGAAAAGTAAATTCTTACATAAAACCTGTCCCCCTGGATCTTCTGGAAAGAGCTGTATCAAGTTCTTTTCAAGTCTACATTGTTATTACACATTATGCTAATTACATGTGTATAATCATGGGAATTTTCTTTCTGTCTCAATAGTCTACTCCATATAGTCTAGTAGGCTAGTCCATAGTCCAATAGCCTGTTGCTGCGCTACTGTAGGCCAAATACAATCAGGGGGGAAATTGGAAGAATCCCTCTGAGATCAACCTATCACCCTATCAGATCACCGGGCATTCGGCTCAAAGCGTTACAATTTAGGTCTACATGCCAATTATTATTCCAATTACAGTCCATAATGGTCTAGTCTTGTTATTTCAATCATATTAGACTCTCAGAACAAAATAACATTAATCTTAACTAAAAAAATATAGAAGGTTTGTAATAGCAATGTATTTGAGAGTAGGAGAGCAAATGATCTGAATTGAAATTGTGACAAAATCTTAATCCTGTATCAACAAAAATCTGGAATAATCAGTTATAGAGAGAATACATTGAATTCATGAAATAAAGTAGACTGTCATGCGATAAGATTAAATAAGCATAATTAAATAGCAGTCTCTTTAATAGTCCACTAGGGGTCCCACTTTAGAAAGGATTGGGACTTGTGGTGAGCTAAAGGAAAATATGCACATAATGAAAATAAAAACTGTATCTCTGTTTTTTTTCTTTACAAACATTGTTTTGAAAGATACCTTCCTTTTGGCTGTTGGCTGATATGTCATTTGCTGTGTGACAGGGTGAGGATGTGATGACGAGATATTTACATGTGTATGCCATGGCCTGCACTCTGGATAACGTACAATGAAATTAAAAAACAATTGATTGCCAATAGTTGAGTGTAAACTGCCTATATGGCAATGAAAATGACACACATAATACCATACTCTAAGTGTCTTGTTTGAAATTCCTGTCCATAGATGGTTTTGGGTACTTTTCCGTCCTTACTTGCTCCAAGTCGTGTCCGTCATCGCCTTGGTTTTTGGGCGCACTTGGAACTTCCAATTTGCTGCGACGTTTGAGAATATGCTGGAGTAAAAATACCATCACCAAAACGACAATGACAATACACACTATTATTCCAATTAGACCACCTGCTGTCACAGTTGAGGGACGCTGAGTTGGATATTTGACACTTGGTGTAATAAAATCAGATGGTGTCGTAAAGCCTGAACCCTCCGACGGTTCTCTCTCAACACATTTCCATCCGTCAACCAAGTCGAATCCCTCATAGCAAGAACACATATGACCTCCATACGTATTTTTGCAAATATGGTCGCAGTAACCATTATCACATTCATTAATGTCTATGCAATATCTAATTTCATTTCTTACATCGACCAGGTAACCCTCGGGACAGTTGCATTGATGTGGATCATTTGGGTCACATTCTGCAAGACACTCTTCGAAAGGACAATGAAGTTGACATTTGTTAGGGTCTTTTCTCGTTGCAATATATCCTTCAAAACAGGAGCAATTATAACTGCCCAATGTATTTTCGCAAATATGCTCGCATGGTCCATCCATGTAGCACTCATCTTTGTCAATACATATGTCATTTAACATTTCGAATCCATTTTGGCATCTGCATGTAAATCCACCATTATTGTTGACACACTCATAGTTCTGTCTCGGGCACTGTTTATCATCTAAACAATCATCAATATCTTTGCACTTCTTCCCATCTTCTGCCAGTGCGTACCCATGGGGACACATGCAGGCGATGGAGCTGTCATTTTTCTGGTAGCAAACGTGTGCACACCCGAAATTAAGGCAGGGGTCGTGTTGCACAACTTCACATGTAAATGTATTGTCATGCAGAGTTTTTCCAGGTGGGCAGATGCATACAGGTTGTTGATTAATCGATAAGCACTCATCCTCACAACCACCTTTCATTACATCGCAAGTCCATGGTGCTTGCATCCACTGTTCAGAGAGACAGATATACTTGGAATCAAAGGGGTTGAGCGTTGCAGTGCTTCCCATAGGCAATACCAGTAGGTAATCTCCCTCGAATCCCAATGGGGTCTCATACAGAACGGATTCATCGCGTTTTATGTCAAAACGTTTGCAGACACTTGGGAAATTATACTCACAAAGGTATCCATCTATTTCCCTGTCGCATGGTTGTTCTGTCCAATTCAATTCGATTTTGGACACCGAGACACATTTTGAAGAGCAGACATTGTCAATGACCCCCCAGTTTTGAAAGTCTGTGGAATTATCTCCCGTTATCCATCTGTATCCCCGCAAATCAGAGGCACTGTCGGGACATTGTCCACTCGGTAACTGCAAACCAATCCAGTAATCTCCTGTAATACCGATTAAAATCGAAATTATGTATTGTGATTCCGAAGATCGCACTGTCATTAACTGTCCATTATTGCTCTCACAATGTTTTTGAGCCGTTGCAAAATCGACTGGATCCTGGAAAACAGCAAAACAATGATTCCCGTCGCAGTATGCATTATGTTTGGCTTCTCCCACTCTCATCAAGAATGTTAGAGTAACAAACACCATCACTATTATGTCCCTCATTTTTACAACTCAGTTGTAACAACTTTCTAATTTGGCCTACAACTCTTGCGTGTACTAGAAGTCAATGTAGGCTATAGCCTAGTTTAGACTGTTTATCCTGCTGATAGTTCACGCTTATAAAAGGCTCGCTCCATGTTTGCGCTCTGGTCACGGAAGGAAGTTCCTTGGAAGGAGGTTCGTTTTCCTCTGCTTGCTTAATCCCCTTCCCAAAACATTTTCTCTCCCACTGCGACGGTGCACATCACTATAGACTATATTTCGAATAACGCAGGCACGCGAACCAACCCACACCCGAGTGGGCGCAAATATTAGCCAACATTTGGCACATAAACAAATGTCTACACTAGTAAACTGCAAACATTAAATACACTTTGGTAGATAACCTCTACAATTGAATAGGCCAATATTTCAACAAATGGAATTAGGATATAGTTAAATTTATTTGTAGACTCCTAATACATGTTAATGTTTCCCCCGCCCCTCTCTCTCTCTGGTAGCTCAGATGGCACATTCAAGCTATTTTGGGATACATTTTAGAGCCCTATCCAGAAATGGGGGCCATGAGAACAGAACCAAGGCTCTTAAAATGTCAATCAGCAGTAGAAAATATATTTTTTTAAAGGTATCCCCGCCCCGCTGAATGCAAGGACTGACAAAATTATAGTTATAACCATGTTTTGAGGCTATATAGTGTTTGTTTACATTTACTTTGTTTACAAACATTGATGTAAAAAAAGTTTTGGTCTATATTTTAGGTTCTGATGGGGTACGACATGCATTTATAAGTTATATTATTCAATAATCAATGGGTTCATATAATACATTAATTAGTCAAAAATGGATGTAGCAATTACTGATTGCCCCTTTAAGGTGATTTACACATAATATGGTTTCAGGTATTTGCATGAAATTCGATTATACCTTTTAAGTTACAAATACCAAACTATGTCTCCAATACAGAAGGAATGAACATTTTATTTTCCTCCAACTAATGACAGTATAGCCCAATATAGGCCGTCCATACACACAGCCTTACTCCAAAGACCCATTATAGTTTGTACACTGATATAATTCATGGCCCATATTCAACTTGTTGGCACAAACAAAAGTGGAAGTGGAGCAAGCAGATACCTCCATGCATGGCTGCTTAATTGACCATTTTCTAAACAGTAGGCTGTTATTTGCTTTTGCTACATTTCAATAACGAGTTTTAGTGAGTAAATAATAAGAATAATCCCAAAGAAAGGAAATAATAATGTATTATGTTTTATTTTATAATCATTTGATAGGATATATATATATTTATTGCAAGTTAGCCTATTGGCTTACTTTGTTATTGGCTTTGTTCACTTTTGAGATTGGTTATAATTTTTTGTGATGAGGTGAGCCATTTCTGATATATGCCTATTAAAACTGTATGAAATAAAAACATTACAAGTTCAAACCAGCTGATTCTCATTTGCAGACGTGTAAACAAGGAATGACAATGAAAATGGCAAAATTATCCAACAACATATTAATTGTCATATTATAAAATGTCTGTCAAATGACAATTTTTGGTACTTATCCGTTAAGACTTGCTGCAAAGCGTGATTACCGCCACCTTGGCTTTCGAAAGCAATGTCTAAATTACCCCGACGTTTCAGTATCAGGTGAATAAGTACAACCATCACCAAAATAACAACGACAATACATACTATCATTCCAAGAAGACCTCCCGCCTTTACAGTGAAAGGGCGCTCAGTTGGATGCTTGGCACTTGGTGTATATGGTGTCGTAAAACCTGAACCCTCCGATGGTTCTCTCTCAACACAAGCATATTCACCAACCAAGTCAAATCCCTCGACACAAGAACACAGGTAACCTCCATAAGTATTTGTGCAATCATGGAGGCAGTAAGAATCCATCTCACATTCATCTATGTCGACACAAATTGACAACCCATTTCTGTCATCGAGTAAGTAACCCATTGGACAGTTGCATTGATATGTTTTACTACGATCACATTCTGGGGGACACTCTTCTGCTAAACAGAGAAATTGACACCTGTTGGTGTCTTCTGTCATTGTAATGAATCCATCAAAACAGGAGCAATTGTAACTGCCTATCGTGTTCGTGCATTCGTGGTCACATGGACCCATGAAGCATTCATCCACATCGACGCATTTGTCATTTTCCAACTCATATCCCTTCTGGCATTTGCATTCACATCTACCAAGAGTAGGCCTATTGACACATTCACTGTTCTGTCCCGAGCACAGTCTTTCATCCACACAATAATCAATTTCTTTGCACTCCTTCCCACCTTCTGCCAGTGCGTACCCATGGTGACACATGCAAGCGTAGCTGTCATCTTTTTTCTGGCAGAGATGCGCGCACCCTGAGTCGTGGCAGGGGTCATTTAGCGCATATTCACATGTGAAGTTGTTGTCCTGGAGAGTTTCTCCAGGTGGACAGGTGCATACAGGTTCATGGTTAACTAAGAAACAGTCATGCGAACAGCCACCATTAAATACCTCGCAATTCCATGGTGCTTGCATCCACTGTTCATTGTTACATATATATTTCGATCCGAGGGATTTGAGCGTTGCAATGGTTCCCTGGGGTAATGCCAGTAGGTTGTCTCCCTTGAATCCCAATGGGTTGTCGTACAGAACGGATTCGTCCCCTTTTACCATGACATGTTGGCAATGACTGTCAAGTTTATATTCACAAATAAATCCATCTATTTTACTGTTGCATGGCTGTTCCTTCCATACAAAGTCGTATTTTGATACTGAAATGCATTTTGAAGAGCAGACATCATCAAAGTGTCCCCAGTTCTGGAACTTCGTTTCATTATCTCCAGTTATCCACCTGTACCCTCGTAAACCCAACGCTTGTTCGGGGCATTGCCCGCTCGGTAGCTGCAAACCAATCCAATAATCTCCTGTATGAATACCGAGTAATATTAAAAGGATGCTATGCGATATCAAAGATCGCACTGTCATTAAATGTCCATTATGTATATTATTATCCTCACAATGTTTTTGTGCCGTTCCAAAGTCGGCTTGGTCCTGGAAAACCGCAAAGCACTGCTTCTCGATGCAGTATCCGCCACGAGGGGCTTCCCCCTTGACTCTCAAAAGGAACGTTAAAGCAACGAGTAATCCTCCAGTATCCCGCATATTTTAACAATAGCCTACGCCTCAAATCAAATATAACAATTTCGCATATAATTCAGAGATGTAGGCTACTCGGCTCCTCTGCTTATACAGCACGGTTTGATTAGTAGAATGAACGTTAAGACTGCTGATAACTTCCATTTATAAAAGCCTCCCTCCATGTTTTCGATTGATCAAGGAAGGAAGTTCCTATTTGGATGGCGTAGTTGCTGCCTAAGAACAAACACGTTCTCTCTTAACCTGCAGTTGGCTGGCTGCAACCTGGACTCGGGAGTAGACTTAACATAGTAAAAGTAAACGTAGTAACACTTAAATGTGTATGATATGTTACGTTTTGTATTGTATGTATTAGTTTGTGAATGTCCATTTCGTAAGAATAAAAATTTGTATGATTTGTTACAAATTGCAATTTGTAAAACATCTTACGAATTTCAATTCGTACAATATCTTACGAATTTCCAAATGTATAATCTGTTATGAATTCCAATTTGTTGTGGCTAAAGTTAGCTAGGTTTCTAACACTAATGTTAGCTAGGTTGCTAATGTTAGCTAGGCTAGGGGTTAGGGGTTAAGGTTAGGGTTAAGGTTAGGGTTAGGTTAAAGGGTTAAGGTTAGGGTTAGGGGAAGGGTTAGCTAACATGATAAGTAGTTGCAAAGTAACTAAAAAGTAGTAAGTAGTTGCAAAGTTGCTAATTAGATCAAATGCTTAGGTTGTCCGTGATGAGATTCAAACACACAACCTTTGGGTTGCTAGATGTTCGCCTTATACGGCCACCTCAGCCAACCAACCTACTTTTTTTTGCCTTAAGTAACCTTCTGTCTTATGTAACCATACCAAACTTAACATACTGTATCATCATGAATGTCCCGATTTTACGTTTACTTTGTTACGTCTAGTCTATGAGACCAGGCTGGCCCATCATCCAGTATTACTGCATGCGCACACACACACACACACCAAATGGATATTCGTAGTAGGCTATAGTCCAATAATCAAATTGTTAAATGTAAGGCCTAAAATTGAAGTAAAAAATATATTTAAATCATTGCAAAATACCAAAACGTAGATAACGTAGATCTTTCAGTGTTTGCTGCTTAATTTGCTCACTTTTCTAGTATTTACAGGTCTCTCTCTCATGAGTATGCATTTATCGCAGCTCAGATGTCACATTCTGAGCTATTTTAGGATTAATTTTAGAACCACTATATATCCACAAATAGACATCCTGAAGACAGACACAATCTTCATTAGTCATTTAAAGACAAGATGTTTTAAGATATATTAGAACACGTGAATGATTCTATTATTACATAAAGGTTATGCCGAATATTCAGAGGCAACCAATATATTTTCTGTGTCTCTCTGTTTGTCCAGAGGTGGTAGCCTAGGAGGTAGGAACATAATCACTCAGGGGGAGAGTGAATCAGGAGTGGCACAAATGCACCACAGGAAGTGGAAGGTGGGCTTACTTCCTCTAAGCCCACCCCACAATTTATGTTACTAGATAGAGACGGCATGCTATTTCAGCGCTCCCATATTTCCTTTAATAAAATTGGCAGAGTGAGAGAAATGGGGAATGGAGTGGAAGTAGGTGTGGTATTGTTCATGCAATGGAAACAAAACCTGTCCAACCCTCATATTTGATTAGTCCTACTGATTTGGTATGCTGTCACGATGAAGTCCACTATGTAGGCTACATTGTATGAAAGGTAGTGGCATTTGTAGATTATTGTTGGCTGCTTGATATACCTGGATAAAAATGTCATGTCTCTTTGGCATATTTATTTAAAACTTACAAGGAGAAACTTCAAGATTATAATTTTTTTTAAACCAAAGATATCCAGAACGGAAGAAACCATGCCTGTTCTTTCCAACACCTATGTTTGTATAGCCACATTCTGACAGCCAGTTCTATTGTTGCTGGAACAACCAACAACATATCTGAAGAATATCATTGAGTCAACAATACCTCAAAGGGGCCCACTTCTTTGGGTCGACTGCAAGACGAGTCATTCATGTGGGATGGAGGAAATGGGAGGTCTTCCCCTGCAGGGTGTAGCCAGGGATAAGGAGAAAGGGAAAAGGTCTGTACCGATGAAATTCCCTGATTCAAACCCCAGGAGTGATTTCTCTCTGAGTCAGTGTTGTCAGAAGATGCCATACCCTGTTATGGCTACTCCCAACCACCTCTACATTGATGATAACTTTCATGAAAATGGCCAAAATTACCTTGAATAAGATTCACTCATGTTGTCATAATGGAAAACTATAGACTGTGGAGAATGATGGAAGACACTTATTAAATAATGTGCAAACATGCCATATTTTGAATATTTTTCTATGTTTAAACGTTACCATTTTGGCATAATTTTGTCAAAAGCATTGCATGTTATGAGCAGCAATCTGCCATCTGCTCATAACTTGCATAGCAATGTAATTTGAGACAGTGATTATGATCCAACATACATGTAGGCTACAAGGAAGTTCCATTTCTATTTGCCATGTGTAATAAAGAAATTAGAAATCTTACTCACTCACATTTATTATGTTGGAAGTGCCCAACCCAGCAACC
Organism: Brachymystax lenok tsinlingensis; assembly: GCA_030435695.1. Taxonomy (NCBI): domain Eukaryota; kingdom Metazoa; phylum Chordata; class Actinopteri; order Salmoniformes; family Salmonidae; genus Brachymystax; species Brachymystax lenok. The sequence continues at coordinate 15,300,838 of CM059796.1, forward strand.
ACGTAATCTGATTCTAGTGTACACAATTCCGCTCAACTTAATTTGGCATTCCTCAGGCTATTGCTAGTGACCCAACCCAGCCATTCATATTTTGGTATTCTGTCTGCCACAGCCTACCTTACTTCCGTTTGTCAACCCTTTCTGCTTCATCCTAAGGAATTTACTGTGAGGATATTGTGTTTCGACGCCTGAGACACACATATACAGTTGAAGTTGGAAGTTTACATACACCATAGCCAAATACATTTAAACTCAGTTTTTCACAGTTCCTGACATTTAATCCTAGTAAAAAATCCCTGTCTTAGGTCAGTTAGGTTCACCACTTTATTTTAAGAATGTGAAATGTCAGAATAATAGTAGAGAGAATTATTTATTTCAGCTTTTATTTCATTCATCACATTCCCAGTGGGTCAGAAGTTTACATACACTCAATTAGTATTTGGTAGCATTGCCTTTAAATTGTTTAACTTTAGTCAAACATTTCGGGTAGCCTTCCACAAGCTTCCCACAGTAAGTCAGGTGAATTTTGGCCCATTCCTCCTGACAGAGCTGGTGTAACTGAGTCAGGTTTGTAGGCCTCCTTGCTCACACAGGCTTTTTCAGTTCTGCCCACACATTTTCAATAGGATTGAGTGTCATGAGAATTTCGTTCTCAATTGTTGACATAAACTATAAATCAGGCTTTGAATAATTCCTAGGTTGTAAAGCTCTAGTTAATGACAAATTAGACAAAGTCCCATATCTGCAATTTTGGTCAGGTTAACAATCCACCCTTTGACTCAATTTTTTACACACAATCACCCATCTATTTTGATTAGAATTAACAATGACACCACACCAAACAAAAACAAAACATATAAAGAAATAACACCACATCTATAAAGAAAACCATTATATATGTAATAAAAATATAAACAAGAAATCTAACGTGAGGTCTATTACTACTTCCAAGCAAAACTTTTCTGTTTAGGATTTTCGTTATAACCTTTATCAAATATACAACATTACTAAACATTAAAAATAGTTTCCTCTAATTCAGGCTCCTCTGGATTAAAACCAACAGCATTCTCTGTCAATCTAGAAGGCATACAGTGAGGGAAAAAAGTATCAGTTTACAATTTTAATGGTAGGTTTATTTGAACAGTGAGAGACAGAATAACAACAAAAAAAATCCAGAAAAACGCATGTGAAAAATGTTATAAATTGATTTGCATTTTAATGAGGGAAATAAGTATTTGACCCCTCTGCAAAACATGACTTAATACTTCGTGGCAAAATCCTTGTTGGCAATCACAGAGGTCAGACGTTTCTTGTAGTTGGCCACCAGGTTTGCACACATCTCAGCAGGAATTTTGTCCCACTCCTCTTTGCAGATCTTCTCCAAGTCATTAAGGTTTCGAGGCTGAAGTTTGGCAACTCGAACCTTCAGCTCCCTCCACAGATTTTCTATGGGATTAAGGTCTGGAGACTGGCTAGGCCACTCCAGGACCTTAATGCGCTTCTTTTTGAGCCACTCTTTTGTTGCCTTGGCCATGTGTTTTGGGTCATTGTCATGCTGGAATACCCATTCACGACCCATTTTCAATGCCCTGGCTGAGGGAAGGAGGCTCTCACCCAAGATTTGACGGTACATGGCCCCGTCCATCGTCCCTTTGATGCGGTGAAGTTGTCCTGTCCCCTTAGCAGAAAAACACCCCCAAAGCATAAACTTTCCACCTCCATGTTTGACGGTGAGGATGGTGTTCTTGGGGTCATAGGCAGCATTCCTCCTCCTCCAAACACGGCGAGTTGAGTTGATGCCAAAGAGCTCCATTTTGGTCTCATCTGACTACAACGCTTTCACCCAGTTGTCCTCTGAATCATTCAGATGTTCATTGGCAAACTTCAGACGGGCATGTACAGTGGGGCAAAAAAGTATTTAGTCAGCCACCAATTGTGCAAGTTCTCCAACTTAAAAAGATGAGAGAGGCCTGTAATTTTCATCATAGGTACACTTCAACTATGACAGACGAAATGAGAAAAAGAAATCCAGAAAATCACATTGTAGGATTTTTAATTTATTTATTTGCAAATTATGGTGGAAAATAAGTATTTGGTCAATAACAAAAGTTTATCTCAATACTTTGCTATATACCCTTTGTTGGCAATGACAGAGGTCAAACGTTTTCTGTAAGTCTTCACAAGGTTTTCACACACTGTTGCTGGTATTTTGGCCCATTCCTCCATGCAGATCTCCTCTAGAGCAGTGATGTTTTGGGGCTGTCGCTGGGCAACACGGACTTTCAACTCCTCCAAAGATTTTCTATGGGGTTGAGATCTGGAGACTGGCTAGGCCACTCCAGGACCTTGAAATGCTTCTTACGAAGCCACTCCTTCGTTGCCCGGGCGGTGTGTTTGGGATCATTGTCCCAGCCACGTTTCATCTTCAATGCCCTTGCTGATGGAAGGAGGTTTTCACTCAAAATCTCACGATACATGGCCCCATTCATTCTTTCCTTTACACGGATCAGTCGTCCTGGTCCCTTTGCAGAAAAACAGCCCCAAAGCATGATGTTTCCACCCCCATGCTTCACAGTAGGTATGGTGTTCTTTGGATGCAACTCAGCATTCTTTGTCCTCCAAACACGACGAGTTGAGTTTTTACCAAAAAGTTATATTTTGGTTTCATCTGACCATATGACATTCTCCCAATCCTCATCTGGATCATCCAAATGCTCTCTAGCAAACTTCAGACGGGCCTGAACATGTACTGGCTTAAGCAGGGGGACACGTCTGGCACTGCAGGATTTGAGTCCCTGGCGGCGTAGTGTGTTACTGATGGTAGGCTTTGTTACTTTGGTCCCAGCTCTCTGCAGGTCATTCACTAGGTCCCCCCGTGTGGTTCTGGGATTTTTGCTCACTGTTTTTGTGATCATTTTGACCCCACAGGGTGAGATCTTGCGTGGAGCCCCAGACCGAGGAAGATTATCAGTGGTCTTGTATGTCTTCCATTTCATAATAATTGCTCCCACAGTTGGTTTCTTCAAACCAAGCTGGTTACCTATTGCAGATTCAGTCTTCCCAACCTGGTGCAGGTCTACAATTTTGTTTCTGGTGTCCTTTGACAGCTCTTTGGTCTTGGCCATAGTGGAGTTTGGAGTGTGACTGTTTGAGGTTGTGGACAGGTGTCTTTTATACTGATAACAAGTTCAAACAGGTGCCATTAATACAGGTAACGAGTGGAGGACAGAGGAGCCTCTTAAAGAAGAAGTTACAGGTCTGTGAGAGCCAGAAATCTTGCTTGTTTGTATGTGACCAAATACTTATTTTCCACCATAATTTGCAAATAAATTCATAAAAAATCCTCGCCGTGTTTTGCAGAGGGGTCAAATACTTATTTCCCTCATTAAAATGCAATTCCATTTATAACATTTTTCACATGCGTTTTTCAGGATTTTTTTGTTGTTATTCTGTCTCTCACTGTTCAAATAAACCTACCACTAAAATTATAGACTGGTCATTTCTTTGTCAGTTAGCAAACGTACAAAATCAGCAGGGGATGAAATACTTTTTTCCCTCACTGTAATTAGTACTATTGGATAGGAAACACTCTGAAGTTTCTAAAAGTGTTAACATAATGTCACAATGGGACAGGATGTTAACTTCTTAGGGAGCGGCTCCCAAGGTGACGGTTTTGGAGAGTCTGGCATGCCCAAAGTAAAATGCCTCCCACTCAGGCCCAGAAAATAGGATATGCACATAATTAGTACTATTGGATAGGAAACACTCTGAAGTTTCTATGAATGTTAAAATATTGTCTGTGTATAACAGAACGGATATAGCAGGAATTTCTGTCCTGGAAAAAGTGTTTTTGACACACTGCCTCATTTTGAACCCCTCCCTATTGAAAACAGCCATTTCTGGGAGTAAGATTGCAGTACCTATTGCTTCCACTGGATGTCAACAGTCTCTAGACAGTGTTTGGTGATGTTATAGTTGCTCTGGATGGTAATAGAAGAAGAATTTCGAACTAGTCATCGGATGTAAACAGAAGAGGAAGCGCGTTCACGGGCTCGCGCACGCTGTGGTTTTTTCCTTTCCTATCATCCAGTTTATAATCCTGTTGAAATATTATAGTAAATATACATAAAAGTGTTCCTAAGGATACATTATAAATGATGTTTGATTGTTCTTGGACAAGTGTATAGGTATAGGTTGAACGCGTTCTCTTCACAGTTCAATGGGCGAGTGGACGCTGTATTTTATGAACATAACGCACCAACCAAATGGAGATTTATGGATATAATAAATTACTTTTTCTAACAAAAGAACCATGGATGTTTTCGTTGGACACTTGGGAAGCCCTCAGCAGAAGTTCTTCAAAAGGTAAGGGATTTGTTTTCGCTGTGAAATGTGTTTTGTGTGAACCGTGATGGTTTATGAATTTATGCTAATGGTAAAATATTGGAGGTGCTACCCTCAAACAATCAGATGTTGTGCTTTCGCCGTAAAGCCTTTTTGAAATCTGACAACGTTGTGATATTGCCAAGAAGCAGAGCTTTTGATGACTATGCAACACTTGTATATTGATGAATGTTTAATAATTCAACTTTTGGATTTTGAATTTGGCACCTTGCATTTCACCAGGTAGTGTCAGGAGTGCCCCACCACTCCGTAAGTAGTTAAATCTCACATCATCACCTATTTGGACTCCTTTTTTATATCCTTCTTATTCATGAGGGGTCGGGTATTATATAACTTGTCTTTTACTTCTTAAACCTGTCAGCGACATCACATAATTTGTACCGGAGGTGGTGAATCAGGATGTATAAAAAAGATCATCAAAACTATGATGCAGCTCAAGGTTCCCCATATTCCCAAAAACCGCCAACCCTCTCCTGCCCTTAGCCAGTCTGCTAGGTACCACCCCATACTCACACCTTTAGGGAACACATTACAGTGATGATAGGTCGGGGTAGGAAATCTTCGTTAACAGAAGCGACCCCCAGACCCTATCAGTCCAGTTCTGCTCTCTAACTCTGCATGATATCCACAGTGTTTGTATGTGTTCCTACCTTTTTGCAGTGGGCAACGTAGACCCGTGTTGCTCTTTCTGCTATTCTAATGGCAAAGGCTGTGACCAACAGAACCTGGTAAGGACCTTCCCAACAGGGCTGCTTCCAGTCCTTTTTCTTCAGAGACTGGACCCACACCCAGTCACCTGGCTGGATCGTATGGCTCACCTCCTTCTGTAGTTCTTCTGTTGGGCATAAAATCTCTGACATACGGGTATGGTTAGCAAACAGCTTCTCATGTGATCTGCTACTGTGTCTTCCTAACTCTCATTCTAAAAGGTCTACCAAATACTTTCTCAAATGGAGATAATCCCTCCTTGTCTGGGGTTATCCAAATATCTCATTAATACTATTGGTAGACATTTTACCCAATTTCATCCTGTACTCAGGCGTGTCCATCTTAACCTACTTTTAATCATAGAATTCATGCGTTCTATAATATAATAATAATTAAACACTGTTTCTTTCCTTCGCTCCTGGTAAGCTCTATAAAATCAATTTCCAACAAAACAAAATGTTAACAGAAAAATGTATTAAGTAATTTGTGTTGTCTAACAATCTCTACCATATCTAACAATCATCTCTGCCATATCCCTCCTGTTGATACAAGGCTCTGCCCCTGTATCAAAACACTACCATATCTAACAATCTTAACAAATAAATAAATTTCTGCCTGCTGCACAGAATAGTGACTAGGTCGTGATTCAGCCTTTAAGTTTTTAGGAAGAGTAGCACATCATACCCAGTTGCATTCGAACCATTTACCTTGAACCATCTACCTTGAGTTCTACCTTGAAGACCTATCTATAAACATAGTAATTTCTTTCCATCTGGTAAAGACCAATCTGTAAAATCAGGCCTATGCAACACAACTTTCTCAGTTACACAATCATGTGGACTCCCGTCAGTAGCTATTGGAATAAGGGTGGAGGTGTACAGAGTAGCACATCTCTCAATAGTCAAATTTGGCATGTCTATCAATATAATCATACAAGACACAAAGGCCTAAGCTTCCTTTATTCAAACAAGAGGAGTGATAAGCCACTGGCTTATTCTCCCCCTGTTTCTAGGTCAAAGCTGACGTCATGACCCCTCCCTACAGTCCACAGTCTGAGTAAATGGACGGTCATATCTAGGGAATGCCAAACAATGTCTCTATTCTCATAAACTGTCTTCTGTCGTCTCTGAGTTAACAGGTACTCCCCCCCTCAAGATCCCTCACTCTCCCCGATATGCACTGCTGGAACACTATATGCTCTCCAATTCAACTTCCTACGGTATCTGTCTGCGGATGGGCTGTGCTCAACCCCTCCCTGCATGGATACCCAGTCGTTAATCTTCTTTCCCTTCGATACCCAGGACCTCATACTCTCCCACTAGGTCCTGACTATACCAGCAACAAGGATTTTCATCACATCAAGCCCTAACAGGTTAACAGGACATAATTTAGAAATGAGAACTGGAACCATCGCCTCCTCAAGCCTCATGAGTCAGAACAATGGGAGCTGATAACCTTTCTACACAATGATGACCCGTAGCTGAACGTACTATTATCGTATTGCCAGTTATCTTAATCCCCTCTGGGATAGCTGTTCTACATGCTCCAGTGTCACAAAAGGAATTTAATCTTTTTTTTCTTATGATCAATGTTAGAAACGTTTTTTGTTCTTGTGCTAAGGCCATATCTATGGTTGCCAATTCAAAAACCTCGCACTCTTGAGTCAAATTCGTCCGAGAAGTTCACATCAGATTCACTAGCGGGATTGTTGATTCCAACCCCTATATACGTCCAACCCCTATATACGTCCAACCCCTATATACGTCCAACCCCTATATACTTGTAAAGTGAGCGGTTGGTTGTCATCCCCAGCTCGGGGATTCGGTAGTTCTACTAAAGGGCATTGTGTAACCTCCTCTACGTCTCCCTCATCTTCACCTATCGTGTGGGCCCTGTACTGGTCCCCGAGAGGGGACTTATTATAAGGGTCCAATCTTTTTAGAGGTGTAGGTCTGTTTACCCCACGGCCCTTATCCCTCAACCTCCTCACTTCCTGTTCTGCCTGTTCTTTCTCCTTCATGACTTTAGTAAAGAGTTTAATTACATCCATATCCTCCACTATGTCATCCTGTACAGCTCTTTCTATACCCCCTTCAGCTCCCCCCGGATGATAAGGTGGAGGCTCGTTTGGAAGGGGTATCAGACCTCTCCGTCTAGCAACCACCCCCTCATCATCAGGATTACCCCTCCATGCCTGGTCGATCAGAGTGGGATACAATGACTGCCTTGGCTTTGCTATTGGTGGAACTCTACTCTCTTCACTTAATACGGGGGGTGCTGTCGGCACTACAGATTGACTTTCCTGTTCTTTTTTCTGGCCCTCTTTTTTATCCTTCAACTCTTTTTCGGGCTTCAGAGAGCCATACCCTGGCTGTCTCTAACCCTTCTGCCTGTTGTTTCTTCACATTATTGCCACATACTTCAATCATACTTTTGACCATTGATTCCAATTTTTCTACATTTAACCTTCCATCAAAGTCATATTTATTTTTCCATTTAGGGCCGAATTGGAGATTTCGTTTATCCTTATATTCCATGTAATTCTGGGACCTCCTTAGATTTGCCACCCATCCTGAATTATGATTATACGTCAATAACAATCCCAATTGTTAATACACCTTGACAACAATCCAATTCACCTGTAAACTATGATCACACGTCAATAAGTTAGTTCATTCAATAAATGATCTTGTTCCCAGCAAGATCACACCTTATTAAGTAAGTTCACCTAATAAACAATCTTATTGCCATAAAGATCTTCCCCTTTATTGAGCATTCAACAAATGATCCTATTCCCAGCAAGATCACACCTTATTAAGTTAGTCCACCTAATAAACAATCTTATTGCCATAAGGATCTTGCCCTTTGTTGAGTTAGTTTATTCAATAAACAATCTTGTTCCCCGCAAGATCTTCACCTTATTAAGTTAGTTCACCTAATAAATGATCTTATTGAATTAGTTTATTTACGGTAGTGCACCGGTACCACAGTGTCATTTCGGACCTGTATCACACATCGATGTCGCCGTTCCACAATCGCAGTTGTATAAAGACTCATAAGATTTTCGGTCAGACAAACACGAGCCTAGTAAATTAAATAATCCAAGCTTAAATTTATACTATTTCAGAGAGATAATTCCACAAACTCAAATTGTCCTTCCCCCAATCAATGAATAAAGATTACTGACCTTGTTCTTGCAGACTGGGTAAAGCAATTTAGGTTGGATCTCGTCACCGTCTCTGTCGTTTTTAGATATACACCGGCCTGCAATAGTTCCCCAATGTCAGGGGGCAGGTCTTTGATCTTACGGATGCAATCATCCGCCCGTGCACATTATTCGGCGTGTTATCTTTGGACGACAGACACAGATATTGAGATCCGGTTCGAAGGACCAAATTGTCATGAGAATTTCGTTCTCAATTGTTGACATAAACTATCAATCAGGCTTTGAATAATTCTTAGAGATTGTAAAGCTCTAGTTAATGACAAATTAGACAAAGTCCCATATCTGCAATTTTGGTCAGGTTATTTATTCATGAGAATTCTTTGTTCTCACAGACTCCTTATGGCAAGTTGTACCATCTTGTTCCACTCTCCACACAATATACATTTCTAGACACACACATCAATTGGATTACCATTTGTCTTATAACCCTATCTCTATTGCATACATTTTCAGAATGGAATATTCTTAGTATTTACTTAAACATACAAACATTCAGTCATGAAACATATAAATCATAACATTGAGGTCAGGGCTTTGTGATGGCCACTCCAATACCTTGACTTTGTTGTCCTTAAGCCATTTTGCCACAACTTTGGAAGTATGCTTGGGGTCATTGTCCATTTGGAAGTCCCATTTGCGACCAAGCTTTAACTTCCTGACTGATGTCTTGAGATGTTGCTTCAATATATCCACATCATTTTCCTTCCTCATGATGCCATCTATTTTGTGAAGTGCACCCGTCCCTCCTGCAGCAAAGCACCCCCCACAACATGATGCTGCCACCCCCGTGCTTCACGGTTGGGATGGTGTTCTTTGGCTTGCAAGCCTCCCCCTTCCTGGCTTCACGGGACTCTTAAGCCTTGTTCACACTGGCAGTTATTTGAAATCAGATACAAATCTGATTCCTGGCCATGCGGCTTGGTAAAATATGACCAAAATATGACCAAATATGATTTATTTGTCCCCAAATGGTTTGTAGACTGTTATTTGGCATATCTTGTTGCTTGCTAGTTACTCTATTGACAGTTTGAAGAGAACATGTGGTAACTAACTAGCTTGTTAACTTCTTAGGGGAGCGGTGGGGCGCTAGCGTGGACACTTCCTTATTCGTCTTCTTCTCTGCTCTAAAAGCATCTAAAAAGAATAAGAAAACTTTCTCGAGACTCTTGACATCCAGAGGAAGCGACAGGTACTGCATTCATATGCCCTTATATGGCCATTTTCATAAGGGAGGGGTTCTAAATGAGGCAATCTGTCAAAACCACTTTTTCTAGGACATAAATTATTTGGGTTTTTGCCTGCCATATCCGTTCTGTTATACTCACAGACAAAATGTTAACACTTTTAGAAAATTCAGAGTGTTTCCTATCCAATGCTACTAAATATGTGCATATCCTATTTTCTGGGCCTGAATGGGAGGCATTTTACTTTGGGCACGCCAGGCTCTCCAAAACGGTCACCTCATGAGAAGTTAATTGTTTACAAACAAATGAGTGAATGTGCTAGCAAGGTAAACAGCTACCTAGCTAGCTAGTTGACTGCTGTGGCTAGCCAAAAATGACTTATTTGGAAAGTTGATTATCCTTTGAGGCTTTTTAATTGTTTTGTTGATTTCACATTGAATTCACGTTAGTTGACAACTCAACCAAATGTAGATCAAAACTAGAGGTTGAACTGACGTCTGTGTCCAGTGGGTCTCTGTGACACTTTTTATTTTCTGGAATCTGGTGGATTTAATTCAGAGGGCCTGCTGAATAAAGCAAGATTATTAGCAAGCTGTCTGTGTTGGCAGCGTGGTCTGACTTGATTCTAAGAGATGTGCTTGTGGTGGAATGTGTGTTCACACACAGTACTTTAGGGCCTCTCCAACAGGCGATCACACAGAGACTCTTGCTATTGCCAGAATTCTCGTACTACTGAGAAAACAACGGAGCAGTTTGGAGGCATTGTAATAATCTATTTCCAGCAATTGTGTTGTGCCACTCAGTACATGCAAAGAAAAGGGACAGTTAATCAGGTTGATAGAACTCCAGAGACAGGAAAACAAACTCTGACATGCCATAGCCTCTGCTTTATCATGTCCAATCTAAACAGACTACAGGTAGTTGCAGGCAAACCCATGTACTCATAGCTTGGAGAGTGGTGTCGGTAGACAAGTCGATATGTCAGACTGAGATACAAACAATTTAGTTTGCGTTTTTTTGCTGACATGCATTTCATTTAAGAATTTCCAGACTTTTAAGAGAGAAATGAATTGTATTCTCATTTACCAGCTTCTCTGAAAGACTTTAACTTGCAAACTTAAATCAATACTTACTTGGTTCAAAGCAGAGTCACATCATTGTCATGTTTTTCTTTAGTCATTACTAGAACCCTGACCAGGAATAGCCTATAACTAGGGCCCTAACACGTTTTTGGATAGGCAATTCTTTCCCCCAAGATACTATTTTCCCTAGACATGACTAATTCCTCATTAAAGCAAATATTTCTCCTAAGCCTTCCTACACACCGTTTCCATCCCCCCTGATCATGGGGAGCAGGAACAACCCTATGGTTCTCAACCTCTCCCCTCTGTGAACAATAAGCCTTCCCGAGGGCCGGCCACTCTGGCACGATGACAGGAATATTATGAACAAGAACAAACACTTCTGGCTGGGCCTCAGCTGGACCACGCACAACTCTTAAACTCTCAAGTCGGAGATGAGGGGTACTCATAGTCCAAAAAGCACATAACTTCAGAGGCTAGAAAGTCAACACAAACACAAGGACTCGTTTGTTTTCACCTACTGGGAATAACATCACATTTAAAGAGGCTGAATTACATGGTGAGAGTAGACATCTGGTGACATGGCAGGGAAGGGTGAAAAGGCTGCATACACAGCACCAAGGATTTGTAGTTTATTGTACCAGCTCCTGTATGTTTCACAAGACTAGTTGATTGAGGAAGTGAAATGTTCTTTTGCATTCCCCTTTTTGGATGTTTGCATAAATATGACCTGTCATCTCTAAAGTCTCCAATAACTAACTACCGTTGTGTCCATGATCCCATGCCTAGGATTCTAGCTGAGCTAGGCCAGTGTGTGTGAAATATGGAGGACAGGAGTCCGGTTGGAAGAGCACTTGACTTTAGATGAAAGTTACAGGCCTCTGATAATTACCCAGTACCCAGGGGGGCTCTGGGTAATTATCAGAGACCTGTACATTCTGGAATGCTTGACCCCTCTCCATGTATGCCTGGGAAGACTTCCCCCTGAACAGGGAAGCCTATAGCTAACTGCTTCTTAACCCACATTGTTCTTAGAATAACTGGCGTCAGAGAGCCTAGGGTTGTCCCCTGATGATTTTATTACTGTTTTGGAAATTACCCACCTGCTCTGCTCTTCCCACATATGGATTACATTAACCACAAATATCATTAGTGCTTAGCTCCCAAGTGAGGTGTTAGCAAGCCTTAAGTATTCGACCCTCAGACAAAATCAAGCTCATGGTAATTTAGCAAAAACCTAATCCAATGAAATAAGGATGCACCTCTAATGGTTTGGGGAGGTTGAGGGAGGCACATTCTTGTGTACACTTTCCCCCAGAGAAACATGAACAGATTCCTCCCTCATCTGGAAACAATATTTATTAATTCAGCAGGACTGAGTGAATTCAGTCAGATCTTTTCATGCACCCTGCGACATCTGGAAAAAAGATGTGATCCCAGCAAAATGACTGAAGCAAGACTCCTGTAAAGTTATCACTGTTCACTTTTTCCAAGAGGTATTTTAGGCATTTTAACATTTGTTAAACCCCTGCTATGCATTCAAATGTAAGGATTTATCATTGCCCCTGCAAATTAGATTTTCACTTTCAGATGTTCACATGTAATTGTTTTCACATGTGAACTTGCAATTCCACGTATGAAAGTGAAAATCTAATTTGCAGTTTCACATGTAAGAAAACTCCACATTTACTCCAATGTTTGTGAACAAAGTAAATGTAAACAAACACTGTATAGCATAAAATGGTTAACTATCATTTTAATATCATGGATGTGTCACACCCTGATCTGTTTCACCTGTCTTTTTGATTGTCTCCACCCACCTCCAGGTGTCACCTGTTTTCCCCATTAGTCCCTGTGTATTTATTCCGGTGTTCCCTGTTTGTCTTGTCAAGTCAACCAGCATGGTTTTCCGTGCGCCTGCTTTTTCCTTATCTCTCTTTTGCTAGTCCTCCTGGGTTTGACCCTTGCCTCTGAACCCGCCTGCCTGACCATACTGCCTGCCCTAACCTCAAGCCTGCCTGCCACCCTGTATCTTCTGGACTCTGACCTGGTTCCTCATATTTAATTAAAGTGAAACTTAAAATAACAATGAAACACAGATCACGACATACAGTGTAGCACATACACACAAACACAGGTGGGAAAGAACCAAACTAAGTATGATCCCCAATTAGAGGTAACGACAATCAGCTGCCTCTAATTGGGAACCATACACTAAACAAACATAGAACTATACAACATAGAACAAAACCCCCCTGGTCACGTCCTGACCAAAACACCATAGAGAAGCCAGAGGGCTATCTAATAGTATTATATGGTGCAATCCTCTAGTGTGTGAGTTACTTTTGTGCCATCAATATCAAGCAAAACTTCTGAAGTTGAGAACAAAATTCTTAGTATTGCAAAGAAAAATAATGACAATGAAAGCAAAACATAAACACAAAAGTATAGATAGCAAAACAAAATAATGCAAAGAAATAATGTTCAAATGCGAGAGCAGATGAATTGTAAAGCATTTTAGTGATAAAAGAATATATATAGTGGGTTTAAATAAAACTCCTCCCTCTTTCCTGCAATTTTCCCTATCATTGGTTATGTTTGTAACGCAGAGCCAGAGACGTTCGGATCCATAAGCAGTGAACTTTAATCAAGGTTGGTCAGACAGGCAAAACTCAGATAACAGCTTAGAGAGTGTCAGAGGGTATCCAGGAACAGAACCAATACCAGGCGTGGGTCGGGGCAGACGGGAAAACAAGAATCAGGAAACAGTCCAAGGTCAGAAAACAGGGAATCAATCAAACAATAGTAGCGCTCAGAAATGACTAGCCGGGGCAGTACAAGACTTCGCAATGCATAGGAGCTTGGAGACAGTTTCTATAGAGGAGAGAAGTGGATACAGCTGTGCAGGTGATTAGACCTAGGTACGGGGCTGATGGGAAATGTAGTCAATACTCCGGTGACGGTGTCCTTTGGTGATCGGAGAGAGCCACAGAGGTGCGATCCATGACAATGTTACCCTGGCCTTCGCTTTCACTGCCTTTTATCCAGTTACAAGTTTTGGCGCGTTCATTCAAGCAACATAGCACCCTGCATCCCACTGCTGGTTTGCCTCTAAAGCTAAGCAGGGTCAGTCCTGGTCGGTCCCTGTATTGGAGAACAGATGCAGCTGGAAGCGATGAAAAATGAATGTGAGAAAAAATCATGTGGGGAATTTGTTTTTCATGACGGAAAACACGTGAAAAATGTACATGCGAAACTTCACATGTGCCCGAAAACCACATGTCTGATTCATGTGAAAAGTTCATGTGATTTGTTCACATCTTCTTGAATTTTTTTGTAAGGGTAGCAACGGCATATGACATCACATTAATGTTAATATACAGTACATGTTGCATATTGGGTTTACATGAGCACATGTGTGTTCTTTGTCTTCTAGGATTTTCTATGGCACCGGACTCACGCAGTTTCACCTGTGTGTGTTATAGTATATAACATGAATATTATGCAAGCATGTTCACGTGTTTGCTACAGTATTTTCTGTTAATGAAGCAGGCACTTTGTTGTAAAGGAAACCATGCTTCTTTTATAGACATATAAGTTGTTACATAAACTAAACCGCCCAACGCTTGGTCCAGTTTTATGTGGTCTCCTCCCTCTCCCAGGTCTGCATGGTAAACACATCACAGTGGCTTCCATTCCTTTCCTGTTGATATCAAACCACCAGGAGCCTGGAACCCTGTGGGTACCCCAAACCAGACACCGTCCTGCTCAGATGTCTGTCGGCTGGGGAATTACACACTGCTGTTACAAGCCAACACAAGTGGGTACTTTCACTTAAGAGTCACCTATGACATTCCATTATTGTGTTTTAGGTCTGTTTACATCTGTTGTGGTGATTCCTGGAAATTTGACATTATTTGGTTTGGCACAGAGTGCTTTGTGATGATTATGTCACCTCAAAAGAAACCCACACGACCTTCAGACTTCTACTCAGAATGTGGTGGTCATGTGTAAGCATTGTTGTCATCAGTGACCTGTTGCTTCTGTCTGGCTTGCATCATCTTGCTGTGTGCCAGTGGACACATTTTGGCCGATCGGGTCTGATCATAAGCAGTGAGTAAAGAGTGAGTATGTATCTAGTGACGTCACAGAGGGGAAAAAAAACAACTGTCTGGACAGATGTTATTATGACGTCTTTGAGATGTCACAATGTGGAGAAATCACTTCCTTTTTATAATTATAAAAAGCATTCACACAATTATAATCGTCATCAGAGTTTGGCAAGTAAAGCATTACTTATTGTCCCAATTGCTCACTACAGCATAAGTCACAATGTTCTCTCCTACTCCACTGGGGATCTTGTTGTTTTATGTCACACAAGAGCAGTAGAGGCTGCTGAGGGGAGGACGGTTCATAGTAATAGCTGGAATGGAGTCAATGGAATGGTATCAACCAATGGAAATCACATGTTTGATACCATTCCACTGACTCCATTCCAGCCATTATTATGAGCCATCCTTCCCTGAGCAGCCTCCACTGCAAGACTCCTAGTAAGATGACAATAGTAATAACAAGAAGTTTGTAGTCCAACTGTGGCCAAATTACTCAGCTGACAGACCAATCCATGGTTACAAGGTATTGATATTTCAACGTTAATCTAATCATCTACAATTAGAGATCTACAATCTCTCACATTTGGTCCAAAACCATGTTAATCATGACATTTTCTTCTGCATTATCTGGCATTCTTTTCTGTATTTACGATAAGCTACATTGGGTTGGTCAATGATTCAGTATTCCTTTGGGCACTAGGAGGAAAATGTGATTAGGTACAGTATAATATGTTTGGTGTGCCTTAGACTTACACGTAAAGTTTATGAAAGAAGAACATTTCAGATCATTCAAGTGCACAATACGTTGGACTCCACAATGATCCTGTCTTGACGACTTGACCACTGATTTAACGACTGATTTAAATGACATCAAACCCCATTAAAACCTTAAAACAATTATTTCCCCAACGCTCTTGTTAATTTAGCTCTGACTTGAGCTTTCCAATATTGTGAGTGGGGGAAATGGCCATCTTGACCTGACAAACACATTTTCAGTTCCAATATCCTTTGGGTGTTGTGTTTGGCAATGACAAGCAAACCCATGGAAGTGTTTGCACAGGTCATGGAAACATTTGCACAGGTCTGAACATATTCCACCACATCCTCAAGTATCCCTATGCCAGGTTATTGTTTCCTTGTACATGGAATCCAACCTGTATAGGGACTGCTCAACTCCATAAATTTACCTCATAAATACGTTTTTTGGCACTTCTGTCATTTTTTACTGATATTTTACAGCAGCTGACAGGATTATCGAGTCCTTCCACAAAAATATTGACCATTGTGACCGTGTCCCCATCAGGACATCCTTTATGTGTTATATCTTGAAACTGTACTGACAGAATGTAACACACTTAGATTTCCAGGTGTTCAAATGTCAAAGGTTTATTTTTCAAAACTGAACAGAAGTATCAAATCACCTAACAGTCTCCTGCTAGTCTTCCCGTCTGTTGATTTATTGGAAGAAAAAAAGACGAGTAGAAGAACAGAGGATAGTGACTTGGCACAAAATTGTCTCCATATAAAAGTTTCAAAATACCCCAGTCTTGGAAATTATTCCACACAGTCTGGGTGTGTATCTGAGCTTAATTCATCCCTGTGTTTCATCTTGTGACTACGAAATCAGTAAGGAGACGGTGGAGACCAATAATTTCCTAATACCGTGTTTGAAGCAACAACATGGCAGTATCAGCCAAATTCTCATCGAAACTAATTTTAAACAGACGGGTTGAAAGCTTCTCTCCGCTCCAGTTAATTTATTTGTTAAATGTAAGACTTCAGATCAGCAGCCTAAGGTTCCTTGTAAATCTTAGGACTTTTTAACTACATCTTCAATGGAGCGATTATGGTTGAATTCGGGTTGCCATTGCTTCCATGATGCCTCCTTTAGAATGTGAGAACAACCCATAAATGGATGAGTGTATACAACTGTAGCACACAACATTTGCTTCTATGTAAATGCCACAACAGCGCTTAACGTATGCCCCCAAACTATAACAACCAATGGGTGATTAAAAAACCATGGCCTGGTCATAACACAACTCCAACTACCCCTTACTTACTGCACTCATCGGTGAGTTTCTGACATTCTGTGTGTGTTTCGTTGGATATATTGCTACACAGTACATTCACATATGAATTCTTACATGTAATGATGCATCGGGATGTAACAGAACATTCAGTACAGAAATATTAGGATGACATTAGGAACAGCTGCAGACATTACTCAGGTCACACATGCACCCATTAGTGGTGACAGCATGTTCTTCTAGAGAGAGTGAGAGAGAGTCTGTGTGTGCGAGAGAGAAGGTAGAATGAGCTCTTTCAAACACTCATGAGAAGTTCCATCCACTACTTATTTTTTTCAATTTTGAAACAGGAAGTTCCTTTCTTTCTTTCTTTCTTTCTTTCTTTCTTTCTTTCTTTCTTTCTTTCTTTCTTTCTTTCTTTCTTTCTTTCTTTCTTTCTTTCTTTCTTTCTTTCTTTCTTTCTTTCTCAGGGCTGTTGCCAACCTCACTACCAGTCAGAATCTGTTGTATCGCAGCAGCCCAGCCAGCCTTTCTGATATCAATCTGTCTCTGTGTTGGCTTCCCTGATTTGTTTCAGTTTATGTGAGGCTTAACCATGGAAATAGCAATGATGAGTCATCTTTTCTAAAAGCACAGCCAATGACATGGTGTACCTGCACTAGAGTCAGGAGTTGGTACTGACTATGAGACCTGAACAGGAAAAACTCTGGCCCTAATCCCTAAAAATTATTGTTTTCACATTCAATGACTATGCTCATTGAACACTGTAATTTACAGTAAGTGCTTCAATCCCCACAATAACACATTGTTGCACTCTTGCTGTGAAATCCAAATTTAGGGCAGTAAAACACAGAAGAGCTATATATTCCTACATTCCTACATCGCTCTCATAATGTGACCATTCACAACCCCTAATGTATGTACTGTAAAATGACTAACCTGGCAAAACAATATATAGTTTAAAGGGCAATTGATCCTTGGATAATTCCCGCCCCCCGTGGTTTCTGTTGCAACCTAGGACAGCATTTTCCATGGAAGCCCAATTCCCCATTCAACCACACAATTAAAGTAAACATAAGTACTTCTGGTGCACTGTTCAATTATTTATCCATTTAAACACAGATTTTTTAAGAAAACTCTCAGTTTTTACCATAGCCCTCATTGGCTTTTCTGCGATTTAAACGTGAGCTGTCGGAATTGACGGCAGTTGCTATCCATTGGAGTACTGTGATTGCTTGCCCAAAATTCTGTGGCAGGGTTTAGCGAAAGGTCAATTGAGGCTTTGCTCTAATTTATGTGGAGCTAAGTCAGATGCATCTGTGTAACTAGGCCAGATATATTTGATACAATTTAAATAAGTAGTTTAGAAGAAGAAAAAATATACAGTGAGGGAAATAAGTATTTGATCCCCTGCTGATTTTGTACGTTTGCCCACTGACAAAGAAATGATCAGTCTATAATTTTAATGGTAGGTTTATTTGAACAGTGAGAGACAGAATAACAACAAAAAATCCAGAAAAACACAAGGAAAAATGTTATAAATTGATTTGCATTTTAATGAGAGAAATAAGTATTTGACCCCTCTGCAAAACATGACTTAGTACTTAGTGGCAAAACCACTAAGGTTAGACATTTCTTGTAGTTGGCCACCAGGTTTGCACACATCTCAGGAGGGATTTTGTCCCACTCCTCTTTGCAGATCTTCTCCAAGTCATTAAGGTTTTGAGGCTGACGTTTGGAAACTCTAACCTTCAGCTCCCTCCACAGATTTTCTATGGGATTAAGGTCTGGAGACTGGCTAGGCCACTCCAGGACCTTAATGTGGTTCTTCTTGAGCAACTCCTTTGTTGCCTTGGCCATGTGTTTTGGGTCATTGTCATGCTGGAATACCCATCCACGACCCATTTTCAAAGCCCTGGCTGAGGGAAGGAGGTTCTCACCCAAGATTTGACGGTACATGGCCCCGTCCATCGTCCCTTTGATGCGGTGAAGTTGTCCTGTCCCCTTAGCAGAAAAACACCCCCAAAGCATAAACTTTCCACCTCCATGTTTGACGGTGGAGATGGTGTTCTTGGGGTCATAGGCAGCATTCCTCCTCCTCCAAACACGGCGAGTTGAGTTGATGCCAAAGAGCCCCATTTTGGTCTCATCTGACTACAACACTTTCACCCAGTTGTCCTCTGAATCATTCAGATGTTCATTGGCAAACTTCAGACGGGCATGTATATGTGCTTTCTTGAGCAGGGGGACTTTGCGGGCGCTGCAGGATTTCAGTCCTTCACGGGCGTAATGTGTTACCAATTGTTTTCTTGGTGACTATGGTCCCAGCTGCCTTGAGATCATTGACAAGATCCTCCCGTGTAGTTCTGGGCTGATTCCTCACCGTTCTCATGATCATTGCAACTGCACAAGGTGAGATCTTGCATGGAGCCCCAGGCCGAGGGAGATTGACAGTTCATTTGTGTTTCTTCCATTTGCGAATAATCGCACCAACTGTTGTCACCTTCTCACCAAGCTGCTTGGCGATGGTCTTGTAGCCCATTCCAGCCTTGTGTAGGTCTACAGTCTTGTCCCTGACATCCTTGGAGAGCTCTTTGGTCTTGGCCATGATGGAGAGTTTGGAATCTGATTGATTGATTGCTTCTGTGGACAGGCGTTTTTTATACAGGTAACAAACTGAGATTAGGAGCATTCCCTTTAAGTGTGCTCCTAATCTCAGCTCGTTACCTGTATAAAAGACACCTGGGAGCCAGAAATCTTTCTGATTGAGAGGGGGTCAAATACTTATTTCCCTCATTAAAATGCAAATCAATTTATAACATTTTTCACATGCGTTTTTCTGAATCTTTTTGTTGTTATTCTGTCTCTCACTGTTCAAATAAACCTACCATTAAAATTATAGACTGATCATTTCTTTGTCAGTGGGCAAAAGTACAAAATCAGCAGGGGATCAAATCCTTTTTTCCCTCACTGTAGTTTTGGTCATCAGATGCTCTTGCCTTGTTGAGCTTGAAATATTGGTAGTCGTGATAAACAACTAGAATTCCTTTCAGATTACCAGAGTTTATAATCAACGTGACCATCAATTCATTTCAGCTCATTTTCATAACCAAAATGACCTTTTGGCTTTTGGAGCCCCTCCAGACCATGGTGAACTATGAGAGTGGAGCTGTTGATGTTCAAGTAATAGATGTCTCTTCTATTGTTTTCCCAGAACTTCTCCACAGTAGCCGCTGGTTTACCACGCTAGTGTTCTGCAGGCCTTGCGTGTTCTACAGAAGCTGACATTTTCTCAACAGGGCCAGCTGGTTCCTTTGAGAATCCTCCATCATCTGTGTTCTGACTTTTACGTAACATCAAGCCTCGAAAAGAGCTTGATATTTACCTTTGCATCCCTATTAAAGTACGCCATGTGATGACACTTTTTGTACGTTTGTGCATTTGGTTCCACAGGTAAACTGCAAGGGAAAAAATCCATAATGCAAGGACAAATCTGTAGATACTGTAAGGAAAGTGAGGAGTATCTCAGGGTTAAAAGGTGGCCCGGTCCCAAATGTCACTGTCTGGCACAGAGAGGTACCAGATGTACATGTTACTATACGTAGGCCAGGCCTATGTAGTGAAGCTCTCCCACATACATATCTTAAAGAGTACAACATATGTCAAAAAGGCTCCTAAACACCCAGACTCATGGAATTATTAATTGTAGCTACCTCAGTTACTCCCTCTTTCATCTAATAGACAGGCTAACCTAGAGGGATGTAGAAAGAAATTGTTTCTGAATTCCATCAAAACATACAATCAAAATTAGATGTTTAGGAAAATGAGTCTCTTGACATTATTGAAATTTGCAGACAACGAGTGGTCTAGACGGGGTATCAAATCCGGTCAGTTTGTTGAACTTTTCTGTTATGTAATGTGACAGTTTTACTACACACTGTGGAAAGTCTGTCTCTTTCTCACCAATTTGTTTATTTGCTCATTTGAAACACACATTTGCTTTGCTCACATTGTCCATAAGGTCATGGAAGACATGGTCAAAATGTAAATGTATTCAACATATTTAATAAACACCTAAAACCTCCACCAGTTGTTATTGGTCCGTTATTATTAAGTGTCCAGATGCTGGACAAATCCTCAGTATTTGTACATTACACGTAGATGAAGCTACTGCTTCTGTAGCCTTGGAAACAAATAAACAAACTTTTATTTTGTTTAGCTGTTACCAAGGAGAGCACTTATTAACATGTTTCTTCTGTCACCTCCATAAGATGATCTGTTTCCCTCAAGGACTGCTGCTCTCAGTCCCCAAATTTTAATGTTTCTTTAATACACGTTAGTCACACTGCACATATCCGCTGTCTTTCAAACATTCCTCTCCCTCTAGGATTCACAAGACTAGGTAACAGTTCAACACTGCTGTCTCACAGCTGTAGTAGTTTTAGTGCATCAAAGAACAAGGCCCTTCTTGACAACAACAAGCCTACATGCAGGAAGGGGGAGCAACTTCAAACCAGATGTGGGGCGGCAGGTAGCCTTAGAGCGTTGGGCCAGTCACCGAAAGGTTGCTGGATTGAATCCCTGAGCTGACAAGGTACAAATCTGTCATTGTCCACTGAACAAGGCAGTTAACCCACTGTTCCCGGGTAGGCTGTCATTGTAAATAATAATTTGTTCTTAACTGACGTGTCTAGTTAAATAAAGGTTAAATTACATATACCATCTCCGTAACTCAGTGCTCTCTCTCTCTGTCATGGAGCTGAGCTCTCGGACTCTCAAAGTGTCCTCATGTTTAGGACCAGAGTAAACTTGGTTAAGGATAATTGACTGGATCAAAACAAGCCTGTGTAACAAACTGTTAGGTTGACTCTTGTCATAATCAAAGCCAGTTTAAAGGTCACCGTTTTCCTGACCTTCCAATAGAGTCATGAGGAGTGGAGTACAACTGAAGATGGTTGCAAAATCTGTCAAAGGCTTTTATCTTATTTAGAGTGGCAATAACATCTGCTGTTCAAATCAAGTAGAAACAGAATGTTAGTAGTTAGATTGATTTGAGATAGAAGGAAGGAAAGACAGAATAGTTTGGTTTAGTTTATTAGGAACCCATTAGCTTCTGCACATGCAGCAGCTACTCTTCCTGGGTTCCACATAAAACGTACAAATACATGACAAAGTAAAGAACAGTAATAGAAAAGAACAACATAAGATATTACATTAAATAAAAAATTTAAAAATAGTTATATATATATATAGGAAAGACACCAAGAAACAACAAGAATACTATTTACAGACTATGTATATACACTGAGTGTACAAAACACTATATAACACAACTATAGTGTGTATGGTCCTAGGTGATTTTTTCCCCAATGAATGGAGGACTTTGGAGGGATTTGGAAAACTTATTGAAAGGTTCAGGGTATGGGTTCATCCATACAATTTGATCCCCATAAGATATAACAATGGTATTCTGTGGAAACACTATGGTTGAATTGGAGCCCTCTCCTTTCCATCCAGTTTTGCATCAAACAGTGAGACTTGGTTTGAGTAACCTGAATTGGTTGGTTGACTTCCCCTTGCAAAAGAAACATGTTTTTGCATAATATCCAATCTGTGACTGAAATTCCATGCAGTAGAAAGTCTGTGTAGTATAAGGCCCTTGAAATCAACTGGGAAACATTCATAATTTCTGTTGTATACATAATGAGAATGACTTTCCCTCTACTCATGATTCAGTTGCTCTCTGACGATATTGAAGTGGAATCCCCACCTAAACACACACGCACGCACACCCCCCTTTCACCATTCTCAATTTCCTGGCTCGAGTGACAGTTCAAGTGTCAGAGGGGCGGGTCTGCATAACTCTGTGTTCCAACTCCAGCGTGCTCTGATCGCATCTGTTTTCAATTACGCCTCACCAGCTCATGTCATGATGCCGCCATTCTCTGTTTGGCTTGGTGCTACGCCGCGGCCCAGTTCCCTCCTCCTCTTTTTTCTATGCAGACACATAACAGTGGTTAGCTTGCTTAGAGACATTGCTGAGTAGAAACAGCTGCTTAAGTCCAAAGAAAATTTCACATAGTAGAATGCTGTTGTGGTATTGTGCGTGATGAGGTAATCACCATTACCATAAGGCCCTGTGGAAAATAGGTTATTTGGAAAGTTTCTCCATCGCTGTGGCCTCTGGGTCTTTTAACACATCAATACTGTTTTTATTGTAGTCATTACATTGTTACTACACATGTTGAATGTAAAGTGTTGTAAAATATCAAGTGTCATTCAAAATAAATGTAATAGTATGTCAAATGTTTGCTGATCATTACAACTTTCCTCAGTGCTGTGTTTACTACAACTAGCAGTTTACAGTCATGCAATGTTATACCCAGGCAGTTTTAGACTAGGCAGAAAAAACTGCTTCATAAACATTGTATTTGTACACTAGTGTTTGCCAGTAATGTCCTTGGCTCTCCAAACAATTATTCCATATAAAACCAATAAAACCATAAATGAATAATTTTTTATGGGGATTTTTTTTTCTCCAAATGTTGGCAGTGGCATGTGTTCCATACTTTAATGTTTCCAATCACTGCCTCTGAAGCAAAACCTTAATTTATTAGCAATACCTACAGTATACTGCATTGGGTGTAGTCATAAGAATGCTTGTGTGGCTTAAAGCAGTCTTGAAGTGAGAAAGCATGAGAACTACTAGTAGAGAGAAGATCATGTACTGATTATACAAAACATTAGGATCACCATCCTAATATTTTCCTCAGAAAAGTCTCAATTCATCGGGGTATGGACTCTACAAGGCGTCGAAAGCATTCTACAAGGATGCTGGCTCATGTTGACTCCATTGATCCCCAATTGAGTGAAGTTAGCTGGGATGTCCTTTGGGTGGTGGACCATTCTTGATACACACAGGAAACTATTGAGCGTAAAAAACCCAGCAGCTTTGCAGTTCTTGACACACTCAAACCGGTGCACCTGGCACCTACTACCATACCCGGTTCAAAAGCACTTCAATCTTTTGTCTTTCCCATTCACCCTCTGAATGGCACACATACACAACCCATGTCTCAATTGTGTCAAGGCTTAAAACTCCTTCTTTAACCTGTCTCCTCCCCTTCATCTACACTGATGGAAGTGGATTTAACAATTGACATCAATAAGGGATCATAGCTTTCACATAGATTAACCTGGTCAGTCTATGTCATGGAAGACCAGGTGTTTCTAATGTTTTGTACACACAGTGTATACAGTTGAAGTCGGGAAGTTTACATACATCTTAGCCAAATACATTAAAACTCAGTGTTTCACAATTCTTGACATTTAATCATCGCAAAAATTAGGTTAGGATCACCACTCTTTTTTAAGGATGTGAAATGTCAGAATAATAGTAGAGCGAATTATTTATTTCAGCTTTTATTTCTTTCATCACATTCCCAGTGGGTCAGAAGTTTACATACACTCAACTAGTATTTGGTAGCATTTCTTTTAAATTGCTTAACTTGGGTCAAAGTTTCAGGTAGCCTTCCACAAGGTTCCCACAATAAGTTGGATGAATTTTGGCCCATTCCTCCTGACAGAGCTGGTCAGGTTTGTAGGCCTCCTTGCTCGCACAGGCTTTTTCAGTTCTCCCCACAAATTTTCTATGGGATTGAGGTCAGGGCTTTGTGATGGCCACTCCAATACCTTGACTTTGTTGTCCTTAAGCCATTTTGCCACAACTTTGGAAGTATGCTTGGGGTCATTGTCCATTTGGAAGTCCCATTTGCGACCAAGCTTTAACTTCCTGACTGATGTCTTGAGATGTTGCTTCAATATATCCACATCATTTTCCTCATGATGCCATCTATTTTGTGAAGTGCACCCGTCCCTCCTGCAGCAAAGCACCCCCACAACATGATGCTGCCACCCCCGTGCTTCACGGTTGGGATGGTGTTCTTCGGCTTGCAAGCCTCCCCATTTTTCCTCCAAACATAACGATGGTCATTATGGCCAAACAGTTCTATTTTTGTTTCTTCAGACCAGAGAACATTTCTCCAAAAAGTACAATCTTTGTCCCCATGTGCAGTTGCAAACCGTAGTCTTGCTTTTTTATGGCGGTTTTGGAGCAGTGGCTTCTTCCTTGCTGAGCAGACTTTCAGGTAATGTCAATATAGGACTCGTTTTACTGTGGATGGAGATACTTTTGTACCTGTTTCCTCCAGCATCTTCACAAGGTCCTTTGCTGTTGTTCTGGGATTGATTTGCACTTTTTCCACCAAAGTACGTTCATCTCCAGGAGACAGAACGCATCTCCTTCCTGAGCGGTATGACGACTGCGTGGTCCCATGGTGTTTATACTTGCGTACTATTGTTTGTACCGATGAATGTGGTACCTTCAGGCATGAACCAGATTTGATGAACCAGATTTGAAATACATCCACAGGTACACCACCAATTGACTCAGAAGCTTCTAAAGCGTGACATAATTTTCTGGAATTTTCAAAGCTGTTAAAAGGCACAGTCAACTTAGTGTATGTAAACTTCAGACCCACTGGAATTGTAATACAGTGAATTATAAGTGAAATAATCTGTCTGTAAACAATTGTTGGAAAAATTACTTGTGTCATGCACAAAGTAGACGTCCTAACCGACATGCCAAAACTATAGTTTGTTAACAAGAAATTTGTGGAGTGGTTGAAAAACGAGTTTTAATGACTCCAACCTAAGTGTATGTAAACTTCCGACTTCAACTTTATATCAGCCATACTCAACAGGCAGACTACGGTCCGGATCTGGTCCCAGAACGGGGTCAATTCAAAAACAGAAATCTACTATGTTGAGAGCTGCAGTAGTAAAATGCACAATGTGCAATTTCGAAAGTTGGTAGTGCATAGGCAGTTTCCTTCTTATTATGTCATTCACTGACAGACCTTAGACTTAGAGAGCTATTTATATAACCTGTCAGAAATGTCCAGATGATCAACTACTAGCCCATGGTAGCTAGATCGGTAAATTAGGCTAAACAGCTATCTAAACCTTACAGTTATCATGGCCAGATTACGTGCCCAGGGTTCTGAATGAATGAACACACATAAGACATGTCAAAATGTGTACATTTGCAGGAAATTAGCTTTAAAACTGCACAATTTTCTCTCCGCCAACAAGAGGGGTGTAAACAGTTTGGGGTCACATGGGTTGCGAGGTGGGTGTTTGTTACTGTGCCCATAAATTACAATCTACATAGGTGTTTTGAAAATGTTCGCACTGTATAGCATTGCCCTTCTAGCTTTGTTCTTAACATCAGCTGCAATCAAGAATGTTTAAAACCTTTGGATCCACTTTCTCAATTTGGGAGCTAGAGAGGCTGGTTCTGTGTTCATGTCAAATTGAGGGAAGGTACATTACAGTTCCTTGATCATGCAAAGTGTTTCGTAACTTTGTGCCTACAGTTTTGCTCTCTATCTAAGACAATGCAAGGAACGTGTATTCTCTACCGCTTGTTCAGATAGTAAGGAAATGTAATACAAAATAATATAATTTTATGTTTACGTAGAATCATGACAGAGTTTACACCAAACAAAGTACAAATTATTATGGGAGGAAATACCATATGTCTTTGCACAATGTGCAATTCTTCATCATTGAAAATGTTTACATACAATTTTATGCAACAGTAATAGTTTTGGAAAACCTTTAATAATCACAAAATGTCAGAAGGAGAGGGAGAGAGGGAGACAATTTCCAGCTGGTTCATATAACTGCAAGTTACTTTTCAAACCCCCCATAATGTAAGTGCTTGTTATAGACTTCCGTTCATTTGCAGAATTTGTCTCGATTGAATGCCATAAACCTGGGAACATCAATTAGATTCAGCCTCAGGCCGATTCTTTGGTCAGGGGGCTGGAACATAATTACAAATAATTTGTAGACTGCAAATTGACCACAAGAAGTCCAAACAGATACAATATTTGACTAAAACTTAATAATTTCAAACCTTGCTTACATATTTCCCAAATTTAAATCAATTGGAGCTGATTTGTTGGTGTTTTATTGTCTTTCATGTCCAACATTAAAACATTTAAAAAGGACTGTCGGTACTTCAGTTGGGGAAGACTGCCATAAACCATCTATCATCATTTGAATGTATTTTATAGCAAACTCATGATGAACAGAGTAGCCAACATTATTGCATAACATGTCAAATGTTATAATATGTGTAGCCTATAACATGATGCCTTTGTAGAAATCTATGAATGACGTTAACTCAAATCTGCTTTAAAGCACAGCCATGCTCTTTGTTAATTGGTTCCACATTCTTCCTGTTAATGGTCAAGGGACATTGTGTACTCATACAACATTTAGATGTGTTTCTGCTGAGATTGAGAGATCATTGTCCTAAAATGACATTTATCATGCTTGATTGGTTATTTGTTTCAGTTCCTTATTATGAGGCAATACTCGTTACCATAAGGCCCTGTGGAAAGTACGCCATTTGGAAAGACGATCCACCGCTGTGGCCTCTGGATCTCTTAACACGTCTCTATTTTCACTCTTTTGACTCCACTCTTCAGGGCCATAACCTGGACTGTAAATGGGTTAATGTATAGTGGAATAGCTTGTCATGAGCTTGATGACATTAGATTTTATGTGGCAATCTCTGAACTGTCCTTTTTGCAATTGAATGATTATTCTACAAGTACTAGCCTATGTAACAACACTTGTTATTGTAATTACATTGTTACTACACATGTATAAGAGCAATTTAATGTAAAGTGTTGTAAAATATCAAGTGTCCATCAACAGCAATTGAATAGTATGTCAAATGTTTGTTGATCATAACTTTTGTCAGTGCTGTGTTTACTACATTTAGCAGTTTACAGTCATGCAATGTTATACCCAGGCAGTTTTAGACTAGGCAGAAAAAACTGCTTCAGAAACATTGTATTTGTACACTAGTGTTTACAGTAATGTCCTTGGCTCTCCAAACAATTGTTCCATTACAATAAAACCATGAATGAAAACCAGTATATTTTGAACATCACTTTAGTTGGGGACAGAAATGTTGGCAGTGGCATGCGTTCCGTGCTTTAATGTTTCCAATCACTGCCTCTGAATTGTTTACTGCAATAAGGAAGCAAAAGCAATACCCACAGTATACTGCACTGGGTGTTGTCATAAGAATGATTGTGTGGCTTAAAGCGGTCTTGAGGTGAGAATGCATGAGAACTACTAATGTTTAGATATAAAACTCTATCCATACAGTCAGTAATAGTTTTTGAAACACTTACTAAATAAGAGAGAGAGAGAGAGAGAGAGAGAGAGAGAGAGATTCCAACTGGTTCGTATAATTGCAAGTCACTTTTGTCCAAACCCTCCTTACTACAAGTGCTTGTTAATGACATACAATACTTGTCACGATCTTCAAAAATGGACCAAGGCGCAGCGTGCCGGGTTGAGTAAAACATGTTTATTAGTTCAACTCACCGAAACAAAAAAAACAGGTACCAAAGCTCGGACATGCACTGTGTGGCACATAGACACCTACAAACAAAGTCAAACTCCCACAAAGAAGGAGGGGAAAAAGGGCTACTTAAGTATGGTTCCCAATCAGAGAGAACGATGGACAGCTGTCCCTGATTGAGAGCCATACCCGGCCAAAACAAAGAAATACAAAAGTGAACATAGAATGCCCACCCCAAATCACACCCTGACCAAACCAAAATGAGACATAAAAAGGCTCATACAGGTCAGGGCGTGACAATACTATGCAGAATTTGGCTCAAAAGAATGCCATATACAATTTTTTATGTATTTTATAGCAAACACATGATAAACAGAGCAGCCTACATTATTGTATAACATGTCAAATTGTATAATATGTGTAGCCTATAACATGATGCATTTGCAGAAATCTATGAATGACATTAACCTCAAATCTGCTTTAAAGCACCGCCATGTTCTTTAATGATTGTTTCCACATTCTTCCTGTTAATGGTCAAGGGAGAGGTTGTGTCTGATTCCATGCTGTGTGTGGCTCAGAAACTCCACATGTTCATCCAGCCATTCAATGACTGAGACCACAAAGCAGCCTGTTTAACCTTTAGATTAAAAACACCAGCATCATGTCTCATGTGACTGAAGTTACAAATCAAATCCAATTATGTGTCACATGCGCCGAGTACAACTGGTGTAGACTTTACCATGAAATGCCTGTTTAAGAAAATAGTGACACAAGAGGGATAAAATAAAATACACAAGAACAGAGCTATATACAGGGAGCACCAGTACCAGATCAAGGTGCAGAGGTACAAGGTATTTGAGGTAGATATGCATATGTGTTCTCTGCTTGTCTGTTTCCAGGTAGTCTTGTCTTGTCAGGTCTTACCAGCGGTCTTTCCCGCCTTCCTGTCTCTCTAGTTCTGTTTCCTGTGTTTTTCCCGGTTCTGACCTTTCTGCCTGCCCTTGACCTGCCCTTTGCCTGCCCCGTGTTCATAAATCATCTGAGAACTGTACTATCCGGCTCCCGTTTCTGCATCTGGGTCATATCTTGAGTCATGTTACACAGAGTAGCAGCAGCATATGATGAGTGTAAAAGTGTGTGTGTGAGTGAGTGTACAGTATGTACTGTATGTGTGTTTGTGTTGTGTCGGTATGTGTGTGTGTGTGTGTGTAGTGTATGTGAATGTGTGTGGGTTATGTGTGGGAGTGACAATGTAGTGTATATGGTGTGTATATAAAGTATATTGGGTGTGCGTAGGGTCAGTGAAAAAGAGTCAGTGTAGATAGTTTGGGTACCATTGATTGACTATTTGGTAGTCTGGCTATTTGGTGGTCTTATTGCTTAGGGGTAGAAGCTGTCTCAAAACCTGTTGGTCTGAGAGCTGATGCTCAGGTACCGTTTGCCGGACGGTAGCAGAGTGAACAGCTTGGGTGGCTGTAGCTTTTGTAAATGTCTCGGGCCTTCCTCTGACACTGCCCGATATAGTGGTCCTGGATGGCAGGGAGCTCAGCCCCAGTGTTGTAATGGGCTGTCCACACCACCCTCTGTAGCGCTTTGTGGTCAAGGGTGGCGCATTTGACATACCAAGCAGTGATGCAGCCAGTCAAGATGCTCTCGATGGTGCAGCTGTAGAACTTTGAGGATCTGAGGCCCCACGCCAAAAAATGTTCAGCCTCCTGAGTGGGAAGAGGGGCTGCCATGCCCTCTGCACGACTGAGCGGGTGTGTGTGCACCATGTTAAGTCCTTAGTGATGTGGACACAAAGGAACTTGAAGCTCTTGACCAGATCTACAACAGCCCTGTTGATGTGGATGGGGGCATGCTCTCCCCTCTTTCTCCTATAGTCCACGATCAGCTCTTTGGTTTTACAAGCACAGAGGGATTGTGAGCTTTTTCCATGGGTGTCCTGAATTTAAGACAGCCCGATACTTCCCCAACAGGTAACCTTTACCTAGTTGTTTTCTACATTTCTCCAGGCTCTACATGTTTGTGTTTTCTTTCTTTCCTGATTCTCAGCTTAATTTCTCTTTTTGAGAATATGGGTTCCTTACACTAACAAACCAAAATAGGACGGCACTCCTTTTACTAACATCAAATGTTTTCATTTTAACTTGCTTTTTTCTAGTAGAACTACTTCTATGTCCTGTACTATCTAGTATTGGTATTTCTATCTGATAGTATGACATCAAGTGGCCTATATGGGTACGTCAGATTATCACAGGTGTCTGTAATTATCTCTGTGGATTGCCGGTCTTATAATGTACAGTATACCCACCTTACAAGTTGCTTGCAGACCCATGCCTCTGACTCTTTGTCAACACATTTCCCATTTTGTAGACAGTTCTGATTAAGAGGTTGTTGTTTGCGTCGACGAGCAGTGCCCAATAAATAATTACATTAAATTGTTAGATGCTATCACCCCCCTCCAAAACCAAACATGGATTCCGTGTTGTCTTCTCACTTTGTGTGCACTTGTCACAATCGTTGTGAATGACAGACCAAGGTGCAGCGTGAGTGTAGTTCCACATATTTTAATAAATGAGCAGACCAACCGGCCGACATACAAACAATATCCCACAACACAGGTGGGGGGAAAGAACAAACTAAATAGGATCCCCAATTAGAGGCAACGACTATCAGCTGCCTCCAATTGGGAACCACTCACAAACACAACATAGAAAATATAAACTAGAACCCATCCTAGTCACGTTCTGACCTAAATCACCATAGAGAACCCAGACGGCTGCTCTGTAGGGCTATGTGGAGATATGCTCTGATGAAGGTCGACTGACCGAAAGCTTAGCCTCTATTAAAATAAAGGCGCTAGACTAATTTAGCTATCTAAAAAAAAAATGCTGACATGGGCTAATTGAGTGACTGACAGTGACTGACAACATGAGGAAAACTGCTGATACACAATCACATTTCGAAATTGCTCCTTGATTATTCTACTATTCTGTCAACAGCATGCTGAGACCCCAAGCAAGGGGAGATTGATCCTGGGACCTACAAAAGAGGGGGCTGCCAATTGCTCAACCCTGGTCTAGCTACTGTATTTTCTGTCTGCTGTCGCCATCTAGAGGTGAAAGTGATTAACATGTTTTCACTAGTGACTCATTACTTAGTAACTTATGACTCAGCAAACATTTTTTAGGCTTGAGTCTGACCTGGAAAGTTGGCTATACTGACGAGGGCTGGTGCCTCTGGTGGGTTTGACCATGCTGATTAGGGTATGGGTGGGGGAAACAGACCGATGACAGCAGTGCCGAGTGGGGTGTTAACAAATCCACACCAGATCTGCTTTCTGTTATGGAATCCAAAATAAAACTCCATGTAAATGTGTGTGTGGTTATCATCAGACGAATATGGATGTTTCTCTGCCCTCTGGAATATCATCCAACTGTAGACAGAATTTCACAGCCCCCTGGTGGAATTAATGCCCTATGTAATCACTAGTGTGGAAGGCTACAAGTGTACCGTGACTAGTTAAATGTTGGATTGAATAGTTACAGGAGGCTTAGTTTGATAAGGAGCATTTGTCTTCTGGAAATTTAGGCACAGCTATACAATTCATTCAGCACTGCAGCATCCCTCACACTCAGACACACCCACAAACTGACACAGTGAATGGAGATGGTAATTAGCTGTGTTAAAAACAACTTTGTTTTCATTGTGTAACTCTCTAACAAGAATGTTTAGGCAACTAACTACTGTAATCAACAGCCCCTAACACATACACCTCGTGGATATTGGGCACATCTCATTCATTCCAGCTCGGTAGCTTTGACCAGTTCAGCCTGACTGAAGAGGCCCTTATTGCCAAAGCCTGGATCAAAGTCTGGAAAAATGTAATCTTATGTAGACTGGAATCTCATTCTTCATATAACACTTAATAGCATAAATCATACCATGACTTGCTGGTCCTAAACCTTCCTTTACTCTAAACAGATCTCCTCCAAAGTAATGGATGTAGCCTATGGTGTAGGATTACATAAGCATAGGACACTTTTCGTTTACGAAGAAGCCAGTCTGTTCCTGTTGGCTGAATAGCACACGTCAGCACTCAGCACTCAGGTTACTCGTACACTGTACGGCAGATATGCCACGTTCATATGGTAATGTAAATATGAAATTCAGAAATGTTCGACTTGCTAATAGGTTGTAGTTATACACGTGCCGCGTTTAACCAGTTAGAAAGTCGGAATTTCTTGAGTTTTCTAGTTCCGACTAACACTTGAACGCGGCAATAGTTCTAAAACAGCCTTACTTCCTGATAGCAGTTTACTGACACATGACACTCTGTTGGTAAGTCGACTCAACGACTGTAAATGAACTTCCTGAATGGAAACAAAGCTAATATGTCTGACAATACATACATTCAATATCTTGTTACTTTTCTCAGGTGATACCACCGAACGCTAAACTTCTAAACTGCAATAACAACAGACTATATCAACCGAACTGACAGATATTTGTGGCAGCAAAAGGAGTCATCACCAATACACTTTTATATTTTTTTCGCGTGCCAGTTTGTAACGTTCTGCGGAAACCGCTGCCTCTGGGCTCTGGGTTCCATCGAAAGTTACAATGTTGCAACTGCAGGTAAGATGAAACACACGAGGCGGACGCTTTCAATAGTCAGGTGATTCAAGTCATTGTTATTGTATTCAACGTTTGCCTTTACCGTTGCGAAAATGAGGTTACGATTCTTTAAAAAGAACCTGCTCATTCTCATGGGTGTTTCTTTAGTTATTGCCACTGTCATGATCATAACACGTGTATTAATTTCTGATGAAGTCACGGGTGTTGTCGCTCAGGAAAACATGTTGTCTGATGACATTGCGAAGTTTCAGTATGGTTCTGTTCCTGAATTGATGAAGTCGGTTTACAATGCCAATTACAAGCAATACGTTCAGAATGCGGACACGTATCCTGGGGAGCCTAAACTGGTCCTGGTTATTCAAGTTCACAACAGACCAGACTACCTCAAAATACTCATCAAGTCTTTGGAAAATGCAGCAGAGGTCCACAACTTTTTGCTGATTTTCAGCCACGACTATTTTTCAGAGGAACACAATGACATAGTGCAAGGGATAACTTTCTGCAAGGTTTTACAAATATACTTCCCCTACAGCACACAGCTCTATCCCAGTGAGTTTCCTGGGCAGGATCCACGGGACTGTCCACGAGACATATCCAAGGATGATGCTTTAAAAACAGGATGCCTCAATGCTGAGCATCCAGATTCATATGGCCACTATAGGGAAGCTTCCATCACACAGACCAAACACCACTGGTGGTGGAAACTTCACTTTTTGTGGGAGCGAGTGCAGGCTCTTCATGGTTACAGTGGCTTTGCAGTTTTCCTTGAGGAGGACAACTACATCTTGCCTGACCTCTACCACCTTTACAAGGAGATGGTTGGATACAGGAAGAGCAGCTGCCCTGACTGTGACATGCTGGTGCTAGGCAACCACAACGGCCTGGCAGAGTTTGATAAGCTCAGCAACAAGGTGCAGACTGCCGGGTGGATGTCTACTAAGCACAACATTGGCATGGGCATTTCCAGAGAGGTGTACTACAAGCTGATGGGTTGCAATGATGACTTCTGCACCTATGATGACTACAACTGGGACTGGACCCTCCAGCACCTGTCAGGGACTTGCATCTCCAAGCCACTCAAAGTGCTGGTGGCCCAGGGATCCAGGGTTCTCCATACTGGGAACTGTGGGCTGCACCAGAACAAGGAGGTCTGTCGGCCCGAGCTGGCCCTACAGAAAGCACAGGAGTCTCTGAAGCTCGCCAAAGTCTCCCTCTTCCCTCAGTCCCTGGCCCTAACAAACGCAGAGTCAATGGAGCACAAGGCTCACATGAAAAACGGCGGGTGGGGTGATATCCGTGACCATGTTCTTTGTAATAACTATGCTAAACGTCTATGAACTAAGGTCTTCTCACTTTCAGATTTTTGATGTACTGAGGATTGAGGAAATAAGTGCCATTCATACATTCAGGGTTCCAAAGACCGCAGTCTGTTTTACCTGTGGTTTTTAATGAGGTCTTCCAAGGGTTAGCGAAAATGTGATTTGGAATGTCTTGGTGTGTATGCAGCAGCGTGATTTATAGCTTGGTTGTTATTACTGTTATTACCAAAAGTACCATGATTGCCAAATATATTTCTTTCTTTTTTTTAAACAGATTATGCCTATGCCTATCTCTTACCCATTCACACAAAATCTGGAATATAATATGTTTTCTTTAATTTATATGTGGTGCATACGGTACAAATAGAAAAATAACAGCAACAGTCATTGTTCGGTATGTAATGAACAAACCTATAGGTTAAATTGTACAATAAAAGTGACAATCGTGAAATTACTTAGTAGTTTTATATATTTGTTAATAAACCAATGTTCACTTTGTATCTAACAATTGGTTTTACTTGTGAAATACTTACTGTACCTAGCCTACAGTATGTCATTTGTTTGACAAAAATGTGTGGGTACAATAAAACATAACATGTTGTACATGGGAACAACATGAATTTACTGATATTGGTGTGTGTGTTTGTTTTTATTGTGATGGTTAGGATTTCTTATCATTATGACCTTACAACGATGACCAACCTATTCTTGCTAGAGCAAAAGAGTGTGATGGGTCCACACTACATTTTTTTTGCATAAAGCTTACTTATTAAAAAAATATATACGTTTGAACCAACCAAACTTCTGGGAGAGCACAATCACCTTTTGATTACAGTGGCTTGCGAAAGTATTCACCCCCCTTCGCATTTTTCCTATGTTGTTGCCTTACAACCTGGAATTAAAATAGATTTTTTGGGGGGGGTTTGTATCATTTGATTTACACAACATGCCTACCACTTTGAAGATGCAAAATATTTTTTTGTGTGAAACAAACAAGAAATAAGACAAAAAAAATGGAAAACTTGAGCATGCATAACTATTCACCCCCCAAAGTCAATACTTTGTAGAGCCACCTTTTGCAGCAATTACAGCTGCAAGTCTCTTGGGTATGTCTCTATAAGCTTGGTACATCTAGCCACTGGGATTTTTGCCCATTCTTCAAGGCAAAACTGCTCCACCTCCGTCAAGTTGGATGGGTTCTGCAGGTGTACAGCAATCTTTAAGTCATACCACAAATTCTCAATTGGATTGAGGTCTGGGCTTTGACTAGGCCATTCCAAGACATTTACATGTTTCCCCTTAAACCACTCAAGTGTTGCTTTAGCAGTATGCTGGAAGGTGAACCTCCATCCCAGTCTCAAATCTCTGGAAGACTGAAACAGGTTTCCCTCAAGAATTTCCCTGTATTTAGCGCCATCATTCCCTCAATTCTGACCAGTTTCCCAGTCCCTGCCGATGGAAAAACATCCCCACAGCATGATGCTGCCACCACCATCCTTCACTGTGGGGATGGTGTTCTCGGGGATGATGAGAGGTGTTGGGTTTGCACCAGACATAGCGCTTTCCTTGATGGCCAAAAAGCTAAATTTTAGTCTCTTCTGACCAGAGTACCAAACTTCCATATGTTTGGGGAGTCTCCCACATGCCTTTTGGCGAACACCAAAAAAAAATCTTTAAGCAATGGATTTTTTCTGGTCACTCTTCCGTAAAGCCGAGCTCTGTGGAGTAACGGCTTAAAGTGGTCCTATGGACAGATACTCCAATCTACGCTGTGGAGCTTTGCAGCTCCTTCAGGGTTATCTTTGGTCTCTTTGTTGCCTCTCTGGTTAATGCACTCCTTGCCTGGTCTGTGGGTTTTGCTGGGTGGCCCTCTTTTGGCAGGTTTTTTTTGTGGTGCCATATTCTTTCAATTTTTTTATAATGAATTTAATGGTGCTCTGTGGGATGTTCAAAGTTTCTGATATTTTTTTTATAACCGAACCCTGATCTGTACGTGTTTGGAGAGCTCCTTGGTCTTCATGGTGCCGCTTGCTTGGTGGTGCCCCTTGCTTAGTGGTGTTACAGACTCTGGGGCCTTTCAGAACAGGTGTATATATACTGAGATCATGTGACAGATCATGTGACACACAGGTGGACTTTATTTAACAAATTATGTGACTTCTGAAGGTAATTGGTTGCACCAGATCTTATTTAGGGGCTTCATAGCAAAGGGGGTGAATACATATGCATGCACCACTTTTCTGTTTTGAACTTCTTTGAATTCTTTGAAACAAGTAATTTTTTTCATTTCACTTCACCAATTTAGACTATTTTTGTGTATGTCCAATATATGAAATCCAAATAAAAATCAATTTAAATTACAGTTTGTAATGCAACAAAATAGGAAAAACGCCAAGGGGGGATGAATACCTTTGCAAGGCACTGTAGCTATTTAAGGTTGAGCAAATATTTCCATGGGCTTCCACAATCTTCCTCTATTGGCGAACAAATTATTTTCACATCATTTGCATAAAAGGGAAATATTTGTATTATCCCTCTTCTATGCCTGTGAATTTGACAATGTACCTGTGTTTTTGAAAACCAGATGACATCATTGGATCTGTCTTTAAATAGAGGTGGAAATTTAACCTGAGGTGCTCTGATGAGTTTCCCTTCAGTGGTGGAAATGTGTAGGATGCAGTTATTTTTTCCTTATTTTTTAATCAGTGCCTCGTAGAGATGCCCCTTTCTGCTTCTTATATCATGTGTAGTTTAAGATCGCATATGCAATATATTATATGAATGCTGAATGCAAATGAATGCTAAATGTCATGAATGGTTACTCCCCCACTTTGTTTATTATAAAGCACAATATTTTGGAGATTTTTCATTTTAACACAGTTTGTTGTTGGGTGGCTGATCCACATTCGTTTTGGGAAATTGCTTGATGAAATTATGTTCAGACAAAAAGCTTGTAGGCTACTATAGTTA
This sequence comes from Brachymystax lenok tsinlingensis, assembly GCA_030435695.1. NCBI lineage: Eukaryota > Metazoa > Chordata > Actinopteri > Salmoniformes > Salmonidae > Brachymystax > Brachymystax lenok. The sequence goes on from CM059796.1 coordinate 15,337,963, forward strand.
TGTTATAGGCAGCATAGCTGTCTATTTGCTTTCTAATCTCATCATTTAATGTTTAACAATATGGGGAAATAAAAGATGGCATTGTCAATCAGTGATATCATTATTTAGGATGCATGGTTTGTAAATGGGCTTGGTTTGAATAACACATGTCTCGATGTGAGCAAATTACTGTATGCCCAAAACTCTCCCATATTTGGTACAATCTATAGTTTTAACTTGTTTATGATCAGTTTTAACATTTTAAATTAGATTGATTAACATTACAGCTAGAGCAGAAAAACCTGTCTCAAGAAGCAACGTATGGTCACATGACTCAATACGCTCTTTCCACGGGTCAAGAACCATTCTGTGCCTTTATTTCCGGAAGTGCATCTTCAGATTGTCAGAGTTCCCAGATCCAAGGTTCGTAAACATCACTTCCACAATATTGTACAAACTAGCTTCATGAAAAATATCAGAATTTTGTGGGTTTAGATTTTCGATATTTTTAGTCTATTAGGCAATTAGCAAGCTAGATGCCAAGTTGATTACAATAGCAAGCTAGCTAGCTAGCTAACGTTAGTTAGAGTTGCTGTTGTCACATTTGGATAGAGCTTACGTAACAAACCACTTATTAATATTCATTTTTTTGGTAACTTTCTCTAGTAACATTATACGAACAATTTGATGTGGAAGATGTTTACAATAGCTACGTCGTCTTGCAATATGCTAACCCGACTAGTCTATATGGAAACTAATGTTAGCTATCTACCTACGCTTAGCTATTGTAGCTAGCTAATGTTAACTATTTGTGTGCTAGCTACAGTAGGCCATCAGTGCACACAAGACAGTCAGTTGTTGATGGTTGTCATCAAGGCACAGCCAGCAATTAAGATACGTTTGCTGTCTAAACATAAGTATTTTATTTGTAGCTAATCAGGCCGTTATATGTCCAGTTATTTATGTGTTGAATTGTTAATTGATGTCCCTGTGCTTCATCTAGCAGACATCCAGCTTTTACCATCCAAGCCACAGGATGACTCATTGGTTCCACCGAAACCCATTGAAAGCAACTGCACCTGTCTCCTTCAACTTCTATGGAGTTGCTGGAAGCCCATCAGCAAACAAGATATGCAAGTATGTAGGCTTTGCAATTGATATCCATTCTTAGTATGGCAATTGAAAACAAGTTTGCTTACATGTATATCTTCCTCATCAGTGACTTGAGAACAACAAGGGCAAGACTCTTGGAGATGTTCACAGATACCACCTGCAATCCTGAAATCATGAAAAATGCCACCGATGCTTATTTCTCCCTCTTACAAGGTGAATTTGCTGTTTGTGCCTTTTTCTCCTCTGTCTTTAGCCGGGCTCACTGTTTTGTAGTGTTTTTGTGTGGTCTTTTAGCTACACTCAGATCATGCTTAACTATTTTCCTTTCGTTGTTATTAACAATTAGTTGGCGGTCTTTTGATTGACATGACACAGGATTCATTGCACCTCTGGATGGCACCACACAAGAGAACAAGCTTCGGTTCATGCAGAACTTCAAGTGGACTGACACTTTGCAAGGAAACACCCCAAGGTAAAGGCTTCTAGCCCATAGGTGGTTTCACAGCGGTGGTTGGTTACCTCCATCAGCCCCACAGTCAGATTTCCAGTCAACACATACATTTTAGTTACAATAGGCTTGTCTTGGTTCTTTTGTAATCCTGCTGACCCTGTTTTATAAATGTGACGAGTGGCTCGATTCGGTCTTATGTAGCGAAATTGTTTTTACATTGATTTAAAAGTAAAGACTTAGCTAGACAATGGTATATCATACTCCACAGTTGAGTAGCAATGGGAAAGTAATTCTGCTTTGAAAGTTGTCTCTTGAATGTTTTGGTACACCTACTTGTTAGCAATTTATGTTGTTCTTCAATAACACAAACTCCAAAGCAAATCAGAGGGAGGAAAATAGGTTTATTCAAAGAGGACAAATCATACAGGGAGGTAGATGGTCATTCTCCCCTGTCCTCAGTGGTTCTCTCCAGTGATTCTCTCTCCAGAACAAAGGGGCAGCATGTAGTTTTAAAAACCAGCCCTAGCCTGTGGTTGACCAATTAGAATTCCTTGCATTAAAACTAGCCAATGGCCAAATAACAAGTATCCTATTTCAGAAGATGTCTCTGAACCATTGATCAATAATTCCCTATTACAGAAAAACACAATTTCCCTTAATTGTTATTATTCTATTAACTTCTCGTCCTTTTGACCTCTCGTCCTCTGTCTTTGCATTGTGTATTTATCTTCGACATATTCGTACATACTGGAGAGCTCTTGTCTACACCCATTCAGCATCGTTCACACCTTAAGTTAGCCAGCTAAAATAATGACCATATCATATAGGTGACAGCGTCTTAACTTTAGCTAATTTGTATTAATTATTACAGGAAAATAAAATCACAAGATCATTATTTAGAAGTCAATGGCGAGCATTTGAGAGAATTTTAGAACTTGGTCTCGTTGTATCCTAATTTGACTTAGGTGCAGGTCATGTAGTTCTTCAAATTACCACCGTCTCTGGTAAACACACACTATATCAAATAAAATAAGTGTATTTGTCACATGCATAGGATACAGAAGGTGTACACGGTACATTGGAATGGTTACTTGCATAGTGGAGTCTTTTTTGTTTAGACATCTAGCTAGCACAATGAACCATAATCCCAACTCATAATGTTACTACCCTGCATGAATCTGCTGGTAACTAAACTAACCAACTAGGTTCAATGTTAGCTAGCTAACATTAGGCTATGACTAGCAAGGCAAATGGCTCTGAGATACAAATAATATTAATACACAGCTAGCTAGACTCTTAACCATATACATGGATGAACGCTTCTCCCTATCTGTCATGGATGCCATGGTTGCCCCTAGTTTGAAGATGTAATCTGGAGACAAGTGTTTTATACAACCTTCTGTGTGTTCTCTTTTCGACTCCCTCCGCATATTTGCAATCAAACGCCAGAATTTCTCCATCTCCTTAGTTATCATACTCTGCTTCCACCGGACATTCCACTGATTTAAAAACTTGGTCCTCCAGGAAGTGGAGAGCATTAGCTAGCAACACTTTTGCAGTTCTGCGTGATGTCTTTCAAAAAAGCTGCGTTAGAAAGGATTACCTACACATACCGAGCAGCTCATGTTATAGACAGAAGCGTGGTCCATGCAGACATGTCAGCATGTCCAGCCCAGCCATTGTCTCAGCCAATCATGGCTAGCGGGAAGGTTCCTGTTTTTTTCCCGTGGCTAAACCAACTAGGCTCGTAATTTAACAATTGTATTCATATTTACAGATGGCATACAAGTTTGTTATTAGGACACATGAAAGTTCACATGATCCAGAAGGCATTTCTGTCAAACGCATTTTGATAGAAACTGTATGTTTACATTCAAATGCCTCTCCTGTGAAGTGACGCGCGGCAATAGCCTAGTTTCCTGAAACAAGTCACAAATGTGTTATTACATCATTACTCAGGTTCAACATTTGTATTGTTCTCTCACTGCAAAATGATGCCTCCGTTCATTATAGAAATACAGTCCCTCTCCAATACTATTATTGTTATTAACGTCCTGTCCCATTGCCTCTTTACAGTGCCCAACAAGATGCTATTTTTGAACTGATCTCCACGGCCTACAATGTTGCAATTTGGCACACCAAGTTTGCCTCAAGACTTGCAGGAAAGGAAAAGTAAGTATTTATTTTCTGTGTTACTGATTTATTATCATACAATGCATCTGGTTATGCAAATGAGGTCATTTATGACTTTGATGTCAATTCACACTCATTCTATTTACATATCAATATTGTAAAGGGTACACATTGACGTTGTAATTTTCTTCCCTTTTCAGTGTAACAGAGGTAGATGCAAAAGATGTCCACAGGAGCCTGAAATTTGCTGCTGGGATTTTCAAACACCTCAAGGTGTTTATTGTCTTATTATTATTATTATTATTATTATTACATTTTATTTTAATCACTTTTCAAGACACCCAAATTCACTTTACATAGAGAGATAATCAGAAAGTTAAAAAGCTAACAAATATGGTTCCTATATTGCCCACTTTACGTTAACCTCAACACACAGTGAACAATGTGAATACATTACAGTATCATCAACCTGGACACAGGTCACTGGTTGTTGGTGCATGGTTGTGTTTAGCAGCAGACTCATTCTCCTCTCTGGTCTGTCTCTCCTCTGTAGGAGGTCCACATCCCCCGCCTCATCACCCCAGCAGAGAAGGGCCGGGACCTGGAACCCAGAGTAATCGACACCTACATTGTCCAGTGCCAAGCAGAGGCACAGGAAGGTAAGCTACACTGGACCCAGTCAACTGCTCTGCATAATGACTAGGGTCGGGAGCTGACAGTGTGACTTGGCCAGGAAAACTTCTGGAGCCTTGGGGAAAACTCATGTTCCCATGTATTATTGTGTATGTGAGAGAGGGAGAATAGCCTACTTATGAAAGTCTTTGCAATGAATATGATATTAGCAGTTATTAACCCATTTTTTTTCTGTTTGCAGTGACTATTGCCAGAGCGATTGAGCTCAAGCATAACGCCACTCTCATTGCAGCCTTGGCCTTTGAGACTGCAAACTTCTACCAGAAAGCTGGTAAGTATTTAGGCCTGTCCTGTCACTTCTTGACTTTGTTGCATTTTTGTAATGATCTTAAATTGTGTTGGAATGTCTGCATCTAACCACTGTTGGTCCTCCTGATCACTCAAATGAATGTTATCCTCTCTGTCCTCCCAGACGGCACACTGAACACCCTGGAGCCAGAGTGCAGCAGTAAGTGGAGGAAGTACCTCCAGCTGAAACAGCACTTCTACATGTCCTATGTAAGTCATTGAGCAGTTCTAGACAGTTGAGAGAAAGTCTTTGTTTGTTTTTGACTGTTCTGTACATTTTGTGGTATCCAATTGGTAGTTACGGTCTTGTCTCATCGCTGCAACTCCCGTACGGACTCGAGAGAGGTGAAGGTAGAGAGCCGTGCGTCCTTCGAAACCCAACCCACCCACACTGCTTCTTGACACATTGCCCACTTAACCCGGAAGCCAGCCGCACCAATGTGTCGGTGGAAACGCCATACACCTGGCGACCTTGTCTGCGTGCACTGCGCCTGGCCTGCCACAGGAATCTCTAATGGCACAGCTAGCACTGCATTAGACCACTGCGCCACTCGGGATTTGAAATGCCTTTCTAATGATGCTTATGCCCTTCATTTGTCACTTTTTCAGGCATACTGCTACCACGGACAGACTCTCCTCGCTAGTGACAAGTGTGGGGAGTCAATAAGATCTCTCCAAGAGGCAGAAAAATGTTGGTATTTCTGTTCTAGAGATGATACATCATGTTTTGCCTTTTTGAAGCACTAAACCGGTGTCTCTTCATCTCAAGAAGTGTAAATATTTACACGTCTTGCTTACTGTCTTTAGGCTACTCCAGAGCCGAGACTCTGTGCAAAGAGTACCGTCAGACCAAAGGGCCGGGTAGCACGGCCAAGCCCTCTGAGCAGCTCTTCTTCACCAAGCTGGGTGGCCTGATCAAAAATACCCTGCAGAAGTGCGAGAGAGAAAACGGATTCATGTGAGTCAACACACACACACACACACCTCCAGAAGAACATTGATTTGTTTAGAGTAAATAACAGTAAGCAATTGTAGCAATTATACACAAATGTTTCATTTCTCCAGATACTTCCACAAGGTCCCAGCCGAGGCGCCCCAGCTGGAGCTGAAGGCCAGCTATGGCCTTGCCGAGCCAATCTCCTTTGAGTTCCCAGCGCTCAGCGAGCAATGCACCCCTGAAGTCTACGCCACCTTTGACCTCACCAAGGGGGCCAAAGACGAGAAGGTAATGCTGGTCAGCCATTTGGCACTGAAACAACTTTATTACTATAGTTTTTGTACTCTGATTTTTGTTTTGAAGTTGTCTTCACATATTTTGTCTTGTTACTGATAATAATCATATAAAGACACTGATAGGGTTTTGTTGCTTGTCTGGGACAAAAGGTTTCACATTTTTCCCCCTCACTATTTTGATTGCAGGCCAAACCAAAACGGGAAGAAGAGGTTATTAAGCCAATGAAGGAACCAGATTTGAAGCCTCAGAAAGATACAGGCTGCGTCATCTCTTAAACAACAGGAAGACACTACTCACATACTGTACACAGGCTTAAATTCCACCTAACTGAGATATGGAGTCCCATTTCCTTTCCATGAAAAGTAAACCATAGGAAAAGTCCTTGTTGTTTCTTTGATTTATGGTAAAATGTTTTACATTATGCTGATATGCAGTGCTACCAAGCCAGACTATTCAGTCATTGAGTATAAAATGGCCTCTGAGAAAAGGTTATTGGTGATGGGGGGGATAACATAATAGATATGGGAGTAGGAATGTTAATCAACAAGGAACAGAGGAATTGGATTTATTCATGCATTGGCTTGTTTTATCTCTAGTGTTTTATGGTCAGTGATTTACAGTAGCATCTGTTGTACTTCATTTTATACATAGCTGTTCTCCATTTTTTTTGGGGACAAAATATTATTGGGTCAGACTTACAGCTGAATTGTTCTCTCACTAGTGCTGTTGGGGATTTTGTTAAAAGCACCTGTCATATTGGATCTTTATTTATTGCTCATTTAAGAAACTGACAAATCATATAGTAAGAACTTTACACTCCATGGTGAATATCCAATCATTTGAGCAAATCCTATGTTTTCATTTATTTTATTTTTCTGTCTCTGAGATTCTCTAATTTAATCAGTTTTCTTGCAACTGAAAGGACACTCCTGTACATACAGTATCATATTATTCATACTTTCTCAAGACTCTCCATGGCTGGGTAGGGCCTGTATTTATTATAGTAACCATTGTGAAATATTTCTCTTTTTTTATTAGAGATTTGAGGACAAGGTGGTGCTTGTCTTGGGTCATAATAACCATAACAAGGCCAACTGTTCAGCAGGAACATGGAACAACATCTGGGAAGCACTCAGGAGAGCGCAATGTGCTGAATGTTGCAGATAATAAATGTAATTCATAAAGCTGATATGAGCATGCCTGTTCTACTCAATATTTGTCTGAATGTTCCATAACATTGTGTCCTACCCATCTTCCTGTGATCTCAGAAAACTGTTTTAAATAATCCAGATTAGTGGCCATGGTTGCTGTTAAGACTGATTGATGAGCACAGGAACAATCGAATGGTTAATGAAGAAAGAAATTCAAATATAATGTCAATCATAACCTGCTCAAACCATTTCAGTGAAGGGAATAATGTTGTACTTTGGCACATGGTCTTACACTATGTACGTAAATCTATCAAATTAATTTACTCTTATTTTATCTGTAAATGACTGATATACACCATATGTATGCATTACTGTAGCTTTCAGAGTACTGATTTGCCATTTCCTAACAGTTTTTTTTAGAACTAATGACAACTAGCCTCTACTGAGGCAGTACAATAGGGGGACAAGTAACCTCTTGTCAATCAAGGAAGGCAATTTTGCAGTATTTCTGTGCAACCTCAGAGCCCATTTAAATGCCTTTACATTCAAATTCGTATTAGTCGCACAGATGTCAGAACTCACTGTAGATGTACTGTATCCAGCTCTAAATTAGAATTAAAATAACACAACACGCTATATATTATCTTTACAAGCCCGTTTTATTCTTGGAACAATGGATTTTCACATTCAAGGACCAATTGTATTTATTTTAATGAACACGTTGTTTGCTGTATCGTAATGTATACATACACCAGTCTAACATTACTCTTCTTCGGATGGTGTCCTTCATTGAAAATGTGTTTCAAATGGAAATAAAAACATCAAGAAACCTGAATTAGTAATTTACGTTAAGTTCAAACACTACATTTCCTGGTGTGTGTTTTCAGGAACTTTCAAAATCCCTGGTTTTCCCGGTTGGAGGATTCCCAGCATCAGGAGGATGTAAGCAGGAACTCTGAAATCCTCTAACCAGGATTTCTGGAAAAACTGAATTAATTGAAAGTTCCTGGCATTTTGCAACCCTAGTTGATATCATAGCCTTAGATAGACATCACATCATTGTCTGTCCCATTATGGTGTATGTGAGGGCATGGGCAATGCCATTGAGGCCATCTCCATTTGAAGTAGTCCATTTTGTTCTACTTTTATGGGTTGGCAAACAAACTGCCAAAATGGTGAAAGTCCTCAATGGCTCTGCCCATGCAAAAACTTGGCTTTTGGGCACTAGCATCCTCTTTCTATCTCTATGGTTAGTATCATTAGCCAGAGGAACAACAGCACTGCATATAGCAGTTAACAATAAACCTTGACATTTGAACAAGCCCAACCCTTAGAAGGAACTGATATGAGTAGCCTGTCATCCAAAGGCAGCGTCTGACTGGTGTACACAGTAATCATGACTCAATTGTGTGTTTCTGGTGTGTAGCAAGTTTCAAAACTAATGAAGGACTCTGTATCTTGCTTTTTTCTTTTGCCTTGGTTGACCATTCCAGTAGCATCAAATTGGGAGAAACGTATTTACTCTGAGCTGAGAAAACATTTATACTCTACAGGCAGCAGCACAAGGAAAGGAAAACATTTTCTTCAGTGAAGAATGAGCGAACGTTTCAAGGAAGTAAGTGCTGTTCATATGTAGGCTTAAGGGTTTACCTGTCGGAGGGTTACAGGCTTTTCTTTATAATTACTTTTCAGTATCTCTCGATTCAGAGCTACTTTTATGATTGCTTTCTGTATGGATCATGCTAATAGCTCTTTAAAGCTAGAATCTGCATTTGCTACATCCATTTTTGGATTTATACATGTATGATATATACTCATTGAATACATGCCTCATGACCTTAGTTCAACTGTCATACCCTATCAGAACCCAAAATGTAAGCTTGTTAATGTAAACAAACACTGTTTAGCCTCAAAACATGGTTAAAACTATAATTTCAATATCATGGGTCCATCCATAGCTCTATGTATTTGAGTGGTTGCATTTCTCTAGGCCCTTCCCTCAGCTTTTTACCAAAACAGAGGTGGGTTATGTTAAGTGGAGCAACACAGGGGAACCCAAGAGCAGACTCAGATGAGGAAACAGGGATGAAATGAACCAAAATATTTATTGTTACACAGAGAGATATGGAGTGCAGATCCGGAGTAGCTCGGATGAGTTGCAGAAAAACCAAATGTGGAGACTGAGGTTGGAGTTGGCTGAGTAGAACGGGGTAAACAGGTACTGAGGGGAATCCAGAGCAAGGTAGTTGGGTGGTGAGATGTGGAACAGGAGCCAAGGACAGAGCGGTAACTGCAATGAGAGGATAAACAATGTCAGGCAGGGAAACAGGCACAGCAGAGTAACAGGATCTTGAGTAATCATAAATGGCTAGAAATAATGAACTGACTGAGCAGATTTACGAGGTGGCGGAGTGGAAGTGGCAGGACTGAGTATTTGTAGAGGTCTTGATTATGGGACGAGTTGCAGCTGGTAGGGATCTGCTCTGACTCCAGCACACCTGTCTCCAACCACATAATCACACAGAGAGGGAGAGGGAGAGAGAGAGCGAGAGAGTACAGGGGGAGTAACTGCAGGTCAAGAAGACACCGGATGAACACCAGAGGGCGTAGCAGATGTGACAGGGTATCCACTTTGTAATTGTTTCAACTGCAGATTCTATCTTTAAGACTATCCTATGACTAATAGATGGCGCGATTGGAAATTGCTAACCATAAGCTAATGTAGTACGCACACAGACACCATTATCAAGCACAACCACAGACCTTATATGAATTGTTTATGTAGAACAGGGGTATTCGAGAGGATATGGAGTAATTCACAGTGTGTCTCTCAGGGCCCTGACATTCAGGGGACACAGTTCAGGGGTTCCTCTCTGTCCCAGCAGAGGAGGGTCATCCATTTCTCCAGCGGTGAGACTCTGGAGGAAGATAACAGTGAGGAAGAGGAGGATACATCACATGAGCAGGTGTTTAGGGAGCCTGAAGGCATGGTATGGAAGTATTCAAACAGATAAGATTTAGATTCTTAGTAGAAATATTTTTTTGTCCTTTAGTAGTCTAAATGTAGCACTAACCTGTGTGTTTTAGCTTAAACTCCCGTGGAGAGCATATACTTGGTCTCTGGGCAGGAAGTCATTGCGCAGTAAGTTGCATTCCATTCCAGTGTGCTCTTGAAACATTCAAATTCAGCAAGGCAGTGTACTCCATATAATTCAGTCATTGTATAGAAATACTACTTTACCACTGTATGTCCATTAAATACATTTTTGAAAATGTCTTACATAAAGTATTTTTGTCTTCAGCTTGTGATTTTCTTGGCGAAAAACTGGCTGGTCTACTTGGCCTTAACACTGCCAAATACCAGTATGCTGTAGACGAACATCAACGTTCCATTAAGGTAAGGTAATTGTACACATAACATATCACATAGTCTTTCTTGACCACATAGGGCCAGGCATGAGTTTTTCCTGACAATGTGAGCTGACCAGGTACAAACTGGTGATAGGCATTAGGCCCCACAGTTGTTCCTGTTCTGGTCAAGTGGCCAGGAAAAGCTCCTAGACCAACATATAAAGCCTGCATGACATATTCAGAAATGTAGGCCACATATGAATGTAAGACATCACATCAACTCTAATAATTTAGCAATCATACCCAACGGTTTTGATCACTTCTAGAACACAGCCAGTAAAGACACTGAATGCTCTTATGAGGAAGGAACAGAGAGAATTCACCTTTCTTCAAGGATGAGCAGTGAATATGGGGCCACAAGCTCCCACAGACTCCCTGCTGGTTCTCAAGCCTCCCAGAACATTGAGCACAGAACTACAGGATCCCACAACAAGGGCTATCAATATGATAATGAGCAGAGAAAGAACTAGCTATTATGAATTAAACATATTAACTTGTGTTAAGAAAGCTAATATTTATATTGATGTGTGTATTTTTTGTTGTTCCTCTCGCTATGGTTTCTACCAAACCAGGGTTCAAATACATGTGTATTTGGTTTTTAAAATACTTGAGTATTGCCCAAAAAAAAAGTACCTTTATACTCCTGAGACCCAGTAATACATTTTTGTCCTCTCTAGTGGACATCGGTTCTTGGTCCATATCACTGAGGCCATACAAGCCACTGTATTAAGTCCTGTTGTCCCTTTGAGAGGACATTCTGGGCTTTTCGATGATATCACGTGTGGGGGTGTGACCTTGACATAATATCTTCCTGGTTTAAAAAAAATGTCTGCCATCAGAATTAGCCAATTTTATGGAAAATGTTAAGAAGTGTGTATAATTATTAATTATTTTTGTGAGTTTGATATTCAAATTTTTTCTAGTAAGTGAATATCTCAGGAATATTTAAGTGAGTTGTCAGGACTGTGTAATAATTGTTTCACATTAAATAAGAGCTAAATAAGAGCTTATCAAAAAATGTCCCCTGTAGTGGCCACCCGGATGCTGCAACTATGTTTTCACCTACTGTACCCATTGACTGCAATGTAAATGTTTTCATATTTACGCACTAATGACCACTACAGGGGACAATTTTGCACTTACAATAAAAGATAAATAACAATATTATTTTCTTGGTAACATGCTTTTTTTCACCCTAAACACTTATGTTATGTAAAATATACAGTATATATATTGGTCAAGAATATGAATGCAACATGTAAAGTATTGGATGTTTCACGAGCTGAAATAAAAGATCACAGATCACATTTTCCATTCGCACAAAAAGCTTATTTCTCTCAAATTTTGTGCACAAATTTGTTTACATCCCTGTTAGTGAGCATTTAGCCTAGTGGTTAGAGCCTAGTGGTTAGAGCCTAGTGAAACCCCGTGCTGACGAGGTACAAATCAGCTGTTCTGCCCCTGAAGAAGGCAGTTAACCCATTGTTCCTAGGCCGTCATTGTAAATAAGAATTTGTTCCTGACTTGCCTAGTTAAATAAATAAATAAATAATTTGAAATGTATTGAAATTTTAATACCTGAAATAACATTTGACCTCAAGTCTGGTTTCTACTCTATTGCACTTTATCTGCCTATATTAATAAAATGCTGGATTTGCCAAAAAATTGACATTATCCATGCATCCCTTCAATTTGTTGAATTTCTGACTAAATACATTTGCACAGCATGTGAGCAAATGTCAGACATATTTTGTAGAGCATAGCAAGTTGCTACCTATGACTACATTCAGGACAGGGTCAAAAGTATTCGACGAGGATGGGATTCGAACCCACGCGTGCAGAGCACAATGGATTAGCAGTCCATCGCCTTAACCACTCGGCCACCTCGTCATTCTACCCTTTGCAAAACAGTTAACCCATTGTTTCTAGACCGTCATTGTAAATAAGAATTTGTTCCTGACTTGCCTAGTTAAATAAATAAATAAAAAAATCCTTTGCCAAGATAATCCATCCACCTGACAGGTGTGGCATATCAAGAAGCTGATTAAACAGCATGATCATTACACAGGTTACACAGGTCCCCTTGTGCCGGGGACAATAAAAGGCTACTCTACAATGTGCAGTTGTGTCACACAACACAATGCCACAGATGTCTCAAGTAGAGGGAGTGTGCAATTGGCATGCTGACTGCAGGAATGTCCACCAGAGCTGTTGCCAGATAATTGAATGTTAATTTTTCTACCATAAGCCGCCTCCAACGTCGTTTTAATTTGGCAGTATGTCCAACCGGCCTCACAACAGAAGACCTCGTGTAACCACGCCAGACTAGGACCTCCACATCCGGCTTCTTCACCTGCGGGATCGTCTGAGACCAGCCACCTGGACAGCTGATGAAACTGTGGGTTTGCACAACCGAAGAATGTCTGCACAAACTGTCAGAAACCATCTCAGGTTAGCTCATCGGGCAGATGGCAGACAGCGTGTACTTTTATTTAATTTATTTATTTTACCTTAATTTAACTAGGCAAGTCAGTTAAGAACAAATTCTTATTTACAATGACTGCCTACCAAAAAGCCTCCTGCGGAGACGGGGGAGTGGGATTAAAAATAAAAATAAATTAAATAAAAATATAGGACAAAACACACATCACCACATAAAGAGAGACCTATGACAACATCATAGCATGGCAGCAACACATGACAACACAGCATGGTAGCAACACAACATGACGACAACCATGTATGGCGTCATGTGGGCGAGCGGTTTGCTGATGTCAACATTGTGAACAGAGTGCCCCATGGTGGCGGTGGGGTTATAGTATGGACAGGCATAAACTACGGACAATGAACACAATTGCATTTTATCAATGGCAATTTGAATGCACAGAGATACCGTGACGAGATCCTGAGGCCCATTGTCGTGCCGTTCATCCGCCGCCATCAACTCATGTTTCAGCATGATAATGCACAGCACCATGTCGCAAGGACCTGCACACAATTCCTGGAAGCTGAAAATGTCCCAGTTCTCCCATGGCCTGCATACTCACCAGACATGTCACCCATTGAGCATTTTTGGGATGCTCTGGATCAACGTGTACGACAGCGTGTTCCAGTTGCCGCCAATATCCAGCAAGTTCACAGAGCCATTGAAGTGGGACAACATTCCACAGGCCACAATCAACGGTCTGATCAACTCTATGTGAAGAAGATGTGTTACGCTGCATGAGGCAAATGGTGGTCACACCAGATACTGACTGGTTTCTGATCCATGTCCCTACCTTTTTTAAAAAGGTTTCTGTGACCAACAAATGCACATTTGTATTCCCAGTCATGTGAAATCCATAGATTAGGGCCTAATGATTTAGTTTAAAATGACTGATTTCCTTATTTGACCTATAACTCAGTAAAATTGTTGAAATTGTTGCATGTTGCGTTTATATTTTTGTTCACTGTATATATAATATATCCCTTATTCTTTCCCCCAGCTCTCAGAAGGTTATTTAGTATTTGAATGGTTGTTTGACAAAACAAACAAATAGTCTTCCAAATTGTATTTGAAAGTACTTCAAATACATATTTCAAATACCTGGGTTAAATTGATGGGAGACAGAATTTGATTATTTTCAAATACTTTCCAATATTAAGGTACTTGTTTTTTCAAATAAAAGTTATATGAACACTTGTTTTGAAATGTATTGAAAAGTAATTTTAATACCTGAAATAGCATTTGACATCAGGTCTGGTTTCTACTCTATTGCACTTTATCTGCTTATATTAATAAAATGCTGGATTTGCAAAAAAATTGACATTTTCCATGCATCCCTTCAATTTGATTAAATACGTTTGTACAGTATGCGAGCAAATGTCAGACATTTTTGTAGAGCATAGCTAGTTGCTACATATGACAGGGCCAAAAATATTCGACGAGGATGGGATTCGAACCCACGCGTGCAGAGCACAATGGATTAGCAGTCCATCGCCTTAACCACTCGGCCACCTCGTCGTTCTACCCTATGCTAAACAGTTAGCTTTATCAAACCAACCAAGCTACATATATTGCCCCGTTAAATGTTTTCATAACATATAACGTTACATTTCAGAATCGTTCTGATTCGTATAAATAAAATGTATTAATTTTAGCTAGATACATCTGTCTCATTCATTCCATTGTGGTAGATAGGTCCTGTTAAAAAAGTATAGCTATCAGCGTAAGAAAACGCAGGCGCATTCTGATTTCAGAAAATATCTAGTAGCAGCAGCGAGTGTTTTGAAAGCTCATGCTAGCTAACATGCAAATGAGTTGTATAACATAACTTTAAACTCGTACAATGACTCACATAGAAAGGCAAGGGCATGGAGAGCTGTAAATCTGCAAGTGGAAATGCCTGCTAGCAAGATAACCTTAGCTAATTAACTCGTAAGGGTGAGGACTAGATGGTATACAACTACGAAGAGAATGGACTTTTCGTAGCAGGTTAGGATAATTAGGTTAAGGCTAGGACAATTGTTAGGTTTAGGGATAATTAAAATGCAAGAATTCTCCTGAAAACTATTACATTTTTTAAAGATTTAAACGGGATTTGTGTCACTTTCGTCCGTAGCAGTATAGCAGCTAGCCACAACCGCAAGTAAACTAGCCAACTTGCTAGCTACCTGCTTGAACTGTGTTGTTGACCAAAGACCCAACTTCCTCTCACCAAGTAGGTAGCTAGCTGCATACATAGCCAGCTACATACTTAGCTAGCTACCTGCCAATTGTTTTTTTCCTAATAAAACAACAGTATGATCCCTGCAATAAGGTAAATTAGGAATAAATATATGTTTACATAAGATTCAAGAAATGGCATGGTGTGTATTTCCCTCAACCTTTTGATAGGTCAGATTAAGATTGCTCTATTTGTGTAAGATGCAGGTATCCTTACCTGTCTCCCCTCTTCTTTTTGTCTGACACTTCATTTGGTGTGTTCAGGTGATGACTGTCAGAAGAAATGGAAGAACCTGAGGGACACATTTGTCAGATTCATGCGTGCTGAAGAGCAGAGGAAAGCCTCTGGGGAGCCTGATAGTCACAAGAAGAACTGGATGCACAGCAGGAGAATGTCCTTCCTCACCCCCTTAATCCAGGCCAAGAGCTGCCAAGGAGACACCACAGGTGACTTGGAGGAGAGGGGAGAGGATGATAAGGAGAGGAACGTGGAACGTGCCACAGAAGGCGTGGATGATAAATCAGCCTTCATTATCCACAACATCAAGGGGGACTAGGCAGACGATGAGGACGCTCCCTCTCCTGACACTGCGTCAGAATCCAATGGGCCCAGCCAGAAGAGGAGGTGGCAGATGGATGGAATGGAGGACATAGAGGACGAGATGCTCTTCTTTAGTTTGCTCCCATATGTTAGGAAGCTCCCCCATAGAAAGAAGAGTGCTGTAAAACTGAAAATACACCAACTTTTACATGAAGCAGCATTCCAATAACCCACTGCCCCGTCACCCCCCCCTTTCCTCGATTCTGTTAACCGTGTTTTGTAAAGCATAAGCCTACATTTTGTCATGTTACCAACTATTGTTCTATACTCAGTTTGATACTATGCCTGTTGTTTATGGTGATTGCAAGGTAAATTGTTAACAAATAAATACTTTATATATTTGAGGGCCTGAATTGATTGCTGTGTCTGCAAGCAATTCTCCCAAATGCTCAGAATAATATAACACTACACAATTCCCCCTGGGCAGATGTGGAAACCGTTGGCTATGGTGATGCTACCAGTTAAGCAAGGTTAAACATTAGTGTAAGTCATTGGCAAATCCAGGGAGGGAAGATCTCACTAGCCAGCGTTGACTCTTTTGCATGCTTTTTTAGAAGAAGCACCAACACAAGTCAGTATTTGTTTTTAACACACAGCAGAGAGGGGTACTTTTCAATACTTACCAGGTGGTGGCAGTCTCACTGATTGTCATATAAAAAAGTGTTATTCCCCCCCAGCCAATGAGTGTTGTTTCCCATTCGTTTTCCCTGAGTTGTTTGGGAAGGCACTCTGTACTGGTTTTATAACGTCCCACATATCAGCAGCACTGTAGATTCAAGGCCCCCAGTTACTTTTTACCATAGCAGGCATAAACTTTATCAAGGGCTAAAGGTCCTCTGGTTCACTTGGACACTTAAACCAAAGCAGAAACTCTAGTCTAGCCGTATTCATCATGTCCATGCAGACACTTCTCTTCTTGACAGGGCTGGTTGCGCTGTCCAGTTCATACACTGTAAGTACAGTAAATACATTTGAATTATGATTGTGAAGAGGATTACTAGACATGTAAAGGTAGTGCTTAAAGGAATAATGGAATTGAAATAATAGCATATTTATTATTTGCAAAATATTTATTTCTCTTTGGGGGGACAGATTCCTCTGTCATCTCGTGTGCATGGTATGTCAACCAAATAACTTACCATAAAGTCAATTCTAAATACATCAAAATTATTCTACCTCCATGTCTTGATCTGATCCATGCTTTTAATGTGCAGAGGTATACCGAAATGGTGAAGATGATAACCCCTTACTTAATTTGGGTGAGTTTGAGGAACTTAACCGGATGTTTGTATGTGGTCATTTCGATTAAACATTTAATGTTTGATGTTCATGACATGAATAGTGATAAAATGTTGAATTCATTGTTTTCAAATTATATTTGGCCTGACAGGAGCAGAAGAAGACTTGGTTGAAGGGGATATGCTCATTCTGGTAAGAACCAATGGCGTTATTTTGCTATATGTTATCAGATAGTTGTTATTGCTTAAAAAAACATATTGTTCTTTGATCATCTTTATAATGTCTTCCCTGAGTCCAGAAAGATTCAGTCCAATTAGTACATTACTCTTTTTCTTCCTTTTAAAAGCCAGGACGCAATGCCTTGATTGACACTAAATACAGATGGAAGTTTCCCATACCCTACATTCTGTCAGATGACTTGGGTAAGTGCAAGTTGAATTTGATATAGAGTCCAACTAAAATGACTACAATTCATTTATTTACATGCAACTCAGCATAAAAGGAATATTATCAATTTATTACACTGTAAGCCACTTCTGATGTCTTATCTTTGTTCTTCCTTGTCTTTCAGATTTGAATGCCAAAGGTTGTGTCCATCAGGCATTTGAAATGTATCGTCTGAAATCTTGCATAGACTTCAAGCCCTACGAAGGCGAGAAGACATACATCAAGTTTGAAAAGAGAGGCGGGTATGAGCTGACAGTGTACATATTGTCCAACAGCAGTTGCTTTTACACAGATGCACTATAGCTTTCATGTATGCATTCACCAGGACAGACTAAATGAACAAATCTCAGTCAATTTGTTACGCAAAGCAATTGCCTTCTTGCGTAACTGCTGCATAGTTTTATCATTCGACTTTAAACATGTCTGCCCTCACACATCCATATAACTCAACGTTGAACTGTGTTTGCCAGGTGTTTCTCCAGCGTTGGGGACCAGCAGAATGGACAGATCCTGTCCCTGGGCGATGGCTGTGACCACAAGGCTGTGATCGAACATGAGCTCCTCCACGCTCTGGGCTTCTACCATGAGCAGTCTCGCCAGGACAGAGATGACTACGTCAAGATCTGGCTAGACCAGGTCACTCCAGGTCAGTATCAGTCAGCCCTCTGGTTGATGAGAGACAGCAAGGGTGGTGGATCTTGGCCACAAAGGGCCAAGTGGAGGGTTTTGTTACAGCCTAGCACTAACACTATTCAGCCTAGCACTATTCACAACATGTGACTGTCTAGATGCAATACCATTATTAGTTAAGTGGGAACATTTTAGTATGACGTTTTTTTATCTTTTCTTGCAGGGCTGGAACATAATTTCAACAAATACGATGATTCCTTCATCACTGACCAGAACACTCCTTACGATTATGAGTCTGTCATGCACTACCGGCCATACTCCTTCAACGTGGACCCCAACATTCCCACAATCACCACCAACATCCCAGAATTCAACAACATCATTGGCCAGTACCTGGACTTCAGCAAACTGGACATGCTGAGGTTGAACAGGATGTATAACTGCTGTAAGTGTTGTGAGACATATGACAGAGAGTATTACCTATTTTTCCTGACACAGCTGTGTGACAGCAGCGTTGGAAAATGCTAACTACTCGTTTTAAGAACAAGCTGATTACCTCTCTGTTTTTGTCAAGTTAAAATGTTCTAGTGTCAGAAGGGATGATGAAATTATAGTTGTGATACACGTGTCAACTGAGATATGCCCCTCCATTTCCAGCCTCCCCTCTCACTCTCCTGGACCAGTGTTCCTTTGAATACATCAACATCTGTGGGATGATTCAGAGCCCCACTGATGATGCAGATTGGGTCCACACCAAGAGCAGCACTGGGAATGAGGATCACACTCTCATTGGCCAATGCAGAGGTCAGAGTTCAACAATACATCACCTCAGATCAACCACTTCTAGGAGTAGATTACCATACCTCCAATCCTAACCATTTGAGTGAAGAGCTCAAACATTTTGTAGGTGTGATATTGTGATATCTTTGTGGTCTTTTAGATGCAGGTTACTACATGCACTTCAACACTAAGACAGGGAAGGAGGACGAGTCAGCTCTGCTAGAGTCTCGCATCCTGTACCCCAAGAGACACCTGCAGTGTCTGCAGTTTTTCTACAAGATGACAGGCGGACCAATGGACAGACTTGTGATTTGGGTCAAGATGGACGATGGGACTGGGACAGTTCGCAAACTGAAGAAAATACACACCATCTGGGGTATTCATTTTCAAATATACAATCACTGATATATGTATTGTTTATCCTCTTTGGTTGAAACTTTGTTACTACATGATTTCATTTCGATTTGTAAACTAGGAGATGCCGACCACACATGGAGGATTGTCCACGTCTCCATGGAGATCACAGAGAAGTTCCGCTATGCTTTCCAAGGTGTCCGAGGAGATCCATCTACAACCAGTGGAGGAATCTTCATTGACGACATCAGCCTGACGGAGACTCGCTGTCCCAACGCTGTCTGGCAGATCAAGAACTTCACCGGAATCCTCAACACTGCAAACAATTCCACTGTCATGGACAGTCCAGTCTTCTACAGCCCAGAGGGCTATCGCTACGGTGTACGCGTCCGTCCCGTCTCTGACTACAGTGACCACACTGGTGGCTACACTGGGATGTACTTCCACCTGGCCAGCGGGGAGAATGACGTGGTCATGCAGTGGCCGGCCCTGAACAGGCAGGCTAAAATCGTGGTCATGGACCAGGATCCTGACATCCAATTGAGGATGTCGTCTGCTCGCAGTCTGACTACAGACTTGATTAAGAGTACGTCATTATTGTGGTTAGAGAATACACTTTAGGTTAGATTTGGTTTCATGTACACTTTACCTTAAAGTATTTTCTCTTTGCTTAACTTAATTATATCTGAAAAAATCAGGAAATGCTTAGTTTGTTATATCTGGCCCATAATCTGGTCAGATTACGACGGCAATGAAACAGCTATAATGTGATTTAATAGTCTTATGATATACAGTATGTTTCTGTGTTCTCCAGCTCCAGATGGGAAGCTGTGGTGGGACAATCCAACCAATGTGGGGACCTACGACCCAGGGTGTGGGTGCTACAGGGGAGAGTCGCGGGGATGGCGCAACATGATCAAGCATTTCGACTTGCGACGACGGAACTACCTGAAAAACGATGACCTCATCATCTTTATCGACTTTGAAGGTAAGAATTTATTCTTAACTGACTTGCCTAGTTAAATAAAGGTTACAAGAAAATGTGGAGGAGGATTAGTATCATTACTGGTCAGATCACACACTATTACAACACTAATTTGTTTTACATCGCTGTCAGATATCAGGATTTGACTTTCTAAAATGCTTTGCGATAGCCAGAGCAATAAAGGATCTTGTTAGATTTTTAGGTCAGCAACTGAATGGCTACACTGCTTTTAATGTCTCTATAGACATAACATCTCTGATAAAAACAGAAGTTCCCATCAACCCAAAGGAGTGAGGACGTATTTTACTACCACAGAGGGGAGGTAAGCTGTTTATTTTAAATTCGTTCATATTTATTTTCTTTTTGTGCTGGGGATTTTGTGGGATATTTCCCGAGAGTCACTTTTTAAAGTAGACTGACATTTGTATTTTTATTAATATTGTATTAATATTAATATTTTTTGTGTCTTTGTATTTTATATTTTGGCAGAACCTGCAGCCCTGAGGATTTGGACAGACTCAAGAAGAGTACAGAAAATAACGGCACAATTTATGTAAACTAATGTTGTGAGTAAATATAAATAATTTTGTAGAAAATTTGATTGGTTTGCAAACTTTATAAAATATCAAAAAACTCTTGAAATTATATTTGTTTTTACTGTTGAAATATTCTTATTCACAATTCTTTCATTAAAGTTTGAGTCTTCAAATAAATGCCTAATTTTGTTTTTTCTGTTGCACAGGATTTATTGCTATGAAATAAAAATCAATATCACATAACACTTCGTAGATATGATCACAGTAAAATACCATTTTTAAAGTCATATACGTATGAGGATCATGGCTCCTTTATGTCACTTAAATGACGGAGGATTATTATGATTCACTTTTAGTATCTCAAAATGTCCGTTTTGTAATACAGTTTATTTCACACACTTCAATCATCATATACATCATATAAAATATGTTTGCATTTGTTACCATAGGGTGTTATATTACCCATATAAATATATACTGAACAAAAATATAAACGCAATATGTAATGTGTTGGTCCCATGTTTCATGAAATAAAATATCCCAGAAATGTTCCATAAGCACAAAAAGCTTATTTCTATAATATGATGTGCACAATTTTGTTTACATCACTGTTAGTGAGCCTTTCTCCTTTGCCAAGATAAACCATCCACCTGACAGGTGTGGCATATCAAGAAGCTGATTAAACAGCATGATCATTACACAGTTGCACCTTGTGCTGGGGACAATAAAAGGGCACACTAAAATGTGCAGTTTTGTCACACAACACAATGCCACAAATGTCTCAAGTTTTGAGGGAGAGTGCAATTGGCATGCTGACTGCAGGAATGTCCACCAGAGCTGTTGCCAGATAATTACATTTTAATTTCTCTACCATAAGCCACCTCCAACGTTATTTTAGAGAATTTGGCAGTACGTCCAACCGGCCTCACAACCTGCAGACTATGCATAACCTCGCCAGCCCAGGACCTCCACATCCGGCTTCTTCACCTGCGGGATAATCTGAGACCAGCCACCCAGACAACTGATGAAACTGTGGGTTTGCACAAGTGAAGAATTTCTGCACAAGCTGTCAGAAACCATCTCTTGAATCCCTGTTTAAACTCTACTGGGCAGATGGCAGACAGCATGTATGGTGTCGTGTGTGCGAGCAGTTTGCTGATGTAAAAGTTGTGAACAGTGTGCCCCATGGTGGTGGTCGGGTTATGGTATGAGCAGGCGTAAGCTATGGACAATGAACACAATTGCATTTTATCGATTGCAATTTGAATGCACAGAGATACCATGACAAGATCCTGAGGCCCATTGTCGTTGCATTCATCTGCCGCCATCAGCTCATGGTTCAGCATGATAATGCACAGCCCCATGTCCCAAGGATCTGAACACAATTCCTGGAAGTTGAAAATGTCCCAGTTCTTCCATGGCCTGCATACTCAACAGACATGTCACCCATTGAGCATGTTTGGGCTGCTCTAGATCGACGAATACGACAATGTGTTCCAGTTCGAGCCAATATACAGAAACTTCACACAGCCATTGAAGAGGAGTGGGACAACATTCCACAGTCCACGATCAACAGCCTGATCAGCTCAAGGCGAAGGAGCTGTGTCACGCTGCATGAAGCAAATGGTGATCACACCAGATACTGACTGGTTTTCTGATACATGCCCCTACCTTTTTTAAGGTATCTGTGACCAACAATTTATTTCAATTGATTTATTTCCTTAAATTAACTGTAAAACCTTAGAAATTATTGCATGTTGCGTTTATATTTTGGTTCAGTGTAATTACTATGTTGTTACCAATGGACATTAGCAGAACTCAAAACCCAACTATTGCACTCTTGAACACACTTATCAACACTCATCACTTTCATTGCCATATCTGATTATTAACCAAAACTTTCCACTGAACCTGACAAGACAGTTTCCACACAACAATAAAGTATTGGTGTTCTATTGAAGTTTTGAATATGTAACATGTTCACCTGTGGGTCAAAGTTTCCCTTCCAGCTTGCTGTATTAAGAGTATTTAAAGGGCTTTAATTAGTGCAGTGGTATCATTTCTGTGGTCAACCTCTCCAAAATGTCACTACTGTGGGTCTTGTGCTTTCTGGGACTCCTGCTGTCTCCGTCTTCTGCATTCACGGTAAGATCTCTCTCTCTCTCTCTCTCTCTATCTTATACATTTGCCATGAATGCGTGATTTTGAAAACAACATTCTCATCTCACATTACAGATTAGGCGGATGTCAAAGGAGAAATGTGAGAACAATTCTTTATTTCACCTATAATTAATCAAATCATATGGTATGTATATATTTGTAATGTATCCAATCCTTATGGTGCTCATATCACATTGGTGAGTTATTTTACATAACAAGACATATTTGTAGTTCAGGTCTAAGAAAAGGTTTAAGAAAAAGGGTTCAAATGGGCTTAGAGCAAAAGTAAAACACATTCATCGTCTAACGTTGTGGATCTTACTGTAGCCTTTGCCATTGATGCTGATGAGGTGATACGACGAGATATCCCCTTCACAACTCAGGTAAGTTTCTTTGTGCGTACTGGTATACACTGTATGTATTTGATATTTTGTGGTGTTTTAAAACTTCCGTATCTATAATCTTTGATTTTCCATAGGATTGAAGACCCCTGTTGTAGAGGGCGACATTGCATTGAATGTAAGTTAATACTGTGCTAAACCTTTCATTGTCTGCAAGTATGTTCGGTGTCTTTCCACTTAGAAGGAAAAATAGGACTTTCTATTAAAAAAAAACAGTGTGGTAAATAGCCCGCACTCTATAAATGAAACTTTTACCTTTTAGCTATCTAGATTTTGATTGATGTCATTTCAATAAAGATAACGATAGTACGTCCGGCGCAATCAATAATTAAGTGTTGCAATAAAAGTTATATCACTCTATCAGCCTGGACGAAATGCCCTTGTGGATCCAGCCTTCAGGTGGAAATTCCCCATCCCTTACATACTGGCTGACAGCCTTGGTAAAAATATGCACCATTTCTCATCCTAGTAACATGATATACACTGGTGATAAACCATGATTAAAGAAGACTAAACTATGGGTATTGCTACCTCTACCATTATAATCAATACACATACAGATTATAATATTTCTAGTACGTTAATTCCTTGTTTGTATTTCAGACCTGAATGCCAAGGGGGTCATTTTCCAGGCCTTTGAGATGTACAGGCTGAAATCCTGTGTGGATTTTAAACCCTATGAAGGAGAGAAGAGCTTTATCAAATTTGAAAAGCTAGATGGGTACAGTTTGTTTTTCTGATATACGAGTTTGCTCCTCCACTCGATTCTGCTAATGATCACAGTCTTAACAGCCTTAGTTGAATCTTGTGCATTACTGCTTGGCTGGAACAAAGGTCTGCACCCACACTGGCACTATGTGGATAAGATTGGTCTCCCGTGTTCAAGAGGTAATTCACTGCTGTGGCATCACGGAATTGTTGCAGGTGCTGGTCTATGGTCGGAGACCTACAGACAGGGCAACAGCTCTCATTGGGCCCATCCTGTGACTACAAAGGCACCATAATGCATGAGCTCCTCCACGCCCTGGGCTTTTACCACGAACAGTCTCGCACCGACCGAGATGACTATGTGGACATCTGGTGGGACCAGGTCCTGCCTGGTAAGGTTCAAGAAGTCAACACTCAAAACATTTTCGCATGGCAAGCCTTATTTTAAAACTTACCACAACTTTTGTGTGTACATTCTACAGGTATGGAACACAGTTTTGATAAATACGCTGATGATTTCATCACCGACCAGAACATGCCATACGACTACGAGTCTATCATGCATTACGGTCCATATTCCTTTAACAAAGACCCACGGTACCCAACCATCACAGCCAAGGACCCAGAGATGACCAAAGTGCTGGGCCAGTACAATGACTTCAGCAGCCTGGATCTACTGAGGCTCAACAGGATGTATAACTGCTGTGAGTTTTTAGGAAAAAACTGATGGTCTCCTGATCATTTGACCTGATCAGGAGGACCATCACTTTTTTCCTAATCACTTGATTTGACCAGAAAAAACTGCTGATGTTGTGTTTAACTTAAGTTGTGTTTAACTGATTGAGTTTGCTTAGTGTGCTTGTGTATGATGTCTGTCCTGTAGCCTCCTCTCTGACGTTGTTGGACCAGTGTGCCTTTGAGACCGTCAACACCTGTGGGATGATCCAGAACCGTAACGATGATGGTGACTGGGTATGCACCAAGAGCCAGCCAGGGTCTCATGACCACACTCTCATTGGCCAGTGCAAAGGTAGGGTTAACATACAGTATTACTAGGGTCAGGATCCCTGACATTGTCTGGAAAACATCTCTTGCCCCTACACATCGCAAGGGTGGACACAGGTCTATCAACCCTTCTGAATGGCATACATGACTATTTTACCATAACACATCTATGATAACATTGTTTGTGATCTGTGTAGACGCAGGGTTCTTCATGAACTTTTACACTGACACCGGCCGGGCAGACGAATCAGCCTTTCTGGAATCCAGGGTCTTGCACCCCAAGAGGAATCTGCAGTGTTTGCAGTTCTTCTACAAGATGACAGGAAGCTCCAAGGACAAGCTGGTGGTCTGGACCAGGAAGGACGATGCTAAGGGCAAAGTCTTATCCCCTACTGCAGCTGGGAATTTCATAGGTAGGCTTGAGAAAACTGGTGAACAGCCATGCTCAATAATCTGATAAATCATGACTGTGCTATGCGTTGTAGCATCATAATATAGCTTCAACAGGTACTGTTTGAAAATGTTCAACCTTAAAAATGATCATTACCCTGCATCTGTTTTCACAGGTGATGACGACCACTCCTGGAAGATTGCCCACGTTCCTTTGACAATGGATTCCAAGTTCCGCTTATGCCTTCCAGGGGATCAGCGACCCAGCCAACTCCTCGGGGATCCAGGTGGATGACATCACCCTAGGTACGGTACTCTGTCTTAACATTTTAAGTAACTGTAAAACCCTTTGGTGTATGACAGGTGCTATGTGAATGAAGTTTTTATTGTCATTATTCTTATTCTTATTAGCGGAGACACGCTGCCCCAGTGGA
The DNA here is from genome assembly GCA_030435695.1 of Brachymystax lenok tsinlingensis. Taxonomy (NCBI): domain Eukaryota; kingdom Metazoa; phylum Chordata; class Actinopteri; order Salmoniformes; family Salmonidae; genus Brachymystax; species Brachymystax lenok. The sequence continues at coordinate 15,363,791 of CM059796.1, forward strand.
ACATGGCGTATCAAGAACTTCAGCCAGTACATGAAGAGTTACGCCACGGGAGAGTACATCCAGAGTCCACGTTTCTACAGCCCCGAGGGCTACGCCTTCGGCATCCAGCTGCTACCCAACTCCTACTACGATGGGTACATTGGGGCCTTCTTCCACCTGAGCACCGGGGGAGAACGACCAGGCCCTGGAGTGGCCGGCAGGGAACAGACAGGTCACCATCACATTGCTGGACCAGGACTCTGACGTCAGGCAGAGGCAGTCCTTCTCCTACAGCTTCACCACCAGTCCCACTCATCTCATCCCAGGTATGGGACAGGCTAATGTTGGTTCAAGGGGGCACATACATATTTTTCCCCCCTCACACTCAGATTATTGTGGCTATTAAAGCTTTTGGTTAAACAATCGTCATTGCATTACCAACATTTTTATGAGTCAGCATAACAAGACGTCTAAACATCTATATTCGACAGGACATGGAAATCAATTCACTTCACATAATCTATATGCAGATTATCTGCTGATTTATAACAATCTTTCAGACTCCACCATGTTGTACTGGGACAACCCGCTCAAGATGGGGACGCATTTAATCTCGGCCCTGTGACTGTTATCATGGCTGGACCTGGGGCTGGAACGCCTACTTCTCCCACTACCACCTCAATAGTAGGAGCTACCTGAAGAATGATGACCTCATTCTCTTCGTTGAGTTTGAAGGTGCGCCTGACTCTACTTTCAAAGGGCTCTGAGATTTGTTTGACCACTTGAAACTGTGTTAAACATGTTCACTGTTGTTTGTATTTCCAGATCTTACTCCGTTGATCAAAAGTGAAGTTCCAATCAAGCCTCCAGTTCAGCTCCGGAGTCAGGAATGAGGCTGTCCAGAACATTTATCAGATGCAGAGTTTATGCATTTTTAAATGTTAATGTTCACTTTTCTTTTTCTTTCAAACATTTACATAAAGGCAGTGGAAGTAAACATTAGCAGGCCTATACAAGTACATTTGTCAGTTGTAATGTTAAACACTGTCTTGACAATCTGTCTGTGGCCTCCTTCTGGAAACGGGGTTGTTTATTTGTAGCCTGTGAAATACAGCTTCATGAAGCTTTTAACTGATTAAAATCAAACTATTCAAAGTATTGTCTCCTCTCATTAGTCTTTTCACCAGTTAACCAACATTTGCACTGCCACCCATAACCAGAATAAAAGAGAAGGATATACAGTGCGCTCCAAAAGTACTGGGACAGTGACACATTTTGTTGTCATTTTAGCTCTGTACTTGATTTTAAATGATCTTAAATAATTTAAGAAAATTGCCAGCATTTTTTCATTATGTACATTTTTCGTATAAAATTACATATGATTTATTAGTACAATATCAATAATTTTTTATCACATTACATGATTAGTATTAATGACATACTATAAATAACAATATAATAATATATACAGACTGTCAGATTTAATCTGAATGAGTCGTGAATAATGATAAGTGAGAGATACGTACATACGCACACATATCATTCCCCCAAATATGCTAACCTCCCCTGTTACTGTAATGGTGAGAGGTTAGCATGTCTTGGGGGTATGATATAAAATGCTAACCTCCCCTGTTACTGTAATGGTGAGAGTTTAGCATGTCTTGGGGGTATGATATAAAATGCTAACCTCCCCTGTTATTGTAATGGTGAGAGGTTAGCATGCCTTGGGGTATGATATAAAATGCTAACCTCCCCTGTTATTGTAATGGTGAGAAGTTAGTTATATTTGTGCATCTGTAACTTTCTCGCTCATCATTATTCACGATTCATTCAGGATTATCCGTAATCATGGGAGCATCCACGTTAATGTAGAAGTGTTTAGAAACATATTCTATTCTTATTTACATTAAAATGAAAAGAAAAATGTCACATTACATTCTTTACCATTCCTTTCTTTTGGGCACAAAATAATCTGAAACACAACCAAAACAAACAGCATCCAAAATGCATCCAACAAATGTGTGTAGTCACAAGCTTGATGTAGTCGTTGCGTGCTATAAATATGGGACCAAATACATACTTTTTTACTACTTTAATACACATAAGTGAATTTGTACTAATACTTTTGGTCCCCTAAAATGGGGGGACTATGTACAAAAGGTGCTGTAATCTCTAAACGGTTCACCCGATATGGATGGAAATACCCTCAAATTAAAGCTAACAGTCTGCACGTTAACCTCATAGTCATCATGCATCATTTCAAATCCAAAAGTGCTGGAGTGCATCACAAAAATACATACATCACTTTCCCTATACTTTTGAACTCACTGTACTGTATGTTCAAACAAACTGGCACACTATGACCCGCTCTGCCCGTATTTAATAACACCATGTAGCTCAGGGTATATTAAGACGAGTAAATGCATAAACATGGAGAAAACACAACTGCAATTAATACACCATTTGTTTTATTTTTAAATAATTTAGAAATAGGTTTAAACTTAAGAAACTTAAACCTCCATGCTAAAGTGCATGTCAGAATCTCAATCGCAAACACTAAATCGTGTTTGAAACTGTTGCTGACATCTTCAAATAATGCTTCATTATGTTTTTTCTGTTGCACAGGATTTTTTGCTATGAAATAAAAATCAATATCACATAACACTTCGTAGATATGATCACAGTAAAATACAATTTTTAAAGTCATATACGTATGAGGATCATGGCTCCTTTATGTCACTTAAATGACGGGGGATTATTATGATTCACTTTTAGTATCTCAAAATGTCCGTTTTGTAATACAGTTTATCTCACACACTTCAATCATCATATACATCATATAAAATACGTTTGCATTTGTTTCCATAGCGTGTTATATTACCCATATAAATATATACTGAACAAAAATATAAACGCAATATGTAATGTGTTGGTCCCATGTTTCATGAAATAAAATATCCCAGAAATGTTCCATAAGCACAAAAAGCTTATTTCTATAATACGATGTGCACAATTTACATCACTGTTAGTGAGCCTTTCTCCTTTGCCAAGATAAACCATCCACCTGACAGGTGTGGCATATCAAGAAGCTGATTAAACAGAATGATCATTACACAGATGCACCTTGTGCTGGGGACAATAAAAGGGCACTCTAAAATGTGCAGTTTTGTCACACAACACAATGCCATAAATGTCTCAAGTTTTGAGGGAGAGCACAATTGGCATGCTGACTGCAGGAATGTCCACCAGAGCTGTTGCCAGATAATTTAATTTTAATTTCTCTACCATAAGCCACCTCCAACGTTATTTTAGAGAATTTGGCAGTATGTCCAACCCGGCCTCACAACCTGCAGACTATGCATAACCTCGCCAGCCCAGGACCTCCACATCCGGCTTCTTCACCTGCGGGATAATCTGAGACCAGCCACCCAGACAACTGATGAAACTGTGGGTTTGCACAAGTGAAGAATTTCTGCACAAGCTGTCAGAAACCATCTCTTGAATCCCTGTTTAAACTGTACCGGGCAGATGGCAGACAGCATGTATGGTGTCGTGTGTGCGAGCAGTTTGCTGATGTAAAAGTTGTGAACAGTGTGCCCCATGGTGGTGGTCGGGTTATGGTATGAGCAGGCGTAAGCTATGGACAATGAACACAATTGCATTTTATCGATTGCAATTTGAATGCACAGAGATACCATGACAAGATCCTGAGGCCCATTGTCGTTGCATTCATCTGCCGCCATCAGCTCATGGTTCAGCATGATAATGCACAGCCCCATGTCCCAAGGATCTGAACACAATTCCTGGAAGTTGAAAATGTCCCAGTTCTTCCATGGCCTGCATACTCAACAGACATGTCACCTATTGAGCATGTTTGGGCTGCTCTAGATCGACGGATACGACAATGTGTTCCAGTTCCAGCCAATATACAGAAACTTCACACAGCCATTGAAGAGGAGTGGGACAACATTCCACAGTCCACGATCAACAGCCTGATCAGCTCTATGCGAAGGAGCTGCGTCACGCAGCATGAAGCAAATGGTGATCACACCAGATACTGACTGGTTTTCTGATACATGCCCCTACCTTTTTTAAGGTATCTGTGACCAACAATTTATTTCAATTGATTTATTTCCTTAAATTAACTGTAAAACCTTAGAAATTATTGCATGTTGCGTTTATATTTTGGTTCAGTGTAATTACTATGTTGTTACCAATGGACATTAGCAGAACTCAAAACCCAACTATTGCACTCTTGAACACACTTATCAACACTCATCACTTTCATTGCCATATCTGATTATTAACCAAAACTTTCCACTGAACCTGACAAGACAGTTTCCACACAACAATAAAGTATTGGTGTTCTATTGAAGTTTTGAATATGTAACATGTTCACCTGTGGGTCAAAGTTTCCCTTCCAGCTTGCTGTATTAAGAGTATTTAAAGGGCTTTAATTAGTGCAGTGGTATCATTTCTGTGGTCAACCTCTCCAAAATGTCACTACTGTGGGTCTTGTGCTTTCTGGGACTCCTGCTGTCTCCGTCTTCTGCATTCACGGTAAGATCTCTCTCTCTCTCTCTCTCTCTCTCTCTCTCTCTCTATCTTATACATTTGCCATGAATGCGTGATTTTGAAAACAACATTCTCATCTCACATTACAGATTAGGCGGATGTCAAAGGAGAAATGTGAGAACAATTCTTTATTTCACCTATAATTAATCAAATCATATGGTATGTATATATTTGTAATGTATCCAATCCTTATGGTGCTCATATCACATTGGTGAGTTATTTTACATAACAAGACATATTTGTAGTTCAGGTCTAAGAAAAGGTTTAAGAAAAAGGGTTCAAATGGGCTTAGAGCAAAAGTAAAACACATTCATCGTCTAACGTTGTGGATCTTACTGTAGCCTTTGCCATTGATGCTGATGAGGTGATACGACGAGATATCCCCTTCGTCAACTCAGGTAAGTTTCTTTGTGCGTACTGGTATACACTGTATGTATTTGATATTTTGTGGTGTTTTAAAACTTCCGTATCTATAATCTTTGATTTTCCATAGGATTGAAGACCCCTGTTGTAGAGGGCGACATTGCATTGAATGTAAGTTAATACTGTGCTAAACCTTTCATTGTCTGCAGTATGTTCGGTGTCTTTCCACTTAAAAGGAAAAATAGGACTTTCTATAAAAAAAAAAAACAGTGTGGTAAATAGCCCGCACTCTATAAATGAAACTTTTACCTTTTAGCTATCTAGATTTTGATTGATGTCATTTCAATAAAGATAACGATAGTACGTCCGGCGCAATCAATAATTAAGTGTTGCAATAAAAGTTATATCACTCTATCAGCCTGGACGAAATGCCCTTGTGGATCCAGCCTTCAGGTGGAAATTCCCCATCCCTTACATACTGGCTGACAGCCTTGGTAAAAATATGCACCATTTCTCATCCTAGTAACATGATATACACTGGTGATAAACCATGATTAAAGAAGACTAAACTATGGGTATTGCTACCTCTACCATTATAATCAATACACATACAGATTATAATATTTCTAGTACGTTAATCCCTTGTTTGTATTTCAGACCTGAATGCCAAGGGGGTCATTTTCCAGGCCTTTGAGATGTACCGGCTGAAATCCTGTGTGGATTTTAAACCCTATGAAGGAGAGAAGAGCTTTATCAAATTTGAAAAGCTAGATGGGTATAGTTTGTTTTTCTGATATACGAGTTTGCTCCTCCACTCAATTCTGCTAATGATCACAGTCTTAACAGCCTTAGTTGAATCTTGTACATTACTGCTCGGCTAGAACAAAGGTCTGCACCCACACTGGCACTATGTGGATAAGATTGGTCTCCCGTGTTCAAGAGGTAATTCACTGCTGTGGCATCACGGAATTGTTGCAGGTGCTGGTCTATGGTCGGAGACCTACAGACAGGGCAACAGCTCTCATTGGGCCCATCCTGTGACTACAAAGGCACCATAATGCATGAGCTCCTCCACGCCCTGGGCTTTTACCACGAACAGTCTCGCACCGACCGAGATGACTATGTGGACATCTGGTGGGACCAGGTCCTGCCTGGTAAGGTTCAAGAAGTCAACACTCAAAACATTTTCGCATGGCAAGCCTTATTTTAAAACTTAACACAACTTTTGTGTGTACATTCTACAGGTATGGACCACAATTTTGATAAATACGCTGATGATTTCATCACCGACCAGAACACGCCATACGACTACGAGTCTATCATGCATTACGGTCCATATTCCTTTAACAAAGACCCATGGTACCCAACCATCACAGCCAAGGACCCAGAGATGACCAAAGTGCTGGGCCAGTACAATGACTTCAGCAGCCTGGATCTACTGAGGCTCAACAGGATGTATAACTGCTGTGAGTTTTTAGGAAAAAACTGATGGTCTCCTGATCATTTGACCTGATCAGGAGGACCATCACTTTTTTCCTAATCACTTGATTTGACCAGAAAAAACTGTTGATGTTGTGTTTAACTTAAGTTGTGTTGAACTGATTGAGTTTGCTTAGTGTGCTTGTGTATGATGTCTGTCCTGTAGCCTCCTCTCTGACGTTGTTGGACCAGTGTGCCTTTGAGACCGTCAACACCTGTGGGATGATCCAGAACCGTAACGATGATGGTGACTGGGTACGCACCAAGAGCCAGCCAGGGTCTCATGACCACACTCTCATTGGCCAGTGCAAAGGTAGGGTTAACATACAGTATTACTAGGGTCAGGATCCCTGACATTGTCCGGAAAACATCTCTTGCCCCTACACATCGCAAGGGTGGACACAGGTCTATCAACCCTTCTGAATGGCATACATGACTATTTTACCATAACACATCTATGATAACATTGTTTGTGATCTGTGTAGACGCAGGGTTCTTCATGAACTTTTACACTGACACCGGTCGGGCAGACGAATCAGCCTTTCTGGAATCCAGGGTCTTGCACCCCAAGAGGAATCTGCAGTGTTTGCAGTTCTTCTACAAGATGACAGGAAGCTCCAAGGACAAGCTGGTGGTCTGGACCAGGAAGGAGGATGCTAAGGGCAAAGTCTTATCCCCTACTGCAGCTGGGAATTTCATAGGTAGGCTTGAGAAAACTGGTGAACAGCCATGCTCAATAATCTGATAAATCATGACTGTGCTATGCGTTGTAGCATCATAATATAGCTTCAACAGGTACTGTTTGAAAATGTTCAACCTTAAAAATGATCATTACCCTGCATCTGTTTTCACAGGTGATGACGACCACTCCTGGAAGATTGCCCACGTTCCTTTGACAATGGATTCCAAGTTCCGCTATGCCTTCCAGGGGATCAGGGGCGACCCAGCCAACTCCTCGGGGGGGATCCAGGTGGATGACATCACCCTAGGTACGGTACTCTGTCTTAACATTTTAAGTAACTGTAAAACCCTTTGGTGTATGACAGGTGCTATGTGAATGAAGTTTTTATTGTCATTATTCTTATTCTTATTAGCGGAGACACGCTGCCCCAGTGGAACATGGCGTATCAAGAACTTCAGCCAGTACATGAAGAGTTACGCCACGGGAGAGTACATCCAGAGTCCACGTTTCTACAGCCCCGAGGGCTACGCCTTCGGCATCCAGCTGCTACCCAACTCCTACTACGATGGGTACATTGGGGCCTTCTTCCACCTGAGCACCGGGGAGAACGACCAGGCCCTGGAGTGGCCGGCAGGGAACAGACAGGTCACCATCACATTGCTGGACCAGGACTCTGACGTCAGGCAGAGGCAGTCCTTCTCCTACAGCTTCACCACCAGTCCCACTCATCTCATCCCAGGTATGGGACAGGCTAATGTTGGTTCAAGGGGGCACATACATATTTTTCCCCTCACACTCAGATTATTGTGGCTATTAAAGCTTTTGGTTAAACAATCGTCATTGCATTACCAACATTTTTATGAGTCAGCATAACAAGACGTCTAAACATCTATATTCGACAGGACATGGAAATCAATTCACTTCACATAATCTATATGCAGATTATCTGCTGATTTATAACAATCTTTCAGACTCCACCATGTTGTACTGGGACAACCCGTCCAAGATGGGGACGTACGACCCGTCCTGTGACTGTTATCATGGCTGGACCTGGGGCTGGAACGCCTACTTCTCCCACTACCACCTCAATAGTAGGAGCTACCTGAAGAATGATGACCTCATTCTCTTCGTTGAGTTTGAAGGTGCGCCTGACTCTACTTTCAAAGGGCTCTGAGATTTGTTTGACCACTTGAAACTGTGTTAAACATGTTCACTGTTGTTTGTATTTCCAGATCTTACTCCGTTGATCAAAAGTGAAGTTCCAATCAAGCCTCCAGTTCAGCTCCGGAGTCAGGAATGAGGCTGTCCAGAACATTTATCAGATGCAGAGTTTATGCATTTTTAAATGTTAATGTTCACTTTTCTTTTTCTTTCAAACATTTACATAAAGGCAGTGGAAGTAAACATTAGCAGGCCTATACAAGTACATTTGTCAGTTGTAATGTTAAACACTGTCTTGACAATCTGTCTGTGGCCTCCTTCTGGAAACGGGGTTGTTTATTTGTAGCCTGTGAAATACAGCTTCATGAAGCTTTTAACTGATTAAAATCAAACTATTCAAAGTATTGTCTCCTCTCATTAGTCTTTTCACCAGTTAACCAACATTTGCACTGCCACCCATAACCAGAATAAAAGAGAAGGATATACAGTGCGCTCCAAAAGTACTGGGACAGTGACACATTTTGTTGTCATTTTAGCTCTGTACTTGATTTTAAATGATCTTAAATAATTTAAGAAAATTGCCAGCATTTTTTCATTATGTACATTTTTTCGTATAAAATTACATATGATTTATTAGTACAATATCAATAATTTTTTATCACATTACATGATTAGTATTAATGACATACTATAAATAACAATATAATAATATATACAGACTGTCAGATTTAATCTGAATGAGTCGTGAATAATGATAAGTGAGAGATACGTACATACGCACATATCATTCCCCCAAATATGCTAACCTCCCCTGTTACTGTAATGGTGAGAGGTTAGCATGTCTTGGGGGTATGATATAAAATGCTAACCTCCCCTGTTACTGTAATGGTGAGAGTTTAGCATGTCTTGGGGGTATGATATAAAATGCTAACCTCCTGTTATTGTAATGGTGAGAGGTTAGCATGCCTTGGGGTATGATATAAAATGCTAACTTCCCCTGTTATTGTAATGGTGAGAGGTTAGCATGCCATGGGGTTATGATATTTGTGCATCTGTAACTTTCTCGCTCATCATTATTCATGATTCATTCAGGATTATCCGTAATCATGGGAGCATCCACGTTAATGTAGAAGTGTTTAGAAACATATTCTATTCTTATTTACAATAAAATGAACAAAAAAATGTCACATTACATTATTTACCATTCCTTTCTTTTGGGCACAAAATAATCTGAAACACAACCAAAACAAACAGCATCCAAAATGCATCCAACAAATGTGTGTAGTCACAAGCTTGATGTAGTCGTTGCGTGCTATAAATATGGGACCAAATACATACTTTTTTACTACTTTAATACACATAAGTGAATTTGTCCTAATACTTGTGGTCCCCTAAAATGGGGGGACTATGTACAAAAAGTGCTGTAATCTCTAAACGGTTCACCCGATATGGATGGAAATACCCTCAAATTAAAGCTAACAGTCTGCACGTTAACCTCATAGTCATCATGCATCATTTCAAATCCAAAAGTGCTGGAGTGCATCACAAAAATACATACATCACTTTCCCTATACTTTTGAACTCACTGTACTGTATGTTCAAACAAACTGGCACACTATGACCCGCTCTGCCCGTATTTAATAACACCATGTAGCTCAGGGTATATTAAGACGAGTAAATGCATAAACATGGAGAAAACACAACTGCAATTAATACACCATTTGTTTTATTTTTAAATAATTTAGAAATAGGTTTAAACTTAAGAAACTTAAACCTCCATGCTAAAGTGCATGTCAGAATCTCAATCGCAAACACTAAATCGTGTTTGAAACTGTTGCTGACATAGTACCAAAACACAATAACATATTTATCTGCCAAGGTTACAAGATAAGATCATTGAAGATAATGATATGACAAGACACATCTGACTGAACGGCAAAGTGAGAGAGAGAGATGTTGTGGTCAAGTGTTAAGTTCACGTTACTCATTACAGTCATTATAAACAGATGTAGGATCTTAATTTGAGCCAGATTGTTACAACAAGAAAAGAATCCTCCAGCAACAGTAAATTATTATGTGGATTATAATTAATGGACATTTTTGTTGGGATTGATACATTTTCATTAGAGCAAATCAAGTCTGACGTTTTAAAGTGGAATACACTATTTATAGATTTGCATTTATTGATGTGCAAGAAGATTCTTAGCAACAAAATAGTGATCAAATTAAGATCCTACATCTGTATAGATCAAAGTCTCATCCAGACTCTGACTTTATTGGCCTGTTTACAATAGCAGATAAACACATATCCAACTCCTCCAGATTAAACATGGGCTCTGTCAATGCGCCATGGAGGATCACCGCTTTCATTGCAATTCTGGTTGTGTTCAAGGTAGGGCACACATCCTATGTTATTGAAAGGAATTGACTTCATTATAATAATTGTACATTTGATCAATTATATGTTGTGAGTCAAGCAGTGTCTCTTTTTGTTGTAGGTGCAAGCTGTTCCGACACTTTATGGTAAGTTCTAGATCGTCTCGGGCACAAGGGTGTATGTGTGATCTCGCTCTGTGTTCTTACGGAATGGTTTCTCTGTTGAATGAATAGGTGGTGATGCAGATGCAGGAGAATTGCGAGAGGATATACTCGATATTAATTCAGGTAATTATCTATACACTCTCAGTTAAACTGTAACATTACTGAAGTTATATAATAATATGTGCAATAATCTCACAAATCTGGCAATATTTTTTTTTACTGAGAGTGATAGATTTGTTTATTTCCTGATATTTTAGAAGCAGATCTAAACCTCTTTGAGGGAGACATTGCAGGTGATGTAAGTACTCTTCTCTTCATAGCCTTGTTCTATGTAATAGTTGACTAAACATAAATCAGTTAGCCTACTTAATTTATTTGATGGATTTTGCAGCCAAGGCGAAATGCAATCCTGGATGAAACGAGAAGATGGAAGTTTCCCATTCCTTACATCTTGACAGATTCTTTGGGTATGTAGGCTTTACCAACCATGTCTCAATGCTGAATGAAATACAATCTTTGACAACATTCTAAAAACCCTTTCGTATTCACTCCTTCAGAGCTGAATGCAAAAGGTGTTATTCTCCAGGCATTCGAAGCATACCGCCTGAAATCCTGTGTGGACTTCAAGCCCTACGAAGGAGAAAGCACATACATCTCCTTCACAAAGCTGAGTGGGTGAGTTCAGCCAAATACACTGTAATGTCATGAGCTCTTGGTTAACTTTATGGACCGTCTTTCCCTCCAAAGCATAAAATACAAGGTTTTATGGAGAGCACAGATTAGAAAACGCTTATCTAAGGAAAGGACATTCATCATATTGTTCTACGCGTCTACAGATTCCAAACCTGTAATAAACGGTGACCCCTCTTTTAGTGTAAAGTCGAGGAATGTGCTAAAGCATCTTGTTGAATACAGTCCTTCATGTCACCATTGTTATGACGAGGTACATCTTCTGTGTGGACCACAGTACAGTAATGTTATGGTGAAATATGAAGTAAGATGTACGATTGTACGATTAGTTTTCTCCACAGAACAAATTAGGAAGCATTGTGTAGTAGACTGTTCCTATTTTTCCTTTAGCACATTTTCTTACTTTTTTAAAACTCTTCATTGTTCGTTAAGGGCTTCTTGGTTAAGGGGATCATTTATGGATCATTTAGCTATTTGGTTTAAAATTTTAGGACCCCTTCAGGTCAAAAGAATATATATAAAAAAAAATTGGTAAAATATTACATTAGGCTTTTACTACCATAGCCCATAGAAGCACATTGAAAAACACATTCATAAATGTTTTTTAAGTGTCTGTTAACCCTTTTTTGGGGGTAGGCAGAAAATTACCTTCATACTTCCATTCATTTTTTAAAACTAGTACTGGTTACCTTAAAACGAGTCCCATGACACCATCGTTTTCGTGAGAATCTCCCCTTTCCACAGTGGGGTGACATTAGTTTGTAGCCGTAACGGTTCGGACACTAACAAACAGAAGTTGGCACGACAGTACCAACTTCAGATGAGTCGCCTGACACTTGTGGGGGTCATAATAGGTATATAATAGGACAAATAGTTCAGACGCTACAGGCGTTTTCGTGAGAAGACCGATTTTTGGGGATGCCTCATGGTGTGACAAACACCTTTCACCACGACATCTGCTGAGGTGGATTGAGAAACATCCAATGCAAAAAAACGGATATCTCTAGCTTAAATTGACAGATTTTGTTGGGGATTGTATCAATCGACTTTTAGGGATAATTAATGTCTATTAAGTAAGCATTTGATTTAATTTGATTTGATATTGTGTTTACTCTCGTGTCATAATGCGTAATCCTGTCTGTGACGGCCACAGATGCTGGTCATTTGTAGGAGATGATAAGGTAGGACAGAACCTCTCCATAGGGGCGCGCTGCGACACCAAGGCCATCGTTGAGCACGAGCTCCTCCATGCTCTGGGCTTCTACCATGAGCAGTCACGCTCTGACAGAGACGACTACGTCAAGATCTGGTGGGACCAAATCATAGAAGGTGTGTGTGATGGAATTAAGCACAGACGGTGTATTGGTGGTGTACACAGATTTGCAAATGTTATCGCAGGTAGAGCAAAATGCTTGTGTTTCTAGCTCCAACAGCACAGTAATATCTAGAAATAAGAAATAAAAAACACATCCCACACAAAAGAATAAGAGCAAATCTTACTTGGAAAAGTGATTTACAAGCGTCTAACAATTTTGAATAACACATTCTGTAACCTAATATCTACAGGAAAGGAGCACAACTTTAACAAGTATGAGGACGACTTCATCACAGACCTGAACACGCCATATGACTATGAGTCTGTCATGCATTACAGGCCATTGTCTTTCAATAAGAACGCCACTGTCCCTACCATCACCACAGCCATCCCAACGTTCAATGAGATCATCGGACAGCGTCTGGACTTTAGCGCAGTAGACCTGCTCAGGCTGAACCGCCTGTACGACTGCAGTAAGTGACCCAGATGGAATGACCTATATGATCAAACTGCAATAGCCATAAACTTTGCTCAGTAGCATCAAATAAAGTATAAGGAAATGATGATGAACAACCAAAGCCTTAGCCATTGCCATTCTGATAGAGATTGATGATGATGATGATGATGATGATGATGATGGTGATGATGGTGAATAATAGCTAACAGAGTTGCTGTTGTTGCAGCCAATACACACACTCTCCTGGACCAGTGTTCCTTTGAGCTGATCAACATCTGTGGTATGATCCAGGGTGAGACTGACGAGGCAGACTGGGTCCAGACCCTGAGCAGCGCTGAGGAGCCAGACCACACACTGGCAGGCCGCTGCAGAGGTTCCTACAATACTATCTACACACACGGACAAAATCTTTCACATCCTTCATCCTGTCGTGACTTTACTTCCATTAATCTGATGACTGTTATTTATCTAATCAACTGACTATGTTTAATTGTTACCCGATTAAATTGATAATGTAACAATTAACTCATTAGGAATTTGGGGCACCACGAGAGCGGTTGTTTATAGAGTTACTATCTCCCATATGAAACTCTAGAAGTTCTTTACTTTTCACATCCATAAAACAGTCAATCATACTCTCGTATCATATCATCATTCTGAACAGTCCTCCTGCATCTGCAAAAACCTCAGCCTTACTTATGATTCAGTACCACACAAATTGGTTTAATTATTTATTTACTAGCTAACTAAATGATAACACAGGACAAACATACACACTTAATACATTAGAAACAGGTCCCTAGCGGACTGACACAATTTTGCAGCTTGTTACAAAGGAGATGAGAGAGGGGCAGAGACATAACTCTTTCGTACATTTAGAAACTACTCTCACAGTAATCATATACTTTGCACACGAACCACTGCCCTTTTGGAGTAAGAAATCATGAATGTATTCACGTGTAAATGCCTTGGTTCGCCGGGTATCTCGGTCGGAACCAAGCCTTCATGGAAGGGGTTTTGTTTGGGCCTTTCCGCAGCACGCTTGTAATGCTCTGACGGTCCAAAAGGGTCCCCACCCGTCTCTTCTACTGTTGTCCTCTGCCGTTGTCCGGTATCCGTTGACTTGCCGTATAGTCCTGAACAGAACTACAGAGTTCATTCTACTTCCCATTCGCTCCTGAACCTTTCTCTTTGAAGATAGGCTAGCCAGCCGTGTCGGTGGTTCCCATTGGGGGATGAGATTAGCGTACTATGGTGATTTAAGAAGAGTAGTAGTATGGTCCCACTTAAGTTCACTTTTCTAGATACTTTACTTAGGACAGCTAATCAGCTGTACTAGTGATTGTCCGGGACGTGACTATCGTCTCTACCTCGTGTTGAGATTTCAGAGTTCGAACCACTTTAGACGCCTTTCTGGTCTCAAATGTTAATTCTTAAGCCCTCATTTTATACAGTTCATTCAAAATGGGGTTGTTCGTGAGGCTGACACACTCTCTGACTTCCCTCAAGGGGTGGTGACTACTCACTTTACAAAGTTATAGAAACAATTTTCTCTTATATTTTCTAACATCACATCCTTCTCTTAACAAAAACACGTTCATCATTGTTCATATTTCATGCACAACGTATTGGATGGAGAATTCGCACATGTAGTGTATATACTTTAAGTTACAGTATTTATTTTATAACACTTTTAATGACATCACAAAATAACCAACAATATGACCATTCCCCACGTTCTCTGTTAGGAATATTGTTCCAGTATACGCTTTTGAAAGTGTTAAAGTTTCAGCGGGAAAAGTCTCTGGAGATGAAGCCCATTCCTTTGTGAATTTGGAGAGGGATACACTGGATCTCCTCTCCTTTAATTTACAACAGGGCGTGAGGTGTCAACCCCCCACACCAATTCCCTCCTCCCCCTATACATTTGGATCCTCACAGGACAGTCATGACAATCCTTCCACTTGATGTTAGTAATCAGATGGATGGTTAAGTATTTGTATTGTACCTTTGACCCTCTCTGTAGATGCTGGCTATTTCATGAGGTTTGACACATCTAAAGCGACAGTGGGGAAAAGTGCACTTCTCGAGTCACGCATCCTCTACCCTAAGAGGAAGGAGCAGTGTCTGCAGTTCTTCTACAAGATGGTTGGGCCCGCCGGGGACAGGCTGTTTGTGTGGGTCAGAACAGACGATGGGACGGGAAATGTCTGCAGTGTCAAGAAGGTACATACCATCACAGGTACTGTATTCAGGATAACCTCACTTTCAACAAAATACATAAATATGTTACACATATGGTTTGTAGAGTTTTGATAGTGTCTGTGTTGCATGTTACTCCAGGAGTATAGGAAGGTGATCAGGAAGCTGATCAGATGTCTTATATCCTCAGGTGATGGAGACGACTCCTGGAATGTAGCCCACGTGACCTTGAAGGTCAAAGAGAGGTTCCGCTACTTCTTCCAGGGCGCGGTAGGGTCCAACAACAATGCAGAGGGGGCCATCTTGATCGATGATATCACATTAACAGAAACCACCTGCCCCAGCGGCGTTTGGAGAATTCAGAACTTCACTGGCCTGCTCGCCACAACGTCAGCCGGAGGGCGCATCAGGAGCAAGCCGTTCTACAGCGCTGAGGGTTATGTTTACGGGATCAGCGTCTACCCCAAGGGAAGAGACGGCACATATCCTGACTATGTGGGTGTGACCTTCCATTTATGCAGCGGGGAGAACGACGGTGTGATGGAGTGGCCAGTGATCAACAGGCAGGCCACAGTCACTGCCATGGACCAGGACCCCGACGCTAAGCTGAGGATGTCTGCCACCAGAAGCTTCACCACCGGTCAGTTAATGTAATCATGTACTCATGAGTCCCTTATGTAAAATATGTCTTGCATCGCATACAAACAGGCACAGTATTGTTCAGTATTTACTGATTTGCTGTGAAAATGTATACGCTTGTCTGATCTCAGTCCACCATAAAATATAATATCAAATGTATACACCAGGCAATATTTTGATACATGTAAAATAATTGGCTTTGTAACATGTTAATACCTGAAACTGTTTTTTTCCAGATACTACTAACCCATATTGGGTCAAGCCCACCAGCACCAGTGGGGCGGAGTGGGACGCGAGCTCCAACTGCTACAGAGGACCTGAGTATGGATGGACTACGTTCCTCTCTCATGACCAGCTGCACAGGAGAAGCTTTCTCAAGAACGATGATCTCATTATTGTTGTCGACTTTGACGGTGAGGGCCTGACATCAAACTTGACAACATCAGTTTATTTGCTCCACATACAAAATATCGAGACATACAGTGCGTTCGAAAAGTATTCAGACCCCCTTCACTTTTTCCACATTTTCTTTCGTTACAGCCTTATTCTAAAATGGAATACATAAAACATTTTACTCATCAATCTACACACAATACCCCCTAATGATGAAGCAAAAGCAGGTTTTTAGACATTTTTGCAAATGTATTAAACATAAAAAGCAGAAATACCTTATTAATATAAGTATTCAGACACTTTGCTATGAGAAATTGAGTTCAGGTGCATCCTGTTTCTATTGATCATACTTGAGATGTTTCTACAACTTGATTGGATTCCACTTGTGGTAAATTCAATTGATTGGACATGATTTGGAAAGGCACACACCTGTCTATATAAGGTCCCACAGTTGAAAGTGCATGTCAGAGCAAAAACCAAGCCATGAGGTCGAAGGAATTGTCCGTAGAACTCTGAGACAGGATTATGTCGATGCACAGATCTGGGGAAGGGTACCAAAAAATGTCTGCATCATTGAAGGTCCCAGAGAAAACACAGTGGCCTCCATCATTCTTAAATGGAAGAAGTTTGGAACCACCAAGAATCTACCTAGAGCTGGCCGCCCGGCCAAACGGAGAAATTGGTGGAGAAGGGCCTTATTCAGGGAGGTGACCAAAAACCCATGGTCACTCTGACAGAGCTCCAGAGTTCCAGAAGGACAACCATTTCTGCAGCACTCCATCAATCAGGCCTTTATGGTAGAGTGGCAAGACGGAAGCCACTCCTCAGTAAAATGCACATGAGAGCTCGCTTGGAGTTTGCCAAAAGGCACCTAAACGACTCTCAGACCATTAGAAGCATGAATGTCAACCTGGCACCATCCCTACGGTGAAGCATGGTGGTGGCAGCATCATGCTGTGGGGATGTTTTTCAGCGGCAGGGACTGGGAGACTAGTCAGGATCGAGGGAAAGATGAACAGAGCAAAGTACAGAGAGATACTTGATGAAAACTTGCTCCAGAGGGCTCAGGACCTCAGACTGGGGCATGTGTTCACCTTCCAACAGGACAACGACCCTAAGCACACTGCCAAGACAACACAGGAGTGGCTTTGGGACAAGTCTCTGAATGTTCTTGAGTGGCCCAGCCAGAGCCTGGTCTTGAACCTGATCTAACATCTCTGGAGAGACCTGAAAATAGCTGTGCAGCGACGCTCCCCATCCAACCTGACAGAGCTTGAGAGGATCATCAGAGAAGAATGGGAGAAACTTCCTAAGTGCATGTGTTCCAAGCTTGTAGCGTCATACCCAAGAAGACTCAAGGCTGTAATCGCTTCCAAAGGTGCTTCAACAAAGTACTGAGTAAAGGGTCTGAATAGTAATGTAAATGTGATATTTCAGTGTTCTTGCTTTGTCATTATGGGGTATTGTGTGTAGATTGATGAGGGGAAAAAAACGATTTAATACATTTTAGAATAAGGGTGTAACGCACAAGGTCTGAATACTTTACGAATGCACTGTATACTGTGTATTTATATATATTGTATATTGTCATGTGATGATTTGAACAGTTTCTGACTGTTACTATTTAACCTAACCCACGTCACCTGAAAACCGTGCAAAGCAATCAAGTGACATTGTCACTTCACAGCAAGAGACAAAATAAAGTTGAATAATTTTGCAGTTGGATTATTACTACACAAAACAACAAAAACAACAACATTTTCTTTCCTAACACTAATCAATTATTATTTGTGGATGTGTTCCAGATTTGACCCACCTGGTGAAGATGGAGGTCCCTGTCCAGCCAAGGAGTCCCAGTGATGACCTGCTAGAGGAGGAGACCCCCACACAGGAGAAGGAGATGGCTGACGATCCCAAACTCAGAGAGCGACGTGCCGTCCCTAGTGACCCGTGTAACCCTGAACCCTGCCTCAACGGGGGAGTGTGTGTGGTTGAGAAACATGGAAAAGCTACGTGCAGGTGTGTTTAGAAAGTATGACTTGCAACAACCCTATATCAACACCTAGGGCTCAATTCAATCTCTACGTTGGGAATTCAGTGATGCAGCGTGTTTGAAATGTTCCCACGTTTGCAGAGACTACATTCACGGTAAACGCTGCATATGTCGGCTCAATCGGAAATTATCTTTACATTTTAATTGCACTATAGTGCTGAACTTATACTGTAGTTACTGTGTGACAAACCATACACTCATTTCCTTTTCTGTTTTTTCATACATACATTTCCATTCCAAAATCTGCCAGATCTTTGTTTGTGTTGACTGATTCTGTAATTGTGAAGTTTGACAAGGGCACATCACATTTGGGTCACTTACAATTTATAGTACATTATCATTTTGACATGCTCCCTGCATTTATACTAGAGTTTTTGCTTCCATGAAAGCACATTACAATATGGTATAGGAGACAAGGAGTGAGTATG
This sequence comes from Brachymystax lenok tsinlingensis, assembly GCA_030435695.1. Lineage (NCBI taxonomy): Eukaryota > Metazoa > Chordata > Actinopteri > Salmoniformes > Salmonidae > Brachymystax > Brachymystax lenok. The sequence goes on from CM059796.1 coordinate 15,382,748, forward strand.
TGTATTCACTGTTATCACTGACTCATAATGGCTGTTATTCTCACTAAGGTGTGCCCCTGGCCAGGCCACATACTATGCTGGTGAGACGTGTGAGAAGCAACATATCGATGGCAGCATTCTGGGCGTTCTGATTGGTGGAGCTGCAGGGACGATCGTTCTGACTCTAGCCATCTTCTCAGTCATCCGGAGAGCTCACTGAGTCACCATACTGCGTCACAGCTATACTTATGTACCACCTCAATCCCAATTCCTCTCTAAGAAACAGTGATAGTAGATTGTCACGCTAATTGTATATTTGATATAGTTTGTTTGAATCAATAAGAACTCCTTGAGTTGGCTGGTATTCAATCAATTAATTGCAGAGAGTGACTTTTCATAGACCAGTTCACTCTCCACTGTATGTGAAATTATTTATGAATGACTTATGTTTATGTTAGGTTTGGACGCTTGTAATTGTCCATAACATGAACTAAAACAATATTGTGTCAAGTTGCTCAATAATTTTTTATTTAACTAGGCAAGTCAGTTCAGAACAGGGACTGTAGTGACACCTCTTAGCATTGAGATGCAGTGCCTTAGACCGCTGCACCACTTGAGAGCCTGAATGAAATAATGAAATAATTGCTTCTGTGAGATTTATGTTTATTTATTAGATTGATTATTAGATGATTGCAAGAGCACACACACACACACACACATACAGATAACAATGTAAAAATGTAACATTAACATAGGGCTAGATTTAATTCAGACTGCAGAAGATCCATGTTACAGCGCAATTGACAGTTAAAGGGAGCGTTCCCGCAGTTGCAGACTGCATTGTCAGCTCATTCAGAAATTTCCTTAACATTTTTATGTGGATCTTCCATGATACTTGGTCAAAATGGATTGAATCCAGCCCTAGGTTTCTCATTCTATTACATAAATGCATTTGCTGTACAGCCACAAATGATACTCCTATATTTCTAACAATAAATTGGTGGCAGCGGGTTTAGATTAAAAAACAATTAGGCTGGGATTCAATCAAAGGCACGTTGTCTACAAGTGCACAGCACTTGAAAGGCATTTTAAAGGTAATTTCTACTTGAGACGATATCTGCAGTGTTTACCGTGAATGCAATCTTTGCAAATGTTGGGGAAATAGCCTTTAAAAGGCACTTTGTCAGTATGCAATGTGTTAGTCTACAACATGCCTCTGATTGAATCCCGGCCTTCCTTTATTACAATAACTTTGATTGACTCATTTCATCTACAGTCACAATTAATGCAAGTACAGGAAAACTCAATAAATGAAATCATTAGTAATATTAACTAAATGCCTTTGACCATCATAACAGTAATATTATGACATCTCTTCTGACATCATAGTATGCTACAGTACTGTTTGTAGAAAACAAGTTTACAGGAAATCACAAAGACGTGCTTAGCAATTGATTCATGTCTAGGAGTTCAGACATTAATATAAAACTTGATAGGCAATTGACATAATATAATGAAATCAGGATAAGACCTGTCTAAACACCACCTAAACCACAGCCATCCCTGTATTTGAGGACCCAACCAGGTGGATATTTCTCTCTGGGTGAGTGTAGTGGCAGACATATGGGTTGGTCCTGATCCAGTATATAGCTTGATCCAGTATATAGCTAGTTTTCTGAGGCAGAAAACATATGATGAGTACAGTGTCTTTCAATCCCCAATCGTGCCGACCCTTAACGTGTGCAGGTTTTTGTTACAGCCCAGTACTAGCATGCCGGATTTAACTAATTAAGGGCTTGAGGAGTTAAGAGTGAAGTGTTAATTGAATTATTGAAATTACACGTGTTTAGCAGCATACATGCTTGTCTTGTATCAAGACTGTACAAACCTTGATGTTCATCAATTATTTAAAGAGGACTTTGTCAGGTTTTTTATACTCTCACTTTTCCCTCTGGTAGTAGGTGCCTGGTGAGAGAGGTTGGCAGATTTATATCTGTGCTTTCAGTAACACATGACATTATGTTGCTTTTCTGTGTAGTAACACTGTAATTACACTGGCATTACAATATTGATACATTTTTTCCTTTGCTTTCTAATTACAAAGGAATAGAACTGGGCGTTTTTTGTTATTAAACAGTCTTTATAAACTGGGTGGTTCGAGCCCTGAATGCTGATTGGCTGACAGTGAGGGTATATCAGACTGTATACCACGGGTATGACAAAACATTTATTTTTACTGCTCTAATTAGATTGGTAACCAGTTTATAATAGCAATAAGGCACCTCGGGATTTGTAATATATGGCCAATATACCACGGCTAAGGGCTGTATCCAGGCATTCTGCGTTGCGCCTTGTCTAAGAACAGCCCTTAGCCATGGTATATTGGCCATATACCACACCTCCTTGGGCCTTATTGCTTAAGTATTCCATTTGTGTAAAACCCTCCACTTCCATTACTATGTCATTACAAGACAATTACCATAGTACTATGGAAGTACAATGTTGTAACTAGCATAATTATAGCATTCCTACACAGGTATAAGAGCAACTTGAATAAAAATGTAACCACATTTCACTGCTCTATAATTGAAAGGAAAGACAACAAAAGCAGGAAAAAAAAGAGAAGAACTCACCCTAGCCAAGAAAAGTTTCAACACCTCATCTCGCACCTTATACATGACAAAGAAGGAGTAGTAGTAAGTATACATAATATCTATACAGTTAGAATACATAATATCTATACAGTTAGTATACATAATATCTATACAGTTAGTATACATAATATCTATACAGTTAGTATACATAATATCTATGCAGTTAGTATACATAATATCTATACAGTTAGTATACATAATATCTATGCAGTTAGTATACAGTATTCACTATTGTAACACTGTTCAATTATATAAGATCTTTAAGGATGGACAAATACCCTGTTCTCTGCAAAACATCCAGTCAGCAAAATGAAGAGGCCCTGAAAAACAATACAAAATGAATACAATGATAATAACGGATTACAGCTAATTTCACTCAATAGTTTCAGACAGGAATATCTGTAATGGAAAATGGATGAAAAAGTACCTGAAAGGAGTTTATGATGGTGAACGCATAATTCATCACAACACCTATTGGTGCATTGATATCAATGATATGCAAAAAGAATCCCAAAGCCCATGTTACCCCAAAGATTGGCGTTAAAAAGACCACCACTTTCAAGATGCTTTTGGCTGCCTCTTTCTCATCGGCTTTACTCCCATCAGAGACAGTGGACTTTAGGAGTGTCATGATGACAACAGCCATGGAGAAGAGATTAATCAAAACAATCGTCCCGACGGGCAGAAGAAATGCGTGAATGGACCCCTTCATAAGTCCCTCGTAAGTGAGCCAGCAGGTTTCCTTTTTGTGGTAGGGGTTCCCTGTGTAGTTGTAGTACACATAGGTAGCTGACACTATCACTGTGGGACAGATGTAGCCGAGGATGGTGGACAGGAGCAGATATACCCTCTTCCTCAGCGGGTGGAAGATGAAGAGGAGCTGGTGTAGTAACATGATGCTGAGGCATAGCATCCAGCAGAACATAGCCAGAAATAAGAAATGCTTAGTCACGGTCAGGACGAGGCACCAGGTCGCAGAGATGCTGGGGAAGGAGGATGCCAGGAAACTGCAGTCGGCCAGTAACAGGCACAGAGAGATGTTGACCAGGGCCGTGTGGCGGAAGTGCGAGAGGTTGGACTTGACGACGACCGACCACACCAGTGCCTCGATGATGAGGAAGAGGAGGAGGGAGCAGACGGACACGCCGAGGCCCACGTAGGTGATCTCCTCCAGAAAGAGGACCTTGGTCACCGGGGTCTTTGTTAACATCAGCACTGAGAAGGAGGTCAGGTGGGTGCACTCGCAATAGCTATTGTTGACCATTTTCTTCCAATTGCAGCCTTCTTCAGACCATTCGTTCAATGTGGTGTTCCAGAACACACAGAGGATGTTGGAGTCTTGAGCCATTGACTGGTTGATGGGAAAGTCCAATTTGATGTCTATTTTGGAGTCATTGCTGTTTTGCAGTGTGGCTGACACCACAATGCTTGGGAACGTATAGCCTGGGAAATTTGAATTGTTTAATTTGTTAGTTAGGTTTTTTACTCCCACAGTTTTCACTATTCCCGAGGTCAGGGCCAATTTGACCTCTACGCCAAACACAGTGTCATTGCAAGATGTGCTGTTCTGAACATTGCAGAGTTTGAGTTGTATATTTGGGGTGTCATTTCCGTCACTGGTATTCATTTTGATGTTATTCACTAGACCCTCGACAGACTTGAGGTATTTTGAGGACATGTCGTATTCAAGGGTTTTGTTCACTGCCTTCCAAGAGTTATTCAACATGTTGCTTGCTGCACCAAGAAATGCCTGAAAAATAAATACACATTTATGTTTCTGTATGAGATATATTGTACACGACTGTATAACTCTTGATTGGGGTATGGCTCACATCTAAAATGGAGTTATCCAGGGTGATGGTTTCTGATGCTCTCGACATGATATCCAGAACATTGATGGATGCACTCACATCAGCAACTGAGTCAGCAACCATGCTCTTCTTCAAATCAGAAAAGATTTGAATAGCAACCTGCAGAGTGGCCCCAAGTCCCTCTTTAAATTTCTGTGATGTTAAAACAAACATGGAATAGTAACTTTGTTTCCTATACCAACACATTTTACAGGCCCAGAGTATTTCAACAAGTCACACATCATTCCAGTGGCTGGATGTGTAGTTGAAGAATGTGAGATATCATACGACCAACCCATGAGTAGTGTTGTCATTTTACTAAATGGCAGGAACCAAGCACCTTTACAGAAAATGTAGGCATTCACCAAAACATTACCAATGTTCCATATCAACTTTACAGTATAAGAGTTGTATGAGTGCAGAAGGTGAAAGGCTATACTCACTGCTGCTGCATTGACAACTTTGTTCAGTTCTTCATTGACACAGTTATCCAGCACATCCATCCATTCAGGCCCCTTGCATGTCCGCTCTTTGTACCCCACTTTATTCATTTCACATTGTCGGATGGTAACAGTGACACCTTTTGGGGTTTTTGGCCAAACATTCTTATCTTCAGGACAAGCCTGGTTCTTGTCCTGAGCTGAATAAAAACAGCAGTAAAGAATATTAATAGGAATTAAGCCTCCACTTCATTGAGTGAACTTAATTCATCTTCCTCCTCCCCTTCTGGATGTAAGGGGACTTTAACAAATCACTTAAGAAACACATTTGAGGGATAGTAATACACTTGTATGGCTTTTTTAAAACTTTTTTAAAAAACTTTTATTGACTCTGAACATACCATATATCACTGGGATTGTTATGCTTGCATTCTTGATCTCATCCTTCTGGTTTTTAAAGTTGACAATGACAACATGGGGTGAGCTTGATGGATTGCAGTTTATAGATATATTTGTGGTGTAGCCTATCCTCGCTGGTGGTACTAGAATAGAATGTGGTCACACTTTATTTGGATAGTGACGATTTTCCATCTGTAGATGCTCTACAGATGGTCATACTATCAACAAACTATATGTTGATAAGCAACTGCTTATTTTTATCAAGTTACTGCAACGTTAATCATTTTGAGCACAAAAATAAATAAGGTGATACATTGTTCAAGACACAAGACTAAGAGTTCATAAGAGTACCTGCTTGAGTTTGGAGATTATTTTGGTATAACCAAGTGACCTTGTATTGCTCTGAGCTGTTATCAATGGTTGCGGTGACTGTCACAGCATAGTTTATATCTTGGCATTCTACAGTCAGTGGGTCACTCGACATGGTGATCTTATCTGGTAGCAGGGCTACCTTCAACTCTGCAGTAGCTGCGTGCACAATGGACCCTTTGGAAAATCCACACTTATAAATCCCTACAGAAGCATTAAGAGAGGGATAAAATAGTTAATCATCACGCAAAAACCAATAAACATTATCATTAGTAGGCCTATTTCAGCATCGAACAAAATTAGATGCAATATTTACAATGACTTCAGAAACATGAAATAGAATCCTACACCCTCGACTTATATTGGCAAGCATCATAGGTCTCCCAGACTCACCTTCCCAGTTCCCTGACAGCTTCATAATTTGGATTGTGGTACAATTGGGTGACATTTCATTGGGGAATGAGACTTTTATGCTGCTTCCAGTGTTCAGATCAAATGTCTTATTTCCTTTTAACAGGTTCCAGTTCCAAGAGCCATTTGTTTTCTCTTCAAATCTGCAGTTTAGGGTCGGTGTTGAGGAGAATTTCACTGTGTCATTTGGATACTGAATGCTCACGAGTCCTGTGGAAAAGTTAAAACATACAGTATCAATGCAATAAATAATAAAATACATTCTTACACACTTTACATAATCATTTCCACATAACATAATCCCTTTTATACCATAATCCTTGCCACATGTCTCAATATGAAACTGTCTCTGCACTTGTTTGTATGGTCCGGCGAAGGTCATCATAGTACCCCAAAGCTTAGCAAGTTAAACTCTGAAACTGCAACTGATTGGAGTGTGCAGAGACTCCATTTGTTTTAATATATATACTATATATAATATTTTCTCATGTGACTAATCTGAGCCTAATGCCCGGGTGTTTTTGGCAGATCTACTCATGGTGTTAATATCGTGAAATGACTGTACTGTAATGGAAGGGGCAAGGTATTTACCTGATGTTTCAACAGCTATTTTGCCAACAGTAGGTTCCAGGTCAGCTATTATTTTTGCAAGTGTATCAGTCAGAAATATGACACTGAGATCCACTTTGAAATCAACAATTTGGCCATTATCCCTTATGTGTCAGTATTGAGTTGCCAGTTGGTGACAGGGAGACAAAAACAGAAATTGATGTTGCATCTTTGGGGAGAAAAACAAGCACTGCCAAATATTAAGCAATGAGTAAATACATCTAATACATTTAGATTGCATTACCTCGGCCCAGACACATTGAGGCACCCAAACCCATGTAATTGTTTAAAACCATCTGTAAGCTGAGAGAAAAAGGAACTGTTATCATCAATATTACATATAATGTGCCACTTTAACTCATTATACATGTTAATCATTATTATCAAAACCAAAACTACTATTTCAGCGTATTTGAATTCCCTAAAATAAAAATACAAATGTACCTGTTTTTTGATAGTATCAGTTTGAGTAATTGTTAATCCCACTTGAACTGTTCCGTTAAAGCGAACTATGCCAACAAAAACAAACAATTATAATAGTGTAAAATATACAGTAACACTGCAACAATGACAATAACTACATTAATAATAGCAGTGGATGACAATTAGTAGAAATAACAGCAACAATGATACAGTGAAGAAGGAATCATAATGATACTTTTTTAATAGTATCATCTAGGGCTAGGCTATTGATCATATAGAAGGATGATAGTAGAAATAACAGTATCAGCAATAGTACCTTTCACTTTGGGTATGCAGAGGGCTGGGTAGTGAGAAATATTTGCGTTACAATATGAGTCATTGCAACACTGGAACTTGCAACACACATCATTACTCCAAATGTATGCTGATGAGCAGGTACATGTAGAAGCATTCCCGACAATGTTACATTCTACAAAGAAACACACATTATAAATCAGGCTATGGATGAAACACTGATAGAGGAGCATTTTTGTAAACACATTATTCTCTATGAAACCACATTTGGTAGAAATAGTGATACTGTACCTGCTGTTACTTCAAGCAGTTCAATAGTCATTGTTATATTAGGTGTTGCTATTTGCTTGATTGCTGATAGAGCACCAGGGATGTACAACGTAGCATTGCTTTCTATCATGAACTCAGCCATGTAGGAATCTAAAACAATCAGTGACATAAAGGAAACATTTTGGCAAATAGGCATGAGAGCCTGTTCGACAACTGACTGAAATCGTAAGAGGAGAGGGTCTTCAAGTGTGCATCTGCTTGTGTGAGTGAGTTAGTCATTTAGTCATGATTTCCCTTTATGGTTCTTTTCATAGAGAGTAAGCTGCTTGGTTTGTTATGTATTCAGACATAAATGCATAAATAACTCACCCACTGCTAAGGCCTGTGTCAATGAAGAGAGAGACACATTATATTTCTTCACCAAAGGAACATTATAAACTGGCTGATTTGAGCCCTGAATGCTGATTGGCTGACAGCCATAGTCTATCAGACTTATACCACGGGTATGACAAAACATTTATTTTTACTACTCTAATTATGTTGGTAACCAGTTTATATTAGCAATAAGGCACCTCAGGAGTTCGTGATATATGGCCAATATACCACGGTTAAGGGCTGTGTACAGGCACTCTGCATTGCGTCTTGCATAAGAACAGCCCTTAGCCGTGGTATATTGGCCATATACCACACCCCCTCTGACCACTAGAATTAATATGTGAGATAATATACATTAATTAGGCTGCTTCCATTTCTGTACAACATGTTTTGTTATTATCTGTGCTATAGTTGATTTACTGGGCTAACATCCATGGATCCTGTGTAAATTGTCCTACCGGCTCATTTCAAATACCATTACAATGTACTGCTTACCTTGTGGTAGTGGAATACCACGCCAATGAAAAGTATTACAGCTCTGGCCCACATCGTTTGTCTGATGGAAGTAAAGAAGATGGACACTGCTTCAATAATTTGGACACATTCCTAATTACAATGTTTGGCTCTTCGAGTGAAACAAAAAGTGAAGACATAACATACATTTTTCTGATTGTCAATACCCATTGTTGTTATATTTGTCTCATTTGAGTCTGTGTCTTGTGTTTTGTTGCTTTTATTCTATTCAAATCTTATTATCCATCTCTGGGAATGTATTTATTTTATTTATTTGTATTTCCCTGTGAGGTAGCTACTTAAACAAAGAATAAACTTCATAACCACTATTAACCTCTTATCTCATGTGCTCCTTTCCCTGAAGTAAACAAAGTCATAATTTAACTAGACAAGCTTTCCTTTGCATTACTTTGCATTTTCCCCGTAACACAAACAGCAGGCAGTGAGCTTGTCCTGCTGAACTGCTGATGGCGCACTGAATGACCCTTGTCAATCTCTCTGATCAATAAACAAAACCCAGAACAATGCACGTACTATGTACACTGTTCTGTATGTCCTCTCAATCATTTACATGTCCGAGAGAAAATGTCAACAAAAACTAAACAAAAAGCCATTATTTCATTAAACTAGACTAAGTCCAAGTAATAAGTCCAAGTAACAGATTGGAATAGTTTAGAAGAATGTATGTTATTTATATCTGAGTAGCATAAGACTAATTAATCAGTCATTGTACATGAAAAAACATACAGTCCCTTCAGAAAGTATTCAAACCCCTTGACTTTTACCACATTTTGTTGTGTTACAGCCTGAATCCAAAATGGATTAAATATATTTTTTCACTCACCCATCTACACACAATACCCCAAAATGACAAAGTGAAAACATGTTTTTATAAAATTTTGCAAATTTATTGAAAATGAAATACAGAAATATCTAATTTACATAAGTATTCACACCTCTGAGTCAATGCATGTCTTTCTGCATAAATCTCTAAGAGTTTTGCACACCTGGATCATACATTATTATAAAATAATTACGAGACAGACATTTTGATGTCCTGCCATAGATTTTCAAGACGATTTAAGTCAAAACTTTAACTAGGCCACTCGGGAACATTTAATGTCGTCTTGGTAAGCAACTCCAGTGTAAATTTGGCCTTGTGTTTAAGGTTATTGTCCTGCTAAAAGGTGAATTTGTCTCCCAATGTCTGTTGGAAAGCAGATTGAATCAGGTTTTCCGCTAGGATTTTGCATGTGATTAGCTTTATTTCCGTTTTTTTTTATCCCCAAAAAACTCCCTAGTCCTTGACAAGCCCCAACATAACATGTTGTATTTCGGACATCAAGTAAATTTCTTTGCCACATTTTTGCCCGTTTTACTTGAATGCCTTATTGCAAACAGGAGGCATGTTTTGGAATAGTTTTATTCTGTACAGGCTTCCTTCTTTTCACTCTATCATTTAGGTTAGTATTGTGGAGTAACTACAATGTTGTTGATCCATCCTCAGTTTTCTCCCATCACAGCCATTAAACTCTGCAATGGTCACCCAAAGTCACCCTTTGGCCTCATGGTGAAATCCCTGAACGGTTTCCTTTGTTTCCGGCAACTGAGTTAGGAAGGAAGCCTGTATCTTTGTAGTGACCGGGTGTATTGATACACCATCCAAAGTGTAATTAATAACTTCACCATGCTCAAAGAGATATTAAATGTCTTCTTTTTTTTTTTTTTTTTTTTTTACTCATCTACCAATAGGTGCCATTCTTTGCGAGGCATTGGAAAACCTCGCTGGTCTTTGTGGTTGAATTTGTGGTTGAAATACAATGCTTAACTGAGGGACCTTGTAGATCATTTTATGTGTGGGGTACAGAAATGAGGTAGTCATTCAAAAATCATGTTAAACACTTTGTTTGCAAACAACTTATTATGTGACTTGTTAAGTAGTGATGGGTCGTTCGTGAACGAGTCGGCTCTACACTTGTAGTTGAACATTGGGAGCCGGCTCGCATATCAGAAGAGCCAAATCTATTTATAAAAAAAAAATTAAGATATGAATAATCAAAAGATTTAAATGAATAGAATTAACTAATTCAAAGACCGAATAAAAAAATTATAATATAGGCCAAATTGCTCAAGCTCACACACATTTGTTCTAACTGTCTGCTCAGACTAACAGCCTCACCTGTTGTTCCTGTCAATCAGACACACAATGTCAACCAATGAACCAAAGATGCGTAAGGGAGGGCCGAGCAAACTCACTCACAGTCACACAGTTAGCAGCCGAGGAGAGAGAGGAAGGACAGCTGGAAAAACAACAGCTGGAAAATTAATCGGAAGCATAGTAGCATTTGGATGCATTTTAATAATGTAGACAATGTTAGAGCACAGTGTGGAATTTGCCAAAACAAAATCTCATATAAAGCCGGTTCTAAGCACAACCTACACTGGCGTATGCGAACTGTGCACCCAACTGTGAAGCTAACTGTAGCGGAGCTTCAATAAGCTAGCGGGCCTGCTAGTGATAGTGGTGGAGCCAGCACCTCCACACGTGGAGATGTATCCATTCAGTAAAGTAGGCCTACTCCGCGACCCACAGCAACACAGTCTTCTATTGACCAGTTTATGCCAAAGTCTATGTCTGTAGCATAACAAGGCCAAATTGATATTGCATTGGCTAAAATGATTGCCACTGATTTCCAGCCATTTTTGATCATGGAGTACAGAGGTTTTATAAATTATAGCAATAGTCTAAATCCAATGTACACAATTCCAAGCAGGAAAACCCTTTCAAAATCACTTATTCCACAACTGTACGAGAGCACACGGGCTTCAGTGCGGGAAGGAGTCCAAAAAGCTACTGCAGTTTGGCTTACCACTGTCATGACCCTTTTTGGTGAGCTGAGCCGAACGAGCCGGCTCACTGAAAATAGCCGGAATGCCCATCTTCATGGTTAAGCACATTTTTACTCATGAACTTATTTAGGCTTGCCATAACAAGCTTTGACATTATGGAGTATTGTGTGTAGGCCAGTGACTTAAAATCTAAATTTAATACACAACAAAATGTGGACAAAGTCAAGGGGTTTGAATACTTTCTGAAGGCAATGTCGATATTGATAAAAACTATTCAAAACATTTAACTGCAATAGAGCATGCTGGGAAATATAATGATGGGTGTAGTTTTGGTTCAACTCTGGTTATTGACACCTACACTGGGGTACTTCTTTACAGTGTTCATTTAACTGATATGAAAGGGACACATCTGCAGGCTTCCATATATTTCAAGAAACTTGGTGCATTCTGAATTCTGAAGAACCATAGATGCCACATCAGGTACCTCACACTTAACCCAAAAGGTTATTTTTTTGGTAAGAGTTCTCCAAGGAAATTTAAGAGCTGAGAAAGAACCATTAAAGAATTTTCATTTTTTCCAGTGTAGACCGCCACGGCACACATAAATGCATATGGTTATTAACTAAAGATCCTCAACATTTTACTTTAGGTAATTTTTAACAGTGAAAAGGGTTGGCCTACACATTCAGCTGGATCTTACACGATCTTACAGGATACTTAAACCTGTGGGTTAGCACAATTACACAATACATTTTTTTTCTTTAATATAGTGCCAAATAAGGGTTATTTAGGTTGTAACCATAGCAGAACCCTTGTTGTTCCTACATGGAACCTTTAAAAAATATATATTCTATAAAGAACAATGCTCATAAGGTTCTAAACGGAACTTGTATGGTGCTATAAAGAATCCTTTTCCGTGACGGTTACAACCTTTTTGGGGCAATATAGAACCATTTTTATGGTTCTTTAAAAAACCTTTATGGAGGTTATAGAGGTTACATAACCTTTATGGAGGTTCTCTAACTCAAAGGTTCTTTGTAGAACTATAACGTTTTTATTCTGGTTTAATAGCCATATTATATTGTTAAAACACCATATGTTTCATTATTGTGTCTATTGTGTTATTGTGTTTATTAACAAATTGAATCAGGTGTGTTAGCTCTGGAATGGCTGAGGAGAGAATTGAGAACTACTGACTTAGTCAAACATTCTCAATTGACACAAGTCTACACATGAGTCTTTCACAAGACACCATCACTGGACATATACTGTACAAAATGTAATAGCATAACACATCAGATCAGATAAACTGGAATGACAGTCTCACTCACGGTTGCACAAAAAGAGCTGTGAAAAACCAGGCCTCAAATATTCTAATAAGCCACCCCTTCCTTTTTATAGTCACTGAAAGAGGATAGAACCATTTTTTGAATGGCAATGAACCATTGAGTCAGTATGGTTCCACATTTTTTATTACTGCAGATATAGATATCTATTTTCTGTCTATGGAAGCTCACTTTATTTAAAAAGAACTTGAGCAGAAATAAACTGGAGTGTCTCAATTGAAAGCACTTTTTAGGTCTTGGGTCTTGGAAATCTCCCCTAAAAGTAAACTATTTTTTAACATCAATACAATACAGCCATTTTGCTAGCTTATCTAATTATTGGTAACTAAAAAAATAAAATAAAATGCCACAATATTCAAAATGTTTCACTCACACAATAAAATGTTCTGTTTAAAGTTATTTTCAAACCACATATTGGCATACGTTTGAATAAGAATATGCAGGGAAACCACCAAGTATCAAGCAGTATGAACCATTTTTAAATGCAGTCCTTCATAGAAACGATGAAAGATAACATATTTTCAGGAAGAGGAGATACTGACCTTGACTTAAGAAATCTTCTCATAAACCTGGGTTTTACTTGTGAAACCAGTGATCAACAGGTGGAATGCCGTTTGTAATCCATTATTACCAGGAGGCCTTCAGGGTAGACTGACTGCTCACAGTGAAAAAAGCTTGAAAGCAGCACAAGAGATGAGTCAGATGACGAAAAGAAGCTGCTTTGAAAAAGTGTTCCCTGCCGTTTGCATGGCTGGTATCTCCAAATGCCATCTGGACAGGTCAACATAGGCCTTCAGGCCTTCAACTTTCCATCCACATTTGGCTACCAAATCCATCTTTTTCTTTCAGGAGGTTACAGACTATATCAATAGGACATTTTGCCTGGACATTACATGTAATTCCTATACATTTAATTATTTACATTCAATTGAGGAAAGACAGGTGGAACTTTCTGAAATTGACCATATACAATTATCAATTATCAATTGACCATATACAACATACATTGATGTCAGACATGCACCTACCCCAATGCTCTGTTTCTGATGACTGGGATGATTGCAGGAGCAGATTTCAGGAGCAAGACAAGACACCCTCTTTTTGACTGATGACTGACATAAGGGCATGTACGTGATAGGCCTATCTGGCTTATATGATTATGATGGTCATAATGCTTCTTGACAGTGTCATAAAGTGTATTTTTTCTTAGTCCAAGTAAATTGACACAGGATGGTCATAATGGTCAGGATGGTCATATTTTCTACAAGTTATTTAAAATATGATTAAATAACATGACTGTAAAGAATGCATTACAACAACAACAAAGGACTTAAGAAAGGAAACTTCTTGGCAGGGAAAAACACATCTTACTTTACTTTACTGACTTTATTGTCCCAGTGGGGAAACGTTGTTGCAGTGTCATGTACACATTTAAAGTGGCATTTAAATACAGTAGAAAACTAATTGACAATACAACATTCATAACAGTTACATACCAATAAAAAGAGACTAGCTTGCTGGCCTTGCTGGGTATCACAACCGGCCTTGATCGCAAGTCCCAGCGTCGTCCGGGTTAGGGGAGGGTTTGGCCGGGGTAGGCCATCATTGTAAAACAAGAACTTGCCGACTTGTGCTTAAATAAAGGTTAAATAAATACAAATAAATAAATAAAGATAGGAATATTAGCCTGAGCTGTTTAAGAGGGATATTACACCTGGCACAAATTATTGTCTTGTTCTGTGTTTCCTGCCGGGGGGTGCCCTATACCTGCACCCAGAGGGGAGTAGTTCAAGTCCGGGTAGATTAAGGAAGATTTTACAGTTGTGCCTACTAAAACCTGTAAAATCTTCCCTAACAAAAAGCCTTCGGTATCAAAAAATATATATTTACAACTTAATAGGAAGAAGGCAGTTTATACTGAGGGATAGACAGGCTGTAAGAGATGTACAACGTGAGATCAAAAGACAGATGACTGTAAAGAATACATTACAGCAACAACAGCAAAGGACTTAAGACACAAACTTTCAAATGAAAGGAAACTTTGTGGCAGGGAAAAAAAACACATATTATGTCGGTGTCATAACCAGCCATAAAATAATACAATATACTGTATGTCACAACAGGTGTAAGAATATGGGTCATGACAGTGTTATGACCATATAATGACAGGTTATGACAAGTTATGTCAGCTGTTATGACATATTATGACATGATTATGATCGTGTCATAACGTGTTATGACTCTGGGTGTCAAGTAAAGGCTTACCTTTTTTAGTACTACATTTATATTGATTACTGCATTTTGGGGTTTAGAGTTTGCAAGAAAGGTATTTCACTGTACTTATGTACGTGACATTAAAACTTTAAACTGAAATAAGTTGACTTTCATACCTCCACAATCTTCAACTGATGCAAAGGCAGGTTGAACATGAAAATCTATCATGCTAATTTACTGATCTCACTCATGACTTTTAGTCTTATTTTAGCATTAACTTGGATTGCTTTGGATTAAGTTACCACTTTACTGTAATGTCAACCATTAATGTGGTTATACTGTCTATGGGTAGGCCTATGTGTTTTCTTGACCTCACAGATTTGCATAACTACAGTGCATTTGGAGAGTATTCACAGCCCTTGTCTTTATCCACATTTTGTTACGTTACAGCCTTAATCTAAAATTAATTTAAAAAATGTTTTCCCCCTCTTCAATCTACACACAATACCCCATAAAGACAAAGCAAAACTGTTTTTTTGTTGCAAATGTATATATATAAAAGAAAACGGAAAGTCGGAAGTTTACGTACACCTTAGCCAAATACATTTAAACTCAGTTTTTCACAATTCCTGACATTTAATCCTCGTAAAAAAATTCCCTGTCTTAGGTCAGTTAGGATCACCACTTTATTTTAAGAATGTGAAATGTCAGAATAATAGTAGAAATAATTATTTATTTCAGCTTTTATTTCTTTCATCACATTCCCAGTGGGTCAGACGTTTACATACACTCAATTAGTATTTGGTAGCATTGCCTTTAAATTGTTTAACTTGGGTCAAACATTTCAGGTAGCCTTCCACAAGATTCCAACAATCTGTTGGGTGAATTTTGACCCATTCCTCCTGACAGAGCTGGTGGAACTGAATCAGGTTTGTAGGCCTCCTTGTTCGCACACACTTTTTCAGTTCGGCCCACAAATGTTCTTAAGGATTGAGGTCAGGGATTTGTGATGGCCACTCCAATACCTTCACTTTGTTGTCCTTAAGCCATTTTGCAACAACTTTGGAAGCATGCTTGGGATCATTGTCCATTTGGAAGACCCATTTGCGACTAAGCTTTAACTTCCTGACTGATGTCTTGAGATGTTGCTTCAATATATCCACATAATTTTCCTTCCTCATGATGCCATCTATTTTGTGAAGTGCACCAGTCCCTCCTGCAGCAAAGCACCCCCACAGCATGATGCTGCCACCCCTGTGCTTCACGGTTGGGATGGTGGTCTTCGGCTTGCAAGCCTACCCCCTTTTTCCTCCAAACATAACGATGGTCATTATGGCCAAACAGTTCTATTGTTATTTCATCAGACCAGAGGACATTTCTCCAAAAAGTATGATCTTTGTCCCCATTTGCAGTTGCAAACCGTAGTCTGGCTTTTTTATGTCGGTTTTGTAGCAGTGGCTTCTTCCTTGCTGAGCGGCCTTTCAGGTTATGTCAATATAGGACTCGTTTTACTGTAGATATAGATACTTTTGTACCTGTTTCCTCCAGCATCTTCACAAGGTCCTTTGCTGTTGTTTTGAGATTGATTTGCACTTTTCGCACCAAAGTACGTTCATCTCCAGGAGACAGAACGCATCTTCTTACTGAGCGGTATGACGGCTGCGTGGACCCATGGTGTTTATACTTGCGTACGATTATTTATACAGATGAACGTGGTACCTTCAGGTGTTTGGAAATTGCTCCCAAGGATGAACCAGACTTGTGGAGGTCTACAATTTTTTTTTTCTGATGTCTTGGCTGATTTCTTTTGATTTTCCCATGATGTCAAGCAAAGAATCAAATCAAATCAAAGTTTATTTGTCACATGCTCCAAATACAACAGGTGTAGACTTTTTACAGTGAAATGCTTACTTACAGGCTCTAACCAATAGTGCAAAAAAAAGGTATTAGGTGAACAATAGGTGAGTAAAGATATAAAAACAACAGTAAAAAAAGACAGGCTATATACAGTAGCGAGGCTATATACAGTAGCGAGGCTATAAAAGTAGCGAGGCTATAGAAATAGTGAGGCTACATACAGACACCGGTTAGTCAGGCTGATTGAGGTAGTATATGTACATGTAGTTATGGTTAAAGTGACTATGCATATATGATGAACAGAGAGTAGCAGTAGTGTAAAACAGGGGTTGGCGGGTGGTGGGTGGCAGGACACAATGCAGATAGATAGCCCCGGTTAACCAATGTGCGGGAGCACTGGTTGGTCGGTCCAATTGAGGTAGTATGTACATGAATGTATAGTTAAAGTGACTATGCATATAGGATAAACAGAAAGTAGCAGCAGCGGGGGGGCACAATGCAAAAGGTCCAGGGAGTCTTATGGCTTGGGGGTAAAAACTGTTGAGAAGCCTTTTTGTCCTAGACTTGGTACTCCGGTATCGCTTGCCATGCGGTAGTAGAGAGAACAGTCTATGACTGGGGTGGCTGGGGTCTTTAACAAGTTTTAGGGCCTTCCTCTGACACCACCTGGTGTAGAGGTCCTGGATGGCAGGCAGCTTAGCCCCAGTGATGTACTGGGCCGTACGCACTACCCTCTGTAGTGCCTTGCGGTCAGAGGCGGAGCAATTGCCGTACCAGGCAGTGATGCAACCAGTCAGGATGCTCTCGATGTTGCAGCTGTAGAACCTTTTGAGGATCTCAGGACCCATGCCAAATCTTTTTAGTCTCCTGAGGTGGAATAGGCTTTGTCGTGCCCTCTGCATGACTGTCTTGGTGTGTTTGGACCATTCTAGCTTGTTGTTGATGTGGACACCAAGGAACTTGAAGCTCTCAACCTGCTCCACTACATCCCCGTCGATGAGAATGGGGGCGTGCTCGGTCCTCCTTTTCCTGTAGTCCACAATCATCTCCTTAGTCTTGGTTACGCTGAGGGAGAGGTTGTTGTCCTGGCACCACATGGCCAGGTCTCTGACCTCCTCCCTATAGGCTGTCTCGTCGTTGTCGGTGATCAGGCCTACCACTGTTGTGTCGTCTGCAAAGTTAATGATGGTGTTGGAGTCGTGCCTGGCCATACAGTCGTGGGTGAACAGGGAGTACAGGAGGGGACTGAGCACGCACCACTGGGAAGCTCCAGTGTTGAGGATCAGCATGGCTACCTACCCTCACCACTTGGGGGTGGCCCAGGTGGGAAAGGGCAGTGTGGAGTGCAATAGAGATTGCATCATCTGTTGATCTGTTTGGGCGGTATGCAAATTGGAGGGGGTCTAGGGTTTCTGGGATAATGTTGTTGATGTGAGCCATTACAGACCTTTCAAAGCACTTCATGGCTACGGACGTGAGTGCTACGGGTCTGTAGTCGTTTAGGCAGGTTGCCTTTGTGTTCTTTGGCACAGGGACTATGGTGGTCTGCTTGAAGCATGTTGGTATTACAGACTCAATCAGGGACATGTTGAAAATGTTAGTGAAGACACCTGCCTGTTGGTCAGCACATGCCCGGAGCACAGGTCCTGGTAATCCGTCTGGCCCCGCAGCCTTGTGTATGTTGACTTGTTTAAAGGTCTTACTCACGTCGGCTACGGAGAGCGTTATCACACAGTCGTCTGGAACAGCTGATGCTCTCATGCATGCCTCAGTGTTGCTTGCCTCGAAGCGAGCATAGAAGTGATTTTGCTCGTCTCGTAGGCTCGTGTCACTGGGCAGCTCTCGGGTTCCCTTTGTAGTCTGTAATAGTTTGCAAGCCCTGCCACATAAGACGAGCGTCAGAGCCGGTGTAGTATGATTCAATCTTAGCCCTGTATTGACGCTTTGCCTGTTTGATGGATCATCGCAGGGCATAGCAGGATTTCTTGTAAGCTTCCGGGTTAGAGTCCCGCACCTTGAAAGCGGCAGCTCTACCCGTTAGCTCATTGCGAATGTTGCCTGTAATCCATGGCTTCTGGTTGGGGTATGTATGTACAGTCACTGTGGATATGACGTCCTCGATGCACTTATTGATAAAGCTAGTGACTGATGTGGTGTACTCCTCAATGCCATCGGAGGAATCCCGGAACATGTTCCAGTCTGTGCTAGCAAAACAGTCCTGTAGTTTAGCATCTGCTTCATCTGACCACTTTTTTATAGACCGAGCCACTGGTGCTTCCTGCTTTAATTTTAGCTTGTAAGCAGGAATCAGGAGGATAGAATTATGGTCGGATTTACCAAATGGAGAGCGAGGGAGAGCTTTGTACGCGTCTCTGTGTGGAGTACAGGTGACATAGAATTTTTTTCCCTCTGGTTGCACATTTAACATGTTGATGGATATTTGGTAGAACTGATTTAAGTTTCCCTGCATGAAAGTCTCCAGCAACTAGGAGCGCCGCCTCTGGGTGAGGGGTTTCCTGTTTTCTTATTTCCTTATACAGCTGAATGAGTGCGGTCTTAGTGCCAGCATCTGTCTGTGGTGGTAAATAAACAGCCACAAAAAGTATAGCTGAAAACTCTCTAGGCAAGTAGTGTGGCCTGCAATTTATCACAATATACTCTTCTTCAGGCGAGCAAAATCTAGAGACTTCCTTAGATTTTGTGCACCAGCTGTTGTTTACAAATATGCACAGACCACCCCCCCTTGTCTTACCGAAGTATGCTGTTTTATCTTGCCGTTGCAGCGTGTATCCCGCTAGCTGAATATCCATGTCGTCATTCATCCACGATTCCATGAAACGTCGGATGTTGCAGTTTTTGATGTCCCGTTGGTAGGATATTCGTGATCGTACCTCGTCTAATTTATTGTCCAATGATTGCACGTTGGCGAAAAGTATTGACGGTAGCGGCTGCTTTCCCAACCGCCTTCTCCGGGTCCTGACCAGGCACCCGGCTCTTTGCCCTCTGTACCTGCGTCGCTTCCTCTTGTAAATAGCGTGGATGTCGGACCTGTGGGGTGTATGGAGAATGCCTTTTGCTTCCTCCTTGTTGAAGAAAAAATCATCATCTAATCCGAGGTGAGTGATCGCTGTCCTGATTTCCAGAAGCTCTTTTTTTGCCGTAAGATACGGTTGCAGAAAGATTATGTACAAAATAAGTTACATAGCACAATTGGTTAGACGCCCGTAAAAAGGCTGCCATTTCTTCCGCCGCTGAAATGGCACCCGAGTTTGAAGTTAGGCCTTGAAATACATCCACAGGTACACCTCCAAATTATGTAAATTAGCCCATAAGAAGCTTCTAAAGCCATGACATACATTTCTGGAATTTTCCAAGCTGTTTAAAGGCACAGTCAACTTAGTGTATGTACACTTCTGACCCACTGGAATTGTGATACAATGAATTATAAGTGAAATAATCTGTCTGTAAACAATTGTTGGAAAAATGACTTGTGTCATGCACAAAGTAAATGTCCTAACTGACTTGTCAAAACTATAGTTTGTTAACAAAACATTTGTGGAGTGGTTGAAAAACAAGTTTTAATGACTCCAACCTAAGTGTATGTAAACTTCCGACTTCAACTGTACATAGTCTTTCAGACCCTTTACTCAATACTTTGTTGAAGTGCTTTTGGTGGCGATTGCAGCCTCAAGTCTTCTTGGGTATGACACTACAAGCTTGGCACACCTGTATTTCTTGAATTGTTCTCTGCAGATTCTCTCAAGTTCGGTCAGGTTGGATGGGGACTTGAACGCGATCGAACATCGCTGCACAGCTATCAGGTCTCTCCAGAGATGTTCGATCGCGTTCAAGTCTGGGCTCTGGCTGAGCCACCAAAGGACATTCAGAGACTTGTCCCGAAGCCACTCCCGCATTGTCTTTGCTGTGTTTTCATCAAGGATCTCTCTGTACTTTGTGCCATTCATCTTTCCCCCCATCCTGACTAGTCTCCCAGTCCCTGCCACTAAAAAACATCCCCACAGCATGATGCTGCCACCACCATGCTTTAACGTAAGGATGGTGCCAGGTTTCCTTCAGACGTGACGCTTGCATTCAGGCCAAAAAGTTCAATCTTAGTTTCATCAGACCAGACAATCTTGTTTTTCATGGCCTGAGATTCTTTTAGGTGCCTTTTGTCAAAATCCAAGCGGGCTGTCATGTGCCTTTAACTGAAGAGTGTCTTCCATCTGGCATAAAGCATAAAGGCCTGATTGGTAGAGTGCTGCAGAAAAGGTTGTCCTTCTGGAAGGTTCTCCCATCTCCACAGAGGAACTCTGGTGCTCTGTCAGAGTGACCATCGGGTTCTTTGTCACCTCCTTGACCATGACCCTTCTCCACCGATTGCTCAGTTTGGTTGGGCAGTCAGCTTTAGGAAGAGTCTTGGTGGTTCCAAACTTCTTCCCTTTAAGAATGATGGAGGCCACTGTGTTCTTGGGGACCTTCTATGCTGCAGACATTTTTGGTACCCTTCCCTGGATCTGTGCCTCGACACATTCCTGTCTCGGAGCTATACGGACAATTCATTCGACCTGATGGCTTGGTTTTTGTTCTGACATGCACTGTCAACTTTGGGACCTTATATAGACAGGTGTGTCCCTTTCCAAATCATGTCCAATTAATTGAATTTACCACAGGTGGACTCCAATCAAGTTGTAAAAACATCAATGGATGATCAATGGAAACAGGGTGCACCTGAGCTCAACTTCTCATAGCAAAGATTGATGAGGAAAAAAATGAATTGAATCCATTTTAGAATAAGGCTTTCCGATTGCACTGTAAACTGAAGGTTATCATCGTTTTCAAGTTTCAAGATTTATTTTAATATCCAGTATGTATCGGACACGCATGGCATACATCGTCCACCGAAATGCTTACTTGCAGGTTTCTTCTCGACAATGCAACAACAATAAGAAATAATAAAACAATAAGAATATTCAAATTTTTCAAATGTATTTATTTATAAAGCCCCCCTTACATCAGCTGATGTCACAGAGTGCTGTACAGAAACCCAGCCTAAAACCCCAAACAGCAAGCAATGCAGGTGTAAAAGCACGGTGGCTAGGAAAAACTCCCTAGAAAGGCCAAAACCTAGGAAGAAACCTAGAGAGGAACCAGGCTGTGAGGGGTGGCCAGTCCTCTTCTGGCTGTGCTGGGTGCAGATTATAACAGAACATGGACAAGATTTTAAAATGTTCATAAAACAGGCAGAACAGTTGAAACTGGAGATGCAGCACGGCCAGGTGGACTCGGGACATCAAGGAGTCATCAGGCCAGGTAGGCCTTGAGGAATGGTCCTAATGCTCAGGTCCTCCGAGAGAGAGAGAGAGAGAGAGAGAGAGAGAGAGAGAGAGAGAGAGAGAGAGAGAGAGAGAGAGAGAAGAAGAAAAAAGAAAGAAAGAGAGAGATAATTAGAGAGAGCATACTTAAATTCGCACAGGACACCAGATAAGAGAAGAAATACTTCAGATATAACAGACGGACCCTAGCCCCCCGACACATAAACTACTGCAGCATAAATACTGGGGGCTGAGACAGGAGGGGTCGGAGACACTGTGGCCCCATCCGACGATACCCCGGACAGGGCCAAACAGGCAGGATATAACCCCACCCACTCTGCCGAAGCACAGCCCCCACACCACTAGAGGGATATCTTCAACCACCAACTTACCATCCTGAGACAAGGCCGAGTATAGCCCACAAGATCTCCGCCACGGCACCAGAAGCCAGTGACTCAGCCCCTGTAATAGGGTTAGAGGCAGAGAATCCCAGTGGAGGGAACCGGCCAGGCAAAGACAGCAAGGGTGGTTCGTTGCTCCAGTGCCTTTCCGTTCACCTTCACACTCCTGGGCCAGACTACACTCAGTCATAGGACCTACTGAAGAGATGAGTCTTCAATAAAGACTTAAAGGTTGAGACCGAGTCTGCGTCTCTCACATGGATAGGCAGACTATTCCATAAAAATGGAGCTCTATAGGAAAAAGCCCTGCCTCCAGCTGTTTGCTTAGAAATTCTAGGGACAGTAAGGAGGCCTGCGTCTTGTGACCGTAGCGTACGTGTAGGTATATACGGCAGGACCAAATCGGAAAGATAGGTAGGAGCAAGCCCATGTAATGCTTTGTAGGTTAGCAGTAAAACCTTGAAATCAGCCCTTGCCTTAACAGGAAGCCAGTGTAGAGAGGCTAGCACTGGAGTAATATGATCCAATTTTGGGGTTCTAGTCAAGATTCTAGCAGCCGTGTTTAGCACTAACTAAAGTTTATTTAGTGCTTTATCCGGGTAGCCGGAAAGTAAAGCATTGCAGTAGTCTAACCTAGAAGTTACAAACGCATGGATTAACTTTTCTGCATCATTTTTGGACAGAAAGTTTCTGATTTTTACAATGTTACGTAAATGGAAAAAAAGCTGTCCTTGAAACAGTCTTGATATGTTCATCAAAAGAGAGATCAGGGTCCAGAGTAACGCCGAGGTCCTTCACAGTTTTATTTGAGACAACTGTACAACCATCAAGATTAATTGTCAGATTCAACAGAAGATCTCTTTGTTTCTTGGGACCTAGAACTAGCATCTCTGTTTTGTCAGAGTTTAAAAGTAGAACATTTTCCGCCATCCACTTCTTTATGTCTGAAACACAGGCTTCCAGGGAGGGCAATTTTGGGGCTTCACCATGTTTCATCGAAATGTACAGCTGTGTCATCCGCATAGCAGTGAAAGTTCTAAAACCAGACTGAAGCATTTCGTATACATTGTTTGTCTTCAGGAAGGCAGTGAGTTGCTGCGCAACAGCTTTTTCAATTGTTTTTGAGAGGAATGGAAGATTCGATATAGGCCGATAGTTTTTTATATTTTCTGCGTCAAGGTTTGGCTTTTTTAAGAGAGGCTTTATTACTGCCACTTTTAGTGAGTTTGGTACACATCCGGTGGATAGAGAGCTGTTTATTATGTTCAACATGGAAGGGCCAAGCACAGGAAGCAGCTCTTTCAGTAGTTTAGTTGGAATAGGGTCCAGTATGCAGCTTGAAGGTTTAGAGGCCATGATTATTTTCATCAATGTGTCAAGAGATATGGTACTAAAAAATTTGAGTGTCTCTCTTGATTTTGTGTCCTGGCAAAGTTGTGTGGACTCAGGACAACTGAGCTTTGGAGGAATACGCAGATTTAAAGAGGAGTCCGTAATTTGCTTTCTAGTGATCATGATCTTTTCCTCAAAGAAGTTCATGAATGAATCACTGCTAAAGTGAAAGCCATCCTCTCTTGGGGAATGCTGCTTTTTAGTTAGCTTTGCGACCGTATCAAAAATAAATGTTGGATTATTCTTATTTTCCTCAATTAACTTGGAAAAATAGGATGATCGAGCAGCAGTGAGGGCTCTTCGATACTGCACGGTATTGTCTTTCCAAGCTAGTCGGAAGACTTCCAGTTTGGTGTGGCGCCATTTCCGTTCCAATTTTCTGGAAGCTTGCTTCAGAGCTCGGGTATTTTCTGTATACCAGGGAGCTAGTTTTTATGGCAAATGTTTTTGTTTTTAGGGTGCGACTGCATCTAGGGTATTGCGCAAGGTTACATTGAGTTCCTCAGTTAGGTGGTTAACTGATTTTTGTACTCTGACGTCCTTGGGTAGGTGGAAGGATTCTGGAAGGGTATCTAGGAATCTTTGGGATGTCTGAGAATTTATAGCATGACTTTTGATGATCCTTGGTTGGGGTCTGAGCAGATTATCTGTTGCGATTTCAAACGTAATAAAATGGTGGTCCGATAGTCCAGGATTATGAGGAAAAACATTAAGATCCACAACATTTATTCCACGGGACAAAACTAGGTCCAGAGTATGACTGTGGCAGTGAGTAGGTCCGGGAGACATGTTGGACAAAACCGACAGAGTCGATGATGGCTCCAAAAGCGTTTTGGAGTGGGTCTGTGGACTTTTCCCCTTTGTGAATATTAAAGTCACCAAAAATTTGAATATTGTCTGCCATGACTACAAGGTCCGATAGGAATTCAGGGAACTCAGTGAGGAACGTTGTATATGGCCCAGGAGGCCTGTAAACAGTAGCTATAAAAAGTGATTGAGTAGGCTGCATAGATTTCATGACTAGAAGCTCAAAAGACGAAAACATAGTTTTTTTGTAAATAGAAATTTGCTATCGTAAATGTTAGCAACACCTCCGTCTTTGCGGGATGCGCGGGGGATATGGTCACTAGTGTAACCAGGAGGTGAGGCCTCATTTAACACAATAAATTAATCAGGCTTAAGCCATGTTTCAGTCAGGCCAATCACATCAAGATTATGATCAGTGATTAGTTCATTGACTAGAACTGCCTTGGAAGTGAGGGATCTAACATTAAGTAGCCCCATTTTGAGATGTGAGGTATCACAATCTCTTTCAATAATAGCAGCAATGGAGGAGGTCTTTATTCTTGTGAGATTGCTAAGGCGGACACCGCCATGTTTAGTTTTGCCCAACCTAGGTCGAGGCACAGACACAGTCTCAATAGAGATAGCTGAGCTGACTACACTGACTGTGCTAGTGGCAGACTCCACTAAGCTGGCAGGCTGGCTAACAGCCTGCTGCCTGGCCTGCACCCTATCTCATTGTGAAGCTAGAGGAGTTAGAGCCCTGTCTATGTTCGTAGATAAGATGAGAGCACCCCTCCAGCTAGAATGGAGTCCGTCACTCCTCAACAGGCCAGGCTTGGTCCTGTTTGTGGGTGAGTCCCAGAAAGAGGGCCAATTATCTACAAATTCTATCTTTTGTGTGGGGCAGAAAACAGTTTTCAACCAGCGATTGAGTTGTGAGACTCTGCTGTAGAGCTCATCACTCCCCCTAACCGGGAGGGGGCCAGAGACAATTACTCGATGCCGACACATCTTTCTAGCTGATTTACACACTGAAGCTATGGTGCGCTTGGTGACCTCTGACTGTTTCATCCTAACATCGTTGGTGCCGACGTGGATAACAATATCTCTATACTCTCTACACTCGCCAGATTTAGCCTTAGCCAGCACCATCTTCAGATTAGCCTTAACATCGGTAGCCCTGCCCCCTGGTAAACAGTGTATGATCGCTGGATGATTCGTTTCAAGTCTAATACTGCGAGTAATGGAGTCGCCAATGACTAGAGTTTTCAATTTGTCAGAGCTAATGGTGGGAGGCCTCGACGTCTCAGACGCCGTAACGGGAGGAGTAGAGACCAGAGAAAGCTCGGCCTCTGACTCCGACCCGCTGCTTAATGGGGAAAACCGGTTGAAAGTTTCTGTCGGCTGAATGAGCGACACCGGTTGAGCATTGCTACAGCATTTCCTTCCAGAAGCCGTGAGAAAATTGTCCGGCTGCGGGGACTGTGCGAGGGGATTTCTACGACTATCTGTACTTACTAGTGGCACAGACGCTGTTTCATCCTTTCCTACACTTACATTTCCCTTGCCTAACGATTGCGTCTGAAGCTGGGCTTGCAGCACAGCTATCCTTGCCTTAAGGCGATCATTCTCCTGTATATTATGAGTACAGCGACTGCAATTAGAAGGCATCATGTTAATGTTACTACTTAGCTTGGAGGTCCTGACGAAACACGTCCAGATAAAGCGTCCGGAGTGAAAAAGTTGAATGAAAAAATAAAAAATATAAACGGTAATTACAAAGTAAAAACCGTAAAGCTGGCAGGTAGCAAAGTTAGGTTAGCAACAAAACACACAGCAGCACGTAAACAAGTCTACTAGTTGTGACCGGAAATCGGAAAAACTAAAGATGTTGACTCTCCACATCTAGCAAGACAACATGAACATAAAGTAAATGGCTCAGTAGAGTAGAATACACAATTTAGCATAAGCATAGCACAGGAAAGCACACTTTATAGTCCAATATTTACACATGGGGGAAAGTGTTCAAACTGAGCCATATAATAAGAGTCTGGTAGCAGAATTTGTGATGTGTATGTAGCATGGATGTATAGAGACTGAGTGTACAAAACATTAGGAACACCTTCCTAATATTGAGTTGCCCTTTTGCCCTCAGAGGAGCCTCAATTTGTCGGGGCATGGACTCTACAAGGTGTCTAAAGCGTTCAATAGAGATGCTGGCCCATGTTGACTCCAATTCTTCCCACAGTTGTGTCAAGTTGGCTGGATGTCCTTTGGGTGGTGGAGGATTCTTGATACACTTGGGAAACTGTGGAGCGTGAACAACCCAGCAGCGTTGCAGTTCTTGACACAATCCGGTGCTCCTGGCACCTACTACCATACCCTGTTCAAAGGCACTTAAATATTTTGTCTTGCCCATTCCTCCTCTGAATGGCACACTTACACAATCCATGTCTCAATTGTCTCTAAAAATCCTTTGTTAACCTGTCTCCTCCCCTTCATATACACTGATTGAAGTGGATTTAAGTGACATCAATAAGGGATCACAACTTTCACCTGGATTCACCTGGTCAGTCTATGTCATGGAAAGAGCAGGTGTTCATAATGTTTTGTACACTCAGTGTATGTGTGTGTGTGTATGTGTATGTGTGTGTGGGTGTGGGCATGAGTGAATGCATGTGTGCTAAGATAAGGAGAATCAGAGCAGGGGGCCAGTCCAGTTCAAGTGTTCAGCAGTCTGATGGCTTGTAGATAGAAATAGTCTCTGAGCCTGTTGGTATCAGAGTGGTGGTGTTGTTGGTCCATAACAAGTCGTCGGTTGTGTGGATGCAAAGGAACTTAAAACTCGTGACTCTACTGCAGTCCCATTGATGTGGAACAGGGCATGTTCCTCCCTCTGCTTCCGGAAATCAACAATCAACTCCTTTGTTTTGCTGAGTGGAGAGGCTGTTGTCATGACACCACTTACTATCATGCTTGCTGTAATCTTTAAAGAAGCATCACATTATGTTGTTCCACTCACTTTTAGGAACAAAAAAATGCCTGAGCCAAAGTCACAATCATGCAAAGGTTGGAAACAAAGCCCTAAAGATACACGAGTATAGCACATCAACAACAAAAAATGTATGCAATGTTTAATGAAATCCAGACCTGCCTCTTTCTAAGACCTACATGTACTAGAAAGTAGAACAACAAAAAAATGAAACGTCCCTTTTCAGGACCCTGTCTTTCAAAGATATCCTCAGTAACTACTTCATACCATAGAACATATTCTATGGTATGACAACATACAATTCTGAGCTATATAAGCATTTTATCAACGGCCAGGTTGTGTTCCTGGATCACTGGGATGAATGTTTTACAGGCTCTCTGTAGCTATAGAGCTGCAATGTGCAAACACATCATCACCATAGAGAAGATGCAAATAGTTACTGGCAGCAACAAAGGGCTGCATTCAATCCATATAGATACACATGGCATGGCGTGGTCTTCCCCTTCCTCCATTGAGGAACGAGGAGCTCCACCCTCTCTCTTTCCAAGTTACAGGCCTAATGTCCCATCCCCTTCCGAAATGTTAAAGATGCAAACATCTGCAACATCGTGATTTGTCCAAATAACCAGCGACGAAAAACCCAAACACCAGAACTACTGCTGCTCATTGTCCCACGCATCCCATTCCTCCTCGACCGATTCTACAGTACCAGTTGTTCACGTAGATCTGTCCACACGAGATTAAGATTACCCATGGACTAAACATCCTACAGTATCAATGCTTTCAACCAAGCAAGAACAACACAAACAAAACAATCGAATTAACTCATTAATTTAACTAATTTAATAATTATGTCTTAACTAATTATAATTAAACTTACAAAAGTATGAAATAGTCAGTGTGCCATTTTCTTGAATGTAAACTAATTATCCCAAGTGCTCTGTGTGAAAGAAGTTGGTCTCGTGCTCATCTCAGTGATTTGAATAGCAAACCAAACCAGAACCACTACTTTTGCTGTCCTTCAAAGAATGATTATATCATCAGTGTGCCAACTTCCATATCCCTACAAACACTGACATTTGGGTTGTCAAGGTATACTTTTCTATTATTAAGATAATGCAACATGCCTGCTGTTTGCCCCCCATTTTATTTCAATAAAAAGCAAAGCACGCAGACACCATGTAAACCGATAGCTACCCATTACATAAAAACACAAGTGCAAGAGGCCAGGCGGTCTGAAAGCCAAAATCCAAATAAAATGAAAAAAGGAGATAACATCATGTACCTGTACACACTCAGGTTGTACAGCTGACAGCTGGCATTTGACACAATGGTTATGTCACAACTGATATTTTTGTTTACACAACCATTGTGTGGTGTCTTCTCAAAGCTTGTGCTATTATTTTGGTACAGAAAAACTTGGTTGTGCCAAATGCGCACATCAGTGTGTACAAGGGGTCCATCTTACATTCCTTTCAATGTATTACTGATAATAATGTTTAAACAGGTGTGTGCCTTTCCAAATCATGTCCAATCAATTGAATTTACCACAGGTGGTTGTAGAAACATCTCAAGGATGATCAATGGATACAGGATGCACCTGAGCTCAATTTCGAGTCTCATAGCAAAGGGGCTGAATACTTATGTAAAGGTTTTTTGGGGTTTGTCATTATGGGGGTATTGTGTGTAGATTGATGAAGGAAACAAATATTTAATACATTTTAGAATAAGGCCGTAATGTAACAAAATGTGTAAAAAGGGGTCTGAATACTTTCCAAATGCACTGTACCTCACAGGAGAAAGGATCCGAGCAAGAGTAACAGCGCCCCTCTGTCTCCTCTACATGTAGGCCATCTATCTGATGCTGTCTGGTCCAAACGAGTGTGCCATTGTTGCCACCCGTAGCATTGAATGCAAGGGAAGCCAGAGAGCATCTGGTCTCCTTTGACAAAAAAAGTAGAACACTTTGCCAATCAGCATTGAGTTAAACTGAGCGAGCTCAAATGTGAAAGGTCCTGGCGCACCAAAAAAAAGCCAGCTTGGATTTGGCATCACTCCTATCAAATCCCATTGAGAGCATACGTCATTGACAGAAAAACTTGAATTGTTGCATCTTGTTGTGTTGTTGTCCTCCGGGGGTTGGTATAATGGCAATTCTGATCCAACTATTAATTCATACATTGTTGTGCCCCTGGCCTGAGAGGATAGAAGTTCAATATGTAGCTAGACGTTAACTAGCTAACACTGCCCATGAATGGAAGTTAGGCTAGCGAGCAAGCATTTTAGACAAGTAGCCTGGGACAACAAAAAATAAGTGTGTACTGTATGACAGAGTGATAGACCATTTTGTTAACATGAAAGAGAAGATGGCATTGGCGTTTCTCTACAAGTAGGGTGAGTAAACATGTTTTTCTATTTGCACAAATGCGCACACACCCACACACACACAGAAAGTAGAACCATGGACAGCCATATCATATCTATCTTGATATCTATCTATGTTGATTGGACTAAGTCGTTTTTGGTATCTTTTAGTTGTCACTGCATTAGACTAAGCAGAGGTGATTTGATGATGTTGAAATGTTGAAGTTGAAATGGTTCTGGAATAGTAGAGGCAGCTCCTGAAATTGCGACTTGCGGTAACTCTCTGTGGTTCTAAATCAAAAATTGTTTAGTGGTCCGAAATTGTCGTAAACATTAACTTGCTTGACCATGCTGTAGGTCATGTAACTGTCTGTTACCATACATGCAATATGCTTTGTGTACTTCACTATACAGAGGTTGCTATCCGGTTTTGTGATAAAATAATGGTGTGGTTGAATTTATTCTTCCACTGTCTTTTTATTGTCTCGGCCTTTAGGCCTATATATATCACAGTCGCAAGGCATATGAATTAACAGGTTTTAGTGCAAACAACACAATTATCACAACACATAGGTTGTAATATGTCTTTTTGGGGGGGAAGGAGGGTCTTGGCTTCCCCAGTGATTGTACCCACACAATGCTACTGCACAAGCAATTAACAAAGGTGTATGGAGATGTTTGCTCAATACAAACTATAACCAACTCATCACAGCTTTGCCACCAAAATGGAAGAGGCAATTCATTACTCAAAAGAGAAAGGAATTAATTGGTTTGTCTGTCACCAATGAAAATCCATGCACGGCTTGAAAGGACTAGTATAAATCGTAAAAGGAATCAGTTTCACTTAAGGTCGAGAGTTTTGACAACTATGCCACATAAAATTCAAGATAGTTGTGAACAGATGATTAATGCTCCAATACCACGGCATCTGGTTTACTGATATCCTTAGGTAGCTCGCTTTCGGAGCCAGGTCCAGGAGTGGTTTGTTAAGTCATAATGTCTGTGTTCAAAAAGACCTAAAAATAGTTCTAAAATCATGATCAATCACTGGGAAATACGCTTTGTTAAAGTAGGCTATTTATTTTTAGGGCACTCTGGGTAGAAATGCTAAAAATAGAGAGACAGGTTCAAGACCCTTGTAAAATAGGATGTATTGCAAAAGGAAATAGAAAAATGGTAGGGTACTGGGAAAGATGGGTTCATTTTCCCACTGCCTATTTCTCTTTTAAAAGATTAAGCACATGATATTGTATTAATGAATTGTTTCATTGCCAAATATGTCAGTTAATTAAATGTCTGCATAGTTCATATTGCATGGTTCATATTGATATTATGGTCACTCTTGAAGTGCATCTTGTGGAGGTTTCAAAAGTATTAATATGGGCTTTATCTATCTATCTATCTATCTATCTATCTATCTATCTCTCTCTCTCTCTCTCTCTCTCTCTCTCTCTGGTAGTCCGTCGGTTTCGATAATGATGACTCGTGCATGTCACATCGGTTTATTTGGGTTGTTGAGTGGCTTCAGAGTCCGAGTTTTGAAGCGCAGACTCTGAGGCATGAGGGACAGACATGCTTCTGCTGGGGTTGTGGGGCCAGTTGTGTGAGAATGACGCTTTGCTCTGGCTGCAGTTATAGCCTAATGTTAGCAAGCTAATGTTAGCCAACGTTGAACCTGGTTGGATAGCTACCTGCAGATTCATGCCGGGTTGTAACGTTATGAGTTGGGAAAATGGTTAATTGTTTAGCTAGCTAGCTACATGTCACTGCGGCAACTGTCGATAGACGTAGCTGGTAAATTCGCTCTGGCTACCTACTCCGATTTCAGGGCACTCTCGTCTGAGTCTGAGAATAACTGACAAATTGATGAATGCTCAACACATGCTGAATAAGGCCAGTGTCAGTAAACGTTGGCAAAAAAAGCATAAATAAATTGTTGTCAGCAGCACAGTTACAGTCACCAACGCTCTGGATAACATAAAAACAGCCTAACCAGCTCTGCTAGGGTGAGTAAAATGGTCAGAGTGAGCTGTTCACTAGTTTGTGTCTGGAAGTAACTAGTAAGCTAGCCAACGTTAGCCAGTTAGCTTGGGTGCTTGACTGCTGATGTTAGATCAGAACACTCGGATCAACCCTCCTCTTCCCTCAGAGTACAGTGTGCGCTCTGAACGCTCGGAGAGCAAACCGCTCTCAATTTACTAATTTAAATTCTAGCACTCTAGATTGAATTTACGAACACACCCGTAGTATAAACCAGCCTTCAGTCTTGAAATCTTTGGTTGTTTAGTACATGGTCTCACATGTGAATCCTTAACTAGATGGGTGGGGCTAAGGCTTAAGAGTGTGTGGTCGATGCTGAATTGGTGTAGATAAAGAAGCGCTCTCCAGTAGGTTTACCAAAACATTCAAGGGCCATTTTCAATCAACTTTCAAAGCAGAATTACTTTCCCATTGTTCCTCAACTGTAATGTATGATATACAGTTATCTAGCTCTGAGTCATTACTTTTATGTAACATTGTAAAAAAAGAATAATTTCACATTTTGATATTTCAGCCTGCACAAACCATGTGATAAGTGTAAGCCAATTGAAAACCGACCACCTCAATG
Organism: Brachymystax lenok tsinlingensis; assembly: GCA_030435695.1. Taxonomy (NCBI): domain Eukaryota; kingdom Metazoa; phylum Chordata; class Actinopteri; order Salmoniformes; family Salmonidae; genus Brachymystax; species Brachymystax lenok. Next base: position 15,415,459 of record CM059796.1, read on the forward strand.
ACACAACTCTGCAATAAGATCTGGAGACTGATGCCTACGCCCAATTGCAAAAAACGGGTTCACAAATGGTTCACATAAAAAAAAAATGTGGCTCGTTGACATAATGTTCTCATTTACAACTGCGACCTGGCCAAGATAAAGCACAGCAGTTCGACACATACAACAACACAGAGTTACACAGAAAAAAAGTGCAAATGAGTGCAAATGAGGTAAGATGAGGGAGGTAAGGCAATAAATAGGCCACGGTGGCGAAGTAATTATAATATAGCAATTAAACACTGGAATGGTAGATCTGCAGAAGATGAATGTGCAAGTAGAGATACTGGGGTGCAAAGGAGCAAGATAAATAAACACAGTATGGGGATGAGGTAGTTGGATGGGCTGTTTACAGATGGGCTATGATCTGTGAGCTGCTCTGACAGCTGGTGCTTAAAGCTAGTAAGGGAGATATGAGTCTCCGGCTTCAGTGATTTTTGCAGTTCGTTCCAGTCATTGGCAGCAGAGAACTGGAAGGAAAGGCGGCCAAAGGAGGAATTGGCTTTGGGGGTGACCAGTGAGATATACCTGCTGGAGCGTGTGCTACGGGTGGTTGCTGCTATGGTGACCAGTGAGCTGAGATAAGGCAGGGCTTTACCTAGCAGAGACTTGTAGATGACTTGGAGCCAGTGGGTTTGGCGACGAGTATGAAGCGAGGGCCAGCCAACGAGTGCGTACAGGTCGCAGTGGTGGGTAGTATATGGAGCTTTGGTGACAAAACAGATGGCACTGTGATAGACTGCATCCAATTTGATGAGTAGAGTGTTGGAGGCTGTTTTATAAACGACATCGCTGAAGTCGAGGATCGGTAGGATGGTCATTAACTTCTTAGGGAGCAGCGCACGAGGTGACCGTTTTGGAGTGCCTGGCGTGCCCAAAGTAAAATGCCTCCCATTCAGGCCCAGAAAATAGGATATGCACATATTTAGTACCATTGGATAGGAAACACTCTGAATTTTCTAAAAGTGTTAACATTTTGTCTGAGTATAACAGAACGGATATGGCAGGCGAAAACTCGAGGAATGTCTTTCCTGGAAAAAGTGGTTTTGACAGATTGCCTCATTTGGAACCCCTCCTTTATGAAAATGCCCATATAAGGGCATATGAATGCAGTACCTATCACTTCCTCTGGATGTCAACAGTCTCGAGAAAGTGTTCTGATTCATTTTAGATGCTTTTAGAGCAGAGAAGAAGACGAATAAGGAAGTGTCCACAGAGAATGTCAATAGGAGTAAATGCGCGTTCACGCTCTGTGTTTTTTTCCTTTCTTATCGCCCAGTTTATATTCCGGTTGAAATATTATACTATTTATACATAAAATTGTTCCTAAGGATACATTTACAATTATGTTTGATTGTTCTTGGACAAGTTTATAGGTATAAGTTGAACGAGTTCTCTTCACGTTTCAATGGACAATTGGAGAGAAACCAAACGGAGATTTATGGATATAATACATTACTTTTTCTAACAAAAGAACCATGGATTGTCTTCGTTGGAAACTTGGGAAGCCCTCAGCAGAAGTTCTTCAAAAGGTAATTGATTTGTTTTTGCTGTGAAATGTGTTTTGTGTGAACCGCATGGTTTATGAATTTATGGTAATGGAAAAATATGTGGGGTGCTATCCTCAAACAATCAAATGTGGTGCTTTCGCCATAAAGACTTTTTGAAATCTGACAACACTATGATATTGCCAAGAAGCAGAGCTTTTGATGACTATGAAACACTTGTATATTGATGCATGTTTAATAATTCAACTTTTGGATTTTGAATTTGGCGCCTTGCATTTCACCTGGTAGTGTCGGGAGTGGGGCGATAATGATAAGTCCACAGTACTCCCTCAAATCATTAATCATTAATGTTAATCTACCTCAACGTTTATATGTACTTAATTTAGCATGCGCTACCCTTAGATACTATTATCCGGGTATTGTAACTAGATCAATGTCCAACAAATATGTAACAATTTACTTTCGCAAATGTAGTAAATTCCTCAGCCTAAGGAATCAGTGATATTTAATCCCAGGCATTTTAATAAAATGTTGTTTGAGACACGTTCTCCTATGTCTCCTTAAACTCACATACTTTAGGTGACTTCCATCAATCCCAGAATAAATAATTCCACTCAAACCACATCAGATGTTTCATTAAGTGAAATTAACACCCAAAATAATCAAACAACCAATAACCCCTCGTGTTTCTGCTCTACCACATAGCATACACATTTTATCAACAGTGAATCTCAAATCTAAACTTTTAGCGATGGGCTGAACGTGGCGAGATACAACGCTAAACTCCGTAAAACACCACTTAGACGCTAATGTTCACCTAATGTCCCCTGTCCCCGTTTCTGACAAGGACAATTTAACCTCAAAATCCACTACTGCACAGAGTTAACCCAAACCTTCTAAATCATAATTCCTACTATTCTCCACATGGCAGTCAAATACCCAAGCTAATCGTGGCTAACTCATTTAGCTAACGTTATTTCCAGAAACAAGAAAATATATCTTCAATCTACTCACCTCGCAAAGCCAGTTAGGCTCCTTACTTGCTATTTAAACACTCTGGTGACTAACTATGCTGCTTGAAATACTTCAAATTATGTTATTTCTCTTAAATGTACTTACACCAACAATATTCAAAAACAAAAAACCATTTGCCAACTTCTCAGTTATCTGCACTCTGGTACACCCAATCTAGTGTTTCTGAACTCCAACCAAAATAACCTGAACGACATACCAGGTATCCCATTTTACATTCTCAGAATAATCCTATGAGCGTAATAACGCTAATAGACGCGCTAAAATTCAATACACTTACTTAGCTTCTTATTCTTCTTATGTGTTTGTTCCAATTCATAATTACCTCCCTGAATTCTTTATTTTAATTTGATTTCTTCTGTTGATAAGGTAACTTTGCCTTACCATAACTAGTTTACTCTTTCATATTCGAGACGAATTAGTAGAAATCACGTGCACTTCTTTTAATAACTCCATGGTTTTACAATTACTTTTTCAAAACCTCGACCTATTTTCCTGTGATATTCATAATCATTCCTTGCTCCTTAGTTTAAACTATATTATTTCCTATTCATGTGTCCGTGACCATTATTTCTTTCAACAGTAAATTAATTAAAACGCATACTATAGCCACGCTTCTGTATTTTATATTTTTTCTATTTCTTACCAGTATATAATTTCTATTTTCACTTAACTCTTGTTAATATTCCAATGTCTGTAAGGATAATTATTTACCATACTATTGTGACAACCTTCCATCCTTACACAATGTTCCTATCCAACTTATTCAGGTTACATTTTCTACTTTGCACCTTGCCTGACTACACTTAGTCAGCGTCTCATAAAAAGTTACACAGTCTCTTTACATGTAATAGACAATACAATATGCTTTTCCTGAACCTCTATACTTCCTTTACACAGGATAACATACACCTATTCAGGCTTTTGACATTTATACACACGTTTCATTCATACACATTTACGTTTTTACCTAAAAACGACCTATAGTTGTAGTCTAGCCGTGATACACTTCCGCTACACAGGTAGACATTTATTCTCTACAGGATTTACACACAATACGTTTTTCCTAAAACAACCTATAGTTTTAGTCTAGCCTGATACACTTCCTCTACACAGGTAGACATTTATTCTCTACAGGATTTTTCGGTATGATGGGAGTTTTTCCAAACTCAGGCTTAAAGTCCCATCATTCCCTCATTTACCCGTCCAGTGCAGACCTCTTTTATTCTTCAAGCAGTATCACGGCACAAATAACCTATCTATTCAGACCCTTTACTATAATTTTCCGGGCGGTATCATAGGATTTCTATTCTACCTTTGTGTCTGACAATATGTCCAGGTAGCCACAGCACCCCTCCAGCCAGGCAGCCCAACAAAACAGAGCAAATGCAAGCCCCCCCTCTACTGGTCACCCGACGTCAGCAAGATACGCAGCCCCCTACACACCCTGTCTCACAAATAGATCTATATAAAATAACCCACCAAAGCGTTACGCATGCATGCAGTTTATTGAATTCAAAAGCTTCCAGAATTGTTAGGTTCTTTTTAGAAAGTTAGAGAGACCTACGTGGCACCCCCGTCACTGAGACAGATCTCCCGTAGCAGCCGGCACAAATATTCAACTATCTGCAAGCCCTGGCTTACCTTCGATAGTTGGGGTGGCCACCCGTTTGCAAGGCTGCCCAGAAGATCCGCCGTCAGCTCCAAGGTGTCCCCGTCTAAAAAAGTCCCTTAGACTCCTGGCTTAAAAGCTTGCCAATATGTAGTGGAAAAAATAATCTTCAAAATATGACACTCATACAAGAAACTTGTGAATTCAATAAGACCTTTAATTCTGAGTAATTAAAGGTCGAGCTGACCCGGATCACAGCTAACTCTGTATAGCAGAGCACAGCCTTTATAGTATTTCATCATTACATTAAATACATAGACCCCTCCCAAAGCTTACAGCTTCCCATAGGTCCTTTTTCTATAGGTTCATTGTTACATTGTCTTCTGGCATCCTGTTTTTCCACAGATCTGTTAATTAGTTCCAGATGGCTTTCCTGCTGACATCCTGTTTTTCCTCAGATCTGTTAATCAGTTTCAAATGGCTTTCCTGCTGACATCCTGTTTCTTCATGTCCATTGTTCAACTATTTAGCCTTAGCTATTTTCATGGGCTAATCAGATATTCTGTTTTAATAAGTCTTATACATTATATATGTTTTTCTGTCTTACTACTTCAAAGTGATCAATCAGAATACTGGAAATGTAATAATTGTAGTGAGTTAATCTCCCACAAGGGCTAGAATCATACATATATTATAGAAACAGATCTATCTATACTGCACAAAAATATAAACACAACATGCAATAATTTCAAAGAGTTACAGTTCATATAAGGAAATCAGTCAATTTAAATCAATTCATTAGGCCCTAATCTATGGATTTCACATAACTGGGCAGGAGTGCAGCCATGGGTGGGCCTGAGAGGTTATAGGCCCACCCACTTAAGAGCCAGGTCCACCCACTGGGGAGTCAGGCCCTGCCAATCAGAATTAGTTTTTCCCTCTCTCCCTCCCTTCATCTTATGTTAAACCTTCCTCTATCCCTCTTTCTCTCCATCTATTTTACAGGTTATCACTTGCCTGTCTATTTGTCTTTTTGTCTCTCTAGCTAGCTAGCAACCTGACTAACAAAATGTATATGAGGCTGAGGCTAATACACTTTAAATTGATCATTGATTGGCTAAACATTGTAATTTGACTGATTTCAAGATCCTTCCTAGCAATGTTAACAAATCTGACAGAATCAAACTCACCTTTGTTTTTATAGTTGCTGTCAACCTTGTATATTATGTGGTTGATACTGGTCTCCTCTTCAAATGCTGTAACATAGTGATTGACCTCTTCATTGGATTTCCAGAGTATTAACCCAAGATAGTTAATCTGTGTCGTTTACAATGGGAGCAAATTAGGCAAAGTTGGCAGAACAAGCAAGGCTGTTGGCTAACCCACCACGAGCAAGCGATATCCTATTGGCACGTTGTAGCATGCATTTGCATATTTCCATTAAGGAATGCCTCCTCTGTGAAGTGCGCGTGTAAACAAACTCAATTTGACCTAGCACTACTTCTAAACACTGCAATTGTTTTAAACTTTGGCAAAGCATCAAGTTTATAAAACCTAATGCACTGTGTTCATAACAGATTTTATTTTGGGAACAGAAATATTTAGGTGCATACACTGCCACCTACTATACTGGAGTGTGAGGCCAGTCACGGCCTGCCTACATTCAATTCCGATAATACAAAATTGGGAAAAATTTAATGGAAAATGACCATCCACGGTGGACCACCATCTGCACTCGAGCAGATCTACTTCAACCTGTCTACCAGTGCATGAGTTAATGAGGCGCTTGCTATTCCATCTGTCATAAACTGTCACTGGAGCCTGACCATCTTAACCCCTTTTGTTAAGATGGAAACAAAATAGCTAGCCAGCTAATTATTGTTATTTTGTGACAGTTCTAATGTTAAATGTAATCTATTTAGAATATTTTGTTTGTGATATCGTTTGCTAAATGGTCTGGTAAAATATTTGGGAAATCAGAGTACGCTCACATTAATGTGTTTCTGTGATTGTGCTTACAATATAAAGTAAAACTTCAACAGTAAATAATATTTCTTATCCAATTTGGACATTAAGTAACTGGATAATTTTTGTGATAATATTCAGCAGAAAAGTATGCTGAAAAGTTATTTTACTGCCGCTTAAGTTACCAGTGTGAAAAGGCAGGTTAACAGTAGCTTAGCATTACTTTATAGGACAGAGGAGGATATCAACATCATAAAACAACTAATGTTACGGGATTTCTAACGTGTTTTGAGGCCAGTTTCATAATCAGCAATCAGATTGCGTTGTCTGTGATGTTAACTTACAGAAAACTGCTAACCAACTTCTTCTGATTAATCAAGGTGAGTGTTCCCTGAAAATGACACAAGTTTTTAAATGTTAATGCAGTCACTTTGACACCTAAAAATCTCTGCTCTGTCTCTCTAGCCTGCCAGCTAATTCCAGCAGTAGCCCCAGCTCTTCCTCTGGCAGCCTGCCAGCTATTCAGCCAACAAAGGGGATTACGTTTTTTAAGAATTAATGCAAGTCGCTGCCCTTCAGTAATTCAGGTCATCAATATGTGTTTTAGAGCTCCGGCCCTGAACGTCAGCGTTTGTCAGAAATTACTGAGAAATATTCAGTGTATAGTGTGACTTCAAACATCCGGCGAAGGTGTACTGCAAACGTGTCAAGATTTCTGACATCTATCCAACAAGAGCAGTCTACACTTAATGTAGAGAATGCTGCTGTTCCTCATACATTTTATATGTCCAATGAGACCGCTGAGGACATGTTGTTCAGTGGTCAGGACTTTGAGGATGAACTGTTTGTGGATGCTTTGATGGACACTGCAGGTGTAGGAGAAGGTGGAGGTCAGCGTGACGGTGATGATGCTAAGGAGAACGTTGATGATGAGGGTGATGATGTCGAGGAGATGGCTGACGATGAGGTTGAAAGTCCAACGGATCTTTTCAAAGGCTACTTGGTGAATTGGGCTCTTGAATATGGAATAACATTATTTGCGTTAACAGCCCTGCTTTTGATTCTGAGGTTCCATCATCCAACCTTGCTAAAAGATGCAAGGATCCTTCTCAGCACCAACAGAGGCTACAGAGTTGACAGGGTTGCTGGTGGCACTTTTTTGTACTTTGGTATTCTAAGTTCTCTATCTGGCATGCTTGACAAAATTTGGCAGAAACTCCCAAATAAAAATAAAAAACACTCTGGCTTTACTTTTAAAGTGAAACAACTCTTCATTACAATTAGTTCAGTAATGTGATGCCCCTGCACAGGCTTTCATCAAAGGCATCAAGTCACACACGGGCTATGTTGGGTGTGATAAATGTACAGCATATGGTTTGCATTTTCAAGGTAGGATGACCTTTCCTGAGACTAAATGTGCCCATAAGAACTGATAGATTTAATGAATGCACAGTCCACTAAGCAAACATAGTTTTGGTATGGTACCAGCATTTCCCCATGACTACATGCACCTTGTATGTCTTGGAGTGAGAAGAAAACTGATAGAGCTATGGAGTGTCAGCACTGGTCCACTTCGATGCCGGTTATCATTTCAGAGTGTACAATAATTTCATGCTCCTTTCAGTTGCAATATCAATTATTGCTAGTCCTTCCCTATGTGTTGAGATTTGTGACTTTACTAAAACTTTGCTGGTGTCTTTTGTAAAGCACTTTGGCCAGCTCTATGGGGATAAGAATGTGCATGGCCTTATACATCTAAGTGATGATGTGAAAGAGCACGCTAACCTTGATACTATCTCAGGTTTTCCTTTTGAAAACCTATTAGGTCAAATAAAAAAAGTGGTTAGAACTCCACACTTTCCTGTGGCACAGGTTGTAAGACGGATATCAGAGTTGGAACGTATGACCTCTGATGGTTGTAGTGACATTTCTTACCCTAAAGTGAACAAATGTCACACTGATGGTCCTTTTCCACAACCTGTTACCTGTCCAGTCAGTGAATACAAGGAAATATATCTAGCCAAATTCTGCATCAAGGTTATCATTGGTGACAATTGCATCAAAAGCAAAGACAGTATAGGTTAAGGTAGAAATATAATTTTGATTAAAGGGGATCCATATGTTGTGTATATAATGAGTTCAATTCTGTCACAGACTCTTTTGACTACCAGTTAATCACAGTTGGGAGTCTTCCTCCTGTCTGATATGTCTTTGAATCTGAAATGTGTCAAGGTAGATGAAAGCCTTCTAAAGTATGTGCTCCTGCTATTTCGAAACAAATGTGTGGGTATGCCACTTCTTTATTTGGTTGAAGGTTAACAGCTGCAATCTGTAATCTAACAGATATTGCCAGATACTTGATTGTATTTACAAACAAAATTTATAAAACTGATGCATTTTGGTTGGATGCCAGAGCTGAGAAATTGTTTTTTGTAACATCAGTATATAAATGGTTGTAGAAAAATATGTGAAATATATATAAATGTATTTTAACTGATCTAACTGCAAATGTGTCTTTTAAAGTCCATTAATTTGTGTCTAAACTAATCAGCACTACATATTATATATTCAGTAATATGCATATACACTACAAACCTGTGATCATACATAAGACACCAACTAGCATGGAAAAGTAAAACATGTCTAAGAAATAACCATGACACAAATACACAATAAATGTGGGACAATCAGAATCAGTGAGGGTCAGCGGTTACAATCCACACAACAGTCTGCGATTGGATGGTCAGCAGAGCTAGTCCTCTGATGAGAGTCTTACTTTCTATACTATAAATTATGCATATTCATTCTCAATATACACAGCATATTTCACATTGTGGACTTTATATCAGTGGAGAAGAAAGAGACCGAAGTTGTGCCTTAATCATGGGTCCAGGATTAAGGCACAAAGGTGCTGTGCGTCTCAGCCATTCTGAAGTTCCTGATGTGGATATAGAAAATACATAAAACGATGGAGGGAGAAAAAGGAGCGAGCGAGTGAGAAGTGACCAGACCTTGGAGAAGTAATGGAGAAAACTGAATGCCTACCAGAGCTTAAATAGAAAGAAAGCTTAAATAGAAATACTTCTCATTGGTTCTGTGATCAAGAAATAAAATGTACATTTCAATTAAATTCTTTAAGAGTCTTTCCTGTTTAAGTAGTATTTTTGTATTTTGATACTGTGTGCAAGGCAACTGATCAGTATTAATAATGTTGTGAATGGGTATAATTTGTACGTATAAAATGTATAATAGTAATACGTAAAATTACTAAATCGGGTAATTTTGTATACATTTATTTTAATTTGCATCGGGCCGCTTCTGGGGGGATTCTGTTAAGAATCCGGTAGGGCCGATGTAATGGGCCGATGTACTTGGGACGATTCTGGGAAGTCATTCATTTTGATTCCGGGCCAAGTCCGACACCCGATTATGGGCCGTTTCAATCAGTCCCCCGGAAGTGGCCCGCTTCTGGGCCGATTCCATATTGCTAGCTGGGATGGGCACCCCCACAGCTAACACACACAATTTTCTCCACCGATACTACACATTCCTTCAACTCATTCCCTCCTGCACACTTCTCAAATCTAGGAATCTCCCTCCTACACACTGCTGCAACATGACCATAAGCTAGGCACCTAAAACACTGTAGTATTTTCCAACAAAAGCTCTCACAGGATAACTGACACATCCTAACTTGACCTTGTTTGGCAAAACTCTGCATCAAAGCTCAGCAGGACAGACAATGTCTTCTCCGTTTCACCACGTTTACCACCGGGTCTGCATTGCACCGAACGGCAGAGAAAACGTTCTAAATTCAGCTTTATAGCTCCTGTAACTTGTCTGGGTTACCCCTTCTGTCTGGGTTACCCCTTCTATAGCTCCTGTAACTTGTCTGGGTTACCCCTTCTGTCTGTGGTGTAATTGGCTGCAATGCTCTGCTAACTAGCTAGCTATCTAGCAGGCTAGCTCCTGACAAGATGGAGTAACATTAGCTAGCTATCGTCATCATAATATTTCTGTCAGGATTTTTGAGTCTGCCTGACAGGATTGAAAAATTCTTAGTAGCCAGCCACCCATGTGTCTAAGTACTGTGTCTTTGGTCATCTAAACTTGGTAACGCCTACAAAACTCGAGAGACGACTGTTGGATTGTGATATCCAACGCATGCGTAACATGGGGACGTCCGAAGGATTCCGGATAGCACCCACCAAACTAAATTTAGAGGAACCTGCCTTTGTCCATTTACCCCCAAAAAAAGAAAGAGAGAAAAAGGCCAACAGGAAAAAGAAACTCAAGGAAATATAAGAACATACACACAAGCTTCAAATGATGCAAAGGCAGGTTGGACATGAAAAGAGTGACTTAAGCAGTAGAAGAATATACCGAATTGTCACGTACAGGCCTGGGTTAGCAGGCTGGCGTGTTTAGTTTGTGTTTTGTTTACGAGGGTTTTTGTTCTAGGTGTTATATTTCTATGTTGGGTTGATGGTTCCCAATTAGAGGCAGCTGATTGTCGTTACTTCTAATTGGGAACCATATGTTTTGTGCTTTTCACTGGGGTTTTGGTGGGTCATTGTTTATATTGTTCATCTAGTATGTTTATTTGTATGTGTGTGTGCGCGCCTGTTTAGCTACACCAGAGTTACGATCTTTATTTGTTTATTGTTTTGCCAGTTACGTTACATTTAAATAAAGTATGTATACTGGAAACCTCGCTGCATCTTGGTCCGTCCCACTAGAAGATCGTGACAAGAATATACATGCAAATCAAAACAAAACGTCTATTGTGTTCAATTAATCAAGTGATCTCACTCATGACATGACTTTTAGTCTATTTTAGTAATAACTTGTTTAGTATAAACGAAAAGAAAGAAAACATCAGAAGGTAATTGACATCATTTGAGTTAATTGGAGCTCTACCTGTGGATGTATTTCAAGGCCTACCTCAGTGCCATTGCTTGACATCATGGGAAAATCTAAATAAATCAGCCTAGACCTTAGAAAAAAATGGTATACCTCAACAAGTCTGGTTCATCCTTGGGAGCAATTTCCAAACACCTGAAGGAACCACATTCATCTGTACAAACAGTAGTATGCAAGTATAAACACCATAGGACCACGCAGCGGTCATACCGCTCAGGAAGGAGACATGGTCTGTCCCCGAGAGATTAACGTACTTGGGTGCAAATAATTTGCAAATCAATCCCAGAACAACAGCAAAGGACCTTGTGAAGATTCTGGAGGAAACAGGTACAAAAGTATCTATATCCACAGCAAAACTAATCCTATGTCGACATAACCTGAAACGCCTGTCAGCAAGGAAGAAGCCACTGCTCCAAATTCGCCATAAAAAATCCAGACTATGGTTTGCAACTGCACATGGGGACAAAGATCGTACTTTTTGGAGAAATGTCCTCTGGTCTGATGAAACAAAAATAGGACTGTTTGGACATAATGACCATCGTTATGTTTGGAGGAAAAAGGGGGAGGCTTGCAAGTCGAAGAACACCATCTCAACCGTGAAGCACGGGGGTGGCAGCATCATGTTGTGGGGGTGCTTTGCTGCAGGAGGGACTGGTGCACAAAATAGATGGCATCATGAGGAGGGAAATGATTTGGATATATTGAAGCAACATCTCAAGACATTAGTCAGGAAGATAAAGTTTGGTCGTAAATGGTTCATCCAAATGGACAATGACCCCGAGCATACTTCCAAAGTTGTGGCAAAATGGATTAAGGACAACAAAGTCAAGGTATTGGAGTGGCCATCACAAGCCCTGACCTCAATCCTACAGAACATTTGCGCGCAGAACTGAAAAAGCGTGTGCGAGCAAGGAGGCCTACAAACCTGACTCAGTTACACCAGCTCTGTCAGGATGAATGGGACAAAATTCACCCAACTTATTGTAGGAAGCTTGTGGAAGGCTATCCGAAATGTGTGACCCAAGTTAAACTACTACCAAATGCTACCAAATACTAATTGAGTGTATGTAAACTTCTGACCCACTGGGAATGTGATGAAAGAAATTAAATCTGAAATAAATCATTATTATTATTCTGACATTTCACATTATTAAAATAAAGTGGTGATCCTAACTGACCTAAGACAGGGATTTTTACTAGGATGAAATATCAGGGATTGTGAAAAACTGAGTTTAAATGTAATTGGCTATGGTATATGTAAACTTCCAACTTCAACTGTATGTACTGCCTCAATTAGCCTGACTAATCTGTGCCTGTATATAGCCTCGCTACTGTTATAGCCTCGCTACTGTTATGTTTCACTGTCTTCTTACTGTTGTTTTTATTTCTTTACTTATCTATTGTTCACCTACAATTGCACTGTTGGTTAGGGCCTGTAAGTAAGCATTTCACTGTAAGGTCTACACCTGTTTTATCGGCGCATGTGACAAATACACTTTGATTTGATCAGTGTGGTGCAAAGTCATCGGGAAAGAAGAAATCATACAGTGATTATGGCAAACATGGCATCTTTATTGGGTAGATGGTTGAACCAAGACTTTGGTTATCGAGTTGCAGCAACACCGTCTGTGAGACAGGTGCAATGAGACAAAACTCATTGTTTACTAATTGTGTATCCAACATGATCTACTGTTGAACCCTATTCAACAATAAATGATACACATTTAAAATATGCCACTACATAAGAAAAGTCAATAGCAGCTGTATAACATGTCTTAATACAACGCACATAATTGGATAGCAACAATATGGAAAACCATAGCTTAACATGAAGTATGGAGTAAAAATTAAGTAAATATGTATTAATATGTATATGTAATTCTCTGTCATACAGTTAACACTTGTCTGTACCAATGCAGCTAATTGACCTTCATAAGTTCCTGCAATTATCTGGTCATCTATTATATTTGGATATTGCTACTGTACCTTTGGAAACCCAAATCACGCAAAAAAAAAAGTACTTCCATACCATACATAATTTAAAGTGCTATGTCTTGTTCAGAAGTTGGTTCAAACTGGTCCATCATTTACAGTAGCGTCTAGACTCATAAATGTGTACAACAAAAAAAGAGGCAAGTCTCTCAGACAAAACCCCTATACAGTGGCTTGCGAAAGTATTCACCCCTTGCGATTTTTCCTATTTTGTTGCCTTACAACCTGGAATTAAAATATATTTTTTGGGGGTTTGTATAATTTGGTTTACTCTACATGCCTACCACTTTGAAGATTTTTTATTGTGAAACAAAGAAGAAATAAGACAAACAAACTGAAAACTTGAGCGTGCATAACTATTCACCCCCCCCAAAGTCAATACTTTATAGAGCCACCTTTTGCAGCAAATACAGCTGCAAGTCTCTTAGGGTATGTCTCTATAAGCTTGGCACATCTAGCCACTGGGATTTTTGCCAATTCTTCAAGGCAAAACTGCTCCAGCTCCTTCAAGTTGGATGGGATCCGCTGGTGTACAGCAATCTTTAAGTCATACCACAGATTCTCAATTGGATTAAGGTCTGGGCTTTGACTAGGCCATTCCAAGACATTTAAATGTTTCCCCAACCACTCAAGTGTTGTTTTAGCAGTATGCTTAGGGTCATTGTCCTGCTGGAAGGTGAACCTCCATCCCAGTCTCAAATCTGTGGAAGACTGTAACCGGTTTCCCTCAATAATTTCCCTGTATTTAGCGGCACCCATCACGGCTTAAAGTGGTCCTATGGACAGATACTCCAATCTCCGCTGTGGAGTTTTGCAGCTCCTTCAGGATTATCTTTTGTGAGTTTTGGTGGGCAGCCCTCTCTTGGCGGGTTTGTTGTGGTGCCATATTCTTTCCATTTAAAAAAAAATGATTTAATGGTGCTCCGTGGGATGTTAAAAGTTTCAGATATTTTTTTATAACCCAACCCTGATCTGTACTTCTCCACAACTTTGACCCTGACCTATTTGGTGAGCTCCTTGGTCTTCATGGTTCCGCTTGCTTGGTGGTGCCCCTTGCTTGGTGGTGTTGCAGATTCTGGGGCCTTTCAGAACAGGTATATATACACAGAGATGTGACAGATCATGTGACACTTAGATTGCACACAGGTGGACTTTATTTAACAAATGATGTGACTTTTGAAGGTAATTGGTTACACCAGATCTTCATAGCAAAGGGGTGAATACATATGCACGCACCACTTTTTCAATTCAAAGTAATTTTTCATTTCGCTTCACCAATTTGGACTATTTTGTCTATGTCCATTACATGAAATCAAAAAAAAATAATCCATGTAAATTACAGGTTGTAATGCAACAGAATTTGAAAATTGCCAAGGGGCTGAATAATTTTGCAAGGCACTGTAGAACTCACAACATTATTTCAGAAAAGTCCACAAATCTTCACATCAATTGATTCACTGTTAGTTGGACCAAGTCATGTTTTATGGCAGGTCCAGGTCAAAGACTATAATTCTCGTCAAGCAGAATAACAGCTTGTACTACCCAGTGGTGTAAAGTACCTAAGTAAAAATACTTGAAAGTACTACTTAAGTAATTTTGGGGGGTATTTGTACCTTACTTTACTATTTATATTTTTGACAACTTTTACTTTTACTTCACCACATTCCTCAAGAAAATAATGTACTTTTTACTCCTTACATTGTACCTGACACCCGAAAGTACTTGTTACTTTTTGAATGCTTAGCAGGACAGGAAAATGGTCCAATTCACACTCATCAAGAAAACACATGGTCATCCCCTCTGCCTCTGATCTGGCGGACTCACTAAACACAAACACATCTTTTGTAAATTATGTCTGTGTGTTGGAGTGTGCCCCTGGCTATCCATATATTTTAAAAACAAGAAAATGGTGTCATCTGCTTTGCTTAAAAGAAGGAATTTTAAATTATTTATACTTTTACTTTTGATACTTACGTAAGTATGTTTTATCAATTACATTTACTTTTGATACTTAAGTATATTTAAAACAAATACTTTTAGACTTTTACTTAAATAGTATTTTACTGGGTGACTTTTACTTGAGTAACTTTCTATTAAGGTATCTATACTTTTACTCATGTATGACAATAGGGTACTTTTAGGTGTTGATGAAAGACTCTGTAGCACCAGTGCTATTGGAAGAATTTGCAGCTTCCGAAACATTGTAGACATCTGTAAAAGCAAGAGAAGTCAAACAGTTGGTTTGTTATTTAAAGCAAGTCAGGGTGATTATTTAACAAAACAAATATTATAGAACTTTGATAATTTAAATATTCATAAAAAATTATGAGCTTACTCCTCCTTATCCTTCTTCGGATGAAGTTTAATGCACTGGTTGATGATGTTGCCGCACCACCACTGGTACTCTGGAATGGAAAAAAAATTATATACACTCATTGGGCAATCAATAGTCGCTGATACAGTAATAAGTCTTATCAGAGAGAAGCGAGCCTATGAGGAAGGCCAAAAGAAACCCATAAAGCTGGTTTAACTGGAGAATTCTGAAATTACAAAACATGTCTAATTACTAGGATCATCAGTGCACATAGTACACATGTAATTAACATGAAACATTTGAGTAAATATAGAAGAAACGGTGTGAAGAGATGTACTTACCCTCGTACGGTCAGAGCCTGGGAGGATGGAAGAGAACGTTCCTGCTATAGCTGACCGGATCTGAAAGCACAGTACCATTTAATAAAAAATCACAACACTCTTGCATACAAAGAGGGTATAAACAAAAAATGTATGAATTTTCAAACACATACCTTGCCGTCTAAAAGTGTTCCAAACACCAAAACAAAGAAACCCTTTTTTAAGAAAGAATACAGATTAATGTACATAATACAATGTTGCTAATGTTGTTCGACATCATGAAAACAAATGTAGTTGTAAACATGTTGACATTTTACATCAGAACTCATTACTTACAGCTTTCAGTTGGAAAATAAAAATCTAATAAAGATTTCAGTGTATGACACTATTATGGGAAATAATGCACCAATGTATTCAGTTACCTGTAGTGAATTGAAGAGGGCAAATACAATATGGATCCCCTTATTTGTTGGATCAACCATGGTTCCTACTCCCAGTCCCCAAGTAAGGCCAAAGAATGGAGTCAGAATGGCCAGACACCTGGCAATGACCACAACAGCATTTCTCTCATCTGGCTGGGTAGCATCCCCCACGCCTCTCCTCAGCATTTTGTACAGAACCACAATCAGGATCAAAAGGTTGATGACCACTATGGTCAGGGCAGGGATCACAAAAGCAAGGAGAGCCCTTGTCTTGTCCCAGTTGAGCCAACATGCCTGGTTTTCCTTGATGTATCCATGACTTGGAGCTGTTGCTGCCACAGTAACAATAGAAATGATAAGAGGTGCCCCATAGCCCACTGAGAAGCCAATAGCCAGCATAGTTGATTTTGACATATGCGAGAAAACCATGACGGTCCGGTAGAAAAGGAGTAGGCCCGAGATCAGCATCCAAAAGAACAGAGCAAGGTAGAAAAAGTGAATGAAAAACGTAGCTGCAGTACATGCCGGTATAGGAGTTGTGGTGACCTCGCCTGGGTTTTCAAGGTCATTTTTTGATATTGACGCACCAATGATGAACCAAATGTCGGCAATCAGGAGAGACACAGCGATGTTCACAATGGAGACATGGCGCATGTACGAGGTGTTGTTTCTGGTCATGGCCTTCCATATGCAAGCCTCAATGATGAGACAAATGACTAAGCTACCCATTGATATGCCAACTCCAACATAAGTGATTATATCCAAAGCGTCTTGAATCTTTTTCGGAATGAAAGTTGACATCAAAATGGAGAAGGAGGTCAGATGGTTACAGTGACAGGTGACCTTGTTGTTCTCATCACGCCCCAGTTTACATCCTTTATTATCCCATCCTCCAAGGCTGTTAAAAAGGCTGAAGTTCCAGA
Organism: Brachymystax lenok tsinlingensis; assembly: GCA_030435695.1. NCBI lineage: Eukaryota > Metazoa > Chordata > Actinopteri > Salmoniformes > Salmonidae > Brachymystax > Brachymystax lenok. The sequence continues at coordinate 15,432,506 of CM059796.1, forward strand.
AAACACATTGAGGATTGGATGTGAGTGACTTGTTCAACTTATCGAAGCTCAATGAGACATTTTTTGTTGTTCCATTCAACTTCACCAGCACTACAAGTCCATTGATTTTGTTGTCATTGACACTTTGATTGCTGCCGTTCCTGGCAGGTAACACATTTCCGAGGGAGGAGAACGTTAGAGTGGTGATGGTGAGGTGCTTGGAATTAGTCTCTGGAATCTCTATTAACACACTTGAATTTAATTCCGCGCTGAATGTGTTGTTAAATGTGTTTTGGTTTAACTGAATTAGCTCTGTTTTCACATTAAAGGACGCCGTTGGAAGAGCACCTGCAAAAAATTCCATGGAGCCCAGTAAACTAGAGCTGGTGTTTTTATTTTGGTCGGCATTGAGAACGATCCAGGACTGTTTTGCTTCATCAGAAACTAGGACATTCACTGTTTCTAGAATGTTCTGGGGAGTCAATGAGAAATCTGGGTTAGGTCCAAACTTAATGTTAATGCTTTAGTTTTTTAGTTTTTTAAGCAAAACATGTACTTATGCTTATCTCACCACTATCAATTAACTTAAGTGTATTTCATTAGTTTTAGTTTATTTAAAGCTTAAACTTATTTTCTAAGATTCATGCATTCAAAGTATACTAAAACCAGGTGAACTGATATATATTTTTGTTTTCTCTTGCACTGCTCTACAGTTTATCTGTGCTTGTTTTGTTTGTTTTCAACATACCTTTATCTCAGACTGGCTGATGTTCTTTGAAACACTTGCAACAATTTTCAGAATATCAACAATGGTCGAAATAGTTGCACTTGAACTAACGATTTTCACTTTTAGATTACCAGAGGTATCACTAAGTTTTGTTAAAAATGTTCCAACTGTTGCTTCTTCCAAATCCTGCAGAGGAAGATATGATTATACTTAGATAATATACTGTATGTCATACACTTTTAGGACATCTAAGAGAAACATGATACTGTGAATCAAGTTTGAAAATAAATAAATATAATAATTGCTTACAAAACTCTCAAGTCATACAAATTAGTTTTCCTTCAAATGGATAAAAACAAAAGAAAATCATGCTCCAAATTATAAATACATTTAAGAGAATGATTGCTAGGGTTTAACAATCATGGTAGGTGTTATTAAAAAGTATTACCTGAGATGAGGTCAGTAGCTCATTGATTGCAGTCAAGACACAAGTGTCACTCTGAAGTTTCCATTGTCCATCGCTTTCACAAATCGCTGTCTTGTTTCCATCCTCACCTTTATTACATGCTGCCACTGATGTGTCTTTCAATCGGCCACTACCATATACCGAATTTTCGCAAATTGCAGCTAGAAAACATATTATCTTCAGAAATTTGAAACAGCAAATACTGTATTCAAAGACAGAAAATACTGTACTTACAACCCTCGAAGATTTTCAATTTTGTAGTCTTTTCATATTCCGCTGGGTCTTTCACTTGGCATGTAAATGTGAACTCTTTGGGTTGTCCATCACAGTTTAGAATTTTATAGTTGTATGTAATGCAATTGGTAGCAGTGTCCTCTATAACTAATAAATGTTTAAAAAAAATGTCAGATTGTTATAATGTAGACAACATGGTTTATGCATTAATTTATTTGGTCATATTGAAAAGGAAGTCTGATTATCAATTAACACTTACTTGTGGTCAATTCCACACCTTTCCACATTAGCTTATAGGGAGTCTGCACACAACACCCCAATGGCTGAATTTTCTCCACCACACATAGGGTATTGATTTCTGTCTTCATTTGAATAATGGGAGCATCTTTGATATCAATTTGACCCGTTTGGTAGAAATAGATTTCGTCACTCTTCAGAGTGCATTCATATTTCCCTGGGATGAAACAATATTGACATTGTTGAGTCAAGAAACAATATCTGGACAGAAAAAAATTATCATCCTTTGTCTTCTGTAACTTTGGGTGGGTATGCTCTGGGTTTTGAGATTTCAATGTTATAGAAACCAAAATGTAACAGTGATAAAAAAAAAGGTAATAAAACTGTCATTACACAATTGATCATATTTAGATTATAGACTCCTGCTTTCCTGCCAGGGTAGTTTAATTGTATTAAAAAAATAAGCGTAAAAGATGCACTCTTCGACTTACCTTTATCCTCAGCAATTACAGTTCTGATAACAAGTTTTGCCTTTTGTGATGCCAAGTCATATGTATAGATGGTGAACCTTCCAGTCGATGTTAAATTTCTTTCATTTCGTTTCCACTCAACGTTTTTAATAGTGCCCATCTTTACAGAATCAGGAGGTCCACACTCCAGGGTCATGGTGCCACCAGAGTAAATGGTAGTTGGTTTATAACTTAATACTGTGTTACCTTGGGATAGATTGAGACATTCGTGGTCAACACTTTTTTAGATCGATATTTAAAGCATCATAAGAATTTGCAATAATGTGATTTGAGAATTTTTTAAGGACTTACTGTTATAAATAATATTGAAAGAGCTATTATCAACTTTATAAACATCTGGAAGTGATGTTGCAAGTCCAACATTAGCTTTGGTAATTGCATTGGGGTCTGCAGCTGTGGTCCTAACACCAAAGTTGGCTATAACACTTCCAGGGCTGTTAAAAGGAACCGAAGAGAGAATACAGAAATAAATACATGTTGAATGGAAGCAGCTTACTTCCATAACAACAGTAGATACAGAAAACCTACCTGAAACGTGTCAATGCTGCTGAAATAAACCCTGGCATGTTCTTCCTATACTGGTCCTGGATCTGTGTGAGATAATGACATTGATTATGTAAAAAAAAAAGGTGCAATATTTCCAATGCACTACATGACCAAAAGTATGTGGAAACCTGCTCGTCGAACATCTCATTTCAAAATCATGGGCATTAACATGGAGTTGGTCCCCCCTTTGCTGCTATAACAGCCACGCTTCTGGGAGGCTTTCCACTAGATTGCTGTGGGGACTTGATTCCTTTCAGCCACAAGAGCATTAGTGAGGTCGGGCACTGATGTTGGGCAACTAGGCCTGGCTCGCAGTTGGAGTTCCAAATCATCCCAAAGGTGGTCGATGGGGTTGAGGTCAGGGCTCTGTTCGGGCCAGTCAAGTTCTTCCACAATGATCTCGACAAACCATTTCTGTATGGACCTTGCTTTGTGCATGGGGGCATTGTCAGGCTGAAACAGAAAATGACCTTCCCCAAACTTTTACCACAATGTTGGAAGCACAGAATCATCTAGAATGTCATTGTACGCTGTAGCATTAAGATTTCCCTTCACTGGAACTAAGGAGCCTGAACCATGAAAAACAGCCCCAGACCATTATTCCTCCTCCATCAAACTTTACAGTTGGAACTATGCATTTGGGCAGGTAGCGTTCTCCTGGCATCCGCCAAACGCAGATTAGTTTGTCGGACTGTTAGATGGTGAAGTGTGATTCATCACTCCAGAGAACGCATTTCCACTCATTACGGTGAGCTTCACACCACTCCAGCCGACACTTAGCATTGCACATGGTGATCTTAGGCTTGTGTGCGGCTGCTGGGCAATAGAAGCCCATTTCATGAAGCTCCCGACGAACAGTTATTGTGCTGACTTTGCTTCCCGAGGCAGTTTGGAACTTGGTAGTCAGGGTTGCAACCAAGGACCCGCAATGCTCTTCAGCACTGCGGTCCCGTTCTTGTTGTTTCTAGACGTTTCCACTTCACAATAACAGCCATGTTGAAAGCCACTGAGTTCTTTAGTAATGCCATTCTACTGCCAATGTTTCCTATGGAGATTGCATGGCTTGGTTTTATACAGTAACGGGTGTGGTTGAAATAGCCAAATCCACTAATTTGAAGGGGTGTCCACATACTTTTGTATATATAGTGTACTTCCGAACCATTCATAATTATTACACTGAAAATGTACCCTGGCTAGATATTTGGATAAATAGTTATTTAAAGCATCTGATTATTTACTTGGGCCAACAATAGCCTGAGTCATGTACTTACAACTGGTTCAATATCGCCTTTGTACTTTTTGTATTTGACACTATTTTCATTTAATAGGTCACTAGTGAAATCTTCATTAATTCTGAAGGACATCGCCAACAACAGAATATCTGAAACAAAAGAAGAAGAATGACAAACATGCTTAAATGGAATGGAATTGTTGCTACCTATACTGTATATCCTATTATTCACTACCCTCCATATGTATTTGGACAGTGAAGATGAAGTGTTACATTTGGTTTTATACTCCAGCCTTTTGGAATTGAGATCAAACGTTTCATATGAGGCAACAGTACAGAATTTGTCCTTATATTTGAGGGTATTTTCATACATATCTTTTTTACCGTTTAGAAATTAAAGCACAGGGCCTCCCGAGTGGCGCAGTGGTCTAAGGCAGTGCTAGCTGTGCCACTAGAGATTTTGGGTTCGAGTCTAGGCTCTTTCACAGCCGGCCGCGACGGGGAGACCCATGGGGTGGCGCACAATTGTCCCAGCATCGTCCGGGTTAGGTGAAGGTTTGGCGGCAGGGATGTCCTTGTCCCATTGCGCACTAGCGACTTCTGTGGCAGGCCGGGCACAGTGCACGCTGACACTTTCACCAGGTGTACAATGTTTCCTCCGACACATTGGTGTGGCTGGCTTCCGGGTTAAGTGGGCATTGTATCAAGAAGCAGTACGGCTTAGTTGGGTTGTGATTTGGAAGACGCACAGCTCTTGACCTTCGCCTCTCATGAGTCCGTACGGGAGTTGCAGTGATGAGACAAGACTGTAACTACCAATTGGATAGAACGAAATTGGGGAGAAAACGGGGTAAAAATGAAAATGCTAAATTAATACAAAAAAGAAAGAAAGGAAAGCACTTTATGTATCTAGTTTTTGAGGAAAAATGTACTTATAGTGTAGTAAAGTAGTCAAAAGTGTAGTATTTGTTCCCATATTCCTTTCACTCAATGACTAAATCAAGCTTGTGACTATAAACTTATTGAATGCATTTGCATTATGTGGTTTGGTTGCGTTTCAGATTATATTTTTCCCTACAGGAACTGAATGGTGAATAATGCATTGTGTCATTCTGGAGACACTTTTATTGTAAGTAAGAATAGAAGATGTCTCTGAACACTTCTACATTAATGTGGATGCAACCATGATTATGGATAACCGTGAATAAATCGTGAATAATAATGACAAAGAAATTAACAGAGGCACAAAGATCATACCCCCCAAAAGTGCTATTGCTAATTGTGAGAGGTTAACATGTTTTGTTGTAGCCTCTGTAACCTTCTCACCCGTCAATATTCATGATCAATTCATGATTTTTCATAATCATGACATAATCATGATTCATTTAGCAGTGTTCAGAAACATCTTGTATTCTTACACATACCAGCTGGTTTTGCAATTGGTGGTGGTGTTGTTGTTGTTGTTGGTGGTATTGTTGTTGGTGGTAGTATTGTTGTTGTTGGTGGTATTGTTGTTGCTGTTGTTGGTGGTGGTATTGTTGTTGTTATTGTTGTTGGTGGTGGTATTGTTGTTGTTGGTGGTGGTGGCGTAGTTTTTGTAGTTGCTGGTGTTGGTTCAGTAGTTACTGTAGTTTCTGTTGGGAGAGACACATGGCATAGTAGTAAGTGAAAGCTACAGTACAAAACTGTAGGTGGATCACAGAACACCACCTGTGGTACCTGTGGTGGTTGTTCTCTGTTCTGTTGTGGGCTTAGGTGTTGCAGAGGTTACAGCCAAGCGGTAATATACAGTAGTGACAGACTGTTACATTGTTAGATCTGTTTGCTGAACTATGGTTCACCTACTGGTGAATGTGGTCAGGATTCATTTAGAAGTGTTCAGAAACATCCTCTATTCTTACACACACCAGCAGATTTTGCAGTTGTTGTTGTTGGTGGTATTATCATAGCTGGTGGTGTTGTTTTTGTACTAATTGCTGGTGTTGATTCAGTAGTTAATGTATTTGTGGGTGCAGTAGAGTCTACAGCAGAGAAGTAACATAGATTGTTAGGTCTGTTTGGTGAACTCCGCTTTAGACAGGTTTTGTTATACAGAAGTTGATGACACTTACTAGTATCTGTGGCCAGCTGTGTTGTGGGGTCAGCTGTAGTGATCTGTTTTGTTGTAGCTGCAGGTGTAGTAGAGTCTACCAAGAGAGAAGTAACATAGTGATAAACTAAAGAAGCCGATTAACAGAAACTGATAATGACTCAGAAAGTACTATTTGATAGCCTTCAGAAGCACTTAGCCCGGCCACTGTGGTCAGTTCTGTTGTGACTGATAATGACAAGAAAAATGCCATTTTGTTCTGAAATCAAATATATTAGCTGTCATACTGGTAACTGTGGTCAGTTGTGTTGTGGGGTCAGCTGTAGTACTGTGTCCTGCTGTGGGTGCAGTTGTTGTAGAGTCTACAGCAGGGAAGAAACATAGTGATTGATTGTCAGATCTTTTGGTGGTGAACTCTGCTTCAGACAAGTTTTCTCTCCAGAACTTGATGAAACTTACTGGTAACTTTGGTCATTGGTTCTGTAGTGCTGGCCTCAGGTGTCGTAGAGTCTTAACAAGAGAGAAACAGAAATTGTGACAAATGTGTGATGAACTGAAGTTCAGAACAAATTATTTTCAGCATTACTTGACTGTATTTAATGAGAACTGTGTTAAATTGTGTTGTGGGGTCAGCTGTAGTGGTCTGTTTTGCTGTGGCTGCAGGTGTAGTAGAGTCTACCAAGAGATAAGTAGCATAGTGATAGATTGAAGAAGAAACATATTAATATAAACTCATACTATGTTTAGAAATGTTTTTACCAGCCTTTAAAAGCACTTAGTCTACTGGTCACTAGTGTCAGTTCTGTTGTGACAGATAGTGACACATTAATGCAACTTTGTTCTGAACTAAAATATATTAGCGTACACTTACTGGTAACTGTGGTCAGTTGAGTTGTGGGGTCAGCTGTAGTTCTCTGTTCTGTTGTGGGTGCAGGTGAACTAGAGTCTACAGCAGACAGGGAACATAGTGATAGAGAAGAAGCAGATTAACAGAAACTCAAAATGACTCAGAAAGCACTATTTGATCACCTTCAGAAGAACTTAGCCCGGCCACTGTGGTCAGTTATATTGTGACAGATAGTGACAACCAAAATGTAATTTTGTTCTGAACTAAAATATATTAGCCGTCATACTGGTAACTGTGGTCAGTTGTGTTGTGGGGTCAGCTGTAGTACTGTGTCCTGCTGTGGGTGCAGTTGTTGTAGAGTCTACAGCAGGGAAGAAACATAGTGATTGAGTGTCAGATCTTTTGGTGGTGAACTCTGCTTCAGACAAGTTTTTTCTCCAGAACTTGATGAAACTTACTGGTAACTTTGGTCATTGGTTCTGTAGTGCTGGCCTCAGGTGTCGTAGAGTCTTAACAAGAGAGAAACAGAAATTGTGACAAATGTGTGATGAACTGAAGTTCAGAACAAATTATTTTCAGCATTACTTGACTGTATTTAATGAGAACTGTGTTAAATTGTGTTGTGGGGTCAGCTGTAGTGGTCTGTTTTGCTGTGGCTGCAGGTGTAGTAGAGTCTACCAAGAGATAAGTAGCATAGTGATAGATTGAAGAAGAAACATATTAATATAAACTCATACTATGTTTAGAAATGTTTTTACCAGCCTTTAAAAGCACTTAGTCTACTGGTCACTAGTGTCAGTTCTGTTGTGACAGATAGTGACACATTAATGCAACTTTGTTCTGAACTAAAATATATTAGCGTACACTTACTGGTAACTGTGGTCAGGTGAGTTGTGGGGTCAGCTGTAGTTCTCTGTTCTGTTGTGGGTGCAGGTGAACTAGAGTCTACAGCAGACAGGGAACATAGTGATAGAGAAGAAGCAGATTAACAGAAACTCAAAATGACTCAGAAAGCACTATTTGATAGCCTTCAGAAGAACTTAGCCCGGCCACTGTGGTCAGTTATATTGTGACAGATAGTGACAACCAAAATGTAATTTTGTTCTGAAATCAAATATATTAGCCGTCATACTGGTAACTGTGGTCAGTTGTGTTGTGGGGTCAGCTGTAGTACTGTGTCCTGCTGTGGGTGCAGTTGTTGTAGAGTCTACAGCAGGGAAGAAACATAGTGATTGAGTGTCAGATCTTTTGGTGGTGAACTCTGCTTCAGACAAGTTTTTTCTCCAGAACTTGATGAAACTTACTGGTAACTTTGGTCATTGGTTCTGTAGTGCTGGCCTCAGGTGTCGTAGAGTCTTAACAAGAGAGAAACAGAAATTGTGACAAATGTGTGATGAACTGAAGTTCAGAACAAATTATTTTCAGCATTACTTGACTGTATTTAATGAGAACTGTGTTAAATTGTGTTGTGGGGTCAGCTGTAGTGGTCTGTTTTGCTGTGGCTGCAGGTGTAGTAGAGTCTACCAAGAGATAAGTAGCATAGTGATAGTTTGAAGAAGAAACATATTAATATAAACTCATACTATGTTTAGAAATGTTTTTACCAGCCTTTAAAAGCACTTAGTCTACTGGTCACTAGTGTCAGTTCTGTTGTGACAGATAGTGACACATTAATGCAACTTTGTTCTGAACTAAAATATATTAGCGTACACTTACTGGTAACTGTGGTCAGGTGAGTTGTGGGGTCAGCTGTAGTTCTCTGTTCTGTTGTGGGTGCAGGTGAACTAGAGTCTACAGCAGACAGGGAACATAGTGATAGAGAAGAAGCAGATTAACAGAAACTCAAAATGACTCAGAAAGCACTATTTGATAGCCTTCAGAAGAACTTAGCCCGGCCACTGTGGTCAGTTATATTGTGACAGATAGTGAGAACCAAAATGTAATTTTGTTCTGAACTAAAATATATTAGCCGTCATACTGGTAACTGTGGTCAGTTGTGTTGTGGGGTCAGCTGTAGTACTGTGTCCTGCTGTGGGTGCAGTTGTTGTAGAGTCTACAGCAGGGAAGAAACATAGTGATTGAGTGTCAGATCTTTTGGTGGTGAACTCTGCTTCAGACAAGTTTTTTCTCCAGAACTTGATGAAACTTACTGGTAACTTTGGTCATTGGTTCTGTAGTGCTGGCCTCAGGTGTCGTAGAGTCTTAACAAGAGAGAAACAGAAATTGTGACAAATGTGTGATGAACTGAAGTTCAGAACAAATTATTTTCAGCATTACTTGACTGTATTTAATGAGAACTGTGTTAAATTGTGTTGTGGGGTCAGCTGTAGTGGTCTGTTTTGCTGTGGCTGCAGGTGTAGTAGAGTCTACCAAGAGATAAGTAGCATAGTGATAGATTGAAGAAGAAACATATTAATATAAACTCATACTATGTTTAGAAATGTTTTTACCAGCCTTTAAAAGCACTTCGTCTACTGGTCACTAGTGTCAGTTCTGTTGTGACAGATAGTGACACATTAATGCAACTTTGTTCTGAACTAAAATATATTAGCGTACACTTACTGGTAACTGTGGTCAGTTGAGTTGTGGGGTCAGCTGTAGTTCTCTGTTCTGTTGTGGGTGCAGGTGAACTAGAGTCTACAGCAGACAGGGAACATAGTGATAGAGAAGAAGCAGATTAACAGAAACTCAAAATGACTCAGAAAGCACTATTTGATAGCCTTCAGAAGAACTTAGCCCGGCCACTGTGGTCAGTTATATTGTGACAGATAGTGACAACCAAAATGTAATTTTGTTCTGAACTAAAATATATTAGCCGTCATACTGGTAACTGTGGTCAGTTGTGTTGTGGGGTCAGCTGTAGTACTGTGTCCTGCTGTGGGTGCAGTTGTTGTAGAGTCTACAGCAGGGAAGAAACATAGTGATTGATTGTCAGATCTTTTGGTGGTGAACTCTGCTTCAGACAAGTTTTTCTCCAGAACTTGATGAAACTTACTGGTAACTTTGGTCATTGGTTCTGTAGTGCTGGCCTCAGGTGTCGTAGAGTCTTAACAAGAGAGAAACAGAAATTGTGACAAATGTGTGATGAACTGAAGTTCAGAACAAATTATTTTCAGCATTACTTGACTGTATTTAATGAGAACTGTGTTAAATTGTGTTGTGGGGTCAGCTGTAGTGGTCTGTTTTGCTGTGGCTGCAGGTGTAGTAGAGTCTACCAAGAGATAAGTAGCATAGTGATAGATTGAAGAAGAAACATATTAATATAAACTCATACTATGTTTAGAAATGTTTTTACCAGCCTTTAAAAGCACTTCGTCTACTGGTCACTAGTGTCAGTTCTGTTGTGACAGATAGTGACACATTAATGCAACTTTGTTCTGAACTAAAATATATTAGCGTACACTTACTGGTAACTGTGGTCAGTTGAGTTGTGGGGTCAGCTGTAGTTCTCTGTTCTGTTGTGGGTGCAGGTGAACTAGAGTCTACAGCAGACAGGGAACATAGTGATAGAGAAGAAGCAGATTAACAGAAACTCAAAATGACTCAGAAAGCACTATTTGATAGCCTTCAGAAGAACTTAGCCCGGCCACTGTGGTCAGTTATATTGTGACAGATAGTGACAACCAAAATGTAATTTTGTTCTGAACTAAAATATATTAGCCGTCATACTGGTAACTGTGGTCAGTTGTGTTGTGGGGTCAGCTGTAGTACTGTGTCCTGCTGTGGGTGCAGTTGTTGTAGAGTCTACAGCAGGGAAGAAACATAGTGATTGATTGTCAGATCTTTTGGTGGTGAACTCTGCTTCAGACAAGTTTTTTCTCCAGAACTTGATGAAACTTACTGGTAACTTTGGTCATTGGTTCTGTAGTGCTGGCCTCAGGTGTCGTAGAGTCTTAACAAGAGAGAAACAGAAATTGTGACAAATGTGTGATGAACTGAAGTTCAGAACAAATTATTTTCAGCATTACTTGACTGTATTTAATGAGAACTGTGTTAAATTGTGTTGTGGGGTCAGCTGTAGTGGTCTGTTTTGCTGTGGCTGCAGGTGTAGTAGAGTCTACCAAGAGATAAGTAGCATAGTGATAGATTGAAGAAGAAACATATTAATATAAACTCATACTATGTTTAGAAATGTTTTTACCAGCCTTTAAAAGCACTTCGTCTACTGGTCACTAGTGTCAGTTCTGTTGTGACAGATAGTGACACATTAATGCAACTTTGTTCTGAACTAAAATATATTAGCGTACACTTACTGGTAACTGTGGTCAGTTGAGTTGTGGGGTCAGCTGTAGTTCTCTGTTCTGTTGTGGGTGCAGGTGAACTAGAGTCTACAGCAGACAGGGAACATAGTGATAGAGAAGAAGCAGATTAACAGAAACTCAAAATGACTCAGAAAGCACTATTTGATAGCCTTCAGAAGAACTTAGCCCGGCCACTGTGGTCAGTTATATTGTGACAGATAGTGACAACCAAAATGTAATTTTGTTCTGAAATCAAATATATTAGCCGTCATACTGGTAACTGTGGTCAGTTGTGTTGTGGGGTCAGCTGTAGTACTGTGTCCTGCTGTGGGTGCAGTTGTTGTAGAGTCTACAGCAGGGAAGAAACATAGTGATTGAGTGTCAGATCTTTTGGTGGTGAACTCTGCTTCAGACAAGTCTTGTTCTCCAGAACTTGATGATACTTACTGGTAACTGGGGTCAGTTGTGTTGTGGGATCAACTGTAGTTATTTGTTCTGTAGTGCTGGCCTCAGGTGTTGTAGAGTCTAAATTAGAGAGAGAGAGAGAGAGAGAGAGAGACAGACAGAGACAGACAGACATACAGCGAGAGAGCGAGGGAGAGAAAGAGATATTGTGACAAATGTGTGAAGAACAGAAGTTAAGAACAAATTATTTTCACTAGTACTTGATTGTATTTACTGGTAATTGTGGTCAGTTGTGTTGTGGGATCAACTGTAGTTATTTGTTCTGTAGTGCTGGCCTCAGGTGTCGTAGAGTCTTAAACAGAGTGAGAGAGAGAGAGAAAGAGAGAGAGAGAGAGAGAGAGAGAGAGAGAGAGAGAGATAGAGAGAGAGAGAGACATGTATATATTTTTTTGTGACATATTTTATAAAAACTGAAATTCATAACAAATTATTTTAACCAGTACTTGATTTTATTTATGGTATCTGTGGTCAATTGTGTTGTGGGGTCAGCTGTAGTACTTTGTCCTGTTGTGGGTGCAGTTGTTTAAGCGTCTACAGCAGGGAAGAAACACACATTTTGTTCCCCAGAACTTGATGATACTTACTAGTAACTGTGGTCAGTTGTGTTGTGGGATCAACTGTAGTTATTTGTTCTATTGTGCTGGCCTCAGGTGTTGTAGAGTCTTAAGCAAAGAGAGAGAGAGAGAGAGAGAGAGAGAGAGAGAGAGAGAGAGAGAGAGAGAGATGGACAGAGACAGACAAACCGACATACATAGACAGACAGACAGCGAGAGATCGAGGGAGAGAGAGAGAGAGATTGTGACAAACATGTGAAGAACTGAAGTTCAGAACAAATTATTTTCACTAGTACTTGATTGTATTTACTGGTAACTGTGGTCAGTTGTGTTGTGGGATCAACTGTAGTTATTTGTTCTGTAGTGCTGGCCTCAGGTAATGTAGAGTCTAAATTAGAGAGAGAGAGAGAGAGAGAGAGAGAGAGAGAGAGAGACACGGACAGAGACAGACCGACATACATGCAGACAGCGAGAGAGCGAGGGAGAGAGAGAGATTGTGACAAACGTGTGATGAACTGAAGTTCAGAACAAATTATTTTCACTATTACTTGATTGTATTTACTGGAAACTGTGGTCAGGTGTATTGTGGGATCAACTGCAGTTATTTGTTCTGTAGTGCTGAGATCAGGTGGCGTAGAGTCTATAGCAGAGTGAGTGAGAGAGAGAGTGAGACAAAGAGAGAGAGACATTGTGACAAATGTGTGATGAACTGAAGATCAGAACAAATTATTTTCAGCAGTAAATGACTGCATTTCCAGGTAACTTTGGTAAATTGTGTTGTGGGGTCAGCTGAGGTGGTTTGTTTTGCTGTGGCTGCAGGTGTAGTAAGGTTTACCAAGAGATAAGTAACATAGTGATAGATTGAAGATGAAACATATTAATATAAACTCATACTATGTTTAGAATTGTTTTTACCAGCCTTTAAAAGCACTTAGTCTACTGGTCACTAGTGTCAGTTCTGTTGTGACAGATAGTGACACATTAATGCAACTTTGTTCTGAACTAAACTATATTAGCGTACACTTACTGGTAACTGTGGTCAGTTGAGTTGTGGGGTCAGCTGTAGTTCTCTGTTCTGTTGTGCTGGCCTCAGGTGTTGCAGAGTCTACAGCAGAGAGAGAGAGAAAGAGAGAGAGTTTGTGACAAATTTATGAGGAACTGAAATTCAGAACAAATTATTTTCACCAGTACTTGATTTTATTTACTGGTAACTGTTGTCAGTTGTGTTGTGGGGTCAGCTGTAGTTATTTGTTCTGTAGTGCTGGCCTCAGGTGTGGTAGAGTCTAAATTAGAGAGAGAGAGAGAGAGAGAGAGAGAGAGAGAGAGAGAGAGAGAGAGAGAGAGAGAGACACGGGCAGAGACAGACCGACATACATACAGACAGCGAGAGAGCGAGGGAGAGAGAGAGAGAGATTGTGACAAACGTGTGAAGAACTGAAGTTCAGAACAAATTTATTTCACTAGTACTTGATTGTATTTACTGGTAACTGTGGTCAGTTGTATTGTGGGATCAACTGCAGTTATTAGTTCTGTAGTGCTGAGCTCAGGTGTCGTAGAGTCTATAGCAGAGTGAGAGAGAGAGAGAGAGAGAGAGAGAGAGAGAGAGAGAGAGTGAGACAAAGAGAGAGAGACATACATACAGACAGACAGTGAGAGAGTGAGGGAGAGAGAGAGAGAGATTGTGACAAACGTGTGAAGAACTGAAATTCAGAGCAAATTATTGTTAGTCGTTGTCTCTAATTGGGAATCCTATTTAGGTTGTTCAGTCCCCCACCTGTGTTGTGGGATATTTATGTTCATTGTGTTAGTTGCTGTGTTGCGCTACACGTTGTGTTACGGTCGTTGTACTTTTGTTTTGGTGAGTTCTATGATTAACTCAACCATGCATGCTGCGCCTTGGTCCACTTCTGTCAGCGATCGTGACATTAGTCTACTGGTCACTGGTCACTCAATTCTGTTGTGACAGATAGTGACATGTTAATGCAACTTTGTTCTGAACTAAAATATATTATCCTACACATACTGGCAACTTTGGTCAGTTGTGTTGTCAGCTCTAGGTCTTTGTTCTGTTGTGGGTGCAGTTGTTGTAGAGTCTACAGCAGGGAAGTTACATCACACTGGGTACACCATGTCATTTCAACATTGATAATTAGGTAATATTTGGTTGAGATGTTGCTTAATGAGAATACAACCTATACTCATCCACTCAAAAAGTTAGTTTAATGTCCAATGTGTTATCACAATGCTTTCCACCATCTAAAAGCCCAACCAAATTCTAATGGAAAAACAATGTTGGATTTTTGGTTTAGTTGTCACCCAAATGTATATCTCTTTGCTTTTAACCGTTTAAAACCACAGCAAAGTTCAAATGTTTTGTTTGTTTATACAACAGATTATTGTGTTCCCACTGGTCACATATGTCAATTCAATGTCTATTCCATGTTGGTTCAATGTAATTTCATTGAAATGACTTGGAAACAATGTTGATTCAACCAGTGTGCTCATTGGGTTATCACTGTGCTTCATATAAAAGCAGAACCAAATGACCTGTATTGCAGTTACATTAAACGTAAGCCTACAGTACATGGTAGAAGAGATCAATGCCGTTCGGTATTCTGTACAGATTGTTACTGCAATTGTGAAGATCTTCATAGACCTGTGGCTACTTATTCCTGCTATCTTGAACATGCTTGCTTTATATGATTACAGAAGAAATGTACAGTTACAGTAATCTCAAAATGTGGCCATGGATGTGCTACTCATTTTAAGGTTGAATTTTACATTAGTGTGTAAGGTTGTCTTAACTTTAAGCTATACTGTATTGCAAAAGTAATATTAAATTGTGTTTGGTTGACATCACAACAAAATATCAACATCTAAAGGTGATGTACACTGTATGTACTTCTTCTGAGCCACTGGCTTATTCCAATTCTTTAACTTTTATTTTGGTTGAGTTGGAGACGTTAATCCAACATATCATTTGTTAACTTGTCGACAACCAAATATCAACATTTTGAAGGATATTTGTCTTCTGCTTTGATAGTGTGCCACTGACTTAGTCTGGCTTGAATTCCAGTTTGTCTACAAATTAATCATTGATATGTTAGATTTGTGTCTCCATCTCAACCAAAAATCTAATTTAAAGAATAGGACTAAATCAAATTAAATTTGAAATGCACTCCTTCCCCAGTGAGCTAAAGGCTTGAACTGCCGCTTTCAAGGAGTGGGACACTAATCCGGACGCTTATCAAAAATCCTAATACGCCCATCAAACAGGCAACGTGTTAATACAGGCTTAAGACAGATTCGTACTACATCGGCTCTGACGCTCGAATGTGTCAGGGCTTGCAAACTCACGAATTAGAAAAAGAAACCCGGCCGAGAGCTGCCCAGTGACGTGAGCCTAAACGGCGAGCTAAATGCTTTCTATACTCTCTTCGAGGCAATCAACACTGAACCATGCGTGAGAGCACCAGCTGTTCCGGAGGACTATATGATCCCTCTGCTGTTCATTGACTACAGCTCAGCGTTCAACTCCATAGTGCCCTCCAAGCTCATCACTAAGCTAAGGACCCTGGGACTGAACACCTTCCTCTGCAACTGGATCCTTGACTTCCTGACAGGTCGCTCCCAGGTGGTGAGGGTAGGCAACAACACATCACCACGCTGACCCTCAACCCTCAGGGGGGTGCGTGCTCAGTCCCCTCCTGTACTCCCTGTTCATCCAGGACTGCATGGGCACGTACGACTCACCGACAACGATGAGACAGCCTATAGGGAGAAGGTCAGAGTCCTGGCAGTGTGCTGCCAACACAACAACCTCTCACTCTACTTGTGCCAGACAAAAAGAGCTTATTGTGGACTACAGGAGACAGAGGGCCGAACACATTCACATCGATTAGGCTGTTGGGGAGCGGGTCGAGAGCTACAAATTCCTCCGTGTCCACATCACTAAGGATCTATCATGGTCCAAACACACTATGTCGTGAAGAGGGCAGGACAATGCCTCTTCCCCCTCAGGAGGCTGAAACTATTTGAGATGGGCCCTCAGATCCTCAAAAAGGTCTATAGCTGCACCATTGAGAGCATCTTGACTGGCCGCATCACCGCTTGTTAAGGCAACTGCTCGGCATCAGACCACAAGGTGCTACAGGGGGTAGTGTGTACGGCCCATACATCACTGGGGCCAAACTCCCTGCCATCCAGGACCTCTATACCAGGCTGTGTCAGGGGAAGGCCCAAAAAAACTTTTAAACTCCAGCCACCCATGTCATAGACTGTTCTCTCTGCTACTGGAGTGCCATGTCTGAGACCAAAAGGCTCCAGAACAGTATTCCGACCCCTTGACTTTTTCCACATTTTGTTACTTTACAGCTTGAATTGAATTTACCACAGGTGGACTCCAATCAAGTTGCAGAACCATCTCAAGGATGATCAATAGAAACAGGATGCACCTGAGCTCAATTTCGAGTCTAATAGCAAATGGCCTGCAAACTATCACAAATTAAAAATGCCATGAGGTCGAAGGAATGTATTTCTGTTTTTTATTTTATTTTCTTGCAAACATTCCACATCAATCTACACACAATACACCATAATGACTAACCTAAAACAAGCTTTTAGATAGTTTATTTTATTAAAGCAAGTTTATTAAAAATAAAAACAGAAATACCTTATTTACATAAGTATTCAGACCATTTGCTATGAGTCTCGAAATTGAGCTCAGGTGCATCCTGTTTCCATTGATCATCCTTGAGATGTTTCTACAGCTTGATTGGAGTCCAACTGTGGTAAATTCAATTGATTGGGCATGGTTTGGAAAGGCACACACCAGTCTATATAAGCTCCCACAGTTGACAGTGCATGTCAGAGAAAACACCAAGCCATGAGGTCGAAGGAATCATCCATAGAGACAGGATGTCAGTAGCATTGAAGGTCCCCAAGAACACAGTGGCCTCTATCATTCTTAAATGGAAAAAGTTTGGAACCACCAAGACTCTTCCTAGAGCTGGCCGCCCGGCCAAACTGAGCAATAGGGGGTGAAGGGCCTTGGTCAGGGAGGTGGCCAAGACCCCGATGGTCACTCGGACAGAGCTCCAGAGTTCCTCTGTGGAGATGGGAGAACCTTCCAGAAGGTTCAGCGCTCAACCAATCAGGTTTTTATGGTAGAGTGACCAGACGGAAGCAACTCTACAGGAAAAGGCACATGACAGCCCGCTTGGAGTTTGCCAGAAGGCAGTTAAATAACTCTCAGACTATTAGAAACAAGATTCTCTGGTCTTATGAAACCAAGTTTGAACTCTTTGGCCTGAATGCCAAGCTTCACGTCTGGAGATAACCTGGCACCATCCCTAAGGTGAAGCATGGTGGTGGCAGAATCATGCTGTGGGGATGTTTTTCAGCGGCAGGGACTGTGAGACTAGTCAGGATGGAGGGAAAGATGAACGGAGCAAAGTACAGAGAGATCCTTGATGAAACCTGCTACAGAGCGCTCAGGACCTCAGACGTGGGCGAATGTTCAACTTCCAACAGGACAACGACCCTAAGCACACAGCCAAGACAACACAGGAGTGGCTTTAGGACAAGTCTCTGAATGTCCTTGAGTGGCCCAGCCAGAGCCCGGACTTGAACACGATCAAACATCTCTGGAGAGACCTGAAAATAGCTGTGCAGCATCGCTCAATATCCAACTTGACAGAGCTTGAGAGGATCTGCAGAGAAGAATGGGAGAAACTCACCAAATACAGGTGTGCCAAGCTTGTAGCGTCATGCCCAAGAAGATTCAAGGCTGTAAAAGTGCTTCAACAAAGAGTAAAGAGTCTGAATGCTTATGTAAATGTTATATGTCAGTTTTTCGTTTTTTTACCTATTTTGTTTTGTCATTATGGGGTATTGTGTGTAGATTGATGAGGGGGAAAAACTCTGTAATACATTTTAGAATAAGGCTGTAACGTAACAAAATGAGGAAAAAGTCAAGGTTTCTGAATACTTTCCAAATGCACTGTATATATATATATACACAGTGAGGGAAAAAAGTATTTGATCCACTGCTGATTTTGTACTTTTGCCCACTGACAAAGAAATGATCAGTCTATAATTTTTATGGTAGGTTTATTTGAACAGTGAGATACTTATTTCCCTCATTAAAATGCAAATCAATTTATAACATTTTTCACATGCGTTTTTCTGGATTTCTTTGTTGTTATTCTGTCTCTCACTGTTCAAATAAACCTACCATTAAAATTATAGCCTGATTATTTCTTTGTCAGTGGGCAAACGTACAAAATCAGCAGGGGATCAAATACTCTTCTCCCTCACTGTAATATCGGTCAATTGAAATAAATTCATTAGGCCCTAATCTATGAATTTCACATGACTAAGCAGGAGCGCAGCCTTGGGTGGGCCTGGGAGGGCATTCAGAATAATTCTTTCACCTCAAAAAGGGATTTATTATAGACAGAAATTCTCAGTTTCAGCTGTCCAGGTGGCTGGTCTCAGATTATCCCGCAGATGAAGAAGCCGGATGTGGAAGTCCTAGGCTGGCGAGCTTATACGTAGTCTGCAGGTTGTGAGGCCGGTTGGATGTACTGCCAAATTCTCTAAAACGACGTTGGAGGCGGCTTATGGTAGAGAGAAATTAACATTAAATTCTCTGGCAACAGCTCTGGTGGACTTCCCTGCAGTCAGCATGCCAACTGCACGCTCCCTCAAAATTTTAGACATCTGTGGCATTGTGTGGTGTGACAAAAATGCACATTTTAGAGTGGTCTTTTATTGTCCCCAGCACAAGGTGCATCTGTGTAATGATCATCCTGTTTAATCAGCTTCTTGATATGCCACACCTGTCAGGTGGAGGGATTATCTAGCCTTCAGAAGCACAACCAATAACCCTGAGGTGGTGTGGTTTTTGGCCACACCCTCTTATAAATGGGGTGGTTCGAGCCTTGAATGCTAACTGGCTGAAAGCCGTGGAATATCAGACCGTATAACACTGGTATGACAAAATATTTATTTTTACTGCTCTAATTACGTTGGTAACCAGTTTATAATAGCACTAAGGCACCTCTGGTGTTTGTGGTACATTGCCAATATACCACGGCTAAGGGCTGTATCCAGGCACTCACGTCGCGTCGTGCTAAGAACAGCCCTTAGCTGTGGTATATTGGCCATATACCACACCTCCTCTGACCTTATTGCTTAATTAGAATACTGTTCACTGCTGTCAGCTCTGTTATGGCAGATAGTGACACGTTATTGCAACATCGTTCTGAACTAAAACATATTAGCATACACACGCTGGTAACTGTGGTCAGTTGTGTTGTGAGGTCAGCTGTAGTACTTTGTTCTGTTTTGGGTGCAGTTGTTGTAGAGTCTATAGCATGGAAGTAACATCTCACTGGGCACACCACGTCATTTCAACGTGGATAATTGGGAAATATTTGGTTGAGAAGTTGATCAAGCTCCGGAAGTAAAAGAGTAGGACTAAATCGAAAGTTAAATGCATTTTGCATACATTTTGATTTGATGTAGTCCTATTCTTTAACTTCAATTTTTTGTTTAGATAGAGACGTGAATATAACAAATCAATTATTAATTCAAGCCAGACTAAGTCAGTGACATAAATAGAACTATCCAAGAAGAAGACAAATCTCCTTCAAATGTTGATATTTGGTTGCATTGACAACCAAACACAATTCAAGATCACTTTTGAAATACAATAAGTATCCTATTAACTTGTTGACAAGTTAACAAATGATATGTTGGATTCACATCTCCAACTCAACCAAAATAAAAGAAAGAATGGAAAAGTCAACCTTAAAATGAGTAGCACATCCATGGCCACATTGTGAGGTTACTGTAACTGTACATTTCTTCTTCTGTAATCATATAAAGCGTGCATGTTCAAGATAGCAGGCATTAGCAGTCCCAGGTCTGTGGAGATCTTCACAATTGCTGTAATAATCTGTGCAGGATCTAGAACGTCATTGATCTCTTGCACCATGTAGGCCTATTTTAATGTAATCTCATATGCAACCCAGGTCATTTGGTTCTGCTTTTAGATGAAGCAGTGATAACCCACTGGTCACCAAAGGGTAACTGAAGATAGGAGGAGTAGGAGGTACTGTCCACCGTATTGTAATCTTTTTATGATAATGGATATAACCTTGAAGATCTGACATTGTTTTAAATTTGGTTACCATGATGACATAAGCCCGTGGTTGAAATTTCTCTCTCAAAACAACATTTTACGTTGATGACTTTTTCAAATCTAATGTATTTTCCACATAGATTCCACATCACAATGCGTTGACAAATTATGTTGAAATAATGTTTATTCAACCAGTTTGTGCCCAGTGGGATAGTGATTGAGTGTTAGATGTTTTGGTGGTTAACTCTGTTTCAAACAAGCTTTGTTCTCAACAACTTGATGATACTTACTGGTAACTGTGGTCAGCTGTGTTGTGGGATCAATTGTAGTTATTTGTTCTGTAGTGCTGGGCTCATGTGTTGATGAGTCTAAGACAGAGAGATTGTGACAAATGTGTGATGAACTGAAGTTCAGAACAAACTCTTTTCACCAGGACTTGATTGCATTTGCTGGTAATTGTGATCAGCTGTGTTGTGGGATAAACTGCTTTATCTCATTGGACAGCTCTCACTGGTTACTGTGATTAGTGTTGTTGTTTGGTCAGCTGTAGTAGAGACTGTAAATGATAATACTATGACTTGAAAAGCATAAAATGTAGCCTAACGTAGGTTATCAGTAGACATTGCAACATTGCTATTCTACGGTTATCAAAAACAATGTCATGTTTTTAAGAAAGGTATTTCAAAAGGTACCTGTTGTAGGATAGATTGTTGCTGTTGGACATGCTGTAAAGTCTTTGAGGTGAAGAAAATAGGATATTGGTTAGTTACACATATTAGAAAATGTTAGCAAAAGTCCAATGTGTGAGGATGTTGGTTCTTACTTTGGTGCTGAACGGACTGGCAGTACTGTCCATCTGGAGGAATGGCATTGATACATCCACACGTGTCAGATGTGATGTCATCACATTTCCCATAAGAGACACACTGGTCACATGACCAACGATACTGGTCCTCACATCTGCACTGGAATCCAGTACCATTTGGGTAACAAACTAATGAAATGAAGGTAGATTAAGAAATCAAAATGACACTTATTCGGTGTGTAAGCTGTTCAAAATAATCATTTGCACATTGAAGTCTTACCTGTAGACATGTTAACACCAGTGATTTGTATCAGATTATTGATTCTGACAGGGTAAGTAGCATTTCTCAGAATGGCTCTCAGTTGATCTATCACTGTAACGTCTGTGGTGTTCAGCTCAATTTCAATCATGTACTCATAGAGAGTTGGTGGTACTGTGGGAACTGAAAATGAACAATGTCAGTCATTCATTTGCTAAAATTAAATATATTTAGATCCATTCACATGACAAAAACATGACAAGGCAATAGAATGCTGTTGCTCTTAAAGCAATTCATCAGATATAAGTTGGTCCTATAGTACCTGTTGTAGGAAAGGCTGTAGTTGTTGTAGCAAAGGCGGTTGTTGTTGGACATGCTGTAAAGTCTTTGAGGTGAAGAAAATAGGATATTGGTTAGTTACACATATTAGAAAATGTTAGCAAAAGTCCAATGTGTGAGGATGTTGGTTCTTACTTTGGTGCTGAACGGACTGGCAGTACTGTCCATCTGGAGGAATGGCATTGATACATCCACACGTGTCAGATGTGATGTCATCACATTTCCCATAAGAGACACACTGGTCACATGACCAAAGATACTGGTCCTCACATCTGCACTGGAATCCAGTACCATTATGGTAACAAACTAATGAAATGAAGGTAGATTCAGAAATCAAAATGACACAATCATTGTGTAAACTGTTCAAAATAATCATTTGCACATTGAAATCTTACCTGTAGACATGTTAACACCAGTGATTTGTATCAGATTATTGATTCTGACAGGGTAAGTAGCATTTCTCAGAATGGCTCTCAATTGATCTATCACTGTAACGTCTGTGGTGTTCAGCTCAATTTCAATCATGTACTCATAGAGAGTTGGTGGTACTGTTGGAACTGAAAATGAACAATGTCAGTCATTCATTCGCTAAAATTAAATATATTTAGATCCATCGAGATGACAAAAACATGACAAGACAATAGAATGCTGTTGCTCTTAATGCAATTCATCAGATATATGTTGGTCCTATAGTACCTGTTGTAGGAAAGGCTGTAGTTGTTGTAGCAAAGGCGGTTGTTGTTGGACATGCTGTAAAGTCTTTGAGGTGAAGAAAATAGGATATTGGTTAGTTACACATATTAGAAAATGTTAGCAAAAGTCCAATGTGTGAGGATGTTGGTTCTTACTTTGGTGCTGAACGGACTGGCAGTACTGTCCATCTGGAGGAATGGCATTGATACATCCACACGTGTCAGATGTGATGTCATCACATTTCCCATAAGAGACACACTGGTCACATGACCAAAGATACTGGTCCTCACATCTGCACTGGAATCCAGTACCATTTGGGTAACAAACTAATGAAATGAAAGTAGATTAAGAAATCAAAATGACACTTAATCGGTGTGTAGGCTGTTCAAAATAATCATTTTCACATTGAAGTCTTACCTGTAGACATGTTAACACCAGTGATTTGTATCAGATTATTGATTCTGACAGGGTAAGTAGCATTTCTCAGAATGGCTCTCAGTTGATCTATCACTGTAACGTCTGTGGTGTTCAGCTCAATTTCAATCTTGTACTCATAGAGAGTTGGTGGTACTGTGGGAACTGAAAATGAACAATGTCAGTCATTCATTTGCTAAAATTAAATATATTTAGATCCATTCACATGACAAAAACATGACAAGGCAATAGAATGCTGTTGCTCTTAATGCAATTCATCAGATATAAGTTGGTCCTATAGTACCTGTTGTAGGAAAGGCTGTAGTTGTTGTAGCAAAGGCGGTTGTTGTTGGACATGCTGTAAAGTCTTTGAGGTGAAGAAAATAGGATATTGGTTAGTTACACATATTAGAAAATGTTAGCAAAAGTCCAATGTGTGAGGATGTTGGTTCTTACTTTGGTGCTGAACGGACTGGCAGTACTGTCCATCTGGAGGAATGGCATTGATACATCCACACGTGTCAGATGTGATGTCATCACATTTCCCATAAGAGACACACTGGTCACATGACCAACGATACTGGTCCTCACATCTGCACTGGAATCCAGTACCATTTGGGTAACAAACTAATGAAATGAAGGTAGATTCAGAAATCAAAATGACACTTAATCATTGTGTAAACTGTTCAAAATAATTATTTGCACATTGAAATCTTACCTGTAGACATGTTAACACCAGTGATTTGTATCAGATTATTGATTCTGACAGGGTAAGTAGCATTTCTCAGAATGGCTCTCAGTTGATCTATCACTGTAACGTCTGTGGTGTTCAGCTCAATTTCAATCATGTACTCATAGAGAGTTGGTGGTACTGTGGGAACTGAAAATGAACAATGTCAGTAATTCATTTGCTAAAATTAAATATATTTAGATCCATTCACATGACAAAAACATGACAAGGCAATAGAATGCTGTTGCTCTTAAAGCAATTCATCAGATATAAGTTGGTCCTATAGTACCTGTTGTAGGAAAGGCTGTAGTTGTTGTAGCAAAGGCGGTTGTTGTTGGACATGCTGTAAAGTCTTTGAGGTGAAGAAAATAGGATATTGGTTAGTTACACATATTAGAAAATGTTAGCAAAAGTCCAATGTGTGAGGATGTTGGTTCTTACTTTGGTGCTGAACGGACTGGCAGTACTGTCCATCTGGAGGAATGGCATTGATACATCCACACGTGTCAGATGTGATGTCATCACATTTCCCATAAGAGACACACTGGTCACATGACCAAAGATACTGGTCCTCACATCTGCACTGGAATCCAGTACCATTTGGGTAACAAACTAATGAAATGAAGGTAGATTCAGAAATCAAAATGACACTTAATCATTGTGTAAACTGTTCAAAATAATCATTTGCACATTGAAATCTTACCTGTAGACATGTTAACACCAGTGATTTGTATCAGATTATTGATTCTGACAGGGTAAGTAGCATTTCTAAGAATGGCTCTCAATTGATCTATCACTGTAACGTCTGTGGTGTTCAGCTCAATTTCAATCATGTACTCATAGAGAGTTGGTGGTACTGTTGGAACTGAAAATGAACAATGTCAGTCATTCATTCGCTAAAATTAAATATATTTAGATCCATCGAGATGACAAAAACATGACAAGACAATAGAATGCTGTTGCTCTTAATGCAATTCATCAGATATATGTTGGTCCTATAGTACCTGTTGTAGGAAAGGCTGTAGTTGTTGTAGGAAAGGCTGTTGTTTTTGGACATGCTGTAAAGTCTTTGAGGTGAAGAAAATAGGATATTGGTTAGTTACACATTAAAAATGTTAGCAAAAGCCGAATGTGTGACGATGTTGGTTCTTACTTTGGTGCTGAACGGACTGGCAGTACTGTCCATCTGGAGGAATGGCATTGATACATCCACACGTGTCAGATGTGATGTCATCACATTTCCCATAAGAGACACACTGGTCACATGACCAACGATACTGGTCCTCACATCTGCACTGGAATCCAGTACCATTTGGGTAACAAACTAATGAAATGAAGGTAGATTAAGAAATCAAAATGACACTTAATCGGTGTGTAAGCTGTTCAAAATAACCATTTGCACATTGAAGTCTTACCTGTAGACATGTTAACACCAGTGATTTGTATCAGATCATTGATTCTGACAGGGTAAGTAGCATTTCTCAGAATGGCTCTCAGTTGATCTATCACTGTAACGTCTGTGGTGTTCAGCTCAATTTCAATCATGTACTCATAGAGAGTTGGTGGTACTGTGGGAACTGAAAATGAACAATGTCAGTAATTCATTTGCTAAAATTAAATATATTTAGATCCATTCACATGACAAAAACATGACAAGGCAATAGAATGCTGTTGCTCTTAAAGCAATTCATCAGATATAAGTTGGTCCTATAGTACCTGTTGTAGGAAAGGCTGTAGTTGTTGTAGCAAAGGCGGTTGTTGTTGGACATGCTGTAAAGTCTTTGAGGTGAAGAAAATAGGATATTGGTTAGTTACACATATTAGAAAATGTTAGCAAAAGTCCAATGTGTGAGGATGTTGGTTCTTACTTTGGTGCTGAACGGACTGGCAGTACTGTCCATCTGGAGGAATGGCATTGATACATCCACACGTGTCAGATGTGATGTCATCACATTTCCCATAAGAGACACACTGGTCACATGACCAAAGATACTGGTCCTCACATCTGCACTGGAATCCAGTACCATTTGGGTAACAAACTAATGAAATGAAGGTAGATTCAGAAATCAAAATGACACTTAATCATTGTGTAAACTATTCAAAATAATCATTTGCACATTGAAATCTTACCTGTAGACATGTTAACACCAGTGATTTGTATCAGATTATTGATTCTGACAGGGTAAGTAGCATTTCTCAGAATGGCTCTCAATTGATCTATCACTGTAACGTCTGTGGTGTTCAGCTCAATTTCAATCATGTACTCATAGAGAGTTGGTGGTACTGTTGGAACTGAAAATGAACAATGTCAGTCATTCATTCGCTAAAATTAAATATATTTAGATCCATCGAGATGACAAAAACATGACAAGACAATAGAATGCTGTTGCTCTTAATGCAATTCATCAGATATATGTTGGTCCTATAGTACCTGTTGTAGGAAAGGCTGTAGTTGTTGTAGGAAAGGCTGTTGTTTTTGGACATGCTGTAAAGTCTTTGAGGTGAAGAAAATAGGATATTGGTTAGTTACACATTAAAAAATGTTAGCAAAAGCCGAATGTGTGACGATGTTGGTTCTTACTTTGGTGCTGAACGGACTGGCAGTACTGTCCATCTGGAGGAATGGCATTGATACATCCACACGTGTCAGATGTGATGTCATCACATTTCCCATAAGAGACACACTGGTCACATGACCAACGATACTGGTCCTCACATCTGCACTGGAATCCAGTACCATTTGGGTAACAAACTAATGAAATGAAGGTAGATTAAGAAATCAAAATGACACTTAATCGGTGTGTAGGCTGTTCAAAATAATCATTTGCACATTGAAGTCTTACCTGTAGACATGTTAACACCAGTGATTTGTATCAGATTATTGATTCTGACAGGGTAAGTAGCATTTCTCAGAATGGCTCTCAGTTGATCTATCACTGTAACGTCTGTGGTGTTCAGCTCAATTTCAATCATGTACTCATAGAGAGTTGGTGGTACTGTGGGAACTGAAAATGAACAATGTCAGTCATTCATTTGCTAAAATTAAATATATTTAGATCCATTCACATGACAAAAACATGACAAGGCAATAGAATGCTGTTGCTCTTAAAGCAATTCATCAGATATAAGTTGGTCCTATAGTACCTGTTGTAGGAAAGGCTGTAGTTGTTGTAGGAAAGGCTGTTGTTTTTGGACATGCTGTAAAGTCTTTGAGGTGAAGAAAATAGGATATTGGTTAGTTACACATTAAAAAATGTTAGCAAAAGCCGAATGTGTGAGGATGTTGGTTCTTACTTTGGTGCTGAACGGACTGGCAGTACTGTCCATCTGGAGGAATGGCATTGATACATCCACACGTGTCAGATGTGATGTCATCACATTTCCCATAAGAGACACACTGGTCACATGACCAAAGATACTGGTCCTCACATCTGCACTGGAATCCAGTACCATTTGGGTAACAAACTAATGAAATGAAGGTAGATTCAGAAATCAAAATGACACTTAATCATTGTGTAAACTGTTCAAAATAATCATTTGCACATTGAAATCTTACCTGTAGACATGTTAACACCAGTGATTTGTATCAGATTATTGATTCTGACAGGGTAAGTAGCATTTCTCAGAATGGCTCTCAGTTGATCTATCACTGTAACGTCTGTGGTGTTCAGCTCAATTTCAATCATGTACTCATAGAGAGTTGGTGGTACTGTTGGAACTGAAAATGAACAATGTCAGTCATTAATTCGCTAAAATTAAATATATTTAGATCCATCGAGATGACAAAAACATGACAAGACAATAGAATGCTGTTGCTCTTAATGCAATTCATCAGATATATGTTGGTCCTATAGTACCTGTTGTAGGAAAGGCTGTAGTTGTTGTAGGAAAGGCTGTTGTTTTTGGACATGCTGTAAAGTCTTTGAGGTGAAGAAAATAGGATATTGGTTAGTTACACATTAAAAATGTTAGCAAAAGCCGAATGTGTGACGATGTTGGTTCTTACTTTGGTGCTGAACGGACTGGCAGTACTGTCCATCTGGAGGAATGGCATTGATACATCCACACGTGTCAGATGTGATGTCATCACATTTCCCATAAGAGACACACTGGTCACATGACCAACGATACTGGTCCTCACATCTGCACTGGAATCCAGTACCATTTGGGTAACAAACTAATGAAATGAAGGTAGATTAAGAAATCAAAATGACACTTAATCGGTGTGTAGGCTGTTCAAAATAATCATTTGCACATTGAAGTCTTACCTGTAGACATGTTAACACCAGTGATTTGTATCAGATCATTGATTCTGACAGGGTAAGTAGCATTTCTCAGAATGGCTCTCAGTTGATCTATCACTGTAACGTCTGTGGTGTTCAGCTCAATTTCAATCATGTACTCATAGAGAGTTGGTGGTACTGTGGGAACTGAAAATGAACAATGTCAGTCATTAATTTGCTAAAATTAAATATATTTAGATCCATTCACATGACAAAAACATGACAAGGCAATAGAATGCTGTTGCTCTTAAAGCAATTCATCAGATATAAGTTGGTCCTATAGTACCTGTTGTAGGAAAGGCTGTAGTTGTTGTAGCAAAGGCGGTTGTTTTTGGACATGCTGTAAAGTCTTTGAGGTGAAGAAAATAGGATATTGGTTAGTTACACATATTAGAAAATGTTAGCAAAAGTCCAATGTGTGAGGATGTTGGTTCTTACTTTGGTGCTGAACGGACTGGCAGTACTGTCCATCTGGAGGAATGGCATTGATACATCCACACGTGTCAGATGTGATGTCATCACATTTCCCATAAGAGACACACTGGTCACATGACCAAAGATACTGGTCCTCACATCTGCACTGGAATCCAGTACCATTTGGGTAACAAACTAATGAAATGAAGGTAGATTAAGAAATCAAAATGACACTTAATCATTGTGTAAACTGTTCAAAATAATCATTTGCACATTGAAATCTTACCTGTAGACATGTTAACACCAGTGATTTGTATCAGATTATTGATTCTGACAGGGTAAGTAGCATTTCTCAGAATGGCTCTCAGTTGATCTATCACTGTAACGTCTGTGGTGTTCAGCTCAATTTCAATCATGTACTCATAGAGAGTTGGTGGTACTGTTGGAACTGAAAATGAACAATGTCAGTCATTAATTCGCTAAAATTAAATATATTTAGATCCATCGAGATGACAAAAACATGACAAGACAATAGAATGCTGTTGCTCTTAATGCAATTCATCAGATATATGTTGGTCCTATAGTACCTGTTGTAGGAAAGGCTGTAGTTGTTGTAGGAAAGGCTGTTGTTTTTGGACATGCTGTAAAGTCTTTGAGGTGAAGAAAATAGGATATTGGTTAGTTACACATTAAAAATGTTAGCAAAAGCCGAATGTGTGACGATGTTGGTTCTTACTTTGGTGCTGAACGGACTGGCAGTACTGTCCATCTGGAGGAATGGCATTGATACATCCACACGTGTCAGATGTGATGTCATCACATTTCCCATAAGAGACACACTGGTCACATGACCAACGATACTGGTCCTCACATCTGCACTGGAATCCAGTACCATTTGGGTAACAAACTAATGAAATGAAGGTAGATTAAGAAATCAAAATGACACTTAATCGGTGTGTAGGCTGTTCAAAATAATCATTTGCACATTGAAGTCTTACCTGTAGACATGTTAACACCAGTGATTTGTATCAGATCATTGATTCTGACAGGGTAAGTAGCATTTCTCAGAATGGCTCTCAGTTGATCTATCACTGTAACGTCTGTGGTGTTCAGCTCAATTTCAATCATGTACTCATAGAGAGTTGGTGGTACTGTGGGAACTGAAAATGAACAATGTCAGTCATTAATTTGCTAAAATTAAATATATTTAGATCCATTCACATGACAAAAACATGACAAGGCAATAGAATGCTGTTGCTCTTAAAGCAATTCATCAGATATAAGTTGGTCCTATAGTACCTGTTGTAGGAAAGGCTGTAGTTGTTGTAGCAAAGGCGGTTGTTTTTGGACATGCTGTAAAGTCTTTGAGGTGAAGAAAATAGGATATTGGTTAGTTACACATATTAGAAAATGTTAGCAAAAGTCCAATGTGTGAGGATGTTGGTTCTTACTTTGGTGCTGAACGGACTGGCAGTACTGTCCATCTGGAGGAATGGCATTGATACATCCACACGTGTCAGATGTGATGTCATCACATTTCCCATAAGAGACACACTGGTCACATGACCAACGATACTGGTCCTCACATCTGCACTGGAATCCAGTACCATTTGGGTAACAAACTAATGAAATGAAGGTAGATTAAGAAATCAAAATGACACTTAATCATTGTGTAAGCTGTTCAAAATAATCATTTGCACATTGAAGTCTTACCTGTAGACATGTTAACACCAGTGATTTGTATCAGATCATTGATTCTGACAGGGTAAGTAGCATTTCTCAGAATGGCTCTCAGTTGATCTATCACTGTAACGTCTGTGGTGTTCAGCTCAATTTCAATCATGTACTCATAGAGAGTTGGTGGTACTGTTGGAACTGAAAATGAACAATGTCAGTCATTCATTCGCTAAAATTAAATATATTTAGATCCATCGAGATGACAAAAACATGACAAGACAATAGAATGCTGTTGCTCTTAATGCAATTCATCAGATATATGTTGGTCCTATAGTACCTGTTGTAGGAAAGGCTGTAGTTGTTGTAGGAAAGGCTGTTGTTTTTGGACATGCTGTAAAGTCTTTGAGGTGAAGAAAATAGGATATTGGTTAGTTACACATTAAAAATGTTAGCAAAAGCCGAATGTGTGACGATGTTGGTTCTTACTTTGGTGCTGAACGGACTGGCAGTACTGTCCATCTGGAGGAATGGCATTGATACATCCACACGTGTCAGATGTGATGTCATCACATTTCCCATAAGAGACACACTGGTCACATGACCAACGATACTGGTCCTCACATCTGCACTGGAATCCAGTACCATTTGGGTAACAAACTAATGAAATGAAGGTAGATTAAGAAATCAAAATGACACTTAATCGGTGTGTAGGCTGTTCAAAATAATCATTTGCACATTGAAGTCTTACCTGTAGACATGTTAACACCAGTGATTTGTATCAGATCATTGATTCTGACAGGGTAAGTAGCATTTCTCAGAATGGCTCTCAGTTGATCTATCACTGTAACGTCTGTGGTGTTCAGCTCAATTTCAATCATGTACTCATAGAGAGTTGGTGGTACTGTGGGAACTGAAAATGAACAATGTCAGTCATTAATTTGCTAAAATTAAATATATTTAGATCCATTCACATGACAAAAACATGACAAGGCAATAGAATGCTGTTGCTCTTAAAGCAATTCATCAGATATAAGTTGGTCCTATAGTACCTGTTGTAGGAAAGGCTGTAGTTGTTGTAGCAAAGGCGGTTGTTTTTGGACATGCTGTAAAGTCTTTGAGGTGAAGAAAATAGGATATTGGTTAGTTACACATATTAGAAAATGTTAGCAAAAGTCCAATGTGTGAGGATGTTGGTTCTTACTTTGGTGCTGAACGGACTGGCAGTACTGTCCATCTGGAGGAATGGCATTGATACATCCACACGTGTCAGATGTGATGTCATCACATTTCCCATAAGAGACACACTGGTCACATGACCAACGATACTGGTCCTCACATCTGCACTGGAATCCAGTACCATTTGGGTAACAAACTAATGAAATGAAGGTAGATTAAGAAATCAAAATGACACTTAATCATTGTGTAAGCTGTTCAAAATAATCATTTGCACATTGAAGTCTTACCTGTAGACATGTTAACACCAGTGATTTGTAATAGATCATTGATTCTGACAGGGTAAGTAGCATTTCTCAGAATGGCTCTCAGTTGATCTATCACTGTAACGTCTGTGGTGTTCAGCTCAATTTCAATCATGTACTCATAGAGAGTTGGTGGTACTGTTGGAACTGAAAATGAACAATGTCAGTCATTCATTCGCTAAAATTAAATATATTTAGATCCATCGAGATGACAAAAACATGACAAGACAATAGAATGCTGTTGCTCTTAATGCAATTCATCAGATATATGTTGATCCTATAGTACCTGTTGTAGGAAAGGCTGTAGTTGTTGTAGGAAAGGCTGTTGTTTTTGGACATGCTGTAAAGTCTTTGAGGTGAAGAAAATAGGATATTGGTTAGTTACACATTAAAAATGTTAGCAAAAGCCGAATGTGTGACGATGTTGGTTCTTACTTTGGTGCTGAACGGACTGGCAGTACTGTCCATCTGGAGGAATGGCATTGATACATCCACACGTGTCAGATGTGATGTCATCACATTTCCCATAAGAGACACACTGGTCACATGACCAACGATACTGGTCCTCACATCTGCACTGGAATCCAGTACCATTTGGGTAACAAACTAATGAAATGAAGGTAGATTAAGAAATCAAAATGACACTTAATCGGTGTGTAGGCTGTTCAAAATAATCATTTGCACATTGAAGTCTTACCTGTAGACATGTTAACACCAGTGATTTGTATCAGATCATTGATTCTGACAGGGTAAGTAGCATTTCTCAGAATGGCTCTCAGTTGATCTATCACTGTAACGTCTGTGGTGTTCAGCTCAATTTCAATCATGTACTCATAGAGAGTTGGTGGTACTGTGGGAACTGAAAATGAACAATGTCAGTCATTAATTTGCTAAAATTAAATATATTTAGATCCATTCACATGACAAAAACATGACAAGGCAATAGAATGCTGTTGCTCTTAAAGCAATTCATCAGATATAAGTTGGTCCTATAGTACCTGTTGTAGGAAAGGCTGTAGTTGTTGTAGCAAAGGCGGTTGTTGTTGGACATGCTGTAAAGTCTTTGAGGTGAAGAAAATAGGATATTGGTTAGTTACACATATTAGAAAATGTTAGCAAAAGTCCAATGTGTGAGGATGTTGGTTCTTACTTTGGTGCTGAACGGACTGGCAGTACTGTCCATCTGGAGGAATGGCATTGATACATCCACACGTGTCAGATGTGATGTCATCACATTTCCCATAAGAGACACACTGGTCACATGACCAACGATACTGGTCCTCACATCTGCACTGGAATCCAGTACCATTTGGGTAACAAACTAATGAAATGAAGGTAGATTAAGAAATCAAAATGACACTTAATCATTGTGTAAGCTGTTCAAAATAATCATTTGCACATTGAAGTCTTACCTGTAGACATGTTAACACCAGTGATTTGTATCAGATTATTGATTCTGACAGGGTAAGTAGCATTTCTCAGAATGGCTCTCAGTTGATCTATCACTGTAACGTCTGTGGTGTTCAGCTCAATTTCAATCATGTACTCATAGAGAGTTGGTGGTACTGTTGGAACTGAAAATGAACAATGTCAGTCATTCATTCGCTAAAATTAAATATATTTAGATCCATCGAGATGACAAAAACATGACAAGACAATAGAATGCTGTTGCTCTTAATGCAATTCATCAGATATATGTTGGTCCTATAGTACCTGTTGTAGGAAAGGCTGTAGTTGTTGTAGGAAAGGCTGTTGTTTTTGGACATGCTGTAAAGTCTTTGAGGTGAAGAAAATAGGATATTGGTTAGTTACACATATTAGAAAATGTTAGCAAAAGCCAATGTGTGAGGATGTTGGTTCTTACTTTGGTGCTGAACGGACTGGCAGTACTGTCCATCTGGAGGAATGGCATTGATACATCCACACGTGTCAGATGTGATGTCATCACATTTCCCATAAGAGACACACTGGTCACATGACCAACGATACTGGTCCTCACATCTGCACTGGAATCCAGTACCATTTGGGTAACAAACTAATGAAATGAAGGTAGATTAAGAAATCAAAATGACACTTATTCGGTGTGTAAGCTGTTCAAAATAATCATTTGCACATTGAAGTCTTACCTGTAGACATGTTAACACCAGTGATTTGTATCAGATCATTGATTCTGACAGGGTAAGTAGCATTTCTCAGAATGGCTCTCAGTTGATCTATCACTGTAACGTCTGTGGTGTTCAGCTCCATTTCAATCATGTACTCATAGAGAGTTGGTGGTACTGTGGGAACTGAAAATGAACAATGTCAGTCATTAATTTGCTAAAATTAAATATATTTAGATCCATTCACATGACAAAAACATGACAAGGCAATAGAATGCTGTTGCTCTTAAAGCAATTCATCAGATATAAGTTGGTCCTATAGTACCTGTTGTAGGAAAGGCTGTAGTTGTTGTAGGAAAGGCTGTTGTTTTTGGACATGCTGTAAAGTCTTTGAGGTGAAGAAAATAGGATATTGGTTAGTTACACATTAAAAAATGTTAGCAAAAGCCGAATGTGTGACGATGTTGGTTCTTACTTTGGTGCTGAACGGACTGGCAGTACTGTCCATCTGGAGGAATGGCATTGATACATCCACACGTGTCAGATGTGATGTCATCACATTTCCCATAAGAGACACACTGGTCACATGACCAAAGATACTGGTCCTCACATCTGCACTGGAATCCAGTACCATTTGGGTAACAAACTAATGAAATGAAGGTAGATTCAGAAATCAAAATGACACTTAATCATTGTGTAAACTGTTCAAAATAATCATTTGCACATTGAAATCTTACCTGTAGACATGTTAACACCAGTGATTTGTATCAGATTATTGATTCTGACAGGGTAAGTAGCATTTCTCAGAATGGCTCTCAATTGATCTATCACTGTAATGTCTGAGGTGTTCAGCTCAATTTCAATCATGTACTCATAGAGAGTTGGTGGTACTGTTGGAACTGAAAATAAACAATGTCAGTCATTCATTTGCTAAAATTAAATATATTTAGATCCATCGAGATGACAAAAACATGACAAGACAATAGAATGCTATTGCTCTTAATGCAATTCATCAGATATAAGTTGGTCCTATAGTACCTGTTGTAGGAAAGGCTGTTGTTGTTGTAGGAAAGGCGGTTGTTGTTGGACATGCTGTAAAGTCTTTGAGGTGAAGAAAATAGGATATTGGTTAGTTACACATATTAGAAAATGTTAGCAAAAGTCCAATGTGTGAGGATGTTGGTTCTTACTTTGGTGCTGAACGGACTGGCAGTACTGTCCATCTGGAGAAATGTCATTGATACATCCACACGTGTCAGATGTGATGTCATCACATTTCCCATAAGAGACACACTGGTCACATGACCACCGATACTGGTCCTCACATCTGCACTGGAATCCAGTACCATTTGGGTAACAAACTAATGAAATGAAAGTAGATTCAGAAATCAAAATGACACTTAATCATTGTGTAAACTGTTCAAAATAATCATTTGCACATTGAAATCTTACCTGTAGACATGTTAACACCAGTGATTTGTATCAGATTATTGATTCTGACAGGGTAAGTAGCATTTCTCAGAATGGCTCTCAGTTGATCTATCACTGTAACGTCTGTGGTGTTCAGCTCAATTTCAATCATGTACTCATAGAGAGTTGGTGGTACTTTTGGAACTGAAAATGAACAATGTCAGTCATTCATTCGCTAAAATTAAATATATTTAGATCCATCGAGATGACAAAAACATGACAAGACAATAGAATGCTATTGCTCTTAATGCAATTCATCAGATATATGTTGGTCCTATAGTACCTGTTGTAGGAAAGGCTGTAGTTGTTGTAGGAAAGGCTGTTGTTTTTGGACATGCTGTAAAGTCTTTGAGGTGAAGAAAATAGGATATTGGTTAGTTACACATATTAGAAAATGTTAGCAAAAGTCCAATGTGTGAGGATGTTGGTTCTTACTTTGGTGCTGAACGGACTGGCAGTACTGTCCATCTGGAGGAATGGCATTGATACATCCACAAGTGTCAGATGTGATGTCATCACATTTCCCATAAGAGACACACTGGTCACATGACCAACGATACTGGTCCTCACATCTGCACTGGAATCCAGTACCATTTGGGTAACAAACTAATGAAATGAAAGTAGATTAAGAAATCAAAATGACACTTAATCGGTGTGTAGGCTGTTCAAAATAATCATTTGCACATTGAAGTCTTACCTGTAGACATGTTAACACCAGTGATTTGTATCAGATTATTGATTCTGACAGGGTAAGTAGCATTTCTCAGAATGGCTCTCAGTTGATCTATCACTGTAACGTCTGTGGTGTTCAGCTCAATTTCAATCATGTACTCATAGAGAGTTGGTGGTACTGTTGGAACTGAAAATGAACAATGTCAGTCATTCATTCGCTAAAATTAAATATATTTAGATCCATCGAGATGACAAAAACATGACAAGACAATAGAATGCTATTGCTCTTAATGCAATTCATCAGATATATGTTGGTCCTATAGTACCTGTTGTAGGAAAGGCTGTAGTTGTTGTAGGAAAGGCTGTTGTTTTTGGACATGCTGTAAAGTCTTTGAGGTGAAGAAAATAGGATATTGGTTAGTTACACATTAAAAAATGTTAGCAAAAGCCGAATGTGTGAGGATGTTGGTTCTTACTTTGGTGCTGAACGGACTGGCAGTACTGTCCATCTGGAGGAATGGCATTGATACATCCACACGTGTCAGATGTGATGTCATCACATTTCCCATAAGAGACACACTGGTCACATGACCACCGATACTGGTCCTCACATCTGCACTGGAATCCAGTACCATTTGGGTAACAAACTAATGAAATGAAAGTAGAATAAGAAATCAAAATGACACTTAATCGGTGTGTAAGCTGTTCAAAATAATCATTTGCACATTGAAGTCTTACCTGTAGACATGTTAACACCAGTGATTTGTATCAGATTATTGATTCTGACAGGGTAAGTAGCATTTCTCAGAATGGCTCTCAGGTGATCTATCACTGTTACGTCTGTGGTGTTTAGCTCAATTTCAATCATGTACTCATAGAGAGTTGGTGGTACTGTTGGAACTGAAAATGAACAATGTCAGTCATTCATTCGCTAAAATTAAATATATTTAGATCCATCGAGATGACAAAAACATGACAAGACAATAGAATGCTATTGCTCTTAATGCAATTCATCAGATATATGTTGGTCCTATAGTACCTGTTGTAGGAAAGGCTGTTGTTGTTGTTGGAAAGGCGGTTGTTGTTGGACATGCTGTAAAGTCTTTGAGGTGAAGAAAATAGGATATTGGTTAGTTACACATATTAGAAAATGTTAGCAAAAGTCCAATGTGTGAGGATGTTGGTTCTTACTTTGGTGCTGAACGGACTGGCAGTACTGTCCATCTGGAGGAATGGCATTGATACATCCACACGTGTCAGATGTGATGTCATCACATTTCCCATAAGAGACACACTGGTCACATGACCACCGATACTGGTCCTCACATCTGCACTGGAATCCAGTACCATTTGGGTAACAAACTAATGAAATGAAAGTAGAATAAGAAATCAAAATGACACTTAATCGGTGTGTAAGCTGTTCAAAATAATCATTTGCACATTGAAGTCTTACCTGTAGACATGTTAACACCAGTGATTTGTATCAGATTATTGATTCTGACAGGGTAAGTAGCATTTCTCAGAATGGCTCTCAGGTGATCTATCACTGTAACATCTGTGGTGTTTAGCTCAATTTCAATCATGTACTCATAGAGAGTTGGTGGTACTGTTGGAACTGAAAATGAACAATGTCAGTCATTCATTCGCTAAAATTAAATATATTTAGATCCATCGAGATGACAAAAACATGACAAGACAATAGAATGCTATTGCTCTTAATGCAATTCATCAGATATATGTTGGTCCTATAGTACCTGTTGTAGGAAAGGCTGTTGTTGTTGTTGGAAAGGCGGTTGTTGTTGGACATGCTGTAAAGTCTTTGAGGTGAAGAAAATAGGATATTGGTTAGTTACACATATTAGAAAATGTTAGCAAAAGTCCAATGTGTGAGGATGTTGGTTCTTACTTTGGTGCTGAACGGACTGGCAGTACTGTCCATCTGGAGGAATGGCATTGATACATCCACACGTGTCAGATGTGATGTCATCACATTTCCCATAAGAGACACAATGGTCACATGACCAACGATACTGGTCCTCACATCTGCACTGGAATCCAGTACCATTTGGGTAACAAACTAATGAAATGAAAGTAGATTAAGAAATCAAAATGACACTTAATCGGTGTGTAAGCTGTTCAAAATAATCATTTGCACATTGAAGTCTTACCTGTAGACATGTTAACACCAGTGATTTGTATCAGATTATTGATTCTGACAGGGTAAGTAGCATTTCTCAGAATGGCTCTCAGTTGATCTATCACTGTAACATCTGTGGTGTTCAGCTCAATTTCAATCATGTACTCATAGAGAGTTGGTGGTACTGTTGGAACTGAAAATTAACAATGTCAGTCATTAACTTGTTAATGTTACATAGATTTAGATACATCAATATCCCAAGACAATTGTCATGCTATTGTTTTTCAAGCAATTCATCAGACATATTTTGTTCCTACATTACCTGTTGTAGGAGTGCCTGTTGTTGTTGTAGGACATGCTGTAAAGTCTGTAAGGTGATGAAAATATAACGTTGCTTAACTGGTTAACAGAAATAGGAAAAATATCAAGACAATAAAATCTATAAAAACAGGACTTTGGCGTTTACTTGGGTGATGAACCGACTGGCAGTACTCTCCATTGGATGGAATTGCATTAATACAGCCACAGGGTTTATCTGTATTTTCCTCACATGCCCCATAGATGGCGCAATTGTTACACGACCAACGGAATTGGTCCTCACATCTGCACTGGAATCGAGTACCATTTGGATGGCACACTGAAAAACAATATATCAGTATAAATCATAATTTACTACAATTTAAATACATTTATTCAACAAGAACTTAAATATTTGTTACCTGTAGTAATGTTGAGATCAGTGATGTTGGTCATGCTACTAAGTGCAAAGGGTAAACTGAGGATTTTCAGAAGGTTCTTTAGTTCGTCTATGGCTTTTAGGTCAGTAACATTGACCTCAACATCCACAAAGTACTCAAAAAGAGTTACAGGTTCTGTTGAATCAAATATATGGAACATATATTCGCATTGTTATATCAAGCAGTTATTTGTGTTATTAAATTGCGATTCGAAAATCATGTTAATTCATATGTTAATACAGATTCAAGTATTTTATTAACAAATAATACGTTACTTGTGTATGGCTGGCAGTACTGTCCATCAGCTGGATTGGCATTGATACATCCACATGTGTCACCAGTGATGTCATCACAGGCTCCATATGTGACACAGTTGTTATATGACCAACGAAACTGGTCCTCACATCTGCACTGGAATCCAGTACCGTTTGGGTAGCAGACTGAAATGGAAACGAGTTTCAGGACATGTGCATGTAAAAAATGTATTCAATCCAAAAATTGTCTCCTACATAATTAGAAAAGCAGTGCCTGGCACTAGCAAGCCCAACAGTATAACTACCAGTAGTGATGTCAACATCAGAGATTTCAGTGGAGTTGTTGACAGTGAGGGGAAGAATTGTTGAATTCACAGCTGACTTAATTTGCTCTATTGTTTTGATGTCTGCCACGTTCACTTCAACATCAATAATGTAGTTCCGCAGATTGGATAATACTGTAAGGATTGAAATAGAGGAAAGGGTGACGTTCAGAAGAAGAGTTCCTATGCTCTTTTTAAAGACATGGTTTGAATTGTCATTCAAGAGGATGATGGTTGGCTTTGCAAGATCATTTAAAGGTGATCCATTGAGTAGACTCACCTGCTCTTTTTTCCCTAACATGTGACAGATGTGGGTTGTACTCTGTGTTGAATACCTGTACCAGGAGAATGAAAGTCAGTATCCATATTTACATTTCCTTCAGAGAGTTTATATCTTCTTAGAATATTTTCCACGTTTAGAATATCCTATTTGACAGGTTTTGGGGGTTTCAAGGTGGGTTAAATACTATATGATCATCTAATCACGAGACTGCACACTAACCAGTTAAACCATAAAGATGTCAAAAGAAATGATAGTTATGATGCAAGAACTAAACAGTAGACCGCCTAACTCTTACTAAGATCATCAAGTTGCAATGTTTCTCATATTCTGTTACTTGTGTTCCTAAATATTGTCTGAGGGTTTCTATTGGGCAGCATGAGGTACTGTTAACATAATACCTGTGAAACAAGGCTCGAAATTTCAATGAATTCCCGTGTTTCCAAAATAGAGCACATCACCAGGAGGACAAGGACACTCAGCCCATTCTTTGTTATTGCCATTCCTGTTATGGGGAAACAAGGCAAAGGAAGAACTGTAAATACCTACATTCACTATAATGTTCAAAGTACACAATAAAACCCCACAGGTAACTTTTCTGTAGCACTTATATCATGCACGTTTCATAAAAAAATGTCCATAGAAGTATCTATAGTTTCATTTCAGGATTTGTAATTCTGAGATTAAAAAAATAAATAATATTAAGCTGAATCAAGAGATTTGTGATATCATCTTAATTATAACCTTCTGTAATGTGCTAATTGAAATAATTAATCTCATCTGGACTTATTGTACAAACACACTTAGTGAGCAGCCATTTATTTGTAAGTAGGAAAGAAATGTGATCTGTCATTGTTACAAAATATTGATGTTATGTATAATAGCTGAAGTTCTTTCCTCATTCCTAGAATGCCATTGTCTTTAGCATGTCTATGTCCCTGGTGAGTGGACAATTCCTCATATGTTCCAATCGCATGTCAAAATAAATGATGTAAGACAATTTATTGTAAATAACATATAATAAAGGGAAAGGGAAAGGGGGGATACCTAGTCAGTTGTACAACTGAATGCCTTCAACTGAAATTTGTCTTCCGCATTTAACCCAACCCGGGGGCTGCATTACTCAACATCCACGTCTTCGGCGCCCGGGGAACAGTGGGTTAACTGCCTTGCTCAGGGGCAGAACGACAGATTTTTATAGCTCAGGGATTGTTCTGTCAGCTCGTGGATTCGATCCAGCAACCTTTCGGTTACTGGCCCAACGCTCTAACCACTACAGAGTATTCCTCCAAAAAAGTGTCAAAATACATTTCTGAATGAACTAATATTGTTGACATTTCAGGTACAATTCGATTATCATAAATGTTTCACTTTACCTTTATCGGCCACACTGCTCTTCCTGTGAGCATTAACTCGTTTATCACTGACGTGCTGATGTCCAAATTGTTGCAGGTTTGTTCAAAAGCAGTTCATCAATCATCAACAATGTCATGTCTACCACACAAATAACAAAAAGAACACAAGAAAAATAAGCTTGATGTTTAAAAAACTTTAATCTAATTATTTAGCTTTTCAGACAGAAACGGATCTAATAGGCACCAGCAACAGGCAACAGAAGAGGAAACTGAAAGGCACCAGAAAAATATAGGCACCAACAGGCTACAGAGTATTTATATAGACACCAATAGGTAGCAGAGAACATTTTATGGAGCTACTGCTATCACTACCAGAAAGTATTACGTATAAAACTTGACAGCACAAAATATCCTCAACTAATAAACCAACTAAGGAAATGAATGTGACTACAGGTAGCGGACTATTGGGCCAGTCAGGCCAAATGAATCAGTTGAAAACATGTAAACTCAGATATTCAATCTGTGCTCCTGATATGCACTGTTATTTGATGTTGCTTATATCATGTTAGACCCTAAGTAATAATGAGTTACAGATACAACAGAAACATTTAGATTAGTATTTAAGTCTCAACTCAGAAAGGAG
Source organism: Brachymystax lenok tsinlingensis (assembly GCA_030435695.1). Lineage (NCBI taxonomy): Eukaryota > Metazoa > Chordata > Actinopteri > Salmoniformes > Salmonidae > Brachymystax > Brachymystax lenok. The sequence continues at coordinate 15,473,866 of CM059796.1, forward strand.
GTCAGTCCCACTACCACCCAAGTGAAGACTCTCCCATGCAGGCCAATTTCTGTCTCTTTCCCCTCCTCCTTTTAACATTGACCTAAATTATTATTCAATTCTTCACTATCATCCTCATGTCTCAATTCAATGAAAAACAAAAATACCTTACCTTGCTTCTCCTTACTGCTCTGGTTGACAAGTGTATTATTGTTTGTTGAAGGGAGACTCAAAACCCACATCCAACACTGTTGACTGACTGTCACGCCCTTATTACCGTGAACTACGGGGAGAATTCCTGAAATACGGTAAGGGACTGACTGTGACAGAGCACCTGCTCAACAGGTTTCATTATTTATTCTGTTTCCTTGTGTCACTGAATGAAACTGAGTTCGTATTGAAGAGCATAGCACAGACACACTTGAGCCATCAGCACAACCGTCGTTATAAATTAGAAGTAAAAGGTCATCATGTAAAAACACCAGTGCAGTGGGTCAGTGTCTATGCATTGTCTGAACTGTCATGAACATTGTGTCTCAACAAAACAAAAATCCACTTGATCGCTCTGGTCAAAGGACCGTCCGTTTTACAATACAATACAAAGCAGTGAATACACACAACTTGAACTGAACAGTGACAGATGAGTACACAGTGAAAATGTAACTTATCATATTTAATTAATTAAATTGAAGTTGTTGGGTTATCGATATACTTCATGAAGATGATCCTACAGATGATTTTGCCATTAACCATTAGCCTTTACATATGCTTAAATCAGTGATTCTGACTGTAAAACGTTTAATTTTGTTATTTCAGAGGGGATTGGTGATGTATAGACCCTTAAGTGCAATTAGTGTTATAATATAACAAATATGTAATGTTATTAGTTTTGTTCAGTGTCTCTTTCACACGGGTATACCTGGTTTATGTGAGTTTTGGTGAATAAGGTAGACCTGCTTTAATCAAAGTATTGGACATAGCAACAGGTGTAAATCTGGTTTGCATGGTTATATAAGGGCTGCAGCGCAGGTGTAAATCTGGTTTGTATGGGTATATAAGGGCTGCAGCGCAGGTGTAAATCTGGTTTGTATGGGTATATAAGGGCTGCAGTGCAGGTGTAGACTTGGTTTTCTATGAATGTTGAGGCTTGGGCACTGGGGTAGACCTGTTTTATATGAATATCAAGCTTTATGCCCATGAATTGACCTGGTTTACAAGTATATGAGTAATGTGGTACAGAGATGTACCAGGCTCCTACAGGTAATAAGTCTGAATGGAAGTCTACTGCCCTTTAAAATCATTTTTGGTAACAAGTTTGTGGTAGACAAAAAGTGAATGAGCCTAGGGAACATGTGTTAAACTAATGTACTTTGAGTTTATATATGAAATGTTTAGGGTATAACAGGTCAGTGGTCAGAATACTAAGATATGCAAATAACAGGGTTGGGGTATGCAGCGGATAGCTGCATATATTGTAGGTAAATGTTGGTGACTTTGGTGACCTTGGCAAAGTGGGTAACATGGCTATACTTTTACAAAAAGCAATATGGATTACATGTAAGGGTTACTAATCGTATAAGACTTGCATAGCGGCATGTCTGCGAAAAAGTTGGGAACAAATGGGTTAAGTAGGTTGCTTGTGACATCTCAACCAGGGCAGACTGCTTTCAATGAAACCCAATGATCAGGATGATTTTTCGGAAGAGAAGTCACATGGTATTTCAATAAGAATCTAAAGAATGCAGTATGTTTCTCTAAGAGGTGTAGCTATTGCTGTGCTCTGCTCTGCTAACATCTGTATTGTTGAAATGCAACACATACAGTATTTCTGATTTAGATCGTTACTGAAACTGAACATTTTTATGTTTTACTTTGTTGTCTTTTACCTACGGTTGCAAGGGGAGGGTATATTACTAGAACTTTTTTTTTTATGTGGGTACAGTACTTCAGAATATCACAGGTGTCTTTAATTATCTCTGGCATTTATTTTTACACACTTTTGTTTATTTTACTATGTCAATATGTATTTCTTGTAAATGATTTGGCACCAAACCCATGGCAGTTGTGAAAAAAGTGTTGCATACAATCAAATCACATTTGATTTGTCATGTGCTTTGTAAACCACAGGTGTAGATTAACACTGAAATGCTTACGGGTCATTTTCCAACAATACAGAGTTAAAGATAAAGATAAAATACATATAGAAATAGTGACAAGAGGAATAAATACACAGTGAATAACGAATAGCAATAACAAGTAAAAATAACATGGCTAGATACAGGGAGTACCAGTACTGAGTCAATGTGCAGGGGTACAAGGTAATTGAGGTAGCTATGTACATATACAGTTCCTTCAGGAAGTATTCACACCCCTTGGCTTTTCACCCATTTTGTTTTGTAACAACTGTCACACCCTGATCTGTTTCACCTGTCACCACCTCCCACCAGGTGTCTCCCATCTCCCCTCATTACCCCTGTGTATTTATACCTGCGTTTTCTGTTTACCTGATGCTAGTTCGCCTTGTCCCGTCAAGTCCTACCAGCGTGTTCCCATATTTCCTGTGCTCTAGTTTTTGTTTTTCTAGTCTTCCCAGTTCTGACCTTTCTGAAAATCCTGACCCTGACCCTGATCCTGCCTGCCTTCCTGTACCTGCCTGACACTGATTTGGATTACGACTCTTGCCTGCCTTGACCTACCTTTTTCTTGACCCTTGTACTATAATAAACTCTTACACTCGTACTATCAAATCCAAATAAAATAAAATAAAATAAATGTCATTAGTGACATGCGCCGAATACAACAGGTGTAGACCTTACAGTGAAATGCTTACTTACCCCTAACCAACAATGCAGTTTAAAAATATATACATTTTTAAACAAACAAATAAGAATAGGAAATAAAAGTAACAAGTAATTAAAGAGCAGCAGTAAAATAACAATAGCGAGACTATATACAGGGGGTACCGGTAGAGAGTCAATGTGCGGGGGCACCGGCTAGTCGAGGTAATTGAGGTAATATGTACATGTAGGTAGAGTTGTTAAAGTGACTATGCATAGATGATGACAAACGAGAGTAGCAGCGGTGTTAAAAGGGGGCAATGCAAATAGTCTGGGTAGCCATTTGATTAGATGTTCAGGAGTCTTATGGCTTGGGGGTAGAAGCTGTTTAGAAGACTCTTGGACCTAGACTTGGCGCTCCGGTACCGCTTGCTGTGCGGTAGCAGAGAGAACAGTCTATGACTAGGGTGGCTGGAGTCTTTGACAATTAGGGCCTTCCTCTGACACTGCCTGGTATAGAGGTCCTGGATGGCAGGCAGCTTTGCCCCAGTGATGTACTGGGCCATACGCACCACCCTCTGTAGTGCCTTGCGGTCGGAGGCCAAGCAGTTGCCATACCAGGCATTGATGCAACCAGTCAGGATGCTGTTGGTGGTGCAGCTGCAGAACCTTTTGAGGATCTGAGGACCCATGCCAAATCTTTTCAGTCTCCTGAGGGGGAATAGGTTTTGTCGTGCCCTCCTCACGAATGTCTTGGTGTGCTTGGACCATGTTATTTTGTTGGTGATGTTGACACCAAGGAACTTGAAGCTCTCAACCTGCTCCACTACAGTCCCGTTGATGTGAATGGGGGCATGCTCAGGTCTTCTTTTTCCTGCAGTCCACAATCATCTCGTTTGTCTTGATCACGTTGAGGGAGAGGTTGTTGTCCTGGCATCACACGGCCAGGTCTCTGCCCTCTTCCCTATAGGCTATCTCGTCATTGTCAGTCATCAGGCCTACCACTGTTGCGTCATCGGCAAACTTAATGATGGTGTTAGAGTTGTGCCTGGCTGTGCAGTCATGAGTGAACAGGGAGTACAGGAGGAGACTGAGCACGCACCCCTGAGGGGCCCCTGTGTTGAGGATCAGCGTGGCGGATGTGTTGTTACCTACCCTTACCACTTGGGGGCGGCCCGTCAGGAAGTCCAGGATCCAGTTGCAGAGGGAGGTGTGTAGTCCCATGGTCCTTAGCTTCTTGATGAGCTTTGAGGGCACTATGGTATTGAACGATGAGCTGTAGTCAATTAATAGCATTCTCACATAAGTGTTCATTTGTCCAGGTGGGAAAGGGCAGTGTGGAGTACAATAGAGATTGCATCATCTGTGGATCTGTTAGGGCGGTATGCAAATTGGAGTTGGTCTAGAGTTTCTGGGATAATGGTGTTGATGTGAGCCATGACCAGCCTTTCAAAGCATTACATGGCTATAGACGTTAGTGCTACAGGTCGGTAGTAATTTAGGCAGGTTACCTTAGTGTTCTTGGGCACAGGGACAATGGTGGTCTGCTTAAAACATGCTGGTATTACAGACTCGGACAGGGAGAGGTTGAAAATGTCAGTGAATACACTTGCCAGTTGGTCAGCGCATGCTCGCAGTACACGTCCTGGTAATCCGTCTGGCCCTGCAGCCTTGTGAATGTTGACCTGTTTAAAGGTCTTACTCAAATCGGCTGCTCAAATCGTACCCCTCTCTATGCCACCCTGTTGTGGGGTGACCAGGCCAAATCTCTCCGGGTGCTCAATGACTCTGGGGCCGGCGAGAGCTTTATCAACGCTACCTTGGTGTCGGAGCTGGGAATCTTTACTCAACCCCTCTCCATTCACATGGGCGTTCTATTGGCAGAGTCACCCGCAATACGGTTCCCATCAAACTACGAGTATCAGGAAATCACAGTGAGTGTATGCAGTACCTGCTCAAAGAATCTCCCCATGTACCCATGGTTTTGGGGTATTCATGGCTCTAGAAGCACAACTGGGCTACAGGTTCTATCATGGGTTGGAGCAGCACAGCCTGCCCCGGGATGTTTTCCTGCAGGCTTGGGAGAAGCCTCGGATCTGTCCGCCATTCCCACGGAGTACCTGGACCTCCGGGAGGTCTTCATCAAGGCCCACACTACGTCTCTCCCTCCGCATCAACCCTACAACTGCACCATTGAACTTCACCCGGGCAAAACACCACCTCAGGGACGGCTTTACTTCCTTTCGGGTCCAGAGTCCAAGGCTATGGTGAAGTACATTAAGGACTCTCTCGCTGCAGGGAGTATTCGTCCATCTGCCTCTCCCAATGGCGTAGGGTTCTTCTTTTTTTTGAGAAGAAGGACAAAACCCCTGGGCCTTAATGACATCACGGTGGTGGATTGGCCTCAACCCATCCAGAGTGAAGCTGCAACGTTTCCCGGGATATGTTAACTTCTACCTGGCTTCCCCCCTCTCAGCACTCACCTCTCCTAAGGTTCCATTCACGTGGTCTCCAGCAGCTGACCGGGCGTTCTCGTACCTCAAACATCGATTCATTACAGCCCCCATCTTAATCCATCCAGACCCATCCCGTCAGTTTGTGGTGGATGTCGACGCCTCGGATCTCAGAGTGGGGCCTGTCCTGTCTCAGCGTTCTGCCCTGGACCAAAAGCTACACCCCTGCGCTTTTCTCTCCCATCGTCTTACCCCTGCTGAGAGGAACTATGATGTGGGAAATCGAGAACTCCTCGCCATCAAGATGGTGTTGGAGGAGTGGATGCACTGGTTGGAGTGTGCGGAACACCTATTTTTACTGTGGACTCACCATAAAAACCTGGAATATCTATCATTCCTCGAGACTGACCTGTAAACCAGGCTCCCATCGGACCCTGGCTTTCAGCTGTTTTTTTTTTCATTTGCTTTTGGTGGCCTTCCATGGTTCCTGATGTCTATTCATTCAACGCCACCTGCATTGTGTGTGTGCACAATATAAGAAACCGAGGCAAGCTCCGGCTGGCCTTCTTCAACCTTTCTGTTCCTCACTGCCCCTGTTTCCATATATCCCTGGACTTTGTTACTGGTCTTCGTCCATCAGATGGCAACACCACGATCCTGATGGTGGAGGATAGGTTTTCTAAAGCCGCCCATTTTATTTTACAAAAGTATTTGTGTTTAGTGAGTCCGCCAGAGGCAGTAGGGATGGCCAGGGATGTTGTCTTGATAAGCGTGTGAATTGGACCATTTTCCTGTCAAAATGTAACAAGTACTTTTGGGTGTCAAGGAAAATGTATAGGGTAAAAAGTAAATTCTTTTCTTTAGGAATGTAGTGAAGTAAAAGTAAAAATTGGCAAAAATATAAATAGTAAAGTACAGATGCCCAAGAAAACTACTTAAGTAGTACTTTAAACTATTTTTACTTAAGTACATTACACCACTGATCTATGGAGATATTGTCCAAGACCGATATGTAGTGGTTATGACTGAACATTAAAATAGTATGTTGTTACTGAATCTTCTTTGCTTTTTGTGCTGTCATACTGTGCACATTTTGAAGCACGGAGACACCTACAGGATCAAATAGAGCAGGGATGTTTTGTCCTCTCTCCAATACGCTAGGGACTTTGTGGAGATGAAAGAAGCCTACCTCTCCCAAGCCACAGTTCCATCTCCCTTACCTATTATTATACACACAGACAACACCAGACAGTCTTTTATGGAGACTAAATACATCTATTCACAACCTTTGCAGTAAAACTCCACCCCATTGTATCTGTGTCACATTACAGGAAAGACAATATCAACATTTAACTCGTCACCTCCTTGAATTTGGACCAGCCCCACAATGGAACGAGGACAATTTCAGAACAGGAGTATCTTCTTATCAGAAAGAGAAATTGTAACCAACACTACCTTAAAAAAACTGAAATAATAAATATAAAATCACACACTAGGGTTTGTGGTATATCATGAGCAACAGTACGAGGACAATTTCAGAACAGGAGTATCTTCTTCTTAAAAATTATTGCTGAAAGAGAAATGCAGTAAATATGTCATAGAAGGAAGACACACACTCCACATTATGACAAATTCTGGAACTTTAATTGGTCGATTTAAGAGGTTACATAATAGTAAACATACTGGTTACAGGTGTTAAGTTTTAAAACAGCCACCAGAGTACATGTATTCAAACCTCAGCTTCAAAGTTTCAGACTTGTACGCTCACAGTCACACTCTTACATTAGACCCAACAGAGAAGTGGATAGCTCAAACAGCAATTTTCAATTCAGTCCAGCAAAGACCACAGCAGCTGCATCTTCTTTACCCTCCGCAAAGTCCAGAATACTTCAGTAGCCATTGTCCAGCAAGCCCCCCCATATCATCCTAGTATTATGCACAACCAGAGAATTTCAAGTCTAGCACCAGAGTAGCTTGATATGACTGGCTTGGCAAAAAGACAGTCTGTGTTCCTTTCATAGCATTTGTGAGTTGAATACTGACCCTTTTACAGCAACATGTTTTTTGGTGGTGCTTTTTTAAGATCTGGAATTCAGAAGGAACTATAGTTGTCCATTATCTTCTGTTTTAATCAAGTACCACAATCCAGGTGACAGTCAGATTCAAGTAGAATATGGAATAACTATGCATATCTTACATCCAGTATGACGGTCTCATTACACAAAGCTGGGAAACATCAGAATGCCGTTATATTCATGACAAACATAGTTGCTAAGAAATCTTGTAAGCTAAAAGCTACGAATGATAATACATTGTGAAATGTTAGTAAACAGCATTTCAAAGAGACATTGAAGCACATGTGGTAGAATGCATTCCAATTAAATGGTTATGTTACTTAAAGAACAAGAATTAGTGCATAAATCATATTACATACTATTAGTGTTAGACATTGTGCACCATGAGTGTGCGTCGTAGTATGTTTTACATTGTTACACATTGTGCATGAGTGTGTGTTGTTGACGTTTGCTTGCATGAATGAGTGAATATTGGTTTATAGCACTGGCTGATACACCCACAATAAGCTCCAAAATGTCAAGAGAACACTGTTTTAACGTTACATTGACACGAGGGCAATAGCAGTGGTTTAATGAGCATAGTGGTGATGGTGGTGGTATCAAGGCGTCTGTCTGTCCAGAACTCCAGGCTGGGGTACAGAGCCTGGCCCCTCTGTCCTGCCCTTCCTCCAGGCCGGCAGGCTTGCTGCCTGGTGGGAGAGGGGGACAGCCTGGTCCTCTTCCCTCAACATGGGGGGAGTGATGGAAGGAGACTTCCAGAGAGAGGAGGGAGGCTCCCTGATCATTGTAGGAGTGGGGGACTCAGTCAGGATACTAGGAATGGAGGATAGCCAAGGGGAACCGATCGGAGGTCTCGAAGGCGAGTAGGTAACTGTAGCCAGAATCAAGTAGTCTCTCGCTACTTGGGGGGGTGGGGCAAGAGAGGAAGCCACACCCAGGTAGCCACACCCGGGAAGGAGGGGTTTGCAGTAGAAGGAAGTGGGGTGTCCTCTGACCACAGTAGAGGTCTATAGCACCACAGCAGCGGCCTATAAGAGGTCAGGCAAGTGGCTGTAGACCGAGTCCAGTAGGGTCTGGCTGGCCTCCTGGCTCTTGACCCCGGCAATCTCAAAGAGGCGGTCCAGTTTGTCCTCGGCCATGGGAATCTCCTCGATGACGTGCAGCTCGTCAGGGTTTAGGATGTGCAGCATGTCGTCGAAGATGGGTTGCAGGTCGCACCGGTCCAGCCGGACCTGACGCAGCACCGTGTCTTTCTTCTCTGGAAGTCACAGAGGAAGAGAGGAGGGGAAAGAAAACAACGTCAGAATGAGGAGGAGGATAGACTGCAACATACTGTTAGCTACAGCTTGTTGTTGTCCATATAATAGGAAATCGTGAATAACTAACTGAGTCTTTTTGTGTTTCTGGGAATAAAAGCCCAGTCATCCTTATGATAAGTAAGATGCATCTGATTCAGAAGGGTTTGGTTAACTGTGGAAGACACATTTCGGTTGAATACATTCAGTTGCGCAACTGACTAGGTTTCCCCCTTTCCCTTTATTTCTCAAAGTTTTCATAGTTGATGACTTCCTATAACGGAGTATAGAATCAGGTGCAATTGGTAACCAGAAGAGGGCAGTAAATACAAGTACATCACCTCTGTAAGAGACGTTGTCTAGCATAGTTACGGAAACAGGACTGCGTCATATGTGCTCACCTTTGGTAATGAACGAGCCGGTCCTGCTGAGGGCGGAGTCTTTGCTGGAAGTGGAGTCACAGCGGAGAAGGGGCTCTGATTCATCGGGGAAGAAACCCTTGGTCCGATGCATAGGAGACTGCTCCACCAGCACCCTAGGAGAATCCAAAGGCTTGTGGACAGGACTGTGGCTCGGGGTTACATTCACAGCGGTCACCAGCTGGTTCAGATCAAACTGCAGAGAGAGAGAAAGGAGGAAGAGAGAGAGAGAGAGAGAGAGAGAGAGAGAGAGAGAGAGAGAGAGAGAGAGAGAGAGAGAGAGAGAGAGAGAGAGAGAGAGAGAGAGAGAGAGAGAGAGAGAGAGAGAGAGAGAGAGAAAACAATGGCTGAGAAAGCAGTGTTCTGAGTCACGCTGGTGTCCGGACAGGGGACAGGACAGGGAGCTCCTGTGTGCCAAGCCCTAGCCCCATGTAGCCCGGGTCGGGTGACACAGCGGGGCCAACCTTCCAGCCCCAGACCACCCACACTCGCACCCGAGCCTCTCTCCTCCTTGCCTCAGGGAGCATACACAACCAGCCAGCCATTAAAGGGATTCTATGGACTTGCACCGACTGGAATGTACTGCCCACGGACCACATGTGCCCAGTCACACAATAACAGGCATAGTACACCACTGTGTCTGCCCTGGGGCCAAGGGAAGACATAAATAACAGTCTTATTTGGTATGGTAATGGTGTGAACTGGTAGTGACCGGACCGGATGAGCTCATGTTAGAATAACATTTGTCTTCAGTACTGTAGAAACAAAGGCTCTGCTCTGTGATGTGAGCCACAAAGGACATGGTAGAGGGCATTTCATACAGGCGATGGAAATGCAATGGAAAACCTTCAGTGCTGAAAATCCAATCAAACACAGTTCAATATGGCTTCACAGGAACGCAATGGAAAACTTCTGATGCTAACATAAAATCTGATATAAAACATCTCGATGTGGCATCAGACAGACTTCACTTACTGTACATCTGTGTGTGTATATGACCCATATGCAGCCCCTGCTATCTCCCCTATTCAATAACAAGTTAGTCTGTGCACTAGGTCAGTTGGCGTGGGATGACACACATCTACTGTGATAAGAGCACTGCTCCCTCCTGCCTCCCACAGAGAACAGATGTGGCCAAATTATGTTACAAACAGATGTTACAAAACCTACCAACTAACCCTCAAGAGAAAACCCTAGAGGCTACAAAGAAAACAGGGGAAATGGTGTCATTGTTCCAGAAGCTTCTCTGAGTTGTCAGTCAGTAGCCTGAGTCATTAGATGAGAGAGTGTGATCTGGCCGAGTCACTGACATAGTATGTAACACAGAACCCCTCAGCTCTGATAAAATCCCAGGTTAGGGACAGTGACATTCATCACACACACATACAGGTGCATGCACGCACACACATTCACACACTCAAACACCCAATAAACACGCTAGGGTCAGGCCCTGTGTAGGGAGGAACTACTGACTCATCAGAGACACAGAGAACATCCACGTTTTAACTAGATCTAAAATAGCACTTTAGTGAATCTGCTTAATAATCATTCCCTGCAGAGTGGCTGTGAACGATTCAAGTGAGTAATTACTAATTGTGGAGAGATGTGTTGCATGTCTATTCATGAACCCTATTCAGCAGAAAAATAAGATAGGGGTCACCATAGCAACACCCATCCATAGCACGTGCTCCAGCAGGTGTATTTCACTGGTCATCCCCAAAGCCAACACTTCCTTTGGCCGCCTTTCCCTCCAGTTCTCTGTTGCCAATGACTGGAACGAATTGCAAAAATCACTGAAGCTGGAGACTTATATCCCCCTCTCTAACTTCAAGCATCAGCTGTCAGAGAAGCTTCTCGATCACTGTACCCGTACACAGCCAATCTGTAAATAGCACACCCAACTACCTCATCCCCATATTGCTATTTATCTTCTTGCTCTTTTGCACCCCAATATCTCTACTTGCACATCATCATCTGCACATCCATCACCCCAGTATTAATGCTAAATTGTAACTATTTCGCCTCTATGGCCTATGTATTGCCTTACCTCCCTACTCTTCTACATTTGCACACACTGCATACAGATTTTATTCTATTGTGTTATAGACTGTACGTTTGTTTATGTGGAACTCTGTGTTGTTGTTGCACTGCTTTGATTTGTCTTGGCCAGGTCGCAGTTGTAAATGAGAACTTGTTCTCAACTGGCCTACCTGGTTAAATAAAGGTGAAATCAAATACAAATATATTTTTTAAAGGCAGCTCTTATCTCTGCCTTTCTGTCATAGACAGGAGCCATGGGACACAGCAATCATCACTGATGTTACAGCTGACACTTAACATCTTCCCAAATAGAAGTGATGAAGGGGTTTCCTCCTACTTCTCCTCCTCCTCCCCTTCCTCACATAACATATTTACTGGCTGTCCTGAAACCAATTAGTCAGATAGATGCTATTGAGAGAAACCACACTGTCTTTCTGGTGTTCAAAGTAGTAGGGACCTTTGTCCCAACTGGGGATAAACCCAACAACCAATGAAGCACTAAACCATTTCCATTGCTATTCACACAGCCCTAACATTTCTGCACAAGAGGAACCCCTATGTGAGAATGTTGTTCATTGGCTAAAGTTCGACACCAAGTTCAGGGCCCTGGAATCTGGACACCACCCTCTGCAACTGGATTCTGGACTTCCTGACGGCTAGACCACAGGCTGGGATGATTGGTAACAACACCTCCTTCACACTGACTCTTAACAAAGGGGCCCCCCAAGGGTGTGTCCTCAGTCCTCTACTGTACTCCCTGTTCACCCAAGACTGTGTGGCTTTGCACGACACCAACTCCATCATCAAGTTTGCTGACGACACCAAGGTTGTAGGCCCGATAACCACCAAGGACGAGAGAGACTATAAGGGAGGAGGTATGTGAGCTGGCATTGTGGTGCCAGTACAACCACATCTCCCTCAACGTCAGCAAAAGAAAGGAGTTGATTGTTGACTTCAGGAAGCAGAGGAGGGAACATGCCCCGATACACATAAACGGGACTGCAGTAGATAGAGTCAGTAGTTTTAAGTTCCTCGCCATTACAGAGGACTTGACATGGACCAACACCACCACTCTTGTCAGGAGGGTGCAACAGCGCCTCTACTTCCTAAGGCGGATTAAGAAATTTTCCATGCTACCCTGGGTCCTCTCCAAATACTACTGCTGCACCATCGAAAGCATCCTAACTGGTTGCATCACAGCCTGGTACAGGAATTACTCCATCGATCTGCGACCGCAAGGCCCTGCAGCAGGTGGAGAAGATGGTCCAGTACATCACTGGGATTGGGCTTCCATCCATCCAGGACATCTACTCAAAACGGTGCCTGAAGAAGTCCCGCAGCATCATCAAGGGCCCCACACACCCCAGTCACGAGCTGTTCACTCCCTTACCGTCGGGCAGATGTATTGGAGCATGAGGTCTGACACCAACACGCTCAGAGACAGTTTCAATCTACAAGCCATCAGACTGCTGAACACTTGAACAGGACGAATCTCTGCACCTTAGCACACATACACTCACTCACCCACACTCCCACACAGACATACAATCATCCACACAGACACACACACACATGTTGCATTGTTGAGAAGGAATCTGCAAGTATCCATTTCTTTGGACGGTGTATACCATATGTATCCTGTACATACGACTAATAAAACTTGAAACTCATTCTGTTAAAGCAGTTTATGGGAAGTTGACCTAAGGTCTTCCGTGCCACAGAGCGCCAACGTTTGTTTCATCTCTGCCTCTATATGCCTCATTCAGATGACTGAGTGCTTTCATAGCAGGTTTAAACGTGTCTATCTGGGGCACAGAGGAGAGAGGGAGACAGCCTCAGAAACTCCTCCCATAGAAAACACATATCCTACTGCAACATAACATGCTGGGCAGATTGATGCTCCAACTTCTGCAGATTGGTTCTCATTCCGCTTCTAGTGGCGGTGGCGAGGAGGGTGTTTTGTCTGCCGGCCCTTTTAAAATCACAACAAGTACATGTACTGTAAGTCAGGTTCCTTGCTGTCTAAATCATCATAACACGTGCCCTAGACTTTATCAGCGGCAATGAAACAGACAGTGGAAAGTAAAAACCCATTATTTGGTATTTTGAACACATGGTTGGACAAAACTGTTTTTTTCAGTGACATTATCAGTAAAATGATCTCTGTGTATTGGTGTGTATTGCTACATTGTGCCAAGGCCCTTCAGCGTGAGTGGTCTATGGGTAGGCCTCATTTAACACTAACAGTGCAGTGACATCAGTCAGGCCTTAACCAGCTGAGACAAAGAGCTGGAGGAGAGACTCACACAGCAGCTATGACTCACCTCCCCCTGGGACCATGACTTGGAGGAGTGGGTCATCTGCAAAATGAAACATGAGGACATCCTGCTCCACACTCATACCAACACACACTGACACATGCAGTATAAGATGTAAATGCTGACACACACACAACCTGGATCAGCCTCTGTCCTTTCCTCTTCAGGCTCCTTGCCTTAGAGCTATGATGAAATCACACTTTTGGAATGAGAGAGTATCAACTGGGGAGGCAGTGAGATTAGCAATGTTTGGGGCTCACCACCTGCGGTTTGTGTAAAAATTTGCCAGTCACGGAGCTTAGCTACAAACTGTCTTAATGAATAAACAAGACTGGGATGGCAGCAGGAAAATGCATCCTCTCCCTCCCTCCTTTCCTCTGTCCCTCCTTCCTTGGCTCCATTCCTCCCACACATTAGACAGCCAGCCCACTCTGGTGGAATCACCACACACAGACCTCCTTTATGACTCACACGGCTGGGGAAGTCTTATGTCAATGGAACCACACGGTTGTACTTTATAGCTGTCTAAGGAGGAATACCATACATGTAGACCTACAGTACACTCTGTCTGCAATATTTCTGCCTGGTACCAATGAGGCACATGATGGATGTATGATCATTTCCTGGTGGTTTTTACTCTCACGTCACTTACACCACATGACCCAGTGCTAATTTAATGGAATGAGGAGAAAACCTGTAGAAGCGGCCAAGTTTACTGAGGGAATATGGGAGACGAGGGAGGAGCCTCCAGCACACTATGCTCCCTACTATTACTGTGTTTCTGCTTCCCTATTCCCTCCCTCATCAAATGATGTATTACCTGCTATCTCATCCACCATGGATTGAGATAAACCACACCATATATTACCAACATTATTAAGTGGTGGTGACAAGCAGAATTACAAAAGGCACATGATGTAAGATATCTACCGTTCTCAATATATTTCCTAAGAGGACTATGACAAGCCCTTAACTGTAAGAATCTAACCTTGAGCAGACAAGGACACTGGACATGGGGATAATATGAAATGTATCTGACAGAGGGGAGAAAGAGAAGAAGAAAAGTGGAGGGCGATGAGCGATCCACTGTTCCCTCTGACCTCTATAGCGCTATGAGGCCAAGCCAGGACAGTCAAAAGGGCACTTAAGGCAGGAGGGTTGGCCACCCCGCTTGTGACTTCTTTAAAACTAACGTTGGCATCCCATATGTGATTTCTATGTTTGTGTGCATGTGAAGTGACTGTACACTGGAGATTTAATGAGATAACATGAGAGCCTGAACACTCATAAGTGAGGAGTGCCATTTAGTCCAAAGAGCCCACCTGTGATTCAAGATGGGTGAGTACACTGGGAGACATAACATATTCTTTATGCCAGAGATTCAAGGTACTGTAGTAGAGCATACCTGAGGATTGTCTTCCATGATGCCCCGTATCTTCTCCACCACGTCGATGCGGCGGTGGCGGTGCAGGGCGTTGATGAGCTTGGCCAGGTTAGCATCCCCGTCGCGGATGGTCCAGTGTTGCAGGGCAGCGTATGCTCGGTCATGGTCCGACTGGTAGCCATTGGAGAAGGCTGCCACCTCACGCTCTGTGGCATTGGCCAGGGACTGGTACATGTCAATCCACTGGCTGCCAATCTGAGCTGCCACCAACTTCAGGATGTCCACACCTGGGTAAAGAGAGGAGACGACAGGTTATTGTTATGCAATGGAATGGACTGGAGCCATGGATGGACAATGGAAGTCACTCTTGACTATTAAGTCACTCACTAATTCACATGGATCCTTTGTTAAACATGAGACATCATATGATCATTTACCCATTTTGCCTATGCAACCCTTTTTTTATTTATTTACAGTAATTATGCCCATTAACTACTTAGAAGTCACATTAAAAGAGCATACAATTAGATTACTTGAATTCTCCTTAATTTTAAGGTCCGAACAGTTCAACGCAAAACCCAACTAAACGACTTACATTGCTAATAAGATACAACAACAAAATAATTGGGTCATCTTCAACCACACTAGGCCCTTGTTTCTTTCTTATGAAATGAAATTTAAAAAAATGTATCTAATATTTGAGTTGTAGAGATGTAGAGAGTGAGTGTGTATGTGTGTGTGCACATGCATGTGCGTGCTTGCACTTGTGTTCACATGCGGAGTGTGTTACATAAAGGGTTATGACTTCTCAGTTACCATGAGCCTAAGGTCTCAGTTAGAAGGTAAACAGAACAGTTTTAGCTGGTCAGCGCTCATGAGGAATACACCGTCATGAGCTAGTGGAATCCAGGAATCCACTCTCTGAAAGTGATCTGTCACAGAGCGTTACCTCAGCAGATGCATCTGAAGTTCACCACTACCCTCCACCTCTACACACCCCAGATCAAGTCCAATCAAATAAAATGGTATTGGTCACATACACATGGTTAGCAGATGGTAATGCGAGTGTAGCGAAATGCTTGTGCTTCTAGTTCCGACAGTGCAGCAATATTTAACATGTAATCTAACAATTCCACAACAACTACCTAATACACACAAATCTAAGTAAGGAATGGAATAAGAATATATATATATATATATATATATATATGGATGAACAATGACAGAGTGGCATAGGCAAGATGCAATAGATGGTATAAAATACAGTATATACATATGAGATGAGTAATGCAAGATATGTAGATCTGGCCCATTTGCACACCCTGTCCAGACAGACTAAGCGTGACTCCGTACAAAGACATTGGCAGCTCATAAAGCTGAATTGGTCTCAACCATATGGATGAAGTGTTATTTTCAGTATGTGAAGACAACCTCCTGCTGGGTTCAATGACTCTTGAGGAATCGCCTGCCTGTCCTCCTGTCTGGCCTTTTGTGCTTCAAATTGAAGAACCCTTTTTGGTTCCAGGTAGAACCTTTTTGGGTTCCATGCAGAACCTTTTCCACAGAGCATTCTACATGGAACCCAAAAGGGTTATACCTGGAACCAAAAAAGGTTCTACCAGGAACCAAAAAGGCTTCTTCTACGGGGACAGCTGAAGAACCCTTTTTTTATAGTGTGAGTGTAGGCATGTGTGAGAGTGGCTGGTGCTGACACAAAGGCCTCTCTCTGCTGTTCAGGGCAGCTAGATGACATACAATGCATTTTTACTGATGATTGTGTTATGTAGGCTATGTGACAGGTTTGAGAAAATGCTGACTCGCTGGTTTTCATGTAAAGATTGTACTACGCGGCCTTAACTTGTTTAGTGCGAAACAATGCGAGCGGAAAAAGAGAACATGGGGTTCTCCTCCTCACCACAGCCTTGCGGAAGCTGATGGATCTTATCTGAAAGTTATCATACACCGCACCCTGCCTAGCTGTCTCCAGTCACACTTCTGAGGGACGCAGCAGAACATGTTGACTTGCATATACAATAATAGAAATATGTCTGGGAGAAGAATTGTCACATCAGGAAATTGACCAGGCGTGAATACTCCTATTTATATTCAGACTGCCAGGCAGACATATAACATCACTAGGTGTTATAACTTCACTCAGTCAAAACAGAACATGATCGCTTCAAAACAGGTGTAGAAAAAACCCATGTCTGTGCCATTCCTGCAGGCATAACCATATTCAACTGAAAGACAAGTCTGTGCATCATAATTCAACTTGAATGAATTGAAATTAATTATAACAATGTCACACCCTGATCTGTTTCACCTGTCTTTGTGATTGTCTCCACCCCCCTCCAGGTGTCGCCCATCTTCACCATTATCCCCTGTGTATTTATACCTGTGTTCTCTGTTTGTCTGTTGCCAGTTCGTTTTGTTTGTTCAAACCTACCACCGTTTTCTCCCTTGCTCCTGTCTTTGCTATAGTTCTTGTTTCCTAGTTTCCCGGTTTTGGCCATTCCTGCCTGACGTGACCCTGAGCCTGCCTGCCGTCCTGTACCTTTGCCCCACCTATCTGGATTCTGACCTCTGCCTGCCCTTGACCTGTCCTTTGGCCTGCCCCTGTTCGAGTAATAAATGTTGTTACTTCGACACTGTCTGTGCCTGGGTCTTACCTTAAACCTGATAGACAGGGGGATTTTTTTTTATTGAGAGAGGTGAAATTGAATTGGTCTAAACTTCGCTCCACATACAAAAGGCCACATTATGCAGAAAGAACTACAAAGTGTAAAGAAACATAATACATTTTTCAATTTTGATAAGGATCACAGTGATCTCTGATTAATGTTTACTATCAAAGCCCAAATATGCAAAGTGCATAATACGAGGTCGGTTTGGAGCAGTTGTAGCTGGGATATTGACTGCAAGCCAGCGGTGGTTGGCTTATGATCTGGAAGAGGCCAAGGCTCCACTACAGTTGTCCTGCCCGGAGGGTCAGAGTCATGCCACGAAATGACTTTGTGTTGAACGATGAGACCAACAGACCGTATAGACCTAGAAGCCTCGCGTGACAGTCACTTTCAGTTCTTACCAAGCCTGCCTACTGTCATCTGCTTTAGGGGAAATATATCTTTTTTAAAGTGACAGAGCTTGGTTAGACAGAAATTCCCTCTCTGTTTTAGTGGGATATAATAGATGACCTACATAAGTCTAATCCTGATGCTTCAGTATGCTAGTGGATGTTTCAGCAGTGCTATGTCAGCTTCCTAAACCTCCAGGCATATGAACTCAGTGGTGGCAGGTTGAATATAAACAAACTACAGAATGCCTGACCTAAAATGGCTGCTAATTAGTAAATAGAGGGGCAGGGTTGATTTTAAACACTTTAAAGTAATAAAGACTCCAAATGTAATATGCTAGTTAGATGTAAAACAGTTTGAGTTCTCACAGTGATGATGCTACATAGATATGAAGCAACAATATAACGTTGCCTGCAGGGCAGAGAAAGTTAGCTACTGCATGTCAGATGTGTAAGGTAAAGGCGTCCGCATGCTTCCCAGCTGAAACGGTCGAGATTGTCGATATATTATGAAGACATTTTTTTACGTTTTTGTTTGTTTTGGACTTCCGTACGTTTTTTTGGAGGCAAGCCGAAGTCGGTAGACGAAGTCTATGCCCCTTCGTCGGTGATTGGTCAACAGTAGGGATTCTTCAATATAGTCTTTGTTGTCATTCAACGAGAGATGACTCGTTTTCATGCACATTTATTCATTGAGAAATAATGCACCAAACATCTTAGTTAGATGTAAAATTGAATGACAGATTTTTTGAGTTATCAAAATTGGACTATTTTGAGGATACTGGCTATGGCTTCTCAAAATAGAAAAACAGTACTATTGCTAATTTTTCGAAGGGTTTTTTAAGGGAGTATGCGACCACACTCGTTCGGTTCGGCTAGGCGCCAGCCAAACTGAAGTACGCTGACGCCTTTATTCAACGGGTTACTCAGCGAGTCACACAATACCAGTGGTGTGTATTCATGGACGCCAAGGAAAGCCAGGCTTCCCCAAAATAATAACAATAACATAAAAATGTATCTTTCGTCTCTCTGTGTTTCATAAGATTCCTTCAATTCACAAGAGGCTGAATGTATCTCACAGGAGAAAGCAACCGAGCGAGTGAAACACCACCCCTCTGTCTCTCTACGTGTAGGCCATCTATCTGATACTGTCTGGTCCAAATGAGTATGACATTGTTGCCACCTGTGTCGTGGAAATACTTCTTAAAAATATCTCTTAGACACCGGAGCTTGTGAATTCAATATAGACTTTATTACAAAGTAACAAGCCGAGCTGGTCCATGGAGCAACTGCCGGTCCCAGACTCAGACATCTCTTTATATACAGTTTCAGTCTGACACAACATACATAGTGACTCATCGTCATGTATATGATCCACAACTTTTGGTATTCTGCCACTATTGTTCCCTACTCTTACTTCTAGTCTGTCTACATCCATCTTACTTGGTTTCTCCTCCCCTTCTTGGCACATACTTCAGGGCATTGACTATATTGGTGGCGTAACCATAGCAATGGTACAAAAAATAATACAGACATACATTCATAATGCAGGTGCATGTCCAAGGACCCCCACAGGACTAGACAACGGCCTCCCTCAAGCCCACACTGACCCAGACACACACACACACACACACACACACACACACACAATGGCCTGCCCCCAAGGCCACATTGATTGTGCTCACCACTCTGAGACGCACAACACATGCACCGGAAAATCCCCCATACCTGTAACATTGAATGCAAGTGAAGCCAGCGAGCATTTGGCCTCCCTTGACAAAAAAAAGATAAAAAAGATGTCAATCAGCTTTGAGCTAAACTGAGTGAGCTCAACTGTGAATGGTCCTGGCAACAACAAAAATGTCAAGGGAAGCCAGCTTGGATTTGGCGTCTCTACTATCAAATCGCTTTGAGAGCATTAACAGAAATCATTAACAGAAACAACTTGAATTGTTGCATCTCATTGTGTTGTTGTCCACCGGTGGCTAGCTAGCTAGCTAAAATTGTCCCTTTCCTAAATTAGCCATGGATGGAAATAGGTATTTGGACTTGTGGTTTTACTTAATTCTCAGTACTGGCCAATGACTATAACGGCAATTTTGATCCAACTACATTGTTGTGCCTGTGGCCTGAGAGGATGGAAGTTCAATATTTACAGTAGCTAGATGTAGAAGGCTAATGTTAACTAGCTAACGTTGCCCATGAATGGAAGTTAGGCTAGCAAGCAAGCATTTTAGCCAGCCAGGACAACGTAAAAATAAAAGCGTGTACTGTATGACAGTGTGATAGACCGTTTCATCAACATGAAAGAGAGGAGGATGGTATTGGCATTTCTATACAAGTAGGGTGAGTCAGCATGTTTTTCTACTTGCACGAACGTGCGAGCACGCACACAAACACACACACGTGCGCAACCAGAGATCAGAAACATGGACAGCCAAGTCATATTTATCTGATGTTGATTGGACTAAATATTTTTTGGTATCTTTTAGTTGTCACTGTATTAGACTAAGCAGAGAAGATTTGATGATGTTGAAATGTTGAAATTGAAATGGTGCTGGAAAAGTGGAGGCAGCTCCTGGTTTCTTTGCAACTTGCGATAAATCTCTGTGGTTCTAAATCAATAGTTGTTTAGCGGTCCGAAAATGTCGGAAACATTAACTTGCTTAACCATGTTGATGGTCATGTAACTGTTTGTTACATGCAACATGCGTTGTGGACAGAGATTTCTATCCAGTTTTGTGGTTGAATTTATTCTGCCACTGTCTTCTGATTGTCTTGGCCTGTCAATGCAATTATTACAACACATACAGTGTAGGTTGTAATATGGCGTGCCTTCCACACTGATTTTACCCACGCATCGCTACTGCACAATACAAACATATTGCCACATAGTCTCCATCCATTTCAAGTAGAGGACCTGATTATCCAGTACCACGGACTATTATGGGAAGTGGTGGTGCTGTAGTATTTCCATTAGAAAACTCCAATAAGACAGCAAACCAGCCACAGCAGGTCTGAGCTGAGTGGGCTGCTTGACAACGAGGCCACAAACAGCCCACATTGGCAGCCATGCAGTTTTTCTCCTCCAGTCCCGTTTGCTCTGAGCCTCTCTGGGGATTGTCGCTGGTGACAAAGTAAGCTTGTCATTGAAATGGAAGAGACAAAGTGGTCACATAAGACCAGCTTGCTGCTTAGTCACTTTTATTGTTTCAATCTCTTGATTGCCTAGTGCTGTGGTGTCTTGCTCAGTTTTGATCATTTTGTAGAAAATGTTGCTGTCATTCAAAGAACACTAAACAACACAAAATGAATGGAAGGTATCATATTCAAATCAATCTGCATTAAAAAAAAGTCATAATATAAAAGCCTGTCCAAATCCAGGAAGGAAATTACTTTGTCAGATCACAGAGTACACAATGATAAGGAAATCTGTAAAATGTCCCTATAAAATTGCCCTGATTTCCGAGGCACGTGAAAGCAACAGAGCCCACACAGCAGGCCCAACCGACCCAGTCCTAGCCACAGCCCAGGTCCTATCCCTGCTGCCTGTCCATGTGGCCCACCCTGGAGCTGAGCAGCATGGCCACCTGGGTACTTCCCCGTCTGTTTGGTGTTAGTAAACAGGAGGCCCACAGGGGGGATTCTTTTCACCCTGCTTGCCCTTCACGCCACTTTCTGGACTTGTATGAAATAATGAGCTATTTGTATGATCTTGCCTTCTTCTTTATATATGTTTCCCATTCCACTGTTTAGTATGCCTTTTTAACTACTCCAGTAAATAGACATTAAAGCCTTCAGGGTAGCCAAATACACCTTGGAAGAATTAAGAAACTGTTTTGTTTTGTGCTCGAGAGAGTAAATAGCTGTGTAATCACACACACACACACGTTCTGAATGTAAAACTCGGCATCTACTTGATAAACATTCTGTAACCCTAAATTCTCTTGTTTTTTAAAGTTTCAAATAGAATTAAATTCTCTTTTTTGGAACTGAATGTAGATAAACAATGCAGTAAAAGTGAAGATTATTTGTGTATCTGATCTGGACATGTATATAAAAATATTACTACTCTACTATTTATAAAGGTAAAGAAAAGTATAGGAAACATTTTTAAATGGTGAAACTACTAACATTGCAGCCTGAATCCATGTGAATGCAAAAGAAGTTTATCATTGCGGACTTTCCTTGATGAGTCAATTGTTAAAGAAAAAAGAACAGTCAGATTGCTAACTGAAATACCTTCGAAGGGTATTTTCATGAGTAACAAAAAAGGGAAGTTGAATGTAGTAAGACTGAATGTGAAGATTAGACTATTGATCATGTTTCAGGTGTACTTTTCTATCTTCGCAATGTCTACATCCCTACTATACATTCCTAGAACATTCTCACGTGGTGTGAGCAGACCGGTACAATGTGCTAAGATCTTAATTTCACACGGTGGGAGCCCTGACCAACGACACTTTCAGCAACACATAACTTTGAAAGTCACGGCCCACCCAGCGTTCCCCAGCCCTCACTCCACCCTTTCCCGGGAGGCATGTGTCTGTGCAATGATAAAATTGAGCTTCTCTCCAACCACAGAGAACTGGAATAATCTGGTTTGCACTGGGTTAGAGCTCTTTCTCTCTCTCGCTTACAAGCGGATGGATATCTGAGGCTGACATCAGGCTGCGGCTGGCGGTATCTTCCTCTTGCCTGCCTGCTGCGGTACTGGGGTTTCACTACTGTAACCTAGCAGCCCCATGTGGCCTCCTCGGCTCCCATGGCTACAGACAACCAGACACATCAGAGAGACAGTTAGAGAGAGAGAGAGAGAGAGAGAGAGAGAGAGAGAGAGAGAGAGAGATACAGACAGACAGAGAGCGAGGATGAAAAGAGGAAGAGAAGGAGGAGGACTGAGCGGTGGAGGCTGTAAAGATAGAGGGAGTAAGGCATGAGGGGAGGCGGTAAAGAGAGAATTAGAGAAAGAAAGCGAGACAACAGAGGAAGGGAGAGGTAGATACAGATAAAGGGAGATGCGTGTGGGGAGGTGGCAGTTACAGTCTGTTGCGGGTCATGCACTTGCTTGTGTAACAGCTATACTGTTCTGCTATGTGTCATGTTCTCTTGGGCAGAATGGATTGAATTTAGATTTCCCCACTGGTGCTATAACAGATTAACAGATGGTCGGTCTTCTCGGCTGAGAGTCTCGCCAATATATCTTTGTACCAAAAATGTATTTGTTTGTATGTTTTCTGTTATCTGTCTATATAAAGTATACGGCTATATATAAAAAAAGACGTATTAACAAAGTTGCATTTCTATCTATAAACCTTGAGAGGTAAAATAAAGTGTCCACTCACCCTGTCCATTGGAGTAGTAGATCCACTTCTCCTTGGTCTGTGTCGGGGGGCAGGTCTTCTTCTGGATGGCTTTCTCAATGATGCTGCTGGGGTCCTGGACTGGTCCCTTCTTCAGCACTCTGGAGCTCCTCTTCACGCTGCACACCACGATCACCACCAGCACCAGCAGCAGCAGGAGTACGATCATCCAGGGCAAGTGCTCATTTATGTCAAAGTGCGTATGAGTGCTGGGCCTGGGAGAGCCCCTCCGCGTGGGCCTGTACCCTGATCTTTGCACACCCTGACCTACCCCTACCTCCGATCCGTCCTCCACGTCGTCCATGGCCCGCTTGTCGGCTGCCGGGTGGGTGCGGCGGTGCTCACTGGGCACAGAGTGCTTGAGGTGTGGTGGAGTCTGTGTGGGGTCCTGGGCTCCAGCCGTAGCGGCCAGGTTCAGCACCTCTCCATCATCTTCGGGGCTGGCCTCGTAGGAGCCGCCTGGGGTGGAGTCCTGGCTGTTGCTGGAGCTGGGTAGAGTCCCCGTGGTACTCAGTAAGAGCTCTAAGACCTCAGAACCTGCTGTCAGGCTGAAGGTGTCTAACCCGCAGAGACACACAACCACAAATAGAAAGGGAAAGAGAGAACGAGAGAGGAGAAAGAGAGAGATAAAGGGGGAAGGAGATGAGATAATAACATTTAGTCCAAATTGTAAAACTTTAATCCACAGGCAATCTGCTGGACAGCCGAGGAAGGGAAGGGCCCCGCCCTGACCAGACCCCAGCAGTGCTCTCCAATCTAATCTGACACAAGAAGAGCACTAGATTGCTCCTTCTACAACCACCACATTCCTACAGTACTCTACTAAAGATCGAGTGAATTCTATTACAGCTCCAGTCTCAGCAGGGGATGAATGGGAAATTGAATTTGACTTGAAAAGAGGAAAACAAAATATGCCTGAACACATTCATGTCACTGTTAGTCAATTGAGATTGAACTAGATTGACCCTGATAAATGACTATTGCAGGTACCAACGTTGAAGCTACACTGCCTCTATAGGCTAGTGTTAAAACCAAAACAACCAAAGAATAGAGGAGTTGTGTTTACCGCCACTGAACCAGAATCAATATACTGTAAAAATTCCCTTACCCTGAGCTGGAATACCCCTGTCTACCACTACAGTATTAAACAGATTAGCATTTCATTATGGCATCCTATAGGGGGATGCTTTTTGGATTGGCACCTGGATCATTGGTAAACCCTGTGCACAGGTAATTCGGCACAGGTAGTACCTCACTGCATGGGGACACACTGTCCTGTCTTGGCGAATTTTGTGCAACAGCCTCCTTCCCCTCCCCTCTCATTGATACAGACACAGTTGAGGTATGGCGATCTCTGTAATACGTGTGGAAGTGGAACACCCCCTTCAGCTATTCTCACTGAACGAGGGTGCAACTTAAGTGAGAGGCTATTTATCTACACACAAGACAAACAGCAGTGGCATTAATGGTCTGTTACGGTAGGTTGACATTGTGAAATACTACTGACTAAACTGTGGACAAAAGCACCAGCAGAAGAAAAAATGTAAGAGACACTTATACAGTCCTGTGTCTGGAAATACTGTAGCTGCTTCATTAAGTTCCAGACGCCATATGTTTATTTTAACAGTTTCAAATGTCCTTTAACTTGTAAACCATCAGCGACAACAACTAAATAGTTAGTTAGTCTTTGAGAACTACACTACTATTCAAAAGTGTGGGGTCCTTGTTTTGTCTATGATTTGCAAAATTAATAGGAAATATAGTCAAGACATTGACAAGGTTATAAATAATGATTTTTAATTGAAATAATAATTGTGTCCTTCAAACTTAGCTTTAGTCAAAGAATCCTCCATTTGCAGCAATTACAGCCCTGCAGACCTTTGGCATTCTAGTTGTCAATTTGTTGAGGTAATCTGAAGAGATTTCACCCCATGCTTCTTGAAGCACCTCCCGCAAGTTGGATTGGCTTGATGGGCACTTCTTACGTACCATACGGTCAAGCTGCTCCCACAACAGCTCAATAGGGTTGAGATCCGGTGACTGTTCTGGAACCTCCATTATAGACAGAATACCAGCTGACTGCTTCTTCCCTAAATAGTTCTTGCATAGTTTGGAGCTGTGCTTTGGGTCATTGTCCTGTTGTAGGACAATTAAGCAGGGTATGGCATGGCGTTGCAAAATGGAGTGATAGCATTCCTTCTTCAAGATACCTTTTACCCTGTACAAATCTCCCACTTTACCACCACCAAAGCACCCCCCAAACCATCACATTGCCTCCACCATGCTTGACAGATGGTGTCAAGCACTTCTCCATCATATTTTCATTTTTTCTGCGTCTCACAATGTTCTTGTTTGTGATTAGATTTGTCTGTCCATAACACTTTTTTCCAATCTTCCTCTGTCCAGTGTCTGTGTTCTTTTGCCCATCTTAATCTTTTCTTTTTATTGGCCAGTCTGAGATATGGCTTTTTCTTTGCAACTCTGCCTAGAATGCCAGCATCCCGGAGTCGCCTCTTCACTGCTGACGTTGAGACTGGTGTTTTGCGGGCACTATTTAATGAAGCTGCCAGTTGAGGACTTGTGAGGCATCTATTTCTAAAACTAGACACTCTAATGTACTTGTCCTCTTGCTCAGTTGTGCACCAGGGCCTCCCACTCCTCTTTCTATTCTTCTATTCTGGTTAGAGCCAGTTAGCGCTGTTCTGTGAAGGGAGTAGTACACAGCGTTGTACGAGATCTTCAGTTTCTTGGCAATTTCTTGCATGGAATATATTTCATTTCTCAGAACAAGAATAGACAGACAAGTTTCAGAAAAAAGTATTTGTTTCTTGCCATTTGAGCCTGTAATCGAACCCACAAATGCTGATGCTCCAGATACTCAATTAGTCTTAAAGAAGGCCAGTTTTATTGCTTCTTTAAGCAGAACAACAGTTTTAAGCTGTGCTAACATAATTGCAAAAGGGTTTTCTAATGATCAATTAGTCTTTTAAAATGATAAACTCGGATTAGCTAACACAACGTGCCATTGGAACACAGGAGTGATGGTTGCTGATAATGGGCCTCTGTACGCCTATGTAGATATTCCATTACAAATCAGCCGTTTCCAGCTACAATAGTCATTTACAACATTAACAATGTCTACACTCTATTTCTGATCAATTTGATGTTATTTTAATGGACAAAAACGTAGCTTTTCTTTCAGAAACAAGGAAATTTCTAAGTGACCCCAAACATTTGAAAGGTAGTGTATGTTGCCATAGTAACATTTTCAATGAGTAACTACTTGTAGCATTTTGGGAATGAGTAGTATCTTCTCTGACCCCAAAAACACTGTTTAACATTTTTCGCATATGTGACTCACCACCTGGATTCGGTCTTACAGCATGTAGCAAAATCTGAAATTGTGTTTTTTACATTGGATAAAAGTAGAGACTCAGAGCTACAAAATTGTATGTCATACACTGCATTTGAGGAACAATGGGAAAGTAATTCTGCATTGAAAGTTGATCAACTTGTCAACTCACTTTTGAGAAAATGGCCTTTGAATGTTTTGGTATCTAGTGAAGAGCTCTTCTTTGTCTACACCCATTCAGCATCGTTCACGCCTTCTTAAGCTTTAGCCTCACCCATCTCTATTCGCTCTCGGAGTGCACACTTGACGCTCTGGCCGATGATTTGTTTACCTCTGGATAACATGAAAACAGTCTAACCAGCTCTGATGGCAACAATTTCATTACGATTTTTTGCAGACGCTTACTGACACCGGCCATATTCAACGGGTGTTGTACACACGTCACGTAATGTTAGCTAACAAGCCAGCCAGCTAACGTTAGCTAGTTACCCAACAAGGTTCAATGTTAGCTAGCTAAAAATAGGCTCTAACTAGAAAAGCAAACGGCTCTGGAATACAAATAATAACGTCAGCTAGGGAGCCAGCCAGCTAACAAAAAAACAACAGCCACTACAAAGGAACCTCTCTCTCTGTTGAATGTATAGCCTTAATGGCTTCCCCTTGTCTTCCTAGGCGTGTGATGTATCTAAGTAAAAGGGCAACCGTTTACCCAGTTTATTCCACTTTCCCCTCTATAAGCAATTACAGAACAAATGTACAGACATGACCTTTGTGGACAAGAGTGAGAACAAGCAAGTGAGTAGTTTGGGATTGAATGGAAACAACAACATGTTTTCCACCAAACCAGTGTTGTCTGTGACAAGATCAAACATGTCACTTTATCACTGTACAGTACCTGATGGCCTGGCCAAAGTTTGATATGACAGACTAAATAGGGAGAATAACAGCCATGTGGGGACATTTTGTTGAGGAACACAAGCCTGTTCTACAGTCTGGGCTTCCCCTTGAGTTTCTACATGAGGATTACAACCCACTTGAGGCAATGTCTAGGGTGATACTCAACTGAAACACATAGCAAAATAGCCTGGGTGGGGGAGCAACAGATATAAATTAGTTGAGGGAGTCGGGTCCACTGTCCCAGGGCACTGCCTTACCTTTGTGTACTGGGCCAGCTAAGGAAGAGGAGGGCTCCTGGATGAAGGCAGACTGTGCAGGTCCCAGGAGGGTGGGGGAGGTGGGAGAAGCAGGTCCACAGATGTTGTCTGTCTCTCTGGTGCCTGCTACCAGTAGGGGCAGACCCTGGGCAAGGCAGTCTGTGTGTGTCCTGCACCTCAATACACTGGAGACCACGTCCGAGAAGCTCCCTCGTGCGCATGCCTTACAGCTCACATCCTCCACCTCGCTGCCCCTTTTCTTCACCCCTGAGCCCAGAGGGCACAGGAAGTGGGGAATGCACGTGTCCCCCTTGGCGAAGGTGTCCAGGGGGCAGGTGCAGACCCGGTCCAAGGTGGCCGTGCAGGGGACCTTCTCAACGAGGGGGGTGCGGCAGGGCCTCCTGCAGCGGTGGCATTGCTGAACCCCATTCTCTCCTCGCGTGAATGTGCCCTCGCCGCAGCGGCTGCACTCCCTCACGTTGGTCTGGGTGCAGTGCCTGGACACAAAGGTTCCTGCAGGGCACTTGTCACAGACCAGCTGACTGCCCGTGCTGGGGTCTGTATGGTAGTAGTGGCGGGCAGACAGGGCCACTATCTCAGCGCCAGGGCTGGGTGTCAGAGGCTGGCTAGAGGCCTCACCAACCACACTGTACAGTAGCTGAGAACAGAAAGAAATGACAACAGAGACAGTGTTGAGCTTAGACAATGTACTGCCGAAAAGATGGCAACACATAGAGTCACACGTAGAGACCCAGGCATCAGCTCATTTACAAAATAAATGGATGTGTAAAAACAACCACAGCTAAGGCAAAGTCACCCCTAGAAACCCCCAAACTGGCTGTAGTTAAAGGACAGTGAGTCAGAAACACATTATAGGACACATTCTCAACCCTAATGCTAAGACACCTACTGGCTTTCTCACTTATTGTAATATGACAGAAGCTAGGTCATGGGTCATGCTCTAACAATGACATCACTATGGAGTACTCCAACTCGATATTGTGAAAACATGACAAAGTGAAAACATGTTTTTATAAATGTTTGCAAATGTATTAAAAATAAAAACAAGACAAACCCTATTCACGTAAGTATTCAGACCCTTTGCTATGAGACACAAAATTGAGTTCAGGTGCATCCTGTTTCCATTGATCATCCTTGTGATGTTTCTATAACTTAAATGGAATCCACCTGTGGTAAATTCAATTGATTGGACATGATTTGGAAAGGCACACACCTGTCTATAAAATGTCAGAGCAAAAACCAAGCCATGGGGTCAAAACAATTGTCCGTAGAGCTCCGAGACAGGATTGTGTCGAGGCACAGATCTGGGGAAGAGTACCAAAAAATGTCTGCATCATTGAAGGTCCCCAAGAACACAGTGGCCTCCATCATTCTTAAATAGAAAAAGTTGGGAAACACCAATACTCCTCCTAGAGCAGGCCGCTCGGCCAAACAGAGCAATCAGGGGAGAAGGACCTTGGTCAGTGAGGTGACCAGGAACCTGACGGTCACTCTGACAGAGCTCCAGAGTACCTCTGTGGAGATGGGATAACCTTCCAGAAGGACAACCATCTCTGCAGCACTCCATCAATCAGGCCTTTATGCTAGAGTGGCCAGACGGAAGCCACTCCTCAGTAAAAGGTACATGACAGCCCAGTTGGAGTTTGCCAACAGGCACCTAAAGACTCTCAGACCATGAGAAACAAGATTCTCTGGTCTGATGAAACCAATATTGAACTCTTTGGCCTGAATGCCAAGCATCACGTCTGGAGGAAACCTGGCACCATCCCTACAGTGAAGTATGGTGGTGGCAGCATCATGCTGTGGGGTTGTTTTTCATTGGCAGGGACTGAGAGTCTAGTCAGGATTGAAGGAAATATGAACGGAGCAAAATACAGAGAGATCCTTGATGAAAACCTGCTGCAGTGCGCTCAGGACCTCAGACTGGGGTGAAGTTTCACCTTCCAACGGGACAACCACCCTAAGCACACAGCCAAGACAACGCAGGAGTGGCTTTGGGACAAGTCTCTGAATATCCTTGAGTGGCCCAGCCAGAGCCCAAGCTCCCATCCAACCTGACAGAGCTTGAGAGGATCTGCAAAGAAGAATGGGAGAAACTCCTCAATTACAGGTGTTCCAAGCTTGTAGCGTCATGCCCAAGAAGACTCAAGGTTGTAATCGCTGCCAAAGGTGCTTCAACAAAGTACTGAATAAAGGGTCTGAATACTTATGTAAATGTGATATTTCAGTTTTTTGGCAAACATTTTGAAGAACCAGTTTTTGCTTTGTCATTATGGGGTATTGTGTGTAGATTGATGAGGGGGAAAAACGACGTAATAAATTTTAGAATAAGGCTGTAACATATCAAAATGTGGAAAAAGTCAAGGAGTCTGAATACTTTCTGAATTCACCGTATGGTAAGGACATCCATCCAAGGGACATGAAAATATGTTAGATTCTCAATAGCAAGCATTTGAAAATCCATTCAAATTACAGGTACCACAACTTGGCTGATGTTCTAAATAGCACATTGAGGAACTTCATAAACATGATATCTGGTGAAAAAACAGAGTAGCCAATGTTCTGTTGATGTGTGACGACCTTCTGTTTGACTTTCGCAGACGGGCGTTCTTTCAGGACCAGTAAACGCTGCCATTCTGAAGTGATTATGGCTTGAATGTATTCCATGGCAGTGAAATGCCATCTGCATCCACAACCGTCCTCCTCCAATCCTTTCACTGCATTTACAGTACATCCACTCTAGCCCTAATGCATGTTTTATTTCCTCTCTTAAATGTGGAGCTGGCTGGGATGTGACTCTTTTTTTCTAAATTCTTTGGCCAGGGTGCCAATTTGTCACAGAAATATAACTGCTGATAGGCAGGGAGAGCAAGGCGAGCTGCATCATCACTTTCTGTACATGTAGGACCCTGTTAAAAGTTGGGAGGCAAATCCAGAGTGCTTTTAATAGTTTACACACTGCAGTAGACCTCACAGAGAAACGAGAATGCCCTAATTCAGGCGTTTTCAAAGTCTGGGCCTCCCTTCAGAAACAACAATTTGTTGCGCAGTTGCGCCTAACCACGGGCGCATTCCTTTGCCCAGGCGTTGCTGACACATGCCAGATCTTACAATGCCTGGATAGGTCATTCTGGATAGGTCATTTATGTATCAGCTAACCACATCAAGGTTGCGTTACCTTGCTCAGACGTTGCATGAATTGACCAATGGTTGCGTGCCACACCATCGACTGTGCCGTTGGGCACCAGATTGCTATAATATTTGATGTGGTTAGCAGCTAGCTGATAAGTAAAATACCTATCCAGGCGTTTTAAGATCTGGCCTGCGTCAGCAATGCCTGGGCAGAGCAACACGCCCCATGTGTTATAGCAATCTGTTGCCTGATGGCACAGTCAATGATGTGGCATGCAACCATTGGTTGATGCATGCAACATATGTGCAGGGGAACGCATCCACCTGTACAAACCCTGGTCTTAATTGCATTTTTAAAACGATGCCGTGCATATTTGAAGTCGGGCACTGGAGGAGACAGTCATCAAATTCTGCTGATGACTGGACAAATTCCCCTCTACAGACCAGGGGCCCTAAGGATTGTCCACTTCCCAGGACTCATTACTAAACAGTAACAGTGGTCCCAGGACTACATTTTTTGTAGAATCTTATGAGTTTCATTCAGTTATGTAAAATCATCATGTGAAAATCGACCCCTTGAGAAGGAAAGCACATTTGAAGATTAGGGGTAATTAAGGGCAACATCATTACTCAAACCATCTCGTTTTTAGCTGACACACTCTGCCTGTTGATGATGATCATGAGGAACAAAATGTTCCAGCTCCAGCCACATCACATATTTACCCAATAAAAAGCAAGTGTTCAACTGGTAATATTCAACATGTGACACACTGCAGGTACATTGGTTTGGTGGCCTGAACAGCGGTTTAAATGAATGTGTGTGTGTGTGCGAGAGAGAGAGAGTGTGCGTGCGAGGAGAGCGAGTGACTGTCCCTCCCTTCTAGCTCAGATAAGAGAGCAGGCTCGTGCCCCTGCATCTCCTATTTGAAAAAAACGCACTGCTGGCATCCTGTCAGGAGAATGCTGCTGTCGGAGAGAGACTGCCCATCAACACCACACCTCACCGCCTGTGAGTGGCCATGAATCACTGATAACTACCTCCATTACTCTGAATCTACCTCAAGCCTATTCAGCATTTCATACCTGCCATGCAGGATACAAAGAGAAGGGGGATAAATACTGTAGTATAATCTGGTTTGCAGATATATATTCAGTAGTATCCTCTAAATCTAATACATTTGATACATGATGAATGTGTATAGGCTACACATCTGTTGATAGGACATTACTAATACTGAAGGGAAACGCTAAAACCATAGCATCACTAGTTCTATGACTCATATGTTTAGAGCTGAGCCCCAGGAGGTTAGTGATAGTGATATCAGGATGCTACCTCCCTGGCTGGAGGACAGAGGGAAGAGAGGAGAGGAAAGGATGGGCCAGCCCGTTTATGCCGTGTCACTGCAGTGCTGCTGCTGGTTGCAGGGCTGGTTCCTGGAGACAGACAGACTCAGCAAAATCTGCACTGCCTGCCTGAACACTCTGTAATTCAACCTCCAACAACAACCCGCCTACTCCAAGACGCACACAACCCCTTTGTACACGGCCTCTTTGCACATCATGCACCCAACAGTAACACAAAGAAAATGCTTAGGCGTTTGGACAATGGTTTTCAATCAGCATGGTTCAGGGGCATGTTGAACCAGAACCATCTTTCGGTTTCAACACTTTCTCATCCTTACTGTGAGAGGATGGTGTGATCCATCTGCACATGTTCTGCATGAGACATGTGTGACAAGATGGCACACCCAGTTCTCTAAGTATACTGTCAGTTATGTGCCTAAGGTCTAGGGGTCAAGTGCACATGACGACAACCCCTGTGAGTGTGTGTGAGCGTGCATGTGAGTGTGCATGTGCCTGTCCATGTGTTAGGTAACACCTCAAAGTTATGCCGACTGCATAGGCAAGCATATCTGAGCAACACACAAATGGCAAGTGAAAGATTTCATCAGAAATCTGATACGGGAAATGGACAGACGCACTGCCATTTGGAGGTGTATTTATTTAATAAAAAATTTACATTTCCTGACATTATCTTCAAATAACCGCACATACAGTACATACATGTGCCGCAACATTCTGCATTCAATTGTTGTTGTCAGAGCCTCTGGTATCATCCACAACATCTAGCTCACAGCCTAACTGTGCTGTTGTACATGGATGTTTGCCACAACAGTGCAAAAGTAACTCTGTGTGTGTCTTGAACGTCATTGAGATGTCCATAAGCCATTACAGTACCAGATAACACACAACCAAACCAGCACCTGTTGCAACATCATCATGCAACTAAACGGAGAGGAAAAGTGAGTCTGTTTGGATGCAGTCATGCCTCATTTATCACTGACAAAAGCCAGTGGAGCCTCCTCCTTCATGGGCCAGTGAAGAATATTCTTGCTAATGTCACAATGTACTGCCAACAACGCATCACAAACAACCAGTGGACTTCGCCTGAGAGAAGATGCACAGAGGGGCCCAAACACAGAACTGACTGACATACATTGTAATATTTGAATGGAAAATATAATTTTGTTATAATATCTGTTCCATGGTGATGCTAGGAGATAAGGACACCCCATTTACTGCTTAAATGTTAATCATTGATTGTAGTTGATGATGGACTACTGTATATGTAAAGAAGGTTAGATACCACCCTACTATCAGGATTTGTCCAAATAATACAAATAAATAAAAAATTAAAAATATAAATTGGTAATAAAACATGCATAGTGGTGGTATGTGGTATGTTCTCTCTGGCTGATATGTTGGTATAGCGCTCATATAAACATTGCCCTGCACTGTAAGTTCTGAAGAGTCCATTCTGAAATGTCAATAAGGCCAAAATACATGGATCTATGTATAAATGAAAACATTACTTAAATATAAGTGTTAAATTGGATGGAGGCAGGGTGGGTCAACATCCACTACAGCATTTCAAATGTATTCAATGTTTTCCCTATGTTTTTCTCCAGTAAGTCTTTGTATGTGAACCTAAGGTCTTTGTATGGGATGTTTTCAGTACATTGTTGTACATTGGGGTAGAGTCCCATACAAGCTGTTTGAATACAGGGCTTCTTAAGATGATATTATGTATCATGAATATTTTACAGTAAATTAGTGTACAATGAATTCATGCTAGCTAATAACAAGAAATGATTCCCATTTACAGGTAACCTGCAATATGATGAATATTAGTGTCATTCTCAATGGGCAAACAATAGAGTCATATTTGTGCTATTGTTCTCCATCCTTCCATTCTGTTCTGACAATAGATATGTTTTATTTATATATATATTATTATTAATATATATATATATATATGTAGTAGCCTATTATACAAGATTACCTGTACAATACATGAATTATATAATAATCAAAGTTAACAATATATTCATTTGACTAATTGCACATACCGGCAAATTTAAATCGGGACAAATACAAAAATAGGCGATGTCTCTTTAAATCGAGAATTTGCCGGGGAGTACTCCTATAATAAGAATAAAATAATAGACAAAGGTGCCTTGTACTTACCGCCACAGACATACAGAGCACTGACATTTTCCAGTTCTGAGCAAATGTTTGAATACTTCTCATCGCACAGGGTGGTACATCATTCCTGCATCAGCAGGACACATATTCTAGAAACACTACTGGCTATGAAGCAATACCAACAATCTACTGCTGGTGTTCCTTCAACCGGCAGTTTTTTATAGTCTGTGTGGCGAGGGTGGACTAGCTTCAGATAGTATGGGATGAGGGATTGGTTCTGAAAGAATTGTATAATTCCCATAGCGATAATGGATAAGAAACTGAAATTCTGCCTCCTTTGGTCCAGGTTCCTGTGCGGTCTATGCAGCAAAGCCAGGGCGATGACTGAGTAGGGCGGATACTGGCGACAGACGTCACCAACGAAACTCGGTACTGGCGCTCTGCTCGCCCAAACCAAACGCAGTTTGACTCGGTTTCCAGGAAGAAATTGCATTTACATTGGGAGACAAATGAAATTACAGTATGTCGGCTTTATATGTCTGGTGTCCTTTACTTTCAATTACACCAGCATAAAAAGAACTATGAGGTTCAAACTGAGGTTACATTTCATGTTGATGAAGCTATGTAGATTATAGATAATACAATAGACAAATATTGAATGATCTAGCGTTAGCACAATGACTGGATGTCAATGATAACAGCTGTTATAGCATAGACGTTAGCAAGTCATAGTTAGCAAGCCATTGTGCTAATGATAGTTAGCAATTGAGCTAACACTAGTTAGCAACTTCAAACTGCATACAGAGACATAAAAATGGTATCCACAAGTCCACCTGACTCTGGGGAAGTAAATAAAGGGTTCATTGCCAAAATCCCGAAGTATACCTTTAAAGATGTCCAGTGGGCTTTAAAGGCCCAGTGCAGTCAAAAACGTGATATTTTCTGCGTTTTATATATATTTCCACACTGTGAGGTTGGAATAATGCTGTGAATTTGTGAAAATTATGATAATGCCCTCTTAGTGTAAGAGCTGTTTGAAAAGACTGCCTGAAATTTCAGCCTGTTTTGATGGGAGTAAGTTTTGGCCGGCCTGGTGACATCACCATGCGGGAAATTAGTTGATAGACCAATAAGAAAGAGTTCCAAACCTCTCTGCCAATAACAGCTAGTTTTCAGTTTTCACCTCCCTACTCAGACCCCTGTTGCTTGAAAAATTGCTCTTTGCTAATATGTTACTTTTGTTCATGTTTTACCATTTTAATTAAAAACACAGTAAGGTACTTATTTGTTACCCAGAAATTATTTGAAAGTGAGATAAAAACAGCTGCATTGGACCTTTAACTCTGCCACCCCAAGGCCTATTTAAACTAGGGCAAAGCACATACAATTTCCCTATGTTTTACTCCTCGCTCACAATGTCAATTAATGGACAATTAGTCCTTTGTCGAGCACAGGGATGGGATGTCACCCTATTTTAGCATGCTGTTCTGTGATTTTAAAAAAGCTAAAAGATCCACTACCGAATGGTAGCCTTCCTTCACCCATACTTTCTGTTTTGTGATAGGGGATTTGCACATGTTTTTGCATGTCACACAAACAGTGGGATTGAGTTCATATTTGCACAGTCATGCGGACCCTGCACATTTTAAGAATGGGAATTCTCTGTTTAATCCCCAAACCATTATTACCATGAGACTGGCATGTCTATTACACAGCTGAATGAGCCGTTCAATTCCTGTGTGTCAGTGGAAAAGCAATGGCCCAGGTCCAGCATCAGTGACGTGGACGTAGAGAGGGAGATAAAGGGATGAAATGGGAAAAAGCCCTCACATGGCACTATGTAAGTGGGATAGTGACTCAGTAGATGGATAGAAAAGGCAGATATAGTGTCAGAGACTGTCTGAGGATTCTGGGGATTCGCCTGTGCGCTCGACCTGTGACGTGACATTCAACATGGATTTCCTTCCCTTCGCCTTAGGGGCATCTCTGTTGCCCCTAGATTACACGTCACTAGATTGCTTTAAATATAACCAGATATAGGAAGGTGAGAAGTGTCTCCAAGTTCTGCGCTCAAATAAAATGTTTTAAACAAGTATAAAATGATGTTATGGGGACTGCTGGGTGCTCAGTGTCTGTTGAAATGTGACCAGGAAGTAGGGCAAATATATAGTGAAAAATGCTAGTTGGCAGGTTTTAACAGAGTCTGCTTAATTCACTCATCTGGTACATGTGGGATAAAAATATGTTTGACATTTACTGGGGATTTAGGCTACACCAGAAGGGCATGGAATGTGGTTGAATCAACTGGTTGAATCAACGTTGTATCCACATCATTTCAATTCATTTAGTTGAATGTGGAATAGACTTTGAATTGACGTCTGTGCCCAGTGGGTACTTTATATTAATCATATATTTCAGTCCGAGCCTTTTAAATATATTGGTTTTATATTTGTTGCTAATGTTTTAGAATTAAATGAACGTGCGCCCTTGAGATGTCTTGGGAGAAAATGCATGTCACTTTAAGGAATTGAAATGATAGGCTGATCTTCATCAACCTTCTTGATGTTGATAACATAATATATTAAAATATTTTACCATTTGTCCACTAGCTACAAAACAATTAGACATTTTGAAATGCCTTATAGATAGCTAAAATAAATTGCCTACTAATCTTAGGCAGTTCTATTCAGCATAGGTCTACCCCTGATCAGTTTGTGTCTATCTTTCTCAGACTCTGTTCCACAAGCCAACTGCTGCAATAGGAACATTAAGTTAGACCTCTGCTGGTCATCTTGGTCTGTTACAACCTGACGAGTGGATGTGTCTTGACTGTCTTCTGAAGAATACATTTTTTTATTTAGCCTACTGTAACTGCTCTATCATCTATAATCAAACTCTGTGTATTCTGTGTTTATTTAAGTAGCCTATTGTTGGCTATTGTATTATCTTGGGTGATATGTTTCTAAAATTAATTGAGTATAGGCCTTTATGAATTTGTGATAAATAGGCCTACTAAAAGCAAGGGAGAGTAGCCTAAGCTACTTCTAAAATTAGTGTGACATTTGCCTCACTTGGCACCAAACTCTACACTGTAGATGCCGCATTCACGTGCTAATCGGACCTGACTTTCTAACTGGTTGTAGTTTCACAGTTCCGACTTGCCAATTTAGATTATTGTTTGTTATTTTGTAAGTCTACCTCTGTCAAGGTTCGGGCAACGTCCAATAGTCTATACATTTTTTTTATCCAGTTTTATTCACCTTCTCAGTTTTGCACCTGAATCCTGCCTGACTCCTGATGCTTTGCACCCCCCTGACAAGACAGTAGGGTTCACTATTTTACAACTAGCTTAAATACACTGAACAAAAATATAAACACAACATGTAACAATTTCAAAGATTTTTCTGAGTTACAGTTCATATAATGAAATCAGTCATTGAAAAAACATGCATTAATTCCACTAGCCTCAGCGTAAAAACAGAAAACAAAAATCGATCGATTTCAAATGACTAAGAATACAGATATGCATCTGTTGGTCACAGATACCTTTTCTATTTTTTTTTTTTTTTTTCACCTTTATTTAACCAGGTAGGCCAGTTGAGAACAAGTTCTCATTTACAACTGCGACCTGGCCAAGATAAAGCAAAGCAGTTCGACACATACAACAACACAGAGTTACACATGGAGTAAACAAACATACAGTCAATAATACAGTAGAAAAAAAACTAATCTATATACAATGTGTGCAAATGAGGTAAGATAAGGAACGTAAGGCAATAAATAGGCCATGGTGGCGAAGTAATTACAATATAGGAATTTAACACTGGAATGGTAGAGGTGCAGTAGATGAATGTGCAAAGTAAAAATACTGGGGTGCAAAGGAGCAAGATAAATAAATGAATACAGTAGGGGATGAGGTAGTTGGTTGGGCTATTAACAGATGGGCTATGTACAGGTGCAGTGATCTGTGAGCTGCTCTGACAGCTGGTGCTTAAAGCTAGTGAGGGAGATAAGTGTCTCCAGTTTCAGTGATTTTTGTAGTTCGTTCCAGTCATTGGCAGCAGAGAACTGGAAGGAAAGGCGGCCAAAGGAGGAATTGGCTTTGAGGGTGACCAGTGAGATATACCTGCTGGAGCGCATGCCACGGGTGGGTGCTGCTATGGTTACCAGCGAGCTGAGTTAAGGCGGGGCTTTACCTAGCAGGGACTTGTAGATGACCTGGAGCCAGTGGGTCTGGAAACGAGTATGTAGCGAGGGCCAGCCGACTAGAGCATACAGGTCGCAGTGGTGGGTGGTATAAGGGGCTTTGGTGACAAAGCAGATGGCACTGTGATAGACTGCATCCAGTTTGCTGAGTAGAGTATTGGAAGCTGTTTTGTAGATGACGTCGCCGAAGTTGAGGATCGGTAGGATAGTCAGTTTTACTAGTGCAAGTTTGGCAGCATGAGTGAAGGAGGCTTTGTTGCGAAATAGAAAGCCGATTCTAGATTTGATTTTGGATTGGAGATGTTTAATGTGAGTCTGGAAGGAGAGTTTACAGTCTAGCCAGACACCTAGGTATTTGTAGTTGTCCACATATTCTAGTTCAGAGCCGTCCAGGGTAGTGATGCTAGTCGGGCAGGCGGGTGCAGGCAGTGAACGGTTGAAAAGCATGATACCTTAAAAAGCACAAATACCTTAAAAAATAATGGCTGTGCGAAGTTGCTGGATATTGACGGGAACTGGAACACGCTGTCATACACGTCGATCCAGAGCATCCCAAACATGTTCAATGGGTGACATGTCTGGTGAGTATGCAGGCCATGGAAGAACTGGGACATTTTCAGCTTCCAGGAATTGTGTACAGATCCTTGTGACATGGGGCCATGCATTATCATGCTGAAACATGATGTCATGGCGGCGGATGAATGGCACGTCAATAGGCCTCAGGATCTCATCACGGTATCTCTGCATTCCAATTGCCATCGATAAAATGCAATTTTGTTCATTGTCCGTAGCTTATGCCTGCCTGCCTGCCCATACCATAACCCCTCCACCACCATGGGGCACTCTGTTGACATCGTTGACATCAGCAAACCGCTCGCTGACACAACGCCACACACACTGTGTGTCTGTGTCTGCCAACTGCCCGGTACAGTTGAAACCGGGATTCATCCGTGAAGAGCACACTTCTCCAGATGTGGAGGTCCTGGGCTGGCGTGGTTACATGTGGTCTCTGGTTGTGAGGCCGGTTGGACATACTGCCAAATTATGTAAAACAACGGAGGTGGCTTATGGTAGAGAAATTAACATTAAATTCTCTGGCAACAACTCTGGTGGACATTCCTGCAGTCAGCATGCTCCCTCAAAACTTGAGACATCTGTGACATTGTGTTCTGTGACAAAATCGCACATTTTATGGTGGCCTTTTATTGTCCCCAGCCCAAGGTACACCTGTGTAATGATCATGCTGTTTAATCAGCTTATTGATATGCCACACCTGTCAGGTGGATGAATTATCTTGGCAAAGGATACATGCTCACTAACAGGGATGTAAACAAACTTGTGTACAACATTTGAGAGAAATAAGCTTTTTATTCATAGGGAACATTTTATTGCAGCTCATGAAACATTGGACCACCACTTTACATGTTGCATTTATACTGTATTTTTGTTCAGTATATGTACCATATGTTTCAAAAAGTATTTCAGATTACGCTCTGTGTCAATGTTAGGATTTTCAACACAAGGTGGCAGCACATGTTCACTGATCAGAGAGATAGGCTATAGTATAAAAGCCAGCAACCAGCAAATTAGTCTGTTGTTTTCTGACAGTGGACTAGGTTGCATTAATAATATAACATATATTCCCAGTATACAGTTTCAATATACAGTAACTGAAAATAGTTGGTACTTTGCTGCCATTGCAGTATTACTGTAAAAGTTTAGTGTGTGTATTTATTTGAATGAACCATAAAACATACCAATAAGAGATCAAAGTGATGGTACTGAATCTTCATTCTCTACTCTGCTATAAACTAGATCTCTATTCCCCAGTCTGAGCCGGCCCTGGTGTCCCTCCATGCTTAGAATTTCTGTGGTTAGATTCATTTGAATAAAATTTGTGTTTACACTGCTTTCTATAGGATGTTGATACTCTTCTCAAATGGACCCACTCAAGCGAATTTACACTCTGTACTTCCTTTTAAAGTGACACTGCATGCAGTACAGATAGGCCAAACATTGATGTCTCTGCTAAGAGGGGACAGGGGAGACAGATGGGACTCACTGGACCAACTCTTCATTGGAATTTAGGACCAGCGATTTTTCCTGAGCATATGAACTGACAAGGAGAAACTTGGGCCCTAATCATAGCCTATAAGCAGAGGTATGTCATTTATATAGTTATTATAACAATTTTCTATATTATAGGTCCCCAACTTTTTCCTCGTCAGGTAATGTGGTCAGGAAAAAACCCAAGTACTAATCATCATGCGGTCTACATAGGACAACTGTGAGCTTTAGCAGTTAATATCAACAAAAAACTCTGCATGTCTCAGTACATTGATAGTAGGCTGATAAATCTGCTCCACTGCACAGTATACGATGCAAAGATATTGTGCATTTAACCCTACTGAGTTTGACGTAGAACAAACACACACTAACAATGATTCATGGCATGTAGGACGCACACAGAGAGAGAGAGAGAGAGAGAGAGAGAGAGAGAGAGACTGTCTAGCTCTCCCTGTTTTTATCCCTCATCTCAGTCTGCGAATTGGCCTCTAAAATAACTCTCAGCATAAGCCTCACATGCCATTATTTGGTCAATTTAAGCAGGGGAATTATGAAATTGAACAGAGCATTAAGAAAGGGACAGATTGGCTTTTTGGCCAGAGCACCAAGCTGTGTACCCCCCCACCACCACACACACACCTCTCTCTCTCTCTCTCTCTTTCTCTCTCTCTCTCTCTCTCTCTCTCTCTCTCTCTCTCTCTCTCTCTCTCTCTCTCTCAAGAAGTGGTATGGGACACTACATGAATACGTAGGTTTATCACACAGTGCCATTCACAAGCTCATATGTATTTATAAGAAACAAATATTATAAATTAAAATATCTTAGTTATTTATCTAATACAATGAAAGCGTGGAATGACCATTATATTCGCTGGATATGGGTCCGGTCAGGGCTACCCCGAATTCACTACAATATGATCAAGATAGACTCCATGGTCCCATGTCCCCTCCATGTACCGATTGTCGTCTGATGATGCAAATGTCAAAACGAATGTTCACCATGAAACTAATGTTCACCTGGAAACTAATGGTCACTGATTACGCTCAACACTGATTCAAGTGATGGACTTCTTTGATCCTCAAACCATTACACTGTTCATGCTCTCGGCTAATGAACGAATGGCAGTCCAAGTTCCTCTCGCGGGACTCTCCTTTCTAAATATCGCGGAGTTTCCTTCTGCTCTGTATGTGTGTGGCAGGCGTAGTTTCAGGCAAGTCTAAGAAAGGTGGAGACTTTCGGGATAACTTCCTGTACAATAATCTTGATATCATTAGCTACAAAGATAGGCTTGGTTGGCTATTCAAACAAAGACGAATGGCTTAAGTAAACGGTGTGCTAAACGTGATTATCGGTATTAAATTAAATACACATACAGTAGCTAGCATTCAAGCTACTATATAACTCAAGCAACCGGATAGCAGATTCCAAACATCTGATATAGCGAGACGGTCCTGGCTACACTGAAGGACAGTATGGGTGAGTATTTTCCTTGTGTGGTTTTTGTTTATCGTTATGCTTATCCGATGTTACCCGCTTCAAATTGCCTTGCTTTAACCAATAAGAGGGATACATTGACATCATCAATCGTGACTGGATTTGGAGTAAAGTTATGTGAGATGGATCAATCCACCAACGTTAAGTTAGCTTGCTAGTTACAATACATTAGCTACCATCAAGACGTGATAATGTCAGCTAGCTAGCTAAATCCATAGCTTCCATGCTGTCATTAGCTGCATCTTGCCAGCAAGTTAACTCAATTATCTAACTACATAGCTGGCGCTGACCAGGCAATTCAATGGCCATGTTTTTGCGTCAGGAGTAATGGCTGCTGTATGCATGTACAGTAGTTAGCTAGCACCAACTAATAATTTCAATGTTTTAATAGCTCCAGTGGAAAAGCAAATACGATGCCATCTTCTCCACCCTCGCCTTGGTACTTGTTTGTTTACTTAGCTACAAGGGTTGTGCGTTGAGACCTAAGTAACGTTAGCTAAGAAGAAACATTTCCCTCCTACTGCTTGTTATTTTTGTACAGCATTCCAAGCTAGGTTTGCCCTTGGATAGCTTTCTTGCAAATATTGTGTCAAATAGGTTTGACACATTTCCTTGACTTTCGACAGTCTCAGTTCCACACCCAAAATATGGAGGGGATGATCTTGACACATTGAAAATGTGAATCTGCATTTCATGTGTTGGATGTGTAACATTCAGAGTGAAGTTGTTCAACACTTCGCTATGTTGTGAAACTGGTTCAGGTTAAGACTTATTTTTCAACATACTGTTCACATGACAATATGGTGTCTTCGGTTTATTACTGGGTTGCCTTATAGAGGTTCAGTAACTAACTTGCTTTGCAGTAGCTGATATGTTTAAACATGTCAGAGACTGTTGTGAGCCCCTCCTCACATTCTCTCTGTGGCATGCTCTCAATCTTTCCATCTCATACTTTGAACATCTGCAGTGTGGTTTGTCTTAAAGGGTAGTTAGCATAAACATAACATATGGATTTTCATTAGAATACTCATCAAAAGTCCCAATGTAAAGTTACACCTCAATTTATTTTTTCAAGTTATTACATAAAACTGATCAGAATACCAAAGAATGCCCGACGTCATGCCTGAAATAACATTTGCAGGGTGTGACGCAATAAGGAGGACCCTGCAAGCCAGCCTATTCCCCATAATGTACTCCATCAGAAATAACGTAAAATGTATAACTTTAAATTAAACCAAATCGATTGTACTCATGACTACTGGTTTCAATGTTCAGCCAACTTACAAGTAAATAGTTTATGAATTTATATTTACAGCTTTCAAAGTTGCTAGCCTGCTAACGTTAGCCCTACTATCCTGTTAATGTTACATTAGCACTGGGTGAGTTAACCAGTTGCTATCAACACCTAGCTTACAGCTACATTAAAGTAAAACAAAGTTTTGGAAATGCATAACGCCATCGAACCAATTTTCAAATAATGTGACCGATAAATTTGTTCATATGGCTGAAGGCTAAAAACAGCCAATATCTTGTTTCTACAATGTGTTTTAGTTTGAAATAATGTATTTCTGTTTTTATCTAGTTTTTACACCACACATTAACACCAACCATTCACTATAAAACCTTTATAAACAAAAAAGCTTAGCAAAATAGCAAAAATTATGGGGCAAAAATAAGAATGCCTAAAACATTTATTTAAAATAACCCAAAAATACAAACAAATAAGAGTAGGCTACATGACAATGCAGCACCATAAAAACAAATTCAGATCAAATCGTCCAAGAATGTGCTTAATGTTCTGGTCTTAGAAGGATTTTGGAGTTATTTAAAGGGTTGAAATTGAAGAAGTGTCCAAGTAGGCTAGATACAAAGACTGCAACTTGAAAGTGTAGGCAACGCTCTTTAGGTAAGACTCCAGCTGTTTAGTCGTGGTGTACTTCTGAACCAGTGACTTCAGATCCTTCTGTTGCTTGCGGTGGAATGTCAGAAAGTTGCTGCTCCACTCTAATTTCACCTCTGATGCTGTCGTTGCAATGCCTCAATGAACTTTCAAATGGTGGGGTGGATAGCTCCAAGAAAATGTTATGCCAGCCCTCCACTCCGTTGTTGGTCTTCGCCAAGTCTTGCAGGACAGCATCGTAGCAGTTCTATAATTCTTAAAATATAAAAAAAGAGAAGCAGAGTAGCAATCGTGTTATTGGCCTTGGGCATGCTGTCATTAAGAATAATAAAGCCATTGTTATGGTAAACAAGACCTACCTTCTGGTAACATTGGCTTTCTTCCAATGCGTCCGACCTTCTCACCTACCCATGTTGCCTGAAAGTATGTTAGGTGCTCCTCCAGTTGATGCTCCGGACGCTGAAAGAACCGGGTATCCAGCATAACTTGGAGATAAAACTCATTGACGGGGTTATGCGACCTCTGCATTCTAAAGCATCATATTCAGTGCACTTCCACAAGGACCTATTTGTGGTCTGTTGTTCCCGTCTGTAGGTGTAGCCTACTGTAGGTGTAGCCATGCGGCAGAATA
Organism: Brachymystax lenok tsinlingensis; assembly: GCA_030435695.1. NCBI lineage: Eukaryota > Metazoa > Chordata > Actinopteri > Salmoniformes > Salmonidae > Brachymystax > Brachymystax lenok. Next base: position 15,518,486 of record CM059796.1, read on the forward strand.
TTTTAAATTCGGGTTACATTACTTGTCAGGGACAAAAATAAGTTTGGTGGATTATAATTTCCTCTTCATGTTGTAAGCCTACACTCCGTGTACCCACTCTTTGCTGGCTGAATACTGACTTGTGTCATTGGTGACCTAGCAGCTTTTCATTGGCCTATGCTATTGATTGTGTTTAAGACATGGGTCTTTAGTTTGTCATTTGTGGGATTAAATATGAATGTAATTTTACATGAATGGAGACATGTAGAATTGCAGGAAATTATTTTAGATTATGATTTTTTTTCAGACCCGCAAATAGGATCCCTGTCAGCCTATGGTCTTCAGGGATTATTTTGTGTCCTATGTTGAATGGACTTAAATAGACTCTTAAAATGTTGGAGGAAAGGCAGATATTTTATATTAACATTGGATTTCTGTAGCTCTAAATTCATAATTTTCGTTAGTAGGCCTACCCATGTCTATCCTCACTGAAAGCCTGCTCACTGTCAATACCAAAGCTGATAATTGTAATTGAGTGCGCAAGGGGGGTCTGTACGCTGTGTAGTACGTTCCACAAAAAGTTTTGCTCTACAAAGACACATAAGCGGAACACACAAAAAAAATCCAGTTAATATAAAGTAGAGAGAGCGGAGACTTACCGATTTGATGGCTGAGTTTAGCTACCAAAGTCAAAGAAGAGCCAAGGAGAGGCATTCGGAGGGAGAGTTAGCTAGCTAATCCAATAGCAATATAGTGAGGTAAATCCACATTGAATTTACACTCGTGGTGTACTGGCAGATCGGTAGGAAATATAGGTTGCAGGGTTCACATTCACGTTTGGCACAGCACCTGGTTTCAGTCAGTCTCATTCCGAATCTTGCCTTCCACTGGTTATACTAAGCCATCGGAGTCCTCCGGGGGGAAATGAGCACCTTGTACAGTAGACGTGCGCACGGTTCACATACTCCAATCTGCTCACTTCAACCGGACAAACCGTTCCAATTTCAAAGCTTGCTTATCGTTTTGGGCCTCAAATGAGTCGTAACCCCGTCCTTGTGGATATTGCTGCACTAGCTACAAATGACAGAAAACTACTACAACTCGCTCGTTCGACTACCACTACCAAACGCAGGAAGAATTTTGCAGTTTTTTGCACAAATGTATATGGTTTCTTCTATATGGATGTACAGTTGAAGTCGGAAGTTTACATATACTTAGGTTGGAGTCATTAAAACTAGTTTTTCAACCACTCCACAAATGTCTTGTTAACAAACTATAGTTTTGGCAAGTCAGTTAGGACATCTACTTTGTGCATGACACAAGTCATTTTTCCAGCAATTGTTTACAGACAGATTATTTCACTTATAATTCACTGTATCACAATTCCAGTGGGTCAGAAGTTTACATACACTAAGTTGACTGTGCCTTTAAACAGCTTGGAAAATTCCAGAAAATTATGTAATGGCTTTAGAAGCTTCTGATAGGCTAATTGACATCATTTGAGTCAATTGGAGGTGTACCTGTGGATGTATTTCAAGGCTACCTTCAAACTCAGTGCCTCTTTGCTTGACATCATGTGAAAATCAAAAGAAATCAGCCAAGCCCTCAGAAAAAATATTGTAAACTTCCACAAGTCTGGTTCATCCTCGGGAGCAATTTCCAAACGCCTGAAGGTACCACGTTCATCTGTACAAACAATAGTAAGCAAGTATAAACACCATGGGACCACGCAGGCATCATACCGCTCAGGAAGGAGACGCGTTCTGTCTCCTAGAGATTAATGTACTTAAGTGCAAATCAATCCCAGAACAACAGCAAAGGACCTTGTGAAGATGCTGGAGGAAGCAGGTACAAAAGTATCTATATCCACTGTAAAACAAGTCCTATATCGACATAACCTGAAAGGCCGCTCAGCAAGGAAGAAGCCACTGCTCCAAAACCGTCATAAAGCCAGACTACGGTTTGCAACTGCACATGGGGACAAAGATCATACTTTTTGGAGAAATGTCCTCTGGTCTGATGAAACAAAAGTAGAACAACTGTTTAGCCAAAATGACCATCGTTATGTTTGGAGGAAAAAGGGGGAGGCTTGCAAGCCGACGAACATCATCCCAACCGTGAAGCATGTGGGTTGCAGCATAATGTTGTGGGGTGGCTTTGCTGCAGGAAGGACTGGTGCACTTCACAAACTAGATGGCATCATGAGGAAGGGAAATTATGTGGATATATTGAAGCAACATCTCAAGACATCAGTCAGGAAGTTGAAGCTTGGTCGCAAAGTTGTGGCAAAATGGCTTAAGGACAATAAAGTCAAGGTTTTGGAGTGGCCATCACAAAGCCCTGACCTCAATCCTATAGAAAATGTGTGGGCAGAACTGAATAAGCGTGTGTGAGCTAGGAGCCTAGAAACCTGACTGTTACACCAGCTCTGTCAGGAGGAATGGGCCAAAATTCACCCAATTTATTGTGGGAAGCTTGTGGAAACGTTTGACCGAAGTTAAGCAATTTAAAGGCAGTACTACCAAATACTAATTGAGTGTATGTAAACTTCTGTCCCACTGGGAATGTGATGAAAAATAAAATGTCACATTCTTAAAATAAAGTGGTGATCCTAACTGACCTAAGACAGAGAATTCTTACTAGGATTAAATGTCAGGAATTGTGAAACTGAGTTTAAATATATTTGGTATAAATATATAAGGTATATGTAAACTTCCGACTTCAACTGTACATAGTAGCTCACTAGCACCAACATTTGGTTAGGAATGTAATTACATGCTAGAATGGTTAGTAGCTAACGTTAGTCAGTTGGAACTAAACTGAACAAAAATATAAACGCAATATGTAAAGTGTTGGTCCCTTGTTTCATGAGCTGAAATAAAAGTTCCCAGAAATGTTCCATTTGCACAATAGCTTATTTTAAAAAAGAAATAGTGTACATCCCTGCTAATGAGGATTTCTCTTTTGCCAAGATAATCCATAGATAGCATATCAAGAAGCTGATTAAGCGGCATGATCATTACACAGGTGCACCTTGTGCTGGGGACAACAAAAGGCCACTCTAAAATGTCTTCCCAGTCATGTGATATCCATAGATAAGGGCCTAATTTAATTCATTGATTTCCTTAACAACTGTAACTCAGAAAACCTTTGAAATTGTTGCATTTTGTACTTTTGTAGCATTGGTTCTCCATATGACGTTGAGAAATAGCGACATTGTACGTGTGGGTGCCCCCGGGAATCGAACCCACGACCCTGGTGGTGCAAGCTCCATGCTCTACCAACTGAGCCATACAGGCATTGTAGGTAGTTCCGAAGATATCCGGAAGTCAATTAATAAGTATTTAAAAACACTCAAATATAACTATGTTTGTAGTTATAGGTAACCAGATCATGACTACAACTAAGTATTTGATCACGCTGTTTTTACTTTGGTGAGTAAAAACGCATCGCTTCCTACCCGTTAAGCCCTTACATGTAGTTAACCTCATACCTAGTGCAAAGTCAAAGTATCAGGCCTCCCACTTTAACTTAGCTATTTAACTACCACACGCACACATCAGAAGCTTTTCCGATCAGTGGGAAAGTATGGTTATGAGTTTCCTCTCTGCCGATATGGTGGATAGCAGTTAGTCAGTCAGTGTGTGTGTGCATACTGTGTGAGCGTGTACTACATTCTAGAGGAGCCTGGGTAGAGCTGCTCAGAATGCGGCTGGCAGGCAGGTCGCCTTCGTGGCCTTGACTGTTTCTCCCTCTCCGATTTAATACATCACACTGTCACTGGGTTACGTAAGCCACACATTGAAACAGAGCCCAACCAGGAAGTACTGTAGTGAGGGAAACAATCATCTGGATCTGGATGTCTTTTCTATCCAGCGCTCTCTGGCTCAGCCTTGAAAAAATGTCCTTCTTGAGTAATTTAACTTCTATGCTAGGCCAGGGCAGGCCCTGGGGCAGTTGTACATTCTGTCTCAAGCAGCATGTAAGTGCTAAATTGAAACTCTAAAGGAAAAAAATATATAGGAAGGATACAGTGTCAGACTAGCTAGACTGGACGTGGAAGTATGTGCGCGTACACACCTATTTGTGTAAACACAATGGTCCGACTCAAAAAGGGCTGGATGTAACAACTTCTAATAAGAGGCTAAAGTAGGTAAAGGTGCCAATGTTTAGGCCTAGGTATTGGCTATATAGCAATGAGACTAGATCATTGTCTGGCTCTCTACACTTCTCTTTTATAAGGTGATAAAATCCCATTCACAGAAGCTTTATGAGCAACTAGGCTACATGTTTAATGCACAACTTATGACAAGCTTAGTTGATCTTGACCTTACACTGAACCATGTGTGAGAGCAGCAGCTGATCCGGACGACTGTGATCACGTGCTCCGTAGCCGATGTGAGTAAGACATTTAAACAGGTTAACATTCACAGGGCCAGACAGATTACTCGGAACATGCGCTGACCATCTGGCAAGTGTCTTCACTGACATTTTTAGTATCTCCTTGACCCAGTCTGTAGTAATACCTACATGTTTCAAGCAGGCCACCATAGTCCCTGTACCCAAGAACGCCTAGGTAACCTGTCTAAATGACTATCGCCCCGTAGCACTCACATCCGTAGCCATGAAATGCTGTGAAAGGCTGGTCATGGCTAACATCAACAACACCATCCCAGACATCCTGAATCCACCCCAATTTGCATACTGCCCCAACAGATCCACAGATGACGTAATCTCTATTGCTCTCCACACTGCCCTTTCCCACTTGGACAAAAGGAACACCTACATCAGAATGCACCATAGTGCCCTCAAAGCTCATCACAAAGCTAAGGTCCCTGGGACTGAACATCTCCCTCTGCAACTTGATCCTGGACTTCCTGACGGACCGCTCCCAGATGGTGAGGGTAGGCAACAACACATCTGCCATGCTGACCCTCAACTCGGGGGGCCCCTCAGGTTAGTCTCCTCCTGTACTCCCTGTTCACGCACGACTGCAACGTTTGTAGGCCTGATCGATGATGAGACAGCCTATAGGGAAGAGGACAACCTCTCTCTCAATGTCAGTAAGACAAAGGAGCTGATTGAGAATTATAGGAAAGAGAGGGCAGAGGACGCACCTCATTCACAGTGAGGGGGCTGTAGTGGAGCATGTTGAGAGCTTCAAGTTCCTTGGTGTCCCCATCACTAAGGATCTATCATGGTCCAAACACACCACCACAGTCGTCAAGAGGGGACAACAATGCCTGTTGGAGACTGAAAGATTTGGCAAGGGCCCTCAGATACTCAAAGTTCTACAGCTGCACCATCGAGAGCATCTTGACTGGCTTCAACACCACTTGGTATGGCAACTGCTTGTCACCTGACCGCAAGGCACTACTAGGGTAGTGCGTACGGCCCAGTACATCACTGGGGCCGAGCTCTCTGCCATCCAGGACCTCTATACCAGGTGGTGTCAGAGAAAGTCCCTAAAAATTGTCAGACTCCAGCCACAGTCTTCTCTCTGGTACCCAATTCTAAAATGGATGAAATAATATCCCATAACGACAAAGCAAAGAAAGGTTTGTAGACATTTTTTCCAATGTAAAACATTTTCTTTGCTGTGAAATACCACATTCAGCCGCTTTACTCAGTACTTTGTTGAAGTACTGAGTAAAGCGATTACAGCCTCGAGTCTTCTTGGGTATGACGCTACAAGTTTGGCTCACCTGTATTTGGGGAGTTTCTCACATTCTTCTCTGCTGATCTTCTCAAGCTTTGCCAGGTTGGATGGGGAGCGTCGCTGCACAGCTAATTTCAGGTCTCCAGAGATGTTCGATCGGGTTCAAGTCCGGACTCTGGCTGGGCCACTCAAGGACATTCAGAGACTCCTGCGCTGTCTTGGCTGTGTGTTTAGGGTCGTTGTCCTGTTGGAAGGTGAACCTTTGCCTCCAGTCTGAGGTCCTGAGAGCTCTGGAGCAGGTTTTCATCAAGGATCTCTCTGTACTTGGCTCCATTATTCTTTCCCTCGATCTTGACTAGTCTTCCACTACCTGCTGCTGAAAAACATCCACCACCATGGTTCACCATAAGGATGGTATTTGCCAAGTGATGAACGGTGCCTGGTTTCCTCCAGACGTGACGCTTGGTATTCAGGCCAGAGAGTTCAATCTTGGTTTCATCAGACCAGAGAATCTTGTTTCTCATGGTCTGAGAATCCTTTAGGTGCCTTTTGGCAAACTCCAAGTGAGCTGTCATGTGCCTTTTTTTACTGAGGAGTGGCTTCCATCTGTTCACTCTACCATAAATACCTGATTGGTGGATCGCTACAGAGATGGTTGTTCTTCTGGAAGGTTCTACAATCTCCACAGAGGAACTCTGGAGTTCTGTCAGAATGACCATAACGTAACAAAATGTGGAAAAGTCGAGGGGTCTGAATACTTTCCGAATGCGCTGTATACAGCCATTTAATTTTCTACTCCCTATATATAGCCATGTTATTTTCACTCTTTATTTTTATTTGTCATTCAGTGTCACTTTCATTTCATGTTAAAAAATAATTATAATCTACTCTGCATTGTTGAAGGACCCGTAAGCAAGCATTTCACTGTTAGTCTACACCTGTTGTATACGAAGCATGTGACAGATTTGATTGTACCTACTTTTTCCATTACAATGATTTCAGCCCCCTTGGTAATGCGTTGCTTTGTGTTTCAAAAATGTCCCTCTCTTGAAAGAAAACGCAGAGTCTTCTAGAACTGGGCCCTATTCTGCTGTGTCGGCCACTGACAGACACATCATAAAAGAAGCTTCTAAATCAGTATTACTGGACAGCAGCTCAACAGTAGGATTGGCCCAGGGGGAAAACTTGTCACTAGCAATAATTGAATCTGAAATCGCAGGTCATGGCATTTGCCTATCCTACAGCATCCACCAATGACCCAGCCTGCATGGCTGGCTGTCTTGGATTACATTTTTCCCCCATTGTCTGATAAACATCTCCTTTCTCAAATAGCACTTTTTTAAAAGAATTTTCACAGGCTAGTTCCCAAGACGTACACAGACAGACAAGCAGGGAGAACTGGAGGATATTGAGCAATGGGAGAGAGATAATCTCTAAGTGCCTCCCTTATGAAACTCTGCTGTGGAACGAATCCCAGAGCTTTTGATCATCTCTATTGCTGACTCTCCCCTAAGTGTTGTTGTGACACAGTCTGTTTCTGTTGCCAAAGGGCCTGAGTGCGTTACTGAGCCCAGTCTCCCCCTAGTCTCTACTTCATTTAGCATTAGCATATAGCCTAGCCCTACCCTCCCTAGTATGTTAGTTAGAGCTAGTCCTATACTTGCCAATAACGGTGACTCACAAGAATGTGTACACTTACTTGGGGTTATTAATAGCGTTGTATGTTGAGTTGTCTTGGAATGTGCTCTGAGTTTAAGGCTCCCCCCTTCTACTTACAGAGAAACAGACCTGTGTTTATTTGGTGACCTTGTATGGAACAGAATGCTTCAGGCTTGACTTTCAGAATGTGTTGTTTTGCTTTTATAGTGGGGCCTTTGGAATCAACACCCAGTTGTTGCAAATGGTGTAGACTACATTCAGCCTAACTGAAGCAAATCAATGCTTTACACGGCATGCCTTGTTATTGTGCTAATGTGTGCGAAAGCATCTGAAGTGTTTAATCAAAAACCTTTTCAGTTGTCTTTGTATCCAAAGATTGGCTATATGATGCTAGTAGTATTCAAGATTGTTCCTCTTTTACTTCAAGTAGGGCTATCACTTCACTTTCAACTGGTGTGCTCTTAGGTCAGTTTGTTACAAGGCCACCACCTGTGGGGCGCTGAGTGTGTCTGTCGCCTGCCTGTCTCCCCCTGAGTGGGATAGGAGGCTGATTAGAGAGTGGAAGCCATGGTCCTGTTCTAATGACACTGTAATCTAGCAGCAGAGATATGGCTCTCATGAACTCAACTAAACATGAAAGCTTCCTCTGCTTTAAGTCTGTCAGGCCCTCTTCGTTAGACATTTTAACTAGCCTTCGGCAGGACTGACTTTACATCAAAAACACAAGTACCATACACTGTAGGAGAAAGAGAAGAAAAAGAAAAGCCTAACTAACACTTCAGTGACAAATACATTTTAACCGTTGGTTCTAACCGTTGGTTAGCGAGGCAAGCCGGGCTATGTCTGAATCATGGCAGCTCATCATCCAGTTGACACAACACTATTTATGTAAAGCCATGCTTTCAGCCATTTGTCTCAATATAATTTAGGTCTATAATGATGGCCACTTCAGCAGAAATCCCCATAAGCCTATTGGTAATTTGAAGCACAGTCAGTCGAAGCCTTTCCCCTGCTGATACTCAATGAGCGCAGAACAATGGCCATCCCATGGTACTGTATGTGTTCTAAGGCATTGTCAGCCTGGCAGCCCCACTGACCTAAATCCTCAATACTATGCCATTAATGCACAGGCATGTCAGGCAGGCAGACAGGTCAGCAACGGGAAAGCATAGCACGACACTGAATGGATATCTGAATCACAAATGAATCTAAGGGATGTCATGTGTAGCCTGTGTGTCTGTGAGGGATGCTGGCATGTTCACACGACTTGCGAGTGTTCCGTGAAAATAAGATAACTTTCCAATGTTGAGGTTGGTTTGGTACTTGGCCTGGCTGTTGGCGGTTCATTGGTTTTGTGCTTTGGTAGATCCAGGCTTGGAGCAGTGGGAGTAGTCGATAGGACATTGGTTGCATGGCCTCAGGCTACATTGGGACTCTATTGTGTCTTGGTGTCATAGTATTGATTGATGTGATCTCTCCCTGTATATATTTGTCTAGTGTTTCCTCCTGTCTTGGACGTGCCAGTGTTTTTATTTCATTAATCAGCGGACCCACTTTGTTCCAGAAGCACGCAGGGCACAGCTAGTCTGGACCTCTCTCTCACTGTGAGCATATGCTTTAAATCCAGCCATGTTTGTGTGTGCAGTCCGTGCCCTAGGCCTACAGCAACTAAGATGTTTTGAGCAGGTTGAAATATTCCATATTGTTTGTATAGTAGGCCTAAGCGACTATTCTCCTGGGCCTGTTTTTTCAGCCCAGGTCTCCTTCAAATCTCATAAAAGAGAACTGGAAGGAAGTTTCACCCACTGGCCAACATGGCGCCTGAATGGGAGTATTCAGAAAGGAATAGATGCTGGAATAGATGGCCTAGCTGTTGTACTAACAACCAATGTGCTGTGATGTGTTTAGGAAGGGATTTCATTGTCTCATTACTCTGGAAGAAAAAGAACAAGAGTCAACACAGGACGATCTAAGACAAAACGGAGATGATTTAGCCTAGACCCTTTTATAGGTCAACGAGGCCGCCTTTGGTAAAGGACACTTGGAGGCAAAACACGGTGGTATGAAAGCAGCTTGTGTCCCCATTCGGTGAATCTCTGTCTACCCATCATTACCCACCACTTATCTATATTAGCAGTGGTGTAGCCTACATTGAGAAGGCTCAGCAGGGCATGAAGCTGGGTCCAGACCAGCAGTCTGTCTGAAGGGCATTGTTTACCACTGGCCAGAGTCAGACGGTATCTCATCCTGTTGTTACACGGACAGAAATTAGAGGCTCATCCCTCCCGTCGGGGGGCCTCCATAAATTGTGTTGTGGTGAAGCGTAGTGCTTACTGAGATTAGAGTAAGGAGAAGTAAATAGCCTTATCTGTCATGCCTGGGCAAATGATGGACGCTGGGGGAATTGATGGCTGCTCGCCGGTGGCATGGATCATTTAAGGAGCGAGAGCTCTCTCTCTCTCTCTGTCAGTGAAGTAGCAGAGAGTCCTTGCCAGGCCTGAGTGAGGATGAGGATCTGATTGTCTGGTGGCAGCCGAAGGAAAAGAGGCTGTTGCCTGGCTACCCAAACTCCTTGCTCCGGCCAAACGCTATGCCACGCCCACACCGACTAAAGTCTGGATCTGAGTACCACCCCTACGATTTCTAGAAGGAAAAACATTCTAACCATTCTGATTGGTCCCAGAAACCTCTGGGTTGGGCCAGAGCCAGAACACACAAGGGTAAAGCAGAAGTTTGAAGATTCATCATTGGCTTTGCTACTCTGATTGGTTAGAGATGATCCAATCTCTGAGTAACACCTCTCGGGTTTTGACGTCACCACAAACTACTGCAACAATGGCGGTCTCCGACTGAAGTATGTAGCAAACAGAACAACGGAAGAATTCAGTTTGCGTCGTCAGGCAAAAGAGGCTGAGGGATCTTTCTGGCAGTCGTTCCCACAGACTGGTCCCAGTCCAGCCTGGTGTTTTTTCAAGTCGTAATGGTTGAGGGTTTGGATCCAGAAAGGGAAATCTTGGATCTGCGATTAGGGTTAATTTCTCCCTGGCGCAGGCCCAGGCTGCTGGGCCAACACTGAGGATGATAGAGGAGCTGAGCCATAGAGCAAGCCTCTGCAGCAGTAAGCTTGGTTGGTGTGTGTGCTGCTGCCCAGTGTGTGTGGTTTAGTGCTAAACTACGCCTCAGCTGGCACCAAGGCTCAGCTAAAGACTTTGCCAGCTACACTGCTGTGTGTGCGCGTGCATAGTCGCACAGCCTTTCGCGACTGTGTGCATCATTGACTCATTGATGTGCGTGTGTGCTGGAATGGTGTTTCTTTGTTCTTCTGGCTCTGTATGTCTGTGTTGTCCAGTGGTCCCATGTGTGTTGGCTAGGTTAGCACAGCACGGCTCCTCTTGACTGACTAACATGGCACGCTGGATGCTCATTGGGCTACAAACTGTTGCGTAGTCCTATATTTATAGAAGTGGCCTGCCCTGACTAGCCAGCTGTTCCTCCTCCTCCACATCATCATGGCCTCCGCACTGAGAGGGCAGGACACATCAGACAGAACAGCAGTGGCTGACTGGGCTAACACACTAGCCATCATTCTAATGCTAACAACAGTGGACCAGATGACAGAATAGGGTCACAGGAGAGGATTTCACTCTGAGTTAACAGCTCCTGTTTATGATGGAGAACGGATAGTTTAGTCTCGTTGATCCATACATGGCATCCTCTGAGAGGAAGCAATAGTAGGCTATTATGAGATTCTCATCAGTCTCTCATACAATTCCATTTGTAAGATTTTCATCTGTAGCACTACTTCTTTATATTTTCTCAATTTCCATTCATAAGATTATCTCTGCTTATTGTAGGATTTTAGTCTGTGTTTAAAAATATCTTTCAATTGGCTCTTTTCGCCGATAGTTTAAGACTAAGTCTAACAATCTCTCTATCTGACTGTAACCTTATTTCCTTTGTTTCCACAAGGAGACTGGCTAGTACACTGTACTGCACTGTATCGCTGTGGCTTTCTTATCTCCCACATCGCTATGTAAATAACTGTGGTCAACAGAGATTGTGTGTGAGCAACCAACCAATCAGATTGGTTTCAGCCGTGTGAATGACTGAGTCGCTAGATATAGCCTATTCCCGGGGCACTGTAGACAAAATGACATGGCTAGGATCTACAAGTCTGTCATCTAGAAGATGACTGTCCTCTCTTTCCCAAGGCTTGTTTTGGTGTGCTGTGGTCGGCAAACGATGATAACTGGATGGAAAAGTGGCAGACAGTCTAAAGGCCGGTTACTTGTTTTGAGAGCGTGGTCAATGTATTGACTGAGTCACATGGTGGTCTTGTCTAGACTGGATTGGTTTAGCAGAAAGTAGCAGATAGCCTACTATGATATGAACTCTTTAGGTATGTGGTTTGATGCATCCCTGTTTTCCCAAAAATGTGCTGTGCTTTGTTGACCCTCCTAAATGCAAAAACATACTTTATCCGCAACATGTTCAAGCATACAGGGATGATCGACGTCAATATTGAGTGAAGAGCTAGGATGATCAATTGCAATCATGATTTGTGTACAGTGATGCCCCCATATAGGCTAGCTGTTGCGAGGCTTAAATCTTAAGAACCAGACTTCCACTGACATCAGGACTGTCTGGCCTCTACATGTCAAAACAATGTGTCTCGCAATCTCTATTGTTCTAATGGTAAGTCTTTCCATCGCTCTCTCCCCCTCCCTCCATCTCTCCAGTAGAGGTTGTGGTGGAGTATGAGTACGAAGCCCTCCATGAAGATGAGCTGACCCTGAGGCTGGGAGAAGTGATCAGGAATGTCCGCAGGATCGAGGAGGAGGGATGGATGGAGGGCGACCTCAACGGGAAGAGAGGACTCTTCCCTGACAACTTCGTCAAGGTGAGCAGAGCCTCTCCCTATTTAGACAATGTTATGAGCATTCCGGTTGACAGGTACAGTAACGAAAAGGCCCATATAGGAATCAAGCTGACAACTCTGGTGTTGCAACATGAACCATGTTCTGGCTCCATCAAACAATCATGACTGCTGGTTGCAGACTTAGCCTCATAAACCCTGGTGCACCAGGAAATATCGCATTTCAGTTGAAGACATGCACACAATTCTCTTTCTTATGTACCGTGAAATGGAGTTATCATGGTACTCATTGCAACTTTTACATCAAGCTAGTTTTTACCATCGAGGACCACTTTGGAAACAAGTGTTTTAGTGAATACCTTTAACCATTTACTCTCGTGGGATTTGGCCTATATGGATAGGGCTAAGTAGCAATTGAAAAGGGAACAGTTAGGCGATTTTGGGAACATTATTAGACCAAAGGTGAGGACACAACAGTTCACTTGACACAACACTGAATCCAAACGTTACTGATGATTTTATGTGCATTTTACATTTACTATACTTTTTTCCGCATTTTGTTGATAACGAAATCTGAAAATAATCTGAGCCATGAAAAATGTGGGTAGGTGCAACATAAGACAAAAACATGCCAAGGGTTTGAGTGAGAGGACTAATTAGTGTCTCCAACTGGCTACAGACCTCTCCAAAGTGTGCACAGTTCCTAAGTCTTTTCAATGCACTTTTATGACTGAAAGAAGAGTCTTCAACCAAAAGGTGCTTTTAAAATAAAAAATCAGCTCTATTATAGTGTTGTGATGAAGTCACAGAGAGCGGCTGCTCTTCCCTCCCTCCTGATAGTAATCCAGAGTAGTGAGCTGGATAATTCACTAAGGAGTCTGGAAGCTGTGAGGAAGGATATATTGCTGTACTGAACTTTGCTCCCGGACGCTGTTAGAAAATGTTTAGTCACAGAAGCACTTATAAAGGAATTGGTCTTTACTCAACGCCAACATGACAGGGTTCTTTGAGGTGTTTCTGAAGTGCATTATAATCAACAACTCTGCTCTGTGCCAGTGGAGGTGTTACTGTTTTGGGTGTTGGCAGTGCTGTCACACGTTTTCACTTTGTTTGCAATTTTGTCACCTCAGAGGCTGACTGAAATCAGTTTGTTTGGACCTCCAAGGAGAAAAGGGATGAAACTCCTTTCCTCAATATGTGATTGTTCTCAGTTTGTTGGAAATAGTGGCCAATTATGCAATAAAAGTTAGATATTTTCTGCATCTGCTACATTTGCTGTTTGTTCAGCTTCAACAAAGTGAGCTAGACAAGTCAGCAGTAAACTCTATAAGGTGTTATTGTTCTAAGAATGGTTGTCAGTTTCTCTTGGGACAGAGCTTAGAGTTGGCCATAGGAGGATGTCTCACTTTCTCTCTTCCCTTTCAGCAGTCTGGCTCCTCCCAAAGTCTCTCAACTCCTTGCCCCCGGCCGTCTCTCTTGGCTTGCTTTTATTTGATTTTTTTTAAGTGGATTGAATGAATGCATTGAAATAGTTTTATAATTTATAATTCTGGAGTCGCTTGAGTCAGGACACTGGTCGAGTCGGGAAGCTGGTCTCCAGTTGGCACAGGAAAATAGACTCGCTGACCTGTGTGAGAGAAGCAACACACCAACACGCACAGTGTTGCTGTCTGTCTCCTCTGCTGTGGAAATGCCCAGTCAGCATGTGTAAACCAGGAAGCGGATGGAGCGGGATCAGTCTCAGGCTAGCCCTCTCACCCATCCTGGTTTATCCCTCCACTGGCAGGACAGGGGCAGAGCCAGGGAGTGTGAGGAGTGGACAGAGCCAGCGGCCTAACCCTGTAATACTTCACATACCCCAATCCTATGTGAGTGGGACTTTGCTGACATTGGCTGCTTCCCCCTCTAGACACACAGTTAAACTCTTGATATGGATAGACTTTGTAGGGCCCTCCCCTGTAAAATCTGCAATGCGGAGAACGTGAATGGAATCGGAGTCCAGACATTAAAACGTAATTCAACAATTATAAAAAAAATGCATTGCACTTAAATGCACCTAAATGTATTGAACATGTTTTCATTTGCCCAAGTTTATCATAAGACATGAACAGAATGCATCAGTGATTCTTCATGTTTCCTGCAACTTTCTGAAGAGACAACGAGTGTGGTGTGTGCTACCACTTTGTGTAGCCGTTAGCGATGATGCTAATGACAAATCTTCTGGTAACATTCTCACTTAACTACAAAGTAGCCTATTCTTACCTGGCAGAATGATATGATTATTTGCATCAATCCAGTAGGTATGTGATTAGCACACTCTACCATCACATGTGCGCTACAAAAGAAGCACTAAATAACAGTTTTTTTGCTAGGTGCACATTGGAATTAAAGGATAACTACACCCAAAATCTAAATTTAGAAAACATTTACCAGACCTCAAGTTGTCTCCTGATGTGGTTTAAGCATTGTTGTGGATTTAGAACATCCAATTTAATTGTTTTTCTATTTATAATAATTTTTTATTTTGAGAGCGAAAACCTGAAAGAACTGTGGGAAATGGAAACAAAAAAATAAAGGAGAAAATGGAAAAAAACTAACAAACGAATCAGGCAAATAATAAAACAGATTTTATAGGGACGTAACTTTTTGCCTCTTGAACTCAGGATCTATTCAGGAAATTAATCTGATAATCAGGGTGCGATACTGCGACCACAACAGTCACATTTGCGACCATTTGACCTCGCATTGCGGCACACACGTTTTAATTGGTCGCAACGGTGCCAGTGATTCATTTTTTTTCTTCTTCCACTGGTCATGTTAGTTTCACGTTTTGTTATGATCATGGATTTGCCTATTCAAAAAGTAATGTGCAATTGACCAAAAATAAACCAACTTTCTGAAGAGGCAACAACGGCACGGGAATGCCCCTGTCTGTGATATAGTGCGGCAGGTAGCCTAGTGGTTAAGAGTGTTGGGCCAGTAACCGAAAGGTTGCTGGTTCGAATCCCTGAGCTGACTAGGTGAAAAAATCAGTCGACTTGCCCTTGAGCAAGACACTTAACCTGAGCGACTTACAGCAGCAATTAGGGTCAAGCGCTTCTGATAAATGTCTAAAATGTAAATGTGATCAGGGTTAGGAAGGTTTTGGAAGGCCAGTTGATCATCAGTAGTCCGCTTAGGCCAGTGAAAAGAATATTGGGATAATGCAATTTTTTAAATCCGATGGTGTTCGTAAAGTTTTTTTTTTTTACCTTTTTTTTTAAACATTTTTTTATCAGACATGCTGCATATGTACAGTATAGCCTATAGATAATCTGTCGGGCAGAAAGAGTGCGCAGCTCTCAAACAGCTGTTTTTTTGCTCAGATCTTGTTTTTATTTGGGCCAGTAGCTTTTTAAGCACTGGCCTGGTGTGCCACTGGCAAATTTACCTGAATGTCGAGCCCTGTGTGTTTAGTGCATGTAATGCTTATATGTCTACCACTTTGTGTAGCCATTAGCGATGCTAATGATAGCCTATCCGTCTTCAGGTAGATGGTAATGCAATTAATTAAAAGGTAATGCAGGCACATTATGAAACACGGACTAGGTCATTATAAATTGTGACCCGATTCAGGAAACTAGGGGTATGTCACAATATTACAGAAGAGACGTTTGAATGTAATTTCTTTTAACTTTCATGTGCCTTAATAACAAACTTATATGGCATCTGTAAATACAAATAAAATTGTTAAATTACGAGCCTTGTTTGTTAAGCCACAGAAAAAGTGAGCAACCTTCCCACTAGCCATGATTGGCTGAGATTAATGAGTGGGATGGACATACCGAGAGAGGAGTTCGGATTGGTCTGCCATATTCAAGGCTTCTGTCTATTTGAGCTCGTCAGTCTGTGTTGGTAATCCTGTCGAACACTGCTTTTTTAAGCATGTATTGTGTAGTGGAGCTGCATAAGTGTTGCTTTCCGGAGAATCTAGTTTTGAAATCAGTGGAGTTAAGAGTATGATAGCTAAAGAGATGGAGAAATCACCTGTCTCCAGATTACATCTTCAAACTAAGGGCAACAGTGTTATGGCATTCCTGTCATGGAGATGCGTCCATCATGCTTGATGATAGTCTAGCGTTAGCTAGCTACATTTTCAGATCTTACACGTTTCCAATTTTGACGAAGTGGTTTCATTTCAAGCTAAAGTGTACTGTTAGCTAGCTAGCTAAAGTTAGCTGGCTGGCTCCCTAGCTGACATTATTTATTTTCCAGAGCTGTTTGCTTTTCTAGTTAGACCCTAATGTTAGCTAGCTAACATTGGACCTGCTTGGTTAGCTCCCAGCACTGTGGCATTGTTGGCACGTTGTTCATTGTTGTTTACCTAGCTAGCTATATGTCTTAAGCTAAAGTGTACTGTTAGCTAGCTATCTAACGTTAGCTGGCGGTCTCCCTAGCGGACGTTATTATTTGTTTCCCTGAGCTGTTTGCTTTTCTAGTTAGAGCCTAATGTTAGGCATTGATGGCACTTTCCTAATTTTTGTGTAACTAGCTAACGTTAGCTGGCTGGCTCGTTAGCTAACGTTACGTGATGTGTGTACAACACCCATTTTTAATATGGCCGGAGTCAGTAAATATCTGCAAAAAAGTGTAATGAAATTGTGCAGCAGAGCTGGTTAGACTGTTTTCATGTTATCCAGAGGTAAACAAATCATCGGCCAGAGCGTCAAGTGTGCACTCCGAGAGCGAATAGAGATGGGTGGGGCTAAAGCTTAAGATGCTGAATGGGTGTAGACAGAGAAGAGCTCTTCACTAGATACCAAAACATTCAAAGGAGATTTTCTCAAAAGTGAATTTACAAGTTCATCAACTTTCAAAGCAGAATTACTTTCCCATTGTTCCTCAAATGCAGTGTATGACATACAATTTTGTAGCTCTGAGTCTCGACTTTTACCCAATGTAAAAAAAGACACAATTTCACATTTTGCTACATTAGACCGAATCCAGGTGGTGAGTCACAATTTATAAATAAATAAATATATGTGTGCTGGTGCCACCAACTGAAAAAGTTAGTAGCACCAGTGCCACCAGTGGAAAAAGTTAGTGTAGAACCCAGATATTAGTTGTTTTTTACAACCTTGCAAGTGGAACAGTAGTAGTCTATAATATGATCGTTTTCTGTAGAATCAGCATGTGAGGGCTCTGCCAAGCAGGTTCAAAAGCAGGTTGCCATTAGCTCTTACTTGTTTAGCGAGGCGGACTCCATTGGAGACAGAGAGATTTCAGAGTGCTTTTTCCAGCATTCCTGAGAGATTCCGGCAGAGTGAGTGGAGCGGGCTGTGGCTGGCTGGCTGCTGCCCTAGCCTTTTTCTATGGTCTGAGCTGGAGAAGGGGCAGGTCTCAACATGAGCAGACACAGGCCCATAGAGTAGTAAAGTAAACGTTTACATATTCACTCAGGGCATACTGTATTCTATCAGTTATTAGTGGTTAATTCGGTGGAAATGTTCAAGCACACACAGTGAGAAACCTGTGTCAGAAGAGAACTTTGTGTACAGTTTCTCAATAGTGTGTGTTTATGAGGAGTCTGTAAGGGCCTGTTAAAGCACTCTGAGGAGGAATGTCCCTGTGTAGTTGCTGCAGCACAGCCCAGTGAATAATGGCATTTCTGAGGAGGGCGTTGACATAGGCCTACAAAATGGTTGATTCCACTTCCACAGTTAAAGGGAAAGCCTTGTCCTACATGAGCTTAAATGTTAGCACTGGATAAAGTGAGTGACTACACATGACATGATAGAGGTTTGGCCTGTGAAATTCACCTTGGAAGTTCAATATGAAAGCATCATATCTGAATGCTATCAGTTCATGATTTGTAGGTTTTGTGTTCCCTTTTACCATTCAAATTAGGGATGCACGATATATTGGTGAACATATAGGAATCGGCCGATATTAGCTAAAAATGTCTGTCTAGTTTAACGCCGATGTTAAAAACCGATGTCAAAGGTAACGTGCATACATATAAAATGTAGGTACATGACGTAATAACGCCACGTAAAATGTTGCGCAACACAGCATTCCTAACCTAGCCCACACAATGTCTGCTGTGTGGATCGAGCAGTCATTTGAAAGAGTAAGCAAGACAACTCTTAGGGAGAAATCCATTAAAGCCAAGATGATGGAATTCATTGCTCTTGACAATCAACTGTTTTCTGTCGTGGGTGATGTTGGCTTTCGCCGACTGGTCGAGCACCGGTGCACACTACTATTTTTCAGATGTTGCCCTACCGGAGTTACACAGTAATAGCATCACTGCTATTAGCTTCACAACATACATACTATAGAATGCCGTTTGGGTCTTTTGCGTGTCAAAAAAGATACAGTAGCACTGCCAAAGATGTACAAAAAAGTCTGCAAACACCGGCCACGAGCGACGTGTTTACAGTACCGCGTTGGTAATAAAGCATAATTTGTTCGACCGCAACTTCTGAGGTAGCAAGCTTTAGCTTGGTACCTAGCTAGCACCAATACCACCAGCCTGAAAACGATTCCCAGTAGAAACTGCAGTCATTTTCATTATTCTTAGCAAGGATTTAGGAATCCTTGTGAGTAAGTATTGTTGTTCACCTATTGAAATTGAACTTCAGTTCTTGAAAATAAATAGCTAGCCAGCTACTTAACCATGTTTCCCAAAGCTAAAGTTATAAGCAGCCAGCTAGCTTCATCTGGCTAGTGAGGCTCTACCGGACCGGGCCGGGTTATGTGTTGTGAATCTAGCTACATTAAGGATTAGGCACAATTGTGGAATATGTGGTTTGTCTTCAAAATAAAAGTATGTCATTGACAGTGATGCAAATTAATACAAATAGTAGAATTATTCCATACATTTTGAAGGCTAACCGAAAAGTCCACTATTATGGGTAATCCTTATTGTGGCTAGCTTCACATAGATGGGTCTGACAACCATTAATCAAATAAGTTAATAAATTAGGGTTATTTTAGATGACATCTAGCTATATAGTTAGCTAGCTAACTATAGCTACTGATACTGATTGTCGTGTTATATGACGTGTATCTTTTTGGACACGCAAAGCGCCAAATGGTGTTCCATAGAAATCCTGGTTGAGAATGGAACAAATGAACAATGAAACAGCACAGCAAGTAAGTGAAAGAAATAGGTTTTGATAATGTTTTACGACAAACACAGATCACAATCATTGCTAGCAAAGCAGTCTTCAAAACAGCCACTATCAAGAAGATCAGTGAAGGCTACATGTAAGTGATCCTCTTTATATGTAGTCTAAATTAATCATTGTCCTCTCCGCTGTGTGTGGTGTCTCTGGTGGCAGGAGATGAAGAAGGAGGTGAATGTGACAAAAGAGGAGGCCAAGGAGGAGGCGCAGCCCCAGCGGAGAGAGAAGAGTGCGGGGAACGTGGCCAACCTGGTCCAGAGGATGAGCACCTACGGCATCCCAGCTGGGGGCTTCCAGCCACACTCACAGCCCCGCGGTCTCAAGAAGAGTAAGTCAGGTGTGTGTGTGTTTGTGAAGTTGGCTGTGCTTTTATGTTTAGGAACACATGTAGATGTCTATACTCAAGCACTATTTAAAACACTTGGAGGAATGCCCAGGGTCTTCCCCCATTCATTTCTGTGGACTTCAAGGGATATTTCTGGATTTTGTCAAAGAAACACTGTATCTTCTTCCCCAGAGTCAGATGAACTCGCGGAAGCTGCTAACTAGCGTTGCCGCAATTGCTAACTAGCGTTGCCGCAATTGCTAACTAGCTTTAACGCATTAATTGGAAGTCTATGGAAATGGCTAGCATGCAGACATCAAATCAAATTTTATTTGTCACATATACATGGTTAGCAGATGTTAATGCGAGTGTAGCGAAGTGCTTGTGCTTCTAGTTCCGACCATGCAGTAGTATCTAACAAGTAATCTAACAAATTCACAACAACTACCTTATATACACACAAGAGTAAAGGAATGAATACGAGTATGTACATATAAATATATGGATGAGCGATGGCTGATCGGCGTAGGCAAGATGCAGGAGATGGTATGGAGTACAGTATATACAGTGAGGGAAAAAAGTATTTGATCCCCTGCTGATTTTGTACATTTGCCCACTGACAAAGAAATGATCAGAAAAACGCATGTGAAAAATGTTATAAATGGAATTGCATTTTAATGAGGGAAATAAGTATTTGACCCCCTCTCAATCAGAACAATTTCTGGCTCCCATGTGTCTTTTATACAGGTAACGAGCTGAGATTAGGAGCACACTCTTAAAGGGAGTGCTCCTAATCTCAGTTTGTTACCTGTATAAAAGACACCTGTCCACAGAATCAATCAATCAATCAGATTCCAAACTCTCCACCATGGCCAAGACCAAAGAGCTCTCCAAGGATGTCAGGGACAAGATTGTAGACTTACACAAGGCTGGAATGGGCTACAAGACCATCGCCAAGCAGCTTGGTGAGAAGGTGACAACAGTTGGTGCGATTATTCGCAAATGGAAGAAACACAAAATCTCCCTCGGCCTGGGGCTCCATGCAAGATCTCACCTCGTGGAGTTGCAATAATCCTGAGAACGGTGAGGAATCAGCCCAGAACTATACGGGAGGATCTTGTAAATGATCTCAAGGCAGCTGGGACCATAGTCACCAAGAAAACAATTGGTAACACACTACGCCGTGAAGGACTGAAATCCTGCAGTGCAAGCAAGGTCCCCCTGCTCAAGAAAGCACATATACATGCCCGTCTGAAGTTTGCCAATGAACATCTGAATGATTCAGAGGACATCTGGGTGAAAGTGTTGTGGTCAGATGAGACCAAAATGGAGCTATTTGGCATCAACTCAACTCGCCGTGTTTGGAGGAGGAGGAATGCTGCCTATGACCCCAAGAACACCATGCCCACCTCAAACATGGAGGTGGAAACATGCTTTGGGGGTGTTTTTCTGCTAAGCGGACAGGACAACTTCACCGCATCAAAGGGACGATGGACGGGGCCATGTACCATAAAATCTTGGGTGAGAACCTCCTTCCCTCAGCCAGGGCATTGAAAATGGGTCGTGGATGGGTATTCCAGCATGACAATGACCCAAAACACACGGCCAAGGTAACAAAGGAGTGGCTCAAGAAGAAGCACATTAAGGTCCTGGAGTGGCCTAGCCAGTCTCCAGACCTTAATCCCATAGAAAATCTGTGGAGGGAGCTGAAGGTTCGAGTTGTCAAACGTCAGCCTCGAAACCTTAATGACTTGGAGAAATCCCTCCTGAGATGTGTGCTAACCTGGTGACCAACTGCAAGAAACGTCTGACCTCTGTGATTGCCAACAAGGGTTTTGCCACCAAGTAATGTTTTGCAGAGGGGTCAAATACTTATTTATAACATTTTTCACGTGTGTTTTTCTGGATTTTTTTGTTCTTCTGTCTCTCACTGTTCAAATAAACCTACCAATAAAATAATAGACTGATAATTTCTTTGTAAGGGGCCAAACTTACAAAATCAGCAAGGGATCAAATACTTTTTTCCCTCACTGTACATATGAGATGAGTAATGTAGGATATGTAAACATTATATAAATGGCATCGTTTAAAGTGGCTAGTGATACATTTATTTCATTTAATTATAATTATTAAAGTGGATAGAGATTTGAGTCGATGGCCGAACGGCATAGGCAAGATTCAGTACATGGTTTAGAGTACAGTGTATACATTTGATATGAGTAATGTCGGATATGTAAACATTTATATACAAAATTGTTTAAAGTGGCTAGTGATACATTTGTTACATACAATTCCTATTTTTAAAGTGGCTAGAGCTTTAAGTCAGTATGTTGGCAGCAGCCACTCAATGTTAGTGATGGCTGTTTAACAGTCTGATGGCCTTTAGGTAGAAGCTGTTTTTCAGTCTCTCGGTCCCAGCTTTGATGCACCTGTACTGACCTCGCCTTCTGGATGATAGCGGGGTGAACAGGCAGTGACTCGGGTGGTTGTTGTCCTTGATTATCTTTTTGGCCTTTCTGTGACATCGGGTGGTGTAGGTGTCCTGAAGAGCAGTTAGTTTACCCCCGGTGATGCGTTGTGCAGTCCTCACTACCCTCTGGAGAGCCTTATGGTTGTGGGCGGAGCAGTTGCTGTACCAGGCGGTGATACAGCCCGACCGGAAACTCTCCATTGTGTATCTGTAGAAGTTTGTGAGTGATTTTGGTGACAAGCCGAATTTCTTCAGCCTCCTGAGGTTGAAGAGGCGCTGTTGCGCCTTCTTCACCATGCTGTTCGTGATGTGTACGCCGAGGAACTTAAAACTTTCCACCTTCTCCACTACTGTCCTGTCGATGTGGATAGGGGGGTGCTCCCTCTGCTGTTTCCTGAAGGCCACGATCATCTCCTTTGTTTTGTTGACATTGAGTGAGGTTATTTTCCTGACACCACACTCCGAGGGCCCTCACCTCCTCCCTGTAGGCCGTCTCGTCGTTGTTGGTAATCAAGCCTACCACTGTAGTGTCATCAGCAAACTTGATGATTGAGTTGGATGCGTGCTTGGCCACGCAGTCATGGGTAAACAGGGAGTACAGGAGAGGGCTGAGACCGCACCCTTGTGGGGCCCCAGTGTTGAGGATCAGCGGGGTGGAGATGTTGTTTCCTACCCTCACCACCTGGGGCCGTCCCGTCAGGAAGTCCAGGACCCAGTTGCACAGGGCTGGGTCGAGACCTAGGGTCTCGAGCTTAATGACGAGCTTGGAGGAAACTATGGTGTTAAATGCTGAGCTGTAGTCGATGAATAGCATTCTTACATAGGTATTCCAGATGGGTTAGGGCAGTGTGATTGCGATTGCGTCGTCTGTGGACCTATTGGGACAGTAAGCAAATTGGATTGGGTCCAGGGTGTCTGGCAGGATGGAGGTGATATGATCCTTGACTAGTCTCTCAAAGCACTTCATGATGACGGAAGTGAGTGCTACGGGGCGATAGTCATTTAGCTCAGTTACCTTATCTTTCTTGGGAACAGGAACAATGGTGGCCCTCTTGAAGCATGTGGGAACAGCAGACTGGGATAGGGACTGATTGAATATGTCCGTAAACACACCAGCCAGCTGGTCTGCGCATGCTCTGAGGACACGACCAGGGATGCCATCTGGGCCAGCAGCCTTGCGAGGGTTAACACATTTAAATGTTTTCCTCACGTTGGCTGCGGTGAAGGAGAGCCCGCAGGTTTTGGTAGCGGTCCGTGTCGTGACACTGTATTATCCTCAAAGCGAGCAAAGAAGTTGTTTAGTTTGTCTGGGAGCAGGACGTCATGGTCCGCGACGGGGGCTGGTTTTCTTTTTGTAGTCCGTGATTGGCTGTAGACCCTGCCACATTCCTCTCGTGTCTGAGCCGTTGAATTGGGACTCTACTTTGTCTTTATATTGACACTTAGCTTGTTTGATTGCCTTGCGGAGGGAGTAGCTACACTATTTGTATTCACTCATGTTTCCGGTAGCCTTACCCTGGTTAAAAGCAGTGGTACGCGCTTTCAGTTTTGCGCGAATGCTGCCATCAATCCATGGTTTCTGGTTGGGGAAGGTTTTAATAGTTGCTATGGGTACAACATCACCAATGCACTTGCTAATAAACTCGCTCACCGAATCAGCGTATACATCAATGTTGTTGTCAGATGCTATCCGGAACATATCCCAGTCCACGTGCTCGGAAGCAATCTTGCAGCATTGAATCAGATTGGTCAGACCAGCATTGAACAGACCTGAGAACGGGCGTTTCCTGTTTTAGTTTCTGTTTGTAGGCTGGGAAAATGGTATCTAAGAGTTCATCTGACTCTGGGGAAGTAGATGAAGTGCTTAATTGCCAAAATCCCAAAGTATCCCTTTAATCTACCATAGACTAAAGCCTACTGCACACAGATGGAACCCACACATTAAAATATGTAATGCCAATACTGAATGACTTGAGATGTGGCTCTAACTACATTTCCCAGTAATGATAGCATTAAGACCAGTGGGTGTATTAATTTCAATAGTTTATTATGTTCATATTTAGACATGCATGTACAGTTTTGTCTCTGAACTGGTTCCTAAGCTTATTCCTGGACTAAAAAGCACTTTCAATGAAGATTCTCTCATTGGTCCTTTACTACCCACAACAAGCAAGAGGTGTCAAGAAGACTAGAGAATGCTTTTGTTATTTTTTTATTGTAAACCAACAGAGGTTATGTTCCTCTCTTGAGTATCGCTACTTGAATAAACCGCTTTCATTTCATTTTTTCCATCTCACTGTGGGAGGAAATAAATCAGTTTTCTCTTCTCAGAAGTGTGTCATAGATTCTAGGTGGATACTGGATATAGCCTATATATCACCTGTTACTGTATTTGCTAGTCATATGAGGCTTTTCTCCCACCTTGAGTCTTTGTATAGCCTACACAACCATTCTCTTGTGACATTTGTCAATATAGCTTGATTTAATTAAAGTGTCAACAGCAGGGTTACGTGAATGTCAAGTAGTCCCTATTGAAATACAGCATTAAAGTGGAGATGACAAAATTCTGATAGTCGTCTTTCTCTGCAGAGGCATGTGTGTGTGATGGTATTAACAGCAGCACTTGGTCCGACAGTGATGCGCACTGACTGTAGTGGAGCTCTTGCCACCTGTTAAGTTATCAGAGAACAGTATATTGGAATGAACAAAAACATTCTAGAGCCTGAAATTAGTACTCGACCACTAGTCAAATGCTGGTAAAATGTCTGAGGGGAGGGTGAATTTTGTCATTGGCTGGTGGTGGACCAAAAAGTTAGTTTCAGGCCCTCTACACATGGGTCCTAGTGTTAGTGCAGTTCTAGTGAGCAGCCATTAGGTCCCCTCTGTGAGGTGACTTCTTGCAGTCTAGTTTACTCTGTCTACGTCCTAATTATCTCTCCCTCCTCCCAAAATGTGCACTTGTTCACTTCCATTCACTGATTTGAAAGGAACTGACTGGTATATGAGGGGAACCCTCACTAGCCTATGCCTAAACCAATCCAATACTATTAGATTTGTGGGAACTGGTGAACGAGAGTACACTTCAGGAGAAAGGAGATATTATTGGGACACATCCCCTCTGTGCAGCTTTGAACTGCCACAGGAACACCTTGCTGAAAAGTCGCACAGTGCTCCTTGCAGGAGGGGAGTATTCTCATCCACTTCCTAGATTCAGACACGCCCTAGGGTTGGGAATTGCCAGGGACCTCGCAATATGGTATCACGATACTTAAGTGCCGATTCGATATGTATTGCAATTCTATATGTATTGCAATTCAATACTGTGGTTTTATTGCAATTCCATGGTCCAAACCTATTGCTCACAATATGTCTGCTGCAGAGGGACAAAAGAGCCATGAGAAAACACGTTTTGATCAGTAATGGAAATAAAAGTGCTGAAAACTAATTGGCTCCCAATTTAAAAAGATGGAGAACAAGCTATGAAGGAAAAATATGCAGGTACAGGTACAAACTTTTTGTGCAGGTACAACCAACTAGCTCAAAATAATATTGCGACATTGTCAGAACGATACGATAGCATCAAAAATAATTTCCTGATATGTAACTGTATAGATGTTTTCCGCCATCACTACTGCCCTCCTCAGGAAACCAGGGTACACACACACGCGCGCACACACACGTACGTCCAGGAAGTTGAAGCTATTAGACGACCCATTGAGCAGCGAGCAGACTGGTGTAACTGGTGTTCCCGGTCTTCTCAGGCTCCTGTCTTTTGTGGTTGCAGAACCTAAGAAGCGGCAGTGCAGGGCGCTGTTTGAGTACGTGCCCCAGAACGAGGATGAGCTGGAGCTGAAGATTGGGGATATCATCGACATCAATGAGGAGGTAAGGCTAGTGCTTCGTTACACTGCCCTGCATTGAGCTATTTCCGCTGCTCGTAATGACTTTCCTGCATTGGGTTTCCTTACCTGTGTTTTATTTCATGTCTCCTTGTTAGACTCATTGTCCTGTTGATTTGTAGTCTTTTTTTTTTTTAATGAGGTTAAGTTTTGCTTGGGAGAATAAGAGAATTGCCGTGATCTCTGTAACTAACTTTCTGATAACTTAATTCTGTTTACATATTGCCATTTGTTATAGATTTTATGTTTTGATGACTAAATGTTTGTACTTAATACTAAGAACATTCTATTCTGAAAGTGTATGCAATGGAGATGGGGTTGCAAGACAAATGGCAGTCCAATTAAAATGTGTGTGTGTCTAGATATTAACTTGGTGTGCAGAAGTATGACTTCATTTAGGGGGTGTTTGTGAACAAAGAATCTTTTGATTCTACCAGACACATGGGAGATTCTTCTCAAGGACGGGCCTCTCGCAACACCTCCCAAGTTTGACTTATTTGCAAAGATTGTGATAAGGCTGTGGGAAGAGACTATGTTCTTGGAGAGGGTGGGGGGAGAGGTGGGAATTTTGCATCTTTGTGTTTCAACATTGTACCATATAAAAGACTGTGTACACCTTTTTAGAGCTGAGAGCTCTCCTGAATTAAACCATTTACTAATTGACCATTGTATTCTGGGCTTCTGTCTGTCTTATTTCAACCAGTATCTTACAACTACTGGGTAACAGACAGAGTTTGTTTAATTGATGTTCAGTTTGTGAACATTGAGAACAAAATTTCTATAACACCATTACATTGGATGCAAATTGTGACCGCTAATAGTACCGTAGGCTGTTGTAACTTGGTGATTCATGATAAGGTCTATTATATTATCTTAAAGTGATTTACAGATAAGGTGATTATGAGGCATTTATTCTAAGGTGATTTAGATGTTTACATCAGGTATTCATTGGCGTCTGGTTGGTTGTCCCAGGTAGAGGAAGGCTGGTGGAGTGGAACCATGAACGGCAAATCAGGACTGTTTCCCTTCAACTTTGTGAAAGAGATGGAGACGAACGCAGACGGACAGACAAATGACTTAACAGATGAAGCAGGTAATTATGGAGTTGGCAGAGCTTCAGTAATTAAGACGTGACTCTTGTTTAAGCAGAGCGTGTCATAATGAGTTAGTGCTGCTAAAGAATGTAGCTTCTTGGCTGAATCTCCAGGCTTTTGTGTTTCAATAATTGTGTCTACATGAGAGATGTCGATAGCCTACCTGTTGTGACGTGTGCATTCGGAAAGTATTCAGACCCCTTGACCTTTTCCACATGTTGTTACGTTACAGCCTTATTCTAAAATTGATTAAATCGTTTTCTCCCCCCTCATCAATCTACACACAATACCTCATATTGACAAAGCAAAAACTGGTTTTTAGACATTTTTGCAAATTTATAAAAATACTGAAATATCACATTTCACAAGTATTCAGTACCTTTACTCAGTTGTTGAAGCACCTTTGGCAGCGATTACAGCCTCCAGTCTTCTTGGGTAAGACGCTACAAGCTTGGCACACCTGTATTTGGGGAGTTTCTCTCATTCTTCTCTGCAGATCCTCTCAAGCTCTGTCAGGCTGCACAGCTATTTTCATGTCTCACCAGAGATGTTCGATTGGGTTCAAGTCCGGGCTCCCGCTGGACCACTCAAGGACATTCAGAGACTTGTCCCGAAGCCACTCCTGCGTTGTCTTGGCTGTGTGCTTAGGGTTTGTTGTCCTGTTAGACTGGGGCAAAGGCTCACCTTCTGAGGTCCTGAGCGCTCTGGAGCAGGTTTTCATCAAGGATCTCTCTGTACTTTGCTCTGTTCTTCTTTCACAAGATCTGTCTCTTAGTCCCTGCCACTGGAAAAACAACCCCACAGCTTGATGCTGCCACCGTAGGGATGGTGCCAGGTTTCCTCCAGACGTGACGCTTGTCGTTCAGTTCAATCTTGGTTTCATCAGACCAGAGAATCTTGTTTCCTTTAGGTGTCTTTTGGACAACTCAAAGAGGGCTGTCATGTACCTTTTACTGAGGAGTGGCCACTCTACCATTAAAAGCCTGATTGGTGGACTGCTGCAGAGATGGTTGACCTTCTGGAAGATTCTCCCATCTCCGAAGAGGAACTCTGGAGCTCTGTCAGTGACCATGGGGTTCTTGGTCACCTCCCTGACCAAGGCCCTTCCCCCCCATTGCTCAGTTTGGCCAGGAGGCCAGCTCTAGGAAGAGTCTTGATGGTTCCAAACTTCTTCCATTTAAGAATGATGGAGGCCACTGCGTTCTTGGGAACAATGCCGCAGAAATGTGTTGGTACCCTTCCCCAGATCTGTGCTTTGACACAATCTTGTCTCGGAGCTCTACTGACAATTACTTCGATCTCATGACATGCACTGTCAACTGTGGGACTTTTATATAGACAGGTGTGTGTGCCTTTTCAAAACATGTCCAATCAATTGAATTTACCACAGGTAAATCTTTGGAAAATATTTGGTAATGTGGTAAAAGAGGATATCAGTGGCAGCTATGTTATGTGGTGATTGTGAGGCGCAATACAAATTCAACAGTCACAAGACAGGACTTCAAATAGGCCTATTGCATGTCAAGGGAACTGGAGCCTACAGTTTCGATAGGTTAAATGGAAACTGAAATCTTCGCACTGACTGTAGGTCTATAACCTCTCATATAGCCTTAATATTAACTCATGCAGAATTAAGCATTTCTTGCAGTAAAATGATACACAGGTGTGGAGAAATATGATTTTTTTCTTTCTGCATCTTGAGAGAATGCAATGCTCAGTTAGATACCATCTGTAGAGGTGTCGCCTTTATCATAAAAGCTGATCGTATTTCGACCACATAAAATATGCGTCAAAGCCAAACTGAAATCTGATCAGAAACACATTGGGTCATTTTCACAGCTTTCTTTTTTCTTACAACCCGGCAAACTGATGTCATTTGGACATTTTGCACAGAATCTTTGGAAAGTATTGTATTTTCTCCCCAGAACTTTACCGACGTCAACTGGATTGAAGCATTCATTCTATCGATCCATGACCTTATTCTGTTGAGCAAGGCTTTATTTAGTCTTCTAGGGCAACATATGATGACAAAAGAGAAGCTACATGTAGACAAGTTGTCTAATACAGCCTACCAAAATGGCGGAGGTTATAAGCAGAAATATATCTAAATCAGGTTATTAGCAGGTGTGGGTAAACAAACAGCTGACCCACGCACCACGTGTGTGTGTGTGTGTGTGTGGGGGCCTAGCTTGTGTATTTTTCTCTTGCACAAGTGAGTACGTATACAAATTCACGTGTTTCTGTATTTTGCTTTGTTCTCTTCGCCTCATTCATTGTGTCCTTCCCACAGACGCCAGCGGTAAAGAATCTCTGCTCCCCCCCTCCCCCACCCACCCTCCCCAGGCAATGGAGTTATCACCCAGCCCAAGAAGATCCGGGGGGTGGGCTTTGGGGACATCTTCAGGGAAGGCTCGGTCAAGCTGAAGGCCCGTCTGCCCAGCACAGAGGGAGAGGAGAAGAAAGACAAAGTAAGTGAGCTGAGCTGCGACAGAGAGATGTCTGTCTGAGAACTCACTCACAAGGTGTCATGCATCTCAACAGGTCCTGATAAGGCTCAAATATGTCCTTCCCCTTCCTCTGAGAACCAATTCACAATTGAGAGGAAGACGGGAATGTTTTTTAAGTGTCCAAAGGTTCCAATTGTCTGTTACATAACAGTATAATAATAGTAAGAATGTTTATGGTCTGCATACTGAGGGTCATATGACTGAAGTCAGAAATGTATTTCAGCTGGAATGCATTGAAACCAATGGTGGTGAAAGTAATACGGTAGTTTTACATTGGATATTATTGGTTTATGAGCTTGTTTTACATGACCTAACATTCTGAGTTCAGCCTAAAGCTGGGTGACCTGAACAAAGATAAACTGACTGCATTATCACGGTTACGAAAAATTGAACGATAAGTTTATAGCAATGTGCACCAGTATTTTATTTTTTTATATTACCCTTAAAACTACTACGACTTTGAATGTTGTAGTTATCAATTGTCCCATTAACTATCACCCATCTTAGCAAACTTATTTCATTTCAAACTTCACATTTCTCTAGTAGGGACCTATAAGTTATTTCTTGAAATGAACTATATCAGCAAAATTTCCACAATAAGTGGTCGTTTGTTGATAATTTCCGGTTTGTCCCAGTGCTTGTTCAGCCACCATTTACACATGCTCCTGTATGGGGACCACCAGTCAGCATTATTTAGTGTTGTGGTGATTGTTTAAGTCCTAGGAGAAGTGATGCAGCGTGGGTTGGGTATCTTTGTCAACCCTTCCTCCTCCTCAGCTGATAGCCTTTATTTTGGTTGCTAATTGTTTGGGTGGCAGGCAGACAGTTTCCCTGCTCCCTCTGACTGACCTAGTTTCCTGGCATCGTATCTGAGGGCGATATTTCAACGTATCTGAGGGAGACAAACTACAGCAGCACACTCAGATAATTAGTGCCATTAATCTGCATGGATAGTGATAACTTAAGTCACGCTAATAGCACACTGTAGGTTTAGTTGACAATTTCTAGCTTCCATTTAACCCCCTCTGAAACTATTCTCTCCTTTCCTTCTCCCTGTTCTCTCTCTCATGGCAGCGTTGGTTCAGTCTTTGTCCCACAGCTTACAACATGGCATATTCCATTACACTGTCGTTCACACAGTCAATCCATCAGTAGCAGCATCTCTGGCACTTTCCATTTCCCACTTTCCACTCACGCTCTCCCCCTCTGCTCTCTCTCTCCCCCTCTGCTCTCTCTCTCCCCCTCTGCTCTCTCTCTCGCCCTCGCGCACGCTCTCTTTTGCTCGTTCTCTTTTGCTCTCTCTCGCTCTCTTTCGCTCTTGCGCGCGCTCTCTCTTTCTTGCACGCGCTCTCTCTTTCTTTCGCGCGCTCTCTCTTTCTTTCGCGCGCTCTCTCTTTCTTTCGCGAGCTCTGTCTTTCTTTCGCTCGTGCTCTTTGCTCTCTCTTTCGCGCTCTTTGCTCTCTTTCGCTCTCTCTGCTCTCTTTCGCTCTCTCTGCTCTCTCTTTCGCTCTCTCTGCTCTCTCTTTCGCTCTCTTGCTCTTTGCTCTCTCGCTCTTTGCTCTCTCTTTCGCTCTCTCTTTCGCTCTCTCTCTCTTTCGCTCTCTCTCTCTTTTGCTCGCTCGCTCTCTTTTGCTCGCTCTCTTTCGCTCTCTCTCTCTTTTGCTCTCTCTTTCACTCGCTCTCTTTCGCTCGCTCTCTCGCTCTCTCTCTTCATGTGACTCAACAGCTTGTTACTCATAGTCTAGAGGACATTCACCTTAGCTGAGACAAAACACAGAATAAACGTAGGCCTGCCTGGCTCTACCACTTATCTGTCTGCTCACTCAGTAACTAACAAAGGCTTTCTGATGTTGGTCAGAAAAAGCCTTTGCTGAACTCTTCTAACCCATATGACATACTCTGTAGCAGACTGGCATACTCTTCACAAACATTGACCTGCACGCTGACTAACACACTGTCTGTTGACCAATCGGTGAGTCCGCCGATGACCCGCCCTGTGTTCATTCCGGTCAGGCATGGCTAGTCTCTGATTGGTGGAGACCATCTGAGCATTGTACTGTGCATCCAATCATGTCAGTAAATCCATCTGTGGTTTGCTTCATTTTAGCCAATCCCATTATTCCCATCTGCCGCAAAGCCCGCCCATTCCAACGCGACAGACTCCCCGAAAGCAGAGGGGGACAGCAAAGCAAAAGGTAAGGGGGAGGGTAAAGGTCCCAGTGTGTATGATTAGAAGTGACTGTTCAATACAAAATGTCATCTCGTGTTATGTTCTCAGACAGTACAATAGGTGGGTTTTGTCATGCCCATAAGGACCATTGTCCAACACTTGATAATCATAGCACAACATTTATGATGTTTTTATTGTGATTGTAACATTTTGTTCTTACATTGAGGTTCAAGTGACATATATTGTTACGTTGTGGGGGATGTTGTGCTTCCTAAGTGTTGAACTTTTAAAGCCAGTGGCAGGTTTAGGGTAAGCCAATCGTAACGGTATCACTAGGAATTAACTTACAAATTTAAAGTGATGGATGTGGTATTTTATTTATTTAACTAGGCAAGTCAGTTAAGAACAAATTCTTATTTACAATGATGGCCTACCCCGGACGACGCTGGGCCAATTGTGCGCCGCCCTATGGGACTCCCAATCACGGCTGGATGTGATGCAGCCTGGATTTGAACTAGGGACCTCTTGCACTGAGATGCAGTGCCTTAGACCGCTGCGCCACTCGGGAGCACTTGACCTTTATTGGATGTGTTTATTCTGTCGGTTTTGTTGTCGGTTTTGTTGGTCAATGACTGCATTTTTCAAGAACGGTATTGTTCCTCTTCCCCCAGTAAAAGAATACTGCAAGGCCACCTTTGCGTTTGAAGCCACAAACGAAGATGAGCTGATACTGAAAGAGGGTGACGTCATACAGATTTTGAGTAAGGTGAGTAAAGCCACCCTGACCAGCACCAGCTGCTAGCCTGTGGCCCAGCTAGGTATAGTGGTACTGATTGTCCTCATCCACCACTGCACGTTCTCCGGCCCTGCTTGTCTGTTCTTCCCAAGTGAAGTAGGTGAATGCTGTGAGCAAGAACTGGTCCAGGACCCTAGGGACAGATTTGAGTATTTAGTCCTATTGATTCTTATTAGGCTTGAGGTAGACTTGGGTTTATAACAGAAAATGAGTGATCATCTTATTGGACCAGTTCAGGTAGTACCTTTTCCATTTCAAAATGGTCTCTAAACACGACCCTGATCACCAACGAGCACCCTGCTGTGTTTTGGAAGCAGCGTGATGCGAGGATGCTGTCGTCATAGCAGGTAAGGGATCTATGGCAGTTAGCTTCCATTGACATAGGCCAGAGACTTTGGTCCCTGTTGAATTTTACACCCTGAAGAAAAGCATGAGTGCCATTACTGGGAACATGGCCAAGACAGTGCTAGGCCATATGGAGAGATTGAGTTACCATTAAGAGGTGGCTCTTGAGTCAGGTTTTGTTATTTAAGGCAGACACATTATGACAGATCACGTTTCGCTGTGGATTAATCATGTTTAAGTGCCATCTAGTGTCCATTAAGCAGACTTACATGTGTTGTCTAACATGAAGTGAGGTTGTAGGAATCTCCACCGATGCCTTTTATCAGCTTTGAAGCTGACTCAAGCTGATGATATTGAATAAAATACATAATTGTTTATTCAGATTACCAAATGGCCTGATGCAGACATTTGGAAACTTTCTCACACTCCTGTCCCTTTTTATTTGTGTTTTATTTAACGACTCAAATACCAGTGGGTCGCTAGCGGGATCATCCCGACACTACTAGCGAAAACCTGTAGCGCCAGATTTAAAATCCGAAAATTGAATTATTAAACATCCAGCTATATACAAGTGTTCCATACTCATCAAAAGCTCTTTTTCTAGGCAATATCACAGCGTTGTCAGATTTCAAAAAGGCTTTACGGCGAAAGCAGCACATTCATTTGTTTGAGGGTAGCACCTCACATATTTTCCAATAGCCATGTATCGATTAGCAATCATGGCACACACATAACACATTTCACAGCGAAAACAAAGTAATTACCTGTTGAAGAACTTCTGCTGAGGTCTTCCTAAGTGTCCAACGAAGACAATCCATGGTTCTTTTGTTAGAAAAAGTAACGTCTTTTATCCATAAATCCTCCATTTGGTTCATGCGTTATAATCAGAAACGACAGCCTCCATTACTCCTTTGAAACTCGGCGCCGACTGCTAAAATTATACCTATAAACTTGTCCAAAAACAATCAAACATAGTTTTAAATGTATCCTTAGGAACCCTTTTTACGTATATGTACTATTATAAATCAGACGGAATATAAACTGAACTGCTAAAAGCGATAAATAAGGCACAGCGCTTCTCATGCACACGCACTCTGAAGAGTTTTCATAACGTGGTCTCTCGTTCCATGCTGTTTATCAATGGCGAAATTCCCCAAGATGGAGTAAAACACCGTCTCGTGGTTGATGACATCATAAGGAAGCGACGTGCACTGCGTTCACATGCCTATATATGGTCATTTTGGATAGGAGGGGCTCAAAATGAGCAATGTGTCAAAATGACTTTTTCAGGACAGAGATTCCTCAGGGTTTTGCCTGCCAAATGCGTTCTGATTGACCCACAGACAAATGGTTAACAGTTTTGGAAAATTCAGAGTGTTTCCTATCCAATGGTACTAAATATATGCATATCCCTTTTCTGGGCCTAAATGGGAGGCATTTTACTTTGGGCACGCCAGGCTCTCCAAAACAGTCAGTTTTTCTGCTGGAGCCGGTGAGGTTAACTAGACAAGTCAGTTTAAGAACAAATTCTTATTTACAATGATGGCCTACCCCCGGCCAAACCCCCTAACCCGGATGATGCTGAGCCAATTGTGCACCGCCCTTTGGGACTCCCGATCATGGCCGGTTGTGATACAGCCCGGATCGAACCAGGGTCTGTAGTGACACCTCTTGCACTGAGATGCAGTGCCTTAGACCGCTGCACCACTTGGGACTCCCTTAGGGAGTCTTTAGTATGTTATTTTATCCTAGCCTTTTCATCGTAATGTTTAATAAATGCTTGACCGGTAAAGTTGTTATGTTTCAGGACACAGGGGAGCTGGGGTGGTGGAGAGGGGAGATCGGAGGTAAAGAGGGGGTTTTTCCTGACAACTTTGTGGCTGTGATGTCAGACGCAGACAAAGAGGTATGATGAAGGAAATAGTGAACACCAGATCACATAGAGTATGCTTTCCCTAGTGGTCTTGTCCCTAAATAGCCTATGTGTAAAGTCAGTCATTTGTGTAATGATCATACATGTTTCATTATAAAAACTATTAACTATTTCCGTTTATGTTGCAGCCGGCTCCCACATCAAGAGGATCAGTCAAACTGTCTCCCAAGCAGGAAGCAGAAGAGGTAGGCTGGGCTTTCCACATGCTTGTGTTAGAGTACATGGTGTTGGTGTATACTCGCAGAATTCATGTGGGACTCTTCCTTTGATATGGAGAGCAAGTCTAATGAGAGTGGTAGCCTGGGAATGTTCTGTTGACTGGTTATATTGGGGTCTCTGTCAAGAGTCTCCTATAAGTCATCACGCACTTTAGACTGGAAATTATGCTTTCTTTAAATATTTATACACGTTCTAGTTACTGAGCTCTCACAGTTTTGATCTTGTCTTTTGCTAAGCCCCCTCACAGCTTCTCTGTTTAAAGAAAAGTGCAAAATATCACTTTTGTGAGTCTTTGCCTTCAAAAAAGTATCCTCCAGCTAAATTATTTTAATTTGTTAAGGTTGAATTTCAGGGAAGTTATTTTAAGAGCAGACTAAAATACTCCTTTAATTGTAAGTAAACTTCCTGCTACTTGAACTTCAATGTCCCTGTTTATTAGCTCTGTTGCCTCCCCGGCCCACACAGTGGCTGCTGTTGTTGTGTCACGGCCCGGTGGAGAGACCATGCTGCTCTGCATCACCATATGTAGGTCAATGGGTCAAGCAGCAGTGGTGGTGTACAGCCTTCTGGGCCGGAGCATTAGGAAGTCCTTACGCCATAATGGAGCTCACTGTTGCCCTTTTATTTATGTTCTGCTAGATGCTCAGTAGAGGGCAGACATGAACAATTCTCCATTAAGAGAGTCTCTCGCTTTCTCTTCCCTTCTCTCTTTTTCTCTTCATCTCTCTCTTTCTCTATTTCTAGGTTGTTATTGTGAGCATGTTATAAAGAAGTCCCAGTTTGGATTGTTACAGGATACATACTAGTAAAATATGCATCTTTGCGAAGCTGGCAATCTGAATATCAAACTGAAATGATGCAGTCTAATATTTCAGTTTGAAATGGTCTTCCTGACTGTGGCTGTATCAATCTTATTGTCAATTAGGAATTGCCGCGATATTATCATTGCGGCAATTTATTATTATTTGTATTTGTTTTTCAATATTTGGCATGTGCATCCGTCTAGTGCTAGCTAACATGAACTACCTAGCAAAAAATTTTACTCATAGAATCAATATAACATTGTATCTTCTGTATTGATTTTCCCTCCATCCCTGTTGTCAATGCAACGTTTAATTACAGGAGAACAACTGTGCTTTTAACCTCCTAACGACTGAGCTTTTAACACCCCATATAGGTGTTCCACTGATGCTGTTGATAGAGTAAAGATTGTTTATTGAAATATTTCCCCAGTTTCTCACTCTTTTTAATGTATAGAGAATGTAAAGTCCCACATTCCCTGTGATTCTTCATGCTGCGGGCCCTCGTGACCACAGCATGTAAAACACATCAATTATAGCTCTCAGATTAGATACTGGTGGTAGCTACCACAGTTTGGCTGCAATTCATTCTCAGATATACCCTTAATAAGGAAAGTTGCCTGGGAAGTTGTCATCAAACAACGAACACTGTTATTTTTTTGGCCAGAGCAAACAGAGTATGTGCTACGATTATTTGATTCTTCTTTGCTGGACACTCATCTCCTCCTTTTCAAAAATAAAACAAAGACAATAAATTCATGAGCATGGGGAGACCAGTGGCACAGTCTCAACTTTCGCAGATCTCCACTTTAAGATCATTGTAGAACGGGAAATAATGGCTTGTTGTATTCATTTGAAGCATGTGCTTCTCTTCTGACTGATGCTCTGGCCTCCGTAGCATTAGATGTCTGGCGTCACTCCACAGCCCTCCGTACTCTCACACACTGATGGGCCTGATTTCTTTCTAACCAGGATCAAAGTGTTAGTTGATTTGTAGATCAGTGATTTGGCACAGTGCATTGCACAGGCTGACTACATGGAACAGCTGTCGTGTTATCTGCGTCTGTGGCACATGAAGCCGTGTGTTTCTATTGATATACTGTTTTAAATTGGAAATGTAAGAATAAGGTCTAAACACCTTTGTATGTATTGTTCTCTATGCTTGAATAGGCCTATTGGCTGTCCGTATTATTGTCCTGTCACTGCATTATGACTTGTATTTTGGGTTGCTTTTCTGTAGAAAAAGGCTTGACTTCACTACCTCACTATGTACTGTCATTATGAACATGTTCCCTGAATGTTATTCTGAATACAGTGGAGCAATAAAGTGCTCTTTGGCTCTCTGCTTGTTGGCCATCATGGTGCATCTGCTGGGAGTCTGATGGTATTTAAACTAATGAGGGCTACTGTAGCTGAATGAGAAGTCCTCTGTCACGTTGACCTACTCTCTGTTTTTCAGAGACCCAAGAAGCCACCCCCACCATCAAAAAGCATAGGTAAGACCTGTTTATAATGAACGCATGACCGTCGTCAACCTCCTTTTTAGATGATCATGTCAACGATTGTAAAATTCAGGGGTGCGACTTTCACTGGGGACGTGGGGGACATGTCTGTATTGCATTTTTGCCCCCCACACCCATTTTATTATTGGAATGTGATACACAATGAGGTGAGGGTGTGCTTTAGAACCATGCAGACACCTCCGAGCGGTCGGGTAGGCAGTTTGGAGTGTTTATCCGACTGAATAAAAAATTATTATTATGTTCCCCCCACTTCTAAAACCAAAGTCGTGCCCCTGATAAAAGTAGATCGCTATCATTTAACAGAGAGGCAGGCGGTGGATGACTTGTCTCTCTCAGCGTTAGTTTCCAAGAAGCAGGAACCTGTGGTTTTGCATGCGACTCTTCTCTACGTTTTCAAACTTCCCCACTGGTGTCATCTCTTGCCGAATTTTAGTGCATTATCAATCAATATGGGCAGAAGAACACAAACATGTGCCTCTGGTTGTCTATCAGGGCACCCTGTCACCTAATATCATAATCTCTAGTTATGAATGCTCCAGAGGTGATCATGATTGTTATTAGTCGTTCACGTCTCCATCGGTTTGGTTGACAAGGCAACAGGTCTTGCGATGGAGAGGTGGAGTGTTCTAATCGCTTCCTCACTTGTTCAAAACGATTTATAGATTGGAACGATTTTCTCAGAAATGGCGATAGCTATGATGCTCCGAGGGGATAAATTGTCGCGTAATTAATTAATTAATGCACTTCCTGCCTTGAACTGAGAGGACTGTGTTGCGCTACGACCCTGAGGGGTTTGGGATTCACGGAAAATAAACATCTATGAATTCCCCAACTTAGTTTTGTATCATGTTGTAAATTCAGTCCAGATCTGAATCCTTGATTGTCTGCCAAGGCGAACAGAGACATGTAGATATTAGGAGCCTTTGACTCCTGTCTAATGGCCCACTGTAGTCTCACGTAGCAGACTTCTAGGGCTCTCATGCTGATGTAAAATTTGTATCGTTTAAAACCTCTACAGGATCGGTGTCCCAACCTGGGGACGGTTGAGCTAACTTAGGCTAATGTGATTATGAGCTTGAGCTTATAAGAAAAAAATAATAATAATACCAGGACATAGAAGACATGGGCAGAAAGCTTAAATGTTTGTTAATCTAACTGCACTGTCCAATTTACAGTAGCTATTACAGTGAAAGAATACCATGCTAATGTTTGAGGAGAGGGCACAATTATGAAAATGTATGAATAAACCAATTAGGCACATTTGGGCAGTCTTGATACAACATTTTGAATAGATATGCAATAGTTCATTAGATCAGTCTAAAACTTTGCCCGTACACTGCTGCCATCTAGTGGCCAGAGTCTAAATTGCACCTGGGCTAGAATAATTCATTATGGCCATTCTCTTGCATTTCAAAGATGATGGTACATGTTTTTTTCTTTTGTATTATCTTTTACCAGATATAATGTGTTATATTCTACATTCATTTCACATTTCCACAAACTTCATAGTGTTTCCTTTCAAATAGTATCAAGAATATACATATCCTTGCTTGAGGTCCTGAGCTACAGGCAATTAGATTTGGGTCATTTTAGGCGAAAAAAAAAAAAAAAAAAGGTGGATCCTTAATTAAAGGGGCATGCATCACAAGCCAAGTTATTTGATCATTTTACTTAGTCTCTGAGAACCATTGGCGCAGGCAAGTCTGATTTAGGCTTAGCTCTAACACAGCCTCTGCTATAGAAACAAACGGAGCATTGATTTGTGTCCGTGGTTGCACTTTGAAAACCGTACAAAAGTAAAGACCCATTTAATGGGTCTTCATTTCATTTTTTCTTCTTCTACTGATCATGGGACGCTCTTAAAGGGGTACACACAAATTAATCATCATGAGTAAGGAACTATGAAAATGGTTCAATTAAATCCTATTTAATTTTTTTAAACCATGTCATAGAAAATGTATGATTTGCAGTTGTTGACATGATACAGTGCCTTTGAAAAGTATTCAGAACCCTTGACTTTTTCCACATTTTGTTATGGTACAGCCTTATTCTAAAATGGATTAAATAAAAAATAATCCTCAGCAATCTACACACTACCCCATAAAGACAAAGCAAAAACAGGTTTTTAGAAATGTTTGCTAATTTTTAGAAAATAAAAAAACAAATGCCTTATTTACATAAGTATTCAGCTCCTATGCTATGAGACTTGAAATTGAGCTCAGGTGCATCCTGTTTCCATCGGTCGTCCTTGAGATGTTTCTACAACTTAATTTGGAGTCCACCTGTGGTAAATTCAATTGATTGGACATGATTTGGAAAGGCACACACCTGTCTATATAAAGGTCCCACAGTTGACAGTGCATGTCAGAGAAAAAACAAGCCATGAGGTTGAAGGAATTGTCCGTAAAGCTCAGAGACAGGATTGTGTCGAGGCACAGATCTGGGGTAGGGTACCAAAACATTTCTGCAGCATTGAAGGTCCCCAAGAACACAGTGTCTTCCATCATTCTTACAAGGAAGATGTTTGGAACCACCAAGACTCTTTATAGAGCTGGCTGCTCTGCCAAACTGAGCAATCGGGGGAGAAGGGCCTTGGTCAGGGAGGTGACCAAGAACCTGATGGTCACTGTGACAGAGTTCCTCTGTGGAGATGGGAGAACCTTCCAGAAGGACAACCATCTCTGCAGAACTCATCCAGTCAGGCCTTTATGGTAGAGTAGCCAGACTGAAGTAAAAGGCAAATGACAGCCCCCTTGGAGTTTGCCAAAAGACGCTTAAAGACATTCAGACCATGAGAAACAAGATTCTCTGGTCTGTCTGATGAAACCAAGGTTGATCTCTTTGGCCTGAATGCCAAGCGTCACCTCTTGATGAAACCTGGCACCATCCCTACGGTGAAGCATGGTGGTGGCAGAATCATGCTGTGGGGATGTTTTTTAACGGCAGGGACTGGGAGACTAGTCAGGATCGAGGCAAAGATGAACAGAGCAAAGTACAGAGATCCTTGATGAAAACCTGCTCCAGAGTTCTCAGGACCTTAGACTGGGGCAAAGGTTCACCTTCCAACAGGACAACGACCCTAAGCACACAGCCAAGACAATGCAGGAGTGGCTTCGGGACAAGTCTCTGAATGTCCTTGACTGGCCCAGCCAGAGCCTGGCCTTGAACCCGATCGAACATCTCTGGAGAGACTTCAAAATAGCTGCCCATCCAACATGACAGAGCTTGACAGGATCTGCGGAGAAGAATGGGAGAAACTTCACAAATACAGGTGTGCCAAGCTTGTAGAGTCATACCCATATACCCATATAAATTATCCAACATTTCTAAAAACCTGTTTTTGATTTGTCATTATGGGGTATTGTGTGTAGATTGATGAAGAGAAAAAATATTTAATACATTTTAGAATAAGTCTGTAACGTATCAAAATGTGGAAAAAGTAGAGGGGTCTGAATGCTTTCCGAAGGCACTGTATATCATCAGACGACAGAACATTACCACTAAATAAATTCATAGGGAAATTTGATGTGTGCCTCACAATTCATTGTATCATCAAGGTGTGTCACAGTTCTTAAAAAGTTGAGAATCACTGCTCTAGAGGCATGGAGACTTCCCTAACGCCCTCAAGGTGCAGTCTTTTGGAGATTATGGATCACTATTCAAGTGCTCACATTTGTCATTTATTTTCAGGGATTTGGTCAAATCCAATTCTATTCAGTTCAATTTAAATGTATTTAGGTTGATTTCCATTACTTTTCTTTGTTGACATGGCTATTCTATCAAGCACCTTTCACCTAGATATCTGTCCGGACAGTTATCTGTTCTTTTAGGTTCATGTTTCCAAAGGGTGTTAAGACTTATTACAAGAACGCCTCTTATCTAGTAAACATCTGAAGTGTCAGGTGCTTGCAGAGCACTGCAAAGATTTCTGTACTCTCCCTGTAGTCTGCACAGGAAACACTTGAGTGTCTCACATCCTCCTCCTGCTTGCAGAATATCTGTTCAGTTTGCTCTGTGTTCGAGTGGCTGCCCTCATAGACTCGTAGAGCGACAGTAAAGAGAGGAGGACGTTACTAACCGACATGAACATGTTTCGCTTTTCAGCTCGCAAACCCGAGGTCCCGTTGGCTGACAAGAAGCCCCTGCATCCGCATCCTGAGGACAGAGGTAAGGTTCGCCCTCTTCTCCATCCTTCCAGCTACCTGCCCTTTCCCATTAAAGGGTGAGAAACCTTTCCCCTCTCCTCTCTGTGTGCTGCCAACACTTCCCACCTTCCAATCAGCTCCAAGGGATGTGACTCTCCAGATGAGGTCAATAGGCTCACACCGATCACATTCTCTCAGAGATCACATACATTTTGTATTAGGGTTACTACACAACCTGGCCCTGTTGTGTGTGTTACGAAAAAACATTGCGACACTGCTATGCTCCGAACCTTTCGTCTCCGTATAGTATAAATTAGGCTTAAGTCTCACACCAATGAAGAGAGTGCTCTGGCTTGATTTACTAAGCATTTGCACCTGGAAGATGTAAGCCGTAATTTTGACATTTGCTTTTGTGTTTGGGCCCCTCTCATGAATAACTAACTGTAAATGCTCACTAAAGCTGATCCCAAGGGTCTAGACTCAAGACAGACACCTGTCATACAGATCAAGAGAAATGTAGGGATTCACATCCCTGTAGTGTTTGTTGACAGTTGATCCACTTGTAGGGAAATGATGAGGCAAATATCTTTTTGTCCCCTCACTTAGTCAGTGAGCAGCAGCTGCACCAGTCCTGCTATGTCTACCTGACCATAGCATATCCGACCACAGGCTATTAGAGGAGAACAGTCTCATCTTTTCATTTCACATGTTGGGCGACGTGTCTTCTTGGATAAAAACAACACTTGTTTCCTCTTCAGCCTTCTCTTCATTAACAAGTGGTTTTACACAATTATTGGACAATCAGATGTACAGCGATTTGCAATCAGAAATTTGAGAGCACTTTGGCCACCACTTCACATAAAATGGATGGTTTTAATAATTGATCCAATAGAAATTCTATGATAGGAGACATTTATGTATCTCTTTGGAAGTGTGTGTGTGTGGGAGCGTAAGGCTGGGCGATATATCGAAGTAATTGGAATTTGTTTTAGTGTGGTGTTCCAAATGCCTGTTTCGTGAAAATCGAGGTTTCAATTTCTTTCCATTTTTATTATTGTTTGTCTTTTTGGTCTCGTCTCCTTCGCTCCTTCGGTGCTGTGTGCACTGCGCACCTTCCCGTTCGCACACAGACATCAAGCCCCACCCTCTGCCACTCACAACAAAGACGAAAGATCGTCTTCCTCTCTGACAACAAGCAACTTCAACTTGCTATTTACATTTGAGGTTTGGTCCAACATAATCGGTCTAATGGACAACAAAACACATTGAGACACAATTGTTTCTGTATTAGAGGAGAACTTAACCTTTTATAATGAGACCCTTTTTATGTATCAACTCCCAAAATGTGAAACAGAGCAGACCCTACTAAGACGAGTATCAATGAACAAGATTGTGGAAAATTTGCGCTCAGTTTCTGTCGTGCACAGCACTCTAGAGATTTCTTAACGGGTTCAAGTCCAGCCTCTGGCTGGGCCTGTCAAGGACATTCAGAGACTCTCGAAGCCACTCCTGCATTGTCTTGGCTGTGTGCTTAGGGTCGTTGTCCTGTTGGAAGGTGAACCTTCGACCCAGTCTGAGGTCCTGAGAACTCGGGAGCAGGTTTTCATCAAGGATCTCTGTACTTTGCATCGTTCATCTTTGCCTCGACCCTGACTAGTCTCCCAGTCCCTGCCTTTGAAAAACATCCCCACAGCATGATGTTGCCACCACCATGCTTCACAGTAGGGATGGTGCCAGGTTTCCTCCAGGTGTG
Organism: Brachymystax lenok tsinlingensis; assembly: GCA_030435695.1. Lineage (NCBI taxonomy): Eukaryota > Metazoa > Chordata > Actinopteri > Salmoniformes > Salmonidae > Brachymystax > Brachymystax lenok. The sequence goes on from CM059796.1 coordinate 15,561,807, forward strand.
GCGCTTGGCATTCAGGCCAAGATATTTTAATCTTGCTTTAATCAGACCAGAGAATCTTGTTTCTCATGGTCTGAGAGTCTTTAGGCGTCTTTTGTCCAATCAATTGAATTTACCACAGGTGGACTCCAATAAAGTTGGAGAAACATCAAGGATGATCAATGGAAACAGGATTTTTTTTACCTTTTAATTGTGCAGCTGATCTTATTTAGAGAGAACGTAAGTTCATAAGTTGCTCTACCGCAATGTGCTGCTTTTTCAGCATGTTTTAAGAACAGGCACTCAGCTTCCTGACCAACGTACATTCTCTGGGATGTTCATGTTTACAATTAACACACTCTTCTTCCAGGGTACTAATCAAATAAGTCAACTCGACTGGGCCTAATCAATGATTTGAGATAGGGGAAGTGAAGGGGAACACTCATTTGCGTAAGAAGGCTGGAGAGGCTGTTAACAATTGTCAGACGTAAGGTTGGACAAAGTGTTTGTTGTGAGTGTGCTGTTAACATGGTGGTTAAGTTGTCACTGTAATTAGCCTCTTATTATAAGAAACAAGGAGGTGGATTTAACTGCTGAAGATATATCACAGGCCTGTCTTCTGACCTACTTTTGTGTGTGTGTTTTCAAGCCCTTTTTGTATACTCAGTCTCTGCAACACATTTACGTAATTCAATGGTGAATCTATCAATCGTGATTCAATACTACTTCCATAATTTTTGTGGACAAGCTAACTTCCATCATATGTTAAAGAAGTCTCGAGGTTCTGCTCGCCTGAGTTAGAATACCTCATGATAAGATGTAGACCACACTATTTCTTTAGTGTGATATAGAGCTTCCCCAATCAACTGGATGAGTTACTATTATGTAGGTGGATGGAAATGATCCAAACATTTAGTTTGAATATAGTAATAATAACCTACACATCAATCTGACTACATTATCCTGTGACTGCTTTAGGCTCATATTCGCATCCAGTGGGTATAGCCAAGGTTGATAGCCTTGCGTCGCCACTCGGAATACTTTTAAATGCACGTGTCTAGGTTTACCGTTTTGCAATTATTAAGAGGCTAAGGAACAAGGAGCTAATATCTTGCAATAGATGTCTTCGCATTTAATTATTGAGTAAACCTTAGCTCAGAGATGCACAGTTAGAGACCAAGCATATATGCTATGCATATTGTGAATAACATTTACCATTAGACATTTCACCGAATAATTCAAGGAATATTATTCAAATGTGACGACTACAGTTCGTATCCATTTAAAAGTAATCCAATGTTTTACAGTTACACAATACGAATACAATAAAAAAATAGTACATACCAGGAAAAAAAAAAGTAAATTCACCTGTATGACATACAAATGTACATCAGGAGATCGGTTTACCAATGACGCCATGATCAATGTTTAAACCCAGATTTTATTCTTCCAAAAGCGCCAAATCCCAGTATCTCCCATTGTCTAATTAACAACACTTTGCATGACCAAAAACATTAAAACAGAAGGCATTAAACTTCACACGCATTCTCTAATCACCACACCTCAACACTGTATGATACGGTAAGAACACACCCCTGTATCGCTCCTCTTTGAACTATCCGCCTTCCGACGAACAGAATAACACAATTTCTATGTATCAATAAATCCATAGCACTTGCAGTACAATGAAACATATCAACATTCATAACTCTTTCTGAACTCTTGAAACAATCCAAACATGGCAATTAAGTTCACACAGTAACATTCATTTTGCCAAAAAAAAAAAAAATCATCAGTCTTCACACCTCTCCTGGCGTCAGTGACCCCAGGACTTCCGTGAGAATGTCTCTTCCTCTAGATTGTCACAGATAAGGTGTTTGACCCCTGTGGTAGCCCACAGATGGTATGTCATTAAACAATGCCATGAATCGGGATTGAGTCATCACTCTGGGCCTCGGCCCAAGCCAGTCACCAGGTGTGAGTATCACCTTCTCTCATTCTTCCACTACATTACCAAGATAGTTCATCTATATTTTTTGTAGCTGTCTATTTACCACCACAAACTGATGCTGGCAATAAGACCGCACTCAACGAGCTGTATAGGGCCATAAGCAAACAAGAAAATGCTCACTCAGAGGCGGCACTTCTAGTCGCCGGTGATTTTAATGCAGGAAACTGAAATCCATTTTACCTCATTCCTACCAACATGTTACTGTAGGCTTATCCCTCATTTATGTGCTCTCTGTCACCTGGAGCTGCATGGCAAATGGTCCAGGAACACAAAGAAAGCACAAAGGACAATTAGTCAGCCCTAACATTCACAAGGCCTAACATTCCCAACATTCACAAGGCCACAGGGCCAGACGGATTACCAGGTCGCATACTCAGAGCGTGCGCTGACCAGCTGGCAAGTGTCTTCGCTGACATTTTCAACTGCTCCCTGACCCAGTCTGTAATACTTATGTTTCAAGCTGATCACGATCCCTGTGCCCAAGAACACCAAAATAACCTGTCTAAATGACTCACCCCGTACCACTCACATCTGTAACCATGAACTGCTTTGAAACGCTGGTCATGGCTCCCATCAACACCATCATCCCAGACACCCTGGACCCACTCCAATTCGCATACAACCCCAACAGATCCACAGATGATGCAATCTCTATTGCACTCCACACTGCCCTTTCCCACCTGGACAAAAGGAACACCTATGTGAGAATGCTGTTCATTGACTAGAACTCAGCGTTCAACACCCTCCAAGCTAAGGACCCTGGGATTAAACACCTCCCTCTGTAACTGAATCCTGGACTTCCTGACTGTCAGCTTTAGGTGGTAAGGGTAGGCAACAACACATCCGCCACGCGGATTTGTTGTTGTGCTTAGTCCCGTCCTCGTGCTTAGTCCCGTCCTGAACTCCCTGTTCACCCACGACTGCGTGGCCAAGCACGACTCTTAACACCATCATTAAGTTTGCCGACAACACGACGGTGGTAGGCCTGATCACTGATGACAATGAGACTGCCTATAGGGAGGAGGTCAGAGACCTCCCACTCAACGTCAGCAAGACAAAGGAGCTGATCGTGGACTACAGGAAACAGAGGGCAGAGTACGCCCAAATCCACAGCTGGTCTGTGATCGAGCAAGTTGAGGCTTCAAGTTCCTCAGTGTCCACATCACCAAGGAATTATCATGGTCCATACACAGCAGGCCAATCCTCAAAACGTTCTACAGCTTCACCGTTGAGCGCATCTTCACTGGCTGCATTACCACTTGGTATGGCAACTGCTTGGCATCCATCTGCAAGGCGCTACAGAGGGTAGTGTGTTCCGCCCAGTACATCACTGGGGCTGAGCTCCCTGCTATTCAGGACCTCTATACCAGGCTGTGTCAGAATAAGGCCTTAAACTCCAGTCACCGAAGTCATAGAATGTACTCTCTGCTACCGCACGGCAAGCGGTACCGATGCACGAAGTCTGGAACCAACAGGACCATACACAGCTTCTACCCCCACGCCATAAGACCGCTATATAGTTTGTTCTGGTAGCTATTGGTTAACTATATGCATTGACCCTTTTTTCCTGTTGGACCGCCTTGCTAACAGCACATTATGTGAGTCCAGAGAACCAGAAGCCTAATATACACTGAACAAAAATATAAACGCAACGTAACATGTTTCATGAGCTGAAATAAAATATCCCAAACATGTTCCATATGCACAAAAAGTGTATTGCTCTCAAACTTTTGTGCACAAATTTGTTTACATCCCTGTTAGTGAGCATTTCTTCTTTGTCAAGTTGTGGCATATCTAGAAGCTGATTTAAACAGCATGATCATTACACACGTGCACCTTGTGCTGGGGACAATAAAAAGGCCACTCTAAAATGTGAAGTTTTGTCACACAACATAATTCCACGGATGTCTCCAGTTTTGAGGGAGTGTGCAATTGGCATGCTGACTGCAGGAATGTCCACCAGAGCTGTTACCAGATAATGAAATGTTAATTTCTCTACCATAAGTCGCCTCCAACTTTGTTTTAGAGAATTTGGCAGTACTTCCAACTGGCCTCACAACCGCACGTGTATGTTTTGCTGATGTCAATGTTGTGAACAGAGTGCCCCATGGTGGCGGTTGGGTTATGGTATGGGCAAGCATAAGCTACAGACAACAAACACAATTGCATTTTATCGATGTGCATTCAAATGGCCAGAGATACCGTACGAAATCCTGAGGCGCATTGTCGTGCCATTCATCCGCCACCATCACCTCATGTTTCAGCATTATAATGCACGGCCCAATGTCGCAAAGATCTGTACACAATTCCAGGAATCTGAAAATGTCTGGCCTGCACACTCACCAGACATGTCACCCATTCTGCATGTTTGGGATGCTCTGGATCGACGTGTACGACAGCATGTTCCAGTTTCCCGCCAATATCCAGCAACTTCGCACAGCCATTGAAGAGCAGTAGGACAACATTCCACAGGCCACAATCAACAGCCTGATCAACTCTATGTGAAGAAGACATGTCGCGCTGCATGAGGCAAATGGTGTTCACACCAGATACTGACGGGTTATCTGATCCAAGCCCCTACTATTCTTTTTTTTTAATGTACAGTATCTGTGACCAACCGATGCATTTCTGTATTCCCAGGCATGTGAAATCCATAGATTAGGGCCTAATGAATTTATTTCAATTGATTTAATTTCCTTATTTGAGCTGAAACTCAGTAAAATCATTGAAATTGTTGAATGGTGCGTTTATTTTCGTTCAGTATATGTTTAGAAATTAACTTCTACTTTATTTTTACTTAGTAACTCTGGATAAAAGTGTCAGGTAATTAACAAAAATATACATTTAGCCTAAATGTTTAGATTTGTATGTGTTTAATGTAAGTTTTCTTTTAGTTTCATCCTAAAGTTAACTTAGCTTTTTATATCTATCGTAGCTCCAGGGCTTTAGTCTGATATTGGATGAGTTAACGGATGTTATTGGGAGTCCCTATTGGCCCAGCGTCATCCGGGTTTGGCCGGGGTAGGCCGTCATTGTAAATAAGAATTTGTTCTTAACTGTCTTGCCTAGTTAAAGGTAAAATAAATAAAAATAATAAAAAATAATGTTATATTTGCATGTACAATGTGACAGTGAGCGGACGGCGACTGCATGTTGTTTCTTCCAGGCAATCCATTGTGACAGGCCTTAATCAGCAGTGCTTTAGCCTAGATTATGTGTCTGTTTTTGACTTACCTCTGGGCTTCTTGCACATTTTCCCATTTCATGCACGAAGGCGCTTTGGTATTAACGTGAAGTGCTGCACTTACACACATTCACTGTGCGCTACAGAAGTTATGTCACTGGCGGTCCTCAGGGTGGCTGAAAAGCTTTCCTTCGCCCTGGCACTAACCCCTTTCAAAGGATGACCTCCGGGACACCGTGTCACTTCCCTTCTCTCTAGGCCTCGATTAGATAAAAGAAACACCTTGCTGTTTTACACTTATTCCTGCTTTGCATATATTATCGCCCTCTATGCATATGAATAATTTGTCACAGCGTTGTTTGTTTGTTTATTTCTCTGTCAGGAATGAAGCATTTCCCTAATGAGATTAGGGGTTGTCTATTTTAATATTTCAGTGGAATATCCCTGGGAATAGTTGATGCTTACATGTCCTGGCAGCTGAGAATGAAGAATGAATGTGCCTAAAACAACCAGGACCTCGTGCAACCTCCATGATCTTGAAATTTATAAAGTACAGTGCATAAAATTTGAAATATTTTATCACAATGATCATTCTGACTTCTCTCTCTCTGAAGGTGACAAGACAGATCAAAAACTGTCAAAGCCTACTGCCCCTCTGGTCCCGCCCAAGAAACCTGTACCCCCACCAGGCAAGAGTAAACCAGGCGTCCTCCCCCCAAAACGACCAGACAAGCCTCTCGCACCCTCCCTAGGGGCCAAGTAAGCCTCCCATCCTTCTACCCATCCCCCTGTTCTTCCAGCTTTCCCTCTGTTCATATTGGGTATTTACTTGAGGAAGGACAACATTGTGCAGTAGTAGGTTTTATTGGCAAATTTGCAGTCATAGATTAAGTTGTACAGCAATTTACTATCCTAATAATACAATAGTAAAATCCTAAACTAGCATAAATGTTTTATGATACCATTTAAAAAATGCAATGTATACAAAGCAACAATACCACAATAGCAAGGTTTGGGGTGACATCTTTATAAAATACAAGAGTTCTTATGTAGGCATTTCTTAGGCACACATTTCTTCAGGGAAGTATGGGATGGGAGAGTTCTGATAGCAGCTTGTCTGTGTCATGGGAGTTGGGTTGGGGGGGCAGTCTGCAAACTTGGAGCTCTGCCGGGATTTAGCAAATGGCAGGCAGATCTGCTTCCATCAGTTCTCCAGGGACATGATTTCTAAGGTTTCATGGGCTTCCCCATAGCTGGTGTATGACTCGCCCAGAATTATTCTGCAGGCTCCTTTCTGGACCCGCTCCAGCTGAGCAGTCAGGTTTTGAGTGAGGCCAGGGTGCCAGGCATGGACCGTATACTCTAGAACTAGTCTAATGTATATTATGTAGATGGATAGAAGGTCTGCTGTCGTAGCATAGATGCGTTTTGAGGAGGAACAGCTTCAAACTACAACAATATTAATAACCAGTATATTTAGTTTGTCAGGCATTTGTTTATGGCTTCTGAAGGATTGCATTCACGCTGAAAATATCTTTACTATTTTGCTATTTAAGGCCTTTGAAGTCCAGTTTCATTCCATAATGTACCTATAACTCCAGCCGTCAGGATTGTATTACTCTTTACAGCGCTAGTAGTGTTTTGCTAATGTTATTGTTGTTATCCCCCTCTTCTACAGGCACAATGGAGAGGTGCCTTCCACACTTCCAAAGTCAGACTTTGATCCAACGTTACCCAGCAAACCAAAAACGCTGTCGGGTGACTGGGGGGACAAAGCCCTTGACATGGGTATGTATGGCTCCACTCCGCAGTAAAATCTTTTTAACAAGGCATGCAATGAAATGTTCATCGGGGGTCCGAATATTATACGGCTCCGTGACATCATTATTAGTTATGCTCAGCTTGCTCCAAACACAGGATCACATTTAATCTATAAAACCATATATACTCTCCCAGCTTCTTAGGTTGAATGTTTCTTTATGTGTAAAAACTCCCGAGTGGAGTAGCGGTCTAAGGCACTGCATGAGGCATCACTATAGACACCCTGATTTGAATCCAGGCTGTATCACAACCGGCCGTGATTGGGAGTCCCGTAGGGTGGCACACAATTGTCTGAGCGTCGTCCGGGTTTGGCCGATGTAGGCCATCGTTGTAAATAAGAATTTGCCTAGTTAAATATTTTTTTTTTTATAAAATGCGTAAAACCAGTTAGTCTATATAGCTGTGGTAAAATAAAGTTCCTTTACACTGGTGGGAATTGGCCTATATGGATAGGGCTACATTTAAATGTTTCTTACAGAAGAAATAGAAAAATGCATAAGCATGGTGGCAATTAAAAGAGCAGTTTGGAGGTTTCTATGTACTTTTATGACTCGGAAGAGTCACAAGGTGCTGTTTTTGAGCTCTCCTAGCTGTGCCTTTGAGGAACTAGAGCAAGCTCACTTGTAGTTTTGTTTGGAACAAAAGCCTGCGTCCCTGCCATCACACAATTGCTGTTGTTGTTTACACAATCCTAGAACGGTCCATTTTAAATAGTGCTCTGTGTCAGGAGGGCATAATTTGAAAGCTTGTCACAATAGACACACACAGGCTCATTGTGTTCAGAACATCTTTTAACTGTACATCAAACACAGTGATCATAAATGTTGACACTGTATATGACATGATATGGGTATGGGAAGTGCACATTTAGACTCCCAGGTGTTTGGCTTGCTTGTATGACATCAAATCTGTATTTATTATAATCCTAAGTCTTTCAAAATAGATGGAGTCCTTTTTAATTTACAGCATTTCCCTCACCCGGACAACACTTTCTTTTCTTCAAAAGTTGCCCAATTAGTGGGAGGGATGGGGGCAACTTGTCGCGTGTGATGCTCATGTTCAGAATGGCTGTCAGTCAACACCCGAACAGAGCTGTGAATCGCAGAGCCAGAGCTCTGACGTCATTTATAGCATGTTGTTGTACAGCCACCGTGTTCCAATTTAGACACGTATCAGTGCCCAGATCAGCCATTTTCAACCTACATACGGCTACGAGTGTAAAGGGCTACGTACTTTTGTTTAAAAACAATAAAGAGCTTACTTCGTTCATTTTACAGTTCAATACTTGCTTATAGACATTTCAGTAATGATGCTTTTTATTCAGTGTGTGCAGACCTTATTGTTTTTGCATTCATTAGCAGTATCTACCTACAGTTATGACCCCAACTAGTTGTTTATGGCCCTCCACTATGTCACATTTTAAAGTGTGTGTGCCTGTCCATGTGGTGTACCACCAATAACTGTATATCAATGGACAAAGCCATTGATCACGTGACACCATTCATTCTTATGTGAAGACTCAATAGTGCATTGAAGCCAAATGTAGTCGGTTAAGATGGAGACATAACGTGTGGTTTAAACTACTCCGGGGAGTGATGTTGCAGGCTAGCTCAGTGCTGCTCCCTTTCATTGAGTAACCGAGGTACTGCAGGCTGCCATTAGCAACTAAATTATACTTAACTTCTTCTGTGTGCTATAATCAGTTCAAGGACATCTGGTGTATTAGAAGCAATTATTGGTACCATGATTGTCTTCTAAAAAATGTTTTATTTGCACAGAGATTGACCACAAAGATTGCCATTTTTCCTGTCACTAGAATGAGGGATGCTAACTGCCTGCAGTACCACGTTCGGCCTTTAACTTCCGTGGCTTCAATGAGAGGGGGCAGTTGTTCTCTCCTGCGTACCACCAGCACCAGTTGTGTGTGTGTTGCATTCTGTAGTAGGTCCCTCCTCTCTAGGGGTCTGCAGCCCTTCTGTGTTTTGGGATGAGTTGATACTGGCTGATGGGGTTCTATCTAAACTGAGGATTAGTGAAGTAGATCCATATTTGAGTTGTGGATTACTCCTCCTGCCGCAACAGGCTGTTGGAGTAATGTCCCCAAGAACAGGAAACACTGACCTAAAAAGAGGGGGATGAGCTGAAACCCATTTTTAATAATTCAGATATTCATTTGTTGGTGCTGCATCATTTGTGGGCGACGACATGTTTACTGTTGCCTTGTTCTTTTCACAGATGCAACAGGAGACATTCGTAAACTCTGAAATGCATTCAAAGTCGACTGGTTTAATTTCAGCATCACGATTTTCTCTCTGAAGCAATTCAGGCCTACTATAACACATGATCAAATGCTGTAAGACATATTGACAGCTTTGTCCGTAAAATCCCAAATTACTAAAATACTTAGATTTTATTTTTAGAGTTTTTGTCGCTGATGTGATGATTTAATCCTCTTAACCCATGGGTGAATAGGTTTTTGGATGATAGAGGGAGAGAGGAGGGTGGAGGGATAAAAGAGGATGAGAAAGAGGGAGGGAGGTTGGCTATGTTTACATCACCTCTCATTTCATGCCAAGGACAATCACAAACAGGAATACACAAGAGAAAAGCTTTTAGGAAGAGATAAAGGGATGCAGATCGAGCTAAGGCAAGACCAGGGAGTTTAGGTGAGGTGAGTTCTCAGAATCATGAAGTCATGGACGTTTCCTGGGGAGTCGTGTCTGTGACCCACGCCACTAAAAGCGTCAAAAGAGCTGCTAAAACCATAGGTCATTAGCCCCGTGGGATTAGGGTGTGAAAACAAACACGGAAAAACACTCCTCCTAATTCTCCTTTACATCAACTTCACTCCCCTGGGAGTTCTGCAATGTTACTAAAAATCCTGTCTTTTATATAGGACGTTAACACTTTATTTTAGGGTACCTAATAATCAATTTATAAGGCATTCATAATTTTTTTTAATTAATCATTACTCCCGCATTTGTAATCGTTACTAAGCTAGTTATTCTCACATTTGTGTATATTTTCTTAAACATCCTGCTTGTTATTTTACTGGGTATTGCTGGAATGTCTACCAATGACATGCCCATTTTTTTGTGAGAAATTGCAGGTCACTCAAAACATATTTATTTATAAAGTATAAATCGCGCTCACTTAAGATTAGGGACTGCAAAAATACTTTACTAATGATTACTAAATGGTTTATAAGTGTAGGAGTAATGATTAATAAATGGTGATCGCACAATTTTATAAATGCCTTTAAATGGTTTATTACGTGTTACCCATAGGACTATATAGTGCTTACTTAGATGTTTTTCTCAAAGATTGTCATACTGTGTGGCAGTTTCAGTGTATACATTTCTCAAGGCCATCTTAACAATGAAATGTGATTACAGCCCCATTCCTTAGTCTTCTTTCCAGAACTGTCTCTTCAGATGAAAAACCTGTGTGTTCTTCTATTTCTCATTGAAAGGAAAACACAAGAATGACAACTACTGTTCAATGGTTTTGGTTACAATGTCTTATTTCTATCCAGTTCTTTGTTCCTTTTGACAAAAAGCCTAGGATCTTTCTGCTGTCTGCATTTGTAAAGAAAAGTGCCGTTATTTACTTTTCTCTTTACGTCTCTCCCTCTGTATCTGTCTCTGAAGACCTGATGAGCTTTGATGATCTGTCGTCTACCTCTGAGAAGCTGTCTCACCCCACCGCTAACAGACCAAAGATGGCTGGCAAGAGGCTGCCCGCTCAGTTTGGAGGAGGCCACTCTGTGAGTACACAGACATACCAACACGCTACTGAGGACACAACTCTGCACACAGACTTGCAAAACCACACATGTTAGTCTTGCTCCATACATTACGTTTACACATCATCAAATTCCTCTCAAAAACACATTTGGCATGCAGGCCCTATCTGAACAGCAAATGTACATCACCGCATTCCATACACAGATATCACACCTTATCTGAACCTCATGATGGGTCGGGGGAGTTGATGTGAGATTGGGAAACGGATGCTACATGTCCACTTGAAAAGACATCAGATAGCAGACGTTTGAGTTACATGAAGGGCTGAGGAGAGCTGTCCGGTCGCTCCGATTTGTCTGAGATTGACTGAGTTCCCTGAAGAGTAATGTGAAAGCCTCCCATTAGAAACAGATTAACAAGCCTGTGAGTCTGTGTCTGTGAGAATGTCTGGCAAGGTGTGTCAACTACTGAGCAGACCTGTTGTGTATTTTTGTCTTCTCAGCCAAACAAGGACATCAGCGTGGAGAAAACCTTCAAGTTTGACGAGGAGGACCGCCCCAAGCCAAAGTTGATAGACACAAGAAAGGTAACAATGACATTGACGTGTCTAATTGCATTGGTTACTGTCTAACCTGTATTGAACTTGTATGTGTGGTACACCAGCCTCATTCCAGAACAACTATTTTGTATGTATGGCAATTCATTTTCTGAGTCTGAATCAATGGCCCAAATGCACATTAGATCTATCTCTGTTCCAATACTTGTGACTCATCCCAAAGGGATGCTATTGCTGAAAATGTGTCACTTCAGCCAATATTTGCCCTCAGAAAGGAATTAATATAGAGGATACAGCACCCCAAAAAGAACAGCAAAATATATGTCTCAGTTCAGAAACTGAGTCAGGTTTGTCTATAGATATTGACTAATACATCCTCGGAAATCTGCAACCGTCTTGTGATCTTCTGTTAAATCATAGAGACCTCTCTCAGTTCCTCTGGGCAATCCCTCACTAATAGGCGCCGTCCTCCTGCCAGGTTGTTTTCCTCCTGCCCTACCTCCCTCCCTCTGTATGTAAGCCACCCTGTTACTGTATGAAAGCCCTCTTGATGAACCCTGATCCCACCGGTTCCAGTACAGCACAGTCGCAAGCCTCTGGCATTAAGCTCCCTGAGGTCACACAAGATGTACGTACACATACGTCCAGTTAATAATTTACACGCATGCACACACACACACACACACACACACACGCATGCAGTCACACGCACTAACGCAGATATTCACATGCATTCACAAAATAATACTATTTTGCAATCCAACAAATCCACTCAGGCTCAGTGTAAGGCCGATTTTAGTCACACTGGGAGACAGTGTTAGTTGTCCTACAGAGGCCAAACGGAGGGCATCCTCATGTTTCTAATGAAAACGTCATGTCCATCCTCGTGTGTGTCTTGTTAGTGTTTCCTCAGATGCCCAGTGGGGGACTGAAGGGAGTAAAGCAGACATGCTCCTCACGCTGTCTCTGTGTGGACAGGCCAGCACCACTGGAGGCCCTCTCAAAGGACCCACCAGACTCTGGGGTCACCAGCTGTTTACCTGTACCACTTAAATCGAGTAACTAATCCCTGCGCATCAAGCCCCATAACTGTGGGCTACGAACTTCTATAGGTTGAATTAAAGATACCCTTTGGCTCCTTGGACATTTAAATCCTTTAAAATTAGATGTTGACCCTCTCGGCAAAGGAAAATAATGAAATGAATGAAAACTATATCCTGAGGTGATGGGAGGCAGGAGAACACAATATTAAAGCACCCCTGACATAACTTCAGAGAAACAGGGAATCAGTTGTGTTCAATCCAAATGAAATAGCCTTCCGCAGCTACAGTACCAACTGAATGCTCTGCAACAGTGTTTCAAATGGCTACTGTAGCTCCTTCCTAGCAGTCATGGCTGGTCACTAAAGACTACTTACGGTATGTTACGACCAGAAGAATTGACTTGATTAATTTTGAGCAAAGAAACAGGGACTTCATTCATTAGTCAAAAGCATTCAGAATGGAGGTCACAGCCTGGACAAAAATATTTATAAACCACCTCTCTCCTTCTTTCGCAGCCATCCATGCCCAGCTCACACTCCCAGTCTCCCGCCATCCTCAAGCCCAGCCCATCCCTGTCAGAGGGACTCAAAGCCAGCGCGGCTTCGGCCCCTGGCCGCAGAAGCCCCAGCCCAGGCCCCAGCACGGAAACCAAGCCCAACGCAGAGCCAGAGGAGCAGAAGTCTGAGCTGCAGGACCTCAGAGACCAAATGAAAGAACTGCTGCTGTCTGTGGAGCTCCTCAAGACCCAGCAAATGTAACTAACTACCACTTTCCTTAGATCTGGTATTGTTCAGTTCCTACTATTTACTCTGTACTCTTCAAATGAAGCGTTATGTCTTTGTTAAGATGTCCAAACAAATGTTGCCTTGTTTAGATGATAAAGCTTCATTATAAAGCTAGCTACATAAATCAGTCACAATTGTTCTTTTTTCAGAGCAGTATTTTAGCTACTGCCCTATTTTTAGTGCCCTACGGCTTGTTTCTAGGGAGGTATATAGACGAGTCACTGTTGGAACTTGTGAGTGGAGCCTGTTCAGGCAGAGTAATGGTGATGTGATCTTATTATTGATCAGATGCTAACCTGTCATGTGTTCAAGCACTGAGGAGCCTTGTAAACATTGAGGCTTTGCTTTGCAGGAGAGAGATGGCAGAGCTGAGAAGCGAGCTGGACGAGGAGAGGTTGAAACGAGTGGCCCTGCAGGTAAGTTGATGACGGTATCCGTCTTTACATCGCAGCTTGTTAGTGTGTAAGCTTGACTGAGAGGTTCATACACACTGTGGATTGATTTATGTCCCTACTCAGCACTAGTAGGGCTGTGGTGGTCATGACATTTTGTCAGTCGGTGATTGTCAAGCAAATAACTGCCAGTCTCACGGTAATTGACCGTTAATTAACATAAACACATTTAGCATCTCCTGGCTTCCACACACAGCCTACAAGCCACTGATGCAGACCTTTAGAACATCTACATTTTAGAAAGTCTAATATAACCTACACTATCACAATAAATCCAGTATTTATTTTTGACAGGTCTAAGGAAACATGATATGAAGAAAATGTAGTCTCTTTCAGAAGAACAGAATAGCATACTCCGAGTTGTCCTTATGTTTGATCCTGATCGGGCTATGCCATTTAACAGACAACATTTGCTTAGAATTTTGTTGCGTTATTTTATAGTATGAAGAATACAATTGAACATAGCTGAATGAAATCAAAATTATATTTTCTCCAAACAATTTCTGAGGGAGTGTGCACATGCGGTTAACATAGAAACAGGTCCATCTATGCTTAATTTGGAGTTATTTATGCAACTTTATTTGTCATACAAAGTTATATGTTTAGATGTTTAATACATTCTAAGGCTGAATGTTGCGACTCTAGTGATGATTTGAGCTCTGATTTGTTTCTTGCACAGGCTGCACACCCTTCATCAGTCTCCCATACACAATTTGACAAGCACATGATAATGCCTAGAATTTCCCGGCGGCAATGCACACTAAAAAAATCAATGCCTTTTGCGGGCAATGGCCGTTGTGCCCTTGAGCTGAATATAATAATTATAATTCCCTTCTCCCAGCAGCCCAATTGCCGTGCTCCGAAGCACCTCTCACTCACATGGCTCTCTCAAATATCTCAATTCTTATTAGCCAATGCCTGTCACGTGATCGTGTCCTTCTCACAGGCATCTCAGCTCCGAAGTAGGCTACAAGAGAAGACAGACACATTGGGGACGCAACTGCGTGCGTCCTTATCGAATTCTCAGGCGCATATTGAAGATTTTACATACACTTAGGTTGGAGTCATTAAAACTTGTTTTTCAACCACTCCACACATTTCTTGTTAACAAACTATAGTTTTGGCAAGTCGGTTAGGACATCTACTTTGTGCATGACACAAGTCATTTTTTCAACAATTGTTTACATACAGATTATTTCACTTATAATTCACTGTATCACAAAACCGCCATTGAAAAAGACAGACTACGGTTTGCAACTGCAGATGCGGACAAAAATATAGAACATTTGTGGGCAGAACTGAAAAAGCATGTGCGAGCAAGGAGGCCTACAAACCTCACTCAGTTACACCAGCTCTATCAGGAGGAGTGTGCCAAAATTCACCCAAATTATTGTGGGAAGCTGGTGCTGGTGGAAGGCTACCGAAAAGTTTGACCCAAGTTAAACAATTTAAAGGCAATGCTACCAACTACTAATTGAGTGTATGTAAACTTCTGACCCACTGGGAATGTGATGAAAGAGATAAAAGCTGAAATAAATAATTCTCTCTACTATTATTCTGACATTTCACATTAGAGTGGTGATCCACAATAAAGTGGTGATCCTAACTGACCTTTGACAGGGAATTTTTACTAGGATTAAATGTCAGGAATTATGAAAAACTGAGTTTAAATGTATTTGGCTGTGTATGTGAACTTCAGATTTCAACTGTACGTACCTCCCTGTGAGACTGTTAGCTATGATGTTATCAGAATTGCATCCGGTGCTGGTTTCCCATGAGAAATTAGTTAAAATTCTCTGTGTGTGCGTGTGTGTGTCTTTCAGATGGAGATAGAGAAATTAAAGAAGATGGTTCATTCGACGTGAAGTCTGACCCAATCAGCCTGGAGCATCAGTCACCTATTGGTCTGTCTCTAAGTAGAAACAGGAAGGGGACGATGGCATGCCTATAATACTTTTAGTTATCATCAACCTATTCCACATTTGTAAGATTTACATTTTTGCACATATTAAGGTTTTCTAGCTATAGAAAGGTGTAATTAAATACAGATGTGTATGTTTTTTGTTACTTTGTTTTTTTGTTTATTTTTGTTTTGCCAACACAAACGATCGAGGCCTTACTAACTACTGTGCTGGACTGGCAGTCTCTGCATTCTCTATGGGAATGTGTGAGGTTTGCTCTCATTACTACTGATTCTGTATAAAGCTATAGGGGATTCCTTTTGTTAAAATGTTTTTATGACTTGCAGGTAGTTGATTTTAAAGATGATTCTGATTTTCAGTTTAAGTATCCATATTAGCCTCCTTTAGATCATAGTGAATTATATTGTGACATGTCCCTGTTGCTATAGCAGTGTTGTACTCCATTGCTATGGCATCAGGATCATTTTCTTTGTTGTTTTTTTCTTCTTCTAACATTCCTATCCAGGGTAACACTATTGTGCCTGTTAAACAAATATTAAAGTGTTAATATTGGGAGATTACATTTATCAAACTGTTTAGACTGGCTGATGATATATATTTTTAAGTACTGACAATGTGCTTAGACATATATTATAGAGGGTCCTTTTTTCTTTTAATTTTGTTCTTCTTGTAAAGGACAAGTCACGTGGAACGCTTCTCTCAGAGAGTGACAGGTGTGTTATATAGATCATATATTTGGTACCATCAAATACAGCCAATAATAGCGCTCCTTGAAAAGAGCACCAGTGGTTTATGAGATAAACCTCCATTTTATTTCACGCCACAGTCAAAATTGTGACTTACTCATTGATTTGTTGTTATCTTGCACAACTCCTGTACGCCAAATTGCTCTGGCCCCTCTTTTATGAACCATATGCAGCTCTCTCTAAATCTCTCTCTGTAAAAGAAAATCATGTGTGCTTTGAAGAGTGAGCAATCTCCTTCTAACCTCCCAGATGAGACCTGAAGTCCTGTATAGCAGTGACCTTTGTGTGTTTCCATGTTGTCCTGAATGTGTCTGGTTCATACATCTTTGTACTTGGACCAAGTAGAAACGTGGAGCATGGAGGCCAACTGAGCACATAGCCCAGTACCCAGTATCTCTGCCATTTCTCATTAATGTAAGTGAGAAGCTGAATGGAAAGGCATTGGGGAAGAGATCTACTTGATACAGAAGGGTGCAGGGTTAAGCTCTGCACTGTACCTATGCGCAGCCAGCACCACTTTGTCAATGAAATGTACGTGATTGAACTCAACAAAGGACAAAGTGTTTTTGATGGGATGCGTTCAGTGTACCGGACAGACAAATCATGAAAGAAATTGCCTTTAATGAAAAGCATCTGTTTGAGGTTGTCGCTAGATTATGCAGCAATTTAATGATTCCTAACGTGTTACTTACCCATCATGGCCAGAAGGATGTTTGCCTCGACTCCAGATCATCCTGAACACTGTGGATGGCCTTCTTTCTCTGCATCCTTCTTCATATTCTATTTTAGCAAGCTAATTATTTACATTTTAAATATATAGATATATATTTATATAGTACCACTCAAAAGTTTGGACACACCTAGTCATTCAAGGGTTTTTCTTTATTTTTACTATTTTCTACATTGTAGAATAATATTGAAGACATCAAAACTATGCAATAACACAAATGGAATCATGTAGTAACCACATTTTTTTTAAACAAATTAAAATATATTTTATATTTGAGATTCTTCAAAGTAGCCACAGAATGCAGAATGCTGTGGTAGCCATGCTGGTTAAGTGTGTGCAAAGCTGTCATCAAGGCAAAGGGTGGCTACTTTGAAGAATCTCAAAATATATTTAGATTTGTTGAACACTTTTCTTGCTTACTACATGATTCAATATATGTTATTTCATAGTTTTGATGTCTTCACTATTATTCTACAATGTAGAAAATAGTAAAAATAAAGAAACCATTGAATGAGTAGGTGTGTCCAAACCTTTTGACTGGTACTGTATGTGTGTGTGTATGTATGTATGTGTGTGTGTGTGTGTATGTGTGTATATATATATATATATATATATATATATATATATATATATATATATATATATATATATATATATATATATATATTTATTATATATATATATATATATATATATATATACACACATACATTATTTATATATATATATATATATATATATATATATATATATATATATATATATATATACACATACATACATTATTTATATATATCACAAAATGTCTTATCTGGGAAATTATCATTCTTCCTTCACACGAGTACACCAAGCCGTGTACTATCCTCAGGCTTAGAATCTTATCCCTTAAACGAAAGCATTCCTGAACAGGGACTGTGCTTGCACGTGTTTGTGTGTATGCATGAAAGGAAACCTGAAAGCCTGTTTCTGATGTTGAGGTTGGGTTTTAGGTTTGTCCTAAGTGTGTTTGGCCTTGTTGACTGGTCCGGGTAAAATAAAGGGCAAGATTACACATTAATCCCTAAAGCAATAAGAATCTGTAATGTCTTTCTCTTTTCCATCCCTCAATGTTTCTCATGGCTACATTCTAAGTTGAGCTTGAGCAAAGAGTTAATCACACAAATATATATATATAAGAAAAAGCTATCCATGTAACTGTCATTCAGCTTAATACTGTACATTCAATTATTTGATGCAAAGAAAATAGGAAATATGTGCACATTTAACATCTTTTCAAGTTATCTTGTTTACATGTGCTGTAAAATTGCATGAACTGAGATTCTTTCCAAAATGAATAAATATAATCTTTATTTACACTCATGAGTACCAGGTTATTTTATGTGATATTGTCCACTAGTTGGGCTCTATCTTGTCTTTTCTCTCCAACACTAGAGATGGGTACACTATATCCTCAAGGGGAGTCCTTTTCATGGTTTGGTAAGCTAGAGAAAATATTTACTCATCAGTAAATGGAGACAGAGTAAGAAGACCGACACAGCTGAATTGACCGGTCCACATCTTATGATAACGATGGAGTCTATCTTGGAGGCATACAGTATCTAGTCTATAGGATGAATCAGGGCTGACTGGTAGGAAACAGTTCTGCAATGACGGGAAACGTATTTTACGCGTGTGCATTCTCTACAGATCGTTAAGCATGAGCCTGACCGAACCATAGGCTACCTGCATATATGACATAATTGGACAGGTTGAACCTAGTCAGACGTCAGTGTTGACCCTTGGAGCACTGCTGTTCTGCAGAGAGAGAGAGAGTGTGAGGGACTTAGTCTGTCAGAGGCTACAATCAATTTCACTGAACCGTCACACAATAACATACAATGTCCTAGCACTGCAAAAATTGTAATTTCCTACACCTTTTTGCAATCTGAACTTTGACCCCTCTGTCTCTTATGATAGCATTTTCTGCTCTCTCTCAAGGAAAAGAGGAACGGAGAGTCTCCCAGAGACAAAGACGAGTGTCCTCCTGCCTCACGTGTCTGTCAGCTTGACAATCGCAACTGTGAGCACTTAGGCCCTCTATACAGAAACCCTGGGTAGGGGATTGACTAGCGCTACGGCATAGTGCTTTCAACCGCATTCATTTGGTAACACTGTCCTGTGAATAACACAAGGTTAATTATCTCCCACCATGACTGGTATTGTGACACCACAAAAGTGAAATGCACTCTGTGTAAAGGATTGTCTAAATATGGTGTTCAGTGCAAGGAAGGTCAGTGAAGGTCAGTGAGGGTGATGCAGTAGAGTGGGTAGTAATTGATGCAGTAGAGTGGGTAGTAATAGTAGCTTCACTTCCAATTGGCTTGTTGACCATGGAAGAGACATGAGGGGTTTTGCCATAGTGATTCATGAGCATCAAGATGCGGTTTTACAGTGCGATTGTCAACGGCCCTCTAAGCTCTGTTGGTTTTCCAGTATATTGCGATATATTACTCTGATATTTTGATGAAAAACACAGCCAAAAGTCAAGGAAAGCATGATCTGCCGGAAAACCTTACCATCATAAGATATTTGCAATTGACTGTGACAGGTGACTGTATGGGATATTTGTACAGGTATTTCACCGAATACAATAATACCGTGTTTGGTCGCTCTCCCCACTCAGTAGATTGACATGGAAGTTAATTGAACAGACTTGTTTAATTTTCTAAGGTGCCCATAGAAGTGTTGCCCGCCTGGACCGTCAGTGGTATTGATATTCCATAACAAGCAGCGAATGCTCTATGGAAGAGGAGGCTATTATGATAATTGCCAGCCAGGATTACGCAGGGTGCAATTTCCTTCATTCTGAACATGGTTGTGGGGGTTCATTTATGAGAAAGAGGATCTAAACGTGTATGACAATGTGCAAGATCTAACGTGACAACTTGTGAGGTAGATTAACTAAGAAAATCTTTGAATGAGTCATTTGTAAATAATAAGCATCTTCTCATCGGGTTTTGTTTTTGAGTTGTTTCTCCTTTCTAGCTTATAAACAGTTGAGTATCGTTTCATTTTATTTTTTAAGTTACAGTTGAAGCTGAGCCAAATGCTTTCCACGTGTTACATGTTGTTCCTGTGGAAATCATCTGACATTACATTTGATAGACCCCCTGGTTCAAAGCGTGTCGCTCCACTGTTCTTAGCAGCATGGTCACTGCACACACTGACTCAGAGCACCACCCCGCTGCTTGAAGATTGCATGCTGCTACCTCTCAGGATTGAATTATTGGATTTTGGAGCTTTTGTCCATCAACAGAATTCCTCTTTATTCCGCCAGGACTGAAGTTCACTGAATCTCAGCCTGGTCATCAGGAACAGCTGTGGAGGAGTTTGTATTCTGTTCATGCCAACTGTTGTTCACTTGGTTTGCCTCAGTTTGACAGTTTCTGATGAGGTGTTTGGGTGTACAGGGTTCACAAACAGAGGGCTGATTGGTCTCCAGCCAAGGGGCACTGTTGCCTTTCAAGGCCAACCCATTCTGTTATAAAATATTTGGATTGCCTGTCACTTCCCATTAGTTCAAGTTCATGCAGACAGACATAAAATATGAAATTCTACTTTTAGCTCTCACAAAGAATGTAATGATTATGTCTAACTGTAATGATAGAGTAGGTCAGTGTTGTAGTGATGTATGTAGGCCACATCTTGTATGTGTGTAATATGTTCACAACCATATTGTCTCGTTATAGTTCTCCTTTGAAACATTTTACTCAAATTTCTCCCTCTGGCCTGGTGTGTGGCCAACATGTTTTCTTATCTGGGCAATCATACAAGAGCAAATGTAACTTTTAACGTTCACAAAGGATGTCATGTTTCTCTCAAACTGCAATGTTGAGTAATGTTGAAATGAAGTGTGTAAGTAGTGTTTATCTCATGTAAGTAATCTGTTTACTAACATACAGTCTCACATGATAGTTCTCCCGTTTGCTCTAATTACCCCTCTGGCCTAGTGTGAGTCTGGCCATCATTGTTTCCTATCTGGACAGACTAAATATGTCATCCCCTTGGGACCATTTCAGTCAACCCCCTTTTCTTTTTTTCTTTTTTCTTTTCAACCCAGTTCCAGCATTTCAAAAAGGATGACAAGAAGATTGAGGATATTTATACAGTATATTTATTTCCAGCATCCTTTGCTAAGCCATATGTTCATAGCTGTATGGAGAGCTTGATGGTTAGTTAGGTTGAGCAGAGAGTTGAAGAGAGGCGTATTACTTGTAGCAAGCAGTTTACAAAGTCCATATGATGGATGTTCAAGGGAATAGAACAATGTTTGACTTATGCATGTGTCTATTTCTTGACCGTTTCTTTGGATTTGTAGAAGGCAATCTCTTGGAGTAAAATGTTTTTCTTCGAGATGATTCCACCCTCTCGCCATCCGTTCCCGGCCCCAAGGTCCGACTCCACAATGTCATGTATGTTTTTCATCCAGTCCTTGAAGGCACAGCAAACACTTGTCTGTGTATGTTTGTTACTTTATTTCAGCTTTCAAGAAATAATCAAGCATGAATGCAACCTCCGAAAGTATCGCGTTTGAATACATCGCTTTTGCAATGTGTTCCATTATGTGACATAATTTAGAGATTAATTGATTTTGTGACAGACATTCCAAACTAAACTCTAACAGATGGATAGGCCCTGTGGTAACCTGTCTTGTGTTTACTATGATAAGGTGTTGCACTGAAGAAAAGAAGACAGAGCACATGTTGGAAGTTATTTATTGGATGATTGCTTTTATAAAGATAGAGGAGTCCAGGGATACAGTCCACTGTAAATCTAAACACATGCAATTGGATTCAGAACTGGTGAGATAGCAGAGAAGTTTGAATAGACTCAAGTCATTACCCCTGAAGGACACAGAGATATATGTTTACACTCTTACTCTGGTGATGATGATGGGAGTTTAAGGCATCCGACCTCTGTTGCATGGATGTACAACACCAGTCAAAAGTTTGGACACACCTACTCATTCAAGGGTTTTTCTTCATTTCTTTACTATTTTCTACATTGTAGAATAATAGTGAAGACATCAAAACGATGAAATAAAACATGGAATCATGTAGTAACCAAAAATTGGAACGAAGAAAGTGTTAATCAACTCAAAATATATTTAACATTTTTTATTCTTCAAAGTAGCCACTCTTTGCCTTAATAACAATCTTGCACACTCTTGGCATTCTCTCAACCAGCTTTACAAGGTAGTCACCTGGAATTCATTTAAATGAACAGGTGTGCCTTATTTAAATTTAATTTGTGGAATTTCTTTCCTTCTTAATGCGTTCGAGCCAATCAGTTGTGTTGTGACAAGATAGGGGCGATATACCAAAGATAGCCCTAAAAGACCAAGTCCATATTATGGCAAGAACAGCTCAAATCAGCAAAGAGAAACGACAGTCCATTATTACTTTAAGACAAGGTCATTAAATCTGGAAAATATCTAAAACGTTGAAAGTTTCTTCAAGTGCAGTTTCAAAAACTATCAAGCTCTATGATGAAACTGGCTCTCATGAGTATCACCACAGGAAGGAAGACCCAGAGTTACCTCTGCTGCAGAGGATAAGTTCATTAGAGTTACCAGCCTCAGAAATTGCAGCCCAAATAAATGCTTCACAGAGTTCAAGTAACAGACACATCTCAACATCAACTGTTGAGGAGACTGCATGAATCAGGCCTTCATGATCGAATTGCTGCAAAGAAACCACTACTAAAGGACACCAATAAGAAGAAGAGACTTGCTTAGGCCAAGAAACACGAGGAATGGACATTAGACCGGTGGAATTCTGTCCTTTGGTCTGATTAGATTTTTGGTTTCAACAGCCGTGTCTTTGTGAGACGCAGAGTAGGTGAACGGATGGCCCCCTACAGTGATATGAGCAGGAGCCAAGGCAAGGTATGCAAAAATATGCAGTGTCTTCGTCTGTTTAAGGACTTCCCCAGGCTGCTTATCAACATGAAGGATTCTAGTAAGAGGATGATATGCAGAACAACACAACATAGTGTGTACAATATTGTGCTCCACTTCCTAGTTGAGTAGTTATTTGTAGACAACAATATATAATACATAGACTACACAGGACAAGATATTGGTAAGGGAGGAACCATGTCCCATTAGTTAACTAGCTGGTATGACATTTCCCCCCAGCTCCTCCTCTGATTCCAATTGTCTCCTGAAGCAGTCTCGTTAGTTTGGCTCTGTTCTGTACCAGCATGCCATGTGTTGTTTTGAAAAGTAAATGCTCCTCACAAGTCCATAAACACATTCTGAAGGAGCCTTATGGTTCAGTATGTAATAGGTCAGGGTTCCTCAACTGGCGGCCCACTGATTTTATTTGGCACTCAAGTTTTCTGAACATTTTCATTGTTAGACATAAAAGACTGTAAAAACACCGGGAAATGAGGTCCAAGTGATTTTAATTTAAGAAATCTGTTCCCAAATATTCCCACAAATACTAGAGAGAGACACGTGATCGTATAAAAAAGTAAGCAAGGTTTGAAATTATTGTTTTAATCAAACATTATATCTGTTTGGGCTTCTTGCAGTCAATATGCAGTCTACAAATTATTTGTAGTTATAAACTGGGTGGATCAAGCCCTGAACGCTGATTGGCTGACAGCCGGGGTATATCAGTCCGTATACCACGGGTATGACAAAACATTTATTTTTACTGCTCTAATTATGTTGGTAACCAGTTTATAATAGCAATAAGTCACCTTGGGGATTTGTGGTATATGGCCAATATACCATGACTAAGATCTGTAACCAGGCACTTTGCAAGAAAAACTTCGGCCCGCGGCTGAATCTAGTTGATGATCCCTGTAATAGGTCCACTTCTGACCTCTGGCAGTCTATTGCTTGAGCTGTTTGCCTGTAGCTGACCTTTGACCTATAGACTTATATATGTAGCGAATGAGGAGGAATATCCAGGAATGGAGTCTGGAACCAGTGACACTATGTGGTTACAGGTCAAGCCCACCATGCACCACAAAGGTCAAGATCCCTTGGCAAAGGTGATGTTTATTATTCCCATGGTTTACTGCCATCCCCTAACCTTCGCTATGGAAACACATGAAAATAAGATACGGTTGGTGGGTGATTAAGACCCACAGTCAGTCTCCCACTCTCAGAAAAGGCATTGTACCACTCTAATCTCTTCAGACTCCTGTGGTCTCCTATAGGGATTGGTAGTTGGCGGCAGGTTCCCCAGCTGGTTATAGCGTTGGGCCAGTAAGGTAGCTAGTTCCAATCCCTAAGGCAACAAGGTGAAAAATCTGTAAATCTGCCCTTGAGCAAGGCACTTAACCTTAACTGCGTCAAAAACATACTTCAATTTCATACCTCATATCTACAGGTTGCACACTTGTACATGCAGTAAAACAGGACATATATAAGCACCCCCAATTTGAGTTAAGGAGCAAGATGTCAGAGCAATATGTTTAGGAAATACCTTTTTGTGTAACAAAGCCATGAATAGTTGCCAATTTACTCTGTTTTTGTGTTTGTCTTGTCTTATGTAAGGAAAAATAGCACCTTCTTTTTCTTTGTTCCATTGTTTTTAGATGAACTGTTGTTTTTTGAAGCAGGTCCGATGGTACTGAGAGAGAAGAGCATATCCCTGTGGCATGAGTACTATTCTGCACCACCGGGTGTTGTTGTCTGAAGGAAATTGGTCCTCACAAGTCTATTAATTATTTTGGTTGTACCCTTATTTCATGGTCCACCTCTGACCTCTGACAGTGTGTGTTGCTTGAGCAGTTTGACTTGTTATTATCTAATACACTGTTATTAGATAATACATTATTGCTGTTGTTATTATTATTATTACACTGGGCGCATTTAGTAAAATACAGATGAATCTTCAATTGTGATTTAATTGAACTCTCCATCTGCCTCTCGTGTGTGTGTGTGTGTGTGTGTGTGTGTGTGTGTGTGTGTGTGTGTGTGTGTGTGTGTGTGTGTGTGTGTGTGTGTGTGTGTGTGTGTGTGTGTGTGTGTGTGTGTGTGTGTGTGTGTGTGTGTGTGTACGTGTACGTGTACGCATTTATGTATGCGTTTGTGCTGTTTTTGAAGGCCAACACTTCATTTTGAAGGCCAACACTGGATATGCTGTTAACAAACAGTCATTAAAAATGCAAATGCGGCTGGCACCACATATGTTCGCTTTGTCTCTTTCCTTAGTGTAATTATCATTTCGGAATAGTTTGTATGTTATCTGGCCAAATGCTTTCAACTGTAGCGCTGCCAAGGCTGGACTTAAGGGGATTGTGTTTAGCTACCATGAACATATCAGTCAGCCAGTATTCATACGCCTGAATAAAAGGCATGTAACTGAATTCCTCCATGGGTAATCACTGCAGTCAGATCCCCTTGAATGCTTTATTTTCCTGTCCAGTGTTTTGGCATATAATGTATTTTACAAGGGCCTCCTGGCAGCTCACCTTTACAAATGAAGAATATTAAATGGAAAAGTAAATTACGTTTGCCAAGGTGTCACTTATCCCTCTAGCTTTGATGTTGAGGAAATGTAGGTCATATGTAAATACCCTTCGACAATTACAGGGTAGATATGAACAGTTCGGAGGACATCTTTATGGAAACCATGCACCAGTGTGACAAAAAAGCTACTCTAGCATTCTAGTATGATGAGAGCAATTGACATTTTAATGTTTCATGTCTGTTTTCATCCCGAATCATTGGTATTCATATTGTTAATGGATGATGATATGTTGAGACGTTGGTGTTCTTTCCTCTCTCTCTCTTCTTTCCCCTTAAATTTGCTCTTTTAATCAAGCCCGACATCGCTGGTGAGAGCAACCAGAAATCCAAACTGATGAAAATAATACTTTACCTGATAACTACCATTATTTAATGCGTGCACCAGAAGACGAAGACTATCATTGCCATATCGACCTTTCGTATTCATACTAAGGAACCTGCTAATGTTCCTCCTGCTGGAAGAGAAACCTGCAAAGCCCCACCATATGCATGTGATAAAAGCATGTCAATCACACACCATACCCTTATATCCGACACTTTCACTTTCTCTCTCTGTCTTCCACTGCACACACACACCCACACACGTATGCACACACACACTTTCCGATATGTGTTTGTTTCTTTTCACCTTAAAGTGACTTATGTGAATGATGTTAACAATATTTGTTGGTCTGATGTGATTAATAAGGAAAATCCAGATGCTGTACTTGATGAATTTATGAAATTGCTTCTTCCAATTAATGATAAACATGCGCATGTTAAGAAACAGACTTTTAGAATTGTTAAGGCTCCATGGATTGACGAGGAATGAAAAACTGTATGGTTGAAAGAGATGGGGCAAAAGGAGTGGATAATAAGTCTGGCTGCACATCTGACTGGCTGACTTGCTGCAAATTGAGAAATTATGTGACAAAAAAAAAAAGTATGAAACTGTATTATGAAGCCAAGATCAATTATATAAAGTTTGCAGTACTTTATATTAAATTATGGGCAGAAAGACATTCAACTCCATCTTTTATCGAATCATATGGCTTATTCATCACAAAACCATTTGATATCGCCAATTATTTGAATTGGCAAATTGGGCAAACTTAGGCAAGAAATGCCAATAACGAAAAGTGAGCCATCGTATTCATGCATATACAAACAAATAATGAAAGGAAAGCATTGCGAGTTTGAATGTTGTAAAGTTAGTATGGGAGAGGTGTAAAAAGTATTAATAATGACAAACCTCCTGGCATTGACAACATAGATGGAAAGCTACTGAGGATGGTAGCTGACTCTGAAGCCATTCCTATCTGTCACATCTTTAATCTGAGCCTAGAGGAAAGTATTTGTCCTCAGGCCTGGAGGGAAGCCAAAATAATTCTGCTACCCAAGAGTGGTAAATCGGAATTTACTGGTTCTAACAGCAGACCCCTAAGCTTGCCACCAGCTCTTAGCAAACTCTTTGAAAGAATTGTGTTTGACCAAATGCAATGCTATTTCTCTGTAAACAAATTAACAACAGACTTTCAGTATGCTTATAGAGAAGTGCACTCAACATGTACTGCACTGACACAAATGACTGATGATTGGTTGAAAGAAATTTATAAGAAGATTGTGGGAGTTGTAATATTAGATTTCAGTGCAGCCTTTGATATTATTGACCAAAACCGGTTGATGAAAAAACATACACTACCGGTCAAAAGTTTTAGAACACCTACTCATTCAAGGGTTTTTCTTTATTTTGACTATTTTCTACATTGTAGAATAAAAGTGAAGACATCAAAACTATGAAATAACACATATGGAATCATGTAGTAACCAAAATTCTTTAACAAATTTTAGATTCTCCAAAGTAGCCACCCTTTGCCTTGATGACAGCTTTGCACACGCTTGGAAGTCACCTGGAATGCATTTCAATTAACAGGTGTGCCTTGTTAAAAGTTCATTTGTGGAATTAGTTTCTTTCTGTTTGGTAAAAGACTAAGTCCATTATGTCAAGAACAGCTAAAATAAGCAAAGAAAAATGACAGTCCATCAATACTATAAGAGATGAAGGTCAGTCAACATTTGAAGAACTTTGGTTTGGGATGAGTTGAACTGCAGAGTGAAGGAAAAGCAGCCAACAAGTGCTCAGCATATGTGGGAACTCCTTCAAGACTGTTGGAAAAGCATTCCAGGTAAAGCTGGTTGAGAGAATACCAAGTGTGTACAAAGCTGCCATCAAGGCAAGGGGGGCTATTTTATTCATCTGAAATATAAAATGTATTTTGATTTGTTTAACAGTGTCACGATCTTCTATATTAGCGGACCAAGTCGCAGTGATGCTTCCAGTATACATTCTTTATTTATGAACGTAACTGGGAAAAATAACGAACGAACGAACGAACGAACGAACGAACGAACGAACGAACGAACGAACGAACGAACGAACGAAGATCGTAACAAACAGACTAAAACACTTAATGCCATGAAACAAACAAACAATAACCCACAAAACCCTAGTGAAAACTACAAACATATATATGGTTCCCAATTAGAGGTAACGACACTCAGCTGCCTCAATTGGGAACCATTTACCCAACATAGAAATAGACAACCTAGAACTCAAAAACCCTACACCAAAAACGAAACTAAACACGCCAGCCTGTCAACTCAAGCCTGGACGTGACAAACAGTTTTTTTGATTACTACATGATTCCATATGTGTTATTTCATAGTTTTGATGTCTTCATTATTATTCTACAATGTAGAAAATAGTAAAAAATAAAGAAAAACCACTGAATGAGAATGTGTTCTAAAACTTAGGGTAGTGTATGTGTTAAAGCTTTTCAACCTGCCATATCGTGGATTCAGAGCTATATATCTAATATAACTCAAAGAGTTTTCTATAACGGAAGCTTCTCTAATGTCAAACATGTAAAGTGTGGAGAGCTGCAGGGCAGCTCTCTAGGCCCTCTACTCTTTTCTATTTTTACCACCTTCCACTGGCATTAAATGAAGCATGTGTGTCCATGTATGCTGATGATTCAACCATATACGCATCAGCAACCACAGCTAATGAAGTCACTGAAACCCTTAACAAAGAGTTAGTCTGTTTTGGAATGCGTGGCCAGAAATAAAATGGTCATGAACATCTCTAAAACTAAGAGCATTGTATTTGATACAAATCATTCCCTAAGTTCTAGACCTCAGCTGAATTTGGTAATGGATGGTGTGGCTGTTGAACAAGTTGAGGAGACTAAATAACTTGGCATTACCTTCGATTGTAAACTGTCATAGTCAAAACATATAGATTCAACAGTTGTAAAGATGGGGAAAGGTCTGTCCGTAATAAAGAGATGCTCTGGTTTTTTGACACCACATTCCAAAAAGCAAGCCTAGTAGCCTCAAGCTTTGTCTTATCTTGATTATTGTCCAGCTGTGTGGTCGAGTGCTGCAAGGAAAGACCTCTTAGGGATCCGATCCCGTTAGCGGGCTCATTTTCGGAGCAAACAAAGTGTTGCATAGCCATCAAAAGCTCTGCTTATTGGCAATATCACAGCGTTGTCAGATTTCAAAAAGGCTTTACGGCGAAAGCACAACATTTGATTGTTTGAGGATAGCACCCCACATATTTTCTACATTAGCATAAATTCATATCCAGCGCGTGTCTCACAAAACCAATATCACAGCTAACATAAATCGCTTACCTTTCGAAGAACTTCTGCTGAGGGCTTCCCAAGTGTCCAAACAAGAGAATCCATGGTTATTTTGTTAGAAAGAGTAATTTATTATATCCATAAATCTCAGTTTGGTTGGCACGTTATGTTCAGCTACTCCACCAAGCATTGCCAGTCTACTCGCCCGTTGTACAGTGAAGAGAACGCGTTCAAATTATACCTCTCAACTTTTCCCAAACAAATCAAATATCATTAATAATGCATCCTTAGGTATCCTTTTATGAATAATAGCGATCATATTTTACACGGATGGTAACCGAAACGTTATAAAAAGAAAAGAAAGCTGGGCGCGTTCACGTTCTCGTGACCGGGCACTCTTGTT
This sequence comes from Brachymystax lenok tsinlingensis, assembly GCA_030435695.1. Classification (NCBI taxonomy): domain Eukaryota; kingdom Metazoa; phylum Chordata; class Actinopteri; order Salmoniformes; family Salmonidae; genus Brachymystax; species Brachymystax lenok. The sequence goes on from CM059796.1 coordinate 15,591,338, forward strand.
TACCTTTTCTCCTTCCTGCAGTTTTTCTTCTTCTGTATGGTTCTCCTCAGGGCTATTGCCTCCAGACACTGTCCAGAGACTGTTGACATCCAGTGGAAGCCACTGCAACCTGTGTCCTATCTCAATACGATTTCTTATAACAGCCATTCAAAGTGAGCAAAGGTCAAAAGAAAAATGATTTCCGGACAGAAATGTCCCTAGTTTTTGCCTGCTATATCAATTCTGTTATACCAACAGACATTATCTTAACGGTTGTATAAACTTCAGAGTGTTTCCTATCCAATAGTACTAATTATGTGCATATCCTAGTTTCTGGGCCTGAGTGGCAGGCATTTTACTTTGGGCACGTCAGACAGGCAAAAATTCTGAAAATGGGACCCTAGCCCTAACAAGTTAATCTGCAGTTGGCCCAGAACAGAGCGGCACGTCTTGCTCTTAATTGTAGTCAGAGGGCTGATATAAATACTATGCATGCCAGTCTCTCTTGGCTAAGAGTTGAGGAGAGACTGACTGCATCACTTCTTCTTTTTATAAGAAACAATGTGTTGAAAATCCCAAATTGTTTGCATAGTCAACTTACACAGACAGCTCTGACACACACACTTATCCCACAAGACATGCCACCAGGGGTCTTTTCATAGTCCACAAATCCAGAACAAATTGAAGAAAGTGTACAGTATTATACAGAGCCATTATTGCATGGAACTCCATTCCATCTCATATAGCGCATGATGAACAGCAAACCTGGTTTCAAAAAAAGAGATAAAGCAACACCTCACGGCACAACGCTTCTCCCCTATTTGACCTAGATAGTTTGTGTGTATGTATTGATACGTAGGCTCCGTGTACCTTTTTTTTAAATAGATTCTTTAAATTGATGTAGTTTTGTCTTTGAGCTGTTCTTGTCTAATGTTCTGTATTATATTATGCCATGTTTCATGTTTTGTGTGGACCCGGGGAAGAGGAGCTGCTCAAACATCTCCAAAAAGAGTACAATTTGCCCATACAGTGGTGTAAATCTCATCTGGTCTTCCAACAGCAGAGAAGTTGTGAAGACTTTAGCTGGCCCATGGCCTCTCAATACTGTAGTACAGGGATAAAAAAATGAATGAAAGAGCATTCTTTATCTCTCCATAGCAGTAGCGAATTTTAGCTTGGAGCCTTGTTGCAGGTACAGTATGGTTTTGATCATGAGTGACTTTGAATGTCAGACTCTGGCCCTGCAAAACACCAGTCTCAACGTCAACAGTAAAGAGGAAACTCCGGGATGCTGGCCTTCTAGGCAGAGTTCCTCTGTCCAGTGTTTGTTATTTTGCACATCTTAATATTTTCTTTTTAATGGCCAGTTTGAGATACGGCTTTTTCTTTGCGACTACCTAGAATGCCAGCATTCCGGAGTCGCCTCTTCACTGTTGACGTTGAGACTGGTGTTTTGTGGATACTATTTAATGAAGCTGCCAGTTGAGGACTTGTGAGGCGTCTGTTTCTCAAACTAGACACTCTAATGTACTTGTCCTCTTGCTCAGTTGTGCACCGGGGCCTCACACTCCTCTTTCTATTCTGGTTAGAGCCAGTTTGCGCTGGTCTGTGAAGGGAGTAGTACACAGCGTTGTACGAGATCTTCAGTTTCTTGGCAATTTTTTGCATGGAATAGCCTTCATTTCTCAGAACAATAGTAGACTGACGAGTTTTAGAAGAAAGGTCTTGGTTTCTGGCCATTTTGAGCCTGTAATCGAACCCAAAAACGCTGGTGCTCCAGATACTCAACTAGTCTAAAGAAGGCCAGTTTTATTACTTCTTTAAGCAGAACAACAGTTTTCAGCTGTGATAACATGATTGCAAAAGGGTTTTCTAATGATCAATTAGCCTTTTAAAATGATCAACTTGAATTAGCTAACACAATATCTACATACGCCTATGTAGATATTCCTTTAAAAATCATCAAATTCCAGCTACAATAGTTAATTACAACATTAACAATGTCTACACTGTATTTCTTATCATTTTGATGTTATTGTAATGGACAAATTGTTTTGCTTTTCTTTCAAAAACATGGACATTTCTAAGTGACTCAAAGCTTTTGAACGGTAGTGTACGTTTCAGCTTTGCAGCCTTCTTCAGTGTGTAGGTACAATTTTTGTTTAATTCAAAACAATATTTGTAGGGAACAACCGGAGTAACAGGTTCTTCTAATCAGGGTTGCCACTCATCTGCCAATCAACGATGTGGCTTTTCTGGTCTACCTTTATACAAGTTAGTCACAAAGAAATACAGATTTATAGGGTATGGGAGCGGGCACAAAGGGCAATTAAGGGAATCAGGCGTGAAACATTCATGAATCAAGTGCCTTAAGTGTATGCTCACTTGGATCCTTAAGTGATAATGCCAGAGAAGCCTGTGTTTTTTGACATTTCTAAGTGACCCCAAACCATTGAACGGTAATGTATACTTACATTGCCTAGTGAAAGTTTACATATTTTTTTGTTGCAACATTGCTTTGGTTGAATATACCTTGGTCAATGGAAACCTGCTTAGCGTCAGTCACGGTTAGACGGTTTACTTATCCCTTGGCTGTTTCTGTAAAAAGTATACAGTGAGGCGCTATAGCAACGGTATGTGCACTTACAGTGCAAGCATCTTCAAGCATCTTTTTAATCCATCAAGGCTGTCATCAAATCAAACCACTTAAACGGGGTCTGATTAGATTTTATTGTCCCCAGCACAAGGTGCACCTGTGTAATGATCCTGCTGTTTAATCAGCTTCTTGATATGCCACACCTGTCAGGTGGATGGATTATCTTGGCAAAGAAGAAATGCTCAGTAACAGGGATATAAATACATTGTGCACAACATTTTAGAGAAATATGCTTTTTGTGCATATCGAACATTTCTGGGATCTTTTATTTCAGCTCATGGAACATGAGACCAACACTTTACATGTTGCGTGTATATATTTTTGTTCAGTGTACTTCGTACTCCTGCACATTGATCTGGTATTGTTACTCCCCTGTATTCAGCTTCATTCTTGTGTATTTCTTTCCTCTTGTGTTGCTATTTTCAAATAGTGCAGTCTACACCAATTGTATTTGGTGCATGTGACCAATAATGTTTGATTTGATTTTGATTGATTTGATTTGATTAGACAGGATTTATCATGAAATCCTACTGGATATGTGTGTTTTATTCCAACAGTATCTCTTATCTACTTCCAGGTTAAAGCAATTGAATGTATAATGAAATATGCAACCCAAGAGCGAGGGTGGTGTACCTACACTAGAGCACTCTTTCATTAATTGACTCATTACCAAGGAGGGACAGTGCAATATTAATTGTCCTTGGAATTCAATTATCATAATGACTTACTCTTATCGCTAGTGGATTCATTATAAAAGTCAGTTATGAAACAATGTTTATAGCATCGTTGGTAACCTTTGGAGTTTGTGCTCCTATTGTTTAAAGAAGTTATGAGATTGGTGTGTTTTTTCACTATCTAATGATGTCATGGGATTGTTCAATGACAGACATGTATTTGTTTAAAATCTATCACTTGATCATTTAATTTCAGAGAGACAAATAATCATGTTTCTTTTGTTGCAAAATGCTATAAATCCACGTCACTCTCAGAGAAATAAGTACAAATGCTAGGTTTTACACAGTCAAATGTGTCCAGATGTCTCTATTGAGGCTTATGTCAAATGTAAGTGATTAGCTTATTTTTTAGAAATGTACCGACCCAAAGTTTAAAATGGTTATACTGCTTTAAAAGTTGATAAACTTGTTATCCCTGTCACACCCTGATATGTTTCACCTGTCCTTGTGATTGTCTCCACCGCCCTCCAGGTGTCGCCCATCTTCCCTATTATCCCCTGTGTATTTATACCTGTGTTCTCTGTTTGTTCGTTGCCAGTTCGTCAGGTCAACCAGCGTTTTTGTTCTCTGCTCCTGCTTTTCCCAGTCTTGCTTTTTCTCGCCCTCCTGATTTTGGCCCTTGCCTGTCCTGACTCTGAGCCTGCCTGCCTGACCACTCTGCCTGTCCCTGAGCCTGCCTGTCGACCTGTTCCTTGCCCCACCTCTGGATTGTTGACCTCTGCCTTCCCTGAGCCTGTCTGCCGTCCGGTTCCGTTGACCCACCTCTGGTTTACTGACCCCTGCCTGCCTTGACCTGTCCATTGCCTGCCCCTGTTAGAATATTAAACCATTGTCAATTTGACATGTCTGCATCTGGGTCTTACCTTGACTCCTGATAATCCCACTTAAAAGACAAGTGGGAGAAAATGCAGTTTGAACTATTTAGATTTTGACACTTCCTAGAGAACTCTTTATTGATTATGCCCATTCAGCATCGTTCACACCCTCTTAAACCTTGGCCCAACCCCATTCACACATGTAAACACAATGTGAGTCAGCATGGCGTTGTCTGCCAGAATGTAGTCTCTCTGCTGAAACCCATATAAATTCAGGGCAGCAATCTACAGCGCCTTTGGAAAGTATTCAGACACCTTGACTTTTCCCACATTTTGTTACATTATAGCCTTATTCTAAAATGGATTACATTTTTTTTAATCCTCAGCAATCTACACACAATAACCCACAATGACCCACAAGAAAAAACAGGTTTTTAGAAATGTTTGCAAATTTATTACGATTTGTTTTTTAAATACCTTATTTACATAAGTATTCAGACCCTTTGCTATGAGACACAAAATTGAGTTCATGTGCATCCTGTTTCCATTGATCATCCTTGAGATGTTTCTACAACTTGATTGCAGTCCACCTGTGGTAAATTCAATTAATTTGACATGATTTGGAAAGGTACACACCTGTCTATATAAGGTCCCACTGTTGACAGTACATCAGAGCAGAAACCAAGCAATGAGGTCGAAGGAATTGTCTGTAGAGCTCCGAGACCAGATTGTGTCGAGGCACAGATCTGGGGAAGGGTACCACAAAATGTCTGCAGCATTAAAGGTCCCCAAGAACACAGTGGCCTCCATCATTCTTAAATGGAAGAAGTTTGTAACCACCATGACTCAGGGAGGTGACCAGGAACCTGATGGTCACTCTGACAGAGCTCTAGAGTTCCTCTGTGGAGATGGGAGAAACTTCCAGAAGGACAACCATCTCTGCAGCACTCCACCAATCAGGCTTTAAGGGTAGAGTGGCCAGACGGAAGCCACTCCTCAGTAAAAGGCACATGACAGCCCACTTGGAGTTTGCCAAAAAGGCACCTAAAGATTTTCAGACCATGAGAAACAAGATTCTCTGGTCTGATGAAACCAAGATTGAACTCTTTGGCCTGAATGCCAAGCGTTACATCTGGAGGAAACCTGGCACCATCCTTACGGGGAAGCATGGTGCTGGCAGCATCCTGGTGTGGGGGTGTTTTTCAATGGCAGGGACTGGGAGACTAGTCAGGATTGAGGCAAAGATGAACGGAGCATGGTACAGAGAGATCCTTAATGAAAACCTGCTCCAGACCGCTCAGGACCTCCGACTGGGGCAAAGTTTCACATTTCAACAGGAGAAAGACCTTAAACACACAACCAAGACAATGCAGGAGTGGCTTCAGGACAAGTCTCTGAATGTCCTTGAGTGGCCCAGACTTGAACCTGATCGAACATCTCTGGAGAGACCTGAAAATATCTGTGCAGCAATGCTCCCCATCCAACCTGACAGAGCTTGAGAGGATCTGCAGAGAATAATGTGAGAAACTCCCCAAATACAGGTGTGCCAAGCCTGTAGCGTCATACCCAAGAAGACTCAAGGCTGTAATCCTTGCCAAAGGTGCTTCAACAAAGTACAGAGTAAAGGGTCTTAATACTTACAGTACCAGTCAAAAGTTTTGGACACACCTACTCATTCAAGGGATTTTCTTTTCTTTTCACTATTTTCTACATTGTAGAATAATAGTGAAGACATCAAAACTATGAAATAACAAATATGGAATCATGTAGTATCCCAAAAAATTGTTCAACAAATCTGAATATACTTCAAAGTAGCCATCTTTTGCCTTGATGACAGCTTTGCACACTCATGGCATTCTCTCAACCAGCTTCATGAGGTAGTCACCTGGAATGCATTTCAATTAACAGGTTTGCCTTGTTAAAAGCTAATTTGTGGAATGTCTTTCCTTTTAAATGCATTTGAGACAAACAGTTGTGTTGTGACAGGGTAGGAGTGGTACACAGAAGATAGCTCTATTTGGTACAAAGTACATATTATGGCAATAACAGCTCAGCTCAGTCAACCCGGAAATGTTAAGAACTTTGAAAGATTATTTTTGAGAGATTCAATTTCACAGCATTCCATTCACCCTGTTGCTACTGCATTTTCACATATTTGCTACCACGTGTGCTCTTGTTCATTAGCTGCTGTCCGGAATAATCCGAACAACATCTTAAGCGCCCAAGAGCGAAGTGGAGTAGGTCATGAAAAGGTGGTTGCAGCTGGCAGCAGACCGGGAAGGAGAGACAAGGAGATGAGCCAGGGGTGGGGAGGCACCTGTGCCATGATAGACATGAGGATGGTATGGAGTGAGGGATGGTATGTGCTAGCTGGTGGAGGGAGAGATGGGGAGGATGTGTCCATCCATTGCCGAGGAGAGACACATATTTCCTGTCTCCCCTTCTCTTGCGGGGCATCAATATACACTTACAGTACTTCACTCATGTAGGGAGATGAAGAGTATGTGTTCACCCAACACAGAGGATAGAAACATCTTCCCTGTCTCTCCTTCTCCTGCAGGGCAACAATGCCTCACTCACTCATGCTTTATTACCAGCTGGTGAAGGGAGAGATGCGGAGAATGTGTTCATCTGACTCCGAGGATAGACATCTTCCTTGTCTCTACTTTCAGCAGCTCGGAAAATACACACTAACCCTATCAACACCAGGTATAATCTTCAGGTTTTGGCCTCCTGTTGTTTAAGTTTGTGTCATTTGAGTATAACTATCCCTTTTATTATTGTTTCCCCTTCCTACTGGGATCACAAATAGGTTATATGACACAACAGTGCAAAAGTCCTAATACAGAAAATAATTAACCCTATCAACACCAGTGGGATTCCCATGGGAAGGGGAAACAGTAATTATTTGTATTTTTTATTTAACTAGGCAAGTCAGTTAAGAACAAATTCTTATTTACAATGACAGCCCACGCCGGCCAAACCCGGACGACACTGGGCCAATTGTGTGCCGCCCTATGGGACTCCCAATCACAGGCGGATGTGATACAAATTAAAGGGAAAGTTCACCCAAATGCCCTTACCCTGTAAGCAGTCTATGGACAAGATATGCCAGCATACCTTACTTCGGTTTTGTTTACCTGGCCACTGTTTCGAATTTAAAAATGTTAGCATTTGTGGCACCAATCCGATGCAAGTCAATAGTACCTATATTAGAATTGTTTTGCACTTCATGTCAGAAGCTGTCTGTTTTTCCATGCTTCATGTTTTTTGTTGTAACTTTTAATAAACCAGATAGATTTTTTATTGACTTTATCTGCTACTGCTCTTCTCTTTCGTTTAAATGCAAACATTTAATAGCAAAGTATTTTAATGTAATTTGGGGTGTAGCTGGTTTAATGTAGCCCCACATAATATCTGAGTGGCAGCCTGTATATGGCCCACCTTTTGGATAGGGGATCTACACGGGAACTCAGCCATAACTTTCTGCAGTATGTGGGCCAAACCTTTACAATCATTTTGCACTACATAGCCCACTTTATCAGAGCTGGGCCACACAGAGCTGGGCTTTTTTCTAATTTGATCGGTCTGCAGTGTGTGGGCCAGATCTGGGATGCTCCATTTTAATCTGATGGTGATGCAGTATGTCCGCCAGCTTTGGGCCAGGGACATAGGGCCAGAAAAACACAAAGTATGTGGCCTACATCAGAGCCCGAGGAATCTTGAAATGTAAGGGGATTTTGTGTTTTTCACCCAACTTTTAACCTAAATCCAATGACATGGTGACATGTTTTGTTGATTTTATGTTGAATTCACGTTATTTGACAACTCAACCAAATGAAAAATCAAAACTAGACGTTTTGATCAGCAAGAGCAGAGCAGGGCCCGATTTCCCGATAGCGTTGGTGCTCAAGCTTACCAGTGTTTTAAGGATGCATCTTTCCTAACAAGGGCCGAAGATGTAACATGCGTTTTCCAAAACACGTGGTTGGAGCATGTGTTGATAACATAGAAAATGATAGAGGCCTCTAATAGAGGTTGACACGGAAGTGAAAATTCATTCATTCCTATCCAGTCTTGTCCGGTCAATTATTTTCCTGTACTGTCCTGATTTTCCTGGCCCTTCTCAATAAAAATCACTCCCATCCTGTGCTAATTTTTGCACGCAGAAATATATACTGTACGTTATTGTGTTTGTTTAGGAAGCATTGAAAATGAATTCAGTAATGCAATACGCAAATGTGATATGTGGTTGTCTTACCTATAATCTTAGTTATATGTACTGACTTTAGGCCAAGTCACTCTGGATAAGAGCATATTCTAAATGACCTAAATGTACACTGAACAAAATAATGAGGAGTATTTCTGTCTGTAATAAAGCCTCTTTGTGGGGAAAAATATATTCTGATTGGCTAGGCCTGGCTCCCCAGTGGGTGGGCCTGGCTCCCAAGTGGGTGGGCCCATGCCCTCCCTGGCCCACCCATGGTTGCGTTCCTGCCCACTCATGTGAAATCCATAGATTAGGGCCTAATGGATTTATTTAAATTGACTGAATTCCTTCTATGAACTGTAACTCCTTAATGGATTGAAATATTTGTTTATATTTTTGTTCTGTGTAGATCGATTAAGCTGAAGGGTGAGGACCGAGACCCCAGCAGATTGGTCTGCTCAGAACAGCACTGGCATAAAACTGTAGCCTACAGCTGAGCATTGCGCAGACATTTACAACACATTAACATTTAAAACGTTAACATAATTATTATAGATTTTTTAAACTGTGCGGCAGTAACGCATACGTCAATCTATTTTTATTTCACTCTTCAGCTCAGATGGCAGGGGTTTAGTTAAATACACAAACAATTGGGTTTGACAGTAAAGTTGTTTGGAGTAGAGCAGCCATTCCGCTTCAGGCCGCTTATCCAGCTCTCCAGTTGGTAGCCTATTTGATGAAACCGCAGCATGGAAAAAAATAGGGGTAGGGTTGTAGAGAATCGAAGGACCATGAATGTAATAAGAAACCTTAGGTGCAAGCTTAAGGCCGGTAGCAACCACTACAGAATGTCCGGTCAGAACAAGGATGAGGCGGATGTCCAGGTTAAGGGGAGTTTAATAGAAGAATATGTCCACATTCACACACACATCTGACCACTCATGGTTCAGATAACTGAGAATCATGTCCGGTGTGAACTGACATTAACTATGTTTGTTTAGATTACAATTAAACATCAGACATACAGGGATTCAGTCGACAGGAGGAAAAGATCAACAGGAGGGAAAACTGTGGAAGTAATCATCAGGATAGGGAAAACATCTTTCTGACCACACAGTGTGTTGGGGTCATAGACTAAATTAAACTGAAGTCCTGGGAATCAAGGCCACTGATGTGGTGATATGTAAGTGGTGGTCCTCTGAAATGGGAGACTAAGCTGCCTGACTAGAACTAACCAGAAGGGATGGCTAGAATCAGCTGACTGAATCTGGTCGTTTTAACAAGCCGTCTATTCTGTTCCTTTATTGTCAAAGACAACTCCATCAAATTTTGCTAATACATCACTCTTTCCTTGGCTCTAATATTAATGTTAGTGATGGGTCCTTGGCTGCAACAAGACTTTGCAATTCCTCTATTGAAAGGTCCGTCATTTAGCCTACTGACATAGATTGGCATCTGTTGTAACCTATAGTGACTGGCTACAACTGGAGCGAGGCGCTATAACAGCCTCCACTCTTCTGGGAAGGCTTTCCACTAGATGTTGGAACATTGCTGCTGGGACTTGCTTCCAGTTGGCCACAAGAGCATTAGTGAGGTCTGCACTGATGTTGGGCGATTAGGCCTGGCTCACAGTCGGCTTTCCAATTAATTCCAAAGGTGTTCGATGGGGTTTGAGGTCAGGGCTCTGTGTAGGCCAGTCAAGTTCTTACACACCAATCTAAACAAACCATTTCTGTATGGACCTTGCTTTGTGCACGGGAGCATTGTCATGCTGAAACAGGAAAGGACTTTTCCCAAACTGTTGCCACAAAGTTGGAATCACAGAAACGTCTAGAATGTCTTTGTACGCTGTAGCGTTAAGATTTCCCTTCACTGTAACTGTAACTAAGGGGCCTAGCCCAAACCATGAAAAACAGCCCCAGACCATTATTTCTCCTCCACCAAACTTTACAGTTGGCGCTATGCATTGGGGCAGGTAGTGTTCTCCTGGCATCCGACAAACCCAGATTCGTCCGTCAGACTGCCAGATGGTAAAGTGTGATTCATCGCTCCAGAGAACGTTTCCACTGCTCCAGAGTCCAACGGCGGTGAGCTTTAAACCACTCCAGCCGACACTTGGCATTGCACATGATCTTAGGCTTGTGTGCGGCTGCTCGGCCATGGAAACCCATTTCATGACACTCCCGATGCAGTTTGGAACTTGGTAGTGAGTGTTGCAACTGAGGACAGCTGAGTTTTACGTTTCCACTTCACAATAACAGCACTTACAGTTCACTGGGGCAGCTCTAGCAGGGCAGAAATTTGACACGTGAAATTGAGTGCTGTTTAATGATAACGCAGTTCCACGATAACGGAATTGCACAGAGACTTTTCACTTAAAATGTATGCCAAACAAAAACCATTGATTTTAAAGTTTACCAAACCATACAACTCTATGCACAAGGACTACTTTTAACAATTTTACAAAGAACATTTTACAAAAACACATTTACTGGAAAAACTGTGCAGATGCAAACTTCGGTAACAGAATTGTAGTAAAATCGCCCTACGTTTTTTATGTGACCATGTTTTCCCAAAATTCTGTTTAATATCTGCTCTGAATTAAGATGTCTGCAGAAAGAATGGGTGTCAGCTCTGACCTGACACCTTAATTTTGAAAACATTGATTTTAGTTATTGAACTTCAGTAAGTGAAGTGGTGACAGAATTGTGGTAACGGAATTTAATCATGGGTCCCTGATCTGTACTGCACAGAAATGCATAATTATGGATATGAATGTCATTCTCTTAATGGCGATGTATCTTAAATAGTTACACAAAGATAGAAATATGCAATATCCTCCTTTGTATATTTGGGAATTCTTCTATTTTAATGAGCTCCGACACCAAACAATACCAACTTTGGTTGGTCCGGACCGGACCAAATCTGAAAAAATAATAGACGTCTATGTTTCACATGTTTGGACAATCAAAGTAAAGCACAGTAGAGCTCAGTAGAGTACAGTACAGCATAGTACAGTATAGTTCAGCACAGTACAGTAGAGATCAATACAGTAGAGTACAATAAAGTTAAGTATAGTTCAGTACAGTAGAGGTCAATACAGTAGAGTACAATAAAGTTAAGTATAGTTCAGAACATTATAGTGTACTAAACTCTAGTGTGCTCCGGTGTGTACTGTACTGAACTCTATTCCACTCTATTCTACTCAACTGTACAAAACAGGACTGTACTTTACTCTACTTTTCTTTACTGTACAGTACTGTAGTCTACTTTGCTCTTCGGTACTGTACTGTACTGTACCATAATGTAATGTAATGTACTGAACTATAGGTTACTCTACTTTTCATTACTGTGCTGTACTGGGCTGTACTGTACTGTGCTGTCCAAACTTGTGAAACACAGATGCCAGTTTGGTAACTGAATTTTGAGTTTTAATTACTTAATAATTCATAAACAAAATTGATATAATTTAAAATACAATAAATAATTGATAGATCTACTTTTACTTGTTACTTCTGTGAACTGTCATTATCCTCCTTACTCATGAGGGAGAGAAATTAGAAAAAAGTATGCTAAACGAAATATAAGTGTTGATATTATGTCACGACTTCCGCCGAAGTTGGTCCCTCTCCTTGTTCGGGCGGCGTTCGGCGGTCGATATCACCGGTCTTCTAGCCACCGCCGATCCACATTTCAATTTTCCGTTAGTTTTGTCTTCATTACACACACCTGGTTTCCAATCACCAACTTACATGTTCCTTATTTAAACCTCTGTTCCCACCATGTCTTTGTGATTGATTGTTCGTTGTTTTGTGGTTCGTGTTATTTTGGTAATTATTATCACGAAGTGTATTGTATTCGATACCTTTATTTTTGAGTAAAGTTGTTTGAATATTCAATTGTTGTCCTGCGCCTGACTCTGCCGTACCTACATGTCAGAGACCCATCACATATTAGTCAAGTCTTTACTTGAAAATGATTGTGTTTTGATGTATTTTTAATACATTTTAAGACTTTTTCTGGTAGATGTTTTTTAAGACCCCTTTTCCATCTGTTTGACAAGAAATCAAAGCTTTTGCTTATTCAACATTTTTAGGATGGAAATTATTGAAAAAATGTATATATGCCTTCATTTCTCAAAAATATAGACTCTTAGATTTCATTTGACACCCAATTTGACATGCTCCTACAAACTTTACGTGTTCTTTGTACATGGAAATGACCAGGATCGGAGAGCAGTTTGGAGAAGCGACTAGAAGTGGCTAGTTGACTTCTCAGACCATGATACCTCCTCTTGGAAGTTTGAATAAATATGTTTTTGTTTACTTGATGCAATGATTATGCTTTTAGACTCTGCTTCCTAGTCATCTAAAGTAGAACTTGGTTGATATGATGGTTAAGAAAGTGTAAGAAATGGGTCAAGCGAGCTCAATGCAGCATTGAGAGAAATGTAATGTGCCTCTTGTTTGTTTCTATGGCCTCCTTGCAATATCCTATATCATATGTGAGCACCTACTGTATGGTACTTCATATAGCCTGCTCTTTGTTTTACATTACATTGGCTGAGTGAGATGTAATTTGTAATTTTTATTAGGATCCCCATTAGCTAACGCTATAACGCTAGCTAATCTTCCTGGGGTCCAACATCAAGTAACAAAACATTACAAACAACCACAATCAAGACTTCACAAACATTCAACAAGTAGACAATACAGATAATTAAAATACCTGACAGGAAACACATTTAACATTCAGTTGTTACTTTCTATTTCCTGTCCAGTCATATGGTCTATCACATTAGATGTTCTTTTATTTTTTTCTTGAAGGCGGATTTACTATTCGCCGGAGAAATATGGATTGGTAATAAGTTCCATTCACCTATAGCTCTATATAAAACAGTAGATTTAAGGCGATTTGTCCTTGGCTTGAGTTGTTTTAGCTGCCCTGAATTTGCCTGTCTGGTTTGGTGGTTATGCGTGTTGCTAGTATGTACTAATTGGACTGAAAGGTACTGTGGTTTTTTGAAAAATATAACATTCCTAAAGAAAATCAGAAGACTAGATAGTAATTTGTTTTTAATGTGAAGCCATGAGAGATTCTGATGCATTTTAATAATATTCATTCGGTTAGAGCAATAAAGAGATAATCTGGCAGCCCTGTTTTGAGCCATTTGGAGCTTTTTATATCTTTCTTTGCTGCAGATGACCATATAACTGGACAGTACTCTAAGTGTGATAGGACCAGGGATTGAATCACCTGATTCAGAGTGCTAGATGTTACATACTCTGAACATTTTCTTGTAACAGCAATTCCCTTACCCATCTTAATAACAATATTATCTATGTGTTCTGATCATGATAAAGCTGCGTCCAACATGACGCCTAGTAGTTTCGTTTTTTTTTACTTGCTCTACACTACATGTATTCTATTAATCGACAACTTCAATTGGGGATCATCAGCAAGCATATATCTTGAACCAAATACAATACACTTTGTTTTAGAAATGTTCAACACCAATTTGTTCATATCAACCCATTCAGACACCATTCTTAGTTCACTGCTCAGTACATCTGTTAACTCATTACATTCTGATTCTATTTATTGTAGAGTCATCAGCATACATGACCACTCTTGCTTTGTTCATTACTGAAGGTAAATCATTAGTAAAGATAGAGTAGAGCAGTGGGCCTAAGCAGCTTCCTTGAGGAACACCACAATGTATATCTTTACTATTTGAAAAGCTACCATTAAAGAACACTTTTTTTGCCTTCTCCTGGATAGATAGCTTTCCATCCAGGATAGAGCTGCATCCTTAAACCCATAACATTTGAGTTTTCCTAGTAACAGTTCCTGATCAATTACATCAAAAGCAGCACTGAAATCCAGCAACACTGCACCAACTAACTTCCTGTCATCCATACTCTTTAACCAATCATCTGTCATTTGTGCTAAGGCTGTACTCGTAGAATGCCCTTCTTTATATGCATGCTGGAAACCTATAATCAGACCATTACATGAGAAATAATCCTTGATTTGTACAGATATAAAAAAAAAATCTCCAATAATTTACTTAACACAGGCAGCAAGCTTATAGGACGACTTTTAGGACCAGTGAATGCTGATCTATTATCCTTAGGTAGTGGAATAACTTTTGACTCTTTCCAGACTTCTGGGCACACCCCATACATCAAGCACTTATTAAAAATATGAGAGATTGGTGTAGAAATTTGGTTAGCTGTAACTCTAAGCAATTTGGTGTCTAGACTATCTGTACCAGGCAACTTGTCATCCGAAAGAGACAACAGCATCCTTTCTACCTCTTCCCTTTCTACTTGATGAAATTTGAAACTACATTGCCTTTCCTTCATGATACAATACTTTACAAGGTTATACGACATGGAGCCATCTGTCACGTCCAGGCCAGAGTTTTAGGCTGGCGTGTTTAGGTTTCGTTTTTGGTGTAGGGTTTTTGAGTTCTAGGTGTTCTATTTCTATGTTGGGGTAATGGTTCCCAATTAGAGGCAGCTGTGTGTCGTTGTCTCTAATTGGGAACCATATATATGTTTGGGGTTTTCATTTAGGTTTTGTGGGTTATTGTTTGGTCATAGCTGTGTTTGTTGTTAGTTATGTTTCAACATCACGATCGTTGTTTATATTTCATTATTTTTCCCAGTTATGTTCGTTGTTAATAAAATGTATACTGGAAGCATTGCTGCGTCTTGGTCTGTCACTCCCGAGGATCGTGACAGAATAACCCACCATAAGAAGACCAAGCAGCGAGAGACCCGGGAGTACTGGACCTGGGAGGATGAATTATTTAGGGACGGACCTTGGGCCCAGCCTGGAGAGTATCGTCGGCCAAGAGAGGAGCTGGAAGCAGCGGCGGCGGAGCGGCGCAGGTGTGAGAAGCTATACGGAGCATGGGATCCGGAGAGAGAAAAGTTCATTTGGAACTCGCCTGGCACGGAAGCCCGAAAGGCAGCCCCAAAAAACCTTTGGGGGGGGGGCACACGAGGAGGTTGGCCGGTTCAGGAGGGACTCCTGAGCCAACTCCTCGTGCTTTGTGGAGAGAGCTGGGAGAGCGTCGCACTGGTAAGACGCCGTGCTATGCAGTTTTGCGCACGGTGTCTCCAGTGTGCGTTCATAGGCCGGTGCTAGAGATTCCAGCTCCACTCATCTGTCAGGGCAGGGTGAGTGTGCAGCCTGGAAGGGTGGTGCCGGCTCAGCGCTCCTGGTCTCCGGTGCGCCTCCTTGGACCAGGATATCCTGCACCGGTTCTGCGTGCAGTATCTCCGGTGCGTGTCCAGAGCCCGGTGCGTGAGATTCCAGCGCCACTCATCTGTCAGGGGAGGGTGAGTGTGCTACCTGGGAGAGTGGTGCCAGCTCTGCGCGCTAGGGCTCCAGTACACCTTCTGGGACAGAGATATCCTGCACCGGTTCTGCGTGTGGGATCTCCGGTTCGCATCCACAGCCCAGTTGGTCCTGTCCCTGCTCCACGCTCCAGGATCCCTGTGCCTGTCATGGACTCAGCACGTCCTGTCCCTGCTCCACGCTTCAGGATCCCTGCACCCGGCGTGGACTCAGCACGTCCTGTCCCTGCTCCACGCTCCAGGATTCCTGTGCCTGTCGTGGACTCAGCACGTCCTGTTCCTGCTCCCCGCACCAGAGTGCGCGTTATGAGCCCAGTACGGCCGGTTCCTGCTCCCCGCACCAGAGTGCGCGTTATGAGCCCAGTACGGCCGGTTCCTGCTCCCCACACCAGAGGGCCAGTGTGCTTCCCCTGTCCGGAGCCGCCAGTGTGCTTCCCCTGTCCGGAGCCGCCAGTGTGCTTCCCCTGTCCGAGCCGCCAGTGTGCTTCCTGTCCGGAGCCGCCAGTGTGCTTCCCCTGTCCGGAGCCGCCAGTGTGCTTCCCCTGTCCGGAGCCGCCAGTGTGCTTCCCCTGTCCGGAGCCGCCAGTGTGCTTCCTCTGTCCGGGGCCGCCAGTGTGCTTCCCCTGTCCGGGGCCGCCAGTGAGGGTCCCCAGTCCGGGGCCGCCAGTGAGGGTCCCCAGTCCAGCAAATGGCCCAGGGCCTCCGGTGCGTGACTTCGGACCAGCACGGCCAGCACCGGAGCCGCCACCTGGGATCAAAAGACCCACCCGAAGACCCCCCCATGGACTTTTGGGTGGCGCGGTCAGAGTCCGCGCCTTTGGGGGGGTACTGTCACGTCCAGGCCAGAGTTTTAGGCTGGCGTGTTTAGGTTTCGTTTTTGGTGTAGGGTTTTGAGTTCTAGGTGTTCTATTTCTATGTTAGTAATGGTTCCCAATTAGAGGCAGCTGTGTGTCGTTGTCTCTAATTGGGAACCATATATGTTTGGGGTTTTCATTTAGGTTTTGTGGGTTATTGTTTGGTCATAGCTGTGTTTGTTGTTAGTTATGTTTCAACATCACGATCTTCGTTTATATTTCATTATTTTTCCCAGTTACGTTCGTTGTTAATAAAATGTATACTGGAAGCATCGCTGCGTCTTGGTCTGTCACTCCCGAAGATCGTGACACCATCAGTTGGAATCATAGCATTCCTCAACTTGTCCACTTTAAAATATTAATTAAAGTAAAATATTAATTAAAGTAATTTGCTATGTCATGTGGTTTGTAATAAATATACCCTCTGATTCAACAAAAGAGGCAGACATGTTTGAATTCCTACCCATATTAGTGTTCAACGTTTTTCACAGCTTTTTCCCATCACCCTTTACTTCATCAATTTTGTGCTGATAGAATCTCTTATTCTTTCCTTTGTTTAGCTTGGTCACAAGATTTCTTAATTTACAATAACTTTGCTTATCAAACAAAGTACCAGATTTATCTGCTACTTTTTTGGCATCATTACGTTGAATCATTAAATTTCTCAGCTCATCATCAATCCATGGAGCACCATTTGGCCTCACAGTGCATTTTCTTAAAGGGGCGTGCATATCAGCCATACTCATAAATAATTTCATAAACAAACTCAGTGACATTTCAGGATCATCCTTACTACACACTTCTAACCATTGCACATTCTTAATCTCATCCACAAATGAGTCTTGATTAAACCCTCTGTAGGACCTGCGGTATATTATTTTAGGGCCAGCCTTTGATATTTTAGTTTTCCTAGTAAGTGCAACCAAGTTATGATCACTGTAACCTAGTGCCACTGATACAGCTTTAGAACAATGTTCAGATGGGTGGTGCTCAACCCACGCCTAAATGAACAGACTTCCGTGTGAGTTCAAGTATGTGGCATAGTTTGGACCTGAATGAAAATCAAACTCTTCGATTGCAACCTGATTCACTTTTTGGGATTATATAGAGAATAAGCCTAATGACGCCCTATTTTATCCAGTTATATTTATGGATTTCAATGGCATCCAAATAGGAGTCTGCACGGTTTCCTGTTTGTCCAATCTAGATGCGATGTATTGAATTCCGTAATGAAGTCAGCACATGTCACTTTTGTAAATTACCGAACGCAATGATTCTGCTGTGGTCGATTTACTCGCCGCAGTAGTTTCGAGGCGCATCACCAAAGCGCTCTACTGAGGATCCCCGCCACTGACTAGTACAATTTCTGTCCACCGGCTATATTATCACAAGAACAGTTACAAAGTATTTTCGATTTTTTTATTGGGAATTTTGTGGAAAGAGGCAGTCGAACAGTATTATTTTGGTGGAAAGTTAACAAAACTACAGGGATGACTGAACACTTGTAAGGCAAGTAATTTCCAAAAGACTCACATTGTTATATTTTTTCTATATTATACGATTATGGTTCCGTGTCTTTGTGGAAAACTTAGATTTATTTTCAAAATAAGAATTTTGACAAAATATTGACATGAATGTGAAATGTACTCAAAGGTAGATATTACATTTCTGGTAACAATGTTCTATTGTCACGCTGGTATAAAGGATTTGGAGACAGGCGCAGGAATACACAATATGGGTTTTTAATACACCCAAAACAAACAGGTATATAAAACACTGGGCTGTACCCCAACAAAAGAGCGAGGGTAAACCTCATTGAACGACACGGGACGATACCCGTAATGCACGCAGTATAAGCTGCACCAACACATAAGTACTCACACCACCAACGGACATTGGAACAATAATCGACAGGAAAATGGTGAACAAAGGGCACACTTATACAATTACTAATCAACTGGGAATAGGGACCAGGTGTGCGTAATGACAGTTCCGGAGGGATCCGTGACTTGTACAGTAGGCCTAGGCTACGCCTAGATCAGACCGACAGGGAATTGCGTTCTGGTACACAAGAAGAACGTTAATTTCCAATGGAACACTGCTTTTGCCTTGCAGAATTTCGTTGCAGAGGGAGTTGCAGTGCATTCTGTGTGCTGTGTGATGCATATGCATCAACTTGTATGCATGGACGTGATAGAAATAGTAGCAAAAGGTGAATGTTCAACTTTTGTTGCACACATATCCAGTAACAATTTTTGAATTACATAACGGAAAAGTTTGACCGCATCATTTATTAAGCAGCTTTGATGCAGTTGTTTTGTCAGTCTGATCGAGGAATATGATTGCTCAATGCGCGGTCAAGATGCAGGGAATGTGTTGCATCGATTTGGGCTACATCATTATCACTTCTGCAAAGTTACTCTAGGCTAGCCTAATCAACCATATGAGAGCAAACAAGGCATTTTATAGGCTATAAACTACTATAGTATATCCATTGGGATTAATGTCATCGTGCTGGGCACAAACACACACACACACACACACACACACACACACACACACACACACACACACACACACACACACACACACACACACACACACACACACACACACACACACACACACACACACACACAGAGGTGTCTGTAATCATGGCCAAGTGTGGCCTAGTATCGTTGGTTAATTCTCAAATATTAAAATGGCATACAAAGAACATACAAAAAAATCGTGCTGGGCACAGACATCAGTTCAATGTCTAGTTTTGGTTGAGTTGTTAACTAATGAGAATTTAGCATGAAATCAACAACAAATGTCACAGTGTCATTGGATTTAAGTTAAAAGTTGGCAAAAAAAAGATGAAATGACCTTACATTGATGACTGATTGTCAAACAAATCACCTCAAAAAGTAAGCTACCTGTGCATGTTAATCCACTCCAAAATAATTCCAGTATCCAAACAGTGCACTGTGCACCAGCCTTTTGATGAATCGAAAAACAATGTTACAAAACAGCAATTGGCATTAGGTCTACACTCCTCTGGCCTGAATTAATTAATGCGTCTCTCTGACAAATGACCTTTTTTATAGAAAGAAAAATCGGAACACCTGAAGAGGGGCAATCCATCCACCGTATCACAACAAAATAATCATGCTACACGTATGGAAAAGCAATGCAGAAGTTGGAGAAATTTAACGTATGAGACACACTGCATGCACTGCAATCTAATCCAGCAGATGAGTCGCAGCGGTGCAGATTGCCTCCCATTGAAATGAATGGACTTCCACAGGAACACATACAGTTGGACGCAGTTGGTGTGCTCGAGGCTTATACATAATGCATGCATTCATAATACACTGCAGATGGAAGACCAAGACCTAAAGTACATGATGTATGCAGTGCACATATGACTGGAGGAAAAGTTGATGCAGAGCTGCAGGATCATATTTGGAGATAGTTAAAACAGCACTTTTATTTACTTATCAGCTGTGGCCACAGACACAAATCTGATTAGGTAATATTCACTCATGTCTACATTTTCGTTTATCTTCAGAAAATATCTGAACCATGGAAATTGCATTGTTTGTAACAATGTAGCATTAGTGAGATGTGAATACAGTGAGGGAAAAAAGTATTTGATCCCCAGCTGATTTTGTTTGCCCACTGACAAAGAAATGATCAGTCTATAATTTTAATTGTAGGTTTTTTTTAACAGTTAGAGACAGAATAACAACAAAAGAAATCCAGAAAAACGCATGTGAAAAATGTTATAAAATGATTTGCATTTTAATGAGGGAAATAAGTATTTGACCCCTCTGCAAAACATGACTTAGTACTTGGTGGAAAAACCCTTGTTGGCAATCACAGAGGTCAGTCGTTTCTTGTAGTTGGCCACCAGGTTTGCACACATCTCAGGAGGGATTTTGTCCCACTCCTCTTTGCAGATCTTCTCCAAGTCATTAAGGTTTCGAGGCTGACGTTTGGCAACTCGAACCTTCAGCTCCCTCCACAGATTTTCTATGGGATTAAGGTCTGGAGACTGGCTAGGCCACTCCAGGACCTTAATGTGCTTCTTCTTGAGCCACTCCATTGTTGCCTTGGCCGTGTGTTTTGGGTCATTGTCATGCTGGAATACCCATCCACGATCCATTTTCAATGCCCTGGCTGAGGGAAGGAGGTTCTCACCCAAGATTTGACGGTACACGGCCCGTCCATCGTCCCTTTGATGCGGTGAAGTTGTCCTGTCCCCTTAGCAGAAAAACACCCTCAAAGCATAATGTTTCCACCTCCATGTTTGACGGTAGGGATGGTGTTCTTGGGGTCATAAGCAGCATTCCTCCTCCTCCAAACACGGCGAGTTGAGTTGATGCCAAAGAGCTCCAATTTGGTCTCATCTGACCACAACACTTTCACCCAGTTTTCCTCTGAATCATTCAGATGTTCATTGGCAAACTTCAGACGGGCATGTATATGTGCTTTCTTGAGCAGGGGGACCTTGCGGGCGCTGCAGGATTTCAGTCCTTCAAGGCGTAATGTGTTACCAATTGTTTTCTTGGTGACTATGGTCCCAGCTGCCTTGAGATCATTGACAAGATCTTCCCGTGTAGTTCTGGGCTGATTCCTCACCATTCTCATGATCATTTCAACTCCACGAGGTGAGATCTTGCATGGAGCCCCAGGCAGAGGGAGATTGACAGTTCTTTTGTGTTTCTTTCATTTGCGAATAATCACACCAACTGTTGTCACCTTCTCAACAAGCTGCTTGGCAATGGTCTTGTAGCCCATTCCAGCCTTGTGTAGGTCTACAATCTTGTCCCTGACATCCTTGGAGAGCTCTTTGGTCTTGGCCATGGTGGAGAATTTGGAATCTGATTGATTGATTGCTTCTGTGGACAGGTGTCTTTTATACAGGTAACAAACTGAGATTAGGAGCACTCCCTTTAAGAGTGTGCTCCTAATCTCAGCTCGTTACCTGTATAAAAGACACCTGGGAGCCAGACATCTTTCTGATATAGAGGGGGTCAAATACTTATTTCCCTCATTAAAATGCAAATCAATTTATAAATTTTTTCACATGCATTTTTCAGGATTTTTTTGTTGTTATTCTGTCTGTCACTGTTCAAATACACCTACCATTCAAATTATAGACTGATAATTTCCTATTTGCATATCACACACACATTTCTCCCATGTATTTAATTATGCCCTATATGTACACGTGCAGAAGCATCAAAGGGAAAGTGGAAGTGTAGTCATTGTACTCGTGAAAAGCTTGGCCTTTCAGATTGCTGCATCAGCCACAATCAACATTCAGAATCTTCATGTCAATATACAAAATTATCCCTCCCCTCCTCAGCAAAATGCAGCCCTATCAATTATGTTTTTCCTCTTATTCTTCTTGTAAAAAGACCAAATTGTATGAAAATCAATGATAATCCACCTCACAGAAGACCATTAGACCTGACGTTTGATAGACCACAATATACTCAAACAGAGTAGTCATTCCCTCCGCAAAGCAATCAAACAGGCAACATGTCAGTATAGAGACAGTCGCAATTCAACGGCTCAGACACGAGACATATGTGGCAGGGTCTACAGACAAGGTTTGCATCATGGACAATCACGGACTTCCAGACAAACTAAACACCTTATTTGCCCGCTTTGAGGATAATACAGTGCCACCGACGCGGCCCGCTACTAAGGACTGTGCTCTCGTTCTCCGTGGCCAATGTGAGTAAGACATTTAAACGTATTAACCCTCGCAAGGCTGCTGGCCCAGACGGCATCCCTAGCCGCATCCTCAGAGCATGCGCAGACCAGCAGGCTGGTGTGTTTACAGACATATTCAATCTCTCCCTATCCCAGTCTGCTGTCCCCACATGCTTCAAGATGTCAACCATTGTTCCTGTACCCAAGAATGCAAAGGTAACTGAACTAAATGACTATCGCCCCGCTGAACTCACTTCTGTCATCATGAAGTGCTTTGAGAGACTAGTCAAGGATCATATCACCTCCACCTTACCTGACATCCTAGACCCACTTAAATTTGCTTACCGCCCCAATAGGTCCCCTGACAATGCAATTGCCATCACACTGCACACTGCACTATCCCATCTGGACAAGAGGAATACCTATGTAGGAATGCTGTTCATTGACTACAGCTCAGCATTCGCCCCAGGTGATGAAGGTAGGAAACAACATCTCCACTTCGCTGTTCCTCAACACTGGGGCCCCACAAGGGTGCGTGCTCAGCCCCCTCCTGTACTCCCTGTTCACCCATGATTGCGTGGCCATGAACACCTCCAACACAATCAACAAGTTTGCAAACGACACAACTCACTTAACATCAACAAAACAAAGGAGATGATCGTGGACTTCAGGAAACAGCAGAGGGATCAGCCCCCTATCCACATCGACGGTACAGCAGTGGAGAAGGTGGAAAGTTTTCAGTTCCTCTGCGTACATATCACTGACAAACTGAAATAGTCCACCCACACAGACAGTGTGGTGAAGAAGGTGCAATAGCGCCTCTTCAACCTCAGGAGGCTGAAGAAATGTGGCTTGTCACCGAAAACACTCCCAAACTTTTACAGATGCACAATTGAGAGCATCCTGTTGGGATCACTGCCTGGTACGGCAACTGTACCGCCCACAACCGCAGGGCTCTCCAGAGGGTGGTGCGGTCTGCACAACGCATCACCGGGGCAAACTACCTGCCCTCCAGGACACCTACAGCACCCGATGTCACAGGAAGGACAAAAAGATCATCAAGGACAACAACCACCCGAGCTACTGCCTGTTCACCCCGCTAACATCCAGAAGGCAAGGTCAGTACAGGTGCATCATAGCTGGGACCAAGAGACTGAAAAACAGCTTCTCTCTCAAGGCCATCAGACTGTTAAATCCCTCTGAAACATCCTGCATTAATATCATTTATGTGCCAACTGCCGTCTGTCTGTAGTGTCTAACTCCTAGATTAAAGCTCTCATATGCAGTAGCCTAGTTTAGCAGTGAAAGGGAGGTTCATGAAAGATTTTTTCAAATATAACCACTGGGAAGAACTAGGGTTTGAATACAACATATAATTTGTATTTGTTCTAAAAATCAGTGGTCTTAGCTTAGGTCACATTGGAAAATATTTCATCCTTCTCTTTGTTGAATAGCTCTTTAAAGAGACATTATTTTCTCACAGAGGTTGAATGATTTCTCAGGTCTGCATGACCATCTGTGGATGCGCTATAGATGTTTGTCACCATAAACAAACAACGCACTAAAGTTGTTAATTCAAACACATTCCATTGATCATGGACTACAGGAAACGTAGGACCGAGCATGCCCCTATCCACATCAACAGGGCTTTAGAGAAGCAGGTTGAGAACTTCAAGTTCCTCTGTGTCCACATCACAAAGGACCTATCATGGTCCAAACACACCAACACAGTTGTGAAGAGAGCACGAACACACCTCTTCCCTCTCGGGGATCTGAAAAGATTTGGCATGGGCCCTCAGATCCTCCAAAAGTTCTACAGCTACACCATTGAGAGCATCTGGACTAGCTGCATCCCCACTTGGTATGGCAACTGCTCGTCATCCGACCGCAAGGCGCTGCAGAGGGTAGTGCGTACGGGCCCAGTATCACTGGGGTCGAGCTCCCTGCCATCTACAACCTCTATATCAGGTAGTGTCAGGCCCGCAAAATGTTCAAAGACTCCAGCCACCCAAGTCATAGACTGTTTTCTCTTATACCGCACGGCAAGCAGTACCGGAGCACCAAGTCTGGGACTAAAAGGCTCCTGAACAGCTTCTACCCCCAAGCGATAAGACTGCTGAACAGTTAATCAGATGGCTAGCAGGACTATTTACACTGACCCCCTTTTTTTTCACTATCTCTTTGCACACTCACTAGACTCTACTCACACATACTACACTGACACACCAACACACACACACAAAACATAGTCAAAGTCACCATTATTAGTCAGTTGTACAACCGAATGCCTTCAACTGAAATGTGTCTTCCGCATTTAACCCTCTGAATCAAAGAGGTGCAGGGGGCTGCCTTAATCGACATCCACGTCTTCGGCGCCCGGGGAACAGTGGGTTAACTGCCTTGTTCAGAGGCAGAACAACAGATTTTTATCTTGTCAGCTCGGGGATTTGAACTTGCAACCCTCCGGTTCCAAGTCCAACGCTCTAACCACTAGGCTACCTGCCGCCCATAAAATCTCTGTCAGAAGACACACACATACACATGCGCATTGACACCACACACACACACCCACACATAGACACACCTTCACACTCTTTCACACAGTATTCAGACCCCTTGATTTATTCCACATTTTGTTACGTTGCAGAACATTTAGCAAATTTATTAAAAAGAACTGAAACTGAAATATCATATTTACATAAGTATTCAGACCCTTTACTCAGTACTTTGTTGAAGAACCTTTGGCAGCGATAACAGACTCTAGTCTTCTTGGCTATGACGCTACAAACTTGGCACACCTGTATTTGGGGAGTTTCTCCCATTCTTCTCTGCAGATCCTCTCAAGCTCTGTCAGGTTGGATGAGGAGCGTCGCTGCAGAGCTGCAGGTCTCTCCAGAGATGTTCGATCGAGTTCAAGTCCGGGCAGCCACCACAATGCTTCATCGTAGGTATGGTGCCAGGTTTCCTCAAGAAGTGACGCTTGGCATTCAGGCCAAAGAGTTCAATCTTGGTTTCGTCAGACCAGAGAATCTCGTTTCTCATGGTCTGAGAGTCATTTAGGTGCCTTTTGGCAAACTCCAAGCGGGCTGTCATATGCCTTCTACTGAGGAGTGGCTTCCACCTGGCCACTACCATAAAAGCCTGACTGGTGGAGTGCTGCAGAGATGGTTGTCCTTCTGGAAGGTTCTCCCATCTCCACAGAGGAACTCTGGAGCTCTGTCAGAGTGACCACTGGGTTCTTGGTCACCTCCCTGACCAAGGCCCTTCTCACCCGATTGATCAGTTTGGCCGTGCGACCAGCTCAAGGAAGAGTATTGGTGGTTCCAAACTTCTTCCATTTATGAATGACTGAGTCCCTTGTGTTCTTGGGGACCTTCTATGCTGCAGACATTTTTTGGTACCCTTCCCCAGATCTGTGCCTCAACACAATCCTGTCTCTGATCTCTACGGACAATTCCTTCGACCTCATGACTTGGTTCTTGCTCTGACATGCACTGTCAACTGTGGGACCTTATATAGACAGGTGTGTGCCTTTACAAATCCTGTCCAATCAATTTAATTTACCACAGGTGGACTCCAATCAAGTTGTAGAAACATCTCAAGGATGATCAATGGAAACAGGATGCACCTGAGCTAAATTTTGAGTCTCATAGCAAAGGGTCTGAATACTTATGTAAATAAGGTATTTCTGTTAATTATTTTCAAAAATTGGCAAAAAAATTTAAAACCTGTTTTCTCTTTGTCTTTATGGGGTATTGTGTGGAGATTGATGAGGGGGGAAATGATTTAGTCATTTTTAGAATAAGGCCATAACGTGACAAAATGTGGAAAAAGCCAAGGGGTCTGAATACGTTCCCGAATGCACTGTACGCTGCTGCTACTCTGTTTTCTATCCGGATTGCCTAGTCACTTTTACCCCTACCTACTGTTTTATTTGGCGCATGTCACAAATAACATTTGATTTTATTTATTTTTCTATTATACTCCGCAGCATTTGTATTTCTAATGATGTTTGACCGAATTCTCAAAGCCCATCACAGTCAATACTAAGTCATGTGATTCATTTGATTTGATTAAACATCAACAATACAGTCCTTATTATTTTTTGGAAAACCAACAATGATCTGTAACTTCATGTCAAGAAATGTATAGAGCAGGCAGGAAGGCGGAGAAAAGTCCACAAGGCACATTTTACTCCGCAATTGAATATTATAGCATTATTCATGAATTGAATGTATTAAAGCAAAACAAATGTATTCCAGATTCAAGTCCGCCACGGTAGCCTACAGGGGGTGAGAGCACCAAGTTATATCATTATCATTCCCTTGAAGACATGCATTTGCTGTCATACTGAATGTGTCTCACTTCTTTTATGCTGCTAGATTCTGCTACCACCTTTCTTGAGGTCATACAGTTCTTTATCGGGATGTTCTCTCCTTTTAATATGTTAATTGAATTTCTTCTATATAAGAAGTCCTGCTGTACAGAGTCAGACCCTTCTGCCCTGGCATGGACTTGCCATCACTGATTCAAATAAACATAGTTTCCCAAGAAGTATTACACATACTATATGTACAATATGGTATCATTATACATGGTCTGAAATGTTTATATCTATCCTTTATCTCTACCATGTATGGCCATTCATCTCCAAACAGAATTTCAAGTTACATTTTAGTTACACTCAAACAGTTCCAGTAATTATTATTTTAATAGTGGCACATACGTCTTGTAGCCATAAAAAATGATTGTGTGAAACCCAGATATTTCATTATAGTTAATTAACTATTCATTAAACTTTTACATTTTAGCCATTCAGCAGACGCTCTTATCCAGAGCGACTTACAGTAGTGATTCTATACATTTTCATAGTGGTCCACCGTGGGAATCAAACCAACAACCATGGTGCCCTGGTGTTTCAAGCGCCATGCTCTACCAACTGAGCCACACTGGACCATAAAAGTTCATTATATTGTGTGGCTGTTTTGTGGTGTCCCTCGGAGTCGTCAAAAATACTGAAGTTTCAGGACCTGCCAGTGCTTTACACATGATTGACAGACGTTGGGCATACATTGGGGGGTGTCATAATAATCTGATACTGGAAGTATCCCCTAAAGGGGCTTATGAAAAAATTTTTTTTCTGAAATGATTCGATTTAAAGCTTTCTTTTTTTTAAGAAACCAAATATTACAAACGTGACTGTTCACAGATCTGACTCACTTTATATAGGCCTACACCATGACTTGTCAAATACTAAGAGAATAATAGAGTGATGTGACTGTGTAAACTTCTGTTAGAATGTTTTAGTACTCCTCAGAGAGTGTGGTACCTAGGCTGAATTGCATTAAAACTGCACTGCTGGAAACCTGGAGCATGGAAAAAATAACATTCTCCTCGCATAGAGCACATCTCAAAACTTTTATTGTGATTTTGTTTCATTTGGTAGACTTTGATTAAGTGTTTTGAAACTAACAAAAACTATTTTGGTGACATGATGATCAATGCTTGGCTGCCATTTGACAAATAAAAATAATCTAGCTATTTTATCCATAATAATATCATTATGTTGGCCAGACCAGAGTGGGCACATTCGCTATATAATGTTTAAAAAAGAATTGTGACAAAACCATCAGTAGAGTTGAAAATGAGAAGGAAACCCATTTACCTTGTAATTTTTATTCGGTGTATGGGAATTTACTGCAAACGCTATTTTTATGTGCACTACCTCATCACGGAAAGCCTTTCATCGACAATATGTAAATTTGATGAAAACACGTCTCTGGTGGGAAAATGTGCATATTGTTTTTGTGCGGATTTTAGAATATTCAAATGAAAATCTGTAACCAATTGGATGGGAACCTAGCTAATGACTCCCAAACAAATTTACTGAGCTTGAGCAATTTTAACAAAAACAATGGATAAATGTTTCCCTAAGAGTCAAGCAAAGTTGTTAGAATCATAATCAAAATTATTCACAGCTGTAATGACTGCTGAAGGTGCTTCCATCAAGCATTGTCTCTGTGGTGTGAAGACACGCAATCATAGATACAACATTTGGGGGTGGGAAAATGTTATATAATTTCTTTTTACTTTTAAAATGTGGAGTAGGCTGTGTAGATCGGTAGGTGAAAAATCCAATCAATTCCCTTTTGATATTTAATTTGACGGCAGACAAATGTGAAGGCTGTGCAAGGCGTGTAGACTTTAAATTAGCTAGGCTAACTATTTATGCAGTGGTTCTGCAGCAAGGCTCTGGATCTATAGCTATTTTATTGGGTCTGTTAAGATGCTGGTGAGAATGGATGTTTATGTAGGTGGCACAGATGAATGATGATTATTGTGATGAAGATAGAGAAAGAGTTGTTGTTGATGATGATGATGATGATGATGAAGATAATGATTGATTTGATATAACAAATGTTACAATTTTGTTGACAGGTCAGGTTCAAGCCATCAATCTTTTTGCCAACTATTCTTCTCTTTTGAACATTAGCCTGGAGTAAATACTTTTCATGGTCCAAAATCTGACATTGCTGTCCAATTGTATGTCCATGTAAAAGAAGTTTCATATAGAATGGCCATGGAAAAACAGAATTGTGTATTGTTGCAACAATTATGGTTGTGTGCATATGGACTGCTCCTGACAGTTCCTTACTCCACTTTGCAACAACAATAACTGCTGAACACCTCTACAATGGAAAGCAATTACTAATTTACTATGTAGCAGCATGTTATTGATACCAGAGTAACTACAGGTTTATTACACAGGTATACGAATAACTTATTATGTAGAGTCTGTTGGCGAGGTTAACTTGCACATCAACGGCAATAGAATGATATCTGACTCCTGTTGTGTCTCTCAGTTTAGAATGTCACTGTGAACTCTTTGGAATCAACGGTGATATCAGAGCTGGAACAGAGCTGGCCCCTACAGTCCACAGTGTGCCTGCATGCTGAAGAACCTACTATTCAGCGGAAAGACATTTCACAAAAGGATTATAGTGTTTGATTGTGTGTGTGTGTGTGCGTGCTTGTTTGTGTGTGTGTGTGATTAAACAATAACTGTTGTGGACTCATGAATCCCATGCAGCAGTCCCTGTATGACCACCAGAAAATGGGGTTATTTGTTTTCATAAATTACTGTGTTTGTGTGCGTGCATGTGTGTGTGATTTTGTGTCTGGTTTGTGAGTGTTTGTGTGTCCAGTTTCTGCATTTTAACTCAAAAAACTAAAACACTAAAGAACATTTTAATAATCAGATTTAAATATTAATTTAGTCTCTGGCTAAAGTTACGTGCTTCTTAGTTAGATTGAATTTCCAAGAAATGGTCAGTCTAACCCTTGCTGCTGTTGTCGCTCGATTGCACTTTCTAGAAAACAGGTGACATAAACAAACCTACCTCTCCAGTCTCTCCAGGATTCTGCAATTCTGAGTTCACAATTTCCTGCATATCAGAGGAGACTGGTGGGATGAGCTATAGGAGGACGGGCTCAATGTAATGGCTGGAATGTAATTAATGTAATGGAGTTAAACATGTGGTTTCCATGTGTTTGATGTGTTTGATACCTTCCATTTATTCCATTCCAGCTATTACAATGAACTGGTCCTCCTTTATCTCCTCCAACCAGCTTCCGCTACTGCATATTTTTGCGAGGGCTTGCGAACTTGACCAATCACTGTGCTATTTCCGCATAAAACAGTCAAACCCATCACCGCAGTATAAAAATAGGGCTCGCAATTTTAACCAGTCCCAGCACATTTACCGCATAATATGGTTCAGTCAAGCCACACGTCAACTAACTTTTTCCCTTGTCAGCGCATTTTCGCGACAAATTGCCATGCAAAATGTCAGAATTGCTGCAGAAATGTCAAGCATGTTTGCCAGCAAATATCCCTAAAATCTTTGCAAAATCCTGGAGGGACCACACATCTGAAAATTTGTGTCACCAATACAAATGTATTTCTGACTGTTTCAGTGTGGACACATTGTATTGAACATAATTTTGTTTTGTCTGCCCAGGAAGCGGTTGACACCTAAGGATGGCTCTTACGGGGAATGAGACCTCAGCTTGCCCCGATTATGTCCCCCATTACCTCCTGGCGGGTGATCCATTCGCCTCCAAGCTGTCCAAGGAGGCTGACATCGTGGCTGCCTTCTACATCTGCATCATAGGTAAGTGTCAATAAAGTACAGAGAGTTACACTGCATAGGGAAGTAGATTCATCAATACACTCCCTCATATCCTCTGCTCCACCATCTCTCTGGAGGCAGAGCCTAACCATTCTTCACAATAAGGAGCAATTCTGATTCGATTACGTTTGCAATCAATTCTGATTCATCAAGGTTGTCCATTGATGTAAGAAGATTCAAAATGTACTTGAAAAGGGGTTTGAATAGAAGGTCAATAACTCATCCCATACTGTAAAATATGGTGGTGGATCTTTGATGTTATGAGGGTATTTTGCTTCCACTGTTCCTGGGGCCCTTGTTAAGATCAGTTGCATAATCATGAACTTGACCAAGTACCAGGACATTTTAGCCAAACGCTGATTGCCTATGCCAGGAGGCTGAAACTTGGCCACAAGTGAATCTTCCATCATGACAATAACCCCAAGCACTCATCAAAATCCACAAAGAAATTATTAATTGACCACAAAATCTTTGCAATGGTCTCCGGACTTGAACCCTATTGAAAACCTGTGGTTTGAATTGAAGAGGCCAGTCTATAAATGCAGATGAAGGACATCAATGATCTGGAGAAATGGTCTAAGATCCCTCCTAATATGTTCTCCAATCTCATAAAACATTTTAGGAAAAGGCTCAGCGTGGTTATCCTCTCAAGGTTGAGGGTGCTGGAGCATTGAAAACGGGGGATCCAATCATTTTACCCCTATATTTTTTACATTTTGTTTTATTACTTGTTAAACAAATTATCTTTCTCTGAGCAATAAAATAATATATATATATTTTTTGCATACAATATAGCTCACTATTGTATTATTTATTTTAGAGTATTTTTTGCTCATCTTTATCAAGGGTGTCCATAATGATTGATCCCACTGTACATCCTACTTTGAAAATGCAGCTCTGCATCGACATTTTAATGTTGACACGATCTTAACCCCCAGAATAGCTTTAGGGATGGAAAATGTGAGTTCAAGGAATTTCCTTCTCTTTTGTCCTCATGTTGGGGTTTTCTGCTGTTCAGTGCCTTGCAAAAGAATTCATCCCCCTTGGCGTTTTTCCTATTTTGTTGGATTTCAACCTGTAATTTAAAGGGATTTTTATTTGGACTTCATGTAATGGACATAAAATAGTCAAAATTGGTGAAGTGAAATGAAAAAAATAGCCTGTTTAAAAAAATTATACAAAATAAAAAACGGAAAAGTGGTTAATGCACATGTATTCACCCCCTTTGCTATGAAACCCCTAAATAAGATCTAGTGCAACCAATTACGTTCAGAAGTGACATAATTAGTTAAACAAAGTCCACCTGTGTGCAATCTAAGTGTTACATGATCTGTCACATGATCTCAGTATATACTGTACGGTTGAAGTCGGAAGTTTACATACACCAAATACATTTAAACTCAGTTTTTCACATTTCCTGACATTTACTCCTAGTAAAAATTCCCTGTCTTAGGTCAGTTAGGATCACCACTTTATTTTAAGAATGTGAAATGTCAGAATAATAGTTTACATACACTCAATTAGTATTTGGTAGCATTGCCTTTAAATTGTTTAACTTGGGTCAAACGTTTCAGGTAGCCTTCCACAAGCTTCCCACAATAATTTGGGTGAATTTTGGCCCATTCCTCCTGACAGAGCTGGTATAACTGAATCAGGTTTGTAGGCCTCCTTGCTCGCACATGCTTTTTCAGTTCTGCCCACAAATTTTCGATAGGATTGATTTCAGGGCTTTGTGATGGCCACTCCAATACCTTGACTTTGTTGTTCTTAAGCCATTTTGCCACAACTTTGGAAGTATGCTTTGGGTCATTGTCCATTTGGAAGACCCATTTGCGACCAAGCTTTAACTTGACTGATGTCTTTTCTTTCCTCATGATGCCATCTATTTTGTGAAGTGCACCAGTCCCTCCTGTAGCAAAGCACCCCCACAACATGATGCTGCCATCCCTGTGCTTCACGGTTGGGATGATGTTCTTCAGCTTGCAAGCCTCCCCCTTTTTTGTCCAAACATAACAATGTCCATTATGGCCAAACAGTTATATTTTTGTTTCATCAGACTAGAGGACATTTCTCCAAAAAGTACCATTTTTGTCCCCATGTGCAGTTGCAACCTGTAGTCTGGCTTTTTTATGGCGGTTTTGGAGCAGTGGCTTCTTCCTTGCTGAGCGGCCTTTCAGGTTATGTCGATATAGGACTCGTTTAACTGTGGATATACAGTGGGGCAAAAAAGTATTTAGTCAGCCACCAATTGTGCAAGTTCTCTCACTTAAAAAGATGAGAGAGGCCTGTAATTTTCATCATAGGTACACTTCAACTATGACAGACAAAATGAGGAAAACAAAAATCCAGAAAATCACATTGTAGGATTTTTAATGAATTTATTTGCAAATTATGGTGGAAAATAAGTATTCGGTCAATAACAAAAGTTTATCTCAATACTTTGTTATATACCCTTTGTTGGCAATGACAGAGGTCAAACGTTTTCTGTAAGTCTTCACAAGGTTTTCACACACTGTTGCTGGTATTTTGGCCCATTCCTCCATGCAGATCTCCTCTAGAGCAGTGATGTTTTGGGGCTGTCGCTGGGCAACACGGACTTTCAACTCCCTCCAAAGATTTTCTATGGGGTTGAGATCTGGAGACTGGCTAGGCCACTCCAGGACCTTGAAATGCTTCTTACGAAGCCACTCCTTCGTTGCCCGAGCGGTGTGTTTGGGATCATTGTCATGCTGAAAGACCCAGCCACGTTTCATCTTCAATGCCCTTGCTGATGGAAGGAGGTTTTCACTCAAAATCTCACGATACATGGCCCCATTCATTCTTTCCCTTACACGGATCAGTCGTCCTGGTCCCTTTGCAGAAAACAGCCCCAAAGCATGATGTTTCCACCCCCATGCTTCACAGTAGGTATGGTGTTCTTTGGATGCAACTCAGCATTCTTTGTCCTCCAAACACGACGAGTTGAGTTTTTACCAAAAGTTATATTTTGGTTTCATCTGACCATATGACATTCTCCCAATCCTCATCTGGATCATCCAAATGCTCTCTAGCAAACTTCAGACGGGCCTGAACATGTACTGGCTTAAGCAGGGGGACACGTCTGGCACTGCAGGATTTGAGTCCCTGGCGGCGTAGTGTGTTACTGATGGTAGGCTTTGTTACTTTGGTCCCAGCTCTCTGCAGGTCATTCACTAGGTCCCGTGTGGTTCTGGGATTTTTGCTCACCGTTCTTGTGATCATTTTGACCCCACGGGTGAGATCTTGCGTGGAGCCCCAGATCGAGGAAGATTATCAGTGGTCTTGTATGTCTTCCATTTCCTAATAATTGCTCCCACAGTTGATTTCTTCAAACCAAGCTGCTTACCTATTGCAGATTCAGTCTTCCCAACCTGGTGCAGGTCTACAATTTTGTTTCTGGTGTCCTTTGACAGCTATTTGGTCTTGGCCATAGTGGAGTTTGGAGTGTGACTGTTTGAGGTTGTGGACAGGTGTCTTTTATACTGATAACAAGTTCAAACAGGTGCCATTAATACAGGTAACGAGTGGAGGACAGAGGAGCCTCTTAAAGAAGAAGTTACAGGTCTGTGAGAGCCAGAAATCTTGCTTGTTTGTATGTGAGATACTTTTGTACCTGTTTCCTCCAGCATTTTCACAAAGTCCTGGGATTGATTGTTCTAGGATTGATTTGCACTTTTTGCACCAAAGTACGTTCATCTCTAGGAGACAGAACGTGTCTCCTTCCTGAGGGGTTTGACAACTGCGGGGTCCCATTGTCACGACTTCCGCCGAAATCGGTCCCTCTCCTTGTTCGGGTGGCGTTTCGGCGGTCGACGTCACCTGTCTAGCCATCGTTGATCCACTTTTCATTTTCCATTTGTTTTGTCTTGTGTTCCCACACACCTGGTTTCAATTCCCAAATTAAGTGTCATGTATTTAACCCACTGTTTCTCCCATGTCCTTGTGTGTGATTGTTCCTTTTTGTTCAGGTCGGTATTGTTCCAACTGGTTTGTGCCGGGTGCCATTTATTCACCCGTATTCTGTGGCAACCGTACTTTTGCACTTTGATTTATGGTTTTACTTTGTTTCTGTCTAAGTATAGTGCGTTTGGTTCACTCAACTCTGCTCTCCTGTGCCTGACTTCATACACCAGCTACACCCACACTTCTGACAGAATCACACACAAAGACAAAACGCCAAAAGGCATTTTGGATACTCCCCAAACATATGGAAGAAGGTACTCTGGTCAGATGAGACTAAAATGTAGCTTTTTGGCCATCAAGGAAAACGCTATGTCTGTCACAAAGCCAACACCTCTCATCACCCTGAGAACAACATCCCCACAGTGAAGCATGGTGCTGGCAGCATCATGCCGTGGGGATGTTTTCATCGGCAGAGACTGGGAAACTGGTCAGAATTGAAGGAATGATGGTTGGTGCTAAATACAAGGAAATTATTGAGGGAAACCTGTTTCAGTCTTCCAGAGATTTGAGACTGGGACGGAGGTTCACCTTCCAGCAGGACAATGACCCTAAGCATACTGCTAAAGCAACACTTGAGTGGTATAAGGGAATGGCCTAGTCAAAGCCCAGACCTCAATCCAATTGAGAATCTGTGGTATGACTGAAAGATCGCTGTACACCAACGGAACCCATCCAACTTGAAAGAGCTGGAGCAGTTTTTCCTTGAAGAATGGGGAGAAATCCCAGTGGCTAGATCAGCCAAGCTTATAGAGACATACCCCAAGAGACTTGCAGCTGTAATTGCTTCAAAATGTGTCTCACAAAATGGGGGGGAATAGTTATGCACGCTCAGGTTTTCCGTTTTTTTGTCTTATTTCTTGTTTGTTTCACAATAAAAAATATTTTGCATCTTCAAAGTGGTAGGCATGTTGTGTAAATCAAATGATACAAACCCCCCAAAATATAAAAAAATGCCAAGGGGGGTGAATACTTTTGCAAGCCACTGTACACGCCGATGTGTATCCATGACTAAACTATGCATTTACAGTGACTCAAATGAAGTGTGTGGATAAACACAAGAATAGATTGATTTATAGAAAGATACAGTTATGCAATCTCTGTCCCTGTGCTATGCTCACCGTCATATACTGTACAACATTGGGGCAACTCAGGAATTTATTTTCCGGTCTGTCAGATTATCTATTTCTCTACTTGAGGCTATACCTGTCACTAATATTTTCCTGTTATTTCATCTCGCCACAACTGTGTGTGTTCAAATTGTTTTTCTTTTTGGATTTTACACTGTGCTGAGCCATTTGCAAACCATGTAATGCTCTGTTAAGTCTAACTAATGTCCTGATCCAACAAACCAATGGCGGTGAAGATGTCTCATGCGGGGGTCTCATGCAATTTGATGCGGCTATTCAGTGAGATATATGGATACTGTGGTGTCTGCCTATTAATTGATTAATGTCCTCTCCGAGAGGACACACTCTATAGGTTACCAAATTAATTTAGGATTAACTCGATTTACTGTGTGTTTGGTGTGTTTTCAGAATGTATAAACATGCTTTCACGTGTTTGGTTTAGCTTGAATCTGTTGTTTGAGTGACTTCAAACTCTGCTTGAATTCCCCCGTTGAGATCCTAACTTTGTGTCTACGGTATGCTGGTAATTTAACATAGTGACTGGAATTTCTGGTAATTTGGGTAATTAACAGAAAATCTATGTCATTCTTTGTCAACTTTGGTAATTTATGCTTGAATAAGTGTAACAGAAAATGTATTATTACATAGTATTAATGTATTATATCTGTGTCCATATTGTCCATGAGTTTCTAGTAGATGGACCAAATGGTTCAAGAGAAAATAACTAATTAATGAAAAAAGCATCTATACAACAATGGCATTATTTTCCATTTAACTCTGCAAATCTTCCAACTATTAACTTTTTTCACAACTGCAACCAGTTTGATGCCAAAACATTGACAACAAATACATATTAACATTGTAAAATAAATAAAACTTTGTAAAAAATATATATAGAGGATATTTAATGCTGAGGCAAATGTTATTCACTAAGTTGATGGTTTAAATTTTGGCTAATGTTTTACATCTTTGTCATTCTATTTCTTTCTTCCTCTTATTCAATTATTGTATATATTTGACATGTGATAAGGCCACACATAGGGCCAGAGATTATTACCTGTGATAATCTTAAGTACTCAAAGTGCCACTAAAATGTTTTGTAATATATTACATAAAGTAATATACAGTACCCTCCCTTTGCAACCCTAGCCGTGCTTCTTGTTTGTTTAGTTTACTTTAAGTTGATACAACCCAAGTCCATAGGAACATGACAAATACCTGAATAAATAAGAATGTTTTACTAAGGTACAGTAGGATGATGTAAGGTAGGATGGTAGTCCCCCTAAAGTCTCTGAAACGTCCACACAATAAACAACGGGCAGAGGTAAGATTGTGTGTACAGGAGTTCTTTTCCACAATGAGGCCCCTGGCTTACAACCACAGATGTGTACTGAGTAGAGTCCGGTAGGTGGCTATGGGAAAACAGAGCGAGGCAGGCAGCAGTGAACAGGGACATCCAAGTGTCTTCTACAGAGAGAAAGGAAATGTTTTGACATCAAAGTGATGAGGTTTACAAGGATGTTCAGGGCATACAGTAAATGACATACAAGATCAGGAATGCTTGGAATTTCCTGCTGACCTCCCAGTCCCACGAAACAAGTTCAGGACATTCAAATTAAATCAAATCAAATTGTATTTGTCACATGAGCCAAATACAACATGAGCCAAATACAATTTCACCTTACCGTGAAATGTTTACATACAAGCCCTTAACCAACAATGCAGTTTTAAGAAAATAGAGTCAAGAAAATATTTACTGAATTAAAAAAAAATGTATACTAAAAAAAGAACACAATTATGTTTCCTCATGCTCCATGAAGAATATACAAATATATATATTTAACTAGGCAAGTCAGTTAAGAACAAATTCTTATTTACACTGATGACAGTGGGTTAACTGCCTTGTTCAGTGGCAGAACAACAGATTTTTATGTTGTCAGCTCAGGGATTCGGGATTCAAACCTTTTGGTAACTGGCCCAACACTCTAACCACTAGGCTACCTCCCGCCGCAAAATATATGTATACATCTAAATATCCTGTAGATGTATACACATATGAATTATAAATCTATTCAAAATCAAATAAGAACTGGATTTTACTCCAAGATGTTCAGTCCAGATTCTATGCCCACCTTCATCACTGAAAAAAACTAACAAATTGGAACCTCATTTGATATTTCTTTCTAATCTGTTTATCATATGATAGAAGTCAAATGAAAGATTTTTCATTTATTCTTTCTTTGCATTTCTCTCAAGAAATTGCTTTGTGTGTGAAACAGGGTCATTCAGCTGATACAGTCCAGAGTGAATGGGAGAATGAGACACATTCACAAGAGAATAAGCACTAGAGATTCTGCCCTTCATACCGTATACACTCATATCACACATCATAGGATAATGCCTGTCTACCACTGATTCCAGTCCAGTACGGGGACAGGGACCATGGAGGAAGTGAAGCTGTTAGCAGCACACTGACATTGTTATTGACAAACAAATACATGTTTGTGAAGGACCGTGAACTGTTGATAAGCAACAACAAAGAGCATCATTAGGAATCAAAATAAGTTGTCATGTGTAATTTGGAGTCCATTCAATGTGTTGTCACATGTAATTACCACAACTTGTGTCACACATATAGTGGTAGTGATGACATGAGTCAAAGCAGAGGTCATAGAGATGACCAATGATTTATTCATTTTCTTTTGTGCATGGAAATCAATTACTTAAAAGCATATTGACAATTTCAGACTGAGGGTGGATGTTAAAAACCTTGTTTTGTTGTTTTGTTGTGAAAGTGTATGTCAAGTCTTATGAATATTGGAGACAGTAGTCAAAAAGTGTTTGATAAACCCAAACATGCATGTATACTGTCTTTGCATTTACCCACAACCCATCTGTCTTTTTTAACTTCACAGTAGGGCATGCATCATTATCATGTATCAAGGCTCTAGAGATGAACATACACAGGGCAAAATATCACTTATTAATAGTATTACAACATTATAATTAAACCAATTATGACGTAGGCCTAAGTATGTAAATGAAATAACCTGTAGGTACACCCTGTTATGTTGCCTTTTTTACAACTTGTCATGTATTCCTCTTGTCCCCTGTTTTCTCTGCAGGGATCATGTCTGCCACAGGAAATGGCTATGTTATATACATAACCATAAAACGCAAGACAAAGCTAAGGCCGCCTGAGCTCATGACAGTTAACTTGGCCATCTTTGACTTTGGCATATCAGGTAAACCATTCCGCAGTCTTTTCATAAAGTATGTCCATTTACAGTGTGTCTCTGCTCAGAACATTGTAAGGTGGATTAGTCCCGTGTATTCTGTGTATTTAAATTCAGAACAGCAGGTATAGGAACAATGTTAGCGCGACATTCTCGGCTGTACATCCTGACACATGGGAATGGTTGTCATGGTTGAAAGAAGATGAAGGGGATGGAATATAATGACAACAAAGAAAGAGAGATAGAGAGAGAGAACCACAGAGTTGTTTTAAAATCAAAGACGTCATACAACTGATATCATTGTTTGAAGTCTCATCATCTGATCCCGAGTCAGACGTCATACAACTGACATCATTGTGGAGTGCCTAATTACACTCCTGTCTCTCTTTCAGAACAATTGATGCATGTTCCATCAATTCCTTGTTAAATAATATTAATGTAACAGGCCATTATTTCTCTCAATCATTTACCTTTTTAGGCATGTTTGATAACTCAATACTCAAGAGTGCTAAATTGTGGCCAAACCTGAAATTGGTCCTTTATCGCCACCATATGGATATTAGAGGAACAGCATCACGTTAACACCAACGTTACTCTACATGGCCTGTTGATCATAATACATCGATAGACTAGGCCTTTGATGTACAAGAGATTTAGTTCCATTGTAGTTTCAAAAATAACATTTATGATGAATATTTTAGCACCTCATTGAGTCCTAGCTGTGACCCACCCAGAAGCAGAATTTACTCTGTCTCAGAACAAGTTCTGGCCAGCTCTCTCTGTGCCTCATACAACCACAGGATTCTCACTTGTTTATCTGTTTATTTTTCAGTGTCTGGGCCAACTACGTCCCTCTGTATGAGACGCTTGTATTGCTCTCTAGTATTAGAACCATTGTCCACAGAAGACAACAGGCATGATCTATTTGTGTCTGCCAGATTTGCATCTTGGGAATATCAGAGGTCCAGAATGTTCCAGAATTACCTAGAATGGTCCAGAATGGTTGAAATTCCAGAATGTTTGGTAGCCGTTTTACCCTGTAGAAGTCATGAACTGAGACAAAGAGTCTATTGTCAACTATGAGAGTTGGTGGAGAGTACAGCTTTACTTGCTGGACCTCTGTGGCCTCAGACTGGTGCAGTGTGGATGTCTCTTCACACAATGATGGGAACGATATAGGGCACTGGGAAACACTATTTATGATCAGCTCTTCTGTCACATGCTTTGCCTCAGGATTGTTAATATACTGCATCTGTTTCAAGGAGACCACCATAGTCCCTGTGCCCAACTGACAATGTCCCGTAGCACTCATGTCCGTAGCAATGAAGTGCTATGAAAGGCTGGTAATGGCTCACATCAACACCATTATCCCAGAAACCCTAGACCCACTCCAATTTGCATACCACCCTAACAGATCCACAGATGATGCAATCTCTATTGCACTCCACACTGCCCTTTCCCACCTGGACAAAAGGAACACCTACATGAGAATGCTAATAATTGACTACAGCTCAGGGTTCAACACCATTGTACCCTTAAAGCTCATCACTAAGCTAAGGATCCTGGGACTAAACACCTCCCTCCTGGACTTCCTGACGGGCCGCCCCCAGGTGGTGAGGGTAGGTAGCAACACATCCGCCACGCTGATCCTCAACACTAGAGCCCCTCAGGGGTGCGTGCTCAGTCCCCTCCTGTACTCCCTGTTCACCCACGACTGCGTGGCCAGGCACGACAGTCGTAGGCCTGATCACCGACAACGACGAGACAGAGTATAGGGAGGAGGTCAGAGACCTGGCCGGGTGGTGCCAGAATAACAACCTATCCCTCAACATAATCAAGACAATGGATTGTGGACTACAGTAAAAGGAGGACTGAACACGCCCCTGTTCTCATCGACGGTGCTGTGGTGGAGCAGGTTGAGAGCTTCAAATTCCTTGGTGTCCACATCACCAACAAACTAGAACGGTCCAAGCACACCAAGACAGTCATGAAGAGGGCAAGACAAAGCCTATTCCCCCTCAGGAAACTAAAAAGATTTGTCATGGGTCCTCAGATCCTCAAAAGGTTCTACAGCTGCAACATCGAGAGCATCCTGACTGATTGCATCACTGCCTGGTACGGCAGCTGCTCGGCCTCCGACTGCAAGGCACTACAGAGGGTAGTGCGTACGGCCCAGTACATCACTGGGGATAAGCTGCCTGCCATCCAGGACCTCTACACCAGGCGGTGTCAGAAGAAGGCCCTAAAAATTGCCAAAGATCCCAGCCACCCCAGTCATAGACTTTTTTCTCTACTACCGCATGACAAGCGGTACCGGAGTGCCAAGTCTAGGACCAAAAGGCTTCTCAACAGCTTTTACCCCCAAGCCATAAGACTCCTGAACATCTAATCAAATGGCTACCCGGACTATTGGCATTGTCCCACCCCCCAACCCCTCTTTTACGCTGCTGCTACTCTCTGTTTATCAGAGAGTTTGTCACTTTAACTATATATTCATGTACATACTACTTCAATTAGCCCAACTAACCGGTACCTGTATATAGCCTCGTTACTGTTATAGTCTCGCTACTGTATATAGCCTCGCTACTGTTATTTTTCGCTGTCTTTTTACTGTTGGTTTTATTTCTTTACTTATCTATTGTTCACCTAATACTTATTTTTTACTTAAAAGTTGCGCTGTTGGTTAGTGCCTGTAAGTAAGCATTTCACTGTAAGGTCTACACCTGTTATATTCGACGCACGTGACAAATAACCTTTGATTTGATTTGATCATTGAGGGAAAAAACAGCACTTGTTTTCTGTGAAGTGGATGAAGACGATGGTTTTCATTGTAATTCTCATATATTTTCATGACTACTACATTACTGTACATGCATACTATACAGTATCAGTCAAAAGTTTGGACACACCTGCTCATTCAAGGGTATTTCTTTATTTTAACTATTTTCTACATTGTAGAATAATACTGAAGACATTACAACTTTGAAATAAGACATATGGAATCATGTAGTAACCAAAAAGTGTTAAAGAAATCTAAATATATTTTAAATTTGAGATTCTTCAAAGTAGCCACTCTTTGCCTTGATGACAGCTTTGAACACTCTTGGCATTCTCTCAAACAGCTTCATCAAGTAGTCACTTGGAATGCATTTCAATTAACAGGTGTGCCTTGTTAAATGTTAATTTGTAGAATTTCTTTCCTTATTAATGCATTTGAGCCAATCAGTTGTGTTGTGACAAGGTAGGGGTGGTATACAGAAGATAGCCCTATTTGGTAAAAGACCAAGTCCATATTATGGGAAGAACAGCTCAAATAAGCAAAAATAAATGACAGCCAATCATTACTTTACGACATGAAGGTCAGTCAATCCCGAAAATGTCAAGAACTTTTAAAGTTTCTTCAAGTGCAGTTGCAAAAACTATCAAGAGCTATGATGAAACTGGCTCTCATGAGGACCACCACAGGAAGGAAGACCCAGAGTTACAGAGGATAAGTTCATT
Source organism: Brachymystax lenok tsinlingensis (assembly GCA_030435695.1). NCBI lineage: Eukaryota > Metazoa > Chordata > Actinopteri > Salmoniformes > Salmonidae > Brachymystax > Brachymystax lenok. The sequence continues at coordinate 15,633,702 of CM059796.1, forward strand.
GAAGTTACCAGCCTCAGAAATTGCAGCCCCAAAAATTCAAGTTCAAGTAAAATTCGAGTTCAAGTAATAGACACATCTAAACATCAACTGTTCAGAGGAGACTGCATGAATCAGGCCTTCATGGTCGAATTGCTGCAAAGAAACCACTACTAAAAGACACCAATAATAAGAAGAGACTTTCTTGGGCCAACAAACACGAGGAATAGACATTTGAGATTTTTGGTTCCAACCGCCGTGCCTTTCTGTAGACGAAGAGTAGGTGAACGGATGATCTCCACATGTGTGGTTCCCACTATGAAGCTTGGAGGAGGAGGTGTGATGGTGTGGGGCTGCTTTGCTGGTGACATTGTCAGTTATTTATTTAGAATTCAAGGCACACTTAACCAGCATGGCTAACACAGCATTCTGCAGCGATACGCCATTCCATCTGGTTTGCGCTTAGTGGGACTATCATTTGTTTTTCAATAGGACAATGACCCAAGACACACCGTGTATGGGCTATGTGACCAAGAAGGAGAGTGATGGAGTGCTGCATCAGATGACTTGGCCTCCACAATCACCCAACCTCAACCCATTTGAGATGGTTTGGGATGAGTTGGACCGCAGATTGAATGAAAAGCAGCCAACAAGTGCTCAGCATATTTGGAAACCCCCTCAAGACTGTTGGAAAAGCATTCCAGGTGAAGCTGGTTGAGAGAATGCCAAGAGTGTGCAAAGCTGTCATCAAGGCAAAGGGTGGCTACTTTGAAGAATCTAAAACATAAAATATATTTTGATTTGTTTAACACTTTTTTGGTTACTACATGATTCCATATGTGTTATGTCATTGTTTTGATGTCTTCACTATTATTCTACAATGTAGAAAATAGTAGAAATAAAGAAAAACCCTTAAATGATAGGTGTGTCCAAACTTTTGACTGGTGCTGTACATTCTCATGTCTTTACAGCACACAGTGATCATCTGAGGTGGTAACGCCTCTGTGTTTGCTCTTGAAGTTACAGGGAAACCATTCTTTGTGGCGTCCAGTTTCTCCCACCGCTGGCTGTTTGGCTGGGAGGGCTGTCGTTTCTATGGCTGGGCTGGCTTCTTCTTCGGTGTTGGCAGCCTCATCACCATGACCGTAGTTAGCCTAGACCGATACCTCAAGATCTGTCATCTCAGATACGGTACAGTGGGCTATGCTCTCAGTTTGTGTTTGGTTTACAGTAACACAAGACCTTTCTTAGAATGAATATTTAGCACTTTTGAGTGATCTGTAATATCTGAACAATTTGAATTAACACTTTATTGTAACAATGAACCAATAAATGATCAATCCCTCTGCCCATAATTCTGCCCACAGGTACGTGGCTGATGAGGCACCATGCCTTCCTGTGTCTGGTGTTTGTCTGGCTCTACGCAGGCTTCTGGGCCACCATGCCCCTGGTGGGCTGGGGCAGCTACGCTCCAGAGCCGTTTGGCACCTCCTGTACCCTGGACTGGTGGCTGGCCCAGACCTCCGTGGCAGGCCAGAGCTTCGTCATGGCCATCCTCTTCTTCTGCCTTATCTTCCCCACTGGCATCATCGTCTTCTCCTATGTTATGATAATCTTCAAGGTCAACTCCTCAGCTAAAGAGATCTCCCACTTTGACACCAGGAACAAGAACAACCATAGCCTGGAGATGAAACTGACCAAGGTGTGTGTGTGTGTGTGGTATGTTCGTACACGGAACCTCACCTCAGAGATGCTTTTACTATTGTGAAACAGACCTGTGATGTGGTTCCTCTTGTGTCCTCCAGGTGGCGATGTTGATCTGTGCTGGTTTCTTAATAGCATGGATCCCGTATGCAGTGGTCTCAGTGGTGTCTGCGTTTGGCGAGCCCGACTCAGTGCCTATCTCTGTCTCTGTGATCCCCACTCTGCTGGCTAAGTCCTCTGCCATGTACAACCCCATCATCTACCAAGTTATTAACCTGAAACGCTCCTGTGCAAAATCCTCCTGTTTCCAAGTCCTGAAGAAGTGTAGACATTTTAAAAAGTCAAGGTATTACTACTTTCTCTTCTACTTTCTATTGCTCTGAACAGATTGTAGATCAACAGTTAAAATGGTAAAGTTTACATTTATTTTGTTTCACTGGTTACTGTTTTGAGGTAAAACTGCATAGTTTAACATTTATATTGTTTAACAGGTTACTAGATCAAGAGTTAAAACTGCATAGTTTAACTTTTCTCTCGTCGTATCTCCCATAGGTTTTACACCATTTCTGGCTCACTTAAAGACAGACCATCCGTAAAAGAGTCTCACAGTGAAATGTGAGAAAAAATCAGTGATTCTCTCCTGTGATATGACTCTTGGCCTTTCCCCTCACCAGTCCAATCACAACTATGCTATCAACTGCTAAGACATTGACCCCCGCTCACCCCCCAGACCTACATAACCCAGCCTTGCTGTATCTATGTTCCTGCTCCAAACAGCTCTCTGTACTCTCCTACCTCATGTCCCTCTCTGTGTTTACAGCTCAAGGCTGGCGCCAACATGTTTTTTTTACACTTTGTATAGATTATTTTGTATTGTGTACTCTTGCACCTGTGACTTGCATAGCTTGAAGACATTTAAACCTTTATGTGCACCTGTAAGATCTAAAGTGCTGTTCAGAAAGAGGTATGATGTACTCTGAAGAGAGCTGGAGGGACTGTGGTGTTGGCGTTTAGCGTTATCCCTTGCTTCAGGCAGGTCTAACTGTAGCAGCACTTTTCAGCAAAGATCAAAGTCCTCATATGATTCTTACTGTCCCTGGATTCATGTTCCCAGATGTCATTGACATCACAAAACAAAATACAATTTTAGCTCATACACAAACTGCATGGTCCTCTGCTAAGTAACAGCCAGTGAATGAAGTAGTTGGACCAAATAATCAAGGGAAACAGCACAACAAAGTTTGTTAAAGTAATGGCTATGTCTTACAGCACTATGTTCCTGTCATTGTTCACCATTCTGTATGCACTGATGTCAGTCTTTACGTCTTAGTTGAGAGCAATGTTGGTAGTAAAGGTTTAACCCATTCAAAGAGTAGTATATTCACACACAAGTAGCCAGAAATCCTTCACTAACAATAGTTACCAAAAATTTACACACAGCACCTTAACTGGCATCCATAATGGTGAAATTGCCACGTCCATTTGCGATATTAAAACAACAAAGAAGTTACTGCAAACCACAAACCAGTTTTTTTTTCTCTCGGACATCATTGCACGTGCAATAGAACAGCAAAATATGTACTGCATTTTTTTTTTATTGGCCGACGCTCCTAACCCCCACTTTGTCAACAAAACAAAAACAAATATACCTAAGAGCAGCAATGCACAGGGTTCACAGGATGACAGAAAGGACACAAGATCAGTTGGATAGCAACCCAATGAAAGTACGTTGAACCAACATGGAATAGACATTGAATTGACGTCTGTGACCAGTAGGAAAACAAGCACTCTAGCATGTAGGAACTATTTCACATTGTCTCATGCAAATGAATGCAGACGAACCAAGTCCACTTGATCAATAGTTATTGCTCTAGTATCCTATGGTGACACTGGTGCTAATGACATCTATAGTCCCACCAACTGGCCTGGTGCAGCCATTTACAGTTGCAGTGACTTTATATAGAGCCCCACAGTGGAGGTGTCATAATACCCATAAAACCTAGAGGTTAAACAGGGAAAAGGATTGAATCGTTTTTCCACAATTTATTTTCCCCATGGGGGATTTTAGAAACACTTAAAATAAGGGCTGTGTTTTGTGTAGTCTTAACATGGTGTGACGTTTTAATAACCATGGAAATCTCTGTTGGCAAGGTGACTTTTATTAATATATTTGGCTCTATTTACTCTCAGGTTCTAAAAATGCTGATTAGCATCAAAGTAGACATCATGCAAAACTACATGCAAAGCTCCTGCACATCATCTCTAGCTGACACCTTTGCTAACAGGTATTGTGTTCGTTTAAAACTTGCACAAGACAGTTCACAGAATTGTCCATTTAAAGAAATGTAGACAATTTATTCATTACTACATTTAGCTAACATTAGATAGTTAATCCAGAGATTCTTACCTTTGCCTCGATGCGGCAGTCTTGTCCAGATCATCACGGCATTTATAGTTCTTTATGATAGCCACATTATCAACTAATTAGCTATCAAAACAACATTCCAGGGTAAGCCTAAAAAAAACGAATGGAACCATTTCCCTGTTTGACCGCTAGGTTTTATGGGTATTATGACTTATACTGTGGTACTCTATTCACACAGGACACATACATATTGTTTACATACCAAATTGTATGGCCCCAGTTCAGTTCAGTTCAGTTCTTATAGCCTCTAGTGGTGTAGCGTGGCTGACTTTGAGTGCAGCAAGTAATCATTCTGTGTATATACCAAATCTAGAGTCAATCTGATTTATGATTCATGAGAAAATATTTGAATCTATATGTACCGTGCGTCCATATTTGAATGCAGCTTCATTTCAAAACCATTAACATTAAAGACTGATGTAATGAGTCTATATACAAAATCTGGAGTAATTGTGAGATATAGTTCACAATGAGAAGACAATTGCAGATGATTTTGAGCATTAGTGTTACATATGCAAAGAATGAATTGTTAATAGATTCCTTGTTTTTGGAGATAGCAATACCAAATGATGTGTAGTTTATCTTAGGGGTGTCTTAGGGGAGATGACACATTTGAAGTTTATAGGCCACTGTGGAGTGGATTTACAATGGTTTAAATGGACACATGAAATCAGATTTTTGTACCATGGGCCTACTGTACATTCCACATTTTCTGTCATTTGGTCCTATGGTTCATCAGCAGAAGACTAAAAATATATATTTTTAACATATTACCATATGTGCTAAAATGCATCTACTGGTATAGTGTGGCCATCTTTGAAAGAGTTCAAATACCACATTTTTTGTAAATCTGACTTTTAGTCCATGAAAAGAAGATTTTTTAGGATTATTTTAAGAATTAGCTTTACGTAGTCAAAGTGAATTGTTCATAGTTTTGTTATTGTTTAAGATATCAATGCCAAACTTTACATAGTTCATCATGGTAATGTCTTTGATGAGTATAACAGTTTCAAGTTGAAACTGTTATACTTTTATACAGTTTCAAGGCCATTGTGAAGGGGATTTACAAAAGATTTAAATGGACACGTGAAATCTGATTTCCTGATTATCAATAACTCAGCCATCTCTTTACCAATCTCTTAGCCTTCCTCAAACAAAGTTAAGTGGTGTACCATGGGCCTACATACTGAAGCTGGTGTTATTTGGTTCATGAGAATACGTTTTTCAAAGTTTTTCCAAAATGTCTAAGATGGCAGAAAATCTTTGGACGTTATGGGTCCTTGAGGCAAATTTGTTCAGCATGAGAAAAGACACCTACATCCAAAGTTTCTCTAGGTCAAACAAGGTGGGGGATATGAGGGTTTAAGTGAGACTGCTTATAACAGCGCCATCTATACGCCATCAGAACCAAGTTACTCATGGCATTTAGTTTCTGTGCACCAAATTAGAAAGAAAGTTACCAATCCATGTTTGAGTTATTTGGCCATACATTTTTTAAAATCTAAGAATAATGATAGCTTTCACAGCTTCGCAGTGAGCCCCTAATTACAACGGCCTTGGGGTGGACAGTGGCGCTGTTTCCCCTACTGTGTACTCCATCTTTAACTCACATTGAGACAGGCCACAAGGCAACTTCTGAGAGTGTTCTCTTAATCTACTCAAGATACAGTAGGTTAGACCACATTATTTTGACCAGAAAATGAGGTAGGCCTATACTAGTTTATTTTTGAGTGAAAAACACTGTATAATAATGAAACCTCTAAATGAATAAACATTATCAGAAAGAATACGACAACCACCTACCCGCAAATGTGTTATAAGAACAATTCCATAATAATCCTGTTTACATTGACACATCTGAAATCAGGCTACCTGATGGGACTTTGAGTGCTGACATATAATTGAGTTCGGACGTATAAAGTTTGTATTTGAAAACTATTTCTAAAATGCATACTTTCAGTTTTTCCAAACTCAATTCACTCACGCAAAAAAGGGATGCTCGCCGCTGCTGGTGATAGCACATGCTTAAGTCAAATACACAGCTGGAACTCTGATTAAAGTGTTTACATGTTCTAATAAATCGAAAGATTCCTCAGAAGTCCAAGTGTTTTAATCAGTATGTGCTTACTTCAATTATGACCAATTAAGATAAGCAGAGTAAGGTGTTTACATGATAATGCCTTACTCTACCTACTGCCGTAATCGGTTTATTATCAAATTATTAGTGTGCATATGAACATCCTAATTTAATCATTCATAACAATGTTTATCAAAAGTATTTTGCATGATACTGTGTGCACTTGTGTATGAGGTCCAGGCATTGAGTTATATGCAAGAAAAACATCTAAATATTCAGTGGAAATAATTATCTTATTGGTTATTATAAAATGTCATACTGTGAATTTTTGTATTTTGAACCCTTCATCTCGATTAACTGAGATTGTCAGCATTCACCACACTGTAAAAACAAAAGCATGGGTCTGTTGGGATGTCCTGTCAAGGCCTGACACATCCACAGACACAGTGGGTGAAAGTGGTTGATGTGTTGAAAGGACCAGGTCTCTTCAGAACAATGGAAAGGCAGAAGGATCAACACACCTGTACTCATCCCAAGGGCCTAACATTGGCAAGAGGCATCAACAATATTTAATTTACAGTATTTATTCAAAAGCAATATCTCCTCTCTCAGTGTCTTAGTAGAGTTGTGTTTTTGTTGTCTGTATTCTTTTCAGTTTGTACTCTTTCATTATTTTGCTGATAATCAGATTTTATTTGTTCATTATTTTATTACGTTAAATTTTGAATGATAGTATTAGGAAAGTTGAGTGATGTCACATGTTCTATAATGTTAAGTCATTTTTTTAAATGTTTGAGATATTAATCTGTAAAAAATATATGTCAACCAAGAGGTTCAAATTGATGTCGAAGAGGTAATGTATTTGCATATTTCCCATAGAGTCAACTGTGATGCTTACCTGTTACCACATCTTGTTAACGCACAAAAATGATGAATGAGGAAGGAGATAGCTAAGATGTCGTTATTTGATCTCAGGTATAGGTACATTTCTTTCCTTAGTGGGCTCTCTGTTCGTCTCCGCTTCACAGTATTAGTCTCGTCACTTTATCTGCCTCTGTTTTAATGAGGTTGGTTTAATGAGGATGCCCTACTGTACTTCAACAGGGTTTGATTGTGTCTCAGGAAAGAAGGCTCTAATTCATTGTATTTTCCAAACAAAATATTTGAAACAGTTTTATTTAAATGTTTTATCATGAAGAACATTCTCTAAAGCAGCAAGGATAGTGGTCCAGGAGTAATATGTTACATTGCTTATTGTCATACTCTTTGTGTTTCCTATGAGCATGTGCAATATTATTACTTTCATACTACCTGTAGTTTGCTTTCAAGTACCATATGTCGCACCTTATACTTCATTCTACATTCTTTATGAGAATGAGTTTTTGTTCCTTTATTTTGTAAAGAAAAGTACAGCATTCGATAGCAAATCTGTTGTGTTGAGTAAAGATATGAGTGCAAATAAAGGTGCAGTTATGCACATATTTAGTTGGTATATATATTTTATTTATTTTTGACAAGGCAGCCTCATGAGGCAACCTACACCCTCATAAGGAGAGAGTAGAATGGTGCACAAATAATCTGGCTCTTATGTAACTCAGAGTCCCATGACACTTCTACTGGAAAATCTGATTCAATCATCATAAATTACAATACACATTACCCGACAACAAATTGATCCTAAAATGTATGATGCCTATATAATATTAATGTAAAGCATATATATATATATATATATATTTGTTTTGTTTTTTGCTGTATTTTAACGAAACATTTATAAGGGCACAAGGCGAGACCGAAATGCAGACACAGGAGGCAGGTGGTTGAGCTCCGATATTTATTATAACAAAAGGGGTAGGCAAAAGGCAGGTCGGGGACAGGCGAGAGTTCATAAGACAGGGCAGAGTCCAAACAGTACAAGGGCACAGGCAGGCTCGAGGTCAGAACAGGCAGAGTGGTCAGGCAGGCGGATTCGGCGTCAAGGACAGTCAAGGGTCAAAACCAGGAGGGCTAGGGAAAAAACAGAGACTGGGAAAAAGGAGCTAGGAAAAATGTTGGTTAACTTAGAAAAACAAGACAAACTGGCAGAGACAGGAAACACATGGATAAATACACCAGGGATAATAAGTGACACCTGGAGGGGGGTGGAGACAAGCACAAGGACAGGTGAAACAGATCAGGGCGTGACAATATTTCGGCGGTAGAAGTTAGCGAACCCAAAGAAATATTGTAACTGCACCCTGGACGTATGTTGAGGTCAATCTACCACTGATTTCACTTTTTCAGGATCCATTTGGACATTTCCATCAACATATGGAAATGGCATTTCCCAGAAAGGAGATTGTAGAGCGGGGGAACTCACACTACTCGGCTTTCACAAACAATTGGTTTTCCAGGAGGCGCTGAAGGACTTGTCTGACATGTTCTTAGGCAGACCGGGAACAAAACAGGATGTCGTCAAGGTAGACAAACACAAAACGGTTTAGCACCGGAGCACATCTGTTTACCAGAGCCTGGAAGACAGCGGGGGGCGTTGTTGCGTCCAAACAGCATGACCTGGTACTCATAATGTCCGCTGGCTGTGTTTAATGCGTGTCCGAACCAGGTGGTAGGCATTCCGAAGGTCCAGCTTGGAAACAACGGTGGCCCCCTAGAGAGGTTCAAAAGCGGAGTGGAAGGGGGTAACGATTCTTGATCGTTATATCATTCAGACCCCTGTAGTCAATGCACGGACGCAGGGTCTTATCTTCTCAAGGAGCAGTGGGTCGCTAGCGGGCTGCTCCCGACACTACCAGCGACAATGTAAAGCTCCAAATTCAAAATCCGAAAGTTGAATTATTAAACATCCACCAATATACAAGTGTTCCATACTCATCAAAAGCTCTGTTTCTTGGCAATATCACAGCGTTGTCAGATTTCAAAAAGGCTTTACGGCGAAAGCAGCACATTCATTTGTTTGAGGCTAGCACCTCACATATTTTCCAATAGCCATGTATCGATTAGCCATCATGGCACACACATAACACATTTCACAGCGAAAACAAATCAATTACCTGTTGAAGAACTTCTGCTGAGGTCATCCTAAGTGTCCAACGAAGACAATCCATGGTTCTTTTGTTAGAAAAAGTAACGTCTTTTATCCATAAATCCTCCATTTGGTTTGCGCGTTATAATCAGAAACTACAGCTTCCACTACTCCATTGAAACGTGGCGCCAACTCGTTCAAATTATACCTATAAACTTGTCCAAAAACAATCAAACATAGTTTTAAATGTATCCTTAGGAACACTTTTACGTATATTTACTATTATAAATCAGCCGGAATATAAACTGAACGCTAAAGACGATAAATAAGACACAGCGTGACTTCTCGTGCGCGCGCAATGTGAACAGTTTTCAGAACGAGGGGTCCTCATGGTTTGCTGTTTTTCAATGGTCTAAATTCATCCAAAATGGAGGAAAACACCGTCTCGTGGTTGATGACATCATAAGGAAGCGACGCGTACTGCATTCATATGCCTATATATGGTCATTTTCAATAGGGAGGGGTTCCCAAATGAGCAATGTGTCAAAATCACTTTTTCCAGGACAGAGATTCCTCAGGGTTTTGCCTGCTATATGCGTTCTGATTGACTCACAGACAAATGGTTAACAGTTTTGGAAAATTCAGAGTGTTTCCTATCCAATGGTACTATAATATATGCATATCCCATTTTCTGGGCCTAAATGGGAGGCATTTTACTTTGGGCACGCCAGGCTCTCCAAAACAGTCACCTCTGCTGCTGCTCCTAGAAAAGTTATCCTTCCTCTCCACATAGAAAAACCCTGCGCCGGCAGGAGATGCAGACGAACGGATGCCTCCAGTAGCCAGAGAATCCTCAATGTACTCCTCCATGGCCTTGGTCTCTGGGCCGGATAGAGAATATAGCCGACCACGAGGTGGTGGGGTGCCTGGTAGGAGATCAATGGCACAATCCTAAGGACAGTGCGGGGAAAGAGAAGTAGCACGTGCCTTACTGAAGACCTCCAGGAGGTCATGGTACTCAGTGGGAATGGCAGAGACATCCGCGGCTTATCTCAAGGACAGATGCAGACACAGGAGATGGCAGATGGTTGAGCTCCGATATTTTTTACAACAAAAGGGGTAGGCAAAAGGCAGATTGGGGACAGACGAGAGTTCATAAACGACACCTGGAGGGGGGTGGAAACAAGCACAAGGACAGGTGAAACAGATCAGGGCGTGACAACATTTCTATGCTTTTGAGCGAGCATGGACCAAACATTTTATTGGCGTATTTAGTGTCTGAAAATAGCACTTAACAGTATTTGATTTAATTTGGTAAAGTCTCAAGATCTTGCTGTAGAAATGGATATGCAGTACAAGATTGCAGATTTTCCTCAATTTTAATTTCATGCTTTGGTCTACCATAATCAGATAGTCAACACAATCCATAGAGTTCTTGTTCAGGAGGAGATTAAATCTTTTAATTTCATCATTAGCTAGGAAACATAGCTTTTTTGCATCCTATCCTTTAAATGCCATGCTTAAATGATCTCTGATGATCTGAGGAGATTGTGACATTTAAAGATGGGGTCTCCCCAAATTAAAACTCTTCTAAGGTAATTGTGACCTACTGTTATACTTGGCCTGCAGCGGATGGAGACCGGGTCACTATGGGTGAATATGCACAGAATATGTGATTTTGTGTCATTCTACAAATATGAATACAAGGCAGTAGCCAAACTCCTAATATGGCTGTAATGTTGGTCCTTGAGATCCTATTGTTTTGTAAAGCCTATTCCCTGTGGCTCACTGGTGATTTTATCAAGAAATTTACCAATTTAAGATTTTTATCACAGATTGAGTTTGTGAACGTTGATGTGATAATACTAAGACAATCCCCATATTGTAAAAAAGTACACACATTTAATAAAAACCTTTAAATGATCATTTCTACTGTGTCTTAGCATTCTGACTCATCATCATCAACCATCAAATACATTTTATTTTTATAGCACTTAATACAAAGTAATTAGTCATAAATCAACTTAAAAGCCCAAACAAAACCCAAGATAGCAAAAACTGACAATGAAAAACTCCCATAGCGAGGAATAATCTTTCAGGCCCTATAGAGGGAGCCATCCTTCCAGGCGTTGAAGTAACTGAACACAAGTACTGCTTTTCACTCTGACTTGATGAGATGAGATGCATTGCTATTCCAATTATTCCAAACTTTTAGATTTTATCATTCAGTTCTGCATGGTGGTGTGGAAAAAACATGTGGTGTTAAATAAAGAAATATATAGTGTTTTGTAGAAACAGCCAAGTGACATTTACCTCCAAATTTACAGTGCACTGCTACTAGGAATAGCTGGCTCCCCCTCGGCAGCAGACGCCTGCATAAGGACATCACTGGCGGTCGGTGCCGTTTAAGATCAGGGAGGAAAAAAACAGTTTTTATTAACATTTTTTATGAGCATGGCCTTATTTCTATTGCAGCATATTGGATGACTGTCATTGATATTCCGTTCACCCAGCTCAATGTAACATCGATAGGTTTAGGCTACTACATGACACTGTAATTTTCCCTATATCCCATCATGAGGTTGCTACAACCTAGACTTCAAATGAAAGAATACAATGTAGGTGCACATGTCGAGAGAAAAATTGGAGTAAACAAGGTGACAGACAGTGAGTGACACATTCAATACCGACTTGCACTCTCTTGCCTGCATCTACCTGATCTAAGGTGTGACCATTAGTCCAACAGCTGCAAACGAGAGTTTATATTGGACAAATTCAGGTATATTTATCCCAGTTTTGTTCTGTTTGCTTTCGTTTAAGAAACGTTTTCAACAGAATCGGCAGAAACAGCATGATCAATTCGCTCGTTGAAGAATTCCTTCTCGCATCTACGTGCTATCCTCCTCTCACCTTTTCCCTTCACTAGTGGACTTCATTGCACAACACAACAGCTGTCTGTGACCAAGCCATACCATAAATTGGAGTAAACAAGGTGACAGACAGTGAGTGACACATTCAATACCGACTTGCACTCTCTTGCCTGCATCTACCTGATCTAAGGTGTGACCATTAGTCCAACAGCTGCAAACGAGAGTTTATATTGGACAAATTCAGGTATATTTATCCCAGTTTTGTTCTGTTTGCTTTCGTTTAAGAAACGTTTTCAACAGAATCGGCAGAAACAGCATGATCAATTCGCTCGTTGAAGAATTCCTTCTCGCATCTACGTGCTATCCTCCTCTCACCTTTTCCCTTCACTAGTGGACTTCATTGCACAACACAACAGCTGTCTGTGACCAAGCCATACCATAACTACTAACAACTACACACAGCCTACATCGTTGTCACCATATTAGCTAACGTCATAGTCAACATAGCTACTAGAACTAATGTGTTAGTAAACCCGCTACAACCATGCAGTACAGTGTACAGCAAGCAGTTTAGCGGTTCCACCGGCGTGCCCCGGTGGCAGTAAATTAATACAGCCAAAAGCTTACCTTGACTTGGAAGAGATCCAGTGTTGGATAGCCATAGCCAGCTAGCTAACATGGCATCTCTCTGTCTGAACCAGTTGTTTGAGTAGGCTAAACTAGCCAGCTGCATTCGCTAGCTAAGTAAGTAAGAGTTTCTCCTTAATTTTTTAAGAAATGTACAGTGAGGGAAAAAAGTATTTGATCCCCTGCTGATTTTGTACGTTTGCTCACTGACAAAGAAATTATCAGTCTATAATTTTAATGGTAGGTTTATTTGAACAGTGAAAGACAGAATAACAACAAAAAAATACAGAAAAACGCATGTCAAAAATGTATTTGCATTTTAATGAGGGAAATAAGTATTTGACCCCTCTGCAAAACTTGACTTAGTACTTGGTGGCAAAACCCTTGTTGGCAATCACAGAGGTCAGACGTTTCTTGTAGTTGGCCACCAGGTTTGCACACATCTCCTCTTTGCAGATCTTCTCCAAGTCATTAAGGTTTCGAGGCTGACGTTTGGAAACTCTAACCTTCAGCCCCCTCTACAGATTTTCTATGGGATTAAGGTCTGGAGACTGGCTAGGCCACTCCAGGACCTTAATGTGCTTCTTCTTGAGCCACTCCTTTGTTGCCTTGACCGTGTGTTTTGGGTCATTGTCATGCTGGAATACCCATCCACGACCCATTTTCAATGCCCTGACTGAGGGAAGGAGGTTCTCACCCAAGATTTGATGGTACATGGCCCCGTCCATCGTCCCTTTGATGAGGTGAAGTTTTCCTGTCCCCTTAGCAGAAAAACACCCCCAAAGCATAACGTTTCCACCTCCATGTTTGACAGTGGGGATGGCGTTCTTGGGGTCATAGGCAGAATTCCTCCTCCTCCAAAGACGGCGAGTTGAGTTGATGCCAAAGAGCTCCATTTTGGTCTCATCTGACCACAACACTTTCACCCAGTTGTCCTCTGAATCATTGAGATGTTCATTGGCAAACTTCAGACGGGCATGTATAGGTGCTTTCTTGAGCAGGGGGACCTTGCGGGCACTGCAGGATTTCAGTCCTTCACGGCGTAATGTGTTACCAATTGTTTTCTTGGTGACTATGGTTCCAGCTGCCTTGAGATCATTGACAAGATCCTCCCGTGTAGTTCTGGGCTGATTCCTCACCCTTCTCATGATCGTTGAAACTCCACGAGGTGAGATCTTGCATGGAGCCCCAGGCCGAGGGAGATTGACAGTTCTTTTGTGTTTCTTCCATTTGCGAATAATCGCACCAACTGTCACCTTCTCACCAATCTGCTTGGCGATGGTCTTGTAGCCCATTCCAGCCTTGTGTAGGTCTACAATCTTGTCCCTGACATCCTTGGAGAGCTCTTTGGTCTTGGCCATGGTGGAGAATTTGGAATCTGATTGATTGATTGCTTCTGTGGACAGGTGTCTTTTATACAGGTAACAAACTGAGATTAGGAGCACTCCCATTAAGAGTGTGCTCCTAATCTCAGCTCGTTACCTGTATAAAAGACACCTGGGAGCCAGAAATCTTTCTGATTGAGAGGGGGTCAAATACTTATTTCCCTCATTAAAATGCAAATAAATTTATAACATTTGTGACATGCGTTTTTGTGACATGCGTTTGTACTGAACTAGGTTTTCCTAAACGTTCTTGTATGTTCTTGAATAGACTTTGCTCCGTTCAGTCGGGGTGCGGCTTGAAGCAATGAGTGACGTATTTAAAGGGCAGCAGGGCATTTTGAATGCCGTTTTTCAACTGGTCGTTCAGTCCAGCACCTCTTCCGTTCAATTGAACGTTCTAATTGATGTACTAAACGCAGCCCAGGTCTTCCATGAATTTTTTATTCCTTGAGAGACGGTGGAGTGGAGTGGGTGAGGAGTAGAGCTGAAAGAGAGAGAGAGAGAGAAAGAGAGAGAGAACAGCAAAGCTGATGAGAGATACTAAATGTCCAGGCCACAGAGCTCCCTGCCTCTTTCTGCCTCCCCCCTCCTTCCCTGAGCCAAATGGACTGTTTTTATAATCTGATGGGGTTTTATAATTAACACAGATGTAGCATAATACATTTTGAAATTGTCATTATTCTCTGTGTAACCGGTGTGAAATGACTAGCTAGTTAGTAGCGCGCTAGTAGCGTTTCAATCAGGGATTTACTCTTTGAAGTAGCTGTTTGCCTTGCTTTTGTGGAGCGATAGGTAACGATGCTTCAAGAGTGACTGTGGTCAATGTGTTCAGAGGGTCCCTGGTTTAAGCCCAAGTTGGGGCAAGGAGAGGGACGGAAGCAATATTGTTACATTGGTGCCAAGACCCAGATCACTCAGTTGGGCTCTGACCTGCGGAAAAGGAGAAGAAGAAAGTCAAAGGGGGTGAGTGTAACCGATGTGAAATGGCTAGGGTATTTAGCTATGTGTGCTAGTAGGGTTTTAATTGGTGACGTCACTCGCTTTGAGAGCTTTTGTGGAGCAATAGGTAATGATGCTTCGAAGGTGACTGTTGTCGATGTGTTCAGAGGGTGCCTGGTTTAAGCCTGGGTTGGGGCAAGGAGAGGGACTGAAGCAATACTGTTACATCTGAATGACTAGATGTGCCAGGGAGATGATTTGCTGTCAGTCTTATTGGTGTAGCAGGGATCTAGTGGTCGACCTGGTTCGTTGGAATGCGTAAGGGAGAACCTGGGCGCTGGTGTTTGTGTGGAGTAGCTCAAATATCGGGTCCTGTCAGTTGATTAATTTAATTTTAAAAGCCGTGATCCCCACGTTAATTAAATGTAGAGTTGAATAACATGCTTCAGCATGGAAAAGGATTGATAAATGGATTGATAATAAATCATTCATTTCCTCTGCACTTCCACAGGCTTAATGGTAAGAGCGTGGGGAATGATTTTGTAAACAAAGATATTGGATAATGAATCTGGCAGGTTTGATTGAATCCCACCTTCACAATTCCATTTGAAATATTATATAAACTATAGTGCCATTAAATATGAATTCATCCAAGCCCTCATTGTAGCTACACACACAGTGAATGGGAGGCAAACTGAACTGTAGGAGTGCTATGCATTGGGAATTGATTGAAGTTATAAATATTCCCCGCCTTAGGCAACGCTAGTTCACATACATCAGAGGTGTGTGCCAACTGCCATCCGCAGCCTGTCATCACATCCACAGGACGGACAGACTGACAGATGGACGTGTTGGTTTGGACCGCACATTGAACAAACAAGGACACAGAGACTCCGGGGTTTGTTTGAGTGTATGTGTGTGTGGGTGTCTGTGTGTCCTGGAGGCAATGGGTCCATTTGTGTGTACATGCAGCGCACGTTTATCCCCAGTCTAAGGCCTATAACAGTATGCGTACATGCATGTGCATGTGTGCATGTCTGCGTGCGTGTTTGCGTGCGTGTCTGCGTGCCAGGCTGCGTGCGTGCGTAAATTCAGTCAGACCCCTCCATACTCTGCGATGCTGTTAACTTAAGGATCGGACCCTTTTTTTTGCATTTTCACCTAAAATGACATACCCAAATCTAACTGTCTATAGCTCAGGACCTGAAGAAAGGATATGCATATACAGTTGAAGTCGGAGGTTTACATACACCTTTACATACACATTTAAACTCAGTTTTTCACAATTCCTGACATTTAATTATAGTAAAAAGTCCCTGTCTTAGGTCAGTTAGGATCACCACTTTATTTTAAGAATGTGAAATGTCAGAATGGTAGTAGAGATAATGATTTATTTCAGCTTTTAGTTCTTTCATCACATTCCCAGTGGGTCAGAAGTTTACATACACTCAATTAGTATTTGGTAGCATTGCCTTTAAATTGTTAAACTTGGGTCAAATGTTTCTGGTAGCCTTCCACAAGCTTCCCACAATAAGTTGGGTGAATTTTGGCCCATTTCTCCTGACAGAGCTTGTGTAACTGAGTCAGGTTTGTAGGCCTCCTTGCTCGCACACGCCTTTTCAGTTCTGCCCACAAATGTTCTATAGGATTGAGGTCAGGGCTTTGTGATGGCCACTCCAATTACCTTGACTTTGTTGTCCTTAACTATTTAGGGAGCGGCAGCCGAGGTGTCGGTTTTGGAGAGTCTGGCGTGCCCAAAGTAAAATACCTGCCACTCAGGCCCAGAAACTAGGATATGCACATAATTAGTACTATTGGATAGGAAACACTCTGAAGTTTCCAAACACCGTTACAATAATGTCTATGAGTATAACAGAACTTATATAGCAGGCGAAAACCAGAGTTTTCTTTTTTGTGACATTTCCTCTTTTCCATAGACTTGCTATTGAAATCCATGTATAATAGCTCCTAGGTTGCAGTACCTATGGCTTCAACTAGATGTCAACAGTCTTTATACAGTGTTTGGAGGCTTTAGCACTGAGCAGAACTGAAATGAAGAGGAAATAGTCAAGGGACCACAAATGTCAACAACGTTTCCCGGGCACGAGATTGTGAGCGCGCCCCACTTTATTTTCCTTTTATATCGTTTAGGATGTCATCCGAGTGAAATATTATCGCTAATATTCATAAAAGGATACCCAAGGATGCATTATAAATGATGTTTGATTTGTTTGGGCAAAGTTGATAGGTATATTTGAACGCTTTCTCTTCACTGTACAACGGGTGACTCAACGGTGGATTTTCTGATCATAACGCGCCAACCAAACGGAGATTTATGGATATAATAAATTACTTTTTCTAACAAAAGAACCATTGGATGTCTTCCTTGGACACTTGGGATGCCCTCAGCAGAAGTTCTTCGAAAGGTAAGTGATTTATTTTAGCTCTTATATGGGTTTTGTGTGACCCGTGCTGGATATGAATTTATGCTAATGCTTACATATTAGAGGTGCTATCCTCAAACAATCAAATGTTGTGCTTTCGCCATAAAGCCTTTTTGAAATCTTACAAGGCTGTGATATTGCCAAGAACCAGAGCTTTTGATGACTATGCAACACTTGTATATGTTTAATAATTCAACTTTTGGATTTTGAATTTGGCGCCTTACATTTCACCGGGTAGTGTCGGGAACGGCCCGCTAGCGCCCCGTTTATCCCTAAGAGGAAGCCATTTTGCCACAACTTTGGAAGTATGCTTGGGGTCATTGTCCATTTGTAAGACCCATTTGCGACCAAGCTTCAACTTCCTGATGTCTTGAAGTGTTTCTTCAATATGTCCACATAATTTTCCTTCCTTATGTTGCCATCTATTTTGTGAAGTGCACCAGTCCCTCCAGCAGCAAAGCACCCCCACAACATGATGCTGCCACTCCCGTGCTTCACGGTTGGGATGGTGTTCTTCGGCTTGCAAGCCTCCCCCTTTTTCCTCCAAACATAACGATGGTCATTATGGCCAAACAGTTCTATTTTTGTTCCATCAGACCAGAGGACATTTCTCCAAAAAGTACGATCTTTGTCACCATGTGTAGTTGCAAATCATAGTCTGGCTTTTTTATGGCAGTTTTGGAGCAGTGGCTTCTTCCTTGCTGAGCGGCCTTTCAGGTTATGTCGACATAGGACTCGTTTTACTGTCGATATTGTCACGACTTCCACCGAAGTTGCCTCCTCTCCTTGTTCGGGCGGCAATCGGCGGTCGACGTCACCGGCTTTCTAGCCATCGCCGCTCAGCTGTTATTTTGTTGTAATTGCTTTTGTCTTGTTCACCTCGCACCTGGTTTGTATTTCAGTGATTGCGGCATGTATTTATTTCCGGTGAATATGTTTTGTCATTGTGTGGAATTAATCTTTGTTGCATGTGTGTGTAGTACAGGCTCATTTTCTCCGGGTAACGTTTGTTATCCCGTATTTGTATTTTGTGATTCACCTGGACTGTATTTATGTCGTGGCGCTAGACACTCTTATTTGTGGCCTAGAATATTGACGCGTTGTTGCGTTCCTTCTTTTGTTTGTTTGTGCCATTAAAGTGTGCGCCTTTACGACACGTCCCGCTCTCCTGCACCTGATTTCACCCCAGTAGCGCACACCGTGACAGAATTCCACACCATACAATGGAATCAGCAGGAGCCGGCATTCCAGCCCTTGGAGTTGAGGATCGTGTCCAAGAACACTCAATCATGCTCCAACAACTCGGATCCATGATGAAGAGAAAGGAGGTCTCTCCCGCGCCTCGACTGGCACGACCAGATCCCCATCTACCCGTCCCTCCTGGAGCCAGTCCCAGTGGGATGCGCCTCTCCCTTCCCAGGGAGTATGATGGGTCAGCAGCACGGTGCCAGGGGTTTCTCCTCCAACTGGACCTGTATCTGGCCACCGTCCACCCAGCTCCCTCGGGAAGGGAGAGGGTGTCAGCCCTCGTCTCATGCCTCTCGGGGAGAGCTCTAGAGTGGGCCAACGCTGTGTGGAGCGAGGGAGACGCGGCGTTGGACCACTTCGATGAGTTCACCTGCCACTTCCGGGCCGTCTTCGACCATCCACCCGAGGGCAGAGCGGCGGGAGAACGACTCTTCCACCTGAGGCAGGGGACGAGGAGCGCCCAGGAGTTCGCCCTGGAATTCGGACCCTGGCCGCCGAGCGGGATGGAACGACAGAGCTCTCATCGACCACTATCGATGCAGCCTGCGTGAGGACGTCCGACGGGAGTTAGCCTGCAGGGATGCCACCATCTCGTTTGACCAACTGGTGGATTTGTCCATCTGGTTGGATAACCTGCTGGTCACCCGCGGACGTCCAGAAAGGGCTCTGTCCGTTCCATCTTCCAGCTCCCCCGCTCTGGTACCCATGGAACTGGGAGGGGCTGCCCTTAGGGAGGCTGGAGGAGGGACCAACACGTGCACTATCTGTGGCCGCAGAGGTCACACTGCCGGTCGGTGTCGGGTTGGTTCCTCTGGGAGTCGAGGCAACAGGCAGGGCACTCTGGCGTCACCCCAGGTGAGTCGGCACCACACTCATCCAGAGTCTTCTGTTGTTCACCTGTTTTTACCTGTTTGTTTTCCCGAGTTCTCCCGCATTCCCAGCATAAGGCGCCGTCGATTCAGGTGCGGCTGGGAACTTTATCGACAGAGCATTCACGTTAGTTTAGGAATTCCCATTATTCCTGTGGTTAGACCTTTCCCGGTACACGCTCTGGATAGTCGACCATTAGGGTCCGGGCTAATCAGGGAGGTTACCATCTCCTTGGCCATGGTGACGCAGGGAGGTCACCAGGAAAAAATCAGTCTCTTTCTTATTGACTCTCCTGTGTTTCCCGTGGTACTTGGTCTTCCCTGGTTGGCTCATCACGACCCCATCATTTCATGGCAACAGAAGGCTCTTAAGGGGTGGTCGAAAGAGTGCTCGGGGAGGTGTTTAGGAGTTTCCGTTGGTGCTACCACGGTGGAGAGTCCAGACCAGGTCTCCACCGTGCACATCCCTCCAGAATATGACGATTTGGCTCTTGCCTTCTGTAAGAAGAAGGCGACTCAATTACCACCCCATCGACGGGGGGATTGTGCGATAAATCTCCAGGTAGACGCTGCACTTCCTAGGAGTCACGTGTATCCCCTGTCGCAAGCGGAGACAGCGGCTATGGAGACATATGTCTCTGAATCCCTGCGCCAGGGGTACATTCGGTCCTCCATTTCACCTGTCTCCTCAAGTTTCTTTTTGTGAAAAAGAAGGATGGGGTTTGCGCTCGTGCATTGACTATCGAGGTCTTAATACAATCACGGTGAGGTACAGTTACCCGCTACCTCTTATTTCTACCGCGACAGAGTCCATGCATCGGGCGCTTTTTCACAAACTGGATCTCAGGAGCGCATAATCTGGTGCGTATCCGGGAGGGAGACAAGTGGAAGACGGCGTTTAGTACTACCTCAGGCCACTATGAGTACCTTGTCATGCCGTACGGGTTAATGAATGCTCCATCAGTCTTCCAATCCTTCGTAGACAAAATTTCCAGGGACCTGCACGGGCAGGGTGTAGTGGTGTATATTGATGACATTTTGATATACTCTGCTACACGCTCCGAGCATGTGTCTTTGGTGCGCAAGGTGCTAGGCAGACTGTTGGAGCATGACCTGTACGTGAAGGCTGAGAAATGCCTGTTCTTTCAGCAGTCCGTCTCCTTCCTAGGGTATCGCATTTCCACATCAGGGGTGGAGATGGAGAATGACCGCAAATCAGCCGTGCTAAATTGGCCGACTCCTACCACGGTAAAAGAGGTGCAGCGTTTTTTAGGGTTTGCCAATTACTACCGGAGATTTATCCGGGGTTTTGGCCAGGTGGCTGCTCCCATTACCTCAATGCTGAAGGGGGGTCCGGCGCGTCTGCAGTGGTCAGCTGAGGCGGGCAGGGCCTTTGATCAACTAAGGGCTCTGTTCACTTCGGCTCCCGTGTGCTGGCCCATCCGGATCCCTCCTTGGCGTTCATAGTAGAGGTGGACGCGTCCGAGGCTGGGATAGGAGCCGTGCTCTCTCAGCGCTCGGGCATGCCACTGGCCGCCCCTGTGCGTTCTTCTCTAAGAAGCTCAGCCCAGCGGAGAGGAACTATGATGTGGGGACCGGGAGTTGTTGGCTGTGGTTAAAGCTCTGAAGGCGTGGAGACATTGGCTTGAGGGGCTAAACACCCTTTTCTCATCTGGACTGACCACCGCAACCTGGAGTACATCCGGCAGCGAGAACTGAATCTCGCCAGGCAAGGTGGGCCATGTTCTTTTTCTCGCTTTGTGTTTACCCTGTCTTACAGACCAGGGTCCCAAAATAAGAAGGCAGACGCACTGTCCCGACTGCGACACCGAGGAGCGCCCAATGATCCGACTCCTATTATCCCAGCCTCCTGTCTGGTAGCACCGGTTGTGTGGGAGCTGGACGCGACATTGAGCAGGCATTACGCACTGAGCCCGCCTCTCCAGTGTCCGGTCGGGCGCCGGCATCGCTCCGCTTGCTGTCCGTGACCAGTTGATAAATTGGGTTCACACGCCACCCTCCTCTGGTCATCCGGGATCGGTCGGATGGTGCGTTGTCTGACTGGGAAGTACTGGTGGCCCACCTTGGAAAAGGACGTGAGGTTTTACGCTTCCTCCTGTTCGTGTGTGCGTTCAGTGTAAGGCTCCGAGACACCTACCCAAAAGGTAAATTACATCCCTTACCCGCTCCACAACGGTTCTGGTCGCACCTGTCGGTGGATTTTCTGACGGATCTTCCACTTTCACAGGGAAACACTACGATCCTGGTCGTTGTGGACCGCTTCTCTAAGTCCTGTCGTCTCCTCCCTCTGCCCGGTCTCCCTACGGCCCTACAAACTGCGGAGGCCTTATTTACACACGTCTTCCGGCACTACGGGGTACCAGAGGATATAGTGTCTGATCGGGGTCCCCAGTTCACTTCGAGAGTCTGGAGGGCGTTTATGGAGCGCCTGGGGTCTCGATCAGCCTTACCTCGGGTTTTCACCCCGAGAGTAACGGGCAGGTGGAGAGAGTTAACCAAGAGGTGGGCAGGTTTCTGCGGTCCTACTGCCAGGACCGGCCGGGAGAGTGGGCAGCGTTCGTGCCCTGGGCAGAGATGGCACAGAACTCACTCCGACACTCATCCACTAACCTCTCCCCCTTTCAGTGTGTATTGGGGTATCAGCCGGTTCTGGCACCATGGCATCAGAGTCAGACCAAGGCTCCTGCGGTGGACGAGTGGTTCAAGCGCGCTGAGGAGACATGGAAAGCTGCGTTCATTCCATCCTAGATTCGAGGCGTCGGGCGGGGGGCCTTCAGTACCTCGTGGAGTGGGAGGGGTACGGTCCGGAGGATAGGTGCTGGGTCCCGGTGGCTGATGTGTTGGACCCTGAACTGCTGCGGATTTCCACCGTCGCCGACCGGATCGCCTGCTCCTCGCCCTCCGGTCGGCCCCGAGGTCGTGTCGGCGCACCGCTGGAGCCGCGTCGGGGACTGTCACGACTTCCACCAGTCGCCTCCTCTCCTTGTTCGGGCGGCGTCCGGTCGACGCCACCGCTTTCTAGCCATCGCCGCTCAGCTGTTATTTTGTTGTAATTGCTTTTGTCTTGTTCACCTCGCACCTGGTTTGTATTCCAGTGATTGCGGCATGTATTTATTTCCGGTGAATATGTTTTGTCATTTTGTGGAATCAATCTTTGTTGCATGTGTGTGTAGTACAGGCTCATTTTCTCCGGGTAACGTTTGTTATCCCGTATTTGTATTTTGTGATTCACCTGGACTGTATTTATGTCGTGGCGCTAGACACTCTTATTTGTGGCCTAGAATATTGACGCGTTGTTATGCGTTCCTTCTTTTGTTTGTTTGTGCCATTAAAGTGTGCGCTTTACGACACGTTCCGCCTCCTGCACCTGATTTCACCCCAGTAGCGCACACCGTGACAGAATTCCACACCATACAATGGAATCAGCAGGAGCCGGCATTCCAGCCCTTGGAGTTGAGGATCGTGTCCAAGAACACTCAATCATGCTCCAACAACTCGGATCCATGATGAAGAGAAAGGAGGTCTCTCCCGCCTCGACTGGCACGACCAGATCCCCATCTACCCGTCCCTCCTGGAGCCAGTCCCAGTGGATGCGCCTCTCCCTTCCCAGGGAGTATGATGGGTCAGCAGCACGGTGCCAGGGTTTCTCCTCCAACTGGACCTGTATCTGGCCACCGTCCACCCAGCTCCCTCGGGAAGGGAGAGGGTGTCAGCCCTCGTCTCATGCCTCTCGGGGAGAGCTCTAGAGTGGGCCAACGCTGTGTGGAGCGAGGGAGACGCGGCGTTGGACCACTTCGATGAGTTCACCTGCCGCTTCCGGGCCGTCTTCGACCATCCACCCGAGGGCAGAGCGGCGGGAGAACGACTCTTCCACCTGAGGCAGGGGACGAGGAGCGCCCAGGAGTTCGCCCTGGAATTCCGGACCCTGGCCGCCGGAGCGGGATGGAACGACAGAGCTCTCATCGACCACTATCGATGCAGCCTGCGTGAGGACGTCCGACGGGAGTTAGCCTGCAGGGATGCCACCATCTCGTTTGACCAACTGGTGGATTTGTCCATCTGGTTGATAACCTGCTGGTCACCCGGACGCCCAGAAAGGGCTCTGTCCGTTCCATCTTCCAGCTCCCCGCTCTGGTACCCATGGAACTGGGAGGGCTGCCCTTAGGGAGGCTGGAGGAGGGACCAACACGTGCACTATCTGTGGCCGCAGAGGTCACACTGCCGGTCGGGTGTCGGGTTGGTTCCTCTGGGAGTCGAGGCAACAGGCAGGGCACTCTGGCGCCACCCCAGGTGAGTCGGGCACCACACTCATCCAGAGTCTTCTGTTGTTCACCTGTTTTTACCTGTTTGTTTTCCCGAGTTCTCCCGCATTCCCAGCATAAGGCGCCTGGTCGATTCAGGTGCGGCTGGGAACTTTATCGACAGAGCATTCGCCGTTAGTTTAGGAATTCCCATTATTCCTGTGGTTAGACCTTTCCCGGTACACGCTCTGGATAGTCGACCATTAGGGTCCGGGCTAATCAGGGAGGTTACCATCTCCTTGGCCATGGTGACGCAGGGAGGTCACCAGGAAAAAATCAGTCTCTTTCTTATTGACTCTCCTGTGTTTCCCGTGGTACTTGGTCTTCCCTGGTTGGCTCATCACGACCCCATCATTTCATGGCAACAGAAGGCTCTTAAGGGGTGGTCGAAAGAGTGCTCGGGGAGGTGTTTAGGAGTTTCCGTTGGTGCTACCACGGTGGAGAGTCCAGACCAGGTCTCCACCGTGCACATCCCTCCAGAATATGACGATTTGGCTCTTGCCTTCTGTAAGAAGAAGGCGACTCAATTACCACCCCATCGACGGGGATTGTGCGATAAATCTCCAGGTAGACGCTGCACTTCCTAGGAGTCACGTGTATCCTGTCGCAAGCGGAGACAGCGGCTATGGAGACATATGTCTCTGAATCCCTGCGCCAGGGGTACATTCGGTCCTCCATTTCACCTGTCTCCTCAAGTTTCTTTTTGTGAAAAAGAAGGATGGGGTTTGCGCCTGGCATTGACTATCGAGGTCTTAATACAATCACGGTGAGGTACAGTTACCCGCTACCTCTTATTTCTACCGCGACAGAGTCCATGCACGGGCGCGCTTTTTCACGAAACTGGATCTCAGGAGCGCATAATCTGGTGCGATCCGGGAGGGAGACAAGTGGAAGACGGCGTTTAGTACTACCTCAGGCCACTATGAGTACCTTGTCATGCCGCACGGGTTAATGAATGCTCCATCAGTCTTCCAATCCTTCGTAGACAAAATTTCCAGGGACCTGCACGGGCAGGGTGTAGTGGTGTATATTGATGACATTTTGATATACTCTGCTACACGCTCCGAGCATGTGTCTTTGGTGCGCAAGGTGCTAGGCAGACTGTTGGAGCATGACCTGTACGTGAAGGCTGAGAAATGCCTGTTCTTTCAGCAGTCCGTCTCCTTCCTAGGGTATCGCATTTCCACATCAGGGGTGGAGATGGAGAATGACCGCAAATCAGCCGTGCTAAATTGGCCGACTCCTACCACGGTAAAAGAGGTGCAGCGTTTTAGGGTTTGCCAATTACTACCGGAGATTTATCCGGGTTTTGGCCAGGTGGCTGCTCCCATTACCTCAATGCTGAAGGGGGGTCCGGCGCGTCTGCAGTGGTCAGCTGAGGCGGGCAGGGCCTTTGATCAACTAAGGGCTCTGTTCACTTCGGCTCCCGTGTGCTGGCCCATCCGGATCCCTCCTTGGCGTTCATAGTAGAGGTGGACGCGTCCGAGGCTGGGATAGGAGCCGTGCTCTCTCAGCGCCGGGCATGCCACCAAGCCGCCTGTGCGTTCTTCTCTAAGAAGCTCAGCCCAGCGGAGAGGAACTATGATGTGGGGGACCGGGAGTTGTTGGCTGTGGTTAAAGCTCTGAAGGCGTGGAGACATTGGCTTGAGGGGGCTAAACACCCTTTTCTCATCTGGACTGACCACCGCAACCTGGAGTACATCCGGGCAGCGAGGAGACTGAATCCTCGTCAGGCAAGGTGGGCCATGTTCTTTTCTCGCTTTGTGTTTACCCTGTCTTACAGACCAGGGTCCCAAAATAAGAAGGCAGACGCACTGTCCCGACTGTACGACACCGAGGAGCGGCCCAATGATCCGACTCCTATTATCCCAGCCTCCTGTCTGGTAGCACCGGTTGTGTGGGAGCTGGACGCGGACATTGAGCAGGCATTACGCACTGAGCCCGCCCCTCTCCAGTGTCCGGTCGGGCGCCGTACGCTCCGCTTGCTGTCCGTGACCAGTTGATAAATTGGGTTCACACGCCACCCTCCTCTGGTCATCCGGGATCGGTCGGATGGTGCGTTGTCTGACTGGGAAGTACTGGTGGCCCACCTTGGAAAAGGACGTGAGGTTTTACGCTTCCTCCTGTTCGGTGTGCGCTCAGTGTAAGGCTCCGAGACACCTACCCAAAGGTAAATTACATCCCTTACCCGTTCCACAACGTTCTGGTCGCACCTGTCGGTGGATTTTCTGACGGATCTTCCACTTTCACAGGGAAACACTACGATCCTGGTCGTTGTGGACCGCTTTCTAAGTCCTGTCGCCTCCTCCCTCTGCCCGGTCTCCCCACGGCCCTACAAACTGCGGAGGCCTTATTTACACACGCCTTCCGGCACTACGGGTACCAGAGGATATAGTGTCTGATCGGGTCCCCAGTTCACTTCGAGAGTCTGGAGGGCGTTTATGGAGCGCCTGGGGTCTCGATCAGCCTTACCTCGGGTTTTCACCCCGAGAGTAACGGGCAGGTAAAGCGCCCCGTTTATCCCTAAGAGGAAGCCATTTTGCCACAACTTTGGAAGTATGCTTGGGGTCATTGTCCATTTGTAAGACCCATTTGCGACCAAGCTTCAACTTCCTGATGTCTTGAAGTGTTTCTTCAATATGTCCACATAATTTTCCTTCCTTATGTTGCCATCTATTTTGTGAAGTGCACCAGTCCCTCCAGCAGCAAAGCACCCCCACAACATGATGCTGCCACTCCCGTGCTTCACGGTTGGGATGGTGTTCTTCGGCTTGCAAGCCTCCCCCTTTTTCCTCCAAACATAACGATGGTCATTATGGCCAAACAGTTCTATTTTTGTTCCATCAGACCAGAGGACATTTCTCCAAAAAGTACGATCTTTGTCACCATGTGTAGTTGCAAATCATAGTCTGGCTTTTTTATGGCAGTTTTGGAGCAGTGGCTTCTTCCTTGCTGAGCGGCCTTTCAGGTTATGTCGACATAGGACTCGTTTTACTGTCGATATTGTCACGACTTCCACCGAAGTCGCCTCCTCTCCTTGTTCGGGCGGCGTTGGCGGTCGACGCCACCGCTTTCTAGCCATCGCCGCCAGCTGTTATTTTGTTGTAATTGCTTTTGTCTTGTTCACCTCGCACCTGGTTTGTATTCCAGTGATTGCGGCATGTATTTATTTCCGGTGAATATGTTTTGTCATTTTGTGGAATCAATCTTTGTTGCATGTGTGTGTAGTACAGGCTCATTTTCTCCGGGTAACGCTTGTTATCCCGTGATTTGTATTTTGTGATTCACCTGGACTGTATTTATGTCGTGGCGCTAGACACTCTTATTTGTGGCCTAGAATATTGACGCGTTGTTGCGTTCCTTCTTTTGTTTGTTTGTGCCATTAAAGTGTGCGCCTTTACGACATGTTCCGCTCTCCTGCACCTGATTTCACCCCAGTAGCGCACACCGTGACAGATATAGATACTTTAATACCTGTTTCCTCCAGCATCTTCACAAGGTCCTTTGCTGTTGTTCTGGGATTGATTTGCACTTTTCGCACCAAAGTACATTCATCTTTTTTTGGAGGTCTTGACTGATTTCTTTTGATTTTCCCATGCTGTCAAGCAAAGAGGCACTGAGTTTGAAGGTAGGCCTTGAAATACATCCACAGGTACACCTCCAATTGACTCAAATGATGCCAATTAGCCTATCAGAAGCTTCTAAAGCCATGGCATCATTTTCTGGAATTTTCTAAGCTGTTTAAAGGCACAGTCAACTTAGTGTATGTAAACTTCTGACCCACTGAAATTGTGATACCGTGAATTATAAGTGAAATAATGTCTGTAAACAATTGTTGGAAAAATTACTTGTGTCATGCACAAAGTAGATGCCCTAACCATCTTGACAAAAATATAGTTTGTTATATAGTTTGTTAACAATACATTTTTGGAGTGGTTGAAAAAACTAGTTTTAATGACTCCAAACTAAGTGTACGTAAACTTCCGACTTCAACTGTACTTGATACTATTTGAAAATATACACTTTGAAGTTTGTTGAAATTAATGTAGGAGAATTTAACACATTAGATCTGGTAAAAGATAATACAAACAAAAAAACATGCGTTTTCTATATTTTTGGGGGTTCCATCATCTTTAAAATGCAAGAGAAAGGCCATAATATCATATAGGAGTTTAGGCACAATTTATATTTTGGCCACCAGGTGGAAGCAGTGTGTGTGCAACGTTTCAGACTGATCCAGTGAAGCATTGCAATAGTGCACAATATTTTCTATCAAGTCTGCCCAAATGTGCCGAATTGGTCAATTGATACATTTTCAAGTACATAACTATAAATAACATACAAAAATGATGCATAATTAGCTTCCCTACAGAAAAAACACTAACCTACACACATCTAGATGGCCGGGCAGGGTGGGTGTGGGGCCAGAGACAGCAGGGGTTCAAACTGTAGAACCCAGTTCCTACATTTGAATATAAAAATGAATTTTATCAAAACAAAACTGTGCTACATTTTTATCTCTGGGACCCTCAGGATGACAAATCAGAGCAAGATTACTGAATGTAAGTCCAATATTTACCTTCAGAGGTGAATGTATCAAACCAGCTGCCGTGATAAAGTTTTTTTGCTGTTGTGCACTCTCCTCAAATAATAGCATGGTATTTTTTCACTGTAAAAGCTACTGTACATTGGACTGTGCAGTTAGATTAACAGGAATTGAAGCTTTCTGCCCATATAAGACATGTCTATGTCCTGGAAAGTTTGCTGTTACTTACAACGTCATTCTAGTCACATTAGCGCACGTTAGCAACAACCATCCCGGTATAGGGACACCGATCCTACGGGATCCTTAAGAGGTTTTTAGTACACACACATTGTTCAGAAGAGCAGAGTTACTGTCTGGGTTACTGGCACAGCTCCAGTCTGGAACAGAGACTGATGTGGAAATATTCTGGAAATGGGTTGGTTGCCCTGTAACGTTGATATCAAGACAAAAGGGTGAGTCAGGCAGTTCGTGTGCAGAGAATAAGGACTTATTACTCAGAGCAGAAACTGGTCTATAAAATGAGAGTGAAATGATTTGTGTGAGGGACCTTGTTATCTGCTGTGTAATAGAAGATTGTTGACAAATACTAAAGATTCATAATTTCACTTGTAGTTTAGGATAAATAAAGTTAGGTTGAGAGTAAAGAATCACAGTAAGTAGGAAAAGACCAAGGTCTTTCATAGACAGTGTTTCATAGACAAAGGTTTTAATGAAAATTGTATTTTTCTGTTGTATAAAAATGTCACATATGCATACTATTTATAGCTTCAACATAGCAGGCAGTAGAAAATAGCTTACATTGAAAATATTCATAGCATTGAAAAGCATACTTCTAATAAATTCAAACTGAAACATTCCTTTACATAATCAATTCACTATGGTTCTATTTTTGGCTGGTCAGGTTATTATACTGTTCCTCACTACAATTTCAATGTAAAGATGTTCCTGGAGTTGGATCCCTTCAATTCAGCCAGACGCCTGCATGCTGAATCTAAACGTTTGTCTACACAGTACGTCAGGTGAGATGAACGTATGCTGTCCTAGATGTCTTTTCTGCCATTTATTATGCTGATTTCTGCATTTATGGAAGACTGTTGTTCATTTGGTGCTATGACCATTTGTAGGATTTGCTGAAGCAGATATATCGTTGAAGAGTAATGCCATATGTTTTCAAAAACATCAAATATCACCTATACTCTTACTGTAGTTATTCAACCACCACAGTACAGAATGTGACTTTGAATATCAGGTGAACGAACACGAACACACACACACTGCACAAGCTGAGATGT
This sequence comes from Brachymystax lenok tsinlingensis, assembly GCA_030435695.1. Lineage (NCBI taxonomy): Eukaryota > Metazoa > Chordata > Actinopteri > Salmoniformes > Salmonidae > Brachymystax > Brachymystax lenok. Next base: position 15,663,448 of record CM059796.1, read on the forward strand.
CATAGACAAAAACGTTTGTTAACTCATGATTAGTTTAAATGCAACTCACTCTAACCACTGTCATCATCCAGCCATAATACCAACACAGCACAGTGAAACATAAATCAGAACATTGTCTGACCCCAACAAGGCTCACTCATACTATATTCTCTATACACTCCTAAATTGTCCATTCTCTGCCCAGAAACACAGTGTTCGGCTGTGTTGACACCCAGTGGCGGACTTACCATTAGGCAGAAGAGGCAACTGCATCAGGCCTCACATCATCAAGGGGCCTCGTGAGTTAGTTATAATTAAAACAAATAATACTAGTAATCATTTAAAAAATATGTATAATTTCTCCGCTTGAGGCCTCCCTATGCTCCGCTCCCCCGACAAATGACCCACTGTCGTGGGCTGCTCAGCTCATCGCTCTCATTCTGTCCTGCTTCAGCATGTTGGTTCAGTTACAGCGAAATCTGATGGAAGCTTCAACGTTACAAAAGAAATGGGGAGGGAAGGGAGTTTTGCCTGGCTACTGTGCCCAGGTTAGTGAGGCCACATTGTTCATAATATATCAATTATTTATTTCCATAAAGTGAGCTCCAAAAGTATTAGGACAGTGACACATTTTTGATTATTTTGAAATGATACAATGACTATGAGGTTAAAGTGCAGACTGTCAGCTTTAATTAGAAGGTATTTTCATCCATAATCAGGTGAACCGAAATATCATCACTTTTTGTACATAGTCCCCGCATTTTAGGGGACCAAAAGTATTGGGACAAATTCACTTATACAGTATGTGTATTAAAGTAATCAAAAGTTAAGTATTTGGTCCCATATTTATAGCACGCAATGACGACATCAAGCTTGTGACTCTACAAATTTGTTGAATGCATTTGCTGTTTGTTTTGGTTGTGTTTCAGATTATTTTGTGCCCAATAGAAATTAATGGTAAATAATGTATTGCGTCAGTTTGGAGTCACTTTTATTGTAAATTAGAATAGAATATGTTTCTAAACAGTTCTACATTAAATGTGGAGGCTACCATGATTACGGATAATCCTGAATGAATTGTTAATAACGATGAGTGAGAAAGTTACAAAGAAATAAATATCAGTAGAAGTGTTTAGAAACATATTATATTCTTATTTACAATAAAAGAGACTCCAAAATGACACAATACAATATTTACCATTCATTCAACACAACCGAAACAAACAGCAAATGCATCCAACAAGTTTGTAGAGTCGCAAGCTTGATATAATCATTGTGTGCTAGGAATATGGGACCAAATACTATATACACTTTTGACTAATTTAATAGACAAGTGAATTTATCCCAATAGCTTTGGTCCCCTAAAATGGGTGGACTATGTACAAAAAGTTCTAGAATTTCTAAACAGTTCACCTGATATTGATGAAGATATCCTCAAATAATTAAAGCTGACAGTCTGCACTTTAACCTCATAGTCATTGTATAATTTCAAATCCAAAATGCTGGATTACAGCGCCAAAACAACAACACAATTGTCACTGTCCCAATACTTTTGGACTTTACAGTGCCTTTGTAAAGTATTCCGACCCCTTGACTTTTTCCACATTTTGTTAGGTTACAGCCTTATTCTAAAATGTGTTTTTTTATTCCCCTCATCAATCTACACACAATACCCCATAATGACAAAGCAAAAACAAGTTCAGAATTGTTTGCTTATTAAAAAATAAATAAAACAGATTTACATAAGTATTCAGACCCTTTACTCTACTTTGTTGAAGCACCTTTGGCAGTGATTACAGCCTCGAGTCTTCTTGGGTATGACGCTACATGCTTGGCACACCTGTATTTGAGTTTCTTCTCTGAAGATACTCTCAAGCTCTGTCAGGTTGGATGGGGAGAATTGCTGCACAGCTATTTTCAGGTCTCTCCAGAGATGTTCGATTGGGTTCAAGTCTGGGCTCTGGCTGGGCCACTCAAGGACATTCAGAGACCTGTCCCAAAGCCACTCCTGCGTTGTCTTGGCTGTGTGCTTAGGGTCATTGTCCTGTTGGAAGGTGAACCTTCGCCCCAGCCTGAGGTCCTAAGCACTCTGGAGCAGGTTTTCATCAAGGATCTCTCTGTACTTTGCTCCATTCATCTTTGCCTCAATCCTGTCTAGTCTACCAGTCCCTCCCGGTGAAAAACATCCCCACAGCATGATGCTGCCACTACCATGCTTCACCATAGGTATGGTGCCAGGTTTCCTCAAGATGTGACACATTCAGGCCAAAGAGTTCAATCTTGGTTTCATCAGACCAGAGAATCATGTTTCTCATGGTCTGAGAGTCTTCAGGTGCCTTTTGGAAAACTCCAAGCAGGCTGTCATGTGCCTTTTACTGAGGAGTGGCTTCTGTCTGGTCACTCTACCATAAAGGCCTGATTGGTGGAGTGCTGCAGAGATTGTTGTCCTTATGGAAGGTTCTCCCATCTCCATGGAGGAACTCTGTAGCTCTGTCAGAGTGACCATCGGGTTCTAGGTCACCTCCCTGACCAAGACCCTTCTCCACCGATTGCTCAGTTTGGCCGGGCGGCCAGCTCTTGGAAGAGTCTTGATGGTTCCAAACTTCTTCCATTTAAGAATGATGGAGGCCACTGTGTTCTAGGGGACATTCAATGCTGCAAAAAAAATGTTGGTACCCGTCCCCAGATCTGTGCCTCGACACAATCCTGTCTCGTAGCTCTATGGACAATTATTTTGACCTCATGGCTTGGTTTTTGCTCTGACATGCACTGTCAACTGTGGGACCTTATATAGACAGGTGTGTGCGTTTCCAAATCATGTCCAATCAATTGAATTTACAACAGGTAGACTCCAATCAAGTTGTAGGATGATCAATGGAAACAGGATGCACCTGAGCTCAATTTCGAGTCTCATAGCAAAATGTCTGAATATATTGTTTTTATTTTTAATACATTTGCAAAGATTTCTAAAAACCTGTTTTCACTGTCATTATAGGGTATTGTGTGTAGATTGCTGAGGATTTTTATTTGATCAATTTTAGAATACGGCTGTAACGTAACAAAATGTGGAAAAAGTCAAGGGTCTGAAAACGGTATATATTTCTTATCAATATTAATATTATCCACATTTTTCTCATAATAGTAGAAACAAGTGTCATTAATCACCCACGGACTGGTTCATAATAATGGGCTATTCCACAATGACGGAGTTCCCATGCATTGTTTCATGCAAAATGATTGCAAACATTACTTTCATTGAAATTAGGCGCTTTCAGAGCGGGGCAGAGAAAGAAAAATATAGGATTTTTTTTTGTTAAAATAAAATCTTGTTCCTAAGTCGTTTCTTTAGTAAAAAGACAGGTGCTGCTGCTAATACTGCCATTGTCATCGAGGCAGAGGACATGTACTGTATGTGTACCCCATGTATCTGATGCTGTCTGGCCAAAAAGAGTATGGCATGTCATACTCTTTTTGGCCAGACAGCATCCGATACATGGGCTACATATAGTAAGACAGAGGAGCTGTGTTTCACTCGCTCGGATGCTTTCTCCGCTGAGATAGTTACAGCCACTTGCGATTGAAGTGAATTTGGCGGGTGCACAGTTTACTGTTTATTTAGGATTGAATTATTTTGGATGTACCCTATCTTTTTGAAGTGATTTGTTTGACAATCAGATGAAAACATCATGACTGGTTGTGTTCATGGCACATTAAAAGGTAATACATTTTTACAATTAAATTACATCTTTACTATAAAAACCTCAGACTAGCCTCTGCCCTGGGGCCTCCAAATCACTAAGTCCACCCCTGTTGACACCCTTTGAAGAATGGGTGGAAGTGAGTGGGAAGAAATCACTGCAGATAGCTTATATAACTTGGTAGAAGCACTTCACCACCATCAGTGTGGGATCGGAGCAGTTCATTAAATCAGAAACCTACAAGCTGTAGTAGCCAGACCGGGTCCATGCAGACAGATAGACAGGCCAGTGACGAGGGAAAGCGAGCCAGAGACACAGCACAAATAAGCCCCTGCAGAATCAAGACAGGATTATGACATGGCAGACGAGCCAAGAATATCCCTCTCAGCATGCAGAACAGTAAACAGACAAACCAAACACATAATACAAACCACCCTTCATTCTGCCAACTTCTCCTCTCAGATAAAGTCTATGGTAAAAAAAAAACAAGAGTGTGTGGAAACTGGGTGTTTGGATACAACTCTACGACATTAGGAGTAAATATGTTGAGGGTTGAGAGTCATTCTGCAGCTGCAGTAATCAGCCAGCTTGCAGTCATCTTCTGTAATGACTATCACAGTTTCCTGCCTGCTCTAGCTACTAAAATCTTTTGAGATTCAAATGAGGGCTTACCTCTCCAGTTATCTGAATATTTTAAATATTATCATGCTGCGACAGGATAAGGATAGAGGGAAAGAGAGAGAGAGGATTGCTGCCGGCCCTAACAGCTATAGCTACCACAGCACTGGAGCCTAAGAAAGCCCATTCAGTCAGAAATGATGGTTCTACACTAATGGCCTGGTTTGAAGGCTCCCTTGCCTATGCTACTGATTGGGAAGAAACATCGTGGTCATCACAGTGTCACTAGCCAGTGTTCCTACAGAATCGTTCACACAACTGTTTCTCCCTCCTCCCTGCATCCTTCCCTCTACGTTGGTCCGAGGCGCAAGTTGACGTTGATTGTCATGAATCTTGCCCTGGAAGCAGAACTAAGTGATATCCGCTAGATGGGCCAAATGCAAAGTCAAAATTGGTTGTATCTTAAAAATTAATGAAAACAAACGTTTTCTTTTTGGTCTTAATTTAAGGTTAGGGTTAGGCATTAAGGTTAGCAGTGCTGTTAAGATTAGGGTTAAGGTTAGGTTTAAACTATGAATTTGTGGCTGTGCCAGCTAGTGACCACTCTAAAGAGCTCCCTCCAGGGCAAGATTCATGACAATAAATGCATACCTGCATCCGAGGCTGGGAGTAAAGTTTCTCCGAACAATGAGAAGACCTAATGGGTGACAGGCCATATTTGCGCTACAGTACATTTTACACTACAGTATATTGATTACATTTGGGTTGATAATACATTGAGTAATCCCCTTAGTCCCTCTAAACCATGAATTAAACAAAAATAATAGGATAAGTGAATTAGCTAAAACAAGTGCACTTAAACAAAGCTGTGATCACTCCTCATGCACAGTCATCTGTTTCTACCATTAGTCTCATAGCAGCATATTGATAACAGTTGGTGTATAAAAAGTAAATAAAGTGTCATTTTATGGATTATGGTGTGTTAACTACACAAACAAGAGTTGCTGTCATAACCACATCCTTACACAAGCTGCTTGATTAATTCAGGACCTAAATTCGACCTACGTATCCTATCTATGTATATCCAACATAACATTTAACCTTGACGGTCACAATCACAATCAAACTCCAAACAATATGTATCATTGCATACAGTCAGATCAACCCACCACCAGTTCTCAACTCTGTCTGACAGTTGGATGACAACAGCATCAACAGCACATTCAACACAATCCAAACAGTTCCTTTGCGTAAAAGACACATAGAGCATTGAAAAGTAAGGCAATGCAGCCAAGCCATTTTGTCAAATCAAGAGTAATTCCATTGTAGATGAATGGTGTGCATCTATCCTGGACACCACAGCCTTATGTGGCACTTATAACGCGCACATAGCCATGTTATTTAGAGATTATGACACATACAGATGTAGGATCTTAATTCAGCCACTCTGCTGCACAGAAACCTCCCTACAATGCAGGAAAAGTAAAACGTGTAGTGTATTTTAGGTTTAAAAAGGCTTCTGAAGTTTGTAATGTCCACAATTCACACTGAGCACTTTGTCTCCATGCAGCCTCTGAAAGAAGTCTTACATGCATGTTCACTATGTTGGTAGCGTTGTAGTTAAGCGGGCCTAGCACCAAACGACACACAAGTCCTTATGCAGTAGTTTTCTTTTTCCTACTCTCTCTTAATGTAAGGGGGATCCTACTGCAGTAGTCAAATGTTGACATTGTTGTGTGGTGTTGAAATGCTGTATGATAATTGCAAATATAAAAGGGGATGACTACAGAATTGTTGAATGAGCAGAAATTGTCTGGGCTACAACCCTTGTAGTAATGGATAACAGACATTACGGCATGGGTGTGTTCTTGCTGTTTTTACATTTCTGATGTGTGGTTTTGGAACAGTATGCCTGTTCAACCACAGTTTAGAATTGCATAATCTTATTGCACTGTGTGTATGTTGTTGTGTTGTGGTAAACCTGAACACGCAAACTTAACTATGCTGGTGTAGCGAGGGGGAGAATTGAGTTAATCTGCTGCTTGAGTTATTCTGACTTCGCTATGCAATATTCTAAATCAGTCATCATGTTCATTGGTTGTTTCACACATATTCGTATTACATTGTTTTCCTGGCAACTGCATCAGGTTTGAACCCCATCATTAGAATAACAAAGTGAGGTGAAATAAAAAAAAAAGTCGCCTATCACCTGCTACTCGTTAACAGTGTTTGGGTTTTTATATTCACACACAGAGCATCAGACACCACATCAATACCAAACCTCAGATAATGACCTCATCACTGATGTCATCAATCAATGACCATGTTCTGATCTGAACAGTGAGTTGACACTCAAACTCACTGACAAAATTACAACCTACCACACATACAATAAGCATCCACAAATCACTGCATCAGACAGCCTGATTTAAGAGTTAGACAAACCCATAAGCAAGGGGTTTGGTAAATTAAACATTGGTGGAGGTAATGACTTTCTCAGTGGAGCAGCCAGCAAAGTGGTTAGACAAGTGATGATCAATCGCACATTAGAACACACACTAGACTCAGAAAGACAGCATTAAACATAGCTTCATCAGAGATGACTTGTATACAGTAAGTACAGCAAGCTGAGTATTTCAAAACATGAATCGACTGTCCTGTATCATGAGTGTCTAGCAAAATTATTGGAGGGTTAAGCATGTTCATGGATCATATATAATGATATTGTAATCGGAATATTCAACAGTAGTTATGTAAGTATGGGTCATAACAGCACAGCAAGCCTTTTATCTCAGTCTTAGACATTTTCTGCATATACCATTGCAATACTTTGTCATTATTGTTTGTTGTTTTGCATACTATTTTGATAGAAACAAAAATAACTACAACCAAGCTAGAGAAAATTGCAGTGAATTGAAAAGAGGCTGTAATATCTCCCTGTAATATAATGGCCAGGTAGTGAGGAATAAACAAACAAAGAAACACACAAAGAAACAAACAAAGAAAACAAGCAGAATCCACAGTCTCCCCATAGAGAACGTGTTACATTTGTTGATGCACCACAAACATGTAGGTCCACTGCAGGTGCAACAGGTTGATCTACTCAGCATACTGTAGACATTCCACAGTTTATTACTGGCCGACTATGTTCAACCCCTTTTTTCCTTTATTGCTTTTTTATAAGAACATTTCAGCTTAAAAAAATCTAATATCATAGAGTTTTTTTCATAGAAAATCTTTAAAAAAATCATATACAGTTATGTTACACATATGATCCTCTGGCTTTTGTTTTGTTGAACATAAAGGACATTTTGTTATTTTGTTGCACAAGATGTTATAGAATATGCATTTAAACAACAAACATAGGTTAACACAGTGTTGCAAAATAAGGATACACATACTAAATATACAGAAATGAAATACATGCATCAATACATTACAGTGCCATGCGTACACAGTCATTTTGGGAAGTCAATGATTTCAATTGGCATTTGTCCCCATTATATTAAATGTTCAAACCTTCTTACTATACATACATGACATGGCTTTTACAAAACGCAGTGACACCAACAGTTGCAGGTTTAGTAGCTAGCCTATACCCCTCACTTTGGAGTAACTATGTCTGGATAAAAGTTATGAGATTCTCTCTTGCTATTTAGGCTTTAACGCTTAGTATTAATCATCACCACGGATAAGAGATTGGAGAATTAAATTAGGGATTTACCTTGTCATAATTTGTTTACGTGAGAGATTCATTCATTGCTAACTTTCAGACAAAATGGCCGTCTTTAGTCTTTTGTGAAGAGGGTGATTTCTTGCATGAGGGACAGGACCATTTTCATCCCATTTATTTTACTACAGGAGGAGTGTGAAAGCCCATGAGCAGGCATTATCTTGATAACTAGCGAGCTACTGTTTCATACAGAAGTAGAAACTACTTTTCGTTTCTTCACTTTAATATTTAGGCCTACAACATGTTGCTTTTATGATGGTTAATTGTACTGACCATTTTACTCCTGTAAGCTTCTCTATCTTTTGGTCCAAACACACATAAAGTTGCTTCACAAGCCCTGCTAGCTTTAATTGCCCTTTTTGAGAGGTACTTTGGCCCTTTCAAGCAACATATAAAGACAGCAATGCCCTCTCAAGGTCATAACTTTCAATGAAGAATAACCTACAGACAGCCACATCCTTTTACATGAGAGGCATTCTGTTACATGCCACAAACCACCCTACGATGACGTATCAGAGGCGAGGGATTACTATCTCCTGCATTCTGACCTTGAGAGTGTCTGCCCTTACAGAGATCTTATCCAGCATCATCAGACTTAGCTTGATAATGCGCTTGGTTTTCCCCAGGGGAGAGGGACTCAACTCTGGCCATTCTGGATAGTAGAGAGGTTACTGGAGGAGAATATTGATATTCTCTGGAGATTTCTAAAGTACATTAAGCAATGGACCATGAAAGCCATTGGAATGCTAATACACATCACCAATGGTTGTTTAAACAAGCATAATTGTATTGTATGGCATTGCTTTGAGGTTTGAACCAATAAGATGCCTTTTACATCATGATTTGATTTGACAGAATATCTACAAGTACCAACAAATCGACACCCACATTTTTTTCCCGCTCTAATTATTTGGCACCATAGTCTTTCACACAAACAAAAAGAAACAATGTATCTCTGATTAAATTATGACCTCCCAGGTAGCCTGTCGTGTCCAACCCACCCAATCATTTATTTTGTTCATGATGACCCATAATCACCTCTTAATCATGGGACATTGAAACATGTGACACTGAAACGTGTTAAACACTGACCATGCCTTGCCAACCATGATGTTCAGATGATTTCTTGAGACACCTCATATCTTAGCCCAGTTAGAAAGGCAGTATGATCTTCAACCTCTGCAGTACTTCTTCCTTTTGGTTTTACTAGTTCAAAGTTGCCTTCCTAGTTAAGCCATCTGCTATGATCTCTAGAACATGCCTAACTCTATTAAGGCATCTGTTCAATCCGTATTGCAGAAGTTACAGCGTGATTGAAATTGAAAGTCAACGTTCCCGCGTTAGCAGAGACTGCATTCACGGTAAACGCTGCATATGTCAGCTCAATCTGAAATGACCTTTACATTGCCATGGTGCCATCTGTAACACTTCAGGGATACAGACTGAATGCAGCCCTAGATGATGTACCTTGCTGCAGTTCTACTCTAATTGTTGGCTAAGAACAGACGGGAGAATGGAAATAAAGCAGATATATCTGTCTTCCTGTAAAATTAACCTTGACAATTGTATCCACACAATGCAATGTGCAGGATAATTCGTCATAATGGACACAGTGTACACCATCTGCCCAGTTCAGCTGTTCGCTCAGGTGTTTACCGGAAAGAAATCTACTGTGGGTATGCTTTATTTGTGTGTACTCTCAAACAAATTCAAATGTATACATCCTTCTGTCTGTCTGTCTGTCTCTCTGTCTGTCATCATACTAATCATACTATAATGGGGTCTTTGTGATGGGGGTAGTATAAGCCTGTGTAGATGATAAAATGATTTAATATGACAAATTGTAGAAAACAATTTATATAACTTTGACCACCAACCTGGAGGTAGACATTGCTCTCATTCTTATGTTACCATACTTTGCTCACGGTTCTGTAGATTTACAATTGTTAGAATAAGATATATTATCCACTTACACATTACACTGTAAGTAAATGTTTGATATTGTAGTTTCATCCTGGTTGTGTGAAAGTGTCTGTATGAACAGCAGAGGGAACCATTTGCAGACTGTGCAGATAAGATACACTGTCCCATCCAGTCTGAAGGAATAGCTGATCTATTGGTCTGATCTGGTCTCTACTCTAGACAGCATGGCTGCTGGTCTATCTGGGTCATGGCTGCTGGTCTATCTCTCTCTCCCTCCCTCCCTCCTTCCTCCTTCTGAGGACCGGTCAGCTTTGACCCCTCTGGCCCTTTGAGGGGCTACAACACATGGCCACCCTCACTTTAGGACATGCTTCCAACACCTCACCCACCAATCACTGAAGACTGTCCCGCTGCCGCTCACTGCTCGCGCTCACAGACACACAGCTTTTCAGACGTTAGTCACATGATCAGGATTCTCCCTGACTTCAATGCACTCTATCTCCTCCCTCTCCCTCACTCTCTCCCTCTCCATCATCTCCCGCTCCCTCTCCCGCTCCTTCCGTTTTGCCCGTTTCTTCTTCTTGTGCCTTTTTTTTGATGGGGGAAAAAACGTTAGAAACACAGGCAGGATGACGAAACAGTGCAGCACTGTGCAGCCTGCGGTGAGAAGGGAGCACTTGAACAGCGTGTAGGTCAGATTGGAAGGCACAAACACCAAGGGCAACATCCCAATAACGAAACAGCAAGCGTTTTGCAAAATGGCCGCCCCGTGCTCCTCTAACGAGATCTTAATGCACTGGGTCCTGGTGTGCTCCGTGGCCAGTACAAAGGTGTACAGGTGGGGTGCACAGTGATCCATGGCAAAGTTGAGAGTATAAATAAGGCACAGGATAGATATGCTGTCCATGTGTACATTCCAGAGGGTCATGAGGCCCAGGACCCCCAGCTCTACAGAGGTGACGGTCAGGATCAACCAGAAGTTCCCCAGAGGGTTGATGACCAGGAAGAAGGTGAGAATGAGGATGGTGAGCACGCTGAAGGCCGATGTGAGGATGGGTGAGACCACGGAGGAGCTGTAACGGTCCATGTAGACAAAGGTGGGGTTGAAGACTATGAACTTGATGTTGTTGATGAGCGATAGGGGGCGGAGCCTTTCCAGCAGTTCCACCACCTCCTCCCGTGTCTTCTCTGTGGTCCGCGCCACCAGGTACATCCTGGACGCAATGATCTCCATTTCATCTCCATCTGTCTTGGACAGAATTATGTCCTCCATGAAGTGCTGATACTCCGGGCTGCGCAGGAAGGAGCCCTGCAGGATGGTGATGAAATCACTTTTGGTCGAGGCGCTCACATTCACCACTTTCAGATACTGAAAGTAGTTATCCATCCAGGAGATCTTGTTGAAGCCGTGGCTCAGCGTTGTGAGGTGCTCCTGCACCGTGGAGTTCCAGTACTCGATGGGCTCATAGATGTAGAAGCCGATCACAGGGCTGTAGTTACTGAAGTACTTCTGCTGGGTCGTGGCATAGGACACACTGGGTGTGTTGCTGGCTAGGAGGTTGACAATGTTGGATCCATCACTGATTTGTAAACATCCCATGAAGGAGAAGGAGGCGTAGATCAGGTAGAGGATGACCACGAAGGGCTTGACGTAGGTGTTGGTGATCCACTCCGTGTAGTGCTCCCTCAGAAAGTGCTGGATGAAGTGGTTTTGGTAGGGCACGACCTCGTGGTGTGTGACGTGGTCATGGCCGTCGCTCATCATGGTCTTGAACCAAGTGGGCTGACGGTCAAGGTACTCCACTGAGGGGATCTTACAGCAAAACACACTGTGGTAGCGGTTCTGCTCCAGCTGACCAGCGAACACCAAGCAGGAACCGTAGAAGGAGAACACGTAGAAGTAGTTGACCAGGACGGCCACGCACATGCTCTGGCAGAAGATTTTCACCGACTCGATGTTGGTGAAGGGGCTGGCACCCATGCCGAAGGTGATGATGTAGAGAGAACTGGTCATGGTATAACACACCATCACGTCGGCGAAGGCGTCTGCCACGCGCTCCTTGAAGGGAAGGCTTTCTCGAGTTCTTCTCCAGCCCGCCAGGAGCTCAAACACTCCTTTGGTTCCATGACCTGAAATGACAGGAACACATACTTTGTCAATGTCATACTCTGTTTATCAGTTTTAAAATTATACCATATAGCACATGCATTGTAATACTGAAGTAAAATATTTAAAGCAGCAATCAGCATATAAAACAATAACAACGCGTTATTTTGCCCGTTTCGGTAAAAAGCAGATAGATGGGGCTGTAGATACGTAACCACTCTCAAATTCAAGGACACAGCTATGGATGCAATAATTAACCATCCATAATATCAACATGATAGTTTTAACCATGTTTTGAGGCTATACAGCATTTGTTTACTTTTGTAGGCTCGACCCTAAACTCCGTTACCTGGAGATGCATGGCAAATGGTCTAAGAACTGCAAGGAAAACATAAAGGACAATGCCCAAGGACTAGTCAACTCTCTGTTTCAATAGTCAGTCCTCTGGATACTGTATGTGTGATAGAAAAGTACCATAGTATTCATGTCTGGTATCTATCTGAAACGTGTTCACTGAGGATAACTCTGAAGCTATGTATGATCTCTGTGGTAACTTGTATTTCTGTACAGGGTGAACTCTAAATTACTCAATAAAAAGGAATCCTGTCTTATTTACATTGGTCTCATCCCCCACACAATCCTTTAGACGCTGTGACACAAGATTGGGCCTTGGTGGTCAGGTTACTATAAACTTGGTATTGTTTGATTGGTCAATGGTTGTTGGTTTGGGGTTGAAAAGGTTACACCTTTAGATGTTATAAATGGAATTAAATGCATTCGTTCTGTCTCTTATCCTATATCCAGTACATGGAGGAAGGTTGTATGATCAATTCTCATTTACTAGGCTTCTAGGCTTCTGGCCTAGTAGGCATCTCTCTGATCATTCTTAGAATAATACCTAGTAATGCTTAATGCTTTGTAACTTAAGCTTTATGCCTTGTATGTGAATGCATTCATTTTACAAATTAATTAAATGCACTTGTATTTAGAATTAAATTCTCAGACATTTCTTGATTGCCTATTACTGTAACTCAACCATAGTCTCCTTGCATTTTCCTATTTATATTATGGAATCGGATAAACATTTCAATAGGCTAATTGCTTAGTCTTATTATGAGTCGCATGTGAGGTGTATATAATATGCATATATGATCATTATTACCCCCACTACTCTTTGTTAACAAATATTGGAGAGAAAAAAAGCTTATATTTGGGGTTCTGATGGGGTACGACAGTTAAACTAAGCTCATGAGACATTTAAGTTATATTCTTAAAAAGTCAAGTGGTACATATCATTAATTAACAAATCCCAAAATGTATGTAGCAACTGCAGATTGCCCCTTTAAATGCAAAAATACACAAGTTAAATCTGTGGGATTGCTCATGATCTATAAAAAGTCGTAAATAGACACACTCAGGATATGCTCCATATCTCCCACACACACACACACACACACACACACATCCCCCCACACACATTATGTAGTGACGGGTCACAGTCATATTACTGTCTGGGAGCTGCCTGCCGTGAATGTGTTGGCTTGTGAACAATATAATAAATGTAACACTTTTCCATCTACTAAATATTTCAGTGGGAGTGGTGGATTTGGCCCATCTTCATGATGTGTTCCACACTGTTTTAAATATTTCCTTAAAAATCTCCATGGTTGGGTCCCTTCTGTCAACGGCATCATACATTTTGACTAATTTGACACAAGGAAAAAAAATTACTTAACTATAAAGGATTACGCCAAAATAATGATTGAGGTGGATTGAATTTGCTTGCTTTTAGATTTACTAAGCTGTGGTACAAGTAAATTAGTTATTGCCAGTTCATTTAGAAGGTGTGTGTGGGAAATTCAGGCTGCATACAGTACATGCAGCAGTTAACCAACATCACTTAGTGGGGATGGTAGCTGTGATGTACTTTTCAAATCAAATCAAAATCAAATCAAACAGACCTGACAGTGAAATGTTTATTTACAAGCCCTTAACCAACAATGCAGTTTTAAGAAAATGGAGTTAAGAAAATATTTATAAATAAACTATAGTAAAATATATATATATATTTTTAAATAACACAATAAAAGAACAATAATGAGGCTATATGCAGGGGGTACCGGTATGGAGGTGAAGGGGTACAGGTTAGTCAAGGTACTGTAGGGGTAAAGTGACTATGCATAGATAATAAACAGCGAGTAGCAGCAGCGTAAAAAATTAAGGAGCTGTGTCAATGCAAATAGTCCGGGTGGGCATTTGATTAATTGAAGTGGGTCTAGGTGATGATGGTGATGGTGATGGTGTTGATGTGAGCCATGACCAGCCTTTGAAAGAACTTCATGGCTACGACACGAGAAGGTAGTCATTTAGACAGGTTACCTTTGCTTTGCTTTCTTGGGCACAGGGACTATGGTGGTCTGCTTGAAACATGTAGGTATTACAGACTCGGCACAGGAGAGGTTGAAAATGTCAGTGAAGACACTTGCCAGTTGGTCCGCTTATGCTCTGAGTACACATCCTGGTAATCAATCTGGCCCCACGGCCTTGTGAATGTTGACCTGTTTAACGGTCTTGCTCACATCGGCTACGGAGAGCGTGATCACACAGTCGTCCAGAACAGCTGGTGCTCTCATGCATGCTTCAGTGTTGCTTGCCTCGAAGCGAGCATAAAAGGCTGGGTGGCCATTTGATTAATTGTTCAGCAGTCTTATGGCTTGGGGGTAGAAGCTGTTAAGGAGCCTTTTGGACCTAGACTTGGCGCTCCGGTACCGCTTGCCACGATGTAGCAGAGAGAACAGTCTGTGACTTGGGTGACTGGAGTGTTTGACAATTCTTTGGGCCTTCCTCTGACACCACCTAGTGTATAGATCATGGATGGCAGGAAGATTTGCCTCAGTGATATACTGGGCTGTATGCATTACTCTGTAGCGCCTTATGGTCGGATGCCGAGCAGTTGCCATACTAGGAGGTGATGCAACTTGTCAGGATGCTCTCGATGGTGCAGCTGTAGAACTTCTTGAGGATCTGGGGACCCATGCCAAATCTTTTCAGTCTCCTGAGGGGGAAAAGGCATTGTTGTGCCATCTTCACGACTGTCTTGGTGTGTTTGGACCATGTTAGTTTGTTGGTGATGTGGACACCAAGGAACTTGAAACTGTCGACTGCTCCACTACAGCAATGTCGATGTGAATGCTTAGTGATGAGCTTTGAGGGCATTATAGTGTTGAATGCTGAGCTGTAGTCAATTAACAGCATTCTCGCATAGCTGTTCCTTTTGTCCAGGTGGGAAAGGGCTGTGTGGAGTGCGATTCAGATTGCGTCATGTGTGGATCTGTTGGGACGGTATGCAAATTGAAATGGGTCTAGGGTTTCTGGGATAATGGTGTTGATGTGAGCCATGACCAGCCTTTGAAAGATCTTCATGGCTACCGATGTGAGTGCTACGAGGAGGTAGTCACTTAGGCAGGTTACCTTCACGTTCTTGGGCACAGGGACTATGAAGGTCTGCTTGCCTCGAAGCAAGCATAAAAGGCATTTAGCCCATCTGGTAGGCTCGCACCACTGGGCAGCTCGCGGCTTGGTTTCTCTTTGCATTCTTTAAAACTACTCAGGGAGAAACGGGGCGCTAGTGGGCCGTTCCCGACACTACCCGGTGAAATGTAAGGTGCCAAATTGAAAATCCAAAAGTTGAATTATTAACTTCTTAGGGAGCGGCAGCTGAGGTGTCGGTTTTGGAGAGTCTGGCGTGCCCAAAGTAAAAGGCCTGCCACTCAGGCCCAGAAACTAGGATATGCATAATTAGTACTATTGGATAGGAAACACTCTGAAGTTTCTAAAACAGTTAAAATATTGTCTGTGAGTATAACAGAACTGATATAGCAGGCGAAAACCCGAGGAATTTATGTCCTGGAAAAAGTGTTTTTGACATATTGTCTCAATTTGAACCCCTCCCTATTGAAAACAGCTATATATGGGAGTAAGATTGCAGTACCTATTGCTTCCACTGGATGTCAACAGTCTCTAGACAGTGTTTGGTGATGTTAGGTTGCTCTGGATGGTAATAGAAGAAGAATTTTGAACTAGTCATCGGATGTAAACAGAAGAGGATGCGCGTTCACGGGCTCGCGGCTGTGGTTTTTTCCTTTCCTATCGTCCAGTTTATAATCCGGTTGAAATATTATAGTAAATATACATAAAAGTGTTCCTAAGGATACATTATCAATGATGTTTGATTGTTCTTGGACAAGTGTATAGGTATAGGTTGAACGCGTTCTCTTCACGGTTCAATGGGCAACTCAGCGGTGGATTTTATGATCATAACGCGCCAACCAAACTGAGATTTATGGATATAATAAATGACTTTTTCTAACAAAAGAAGCATGGATTGTCTTCGTTGGACACTTGGGAAGCCCTCAGCAGAAGTTCTTCGAAAGGTAAGGGATTTTATATTAGCGATTTTATGCGTTTTTTGAGACCCGTGTTGGGTTATGGATTTATGCTAATGGATAAATATTAAAGGTGCTACCCTCAAACAATCAAATGTTGTGCTTTTGCCGTAAAGCCTTTTTGAAATCTGACAACGGTGTGATACTGCCAAGAATCAGAGCTTTTGATGACTATGCAACACTTGTATATTGATGAATGTTCAATAATTCAACTTTTGGATTTTGAATTTGGCACCTCACATTTTACCGGATAGTGTCGGGGTTGGTGCCCCACCACTCCGTAAGTAGTTAAACATTAATCAATATACAAGTGTTGCATAGTCATCAAAAGCTCTGGTTCTTGGCAATATCACAGCGTTGTCAGACTTTACGGCCAAAGCACAACATTTGATTGTTTGAGGATAGCACCTCTAACTTTTATGCATTAGCATAAATTCATAACCAGCGCGGGTCACACAAAACCCATATAAGAGCTAAAATAAATCACTTACCTTTCGAAGAACTTCTGCTGAGGGCATCCCAAGTGTCCAACGAAGACATCCCATGGTTCTTTTGTTAGAAAAAGTCATTTATTATATCCATAAATCTCAGTTTGGTTGGCGCGTTATGTTCAGAAAATCCACCGTCGAGTCGCCCATTGAACCGTGAAGAGAACGCGTTCAAATTATACCTATCAACTTTGTCCAAACAAATCAAACATAATTTTTAATGTATCCTTACGTATCCTTTTATGTATATTTACTATAATATTTCAACCGGATTATAGCCTGAATGATAGGAAAGGAAAAAAAACACAGAGCGCGCGAGACCGTGAATGCGCATGTCATTCTATTGAGTTCCGTGGTCCACGTCTAAATTCTTCTTCTATTGGCTTCTAATTCAACCTAAGGTCATGAAACACTGTCTAAAGACTGTTGACATCCAGTGGAAGCCATAGGTACTGCAGTCTAGGTCCTAGATAACGTTGAATCCTATAGGCAGCCAGGAGAAAAAGGTCATCTACAAAAAAAACTGCAAATCCGGATGGATTTTCCTCTGGTTTTTGCCTGCTATATCAGTTCTGTTATACTCACAGACATTATTTTAATGGTTTTAGAAACTTCAGTGTTTCCTATCCAATAGTACTAATTATGTGCATATCCTAGTTTCTTTTCTGGGACTGAGTGGCAGGTATTTTACTTTGGGCACGCCAGACTCTCCAAAACCGACACCTCGGCTGATGATGCCTTAAGAGTTAATAGTTTGTAAGCCCTGTCACATCCGACGAGCATCAGAGCCGGTGTAATAGGATTCAATTTTAAACCTGTATTGACGCTTTGCCTGAGGGCATAGCGGGATTTATTATAAGCATCCGGATTAGTGTTCCGCTCCTTGAAAGCGGCCGCTCTAGCCTATATCTCAGTGTGGGTGTTGCCTGTAATCCATTGCTTCTGATTGGGATATGTACGTACGGTCACTTTGGGGATGACGTTGTCGATGCACTTATTGATGAAGCCGCTGACTGAGGTGGTATACTCCTGTCACGCCCTGGCCATAGATAGCCCTCTGGGTTCTTTATGGTGTGTTAGGTCAGGGCGTGACAAGGGGTTTCTAGGGTTGTCTATGTTTTGGTGTTGGGTGGTTCCCAATTAGAGGCAGCTGTTGTTCATTGCCTCTAATTGGGAATCCTATATAGTTTGGTTCTTTCCCACCTGTGTTTGTGGGTTATTGTTTGTGTGTATGTGCGCTACACCGTGTCAGATCGGTGTTCTTTCTTTGTTTGTTTATTTTGTGAGTTTCATCTAAATAAAAAGATGTGGAACTCAACACACGCTGCGCCTTGGTCTGTCATTCAAGAGGATCGTGACAACTCCTCAATTCCATTGGATGAATCCCGGAACATATTCCAGTTTGTGCTAGCAAAACAGTCCGGTAGCGTAGCATCTGCGTCATCTGACCACTTCCGTACTGAGCCAGCAACTGGTACTTCCTGCTTTCGTTTTTGCTTGTAAGCAAGAATCAGGAGGATGGAATTATGGTCAGATTTTCCAAATGGAGGGCTAGGGAGAGCTTTGTATGACTCTCTGTGCGGAGTAAAGGCGGTCTAGAGTTTTTTGCCTCTTGTTGCACATTGGCTAGGAACGCGTAAATCGGCAGCCATCCCCTCTGGCGCCATTGTTCATTTCCTGCATATCTGGCGCCATTTCCTACATATCTGACATGAAAACACATGGCATTTCTGGGTATGATTGGAAAAACCCTGGGTTACATTAACGTGATTTATGAGTTGCAGGTGGGGAATGGATGATAGTGTTGGGCCCATCTGGTAAAATATCCACATATAATATCTCCACTAGAATGACTGCGAAAACAACTCCGTTACCAAAGCCTTGGTCTGATGTCACCAAAAACCTGCCAGAAAAATGCATGATTTATTTAAAAAAAAAATACAGCCTCTTTGAGAGTCTCTTTGCAATGAAAAGCACTATATAAAATAAATATATTATTATGTGCATATACAACATACAAACTCAGTCAGGCTGACAGGGACAGGGTATCCACTCAGACACAATAAAGATTGAGATAGTTAGGGCTATTTTGAATTCGAGCTGTACAGCACAGAAATTCATGCCTACCATGAATATATGAATATTAGGTATATACTGTACATTGAGATTACATGACAGAGTCATGACTGGGTTTGTAGGCTAGAGTCTCTGAGGCCTAATACCCAGGAAAAAGCCTGCAGGTACAGACAGGATCTGACTCTATAGGACTTCTGGCTAATACTCCGCATCATCATCAGGGGCATCCCTGGGATTAAGATCTCTCTCTCTCTGACCTGTTTAACGGTATGATACACATGCAGAGGGGCATTAGAAGGGCAGGTGCAGTATAAAATGGTGCTTGTGACTCAGCCGGTCGGTCCTATACAACAACAACATCAGTCAGAAACAGCAGCGGCTCTGATAAATACAGTGTATGTTATCACTCCCCTCAGATGCTGCTAAAATGCTTTATTCGTTAGCTACTGTAAATGTGAAGTAGGCCATAAGTAGGCTTGAGGACACAAATGTGTTTGTCTCCAGCAAGGATCTATGAATCACTGTTGCATTCTAGTAGTGCCAGGCTGGCCGAAGTCAGGCTGCTTGAGTCATACAAGTCTGCTGCTATACCTCCTTCTGACACCATGCTCACTGGGGCTGCTGAGGGAAAGCACCAGGAAGAATAAGCAGGGAGGATGGATGGGGTAAGGAGAGGAGGGAAGGGTATCCACCCTCCCAGTAAGGAAGATGCTTAATAATATATTTATCTAATTTTCTGTTTTTAAAGTGACTCTCTCTGAGGTATGGTGGTATCAGTCTTCGCTGTTTGAAACACAGCATGCAGGACTATGGAAGCTGGTACAAGCATTTCGCTACACTCGCAATAACATCTGCTAACCATGTCAATGTGACCAATACAATTTGATTTGACTTGGTAGCTCACCAGTAACATAGGTTGTAGGCAAAATATAATAAATAACTGAGCACATGAGGAATAGCTCTTCTTTTGTTTGTCATCATTCTGTACAGGTAGATTTATGAACAAAGTGAAGAACAAGACCGTTTAGGGATTGCATTCGATCCATTTCTGCATCTGGGCAAAAACTTGACCGTACTGATATAATGCTGTTTAATGAATACACACTTGGAAGATTACAGTTTCACCTTGATTACTTTGAGGCTTACTTTGAGGCTACTTAAACCATTTACACTTGGGAGAATTGACCTACATGGATAGGGCTAAATTGAAATGTTTCTTACAGAAGAAATATGAAAAGCATGTGCATAAGCTTGGTAGAAATTGAAAGGGAAAAATGTGGAGATTATAGATAAATTATTAGACCAAAGTTGAGGACACAACAGTTCATCTGACACAAGATCCAAACACGATTTTATGTGTATTTTACATTTACTGTCCTTTACACCGCATTAGATAACAAAATATGATATATTCAGTAATATGATAAGAATATTCCTGTAAAATGTGGGGTAGGTGCAACATAAGACAAAACAATTACAAGGGTTTGAGTAAGAGGACTTACTGGTGTCTCCAAGTGGCCACACACCTCTCCAAAGTGTGCACAGTTCCTAAGTAATTTCAATGCACTTTTATGACTCAAAGAAGAGTCTTCGGCCAACTAGGAGAGCTGGGCCGTTGAGGAACTACAGCAAGCACACTTGTTTGGAAGACAACTCTGCTGCATCAACGCCATCACACAGTTACTTCTGTTGTTTACGCAATCCAAAAACTGCCCATTATAAATTGCAATCTGTGTGACGTGGGCATCTTTTGAAAGCTTGTTCGATTGCTGTATCTTGCTGTATTTGACATGAGTTTTATGATATGGAAATGTGAAGTGCACATTTGGACTCAAGGGCGTTTGGCTTGCTTGTATGACATCGAAGCGATATTTATTATAATCCTCAAAGTCTCATCTTTCAAAAATGTATATCCAGCATTTCCCTAACTCAGACAAAAAAAAGAAAGTTGCCCAATAACCAAGAGGGATGGGGGCAACCTCTTGTCACACGCGGTGCTCAAGTTCAGAACGGCTGTCAGTCAAAACATCTACAGCGCTGTGAAGCGCAGAGCCAGAGCTCTGATGGAATTTATAGCCACTGCGTTCCAATTTAGGTGCTTATAAGTGCCCAAATCTGCCATTTTCAACCAGAATACGGTTACGAGTGTAAAGGGCTAGTGAGAAGCAACAAAGTAAAGCAGGGAATGTAACAGAATTCAAATTAAGGGATGAGAGAACTTTCAGAAACAACATATTCATGACTGTGATATTCATTCAGGCAGAGCAACCACAAATAGTTCAGGAGACACTGTCACATCCAATATGCAAACAATGTCTGACAAGCAACGTCTGAAAGAACCCAAACTCCTCAGTCAAACATAAAAACCAAATACACAAGTCTGAAACCATGACTGTTCAATGCTAAATCAGCTTTCCCCTAGACAGAGAATGTTATTCTCAGACTGTTCAAAACTGAAAAGCCAAATTGTAGCTTACTGCACACTTGCAACTGCATAAGCTTCAGAGAGAGGAGTTGATTTGCAGTCCACAGGCCTTCCCAGCCATGTCCCTCGTGGGCTGTAGAGCCATACTGTTGGCAGAACATACAGTACGGTATGTGTGGAAGGCCTAGCATGGCTTCTGCCAATAAAACAATAAAGCAAAACCAGTGTCTCTTGATCCTTCACAATCTCATTTTAATGACTGTCCTATGGCCATAGGGACAGACAACCACTAGCCATACAGTCGGACACATTGTGACCGTCAGGACAGCCATCTCAGTCAAGAAGAACAGACATCTTTAGAGTCAAGAAGAATAGGCTATAGCAGGGATGGGCAACTGGTGGCCCCCTTTTTGTAGGCCTGCAGACCAATACAATTTATTGGTCTGCAGGGGGGGACTCAGTCGGCGTCTCAACTTACTATTGAGAGTTAGAATAATAGAATACACAAGGTGGTAAGTTAGTCTAGCGGCCAGCTATCGAAACTTGTGGTAATCATGGTCGAACTACCGACCGGGGTGGGGCCCATTGATCATCAGTTATCATATTAAAAACTGCAAACATTTGCCTCCACCCTATGGAAAAATGTGTAGAATTGCAGGACATTTGCTGTAAAACTGGCCCCCACCCCCATCAAAGTTGCCATTCCCTGGGCTATGGGGAGGCACACCTGCCATGCTCTCTCAGGAGGAGAGAGGCACTTTATGTTGTAATCCCAGACATTATCTCAATGTCCCATTCTCACGATGCTGCCTGACACCGTACATTTTGTTCCAGAAGGAGAGAGGACATTCACTTGAAGATTAAGATCACTTTATTGGTCAATTGTCAGTTCAAACCGAAATTTGACTTCCACTTTTAGCCCAACCCCTTCGAAAGACACATACATACACACACAGGTTTTTGGAGAAGTGCTGGGGGCTGTGGATTTGTTATTTATTTATTTTAATTGAACCTTTATTTAATTAGGAAAGTCAGTTAAGAACAAAATCTTATTTACAATGACGGCCTACCCCGGCCAAACCTGGACGACGCTGGGCCAATTGTGTGCCACCCGGCCGGATGTGATACAGCCTGATCTGTTGAGGGGAGGCCCAGCCAGATCTGTTGAGGGGAGGCCCAGCCAGATCTGTTGAGGGGAGGCCCAGCCAGATCTGTTGTTGTGGGGGGGTTAAGTGCCTTGCTCAACTGCAAAATGTCAGGCAATGGTATATAGGATTTGATACAGGCAACCCTCCGGTTGCCAGCTCACTTCCTGACAGAATTTTACTTTCGGACGCAGGATTCGAACTGGCAACCCTTTGCTGGCTCGTCTCTCTAACCGCTAGGCTACCTGCCGCCCCCGATCTCCGAAGCGGAGCAGCGTGTCATGCGGCAGTAGCCAACGGTGTCTCAGGAGGAGGCGGTTAGATGAAAGGTTGTACCTCATTTCCACTGCAGCTCCCAGACAGGTACAACATCCCACTGAGCTTGAGGGGGCAGTTTGTCAAAGGCCTCTGGTGGACCATTTCAGGCACGACAAAGGACCTGGAACAATTATTGGCAGGAGGGAGGCCTCATCCCTGAGCCTGAGTCGCATCGGCCCGAGTCATTAAACCAAATTACAGTTCTTTAACTTCAATGGCACACAGGCAGAAAACACATCAATCTCAGATTAGGAAAACACCTCGCCATTGATTTTTTATTCGCATACATTTTTCACAGGTGATGTGACAGAGCAAATATTGGAAAGATAGTTCTGCTTTCTTCGAGAATGTATCAAACTTTATAAAAAGACAGATGAGTAGTGGTATGTAATAAAGAATGTGGCTTTGCGGAGTATAGCTTACCTACATTGAAGTAAACTAATGTCAAATCAATATCCTGACAAAATCGAAAATAAAACCAAGTGTTTAGATAATGACCAACTTTATAATCTGTTTGTGTCATTTTATTTCCCTCTGAGCAACCAACTAGCTCTTGCTAGACTTTTGAAACATGTCTTTCAGGCATTCGCTAAGCTACAGATACTGATTTCCCAATGCTTTCTCCTCTGAAATATGTATTTTTTCCAAATCCTGGACTAGTTAGCAGCAGTCGTTCTCTACGTAGGTGAGCTAATCCCTCTGCAGTGGATTAAAGATGCAAGGAGTGTAGCCTACAATACTGTATGAATGAGAGAGGGAAGCCCTGATAACAGACACACAAACACAAGGCAGCCTAGCTAGCCTACACATGGGCATCACATGTGGTGCCAGACAGCACAGCCTAATCTACCCACTGCCTGCCCTGAGGCATGGAGAAGGGAGGCCCAGCCATCTGGAGAAACTCACCGCTAATGGTCAGAGGTGGAAGGATGTGAGAGACACACACACATATAGGTATAATACCAGTCTATTCCTTAAACCTGCAGCATGGTGGAAAACACATGAAAGATATGAAAACATTTGTCACCCGCTGACTGTAACACCATGGGCAAATAAAGATATGAGCTTTCACCCCATTTGGTTCGACAATCATCTACAATTCCCAATTCCTTTGCTAAAATGTACAAGATACAAAAGACAATCTGAGAATATTGTTTTATTTTGTGGCTCTTTTTGTTTCTTTCTGTTTGTCTGTTGAGAGCAAATCTAAAAACACAAAGGTGGCCAAGTTTTGCTCAGCTGGAAACTGTATGTTTCTGCAGTGAATCTTCAGATTCCTAATAGGAGTGTGATGGGTCCTCATGAGTCTGTCCCTGTGGGGATGGGGAAGATAGAACTGCATTTATGGTACTTCAGGAATGCAAAGGAAATCATGAATTACTGTTGGAGTTTAAATGGGAGACGAATAAAAACATATGAAATGGAAGAGAGGCAAAAAATAGGTCCCCTGCAAAACTGCACGAGTTGGCTATGGAACTTTATTTGAGTGAGAAACAACATTAGAAATGCATGTTAATCATCATAGTGTTGAACTGGGGTGTTAATTAACAAGGCAGAACAACATACAAATAGTAACTGTCTCATTGTAATCAATTAATTAGTTCTACTGATCTGACTGAGACTGCTTTCGATGAACATATAACTGCTCTATAACATGACGTACTCAATATGGGGAAGAATGGTGGATTCTCTGTCTATGCATATCTACATGTATCTGTCAAACATAGATACATTTATATTCATTATTTCTCTGGATGGATCGAATCCATTTCATACTTCTGTGACCTTGATCCATACCCAGATCATCCTAAATCAATTACTCTGACTTGTGTCTCTGAGTTTGATTAAGGGAGATAAATGATTGTTACAAATGTGGCCGCACACATGAGCCAGATCAATCCGGTAAAGCCAGTTATGTCATTTCAGTAATACCACCAGGAGTCGCGTTCTGCAGAAATGGATTCTGAAACATTCCAAGAGGAATGGAACAGCTAATTTAGTCATTTGCATTTTGAAGTTTCTCTTCCTGGAAGAACACTACTTAACATTAATTGTTTAAGCCTTGTGTTCCTGGCTGCTGAATTAGAAATTCACAGGAGGAGAAGAAACCCTCTTTACTTTGGGTCTGTGTGTGCAATTAGAAAATATCTCAGTGTCTGTGCAGTGGGTTATTACATTCCTGAGGGAACACAAGGTATATCAGATTATATTTAAGCAATAAGGCCTGAGGGTGTGGTATATGGCTAATATACCACGGCTAACGGTTGTTCTTAGTTACGACGCAACGCGGCATGCCTGGACACAGCCCTTAGCCGTGGTATATTGGCCAAATATCACAAACCCCTGAGGTGCCTTATTGCTATTATAAACTGTTTATCAGCATAATTAGAGCGGTAAAATAAAGTGTTTTGTCATACCCGTGGTATACGGTCTGATATTCCACAGCTGTCCACAAATCAGCATTCAGGGCTCGAACCACTCAGTTTATAATGGGCATTTGATTCCTGTAATTTCATTCCAGCCATACACCAATCCAGAAACAATTGATTTGTGAGAGTGTGTGAGGGAATGAGTGAGTGAGTTAGTGAGTGTGTGTATGTGTGCCTGCGTGCCTGTGTAAATGACCTATCTGATAATTTTATGGTAAGACAGACAATCACCTTAAATGTGCAACTCTGGGCCATAAGATGGCATTGCAGTAACAGTGACAATATCAGCTAAGGATCAAACCTGATTAGGATAATGGACCATAATACTCAAAACCGTTTCTCACTTGCATACATTCTATGGAGCTACTTAAAAAAGTAGTCCAGTTATGGGCCATTGTGCAGAGTGTTTGGGTCATATACATTTAAGAGCAATTTATTAGATGCAGTTTAATTGAAACTGGTGCTCTAAGACATCATACTGTACTGTATGGGGTGGAGCGTCTTTATGATTGGCTCAGCAGTCTCTGGCTAAATTATTGCTTTTAACTTAAAGCTTCCACTTCTGAGATGACCAAATAAAGGAGCTATTCAGACATTTCCACAAGAGATTACACGATTTTACCACAGCAAGTGACATGTGGGAACAATGGGGGATTTAAGATGACTTGTTCGAAACGTTCTCAAAAAGTAATTGGTGAAACGGACTATAAAACTTACAGTATCAACACAGTTACTTGTCTAGAATCGAATGGAATAGAATAGAACTTTATTATCCATTGGCATCTAGACACAAAACATGGAAGCTGTTCTCTTATTATGAACTTGGCAATCTGTCTTGAGAGGTCAATAGAACTATAGACCTGGCAGGTCTACAGATCTGTGAAGTCGAAGCACATTTCCTGCTAATAGTTCAATTAAAGATGGAATACTCTAACATACCACTGCATTGATTCTCATCTATAAAGTGGCTTCCTCCCCAGTCAATACTTGTCTTCTCACTTACCACAAAGCAGATCACTTAAAACAGCATCTGGCTAATTCTTACTGCTGTAAACTGGAGTAAATGGTAAGAAAATACAGAAAAGAGACATTTGACAAACTGCTCCCCTCTCTGAGTTGATTGTGTTTTTAGACAGGCATAAACCCACAGTTAAAATAGATGACGTGAATGAATTTGGGCAAAACATACAGACCCAAGTACTGTACTGGCAAAAGTTCAGGTAGAGGAACGTATGCATCATCTAACCATAATGCACGGTGAGTGGTTTCTCTCTCTGCCTGGATGAACATGGAAATGCCATTCTAACTTAGGTTGCTGCCGCATTGCCCTGAATTCTCTCTGCTTCCTGGTCCAACACGGCAATGGGAAATTAAATAGCTGCTAGCTTAATGACATGTAATATGTCATGCTTGAGGACATTAGTGATAAGCAGCTCTATCAGAATGTATCTAATGTATTCCTGAATATTTTTCGCTCTCCTTGGAGCAGATCAATAGGTTTTGTTCAACACATACACTTTCCTATACACTAAATGTATATATTTTGCTCTGCGAGATAAATTAAGATGCATGAATATTTCTCTCTGTGCGCGCGTGTGTGTGTGTTTGTGAGAGTGAAAGAGAAAGAGAGAGAGTGTGTTCATTGGTTTATTCGGATCCCCAGCTTTTGCCAAAGCAGACGCTATTCTTCCTGGGGTCCACACAAAACATGACAAGTAACAAAACACTGATACACTGACAGACAAGGACAGTCCCACACATGTTTTAATAGAACACTATAAAAACAATACAACAACAGAAATAATAGTACAAACAATACAACAACAACAAAAAATGTGTGTGTTGGAGTGTCTGTATGTATGTATGTGTGTGTGTGTGTGTGTGTGTGTGTGTGTGTCCCCTCACAGTCCCTGCCGTTCCATGAAATGTTGTTTAATCTTTTTTTTTAAGGCAATCTTTCTGTTTTCCTGAGTAATTGGAGGTGGAAGGATCGGTACAATACTGTGCGTTCCCGTGAATTCCTTTTGGACTTGGGGATGTGAAGAGTCCCTGGTGACATGTCTTGTGGGGTATGTATGGTTGTCTGAGCTGAATGTTATTTGATTATGACAATCTGGAGATTTCATTAGAGCAATACTTATCATGAAAACTAGAAGAGAACAGTTCATCTCTCATCAACCCTCAACCAGGAAAGACTGGCATGTTGTTGATGTTAGTTCTGCACATGTAGTTAAGGGCAAGGCGTGCTGCTCTATTTGAGGCAGCTGCAGCTAGGTCTTTCTTTGTTGCACTTCACCATATTACTGGACAGTAATCAAGATGGGACAAGACCAGAGCCTGAATAACAGACATACCCCTCCCAATCTTCACCACAACTTTGTCAATATGACTTGACCATGATAATTGATCATCCAATGTTGTAGCTAGGAGTTTAGCTTCCCCAACTTGATCAATGCTCACACCCTTTATGTACAACTCCAGCTGAGGTTTAGGTCTTAGAGAATGTTTTGAACCAAATACAATGCTTTTCGTTTCGTTTTAGTTTATTATTAATCACTCATTCTGATACTGACTGAAACCCCTTATTTATAATTTCAGTTAGCTCACTGGCTTGGGGGCTGACATGTAGAGTGTGAAATTATCCACATACTGTATATCCACATACTGTGGACATCCCTTCAAGTGAATGGGATTTGCTATTTCAGCCACACCCATTGTTGACAGGTGTATAAAATTGAGCACACAGCCATGCAATCTCCATTGACAAACATTGGCAGTAGAATGGCCTTACTGAAGAGCTCAGTGACTTTCAATGTGGCACAGTCATAGGATGCCACCTTTCCAACAAGTCAGTTCGTCAAATTTCTGCCCTGCTAGAGCTGCCCCGGTCAACTGTAGCAGCCGCACATAAGCCTAAGATCACCATGCACAATGCCAAGCGTTGGCTGGAGTGGTGTAAAGTTCGCCGCCATTGAACTCTGGAGCAGCGGAAACTCGTTTTCTGGTGTGATGAATCACGCTTCATCATCTGGCAGACCAATGGACAAATCTGGGTTTGGCAGATGCCAGGAGAACGCTACCTGCCCCAATGCATAGTGCAAACTGTAAAGTTTGGTGGAGGAGGAAAAATGGTCTCGGGCTGTTTTTCATGGTTCGCACTAGGCCCCTTGTTCCAGTGAAGGGAAATCTTAACGCTACAGCATACAATGACATTCTAGACAATTCTATGCTTCCAACTTTGTTGCAACAGTTTGGGGAAGGCCCTTTCCTGTTTCAACATGACAATGCCCCTGTGCACAAAGGGAGGTCCATAAAGAAATGGCTTTGAAATTAGTGTGGAAGAACTTGACTGGCCTGCACAGAGCCCTGACCTCTACCCCATCAAACACCTTTGGGATAAATTGGAACACCGACTGCGAGCCAGCCCTAATCGGCCGACATCAGGGCCCCAGCCTAACTAATGCTCCAGTGGCTGAATGGAAGCATGTCCCTGCAGCAATGTTCCAACATCTAGTGGAAAGCCTTCCCAGAAGAGTGGAGGCTGTTATAGCAGCAAAGGGGAACCAACTTCCATGATGCCATGATTTAGGAATGAGATGTTAGACGAGCAAGTGTGCACATTCTTTTGGTCATGTGGTGTAGTCATTCTAGCTTTGTGTACGACCAGTGGCAAATCATTTGTAAAAAAATAGAGAAGAGTAACGCCCAAGGCAACTTCACTGAGCTGTGTGTGTATATTCGGTATGTACAGAGCCTTCCAGCGGAAAATCTGTCAACCAGGGCTTTTATAAGCCCAGTCATTGCACAATCATTCTTAATGCAATCGTGTGTTAAAAATATTTCTGGGGCCTTGATTAAAAATAGCTAATATTTGTATTCCTCAACTGGTAATTCGAGGCAGTATGCTGGAGGCAGTATGCATTTTGAAAACATATAGCTACTTAATTGTTTGCCACCTGAACGTTTTGCTACATATTATGAGTCATGTTTTACCTTACTTCAAAGTCGCCTAGGCAAAAATCCTACCATGGAGGCAATTATTTATACAGACGTCCATATGCCATTGAAACCAGTAGCTTATTTCTCTCATGTTCTATTGATTTTCAACTTTCTTTCATTGTCCGGTAGCCAAATGCACATTCCTTCGTAGCCTACTGCCTTGTGCGCATTGCTGCGCTAATAATGTTAAGAAATAAGTTCATCTGTTGCATCAGATTCATTGCTTTTTTAATGTTTTTCTTTTATGCAGCCTAGGCCTACTGGTTGTATGAATTTTGGATCTATTGTACTGTTTGGGATATTTCTTTCTCGAAAAGCTGACCAATAAAATAGGTCAACTTTTCTACTATGGGGTATAGCAGATGACATAGGCTCATAGGCGGCGCATCTATAAGGCTAGGGGGGAGCTAAGCTTTCCCCAAGTAAATTCAATTGCCAAAAACATATATAGCCTAATTAGCCTACTCCTGGCTATACAGAAATAAATACAATCATTCAAAAGTGGCTACTAAAGCATGCTTTGGCCACAGAGGATCGTTAGTTTCCCCTAGCCTTCAAAAAATGGCATTGTTTTAAATCGCATTGCCTACAGTAAGAAGGAAAGGCTGCACGAAGCAAATACCAAATAGATTAGTGATGAGTTGCTACTGTCAGTGAAAAGTAAAGAGGCCCAGGTATTTTGTAATATTTCAAAATAAGAGAAGACAATGAAAATACTCTAATCTGTCTTTTAGTTATCAAAATGCTCACCTTAATTAGGCACTAGGCATATGGCCTATCTTATTGGTACCAACCGAGCTCATCGGCCATGTCCCCAGTGAGTGCACACTACGCATATTCACTTTGTCATTGTTGTGTCAGTGCCACTTAAAAGTTTGTTTTTGGACAATAATTTCCTTTTCCAGTTTAGATGGACATCATATTCTATTCGTGTCTCCCCTTCTCGTAGGCCTATTATATGGACAATGTTGTTTTTATTGATTGTTTGTCAGTGTCAGGAGAGTAGGCTACCCTGTAATTTGTTGTGTTAAAAAAGATTCTGCTAATGTCTCCAGTCATATAAAGTGCAGTGAAATTGCATGAAATGTGTTTTTCTAGTGCTAAGAATAAACATATCTGATATTGCCTATATCCCAGCCTCTACACAATACTCAGCCATGTATTGAACGGTATTTTCTGCAAACAAGTCAAAGTCACCATTATTAGTCAGTTGTACAACCGAATGCCTTCAACCGAAATGTGTCATCTGCATTTAACCCAACCCCTCTGAATCAGAGAGGTGCGGGGGGCTGCCTTAACTTCGGCACCCGGGGAACAGTGGGTTAACCTTGTCAGCTCGGGGATTTGAACTTGCAACCCTCCAGTTACAAGTCCAACGCTCTAACCACTAGGCTACCTGCCGCCCAAGGATTGAGTTGTATTATTGTCCTAAATTATGACAATCCAATCTACTCATAACATTACGAACAGTAGGCTATTTTACATAAATCTGAAAATGTGATACATGGAAAGCTTTATTATAAAGGAGGATTTTTATGGTGAAAATGTGCTTCCCCAAACTTGAAACTCACGCTCCGCCTACGCATAGACTAATTGTTTTGCTGTTCGTTTGTCGTCTTCTTGGATGAGGAAAAGTGAGAGGTAAAAACACACATCATTGCCTCTTTGACTTGCATGTTCTGTTAAGATTCATTACCATAATCTAAATGTGATTTCTGTCATTCTGAGCACCGTGGGTGGATGCCCTAATCAGGTTATGCACCCAATACATATGGGTCCGGTACATTTCTCAAATGTCTGGTCAATTTAAATGCTGCCGGTCAAATGTCCAGCGCCACATTTTCATAACGGAAACCCTGCTCCAAAGTCTTTTCCCATTGTTTTATGACATCTTGGTTTGTGAATGTAATTTACCCAATTCAGTCAGTATGTCAACAGTATGTCAACCAATCAGCTGAGCAGCCTGACTTGTTTGCCACCTCTTTTGCATAATTTCTTTGAACCATACAATTTTTTTTGATTTATCATCAATCAAGAGGTCTCTAACTGTTCTCACAGTTAATTTCTTAACAGGCTCAAACTTGGCAACAATTAGCATGAATAATTTTACAAATACTTCCAGTGCTGCATCTGGATTCACTTCCTCATACACATCAGAACAACATATATTTTTTACATCTTGAACAAAAGAGTCATGAGAAAACATTTCATATGAACTCTTATGAATGACTTTAGGCCCAATCTCTGGCACTTTGGCTTTCCTTGTTATTGCCACAATGTTATGGTCACTACAGCCAATAGGAACTGATATTGCTTTGGAGCTAAGCTCTGCAGCATTAGTGAAGATACGATCAATACAAGTGGATGTCAAAGATCCAAAAGTATTGGTATGCACTCTAGTTGGATGATACGTGTTAGCACTTCGTGGCATATAGCAAAACCCTAAAATAATAGGCTTTAGATGAGGCAGTTGAACCTACAACTAAAACACTTCAATAACACTTGACATGAGATCTTCTAGTATGAGCTATTTTTTGTAATTTCCTGGGAGATAGACATAACATTATTCACAGTCCATCAAACAGTTGATTACATTCCTTTACTTAGACTTGTGTGTATTTGGTATAAGTTGTGAAATCGTTAGATATTACCTGTTAGATATTTAAATATAATTTAAAAAATGCAACCTTTATTTAACTAGGCAAGTCTGATTTACAATGACGGCACTTGTCATCTCCCGTCTGGACTACTGCAAGTCGCTGTTGGCTGGGCTCCCCATCAAACCCCTGCAACTTATCCAGAATGTTGAAACCTGCCTGGTGTTTAACCTTCCCAAGTTCTCCCATGTCACCCGGCTCCTCCGCACACTCCACTGGCGTCCAGTCAAAGCTTGCATCCACAACAAGACCATGGTACTTGCCTACGGAGCAGCAAAAGGAACTTCCCCCTCCCTACCTTCAGGCTATGCTCAAACCCTACACCCCACTCTGTTCTGCCACCTCCGGTCTATTGGCCCTCCCACCCCTAGTGGAGGACAGCTCCCGCTCAGCACACTCCAAACTCTTGTCTGTCCTGTCACCCCAATTGTGGAGCCAACTCCCCCCCCAATTACTAGCTCTGACTTTGCTGAAAGCTACTTTATTGAGGAAAAATGTACTTACTATGACTGTGAAATGTGGTTGTCCCACATAGCTATCTTAATATGAATGCACTAGCTGTACGTCGCTATGGATAAGAGCATCTGCTAAAACAACCAATAATGGCAAAGTGAAAACATGTTTTTTGATTTTTTTTATAAAAAAACATTAAATACAGAAATATATCAAATCTTTTTTTTGCTCTGTCCAATTGGTTGTTGATCATTGCTAGGCAACCATTTTCAGGTCCTGCCATAGATTTTCAAGTAGATTTAAGTCTTCTTGATAAACAGTGTAGATTTGGCCTTGTGTTTTAGGTTATTGTCCTGCTGAAAGGTGAATTAATCACCAAATGTCTGGTGGAAAGCAGACTGAAGCAGGTTTTCCACTAGGATGTTTTAAAATATGTTTTATTCTGTACAGGCTTCCTTCTTTTCGCTCTGTCAATTAGGTTAGTATTGTGGAGTAACTACAATGTTGTTGTTCCATCCTCACTTGTCTCCTATCACAACCATTGAACTATATAACTGTTTTAAAGTCACAATTGGCCTCAAATCCCGGCAACTGAGTTACGAAGGACGCTTGTATCTTTGTGGTGACTGGGTGTATTGATACACCATCCAAAGTATAATTAATAACTTCACCATGCTCAAAGGGATATTAGATGTCTATTATGTTTACCCATCTACCAATAGGTGCCCTATATATATATATATATATTTTTATCTCTATCCCACATGCCCTGAAAGATGGGTCACCACTGGTGTGTATGTGTGTGTGGGTGTCTGTGTGTCTCTGTGTGTGTGTGTGTGTGTGTGTGTGTGTGTGTGTGTGTACACTGAGGCAATAGGTCCATTTGTGTGTACATGCAGCACACGTTCATCCCCAGTCTAAGGCCTGTAACAGTAATGAGTTGGATCAATGAACTGACGTATTGAGGAAGAGCTATCTGGACTGTCTATACTAGCGCTACACCCACCAAGTGTCTGTCTGTTTCACACACATCCTGGCTGAGGCGACTGACTCAAGGTTGGTGGCAGCAGTAGCACAGCACTGAATACGAATGACTTGTCTTTGACGCAACAGCACTGACAAATTAGCCCAAGAAGTGCATTAGCTGCCTATAAACCTATATTATTCTATTGCTTCGACTGCTCTTAGGAATTAATGTGTTTATGTGGAATAAGTAAATGTGGTGGCTCTCTTTAGTGGTGTATTGATATGGGACATCTATTCATTCATTCCATGGACTTTTTGATCATGAATGATAATAACCACCACACTACTAATCAAAATCAATCCTCAACCAGACATGCAACAGTGTTATTCCATCTTCTCTGTAAATCCCACTTTCATTCATGGTATTTAATCAGTGCGATCATTAGGAACCAAACGCATTAGCTATAGCATTTCCCACTGCTTCCTTCTCCATTCTCATTGGTCCTGGTGGATTGGCTTTTTCCAACAAAACATATATCTTCAGTGTCGCTACTCGAAAATTAAAATGATTCTAACTTGACTATATACTGTAGATAGAACAACCAACTGTCTGCATTGACATACATTACTTAAATAAATGACCATCCCCTCATCCTGAAGTTATTCACCATGGGGTTCTCTCAGAATGTTTCTCGTACCTATTTCACTATCTCTGATAGGACATCTGTTCCGGGACACTCATCTGAGCACAATTAATTGGTTCTTGTTAATCAAGGCCTAAGGAATATCTTATTCCCTATGGCAATAATCACAACTGTCACGTCACATCATAATAATTATCCTACGTTCATGACAATAATATTTATGAATGTGTCATCAGTTGTTCCAGTCCATCAGTGGCCGGCTGGGTCCCAGAGGAGCCCTGTTCACCACGTTGTGTGAAGCCTATGAACAGCCGTGTCCAGTGTCACTATTCATCTTAGCCTGCGGGATAAAATCAATGCCTCCAGAATGGTGTTGCCCAGAAAGGAAAATGCAAAACACTGTAAATCAGAAAGGACCTCCTGTAGAGAACTATTAACTGTGAATAATATGACTGTGGACTATGGAGAGGAAGCATGGCGTTTGCAGGGGAGCGCTTTCAAAATGAAGATGGGAATGGGATACGAGTAGGGCTGTGGCGGTCATGAAATTTTGTCAGCTGGTGATTGTCAAACAAA
Organism: Brachymystax lenok tsinlingensis; assembly: GCA_030435695.1. Taxonomy (NCBI): domain Eukaryota; kingdom Metazoa; phylum Chordata; class Actinopteri; order Salmoniformes; family Salmonidae; genus Brachymystax; species Brachymystax lenok. Next base: position 15,698,127 of record CM059796.1, read on the forward strand.
TAACTGCCAGTCTCACAGTAATTGACCATTAATTAACAAAAACATGTTTAGCATCTACAAGCCACTGATGCAGACTTTTTGAACATCTACATTTGTGACCGAAAGTCTTGATTTGGTCTTATGTAGCAACATTTGACGTTGTGTTTTTTACAATGGATAAAAGTAGAGACTCAGAGCTAGAAAATGGTATATCATACACTGCAGTTGAGTAACAACAGGAAAGTAATTCTGCTTTGAAAGTTGATAAACTTGTAACCCAACTTTTAAGGAAATGGCCCTTGAATATTTTGGTACACCTACTGGAGAGCTCTTCTTTGTCTACACTCATTCAGAATCGTTCACACCCTCTTAAGCATTAGCCCCTACCATCTCTTTAAGGATTGACATGTGAGGCCATGTGGTAAACACACCCTAAGTTTATTTATCACATGCACAGGATACAGAAGGTGTAAATGGTACACTGAAGTGGTTACTTGCATAGTAGCAATATCAAAAAAGAAAGTGTAGAGATAAAAATATTTTATTCATATTTTATCATTATTAGATGACGCTTACCCGACACAGTTGTCTAAATTGATGGTTAATGTGAAGGAAATGCTATAACCACCCCCAAGCCACATCTAGCGGATAGGTCACTATTGTCTAGACATGTACACATATTCATGAAATACAATAGATGGCCGTAATCACCACCAGACACACCTGGCTAATTTGATGGGTCATGTAATAATTTCGTTAAGACATGTAGCTAGCTACCTAGCTAAACAATGAACCAGCATAATCCCAACTCATACTACTACCAATACAACCATTGTCATAGCTGTAGTATGAATCTGCAGGTAGCTAAAGATAACAATAGGTCCAATGTTAGCTAGCTAACATTAGGCTATAACAAGCAATGCAAATGGGTTTCTGATTCAAATAGCATTACTACACAGATCATACACGTAACGTTAGCTAGCGAGCCAACAAGCTAACGTTTGCTAGCTAACTAACAGTATGCTTTAACTTGCAATAATAACGACTTTCTGACAAAATTATATTGATGAACGCTTCACGTCAGACTGGAACCATTTAACTCAGTTTTGTTTGTAGCTACAGTACATCTTGTTTGGCCAGCATTGTGTAAAAAAATATATGTTTACGTTCAAATGCTGCTCCTGTAATGTAGTGATGTGTGACATTCGCCTAGTTTCCTGAAACGAGGCAGATTTTAAAAAGCCTAATAAATCCATTTGATATAGCCTACACCATCACAATAAATTCATTATTTATTTTAGACAGGTCTAAAGAAACATGATATAAAGAAAATGTAGTCTATTTCAGAAGGACAGAATAGCATACTCTGAGTTGTCCTTATGTTAGGCCCTGATCTGGCAATGCCATATGGCTGTAGGCTACACTAGTTCATTTAGCAGACAAGATTTGCTTTGAATTCCGTGGCATAAGTTTTTATTATTTTTGTAGGATGAAGAATACAATTGAACATAGCTGAATAAAATAGAAAGAATATTTTCTCCAAACAATTTTTCCAAGGAAGTGCATACATGCGACTATTCTGTGTTGAGCAGTTATCAAAGAAACAGGTCCTCCTATATGCCCAATTTAGAGTTATTTATGCAACTTTAGTTGTGATACAAAAGTTGGGCTATATGTTCAGATTTTTTATACATTCTAAGGCTGCATGACGAAACTCTAATGATGATTTGAAATGAAAGGCATTGCATGAAAGGCATGAACTCTGATTTGATTCTTTTGCATGCTGCACACACTTCACAAGGCTCTCATTCACAATTTGACAAGCACTGGATAATATTCTTACCAGGCCTCGAATTTCCTGGCAGCATCCCCCTTGTGTGGCTGTAAAAAATCCATGCCTTTGTGGCCAAAGTTGCCGATGTGCCCTTGGACTGAATATAATAATTATATTTCCCTTCTACCGGCTGATGTGCTCTGGAGCACCTCTCACTCACATGGCTCTCTCAGATATCTAAATTCTTATTAGCCAATGCTTGTCACATGATTGGGTCCTTCTCACAGCTAAGAAGTAGGCTACAAGTGAAGACAGACACATCGGGGACACAACTATGCGCGTACCTCCTACTGAATTCCGAGGCGAATATTGAAGATGTTAGAAGAACTGTTCACATTTAGCCTACTTTCCGTCAGGCAACAAGATGAGTAGGTCTAACGAACAAGATTGGCACTATGCTATGTCAATCTACTTTCCCCTATAGTACAAAAGTTGATCTATTCTATTAGTCAACTTCTGCTGAGGGCTTGGAGAGTCTGGCGTGCCCAAAGTAAAATGCCTGCCATTCAGGCCCAGAAAATAGGATATGCACATAATTAGTACTATTGGATAGGAAACACTCTGAAGTTTTTAAAAGTGTTAAAATAATGTATGTGAGTATAACAGAAGTGATATAGCAGGTGAAAACCGAGGAAAATCCATACGGATTTGCTGTTTTTTTTGTTAATTACCTTTTTCTCCATTGTGCCTATTCATTTTTCTGTTATGTAGGACTGAGACTGCAGTACCTATGGCTTCCACAGGATGTCAGTCTTTAGACAAGGTTTCAAAACAATAGGGCTAAAGGGAACCCTATAGAAGAAGATTTACTGAAGTGGAAATGAGAAATACTTTTTCCGGTCACGAGAACGAGAGCGAGCCTCACTTTTATTTTATTTTCTTATCAGTCAAGCTACAATCCGGTTGAAATATTATAGTAAATATACACAAATATACAAATGATACCTAAGGAAACATTAAAAATGATGTTGGATTTGTTTGGTATAATTTGAACGCGTTCTCTTCCCGGTTCAATGGACTCAATGGTGGATTTTATGATCATAACGCGCCAACCAAACAGAGATTTATGGATATAATAAATGAACAAAAGAAGCATGGATTGTCTTTGTTGGACACTTGGGAAGCCCTCAGCAGAAGTTTATCAAAGGTAAGCAATTTTATATTAGCAATTTTATGCGTTTTGTGAGACCCACGTTGGATATAGATTTATGCTAATGCATTAAATATGAGAGGGGCTATCCTCAAACAATAAAATGTTGTGCTTTCGCCGTAAAGCCTTTTTGAAGCCTTTTCTGACAACACTGTGATATTGTCAAGAATCAGAGCTTTTGATGACTATGCAACACTTGTATATTGATGAATGTTTAATAATTCAACTTTTGGATTTTGAATTTGGCGCCTTACATTTCACCGGGTAGTGTCGGGAGTAGGGCGCTACCCGGTGAAATGTAAGGCGCCAAATTCAAAATCCAAAAAGTCCCAATCGGTCGACCTCTAGCCTCCCCTATATCTGTCACTTCCTCACATTTCTTCCCTGTGTCTGCATTCATGTCATTTTGTTCCCCCCTGTTCAGACGCTGTTCTTGTTTTGTTATCCATGAAATCTTCACTCCCTGTACTTGCTTCTCGTCTCCCAGCGTCTGTCCTCACAGAATGCAGACACCAATATTGGAAGCATCAGGGATTTTTTTTTTGGGGGGTTGGTGACGTCGGGTCCGGGTGCCACTGCCGAAGGAACTGGGGGTGCCTCAGCTGGCTTGTCGGGTTTCCATGCCTTAGCTGGCTCGAGAGTTTTTCTTGCCTCGGCTGGCTCAGCAGGGTCGCCCAGGTGGGACGCCGGGTGGCGCCCCTAGAGGGGGTTACTGTCACGCCTGCTCCCGCTCCCCCTCTCTGGCGCTCGAGGGCTCCAGGCAGCCCATCATTACGCACATCTGTCACCATCGTCTCCCAGCGTCTGCCCTCACAATAATATACTGTATGTGTGAAATTAGTTTCATTTAGAATGGACCATTCTTATGCACCTGTCTCGGAACAGGGGCATTGGACTTAAATAGCAAAATGGAGGACCTTTTCCCTTGGTTCATTTTCATGCCAGCCAGGTAGGCGATTAGGAAAGTTGATAAGTAAATACAGTAGGCCTAGCCTATACAAGCTGATGGGATCCTTTTTGTAGTAGAGGCCATCACTGTTTTCTCACGCAATTGCATAGCCTATAGAAATGTGGCGCAACATGAGCTCATGAGCTCTCATGAAGTGCTTGAAATGATTGAAATGAAATGATTTTAGAAAACATTTGCATTGCTATCAGAGTGATTAGAGGGACAATAGAGTGCTGAGTACCCGGCAGTTTAAAGTTTGGTAGGCTACTAATGACCATCAGCAGCATCGGAGCTTGAAGAATCCCAGTTACCATGACTAAACAGTCATGTGGAATTTGACTGCGGTCATGACTCGTGACTGCCGGTGTGGCGGTAATACAGCCACCGTAACAACCCTAGATACAAGTACTAGGTATAGGCATTTACTAAGGCCCATGTTTTCCAGGGAGAAATTACATTGAAATGGAGTGAAACTCCCACAAAGGCCACTGTGCCTGTCTGCAGAACCATTCTGTTTAGCATACACACAGCGTCAACATATTTTAATTTGCTCCATTAAAAAAAACATTCTTCACATTAACTCTTTCTGAGATAAAGAATTCCATATTTTCCAACACAGAGGAATCATTAGAAGAATTGCAGAAAGTAAGCACTAATTTACAGTGCGGTAAAGTAAATAGTGTGTGGGTGAGGTACAGCATACAGTAGGTGAGGTCGATATCCACAGCTCATTTGGAGCAGAGCGATAGAATGGCAGGCAGTGCCCTGCCAATGTGTCTGTGTCATGTATGTTTCATTAGTCCTAGCACAAAGCCCTCTCTCTCCCTGTTTTCCTCCAGCTACCCAAGGAGAGGAGAACTGACAAGCTCAGCGCTACAGTAATTGGCTTCACTAAGATGACATCCCAGATATACATAGCTGGGGAAAGACATGAAAAGGTGCACTGTGTTAAGACTCTGTCCGGCAGTCTCATCTTACAATTGTCCACTAACGTGGTGAGAGTTAAACGCCAACTTGCAGGTTTTATCCCAGTCCAAAAAGTATCGTTGAATGGTTGAAGTCTGATTTTCTCTAAGAGAAAGTGAAATTGGTTCAAGTACGATTTGTCAGATGATTTAATATTACAAAATTAAAAGATCATTTTGGACTTTGAGTCTGGTGATAATTATGTTTTATTCATTTTGAGGATAACTACAGGATGGACTTAAGTACAGTCTTTACACTATAGTGTCATCCCAGGAGGTGGGTGGTGGACATCTGTTGTCTCGGAGGACCTGTCACATGTATTTAAGTTCCTCCCTGCCTATGTTCGTCCTCCTCCATTCCTCCCTGTGTCTCTCCTTCCCTGGTGAGACACAAACGAGGTCACCAAGATGCCTTTGCCTCCTGTTCCTGTTTCTTACTTAAACTTTATTTACTTCAAACTAGAGTAGTCTCAGCCTACAGGGCTTGACTGACCTCTGGACCTTTCAGACTGGGAAAATAGGTTATAGTGCAGTAAGCCACGTACATAGGAGATCTCCTTGTGATACTGTGGCTTAGAACGGTTTGAGTAGACATTAGAGGACAACTCTGCTGGGAAACGTTTATACCCTCCACCGACAATGGGACAATTATGAAAGTGATGTTTGTAGATTTGAACAGTTGAGATTTGTTGTTCTTGAACGTATTTTCCTCTCTGCAAGTCCCAGGTTTGCCTTGTTGTAATTAAGGGCATAGCACGGGTATAAATGCTTGTCTATTTCATTCAGGGGATCCCCCTACTACAGTATGTGCGTGGCGTTCCTTGGGAGGACGGGTGTGGCGACTGTGGCCTAGACCAAAGTAATGACAATGGATTGTGAGTATGTTTATGGCAAGGTTGCCCGTAACCGCTGGTACCGTTCTCCTTCTCCCATGGCATGCTTCTCTAGGTATGTATTTTGTGTGTTGGCCAGAAATGATAAGAATATTGATTAAAATGTAAAACATTGATTGATGATTGAATGCTTAACTACTTAGGGAGCAGTGGGGCGCTAGCCACTCCCGACACTACCCGGTGAAATGTAAGGCGCCAAATTCAAAATCCAAAAGATGAATTATTAAACATTCATCAATATACAAGTGTTGCATAGTCATCAAAAGCTCTGATTCTTGGCAATATCACAGCGTTGTCAGATTTCAAAAAGGCTTTACGGCGAAAGCACAACGTTTGATTGTTTGAGGATAGCCCCTCTCATATTTTATGCATTAGCATAAATCCATAACCAACGTGGGTCTCATAAAACGCATAGAATCGCTAATATAAAATCCCTTACCTTTCGAAGAACTTCTGCTGAGGGCTTCCCAAGTGTCCAACGAAGACATCCAATGGTTCTTTTGTTAGAAAAAGTCATTTATTATATCCATAAATCTCTGTTTGGTTGGCGCGTTTTTGTTCATAAAATACAGCGTCCACTCGCCCATTGAACTGTGAAGAGAACGCGTTCAACCTATACAATCAAACATCATTGATAATGTATCCTTAGGAACACTTTTATATATATTTACTATAATATTTAAACCGGATTATAAACTGGACGATAGGAAAGGAAAAAACCACAGCACGCGCGAGACCGTGAACGTGCCTCCTCTTCTGTTTACATCCGGTGACTAGTTCGAAATTCTTCTTCTATTACCATCCAGAGCAACCTAACATCACCAAACACTGTCTAGAGACTGTTGACATTCAGTGGAAGCAATAGGTACTGCAATCTTACTCCCAGATATGGCTGTTTTCAATAGGGAGGGGTTCAAAATGAGGCAATGTGTCAAAAACACTTTTTCCAGGACAGAAATTCTTTGGTTTCTTTTCACCTGCTATATCAGTTCTGTTATACTCACAGACAATATGTTAACTGTTTTAGAAACTTCAGAACGTTTCCTATCCAATAGTACTAATTATGTGCATATCCTAGTTTCTGGGCCTGAGTGGCAGGCCTTTTACTTTGGGCACGCCAGACTCTCCAAAAACCGACACCTCAGCTGCTGCTCCCTATGAAGTTAAGTGCTGATGAAACTCTGAGGATGATAGCAGTAATTGTATGGAGTGCTATGAGCTGAAGATGGTGTCCCTGAGAAGCTTTCTGATTATTTGGGAAATATCAAGCATTGTTGTACTGTCCTGAGGGATGTGTTGTAAGACACACACATATGCAGGCACACACACACTGCCACAACAATCAGCGTAGCACGGGGCACCCCTCTTTGAGGAAGCCCACAACAGCCAATTACCCTAATCCCCTCCCCAATAGGCAACATGGCCACCGCTGATAAGGCTAAGCAGCTCCACACTCACCCATGGAGAAGAATGGGATCCCCAGCAGCGTGGAGTTAAACTTCCCGTCAGAGATGAAGAAGATGCCAGCGGAGGTCACGTTGGCGATGGCTATTGTGAGCACACCCAGCAGACCCAGGAAGGGCTTTCCCCTCAGGCAGTCCCTCATGGAGCTGGAGATGGTGGCCGCCAGCAGAAGGAGCACTAGGCTGACCAGCACCTCCCCTTTAGCCAGCACTCCCGTCTGGTGGAAGTCCCTCCACAGGCTGAAGGAGGTGAGAGACTGGATGTGCAGGTCCTCGCTGAGCGTGGACAGGCGTGTGATGAGGGTGCAGAAGGCATTCTCCCACTTCTCTGCGATGACGTCCTGCACCACGGGGCCATGGTTGCGAAGGTAGTAGGTGATCTGGACGGCCCGGGCAAACTTCACCTGCTGGTCTCGGCTGTTGGGCGAGAAGGCCACTCCACCCAGCTGGTGGCCGATGAAGGACACACGACCATCCTGGGGGAGGGAGCACAGCAGACAGGTTACTATCAGGCACACTGAGAGAGGGATCTCAAGTCCCTACAGAGCATAGCTGGAGATATGCTGTTTGGTTTCTGTTACCTGATATTAGCAACAGTTGTAATTTGTAGTTTAGTGTGGATTATGGTTAAATCTTGTAAATGATTTGAACACTGTGACCCACCAATCAACCATTACAATATGCATGAATTCACATATTTGATACATTTTACGTTAAGATAAATGCTATGTCATACTTACCAAGCAATAGTAAATGGGTGCTATGGCAAACTATTCCCATTATTTCTACTACAGTAAGTTGAACTGTGTATCTTGGATTCATGCTTGAGAATGTCCCATTACTTCGGCTACTAAAGAATCAGACGACATGCACTGTACTGTATGAATAAAAAATGCATTAAACCAAGCCTAGTTGTTTTTAGATGGGCATATTGTAGGTGTCCTATTAGATTGGAGCTCCACTAGTATAGCAATGCTGTAACATTAATTCTCCCAGAAGGTGACTGATATGTGGAGATGAGATATATGACACCACTTGACTGCCCTCCAGAGAAGATGGATCTCTTGGACAAGTGGATGAACAGTTAACTTGTCAGCCAATAGTGAAATGATGCAAACGTAATAAAGCATTGTTTGTTCATTTCAGACAAGGGCCCTAGCTGGTCTGATTTGATCAATGTTTGCAGCTATCGCACTGTACTGTAGCCCACTGTACTGTACAGCCCATCCTGAATCTCTTCAATGCAATGTTTTATGTTGATTGTACAATTGTAACGTCAGCAAATTAAGAATTCCATGGGGTATTGTAATTAAATATAACTTGCACTGTCAGCACAATAGGGAATTGCATGATATCATTGTCATTTATTCCCTATCATTATCATGTAAATTGAATATTCAGTAACACTGGGCCTGAACATTCCTAGTATCAACCCTACACCACAAGGACTCCTCATACAAGCAGAAACCATGAAATTCTGACATACCATCCAGGGATTTAACATTAGTAGTGCAATGCTGTGGCTTGGGTTAGCATCAAACTAGTAAACAAATTAATAAAGCCACCAGCTGACATGAAAGCACTGAATGAAGAGCAAAAAAACATGTCAAGACAATCTGCACAGACAGACGGGGAATATCAATGATGCAGGCAACACAACACGGCGAATGGGGCTGTAGAAGTATCTGCCAAGAGGGGTGGAAAAGAAGGTCAGTTTATTCTAACCTTAAAGTGGGAACTTGGGGGTTGGTGTCAAGGGGCGCTCAAGGGCCAGAGCCATAGGGAATAGGGCAACTGCCTGCAATCAGAGTGAGTGAAGACAGTGGCTTTGGATGTAGAGTAATGAGCAGTGGCAGGATGTGCAATCTAGAAGTGATTTAGGGACAGCCCAGGTTGAATGAAAAGAGCAGGCCCAGTGCATTACTCACAGCTAGGCCTGGTGCAGGAGGATTAGCTACCTCACACTAGAGATTCTCTTATTGGAAGATATACAACACTAGCTAGATTTGTGCCTTGCAATTTAAGATACTCTGTGAAGCATAGACCTAACTTAGTACAGAACAGTTTTCAACTCAGTAACGAGCCATGTCACCCACTATAGTGAGTCTTCCTCAAGGCAGATCATACACAATATTCTACTTTCTACACGCATTCATTACATGTGCTCAATGTGTCATGGTATTATCAACAGATCTGGTCACCTGTTGTAATTGTGTAACATCCGATTAAAACATTAACGTAACTTATAGCCTACTGTCTAAAATGACATGAGCAGAAGCAGCCTAGCTATACATCTGCAGAGGGCTGCAAAAACACTTAGGAGGCATAGCAACATCTTACAGGGGACAAGAGGATGCAGGCTCCATACTAGTCGATCAGCAATGTCATTCTACACGTGCATCAGAATAAGAAGGGGAACATTCCCTCTATATTGGAGCAGTGCAGGGCTATGCAGCCAATTCACAACCTGCAGCTAACAACTAGCCTACACCGGCTGTTCAATCCATTCTGAGTATTTCCTTGCCTTGCCTGCCTGATATATGAAGACATCCGCAGCCTACATAATAGGCTGAGCGAATACAACCACTGCTCATTGAGAAATGAATGCAGGCTTCAGACAGAAGGTTATGGTCTCATTTCAGATACATTGTCCCACTGCTAATCCAGGTCATTCGGTGTTTGGGGTAGCAAAGCACGTCGGTCATGTTCTCTTTAAGGGTAACTGCCACCACATACGATACTCAAATCGGTAATTAATGCCCGCGGCCGGCGGAAACATTGTAGACTATCGTGTTATAAAACAAAATCCTCGCCGTCTTACCTTTAATGTTGTATTTGGATAGGTCACGGGCACCTTTGAAAAAGTGTGATTCGATAGAATGGCTAAGCGGATATCTTCGAATATCGTAATTATATCATCCAAGAGGCATCGCTTATCCCGATGGCTCAGGACACAGAGATGAGCGAAAGTGTAATTGAATCCCTTGTAATTAACCCGCAAATCCAGCACCTGCTTGTGAACCTGCAGGACCTGGTCGGCTAGCTCCAGTATATTTCCCCCAGACTTGGCCAGCAGAATCAGTCTGCCATATCTGCCGGGGGTGTGCAGGTCGGAATACAGCTTGTTTTTTGACTGGTCGATAGGAAAAAGGCTGTTCGCAAGACTCCGCTCTACTTTAGCAAAGCTGTGTGTCGGGGCAACCAGTATCTCGATGTCGGTTTCGGGCTTGAATCTGCTCAGTACGGTAGATCCGAAAATTATGGTTAAGACTGCGGGAACGGTAAGGAAAAAAACCGGATGCCTACTAACAAATAAGCCCAGCCAGTAGAAAGAAGCTTTGAGCCCTCTGTGTATCATTTGCCGCAGCATCCTCCTCCAGATCCAGCTTGCAGATGCCCAGCTTCTTCCTATGAAGCACATGTGACATGAGGCTCGGTTGCCCAGTTTAGTCAATCCGAATGAGAATACACTACACCTATAAAAAGAGCACTGCAGCAATTTGCAACAAGAACTGTCAGATACTTATCGTCTCTCTTTGCTTTTTTTGTTTCATTTCAAGCCATTCTTCTCCTTTACTAACCGCGGACCAGTGACTATTCCTATTGCTCCTGCTGCAATAGCAGCAAGCCGCGGCCGTCTGATGTGCATGTGTGCCTAGTTCTAACTACACTATCGGTGGCGCCTGACTTATGTAGGCTACTTGACTGTAACCATGTGCTGGGATTAAGGGGGAAGACGGGGTAATGCTGATGGTGGGTTATTTTAGAAACACGCACAATAACCATATGAGAGTCGTGAAATATTCACTGGTGGCAGAATGGCCAAATGTACTTCCTGAAATCACTCCCACCTCATGAATGGGGAAACCATACAGTTGCGTGTAAATCTAATAGCCAGTAAACCTAGGTTCGCCTCTTGAGAGAGGGAGACAGCGGGTCCTATAAAGCCTTTCAAAGTCATGGGGAGTTTACTGATAAAGTACTTTTTGCACCTCAGGAGATTTATGCTTCAAAGTCAAGTAAAGACACACTAGATTGCCTCTCAATGCGACACTTGTTTACATCTGCCACCCAAGCTGGGACAATACTGTCAGTGACATCATTGGGTTACAGTAGGCTAGCTCACTTTTATCTGTTGGGATTGAATGACAAAGGGCCTCAAGTCATCGTCTGGGGTCACATTTCTACAGTAGCCTAGGTCCTACACCAATGCAGCATTTATATATTGTAAGTATTTGCGTTGTTATACAGGCGATTCAGCACCACTGAAGTGGACAGCAACGTAATCGGAATTCGGAAGTTCAGCACCAGGACAGCAACAGTCTCTTCGCTCATGGGGTGTTTAAGTCCTTAACAGAGCCTGACAGGCAGCCCTGTCTCCCAGGCTGCATGCCGCCCCCAAGACCAGAGCCAATCGCCATCAAGGAACAACTAGCCATCAAGCCACATTCAAACAGAGCCAGAAAGCTGAAGCCTAAAGGAAAAAGGTAATATAGCTAGCATCTTTCGATATTAAAGCAGCTTTATACTGATATATTGGCTGTTTCATGAGCAAATTTCATGTCTATCAATATGAATGGTGTCAAAACTGCTACCTGACCTTAACCTCTCAGGGATTGCTGGGGCGCTAGCGGGCTGCTCCCGACACTACCAGGTGAAATGTAAAGCGCCAAATAAAAAATCCCAAAGTTGAATTATTAAACATCCACCAATATACAAGTGTTCCATACTCATCAAAAGCTCTGTTTCTTGGCAATATCACAGCGTTGTCAGATTTCAAAAAGGCTTTACGGCGAAAGCAGCACATTTGATTGTTTGAGGGTAGCACCTCACATATTTTTATTAGCCATCATGGCACACACATAACACATTTCACAGCGAAAACAAATCAATTACCTGTTGAAGAACTTCTGCTGAGGTCATCCTAAGTGTCCAACGAAGACAATCCATGGTTCTTTTGTTAGAAAAAGTAATGTATTTTATCCATAAATCCTCCATTTGGTTCTGCTATAATCAGAAACGACAGCCTCCACTACTCCATTGAAACGTGACGCAAACTCGTTCATCTTATACCTATAAACTTGTCCAAGAACAATCAAACATAGTTTTAAATGTATCCTTAGGAACATTTTTACGTATATTTACTATTATAAATCAACCGGAATATAAACTGATCGATAAAGACGGTAAAAGACACTGCGCGCTTTCTCGAACGCAGCACTGGGTACTGTTGACATAAAAGAGACACTTCCTGGTTTGCTCTTCTTCTCTGGTCTAATTCATCCAAATTGAAAATTTACACTGTCTCGAGACTGTTGACATCTAAAGGAAGCGATGGGTACTGCATTCATATGCCCTTATATGGTCATTTTCATGAGGGAGGGGTTCCCAAATGAGCAATGTGTCAAAATCACTTTTTCCAGGACAGAGATTCCTCAGGGTTTCGCCTGCTATATGCGTTCTGTTTTACTCACAGACAAATGGTTAACAGTTTTGGAAAATTCAGAGTGTTTCCTATCCAATGGTACCAAATATGTGCATATCCTATTTTCTGGGCCTGAATGGGAGGCATTTTACTTTGGGCACGCCAGGCTCTCCAAAACCGACCCTCAGCTGCCACTCCCTAACAAGTTAATTAACTTCACCGGCTCCAGCAGAAAACTGACTGTTTTGGAGAGCCTGGCGTGCCCAAAGTAAAATGCCTCCCATTTAGGCCCAGAAAATGGGATATGCATATATTTAGTACCATTGGATAGGAAACACTCTGAATTTTCCAAAACTGTTAACCATTTGTCTGTGGGTCAATCAGAACGCATTTGGCAGGCAAAACCCTGAGGAATCTCTGTCCTGAAAAAGTCATTTTGACACATTGCTCATTTTGAGCCCCTCCCTATCCAAAATGACCATATATAGGCATGTGAACTCAGTGCACGTCGCTTCCTTATGATGTCATCAACCACGAGACGGTGTTTTACTCCATCTTGGGGAATTTCGGCCATTGATAAACAGCATGGAGCGAGAGACCACGTTATGAAAACTCTTCAGAGTCTTGGCGTGCATGAGAAGCGCTGTGCCTTATTTATCGTTTTTAGCGTTCAGTTTATATTCCGGCTGATTTATAATAGTACATATACGTAAAGGGTTCCTAAGGATACATTTAAAACTATGTTTGATTGTTTTTGGACAAGTTTATAGGTATAATTTTAAGCAGTCGGCGCCGAGTTTCAAAGGAGTAATGGAGGCTGTCGTTTCTGATTATAACGCATGAACCAAATGGAGGATTTATGGATAAAAAGACGTTACTTTTTCTAACAAAAGAACCATGGATTGTCTTCGTTGGACACTTAGGAAGACCTCAGCAGAAGTTCTTCAACAGGTAATTGATTTGTTTTCGCTGTGAAATGTGTTATGTGTGTGCCATGATTGCTAATCGATACATGGCTATTGGAAAATATGTGAGGTGCTACCCTCAAACAAATGAATGTGCTGCTTTCGCCGTAAAGCCTTTTTGAAATCTGACAACGCTGTGATATTGCCTAGAAACAGAGCTTTTGATGAGTATGGAACACTTGTATATAGCTGGATGTTTAATAATTCAATTTTCGGATTTTAAATCTGGCGCTACAGGTTTGCGCTAGTAGTGTCGGGATGATCCCGCTAGCGACCCACTGGTATTTGAGTCGTTAAATACATTATTCAATCAATGATTGGATGTACTACTTTTTCACTAATGTTTTGTCTTTGTGTTATAGATGTGCTATGGTTGACTGTGACATGAAAGATATAAAGGCAGTCAAATCAGTCGTCCCACAGTCTGCAGTGTTACTTTGCTGGTTCCATGTACTATAAGTAAGTATCATCAAACTATCTGACAGCCTCCTTTCAGAATTCAGCGTCACAATGATTATTTGAAATATTTACATATGAACATGCTTGTCAGGCTAATTGCCAGGCTACTTGGTTTACATAGGACTACAGTGACTGCAATTTGGAAGCAAATGAAAAGGTCATTTTGTCCAAAAAAGGTAAGCATAACAAGAAATAGTAAGAAGGGTCCAAGATCCTAACTGTACACCGTTGGCTAATAAGACAAGACGGGGGGGAAATGTTAGGGATCCATCAGCAAGGAACGCTGTGATAAGAGGAATGGTGTCTCTGAAGCATTACAGTACAGTAAGTTATGCATCTGATATTGTGTAACATAATGTTGTTTCAACTTAATGGTGCACTCCTTAGTCCTAATCTAAACATAACGGTAGCCTTGCCACATGATGCTGAAGAATGAGGTTGGAGAAATGTTTACCTCTCTCAAATTCATTGTAATAGTAGCCTCACACGGCCACCCTGGACTCGTGAGCTTCGACTCCTGTTTCACTTTCAGTTTCAAACTATGAGTAGAACAGCGGAAGCTCAAGAGATTTTAGGTTAGTCTTACTCTTATGAGGTTATAGTCATAGTTCTAGACTGCTCAGAATGGCCATCAGTGACACAGCCCATTGGGAGTTTTGAATGTACTCTGAAGCCATAAAAGATGTATCTGTCATGGAGAGGTTTGTGTGTGTTTGATACAAGCAGAAACAATTGTTGGAGAAATTGCCCCCAATGAGGAAATAGATGCAGGTGTGACTGTGACACGCCTGACTAGTTCAGCAGAGGACCGAACGTCAAAGTGATAAGCCATTTGAGAAGGCACATTAATAGTGATGCATTTACAGTGCCTTCAGAAAGTATTCATACCCCTTGACTTATTCCACATTTTGTTGTGTTACAGCTTGAATTCAAAATTGATTAAATCTTTTTTTCTCTCACCCATCTACATACAATACCCCATAATGATGTGAAAATATGTGTTTAGAGATTTTAGCAAATGTATTGAAAATGAAATACAGAAAGATTTAATTTACATAAATATTCACACCCCTGAGTCACTTTTGGCAACGATTACAGCTGTGAGACTTTCTGGGTAAGTCTCTAAGAGCTTTGCACACCAGGACTGTACAATATTTGTACATTATTCTTTTTAATATTCTTCAAGCTCTGTCAACTTGGTTGTTGATCATTGCTGAACTGCCATTTTTAAGTATTGCCATAGATGCCTGGAACATTCAATGTCGTCTTGGTAAGCAACTCCAGTGTATATATGGTTTTAGGTTATTGTCCTGCTGAAATGTAAATTTGTTTCCCAGTGTCTGTTGGAAAACAGACTGAACCAGGTGTTCTTCTAGGATTTTGCCTGTGCTTAGCCCTTTTCTGTTTCTTTTTATCCTAAAAAATGTCTTAGTCCTTGTCGATGAGCATACCTATAACATGATGCAGCCATCACCATGCTTGAAAATATGAAGAGTTGTACTCAGTGATATGTTGTGTTGGATTTGCCCCAAACATAACACTTTGTATTCAGGACATAAAGTTTTCCACATTTCTTTGCAGTTTTACTTCAGTGCCATGTTTTGGAGTATTTTTATTCTGTACAGGCTTCCTTCTTTCACTCTGTCATTTAGGTTAGTATTGTGGAGTAACTACAATGTGGTTGATCCATCCTCAGTTTTCTCCTATCACAACTATTAAACTCTGTAACTGTTTTAATGTCACCATTGGCCTCATGGTGAAATCCCTGAGCAGTTTCCTTCCTCTCTGGCAACTGAGTTAGGAAGGAAGTCTGTATCTTTGTAGTGACTGGGTGTATTGATACACCATCCAATATGTAATTAATAACTTCACTATGCTCAAAGGGATATTCAATGTCTGCTTTATTATTAATCTATTGATCTCTTGCTTCATCACCTCCAAGGCTAATGGCTGTCGTATGAGCTTGAAACTTTCATGCTCACGCCAAACTTTTTATTGTTCATCGCCTTGTAAAATAATTGTCTTATTATATGGACCATCAGTGAGACAGTGATTAACTCTACCCCCACTGATGTTCTCCATAGGCCAGCCTATTACGCAGACTCTGACGGATGAGGAGGGGGTAGAGAAACATAGATACTACAGGTAGCTTCAACCTGAGGGGCAAGAGAGAATACGAACACCAGAGTGGAATGTGAGTGCTTATCAATCTTGCAAAAGAGATTTGTACACTTGGTGTACAAGTCATGTGTCATCCTTGTTTACCACATGGTAAATGTAAAGTTGTTTCCTGTCTTTCAGAGGCATCTCCCGTGAGAAGAATAGATGGGGCCCGTGGACCCTTGAACGTTGGCTCTGTTCAATACCCTCTAGCCATGGGGTGAGTACCACATGGAGATAAGTTACAAAAGTAAATGTATGTTTTTGATTATTTTTGATTATAAGTCCTAGTGATGTGATGGATGGTTTAGCATGGTTACGGTCTCCTGAGGGCAGCCAACAGCCAGTGGAGATGGAGGTGGAGAATCAGTGAGTCAACACACACACACACACACACACGGGAGATAGATGGGAGAGGCGGGGTACAACACACGCACACACCACAACGCAACAATTTTGGGGGGTAATAACATTGACTGATACTGGGAAGATGCAAAGCGCAACAAGTGTATAATTATATTTTTAGTAGTGGTAATGTTTGTATTATATATCCCTCCAATTCATCACAGACCATCAGAGGTGGAGGGGGAGGTGGTGGTCCAGGTTGCCATGGAGATGTGTCTCCATAAGCCAGACAACATGATGCCCTCTAAGGACATGGTCATAGTACACAAGTCCAAACGCATAGAGGTGAGTGACCCCTTCCGATTATAGCTGCGGAACTTGATCTTCGGCAGGACCCATAAATGGATAAACAATTTGGCATTTAGTTGTGTTAAAGATGTGTTTCTATTCTTGTTCATATGTGGTAATTAATCCACTAGAGTCTGTGGAGGAAGAGGACAGCCACTTCTCCAGTCTGCACAGGTCTGCCAATCCCTAACACCACTTATGTTCATAAGTCCTGTTGTACTTCTCTCCAGGCTTATGCCCTAGCCTCCTGTTTACATTTGCCTCCTGGTGAAATGGGTTGCACTTTAACTCTTATTTAAGGACTGTCGTTGTTTTTTTTGCTATTTTATAACACTGGTTCTTTAGTACATTTTGTTGTTATTTCTCCTCCCGGCTTGTGTTATGATAGAAGTACTGTGGAGGCAATGTTCAATTCAGAGGAGGTTGGTGGAAGGAGTTATAGGAGGATAGGCTATTGTAATGGCTGGAATGGAATAAATGAAACGGAGTGAAACGTGGTTTCCATATGTTCGATGCGTTTGATACTGTTCCATTTATTCCATTCCAGCCTTTACAATGAGCCCATCCTCCTATAGCTCATCCCTCCAGCCTCCCCTGGTTCAATTAGACCTTTGACAACAAATGCACTGTTGAACATGATGGCTTGTCTCGTCTTACTTTGTTCCCTATGAAGGACATGACAGACCAATCACTTACATCAGCCTTGCACAGCGGCTGCGCAGCCTCAGACCAAAGAATATTGGCAGTTATTTTGGATAATTGCCCAATGATTCTACATGTTGAATGGCCACTGTTCATCGACACCCAGCAAGTGAACTACTGCGCACAGCTGACATTCGTGTTGGTCTGTTTTGTCATTTACACACTTGAGTCTTACCAGTTGAGTCTTACAGTCTTACAGTTAGGGGTGTTCTACATTATGTCCATCGGTGGTGACTTCATAGATGTACAGCTGCAGACTCTGAACATTCAGACCACTCACCACAGTACACACTGGGGCTACGTTTACACAGGCAGCCTAATTCTGATCTTTTGCCCACTTATTGGTCTTTTGACCAATCAGATCTGATATTTTGCCAATAATTTGGCAAAAAAATTGATTGGGCTGTCTGTGTAGACACAGCCTGAGAACATGAAAAATGTACTCTCCTGTGATCAGCAACCACTATCCAGTTTCTGTTCTCCATTGCTCTAACCTAGCACAATGAAGTAAGTTTACAAGATTAAAAGAACAAAGCTCGGAAAATCGTGATTAGTGAATGGTGCTAGCGAGGGGTGTCCATGAACAGAAAATTTTATTGGTTCTTGTGTAGCACATGCACGGAACGTCGCCATGCTTCTATAAATGACAAACGTCAGACTCTGGTCCAGAGTAAATACAGTGCCTTCAGAAAGTATTCACACCCCTTGACTTTATTCACCTTTTGTTGTCACACAAACTGAATTTTTGTGTCACTGGCTTGTGTCACCCCATGATGTCATTTTTTTTTTACTAATACATTTAAAATGAAAAACTAAAAAACTAAAATGCCTTCAGTGAATAAGAATTCGACCCCTTAATTATGGCAAGCCTATGGCAAGTTCAGGAGTAAGAAATGTGCTTAACAAGTCACATAATAAGTTGCATGGACTCGCTCTGTGTGCAATAATAGTGTTTAACATTATTTGTGAATGACTACCCTCTGTACCCCACACATACAATTATCTGTAAGGTCCCTCACTGAGTACCACTCTTCATAATGTCAAGCATAGTGGTGGCTGCATCATATTATGGTATGTTTGTAATTGGCAAGGACTAGGGAGTTTTTTTAGGATAGAAATAAACGAAATAGAAATAAGCACAGGCAAAATCCAAGAGTTTAACCGAGTTCAGTTTCTTTCCAACAGACACTGAGAGACAGATTTTCCAGTAACCTAAAACATAAGGCCAAATATACACTGGAGTTGCTTACCAAGAAGACATTGAATGTTCCTGAGTGGCCTAGTTACAGTTTTGACTTAAATCAACATGAAAATCTATGGCAAGACTTGAAAATGTCTGTCTAGCAATGACCAACAACCAACTTGACAGAGCTTGAAGAATTTTTTAAAGAATAATGCAAATATTGTACAGTCCAGGTAAGCTCTTAGAGACTTACGCAGAAAGACTCACAGCTGTAATCGCTGCCAAAGGTGTTTCTACAAAGTATTGATTCAGGGGTGTGAATACTTATGTAAATTTGATATTTCTGTATTTCATTTTCAATACATTTGCAAACATTTCCAAAAACATGTTTTCGCTTTTTCATTATGGGGTATTGTATGTAGATGGGTGAGAGAAAAAAAATATTTAATCCATTTTGAATTCAAGCTGTAACACAAAAAAATGTGAAATAAGTCAAGGGTTATGAATACTTTCTGAAGGCACTGTACATCTGAAATGGCACTCTATTCCCACTACTTATGGTCAGGACTAGTAGTGCACTATACAGGGAACAGAGTGTCATCTTAAGACACACACACCCTTTACGTTATACTTCAGTTCCATGACATAAACAGGGAAATATATAAAATAAGTGCCTAGCTTGTGGCAACAAGGGTTGGCAAATTAATTCCACATGTTATACATCTTAATATTATCTGATAAGTCGTTCATCCAATTCACAGTTTGAGACATCAGATTTCCATATCAACATCTTCCCTTAAACTATTCACTGGACTGGTTTGGTTCAAGTAAAATAAACCCAGTCCCTCTTTTAAGAAATGAAAACATTATCTCCATTTGTAGCAGCTGTAGGTAGACTGGACTCTCATAGAACTCCTTTACAATTCCGTAACCACAGGCTCAGTGCAGTAGAGGAGCGCTAGCTTTGTGTATGGAGTGACTGAAAGGACAAAATGCACACAGTTACACTCAGGAAGAGAGACATTGGACATACAGATAATACACCGCAAAACCTCAATAATACTACATTGGGTGTTTCTCAATATGCATACTACCGTGCTGCACACTCTCATGCTCTGAGTGCATTTTCTGACCACGTTCTCTTGAGTACTTTCTTGTGAGGACGAGAGTGTATAGAATGCATAAAACAATACATTTGAGAAGCCCTCGCACTCCCCTTACTGTATTACCTCACGCTTCACTTCCCCATTCACTGAACCTTCTTCCAGCCAAGACAATGGCAACAATAAACGAAACAAGAAATACACAAAGCAAACTATTTTACTTCATAACTATCAGCTAGCTATATGTGAATCATAATAATGTAGCTAACCAGATAGTTTAACAGGAAAAAAACACCCAAAACTAATGTTATGCAAGATAGATGCTAATTCTTTGTGGGTAGCTAGCTAACAATTCTTTGTGGCTATCTGGATAGCTAACAGTATTAGTAGCTAGCCAGTTAGCGCTATTATTGTGGGCTTGCGATCTACGGTACGTAGGCAGGTAAACATGACAAAATTAACACAACATTTCGAATACTTTGATTTGGACTCATACTCCGACCCTACCATGCTCCAATTTGCAGGTATACATTTTGAGAAACACCAAATGCCTTCTTTTCAATAAAGACCCCAAAGAGATATTATGTGATTCCCCTTGTAGAACAATGATTTATGTCAGCAGAATCACAAACAGACAATAACAGGTTGCCGGTGTCTGGAAAGCAAGGAGACACAGTGTGAGAAGTAATGTCGAAAGAAGCTATAGCTAGTCGTACCCCTGAATCATCCATCCCAATAGAACATGCAAGGAGCCATAGGGAGCGTAAAGAGCTGGAAAGTGTTTGAGCTTGACTGTTGAAGGGAGTTTGAAAGTGTTGAAGCCTACTGTAGCAGCAGTATTCATAAGCTAGGTGTTTGATAAAGTTGTAAAAACTCAGTCACCTTGGTGTGTGGGGGACCTACAGAGTAGGACAGAGTGAGGTTGAGCCCAGAGAAAAGGGTTGAGGAGGGGCTAGGTGGGTTTGCCTTCTAAGGGGCCTGCGGCATGTTTAGGTTGGGCAGGTTGCCTGTGCTGACTGGGCTGCGTGCGTTTGCTGTGCTGTTGTGTGTCTCTATGGCAGCCACTGGGCTCACAGCACTCTTGCTCTCTGTCACTGGCTGCTACATGCATGCTGCCTAGAGACCTGTCTAGTCTGGCATAGGGAGCTGGCAGACATTGAACCATGAATGGCAGCATCTTGACTTTTGAGCCTCTGAGGCTGTTATTGAATCTGATCAGCTTTTCAGGAATAGAGCTCACCCACTTTGACTGCTAATATGCCTTCAAGGAGCTTTGCTTATGAAACAGCCTACAAGGCAGCATCCTGACTTGTCAGCCTCTAAGGCTGCTATTGAATCTGATCAAGCTCTGAGGCTGAAAGCTAATCTGATCAGCCTGTCAGGAATGGAGCTCTGTAAAGTGTCCCTTGTAATTATACACATATCAGTTATGCAAGCTATCAACCAGCATAGATAACTAACTAACTAGCTAGGTGAGCTTGCTAAGCAGCCCTGTGAGCAAGCTAGCTAACAAACACAAAAAATGTGCTTATCTACAACAAATCAGTCTGATATATCAGTGATACAATATATAAGTATAAAGTTGCCTTAATTTTGAAAGAAGTTATGTTACCTTTTTTTCCTCTAGGCTTCAGCTTTCTGTCTCTGGATTTGTCTCGATGGCTTGTTGTTCCTTGCAAGCAATTGTCTCTTGTCTCGGTGATACAATATATTAGTATAAAGTTGCCTTAATTTTGAAAGAAGTTATTTAACCTTTTTTTCCTCTAGGCTTCAGCTTTCTGTCTCTGGATTTGTCTCGATGGCTTGTTGTTCCTTGCATGCAATTGTCTCTGGTCTCGGGGGCGGCACGCAGCCTGTGAGACAGGCTGCCTGTTAGGTGCTGTTCAGGGCTTAAATGCCCCACGAGGTCACTGCTCACTGTAGAGTCCCTGGCCAGGATACATGGGGAAAGGCCTATCCATGAAGGAGAAAGACAAGCATTTTAGCTAATTACCAACTATTTACTACTTTTTTGCTACTTTGGAACCACTTAGCATGTTAGCTAACCCTTCCCTTAACTGTAACTCTCTAACCTAACTCCTGACCTTAACACTAACCTTAACTCCTAACCCCTAGCCTAGCTAATGTTAGCTAAATCCGTAACATATCATACGTACTGCAAATGTGTAACATATTGTACGAATTACAATTCATAACATATGCAAGTAGTATTTTGTAACATATCATATGAAACGGATGACGGACATCCACAAATTAGTACATACCATATGAAATGTAACATATCTAATGGAGTGTCATCGGATTTACGTATAGAATATTACGAAATGCTCTGAGACCAGTTTGTTCGGCTGCTTGGTCTTTGTCAGGGAGTACTCCCTAACGTGTTGGAGTTTTTAAAAATTTGTTTCATTGAACATGTCATACACATCAATGCATTTGTATTATATGAAGAGTGCCTTGGTCCACCTTTCTTTTGATGACAAGTTTTTTCCCCAAAGAGCACCTGCTATCTACAAAGATCCACAATTTTTTTTTTTTTTTTAATTCACATTGACATATTGTTGACCAGCCTAATCTCATAGACTAGACGTAACATAGTGAACTGAAATCCGGGACTATCAAATTAGTATGACATTTTATGTTTGGTTAGATAAGGTTAATTAAGGCAAAAACGAAAGAATGGTGCTTGGTCAGGTGGATGTATAATGCTAAGTCTAGCAACCCAGTAGTTGCATATTTGAATCTCAGCACGGACAACTTTAGCATTTTAACTAATTAGCAACTTTGCAAATACTTATTACTTTTTCACTATTTTGCAACTACTTAGCATGTTAGCTAACCATTCCCCTAACATTAACCCTAACCTTAACCATTCACCCTAACCACTAACCTTAACCCATAACTCTAACCCCTTAGCCTAGCTAACGTTAGCCACAACAAATTGGAATTCATAACATATCATACATATTGCAAATTCGTAACATATTATACGAATTGCAATCCATAACATATCATACCAATTGCAATTTGTAACATGCAGTATCATACCAATTGTAATTTGTAACGCATAATACGAAATGGATGATGGACATCCACAAATTAATACATACCATACGTAACATTTATTAATTTCAGTGTCCCAGATTTTCATTTACTATGTTACGTCTACCCCTGAGTCCAGGTCGCAGTGGCTAATAAAGTAATGTTTGTTCCTTGTGCGCTATGTATTGCATTGTGCACTATGCCCTCTCTTTCGAGAATGTATTCACCATTGTTCCCCTCAGTGACTGGCCAGACCAGTTGCCTTTGAATAAGTGACAAGTGTTTCCTTTAAAAATCCTTCCCATCCAAGTCAGTGGGATGGTCACATGCACATTACTGTTATATAGAGTGAAAGGAAAACATCTCAAGTGGATAAAGTGGAAGCTTAATTTGCTAAGACCTCCCTAGTTGCTGCATTATGATAAAATATGACATGTAATACCTGTAGGCTAATGTGAACAAACTCTTCATTCACTCAATCCCAGTCCCGCCACGTCAACAAAGCCATGAATTGATTGTGTGAAGCTTTCTGATGAATGGTGTTGTGAAAGATTGTAACACAATCCTCTAGCCTGCCTTGCTTCACACGAATGACTATTTTCATTCAACTCTTTTCATTCACACGTATAAGAGAAACTGTGGTGATGTATTCACCAATGTCCACATAAAAACAAGCACGGCATTGAAAAGTGCAGCAAGGCATCCATCATGGCAGTGAAGTCATGTACCTGAAATAAATTGTCACAATAACATCAGAGAAGACGTTAATGCACAAACAAAACTGGGAAAGGAAAAGTTCTCCATCTTACTCTAGAGAGAATTAAACCATATCGTAGTAGGAGTTTTTGCATGCTGATTTGCATTGGAAGAATGAATGATAGCATGTCTTGCATATTGGTTTCTTACATACAAGGCATACCGATGACATTCAAGGCAGCCAGTTGTAATTATGCAGTTATTACAGTATATATATATTTTTTGACTTCTTTAACAGTATTGGACAGTGTTATCTAATTTCAGCTGTGACTCCAATTCAGTCACTACAAGACCAGCTCCTTGGTGCAAGTGTTTCCTTTGATTTGAAACATATAACATATTTTTTTCTGCTTTATATTTCTTGTTGGAAACCAGCCGTGGGGTTTATTTTGTTCCCAGCTGTCCACGTTGATCTTTTTTCAACATAGCACCCTGGGCCTGTAAGGTCTTGTTTGTCTGCGTTGTGTATTATTTAAATGGAGACTCTTTATGAAAGTTATTTTCTGCCTCAGTGATCGTCTTCCACCCCCGTGATGGCCTGTAATCCTGTAAACCACTCTTAAGGCTCTCACAAATAATCACCACTATTCATCAAAATCCCCACACACAGAGAGAGAGAGAGAAAGAGAGAGTGTACACACGTTTACACACTGAAGCACAGATTGTTCTCCTTTGTTGTGGAGTTCTATGAAAGATGACAGTCACTCTCAAGAGGGAGGTTGGTTTTGTCAAGCATATTGTACATCACAATGGTGTGTTGAGATATGATTTTGCATTTGTTCAACCACAAACGCGACACCATTCTTCCACGAGAAAATTCCACCATTAGGTGTTTTGTTGATGGTGGTGGAAAATGCTGTCTCAGGTGCCTCTCCAGAATCTCCAATAAGTGTTCAAGTTGGTTTGAGATCTGGTGACTGACACACACACACACGCACGCACACACACACGCACACACGCCACACTATACTCCTATGAGACCCCTCTTTCACTGAGATCTCTTCTTCTAGCCATGGTAGCCAAAATAATGGGCAGTTTTATACATGACTCTAAGGACGACCAAATGAAGCATTCAATGAAAAGAACATCCTCCCTACAATCAATCATGGGTTTAATACTGTGGGGTTGCTTTGCTGCCTCTGTTACTGGGGGCCTTGAGCATGCGCAAGGGATCATGAAATCAGCACATTATCAAGGTGTTTTGGAGTCCAATGTCCCAACCCAGTGTCCAAAAACTGGGTCTCCCTGGAATGGTTCAAAGAAGAAACGTTGGACTGTTCTGGAGTGGCCAGCGAATAGTCCATATCTGAAACACATCCAAAACCTATAGCGAGATCTGAAAACAGCAGTTGGTGGAGGGCACCTCTCAAACATTGACGAATTAGAGAAGCTTGCTGCTAAAGAGTGGGACAAATTGCCAGTAGAAAGGTGCAGTAAGCTCCTTGTTGGCTTTTCTGCATTTACTAGCTCCATGGTGCCAATAATTTTAATAATCCCTTTAGTGTTTATTTTCTAAATTAAAATTGTAAAATTAAGTTTACAAAAATACAAGTTGTTCTGCAATGTTAAATCAAATTATTACATTTAGAAAATTCTATTTAAACTTATTTTAGAAGAACTAGGGAATTTAATTTAAAAAAGGTTTTAGGGTGCCAATATACTTGGCCGCAACTTTACTTACATACGTTGGAAGTACAGTACACACTGTTTTCCTCTAAAGGGACAATATGCAGTTGCTGCATACATGTTTGGACTTATAAAATGAATTATATATACTCATTTATTCTTGAAGAATATAACGTATACTGTAAATGCCTCATAAGCTTAGTTCAACTGTCATACCCGATCAAAACGCAACATTTAAGCTTGTTTTACTCAAATTAACAGAGTAAATGTAAACCAACCCTATATAGCCTCAACACATGGTTAAAACAGTAATTGTGATTTCATGGATGGTCACTTGGTCAGTCCTTGCATCCATAACTCTGTCTATGAATTTGAGAGTGGCTACATTTCTTTACCCCATCCCTCAGCTTTTTACCAAAACAGGGGCTTTGTTATTGTTTCAACTGCTGATTGCTGCTTTATTTGGAAGTGCAACATTTTATTCTGTGTATCTCCGGAAGCACAACGACATCATCGATACCCAAAATAATAATAGTACATGCTCAGCGCTTAGAGAAAGAGATTGACTGAGTCTCGGTAGAGAGAAATACAGAGCATATTGAGAGAGAAAGACTTAGTGTTAAGTTCCACAATAAGAAACCAAAAACCGTCGCTCAACAGAAAAAAGGAACTGATAAATAAGTCACTGACAACCAAAATGAAACAGGTGGGGTTTTAAACTGGTTTCTGAAAGGCATCCATGGGGTGCCTACTGACTGGGTGCTGACCAAGCAAACTCCAGTGCTGTCTTAACACCCACCATGAACGCCCACTAGAGTTAGGTTAGGGAGTCAAAACAAATGTGGAACAAACCAAACAAGGGAGACACAAGATAAAAGGCATTGTTAACAATTTAAAGAGGAAGAGCTAAACAGCCACAAATCTCATGCCACTGGAGCATTGGCTCTACAACTCTTAAATATCACCTGTGCCAGCACCTAAACATAACCAACCTCGAAATTTGAAATTGAAAACGAAAACCAAAGTCTGTAAAGTAGAGTATGTGATAGGGTCAAGACCAAAGCAGAGAAACAGAGTGGAGGATTAGGCAGGAGGAGGATGTGGCTCGGGACAGGGGGCTCCCTGGGTTAGGGATCCCTTCTCTGTGCAGGGATGCAGGGATGGTAATTGGATCGGAGCTTGTAGCCTGCAGCCTAACGTAGCGCTGATGCCAGGTGCTGCACTCTGGAGGCCCACTACTCTGCCTCAGAAACAGGGACCAGAATGACTCTCACATTCATAAATCACACTGCAGCAGACAGAATCCACTATCACTACTGTCAGGACATCAATCCGCTTCATAGCACTCAAATCTTCCCATGTCCATTGCAACAAATTGGCCTGAGTTTCTGATGGAGGGTGAAAGCAGGGAGCTGACAGTATATTGGATTTTCAATAGTACTGTACTTCAGTATAGGGTTATTAGATAAAGACTAGCTTATGGCATCCATAGGGCTTCCATAGTTATATATGATATAAACATGCATGGATATCGACTGATCTCTCCAGGAAGAAGAAGGGCGGGGGTGTATGTTTCATGATAACTACTCGATAACATACAGAAACTCAAGTCCTTTTGTTCACTCAACCTAGAATACCTCACAATCAAATGCCGACCTTATTACCTCCCAAGAGAATTATCTTTGGTTATAGTCACAGCCGTGAATATTCCCCCTCAATCCGATACAATGACAGCCCTCAAAGAACTACACTGGAAATCAAATATCCTGAGGCCGGGGATTTTAACAAAGCTAATCTGAGGAAATTGTTACTAAAAATCTACCAACACATTGACTGTAGCACTCGCTCTGAGAAAACATTGGACCACTGCTACTCAACTTTAAGAGATGCCTACAAGGCCCTCCCCCACCCTCCCTTCCTATAGGCAGAAACTCAAAACAATAAGTACCCATGTTACAGACTATTTAAAGCTAGTCTGACCAATCGGAATCCATGCTTCCAGATTGTTTTGATCATGCGGACTGGGATATGTTCCGGGTAGCCTCTGAAAATAATATTGTTGAATACACAGATACGGTGACTGTGTTTATCAGGAAATGTATAGGAGATGTTTTACCCACTGTGACTATTAAAACCTAACCAAACCAGAAACCGTGGATAGATGGCAGCATTCGTGCAAAACTGGATGCGTGAACCACCGCATTTAACCATTGCAAAGTGACTGGGAATATGGCCGAATACAAACGGTGTAGTTTTTACCTCCGTAAGGCAATTAAACAGGCAAAATGTCAGTACAAAGACAAACTGGAGTCGCAATTCAATGGCTCAGACACGAGATGTATGTGGCAGGGTCTACAGACAATCACTGACTACAAAGGGAAAACCAGCCACGTCGAAGTCACCAACATCTTGCTTCTGGATAAGATAAACCCTTTTTTCACCCGCTTTGAGGATAACACAGTTCCACCGACGCGGCCAGCTACCAAGGACTGTGGGCTCTCATTCTCCGTGGCCGACGTGAGTCAGACATTTAAGCGTGTTAATCCTCGCAAGGCTGCCGACCCAGACATCATCCCTAGCCGCGTCCTCAGAGCATGCGCAGACCAGCTGGCTGGAGTGTTTACGGACATATTCAATATCTCCCTATCCCAGTCTGCTGTCCCCACATGCTTCAAGATGTTCACCATTGTTCCTGTACCCAAGAAAGCAAAGTTAACTGAACTAAATGACTATTGCCCCGTAGCACTCACTTCTGTCATCATGAAGTGCTTTGAGAGACTAGTCAAGGATCATATCACCTCTATCTTACTTGAAACCCGATGCCCACTTAAATTTGCTTGCTGACCCAATAGATCCACAGACGATGCAATCGCCATCGCACTGCAGCACTGCCCTATCCAATCTGGACAAGAGGAATACCTATGTAAGAATGCTGATCTCTGACTATAGCTCAGCATTCAACACCATAGTACCCTTCAAGCTCATCATTAAGCTCGGGGCTCTGGGTCTGAACCCCGCCCTGTGCAACTGGGTCCTTGACTTCCTGATGTGCCGCCCCCAGGTGGTGAAGGTAGGAAACAACACCCCCACTTCAATGATCCTCAACACAGGGGCCCCACAAAGGTGCATGCTCAGCCCCCTCCTGTACTCCCTGTTCACCCATGTCTGCCTGGCCACGCACGCCTCCAACTCAATCATCAAGTTTGCAGATGACACAGCAGTAGTAGGCCTGATTACCAACAATGACGAGACAGCCTACAGGGAGGAGGTGAGGGCCCTCAGAGTGTGGTTCCAGGAAAATAACCTTTCACTCAATGTCAACAAAACAAAGGAGCTGATCGTGGACTTCAGGAAACAGCAGAGGGAGCACCCCCCTATCCACATCGACGAGACCGCAGTGGAGAAGGTGGAAAGCTTGGCGTACACATCACTGACAAACTGAAATGGTCCACCCACACAGACAGTGGGGTGAAGAAGGTGCAACAGCTCCTCTTCAACCTCAGGAGGCTGAAGAAATGTGTCTAGGCACCTAAAACCTTCACAAACGTTTACAGATGCACAATTAAGAGCATCCTGTCAGGCTGTATCACTGCCTGGTACGGCAACTGCACCGCCCGCACAGGGTGGTGCAGACTGCCCAACGCATCACCGGGTGATAAAAAGATAATCAAGGACAACAACCACCCGAGCCACTACCTGTTCACCCCACTATCATCCAGGAGGTGAGGTCAGCACAGGTGCATCAAAGCTGGGTCCGAGAGACTGAAAAACAGATTCTATTTCAAGGCCAGACTGTTGAATAGCCATCACTAGAACAGACTGTTGAATAGCCATCGCTAGAACATTAGAGGCTACTGCCCTATATACATAGACTTGAAATCACTGGCCACTTTAATAATGGAACACTACTTACTTTAATAATGTTTAGATATTTTGCATTACTCATCTCATATGTACAGTTGAAGTCGGAGGTTTACATACACTTAGGTTGGATTCATTAAAACTCGTTTTCAACCACTCCACAAATTTCTTGTTAAAAAACTATAGTTTTGGCAAGTCGGTTAGGACATCAACTTTGTGTATGACAAAAGTAATTTTTCCAACAATTGTTTACAGACAGATTATTTCATTTATAATTCACTGTATCACAATTCCAGTGGGTCAGAAGTTTACATACACTAAGTTGACTGTGCCTTTAAACAGCTTAGAAAATTCCAGAAAATTATGTCATGGCTTTAGAAGCTTCTGATAGGCTAATTGACATCATTTGAGTCAATTGGAGGTGTACCTGTGGATGTATTTCAAGGCCTACCTTCAAACTCAGTGCCTCTTTGCTTGACATCATGGGAAAATCAAAAGAAATCAGCCAAGACCTCAGAAAAAAGATTGTAGACCTCCACAAGTCTGGTTTATCCTTGGGAGTAATTTCTAAATGCCTGAAGGTACCACGTTCATCAGTACGCAAGTATAAACACCATGGGACCACGCAGCTGTCATACCGCTCAGGAAGGAGACGCGTTCTGTCTCCTAGAGATGAACGTACTTTGTGTGCGAAAAGTGCAAATCAATCCCAGAACAACAGCAAAGGACCTTGTGAAGATGCTGGAGGAAACAGGTACAAAAGTATCTATATCCACAGTAAAACGAGTCCTATATCGACATAACCTGAAAGGCCGCTCAGCAAGGAAGAAGCCACTGCTCCAAAACCGCCATAAAAAAGCCAGTCTACGGTTTGCAACTGCACATGGGGACAAAGATTGTACTTTTTGGAGAAATGTCCTCTGGTCTGATGAAGCAAAAATAGGATTGTTTGGCCATAATGACCATCATTATGTTTGGAGGAAAAAGGGGGAGGCTTGCAAGCCGAAGAACACCATCCCAACTGTGATGCACGGGGGTGGCAGCATCATGTTGTGGGGGTGCTTTGCTGCAGGAGGGACTGGTGCACAAAATAGATGGCATCATGAGGAGGGAAATTATGTGGATATATTAAAGCAACATCTCAAGACATCAGTCAGGAAGTTGGTTGCAAATGGGTCTTCCAAATGGACAATGACCCCAAGCATACTTCCAAAGTTGTGGCAAAATGGCTTAAGGACGACAAAGTCAAGGCAATTGGAGTGGCCATCACAAAGCCCTGACCTCAATCCTATAGAACATTTGTGGGCAGAACTGAAAAAGCATGTGCGAGCAAGGAGGCCTACAAACCTGACTCAGTTACATCAGCTCTGTCATGAGGAATGGACCAAAATTCACACAACTTATTGTGAGAAGCTTGTGGAAGGCTGCCCCAAACGTTTGACCCAAGTTCAACACTTGAATGGCAATGATACCAAATACTAATTGAGTGTATGTAAACTTCTGGCCCACTGGGAATGTGATGAAAGAAATACAAGCTGAAATAAATCTCTCTACTATTATTCTGATATTTCACATTCCTAAAATAAAGTTGTGATCCTAACTGACTTAAGACAAGGAATTTTTACTATGATTAATTGTCAGGAATTGTGAAAAACTTAGTTTAAATGTATTTGGCTAAGGTGTATGTAAACTTCCGATTTCAACTGTATATACTGAATTTGTTAGATTACTTGTTAGATACTACTGCATGGTCGGAACTAGAAGCACAAGCATTTCGCTACACTCGCATTAACATCTGCTAACCATGTGTATGTGACAAATAAAATTTGATTTGATTTGATTTTTTATTCTGTTCTTTTCTACTGTATTTTTGTCTATGCCACTCCAAATTTGCTCATCCAAAAATGTATATATTCTTTATTCCTTTCCTTTAAGATTTGTGTGTATTGTTGTGAAATTGTTAGATATTACTTGTTAGATATTACTGCACTGTTGGAGCTAGAAACACAAGCATTTCGCTAAACCCGCAATAATATCTGCTAAACATGTGTATGTGACCAATACAATTTGATTTGATCTCACTATGTTGATCTATAATTGACATCAGCTGAGAACCTGTGATTGTTATTGTTGGTGGTAAATTGCTTTTAATTCTTATGTATCGATTGATGTTTTCTATACTGTAGCAAAATATAAATACATTTTCATGTCATTGTATAAAATGCAAGAATTCAAATCAAGCAGATGCTATATTGCCATGCTTGTCTCTATGAATACAGAGGTATTGAAATGTGTCCTGATTAGGAGCACGCCAGCCACATGAACTGACACTAATGTGTATAGATCACCACTGGGCCCACCATAACATCCCAGCTAAAATGAATGAGCCTCCTTGATTAAGACTGGCATTGAGACAGAGCTTCTTCTTTACGGTACCCACAATGACTTGTGCTGTCAATACATTCATATCATATCAATACGAAACCTGCTGCATTATTTAATACTCTACTTGTGTAATGCAGTGTGAACCATGTGGGGTGTGATCATATCTATGTTCTGCAGATATTGGAAAAGGGTACTCAAACTGCGCTTTAGGCTATTTATTTTTTTCCTTATAGCCTTGACTGTCGAAGATCAACAACCCTCATTTGAAAATGAGTCAAAATTGCAGCGCAATATGATGTATTCAGCAATCAAATGTATAATGGCGTAATGTACAGTAGTTTGATTTGCTGCTACTTGCAAACTACAAAGGGGGCAATGGCGATTTGAAGGGTCTGAAATGATGTATGTTATGGTCCAACGTGACAAGCTTTTATACAATAGGGTAATAACATCACTTGGGTGGCCAAGTGTGACACTGCATTTATAGGTTCTGTTAAACATCATACTAGCTCACAACGGTATATGGAGAAAGTGAGAGACAAAGAGAGAGAGACAGAACGAGAGAGAGAGAGAGAGAGAGAGAGAGCGAGAGAGAGAGAGAGACAGAACGAGAGAGAGAGAAAGAAAGAGACAGAGAGGACGGAGAGAGAGAGACAGAGAGGACAGAGAGAGAGGATAGACAGACAGACAGAGAGACAGAACGAGAGAGAGAGAGAGAGAGAGAGAGAGACAGAGAGAGAGAGAGAAAGAAAGAGACAGAGAGGACGGAGAGAGAGAGAGAGAGAGAGAGAGAGAGAGAGAGAGAGAGAGAGAGAGCCCGACAGAGGGGGAGGTCCACTACAGTATATCAAAAGAGAGCTGTTTTGCACAGGCCTCTCATTGTTGTTTCGATCTTTTAATCAATTTATCACAAACAATGCAACAGCCATTCAATCGAACATGGAGCCAAAGAAGGACAGTGTCCGTTGCCATTGTATCCAGTGTTATCAATGGGCTTTACACATACAATACGTACCTTGTCTCGTGCTGACTCCCACCACTGAGTCAGAGCAACCTTGAGTCATGAATGGCCTTGGCCAAGTGTGACACTGCATTTATAGGTTCTGTTAAACATCATGCTAGCTCACAACGGTATATGGAGAAAGTGAGAGACAAAGAGAGAGAGACAGAACGAGAGAGAGAGAGAGAGAGAGAGCGAGAGAGAGAGAGACAGAACGAGAGAGAGAGAAAGAAAGAGACAGAGAGGACGGAGAGAGAGAGACAGAGAGGACAGAGAGAGAGGATAGACAGACAGACAGAGAGACAGAACGAGAGAGAGAGAGAGAGAGAGAGAGAGAGAGAGAGAGACAGAACGAGAGAGAGAGAAAGAAAGAGACAGAGAGGACGGAGAGAGAGAGAGAGAGAGAGAGAGAGAGAGCCCGACAGAGGGGGAGGTCCACTACAGTATATCAAAAGAGAGCTGTTTTGCACAGGCCTCTCATTGTTGTTTCGATCTTTTAATCAATTTATCACAAACAATGCAACAGCCATTCAATCGAACATGGAGCCAAAGAAGGACAGTGTCCGTTGCCATTGTATCCAGTGTTATCAATGGGCTTTACACATACAATACGTACCTTGTCTCGTGCTGACTCCCACCACTGAGTCAGAGCAACCTTGAGTCATGAATGGCCTTGGCACCTGGGCAGCGGAACAGGAAGCACCACCTGCTGTGGAAGTCTGACTGTAATTTCACTGAGAACATCTTCGTCGAGCACATGAGTGTGAATCTTCCTGTAGCAAGGAGAGACAGGCCAAGCCCAGTCCCGGTCCACACTGGTTCTGCTACACTGTAGTAGTATGCTGCTAAATCAAATCAAATTGTATTTGTCTCATACACATGGTTAGCAGATGTTAATGCGAGTGTAGCGAAATGCTTGTGCTTCTAGTTCCGACCATGCAGTAGTATCTAACAAGTAATCTAACAATTTCCCAACAACTACCTTATACACACAAGTGTAAATGAATGAATACGAGTATGTACATATAAATATATGGATGAGCGATGGATGACCGGCATAGGCAAGATGCAGTAGATGATATAGAGTACAGTATATACATATGAGATGAGTAATGTAGGATATGTAAACATTATATAAAGTGGCATCGTTTAAAGTGGCTAGTGATACATTTTACATCCACTTTTTAATTATTAAAGTGGCTAGAGATTTGTGTCGATGGCCGAACGGCATAGGCAAGATGCAGTAGATGGTATAGAGTACAGTGTATACATTTGATATGAATAATGTCGGATATGTAAACATTATATACAAAATTGTTTAAAGTGGCTAGTGATACATTTGTTACATCCAATTTTCTATTATTTAAAGTGTCTAGAGATTTAAGTCAGTATGTTGGCAGCAGCCACAATGTTAGTGATGGCTGTTTAACAATCTGATGGCCTTGAGATAGAAGCTGTTTTTCAGTCTCTCGGTCCCAGCTTTGATGCACCTGTACTGACCTCGCCTTCTGGATGATAGCGGGGTGAACAGGCAGTGGCTCGGGTGGTTGTTGTCCTTGATGATCTTTTTGGCCTTCCTGTGACAGTGGGTGGTGTAGGTGTCCTCGTTGTTGTTGGTAATCAAGCCTACCACTGTAGTGTCGTCAGCAAACTTGATGATTGAGTTGGAGGCGTGATTGGCCACGCAGTCATGGGTGAACAGGGAGTACAGGAGAGGGCTGAGAACGCACCCTTGTGGGGCCCCAATGTTGAGGATCAGCGGGGTGGAGATGTTGTTTCCTACCCTCACCACCTGGGGCCGGCATGCTCTCATGAACTCCAGGACCCAGTTGCACAGGGCTGGGTCGAGACCTATGGTCTCGAGCTTAATGACGAGTTTGGAGGGTACCATGGTGTTAAATGCTGAGCTGTAGTTGATGAACAAAATTCTTACATAGGTATTCCTCTTGTCCAGATGGGTTAGGGCAGTGTGCAGTGTGATTGCGATTGCGTTGTCTGTGGACCTATTGGCACGGTAAGCAAATTGGAGTGGGTCTAGGGTGTCTGGTAGGATGGAGGTGATATGATCCTTGACTAGTCTCTCAAAGCACTTCATGATGACGGAAGTGAGTGCTACGGGGCGATAGTCATTTAGCTCAGTTACCTTAGCTTTCTTGGGAACAGGAACAATGGTGGCCCTCTTGAAGCATGTGGGAACATTACATTTGTCCGTAAACACACCAGCCAGCTGGTCTGCGCATGCTCTGAGGACACGGCCAGGGATGCCATCTGGGCCGGCAGCCTTGCGAGGGTTAACACGCTTAAATGTTTTACTCACTTTGGCTGCGGTGAAGGTGAGCCCGCAGGTTTTAGGAGTGGGCCGTGTCGGTGGCACTGTATTGTCCTCAAAGTGAGCAAAGAAGTTGTTTAGTTTGTCTGGGTGCAGGACATCGTGGGGTGCATCGGGGCTGTTTTTCTTTTTGTAGTCCGTGATTGACTGTAGACCCTGCCACATTCCTCTCGTGTCTGAGCCGTTGAATTGTGACTCTACTTTGTCTCTATACTGACGCTTAGCTTGTTTGATTGCCTTTCGAAGGGAATAGCTACACTGTTTTTATTCAGTCATGTTTCTGGTTGCCTTACCCTGGTTAAAAGCAGTGGTTCGCGCTTTCAGTTTTGCGTGAATGCTGCCATCAACCCACGGTTTCTGGTTGGGGAAGGTTTTAATAGTTGCCATGGGTACAACATCACCGATGCACTTGCTAATTAACTTGCTCACCGAATCAGCGTATACATCAATGTTGTTGTCTGATGCTGTCCGGAACATATCCCAGTCCATGTGCTCAAAGCAATCTTGAAGCGTGGAATCAGATTGGTCGGACCAGCGTTGAACAGACCTGAGCACGGGCGTTTTCTGTTTTAGTTTCTGTATATAGGCTGGGAGCAACAAAATGGAGTCATGGTCAGACTTGCCGAAAGGAGGGTGGAGAATGGCCTTGTATAATTTGCGGAAGTTAGAATAACAATGATCCAGGATTTTCCCGGCCCGGGTCGCACTTTCAATATGCTAATAAAATGTAGGGAGCCTTGTTTTCAGATGAGCCTTGTTAAAATCCCCAGCCACAATAAATTCAGCCTCGGGATATGTGGTTTCCAGTTTACATAGAGTCCAATGAATTTCTTTCATTGTGCCGTCGATGTGTCAGTTTGAGGGGGGATATACACGGATGTGATTATAATTGAAGAGAATTCTCTTGGTAGATAATGCGGTCGGCATTTGATTTTAAGGAACTCTATGTCAGGTGAACAAAAGGACTTGAGTTCCTGTATGTTGTTATGATCACACCACGACTCGTTAATCATAAGGCACACACCCCACCCTTCTTCTTACCAGATAGATGTTTGTTTCTGTCGGCGCGATGCGTGGATTAACCAGGTGGCTGTACCGACTCTGATAACGTGTCCTGAGTGAGCCATGTTTCCGTGAAGCGAAGAACGTTGCAGTCGTTGATGTCTCTCTGGAAGGCAATCCTTGCTCGGATTTTGTCTACCTTGTTGTCCAGAGACTGGGCATTCGCAAGTAGTATACTCGGGAGCGGAGCGCAATGTGCCCGTCTACGTAGCCTGACCAGAAGACCGCCCCATCTACCCCTTCTCCTGCGCCACCGTTGTTTTGGGTCGCCGGCTGGGATCCAGTCTATTGTCTTGGTTGGTGGACCAAACAGAGGATCCGCTTCGGGAAAGTCGTATTCCTGGGCGTAATGTTGGTAAGTTGACGTTGCTCTTATATCCAATACTTCCTCCCGGCTGTATGAAATAAAACTTAAGATTTCACGGGGTAACAATGTAAGAAGTAATCCATAAAAAAACTAAATACTGCATAGCTTCCTGAGAACGTGAAGCGAGGCTGCCACCTCTGTCGGCGCCGGAAGTCTGTTTAGGTACTGTAGTGATGTGCTGCTGTGATTGTAATGCAATATCTCTTAACGACATCACATGAATGAGAAAGAGTAGGGTAGGGGGTTGCGGGTTAAAAAGGTTACTATTTTCAGGCATGGGGTTTTTAACCATCTTTCAAATGTACTGCAAAGCATCTTCATTAAACCTCTGCTGCAGCCATTCAAACCTCATTAATCATTTCACTTGTCACAGTGGATTATACCGCCACCGAGCTGACATAGCTTTTCTGGAATATATATCACCCCAAGCTAGGGGATTTCACTCCTCCCCTGCCCATAACCAACTCTCCCCTCACCTCTCGTTTCCCTCCCCCTAGGCGCTCTCCCAAGTTGAGTGATTGTAATTAGTTGGCTGAGGGTTTTCCCGTGTTTTCTCTTCCTGGTGACTAATGCAGTTGTGTGACTGGTATAAAGAGCCACCCGTCATCCCCTGGCCCCTCCCTACCTGTGAGCCTGCTCTGTTCTGCTGCCCCAAACCCAGGTCTGTATCCCAAATGGCACTCTTTTGCATGTAGTGCACTGCTTTTGACCAGAGCCTTATAGGCCCTTTTTTTATGTAACCTTTATTTAACTAGGCAAGTCAGTTAAGAACAAATTCTTATTTATAATAATAAATAAGTCAAAGTCCTAGTCAAAAGTAGTGTACTATATAGGGGATAGGGTGCCATGTGGGACTCATCCCAGTTCTGTCTGACTCATCTGGCTAGGATAGATAGTGCAGCTGAAACAATCGGTGTAGGTGAAGGTCAAATGAGTCCTTTAGAGGTAAGAGCTTTGAGGGGTATTGAGTGATTTGATGGCGGATAACCCCTCCCAGCACTCAAGCGAGCCAAGAGGAACTGGCTGGCTCATACAAAAACATTACTACCGATGTTGTAAAGGAGACTTGCCATTTTATTTATCTCCTCAGACCCAAGAAGATATATGGTGCTTTTTCTGTCAACAGTTCTTTACGAAAATTACAACACATAAAGATAGAACTGGAGTGTCAAGAGAATCAATAGGAAAAAATACTTTTGAAACAGGGTGCGTTTTGTATGCACAACCTTGTGTGAGAGAAGTCAAGTCCTGTTTCATTATTTTTGTTGGCGCTGTGAGGCTCTCGGATTTCTCTCTGGAGGAGGAGGAGGAGGGGGCATTCACAATCATTATGCTGTCAAATAAGTAGAGACGGAGGGGGTGGAGGGAGGGGGGCTGGTGATGACAGCTGTGGATTAAATCATTGAAATGTCTTCTGAAGAGAACTTCACCCCAGCTCCAGTCCCCAATGAGAAGGATGCTGCTCATGAAATAACAGCAGTAGTATTGAGTACACTCACAGACAGAAAGAGTGAGAGAGAAAGAGAGACAGAGCAAAGAGATGAGACGTCCGCATACTCGGTTTAGTTTCATGCTAGCAGAACACGGCTAGGTGAAGCAAACGTCTGTGCCTCGCATACTCCCTTTAAAACACAAAAAATGAGACAAAAGCAGCAATATTACTGTTTGTCACTCTTGAGACGCCGTAGCAACAACATACAGTAACATTTCCTCAGAATAGTCATTCATTTTGACGTTTTTGACATGGAGGTCTTAGCGGCGCAATTTTACATCTTAGATGTTTGGTGCAGTATTTCTCAAGTGAAAACATTTGCATGAAAACACGTTGAGAGTACCTACAGTTGACAAATCAAGGGGCGTAGACTTCGGCTACCAAAGTTTGGTTTACCTCAAGACAAAAAAAAGTGCACTCGAACGCTTCCGAACACAAAAACAAACAAAAACGTCACAATATATACGCAAACTGTTTCGACTGGGAAGCACACAGTAAGCTTTAGAGAAAAGGTTATTTGCATTGTAAAAGGAACACCTTTTGTTTGTTTGCTGCAGTACATGGCTTCAGTGTCCTTTTTAAGCATGTTATACTCAGACACAAGATGTTTCAATTCTATGTGCATCATATACCATGAAATCTACTTAGTGATCAGCATTGGGCTACTCCACACAGTAGTGGGATTGGAAGGCAAAGATCTGACCTGTGTGAGAAATTTGAGAAACACTAAAATTGCCTCCTTCTGCTTTCATTGGTCAATCTGGAAAACCTGGTCTCAGAACATTTTGTATTATTCTGTATGTAAATCTGAGACACTCTTAGTATGATATGTAATGTTTCGTATGTTATTTATTAATTTGTGGATCTCTATCACCCATTTCCTTTGAGAATTACAATGGCATTATACGTTCCGAATTTGCAAAAACTACAATATGTTACAAATTTGCAAAACCTATGATAAGTTACAAATTCTAGACAGGTGTCTAGCTAGCTTGCTAACATTAGCTAGGCTAGGGGTTAGGGTTAAGGTTATGGTTAAGTTTAGGAATTAAATTCAAGAGTTAGGGTTAGCTAAAAGGGTTAAGGTTAGGGGAAGGGTTAGCTAACATGCTAAGTAGTTGCAAAGTAGCTAAAAAGTAGTAAGTAGTTGAAAGTTGTTAATTAGCTAAAATACAAAAGGTGTCGATTGTCGACAATCGCGTTATACGCCACCCTCCATTTGTTTTTGCCTTAAGTAACCACCTGTCTTATGTAACCATACCAAACATAAAACATCATACTAATTTGAGTGTCCCGAATTTACATTTATTATGATACGTCTTGTCTATGAGACCAGGATGACCTGGAAGGCGTCATTGTTCCTTACACATGAAAGTCGTTTTGGAGATGCGGAAATGAATGTAAT
Source organism: Brachymystax lenok tsinlingensis (assembly GCA_030435695.1). Lineage (NCBI taxonomy): Eukaryota > Metazoa > Chordata > Actinopteri > Salmoniformes > Salmonidae > Brachymystax > Brachymystax lenok. The sequence goes on from CM059796.1 coordinate 15,737,375, forward strand.
CCACAGTTCACAGTTGACTTGTTTCATTCAGGATGTCGATTAGGACCATGCTGACCATGTGTATCTGAAGGAGTGACATGGTTAGTGAAGGGGAAAGCTGTAGATGTTATCGTTTCTGTGTAGCATCTCTCTCCTACTCTCCATGCATATCTCGTGTGAAGCTAACAAGAGGAGCTGTATATTTTAAACACAAATATCAGCAATGTATTTATGATACATTTTGTGCTGGTCTGACATCATCATCATCATCATCATCTCTCTCTCTAACACACACACACACAGACTGGGTGTAAAAAAAAGTTTGGTTGCAAAAACCACAAGGGAATAAATAATTACCTTTGATCTCCCTAATGAAGTTCGTTCTCTGTGCAGTGTTAAATAGGGCATACACTGTCTCTCCATGAGAACACATGAATATTCATAGAAAACTAAAAGCAAATGTTTTAACCTTTGCTGTACATAATGGTCAACTTATGGACATAAGGTCACTCAGAAACAAATTAAAAAATGTCCACTCTCTAATACATTATTTGGAGCCCAATTCAATGCTTTCATAAAGGTTAAAGAAACACTGGCACTGGCCGTAACGTTATAGGTTCGGGGCTGTGTCAGGAATATTTGAGCTATTTTCACTACCGGAATTATGGGTGCAGTAGCTGGCGGTGGCACGAAAGGCCTGGGTTTTGATGAATTAACAAGTTTTGGGTGTGTGTCCAGGCTCGGCCCTTCACTGGCCAATTAGAACGGGCTCCATGGTTAAATATGTGGCTGTGTATATACAGTATTTTATATAGTATATTACATTGTCATCAACTCCCGTTCAAATGTCACATTGGTCTAATGGCATTGCTTCAATATGGAAATACATTATAAAACGTAGGCTATAGCATTCACACTGATATAGGGCCTGGCAGTGATTGACTTGTGTAGGAGCTCACAAGAGCTGAGTACCGGCACCTCAAATGTTCTACTGCTTGAGCTCCTGTTCCTCTTATAGAATATTAGCTCAAAAGTATTGTGGAGTGGCTTCCCGAGTGGCTCAGCGGTCTATGGCGTCACTACAGATTTGGGTTCGATCCTGGGCTGTGTCGCAGCCGGCCACGACCGGGAGACCGATGAGGCGGCGTACAATTGACCCAGCGTTGTCCGGGTTAGGGGAGGGTTTGGCTAGCTGGGATGTCCTTGTCCCATCGCGCTCTTGCGACTTCTTGTGGCGGCTTGGCGCATGCACGCTGACTTCTGGTCGCCAACTGTACTGTGTTTCCTCCGACACATTGGTGCGGCTGGCTTCCGGTTTAAGCGAGCAGTGTGTCAAGAAGCAGTGTGGCTTGGCGGGGTCGTGTTTTGGGGGACGCATGGCTCTCGACCTCTCGATCAGTGCCGACACCCAAAATGTGTAGTGGCACCTATTTCAGTCCATGTCAAGCCCTGGGGCTAAGCCTAGTGTAAACTGAAGTCTGGACATGGACATGCCAAACGTAGTCAATAAGCAAGATTACATTTACTAGGCTTTTGATAAGGCCTAAAAAGGACAGTGTACAATTGTAATTACATGCACTTCTCCAGAAATAACAAGAAGAAATGTATTTCGAGGCTAGAGGTTAGGACTATAACACAGTATTACTATGAGCCCAGTAAGAACAAATAACAGCAGCAGAGTTACTTCCCTCACTCAGAGCTGTGGTTGACATTAATTTGTTTGTTCATTCAGCTCTTCCCGATCAGGGTTCGTTTGGCTTTTCCGAGCAGGGTCGGCCTCCATACGTGACTTTGTAAGTGTTGCGTGGTGACAGCTCTGGCATGGATCACAAAAAATACAATGAGGGGCTGTACTAATCAACAATGTGGAAATTCACTCACACACACAGGAATATGAGCAGGAGTCAGAACTGCTAATAAAACCTCAATTGGTAGAACGAACAGAGAGAATATATGCTGTATGCCTTGAGTCTTAAGCAGATAGATTCTAGTCGAGTCAGATACAATGCATGGACTCTGGACACATACAGACCCACCTAAATTAGGTTTCAAGCATCAAACATTTATATTAACTTCATGCCAAGATAAACTAGGACCAGGTAGATTCTTCCTTTAGAAATGAGTGGAGTGCTTTCCAAAGCAAAACCTTGCTCACATTAATTACGGCTGTGATTGTGCAGCCGCCATTCCATTCTGTGTGAGATCAGTTGGAGGAAAGGGAGTATCTGGGTCTGTGTGGATGACAATTAGCCCAGATAGATAGAATGCACATGGAGAATGATTCCAGATGCTATGGGGGTCTCCTGGGAGAGCATTCTATGCAGCCCTTATGTACGTGGGTATATGCGTGTGAGTGTATGGGTGTATGTAAATGTGTTTCAGCTCCTATTGCTTTGTCTCTGTAGCACAAATAAAGCAATGCCACCACATGAAACATTACGTGCCTGGAGATATAAGAGGAGAACTGTAGGAGAGAGCATTCAGCATCTGTTTTTTTCCTCTCTTTTTCATGAGAAGCACGGAGGTGTCTTAAGGGCTGATTCTCCTATGATTTAGCTGGGGATTATCCAAATGAACAGCCCCAATGAGCTAAATTGAGAGCAACCTACTTTTTTCTCTTTTGGAGTCGCTCTGGCATTTAGCAATTTCCCCAAACTGTTCTTGGTCCAACAGTTTCTCACAGTTTCTCCCTGCTACGAATCTCGTTGTATATGGTGAGATCTTTGCATGTGGTGTAGTCTACATACACAAACAGTGTTGTTACAATAGTGGCATCTGGTTACCATAGAGACTGGTTGTGCCAGTGTGGAATCGTATTTTCGCCCAGCTGTCATTACCTCGTTCACACGCACAGGATTGATACCGAGTGGCCTCCCTATGCACTTCAACATGGTTTACAATGAGACTGATGCATGCACACACACACTCACATAGGCAGGCAGGCATACACACACGCACACACACATACGCACACGCACATACACACACGCACACACGCATGCACACACAGACTCACACACACTCTCATTGTGTTCTGTGTGTTATGAGTGTGACACACACAGCTGATGGTAGTCTCTGTGGACCACAGATCTAATTCTATTGGAGTTATGGGACTGGGGCTGTGAATAGGCTGAATCCCATAAAGCGCTTGATTAATACAACTCTTTCATTTAGCCCAGTGCTTTGTAATCCTTTTATGCAGACGAGCAACTTGTCCTCAAATGACACTTTTCGCTGCCGAATGACACATATTAGCCTACTGTCTTCCATTTTAGGTCCACCTCACGTGACTGACGTGACTAATTTGCTTTTGTACATTAAAATGTTTTGTTGTTGCTCCTGCAGAACGTGTTTCCTCTCTTGTCTTTACGTTGTAGCCTCGGGTGATACTGTGCTCGCTCATGTCCTTGCCAACTAGGAGCAGCTTGATGGCTCCCCATAGACTCCACTGGTGGGCTGATTCATCTGCTGCATGGAGCTGTTGTACATCCCAGCACAAGCCAAGAGTTTCAGGAGCTTTAGGACTTCACAGGTGTTAGCATCAGACCTACCGTCAAACATACATACGCAGATGCGCGCTCGCACACACACACACTCACCTATGAAGGCAGGCTCATTCTTCATTTTGGCCTTCATGGGCATCCATCCAGTGAATTTCCCAGCTCCATTAATAAAGAACACATAGATGTGGAGCATGGTTGTCTGAGTGTCTATAACACAAACCATTCATGCCAGTCATTTACTCAGTCATGGGCTGGAGAATGAGATGTATCTCTCTATTTTCACCACGGTTGCTTTTCTCAATTACGTTATAATACACTGCTCAAAAAAATAAAGGGAACACTAAAATAACACATCATAGATCTGAATGAATGAAATAATGTTATTAAATAATTTTTCCTTTACATAGTTGAATGTGCTGACAACAAAATCACACAAAAATTATCAATGGAAATCAAATTTATCAACCCATGGAGGTCTGGATTTGGAGTCACACTCAAAATTAAAGTGGAAAACCACACTACAGCCTGATCCAACTTTGATGTAATGTCCTTAAAACAAGTCAAAATGAGGCTCAGTAGTGTGTGTGGCCTCCACGTGCCTGAATGACCTCCCTACAATGCCTGGGCATGCTCCTGATGAGGTGGCGGATGGTCTCCTGAGGGATCTCCTCCCAGACCTGGACTAAAGCATCCACCAACTCCTGGACAGTCTGTGGTGCAACGTGGCGTTGGTGGATGGAGCGAGACATGATGTCCCAGATGTGCTCAATTGGATTCAGGTCTGGGGAACAGGCGGGCCAGTCCTTAGCATCAATGCCTTCCTCTTGCAGGAACTGCTGACACACTCCAGCCACATGAGGTCTAGCATTGTCTTGCATTAGGAGGAACCCAGGGCCAACCGCACCAGCATATGGTCTCACAAGGGGTCTGAGGATCTCATCTCGGTACCTAATGGCAGTCAGGCTACCTCATGGAGGGCTGTGCGGCCCCCCCAAAGAAATGCCACCCCACACCATGACTGACCCACCGCCAAACTGGTCATGCTGGAGGATGTTGCAGGCAGCAGAACGTTCTCCACGGGCGTCTCCAGACTCTGTCACGCCTGTCACGTGCTCAGTGTGAACCTGCTTTCATCTGTGAAGAGCACAGGGTGCCAGTGGCGAATTTGCCAATCTTGGTGTTCTCTGGCAAATGCCAAACGTCCTGCACGGTGTTGGGCAGTAAGCACAACCCCCACCTGTGGACGTTGGGCCCTCATACCACCCTCATGGAGTCTGTTTCTGACCGTTTGAGCAGACACATGCACATTTGTGGCCTGCTGGAGGTCATTTTGCAGGGCTCTGGCAGTGCTCCTCCTTGCACAAAGGCGGAGGTAGTGGTCCTGCTGCTGGGTTGTTGCCCTCCTACGGCCTCCTCCACGTCTCCTGATGTACTGGCCTGTCTCCTGGTAGCGCCTCCATGCTCTGGACACTACGCTGACAGACACAGCAAACCTTCTTGCCACAGCTCGCATTGATGTGCCATCCTGGATGAGCTGCACTACCTGAGCCACTTGTGTGGGTTGTAGACTCCGTCTCATGCTACCACTAGAGTGAAAGCACCGCCAGCATTCAAAAGTGACCAAAACATCAGCCAGGAAGCATAGGAACTGAGAAGTGGTCTGTGGTCACCACCTTCAGAACCACTCCTTTATTGGGGGTGTCTTGCTAATTGCCTATAATTTCCACCTGTTGTCTATTCCATTTGCACAACAGCATTGTGCAAATGCGGGGGCGGCAGGTAGCCTAGTGGTTAGAGCGTTGGACTTGTAACCGAGGGTTGCAAGTTCAATCCCGAGCTGACAAGGAAAAACAAAATCTGTCGTTCTGCCCTGAACAAGGCAGTTAACCCACTGTTCCCCGGGCGCCGGCAAGGACGTGGAAGTCGATTAAGGCAGCCCCCGCACCTCTCTGATTCAGAGGGGTTGGGTTAAATGCGGAAGACACATTTCGGTTGAAGGCATTCGGTTGTACAACTGACTAATAATGGTGACTTTGACTTTGACTTTGACTTTGATGTGAAATTTATTGTCAATCAGTGTTGCTTCCTAAGTGGACAGTTTGATTTCACAGAAGTGTGATTGACTTGGAGTTACATTGTGTTGTTTAAGTGTTCCCTTTATTTTTTGAGCAGTGTACAATACATGAACAATCCCCCACACACACACAAACACACACACACACACACAAAGCTACAGCAGCATGGTGCGAGGCTAGCGATGTGATACATTCACATTGTGGAGGTTAATCGTTCAGGGCACATGACAAATCATCTCCAACATTACTTCAATCTGTACTGAATCATCAGTCCACCACTCATTTAAATTATCTCCATTAACTTCACTCAGGAAATAATGCCTTTCTTTGCTAGAGTGGCTGAAAGAGGCTCTTTGAACCCCCTCACCTGATAACTCTTGGGAGATAATCAAAATAGGGATGGAAGACTTTACAAGAAAGTGTTCTGTAATTGCAGCCAATGATGCTGATTATTAAAACTCCAAAACAACAGTACTGTTCCCCTAGCAGAGATCTAACCGTTGTTAATGGATGGTATGAGACCAGATTGAGGAGGAGTGGAGTCTAAGGTCGCTCCTGCTCCTATTCATCTAATTGGAAAATAAGTGTAACTGCTGTAGTTCTAGGCAACAGAGCAGAAAGTTGTTAATGATGAACACCATTATAGCTAAGTCCTTGATCATAACCGCCAAGATAATGTTGGGTCCTTTGAAAATGCACCTGAACATTCCCGACCGAGCAAGCAAGGGAAATACCCTTCAGAGGCAGCCAGCTGCTAATATTACCAACATCATACACTCCATTGTTAAACCTCACAAGGTGTCCGTTCTATGTATACTCTACTACAGTGACTTGATCCATGAAGAGTGTAATTTCGGGCTGATGTTTAAACAGAGTTACATCAACATACAGTAGTATCACTCACATCACACACTATTGTTACACCTGTTGGCCTACTGTACTGGACAGTCAATAGTAACTTGATCATCCTACTTATTTTTAGCCAATGTTTCTAATATTCTACATCAGCACATACAGTGTGGTGCAGATGGCTGTCCTGTGTAGGTGAAGGTCCGGTCTGTCGGTGGCCAGGCCAGGTGTTGTGGATCGGATATTTCTCATTACAGTACGGTACAGTAGAGGGTCCTGGCCTCACACATCCCATTATGTCATTACAGTTATGCAATTTCTAGTTAAACCCTGGCCATTGATAGATGACATTGCCAAGAGCAAGGCCACGGCTGAAATGTAGATTTATTACATTATTAAAACCATGCAAAAACTCACCCGGAACTTGAGGGGAATTGTCACACTTTTATTTTTTAGTTTATAATGACCGTGCAGGTGAAACTACGAGAGGTTAATTTCAGACGACAGCGACAGCCATGTGACAAACTTGTCATCTCTGCTGATCAATAAATACAGTGAGCCACTGTCAACATGTCAGTTGCGATTTGAGCTCGGGTGACAAGCATGTACCTTCATTGTGATTGATGATGACATTGTGGCTTCAAGATGTTTTTACATTAGGTGGCCATACATCTATTATGATGCCTCACCACTGTGCAGAGATGGGACCAAGTCACCATTTTGCAAGTCCTAAGCAAGTTTCAAGTCTTAACCTTTGGGTTTCGAGTCAAGTCCCATGTAATAATGGGCAAGTCTCAAGTAAAGTCCCAAGTTCCACAGCTCAGGTTGAGTCCCTAATTTAAGGTTTCTAGTCTTCAAGTCAATGGTTAAGTGTTTTATGCCAATATCATTGCAATTGCGATAGTCTTTGAAACCGAATGCAATGATTTTTGGGACCAATGAAGCCCTGACGCACAGGTGGCCCCACAGATCCCAGAGTGGTGGGGCAAATTGTTTTCCCTGGGGCCCAGAGTTTTCCTAACCTGGCAAACTAACCGGGTATAAATCAGGACCCTATAGGGTCTGACAATGATTCATTAGTAGTTGGAAAAAGGTAAATATAAGGGCATGAAAAGAAACACACTCTATGCACACGTACGCATGGATGTTGTATTGTAAATATGTGATAATGGAGTAGTGGTCTGAGGGAACACACTAAATGTAGTGTTATGAAATGTAATGTCATGTAATATTTTAAACTGAACAGTAACTGTCTTAATGTTGCTGGACCCCAGGAAGAGTAGCTGCTGCCTTGGCATTAGCTAATGGGGATCCTTAATAAAATACAAATAAAATGGGAACAGATTTACATTTTAGTCATTTAGCAGACAATCTTATCCAGATCGACCTACAGTAGCAATTAGGGTTAAGTGCCTTGCTCAAGAGCACACCTACAGACTTTTCACCTAGTTGGCTCAGGGATTCAAACCATTACATTTTGGTTACTGGTCCAATACAATTAATCACTAAACAGGTCACATGGTTTTAAAGAAATTCTGAAAAAAACTCCTGGCCCTATGGAGGTTGAAAACTATGTCAGATTGCAGCAACCTTGTACTTGTTAATATGAATTTTATTTAAAAACTTGACATTCCTTTACACAGACACAAGCATTACAATTGGACACTAGAACTCACAGGGCTGTGCTTGCTTTATGGAGGTTTGCATTGTATAGGCCTTTGCAACTGCAATAAAAAAAAAAACTCACCATTGGAGTAAAATACTTAAGTAAAAATACTTTAATGTACTACTCAAGTCGTTTTGGGGGGTATCTGTACTATTTATGTTTTTGACAATTTGTACTTTTATCCAACTACATTCCTAAAAATAATTATGTACTTTTTACTCCATACCCATTTTTATTCCATACTCCATTGCCAACCAGACCAAGTTTGAATATAGCCTAAATCAAATTTGAGCACATTCACATTTTCTCCTAACAAAAATAAATGGGCTATAAATTGGCTACATACCCCTGGCCAGAGGGCGAGAGGGGACATGGTGCATTATCTGTAGCCTATGTAGCTGCTGGCTGAGGTCGTTATCTGTAGCCTAGTTGATCAGACTGAGAAATTGTCTTGTTTTCTTCCCGTACAGTTTAGATGTAGGCTGCTGCAACATTTCTGTGAAGAGTTCTTGCTTGTGTACAGTATGTCAGGAGTGATGTGTTATCACGTTTGCTAAATAAATACCAGAGGACAGTGGAGAGGTACGCTTTGCTAGATGATGTGCTTTGTCTGCGCAACCTGTGATTTCCATTAATCTGATTTTTCAAACATAGAACAAAACGCACAGAACTTGCAGCACTCCGATATGAATACTGTACATGATATGAATACTGTATATAGGCTTACATCTTGCGTGAGATGGCATATCGAGTCTCTTGAGTCATACAGCTCGAGTCCAAGTTATTAAATCACAAGTCATAGATGCTCAAGTCTCAAGTCGCCAAGTTTGTGACTCGAGTCCACATCTCTGCCACTGTGTACTAAAACTAACAAAAACACATCACATTGTAAAGACACTTGTTCAAAATTAGTTGCTGCATAACTTGGATCGAAGGTGGGGACAACATGCTTCAGGTAGAGCTTGCCCTTCAGCACAGATCTAGGATCAGTTTACCATCTACAAATCCTATTTTAGGCGATATTTGGATTAGGATAAAACTAGCCTTAAATCAGTGGCTAGGATGCAATTTCATCCTACTCAGTCTCTTTAGGCTACAATACTCAGATAACATTCACATATGATATTCCACTCTGCACCAAACCAATCCTGCCAGTTGAGATGGATGTTTTCAAGGATATCAATGTTGGGGATAAATTAGAACAAATCCAGAATCCTAATTGTCATCTTGACTCAATCATGGGCAGATAAAACTGCAATGAAAAAGCCATCATGGGCCTATTTATCCCATTTCCGGGCAGCAAGTGTCTCTGGCTCCCCATATCGTTGGCTCTGACCTATCTCTGGGCCCTTCTAAGGATCACCGCTAGAGATGCTGTGTACGGTTCATAGAAATACTGGATATGGAGGACTTTCTATTACGCTCTCTATGCCATCCTCTGGAGGGAGGGTTTAACCGATAATCTCTTTTTCATCAGTGGGTGACCTAGTCGTTGAACTACGGACATTGGGTCCTAAACAAGGACGTACAGTAGGGTAGGCTATACAGCACAGTTTCTAAGCTCAGTGATAACAGAAAACTAAAACTAAAGCAAACAAATGAAGAACAGTATTATTCATCACAGCAGTTTTGCCATCCAGTGCAATATACCGTAATTCCATTGTGAAGACTATTGGTTTATGAACCAATAAAGGTCATCATTCCCAGACCAAATGTGAGAGTATTGTTCAGTGGTGAGTGAGGTAATGTCCATCCCGCCTCTACATGGGGGGGGGACAAGTTGTCTTGTCCTGAGTGCATGCACTATCATTCTCAGTGCATGTTGATCAGAAACCATCACAACAGCGGCGTCCATCACTGCTGAAGCACAAACATACACAAATAGCGTCCGGCCTCATCTATAAAACATTAGCACTCCTAATACCATCAATCAGTGGAGTATGTGCACATCAGGGGATGCAGGGCCTCTTACATTTTCTAACAGAGCATTTCCATGCTTCTGTAGAGAAGGGAGGCATTTCAGAAGTCATTTAAGGGTTATCTGAGATAGCTAATAGTGTCACTGATCAGCAAGAGGCCATTATATGTTCGCCATCAGTCAGTCAACATAGGCCACATTGGCTGCATTTAGACAGGCAGCTGAATTCTGATATTTTTTTCACTAATTGGTCTTTTGACCAATAAGATGAGCTCTGTACAAATCTGATGTGATTGGTCAAATGACCAATTAGTGAAAAAAATATCAGAATTGGACTGCCTGTGTGAACATAGCCTCTCTCACAGGCTAACTAATTGCTGTGTACACTAAAGAAAATGGAAAAGACAAGGCAATCAATCAAATGTTTTGACTCACTGGTGTAGTTTTCGCTCCAAATGCATCTGTTTGTGGGAGGTTGGGAAAAAGTAAGAATCTTTTTTGGGGCAAAAGTTTCTATTGCATAAGCATTATTTCAAGAATAATTTTTCAAGCATTCATTTAAGCAAAGGAAAGCATTGATTGGCAGTTACATACACATGGCTTAAATAATATTCTTGTTAGCAGCTCTGATTTTGCTTTTTCAGATCACAAATTCATAAGCTTCAGTTGTAGTTTTCCTATATCTATATCACCACTGAAGAAAATGCTGACCTATCGTGAAATCAATTCTGTGATTCCATCTTCTTTTTCTGCTTTAATAAGGGATTCTTCTTTGTCAGAATGTCTACTATTAAATTGTCCATCAAAAATCTACTGTATATACAATAATGTCTTGTCTCAAATACTTGAGAGGCAGGCTCCTGTCATAACTAGACTGGTTCCATCTACTCGTGCCTCACCATGGTTCACTCCTGAACTACGAACGATAAAAACCGAGGGTCGCCGCCTAGAAAGACTATACAGGAAAACTGGACTTGTTGTCCACTCTTTGGCTTTTAAAGAACACTTGCTTAAGTACCGTACAGCCCTTAACGATGCAAGATCCTCTTATTTCACCTCTACCATTAGAAATTCAAAGTGCAGGCCCAAATCACTCTTTGCAATGGTTAGCAAACTCACAAATCCACCACAACATGTTATGTCGGGCTCTGTGGGGCTTGTAAATAGCTTTTTACAATTTTTCTCGGACAAATTAAAGTCATTCACTGCATCCATCGCCAAAAACACTCAAATGTTCACTTAATAATAGCTGATTTTACTCATTCTACAAACTCTCTCTCTGCTTTCACTCTAACTACTCCAACTGCTATAAGTGATCTAATTGTGAAGTCAAATTCCACATCCTGCCAACTTGATCCTACACCTACTGTTTTGCTTAAGTTGTGTGTCCCTGAGGTTGCACCCTTCAAATCCCCGAGCTGACAAGGTACAAATCTGTCGTTCTGCCCCTGAACAGGCAGTTAACCCACTGTTCCGGGCGGCAGGTAGCCTAGTGGTTAGAGCGTTGGACTTGTAACCGGAGGGCTGCAAGTTCAAATCCCCGAGCTGACAAGGTAAAAATCTGTCGTTCTGCCCCTGAACAAGGCAGTTAACCCACTGTTCCCGGCGCCAAGACGTGGATGTCGACAAGGCAGCTCCCCGCACCTCTCTGATTCAGAGGGGTTGGGTTAAATGCGGAAGACACATTTCGGTTGAAGGCATTTGGTTGTACAACTGACTAATAATGGTGACTTTGACTTTGACTTTTTCAAAACACATATGATTAACTGTAGTTTGGCGTCCAGCGTTGTTCCAGCAGATTTAAAAATGGCTGCGGTGACGCCCATTCTTAAAAAATCAGGCCTAGACCACCTAAACATGGGAAATTACAGACCAATATCCAACTTACCATTCTTAAGCAAAGTCCTTGAAAGGGTTGTTGCTTCGCAATTGCGATCACATTTGGATATAAACGGTCTTTTTGAACCTTTTCAGTCTGGATTTCGCCCAGCTCAGCACTGAAACTGCTCTTCTCCGGGTGGTTAACGACATTCTTTTGTCCATGGATGCAGGGCTGATAAACATCCTGATGCTTCTTGATTTAAGCGCTGCTTTTGACACAGTCTGCCATGAAATACTTATCTCTAGGCTTTCTGACATTGGTATCACTGGCTCTGCTCTTTCTTGGCTCATCTCCTACATTAGCGACAGAAAGTATTATATCACTATACAAGGGTTTAGATCTGCCACTGCTTCACTTACACAGGGTGTCCCTCAAGGTTCGGTTCTTGGCCCACTATTATTCATCATCTACATATATCCACTCGGTGATATCATACGCAGGCACGGACTTCAGTTCCATTGCTATGCTGATGATATTCAAATCTACCTCACCACCAGCTCTGATAGGTTATCTTTGCCTGACTCACTCACTGAATGTATCAGGGACATCAAGAAATGGATGTCCCTGAATTTCCTTAAACTGAATGATAATAAAACTGAGATATTATTGATTGGTCCTGCTGCCTCAGCCAAAAGGATTGATCAGTCCTTTGATGTTGATGGAATCCACGTTAAGCCTTCGTCATTGATTCGTAACCTTGGTGTCTTATTCGATTCAACTTTATCTTTTGGCTCTCACATTTCTTCTCTTGTTAAAAACTATTTTTTCCATCTTCGTAATATTGCTCGTCTCCGATCTTCTCTCACTTTAGCTGATGCTGAAACTCTAATTCATGCATTAATCACTTCACGCTTGGACTATTGCAATGCCTTACTTCTTGGTCTTCCAAAAAAACGTATTGCAAGATTACAGTATGTTCAAAACTCAGCAGCAAGAGTTCTCACCTCCACTAGGCGCTCTGCTCACATCACTCCTCTGCTTCATGACCTTCACTGGCTACCTGTGGCATCACGTATCCACTTTAAGGTATTGCTTCTAACTTTTAAAGCATTAAATGGTCTTGCTCCCCAATATCTCTCTGACTTACTCTATCCTTACCGCCCTGCTCGGTCCCTTAGATCAGCTGAACTTGGTTTGTTGACCGTCCCTCGTTTCCGGTTGTCCACTGTAGGTGGGAGGTCATTTGGTGTTAATGCTCCTAAATTATGGAATTCACTACCTCTTACACTACGCAATACCTCATCCGTGGGTGCATTCAAGATCCAGTTGAAGACATATCTGTTTGACATGCATTTTGGGTAGTGTGTATCCTATGTGACTGCGATGTATGTGTGGGTGTTCTGAATGTATTGTAATGTGCAATGTAAAGCGACCTTGAGCTATGGAAAGGCGCTATATAAATAAAACTTCTTCTTCTTCTTCTTCTATAACAAAAAGCCAAATTATTATGACAGGTGTATTACTTAAGTAAACCACTGTCATGATCTTCTTTAGTGACGGACCAAGGCGCAGCGAGGTATCCAGTATACATACTTTATTTATGTAACGTAACTGGGGGAAAACAATAAACAAACGAAGATCGAAACAACGGAACGTAACATAGAAATAAACACTTACGCTACGAACCCAAACAATAACCCACCAAACCCTAGTGAAAACCACAAACATATATATGGTTCCCAATTAGAGGTTAACGACACTCAGCTGCCTCTAATTGGGAACCATTAACCCAACATAGAAATAGCACACCTAGAACCAAAAACCCTACACCAAAAACGAAACTAAACACGGAGCCTGAACACTCAGGCCTGGACGTGACAACCACAAAGTGAATGAATGTCCCTGTACAGTAGATCTGGCCAGTTTTCACCGAGGGAGAGATAGTGCGGACCTCTATACCATCAGGGAACACTGACAGTAATGAGAGCACTGTTTCCATACATCTCCTGCCTGCACGCTGCACATGACCTTGACGTCACCAGAGGATTTAGTATGCCTTCATCAGCACAAACACACAGCCAAAAATGATGTCACGCATATTGATGAGGATGAGTCAACATCTCTAGCCTTGCACTTGGGCCCCCATTTAAGATGCCCTGCCGTGATTGGTACTCCCGATGACCTCTCTCAGCTGTCAGCCTCTCCCACCCTGTGGTGCAGTGTGGCAGAGAATCAAATGCAACAAGGTAATGTCTAGATGGGATACAGCTTTTGTCAAATTTATGTGAAAAGTTGATCCTATCCCTAACCCCTTTCCTAACCTGTTACGTTAATTATTCTAACCCGCTGCATAGGTTCTCCTAAACCTGCTACGAAAAGTACATTTTAACAAAAGCTGTATCCCTTCTAGACAATACCAAAGAACATCTAGTCACTGTCAATATGGATCAGGCTCATTGGTAGGCAGAGTGGGATGCTGCTGGGTACTAGCCAATAAGGACCATTACTCAGGATTCTGCTGTATCTGAAATGACAATTGTCCAATACCCGTATATTTGAATTGACAGAGCCATCGATCACGTGACACCATTCATTCTTATGTGAAGACTCAATAGTCATTGAAGACAAATAAAGTCAGTTAAGATGGCGTCTCATGGAGACATAACATTTGCAGTTTGAGCTACTCCAGGAAGTGACATTGCAGTCTAGCTCAGTGCTAGCCTAACTCAAGTTGAAGGCTGACCAGGGTACTGCAGGCTGTCGTTACCGACTAAATTAACCTTATAACTTCTTATGTGTGCGATTTTAAAATAATTTGTTCAAGGCCGTACATCTGTTGTATTTGAAGCAATTATTGGTACCATGATTGTCTTCATTTTTTTTTTACATTTACACGAAGATTGCGTGCAGAAATTTAACATTTTCCATTCCATTCACTATATTGTGAAATAATGGGGGTTCCTGTTTTCTGCAGTACTGTGGTCGGACTTGAACTTCCGTGGCTTCAATGAAAGGGGGCAGTCATTCTTGTTTAAATAACTGAACAGTTCACCAGGGGTACTTACAACTGTGATTCCTGAAATGCAGAGTTTGTTGGAGTATTTTTTGAATCCCAAATTATACTTTTGTTACATTGCTTGCTAGCTCAGCTGGATAGCTAGCTCTGAGTCTCATTCACCACCAAACATTGCTAACGCTAGCTAGCCACTTAATATAAATGTTTTCTCTAAATGTATGTTAGCTAGCTATGTTATGAATACAACTCTCATCTGCTGTCAACATCAGAATAAGATAACATGTTAGCTCCAAAATGGTTAGTAGTTTTGACTCCTTGCTGACAGTGAATTCAGAGCCATTCATTGTCTAGCCACACCACAAACATTATTATTTTACAAGGTTCCCGTGAAGCAATTGTAATGACAGTCCACCACAACATACCTGAGTGTCTCTTGATTAGCAAGGGGTAGTAGTCTTTGTGTATTATTGTTTATTAAAAACACAGTTTGAGATCGATGTGAGTTGATGTCACCAGTGGTTTGAGTGGTGAATTGGGCTTACTGGGAAAATGTTGTCTGAGGTAGCAACAGTAACCACGGGGAGTGGCGCTTAGCAAAGGGTCAACTGCTCAAATTATTTGAATGGGGGACATTTTGGAGTTCAAACACAGTGTCGTGTCGTGACTATCATTAATGCGATAATGGCAATTCATTGAATAATTACATACCACATTAAGTTATTATGCGATTAAATGAATCATTTAATAATTAATTAAGTAGTAATCTGGGGCACCACAAGAAAAGTTTATTTAACGAGTTACCGTTTCCCCAATGAACTCAAATATCTATCAGAATATCTCGATATCATAGCCGTCATCCATCAATCATTTTTCTAGTTGTTACCTTATCAGTCTCATTCTGAATGTGGCAAAATTCTTGGATATCTGCACAAACCATAGCATAATTGATCATCAGCGATATACAAATTGGCTTAATTATTTATTTACTAACTAACTAACTAATGACACAGAAATATATAAACAAAGACATAGGATAGATTATACATTGGTTACTAACATGATGCAATGAAAATTCCCTAGTGGACTAAACCAATATGACAGCTTGTTAGTCAAAGTCACCATTATTAGTCAGTTGTACAACCGAATGCCTTCAACCGAAATGTGTCTTCCGCATTTTAACCCAACCTTTCTGAATCAGAGAGGTGCGGGGGGGCTGCCTTAATCGAAATCCACGTCTTCGGCGCCCGGGGACAAAATGGCAGATTCAAAAGAGAGGGAAAGGGAGAGACAAAATAATTCAACTATCGTACATACAGCTGGTAACTATGCTCATGGAAATGTGAATACTTTGCAAACGTCCGCTCATTCGAAAGAATTGCAATGTACATATTTACGTGTGTATGTCTTTGTTGTCTCTCTGTTGAAATCGCCGGTCCGGTCTGTTGAGAGTAGTTCGACAGAAGTCTCTGGTTTGTCCCCTAAAGGTCACAATGTATTTTGTAGCTGTAGCTTCTGTGTCTCGGAGTGTCTGTTAGAATGGATCTTCCAGAGGTCTACCCCGCATTGTTCAGCAGGCTCTGTTCATTAGAATAGATGTATCTATAGTGGTGAGAGAGAGAGAGTTTCAGAGTTTCTAACCATTTCGTACATTTCAGCTCACACTGTCGGTCACGCCGGTCTAAGGTAGAGTCTAACCATTCGCGACGTCCAGTTCAACACTGTCCTCCTGCTTGTTCTCCTCTTGTAGTTTTTAAACCATTTGCGGTTCCATTACTTTTGGCATAATGTCTGTGCTCACATGGGCGTGGTTACTGACTGGATAAACTTTATATGAAAAAACATTTGATCATTTAGAAGGCTAAGATCACATTTCATCTTCTCACAAATCATATTTCATATTCAATCATATAAGTTCAAGTCAAATCAAAGTGTATTTGTCACGTGCGCCGAATACAACAGGTGTAGACCTTACAGTGAAAGGCTTACTTACAGGCTCTAACCAACAGTGCAAAAAAAGGTATTATGTGAACAATAGGTAAGTAAAGAAATAAAAACGACAGTAAAAAGATAGTGAAAAATAACAGTAGCGAGGCTATATGCAGTAGCGAAGCTATAATAGTAGCGAGGCTACTTACAGGCACCGGTTAGTCGGGCTGATTGAGGTAGTATGTACATGTAGATATGGTTAAAGTGACTATGCATATATGATGAACAGAGAGTAGCATTAGCGTAAAAGAGGGGTTGGCTGGTGGTGGGTGGTGGTGGGTGGCGGGACACAATGCAGATAGCCCGGTTAGCCAATGCGCTGGGGCACTGGTTGGTCGGGCCAATTGAGGTAGTATGTACATGAATGTATAGTTAAAGTGACTATGCATATATGATAAACAGAGTATAGCAGCAGCGTAAAAGAGGGGTTGGGGGGCGCACAATGCAAATAGTCTGGGTAGCCATTTGATTACTTGTTCAGGAGTCTTATGACTTGTGGGTAAAAACTGTTGAGAAGCCTTTTTGTCCTAGACTTGGCACTCCGGTACCGCTTTCCATGCAATACTAGAGAGAACAGTCTATGACTGGGGTGGCTGGGGATCTTTGACAATTTTTAGGGCCTCCCTCTGACACCGCCTGGTGTAGAGGTCCTGGATGGCAGGCAGCTTAGCCAGCTTACTGGGCTGTACGCACTACCCTCTGTAGTGCCTTGCGGTCAGAGGCCGAGCAATTGCCGTACCAGGCAGTGATGCAACCAGTCAGGATGCTCTCGATGTTGCAGCTGTAGAACCTTTTGAGGATCTCAGGACCCATGTCAAATCTTTTTTAGTTTCCTGAGGGGGAATAGGCTTTGTCGTGCCCTCTTCATGACTGTCTTGGTGTGTTTGGACCATTCTAGTTTGTTGGTGATGTGGACACCAAGGAACTTGAAGCTCTCAACCTGCTCCACTACAGCCCCGTCGATGAGAATGGGGGCGTGCTCGGTCCTCCTTTTCCTGTAGTCCACAATCATCTCCTTAGTCTTGGTTACGTTGAGGGATAGGTTGTTTTTCATTTCTGGCACCACCCTGCCAGGTCTCTGACCTCCTCCCTATAGGCTGTCTCGTCGTTGTCGGTGATCAGGCCTACCACTGTTGTGTCGTCTGAAAACTTAATGATGGTGTTGGAGTCGTGCCTAGCCATGCAGTCATGGGTGAACAGGGAGTACAGGAGGGGACTAAGCACGCACCCCTGGGGGGCTCCAGTGTTGAGGATCAGCGTGGCAGATGTGTTGCTACCTACCCTCACCACCTGGGGGGCGGCCCGTCAGGAATTCCAGGATCCAGTTTCAGAGGGAGGTGTTTAGTCCCAGGATCCTTAGCTTAGTGATGAGCTTTGAGGGTACGTTCCACAACATTTAGATGTAAATCTGATAACTGGGAAATATACACATTCAGAGATACAGTTATGTTGTTCTACTGTCCTTATTTACATCACAAATTAGTAACGAATTCGACATGATTGTTCTTTCACCATTTACGCCATTCTTTATATTAGAAATAGATTTGTGAACCATGTCAAACTGAAAGATCAAGGAGAGTTTCAATGCATAAAATATGGACCACATTGAAGTTAGCCCTTTAGAAAGGTCAGAGGGTCTAGGAGTGAGGCAGTCAAAGGCCATCCTTGATATCATCCATGCTCCCATCGATAAATGTTAATGTCCCTTAGCTACATAAAAAAGAGCTGATGTACCAACCCTGAGGCATTATTCCAACCTAGTCTCAAAGCATTTTGTTTTATAATGTAGGTAAATCTGAGAAACGTTTCTTATGGTAAGTATTAATTTGTCGTTGTCCATCACCCATTTCGAATGATATGTTACAAATTACAATTTATATTATATGTTACGAATGATCAAAACGCTTGATATGTTATGAACTCCTAGGTGGCTAGGTGGCTAACGTTAACTAGCTCGCTAATGTTAGCTAGGCTAGGAGTTAGGGGTTAGTCTTAAGGTTAGGGTTAAGTTTAGAATTCAGATTAAAGGGTTAAGGTTAGGTTAGGGAAGGGTTAGCTAACATGCTAAGTAGTTGAAAAGTAGCTCAAAAGTAGTAGGTAGTTGAAAAGTAGCTAAAATTCAAAAGTTGTACATCATGAGATTCAAACTCGCAACCTTTGGGTTCCTAGACATTCACGTTGTACGCATACACATCCACCTCGACCAACCACCCTCCTTTTGATTTTGCCCTAAGTAACGATCCGTGGAGATTTCTGGGGGGAGGACAGCTCATAATAATGGCTGGAACGATGCAAATGGAATGGCATCAAACACATGGAAACCATGTGTTTGATGTATTTGATACCATTCCACTTATTCCGCTCCAGCCATTACCACGAGCCAGTCCTCCCCAATTACATTTACACGAAGATTGCGTGCAGAAATGTAACATTTTCCATTCCATTCACTATATTGTGAAATAATGGGGGTTCCTGTTTTCTGCAGTACTGTGGTCGGACTTGAACTTCCGTGGCTTCAATGAAAGGGGGCAGTCATTCTTGTTTAAATAACTGAACAGTTCACCAGGGGTACTTACAACTGTGATTCCTGAAATGCAGAGTTTGTTGGAGTATTTTTCGAATCCCAAATTATACTTTTGTTACATTGCTTGCTAGCTCAGCTGGATAGCTAGCTCTGAGTCTCATTCACCACCAAACATTGCTAACGCTAGCTAGCCACTTAATATAAATGTTTTCTCTAAATGTATGTTAGCTAGCTATGTTATGAATACAACTCTCATCTGCTGTCAACATCAGAATAAGATAACATGTTAGCTCCAAAATGGTTAGTAGTTTTGACTCCTTGCTGACAGTGAATTCAGAGCCATTCATTGTCTAGCCACACCACAAACATTATTATTTTACAAGGTTCCCGTGAAGCAATTGTAATGACAGTCCACCACAACATACCTGAGTGTCTCCTGATTAGCAAGGGGTAGTAGTCTTTGTGTATTATTGTTTATTAAAAACACAGTTTGAGATCGATGTGAGTTGATGTCACCAGTGGTTTGAGTGGTGAATTGGGCTTACCGGGGAAAATGTTGTCTGAGGTAGCAACAGTAACCACGGGGGAGTGGCGCTTAGCAAAGGGTCAACTGCTCAAATTATTTGAATGGGGGACATTTTGGAGTTCAAACACAGTGTCGTGTCGTGACTATCATTAATGCGATAATGGCAATTCATTGAATAATTACATACCACATTAAGTTATTATGCGATTAAATGAATCATTTAATAATTAATTAAGTAGTAATCTGGGGCACCACAAGAAAAGTTTATTTAACGAGTTACCGTTTCCCCAATGAACTCAAATATCTATCAGAATATCTCGATATCATAGCCGTCATCCATCAATCATTTTGCTAGTTGTTACCTTATCAGTCTCATTCTGAATGTGGCAAAATTCTTGGATATCTGCACAAACCATAGCATAATTGATCATCAGCGATATACAAATTGGCTTAATTATTTATTTACTAACTAACTAACTAATGACACAGAAATATATAAACAAACACATAGGATAGATTAATACATTGGTTACTAACATGATGCAATGAAAATTCCCTAGTGGACTAAACCAATATGACAGCTTGTTAGTCAAAGTCACCATTATTAGTCAGTTGTACAACCGAATGCCTTCAACCGAAATGTGTCTTCCGCATTTTAACCCAACCTTTCTGAATCAGAGAGGTGCGGGGGGCTGCCTTAATCGAAATCCACGTCTTCGGCGCCCGGGGACAAAATGGCAGATTCAAAAGAGAGGGAAAGGGAGAGACAAAATAATTCAACTATCGTACATCCAGCTGGTAACTATGCTCATGGAAATGTGAATACTTTGCAAACGTCCGCTCATTCGAAAGAATTGCAATGTACATATTTACGTGTGTATGTCTTTGTTGTCTCTCTGTTGAAATCGCCGGTCCGGTCTGTTGAGAGTAGTTCGACAGAAGTCTCTGGTTTGTCCCCTAAAGGTCACAATGTATTTTGTAGCTGTAGCTTCTGTGTCTCGGAGTGTCTGTTAGAATGGATCTTCCAGAGGTCTACCCCGCATTGTTCAGCAGGCTCTGTTCATTAGAATAGATGTATCTATAGTGGTGAGAGAGAGAGAGTTTCAGAGTTTCTAACCATTTCGTACATTTCAGCTCACACTGTCGGTCACGCCGGTCTAAGGTAGAGTCTAACCATTCGCGACGTCCAGTTCAACACTGTCCTCCTGCTTGTTCTCCTCTTGTAGTTTTTAAACCATTTGCGGTTCCATTACTTTTGGCATAATGTCTGTGCTCACATGGGCGTGGTTACTGACTGGATAAACTTTATATGAAAAAACATTTCAAATCAAATCAAATTTTATTTGTCACATACACATGGTTAGCAGATGTTAATGCGAGTGTAGCGAAATGCTTGTGCTTCTAGTTCCGACCATGCAGTAGTATCTAACAAGTAATCTAACAAATTCACAACCACTACCTTATACACACAAGAGTAAAGGAATGAATACGAGTATGTACATATAAATATATGGATGAGCGATGGCTGACCGGCATAGGCAAGATGCAGTAGATGGTATGGAGTACAGTATATACACATATATATGAGATGAGTAATGTAGGATATGTAAACATTATATAAATGGCATTGTTTAAAGTGGCTAGTGATACATTATTTCATCCAATTATAATTATTAAAGTGGCTAGAGATTTGGGTCGATGACCTAACGGCATAGGCAAGATACAGTAGATGGTTTAGAGTACAGTGTATACATTTGATATGAGTATGTCGGATACGTAAACATTATATACAAAATTGTTTAAAGTGGCTAGTGATACATTTGTTACATCCAATTCCTATGTATAAAGTGGCTAGAGATTTAAGTCAGTATGTTGGCAGCAGCCACTCAATGTTAGTGATGGCTGTTTAACAGTCTGATGGCCTTGAGGTAGAAGCTGTTTTTCAGTCTCTCGGTCCCAGCTTTGATGCACCTGTACTGACCTCGCCTTCTGGATGATAGCGGGGTGAACAGGCAGTGGCTCGGGTGGTTGTTGTCCTTGATGATCTTTTTGGCCTTTCTGTGACATCGGGTGGTGTAGGTGTCCTGGAGGGCAGGTAGTTTAACCCCGGTGATGCGTTGTGCAGTCCTCACTACCCTCTGGAGAGCCTTACGGTTGTGGGCGGAGCAGTTGCCGTACCAGGCGGTGATACAGCCCGACAGGATGCTCTCGATTGTGCATCTGTAAAAGTTTGTGAGTGATTTTGGTGACAAGCCAAATTTCTTCAGCCTCCTGAGGTTGAAGAGGCGCTGTTGCGCCTTCTTTACCACGCTGTCTGTGTGGGTGGACCAATTCAGTTTGTCCGTGATGTGTACGCCGAGGAACTTAAAACTTTCCACCTTCTCCACTACTGTCCCCTCGATGTGGATAGGGGTGCTCCCTCTCCTGTTTCCTGAAGTCCACGATCATCTCCTTTGTTTTGTTGACATTGAGTGAGAGGTTATTTTCCTGACACCACACTCCGAGGGCCCTCACCTCCTCTCTGTAGGCCGTCTCGTCGTTGTTGGTAATCAAGCCTACCACTGTAGTGTCGTCAGCAAACTTGATGATTGAGTTGGATGCGTGCTTGGCCACGCAGTCATGGGTAAACAGGGAGTACAGGAGAGGGCTGAGAACGCACCCTTGTGGGGCCCCAGTGTTGAGGATCAGCGGGGTGGAGATGTTGTTTCCTACCCTCACCACCTGGGACCGGCCCGTCAGGAAGTCCAGGACCCAGTTGCACAGGGCTGGGTCGAGACCCAGGGTCTCGAGCTTAATGACGAGCTTGGAGGGAACTATGGTGTTAAATGCTGAGCTGTAGTCGATGAACAGCATTCTTACATAAGTATTCCTCTTGTCCAGATGGGTTAGGGCAGTATGCAGTGTGATTGCGATTGCGTCGTCTGTGGACCTATTGGGACGGTAAGCAAATTGGAGTGGGTCCAGGGTGTCTGGCAGGATGGAGGTGATATGATCCTTGACTAATCTCTCAAAGCACTTCATGATGACGGAAGTGAGTGCTACGGGCGATAGTCATTTAGCTCAGTCACCTTAGCTTTCTTGGGAACAGGAACAATGGTGGCCCTCTTGAAGCATGTGGGAACAGCAGACTGGGATAGGGACTGATTGAATATGTCCGTAAACACACCAGCCAGCTGGTCTGCGCATGCTCTGAGGACACGGCCAGGATGCCATCTGGGCCGGCAGCCTTGCGAGGGTTAACACATTTAAATGTTTTTCTCACATTGGCTGCGGTGAAGGTGAGCCCGCAGGTTTTGGTAGCGGGCCGTGTCGGTGGCACTGTATTGTCCTCAAAGCGAGCAAAGAAGTTGTTTAGTTTGTCTGGGAGCAGGACGTCATGGTCCGCGACGGGCTGGTTTTCTTTTTGTAGTCCGTGATTGACTGTAGACCCTGCCACATTCCTCTTGTGTCTGAGCCATTGAATTGTGACTCTACTTTGTCTCTATATTGACGCTTAGCTTGTTTGATTGCCTTGGAGGGAGTAGCTGCACTGTTTGTATTCAGTCATGTTTCCGGTAGCCTTTACCTGGTTAAAAGCAGTGGTTCGCGCTTTCAGTTTTGCGCAATGCTGCCATCAATCCATGGTTTCTGGTTCGGGAAGGTTTTGATATTTGCTATGGGTACAACATCACCAATGCATTTGCTAATAAACTCGCTCACCGAATCAGCGTATACATCAATGTTGTTGTCAGATGCTATCCGGAACATATCCCAGTCCACGTGCTCGAAGCAATCTTGCAGCATGGAATCAGATTGGTCGGACCAGCGTTGAACAGACCTGAGAACGGGCGTTTCCTGTTTTAGTTTCTGTTTGTAGGCTGGGAGCAACAAAATGGAGTCATGGTCAGACTTGCCGAAAGGAGGGCGGAGAATAGCCTTGTATGCATCACGGAAGTTGGAATAACAGTGGTCCAGGATTTTACCAGCCCGGGTGGCACATTCGATATGCTGGTAAAATTTCGGGAGCCTTGTTCTTAAATTAGCCTTATTAAAATCCCCAGCCACAATAAATGCAGCCTCAGGATATGTGGTTTTCAGTTTACATAGAGTCCGATGAATTTCTTTCAGTGCCGTCGATGTATTAGCTTGAGGGGGGATGTACACGGCTGTGATTATAATCGAAGAGAATTCTCTTGGTAGATAATGCGGTCTGCATTTGATTGTAAGGAATTCTATGTCAGGTGAACAAAAGGACTTGAGTTCCTGTATGTTGTTATGATCACACCACGTCTCGTTAATCATAAGACACACACCCCGCCCTTCTTCTTACCAGAGAGATGTTTGTTTCTGTCGGCGCGATGCGTGGAGAAACCAGGTGGCTGTACCGACTCTGATAACGTGTCCTGAGTGAGCCATGTTTCCGTGAAGCAAAGAACGTTGCAGTCTCGAATGTCTCTCTGAAAGGCAACCCTCGATCGGATTTCGTCTACTTTGTTGTCAAGAGACTGTACATTGGCGATTAAAATACTCGGGAGAGGTGCACGATGCGCCGTCGACGTAGCTTGACCAAAAGACCGGCGCTGCTTTCCCTCTTCTCGGCGCCGTTGTTTTGAGTAGCCACGTGCTATCCAGTCTGTTGTTGTGTTTGGGTTAACGAAGGAGAATCCTCTTTGGGAAAGTCGTATTCCTGGTCGTAATGTTGGTAAGTTGACGTTGCTCTTATATCCAATAGTTCCTCCCGGTTGTATGTAATAAAACTTAATATTTTCCGGGTAACAATGTAAGAAGTAATACATAAAAAAACAAAATACTGCATGGTTTCCTGAGAACGTGAAGCGAGGCTGCCATCTCTGTCGGCGCCGGAAGTACTCCTTTGATCATTTAGAAGGCTAAGATCACATTTCATCTTCTCACAAATCATATTTCATATTCAATCATATAAGTTCAAGTCAAATCAAAGTGTATTTGTCACGCTGAATACAACAGGTGTAGACCTTACAGTGAAAGGCTTACTTACAGGCTCTAACCAACAGTGCAAAAAAGGTATTATGTGAACAATAGGTAAGTAAAGAAATAAAAACGACAGTAAAAAGATAGTGAAAAATAACAGTAGCGAGGCTATATTCAGTAGCGAAGCTATAATAGTAGCGAGGCTACTTACAGGCACCGGTTAGTCGGGCTGATTGAGGTAGTATGTACATGTAGATATGGTTAAAGTGACTATGCATATATGATGAACAGAGAGTAGCATTAGCGTAAAAGAGGGGTTGGCTGGTGGTGGGTGGTGGTGGGTGGCGGGACACAATGCAGATAGCCGGTTAGCCAATGCGCTGGGGCACTGGTTGGTCGGGCCAATTGAGGTAGTATGTACATGAATGTATAGTTAAAGTGACTATGCATATATGATAAACAGAGTATAGCAGCAGCGTAAAGAGGGGTTGGGGGCACAATGCAAATAGTCTGGGTAGCCATTTGATTACTTGTTCAGGAGTCTTATGACTTGTGGGTAAAAACTGTTGAGAAGCCTTTTTGTCCTAGACTTGGCACTCCGGTACCGCTTTCCATGCAATACTAGAGAGAACAGTCTATGACTGGGGTGGCTGGGGATCTTTGACAATTTTTAGGGCCTCCCTCTGACACCGCCTGGTGTAGAGGTCCTGGATGGCAGGCAGCTTAGCCAGCTTACTGGGCTGTACGCACTACCCTCTGTAGTGCCTTGCGGTCAGAGGCCGAGCAATTGCCGTACCAGGCAGTGATGCAACCAGTCAGGATGCTCTCGATGTTGCAGCTGTAGAACCTTTGAGGATCTCAGGACCCATGTCAAATCTTTTTAGTTTCCTGAGGGGGAATAGGCTTTGTCGTGCCCTCTTCATGACTGTCTTGGTGTGTTTGGACCATTCTAGTTTGTTGGTGATGTGGACACCAAGGAACTTGAAGCTCTCAACCTGCTCCACTACAGCCCCTGCCGATGAGAATGGGGCGTGCTCGGTCCTCCTTTTCCTGTAGTCCACAATCATCTCCTTAGTCTTGGTTACGTTGAGGGATAGGTTGTTTTTCATTTCTGGCACCACCCTGCCAGGTCTCTGACCTCCTCCCTATAGGCTGTCTCGTCGTTGTCGGTGATCAGGCCTACCACTGTTGTGTCGTCTGCAAACTTAATGATGGTGTTGGAGTCGTGCCTAGCCATGCAGTCATGGGTGAACAGGGAGTACAGGAGGGGACTATGCACGCACCCCTTGGGGGCTCCAGTGTTGAGGATCAGCGTGGCAGATGTGTTGCTACCTACCCTCACCACCTGGGGGCGGCCCGTCAGGAATTCCAGGATCCAGTTTCAGAGGGAGGTGTTTAGTCCCAGGATCCTTAGCTTAGTGATGAGCTTTGAGGGTAATGCTCCACAACATTTAGATGTAAATCTGATAACTGGGAAATATACACATTCAGAGATACAGTTATGTTGTTCTACTGTCCTTATTTACATCACAAATTAGTAACGAATTCGACATGATTGTTCTTTCACCATTTACGCCATTCTTTATATTAGAAATATTGTTTCATTCTCCACTTTTGGATGATGGAGTTTTGTCGGGAGAAAGTCTTTGTTCCCCAGAGGTTCTCTCCCGCAATACTCCCAGGCAGTGAAGAGAAAGTTTCTGCAAGGAATTTACGACCGTCATAAAACGGCCAACTTCACCCCTTTTCCCCCCTCCTCTCTGGTGGGAGAGGGGGTGGGGGCTCTCTCGGATCCTCACCCAGGAGGGAAGTCATGACAACAGACAATTCATTTCTGTGGTATGAAAATTACTATGTGAAAAAACACTGAGCAGAAAATCTAAAAAAGAATCAATACATTCCCCCCTCTATCATAGTTGAATACTACATTTACACACTGTGGACTATTCTTCTATTATTTTCACAAATCTCACAGCTTTTCCATGGATGAAATAGCATGCAGAGACAGTAATGAGAAATTCTAATAATTTCGTAGAACATAGCCACAGCTCATTTGCCCTGAAATTGTAAAGGTTTCAAAATAACAATATAGTAAAAGAGAAGCCTCTATTTTCAAGGATAATTATATTTATGACTGTATTTAGACACAGCTTATTTCACACCAATATGCACTGTATTTCAAGAAATCACATTCTCTCTTGCCCTTGAGATAGCAAATCTATTTCATTAGTCTCGATATTATGTGACTGAGTGGATTCAGAGGAAGTGGATATCAAGGGCAAGTCAAGGTAATCACATATTTCTGTCTAACGCTTACCAGACATTAAATCAGCTATACCTACTTAAATACTTTTTGTATCCCTTCCACCAGCCAATGTATGGTCATTTGAGCCAGATTCCTCTCCTCTCAAAGTCATCTCAAGTGGCAGCTGCCCCCCTATTGATCAACTCCTACTTGTCTTTAGATTTGGATAAGCTGCTTATCAAATTCACTCTGCTTATCAATGGATTTAATTTGTGTCCCTGGACTAAAATGGTATCCATAAGTAAAGGGTATGAACTGGGTAAAAGTTTGGTGCTCTGTGAGCTAGCTCTCCTAGTGTTGACTTTGAAGTTAAACACTAGACCTTGAGGCAGAGTAGAAGTAGGGAACTAACCTATTTCCCCGAGAAGCACAGCTGGAAATGAAACTCTCCTTGATCTTTCAGTTTGACATGGTTCACAAAAAACTTTAACATCGAAAATGAATCTGGTCATATCAGTCTAACCCTATCATGACTTCAAAATGTCAATAAATAAGGAACCATCAACATGTCTGTCTCACTTTGATTCTTAGAGCCGTAGTCCCATCACATCAATGTGGGTGGAAATATGGAGCATTGGATACATTTTTGATGAGAGAGAGAGGACAGAATATTTTATTAATGTTGGGGCAGGTGGTGCAGTATACAGAATTATAAAGGGCTAGAGAAAACATTGAGGGGGTGGAAGAGCCTCCTCTTGCTTCCCCCATCCCACAACTTACATTTAGAACACACTTTCTCTAGTGTAAAAGGGCACTTTGAGGATGGGATGAAAGGGGAAGCAGGGATCTCTATCTAACTTCAAAACTTTTACATCAACTACCCTATGGTAAGAACAGTCCCAATGAAGTGGAAAACTGTATGTGTGGGGGACATAATCACTTGCCTAAGAATTCTTGTTAGTTGTTATAGACAAGTATATGAAAAAGGGAGACCATTTTACCCAAACAGATTCCAATGAGGGTACTGAGGATACTAGCGAATACCATGTAATCAGTTTTTGATCCCTTCCCCCTCCAATGCATAAAATATGGACCACATTGAAGTGAGCCCTTTAGAAAGGTCAGAGGGTCTAGGAGTGAAGCAGTCAAAGGCCATCCTTGATATCATCCATGCTCCCATCGATAAATGTTAATGTCCCTTAGCTACATAAAAAAGAGCTGATGTACCAACCCTGAGGCATTATTCCAACCTAGTCTCAAAGCATTTTGTTTTATAATGTAGGTAAATCTGAGAAACGTTTCTTATGGTAAGTATTAATTTGTCGTTGTCCATCACCCATTTCGAATGATATGTTACAAATTACAATTTATATTATATGTTACGAATGATCAAAACGCTTGATATGTTATGAACTCCTAGGTGGCTAGGTGGCTAACGTTAACTAGCTCGCTAATGTTAGCTAGGCTAGGAGTTAGGGGTTAGTCTTAAGGTTAGGGTTAAGTTTAGAATTCAGATTAAAGGGTTAAGGTTAGGGTTAGGGGAAGGGTTAGCTAACATGCTAAGTAGTTGAAAAGTAGCTCAAAAGTAGTAGGTAGTTGAAAAGTAGCTAAAATTCAAAAGTTGTACATCATGAGATTCAAACTCGCAATCTTTGGGTTCCTAGACATTCACGTTGTACGCATACCCATCCACCTCGACCAACCACCCTCCTTTTGATTTTGCCCTAAGTAACGATCCGTGGAGATTTCTGGGGGGAGGACAGCTCATAATAATGGCTGGAACGATGCAAATGGAATGGCATCAAACACATGGAAACCATGTGTTTGATGTATTTGATACCATTCCACTTATTCCGCTCCAGCCATTACCACGAGCCAGTCCTCCCCAATTAAGGTGCCACCAACTTCCTGTTGTAACCATCTGTCTTATGTAACCATACAAAATGGAGTGTCTCGGATTTGAGAACAGAATAATATGAAATACTCTGAGACCAGGTTGATTATTCAGACCTTAACACAAAGCATACATTGTAGTTTACCCCTAAGATGTGTTTCTCTGTCTTGTATTGAATGCCTGGGTGTTCTCTTTTTCTTTCTAAGCAGTGGGGAACTGTGGGATGCTGCTGAGAGGGAGATTTTAGGACTACCCCTCAGACTACTATCACAGCTTTTAGGTGCGAGCATCTGCTAGCACCCGATGGTGCATGGAAGCCTGGCTAAGCATAAACACTGTCATTGACAGTGTGACTGCAGAACAATGTGTCTGTTGTTGCATGAAGAGAGAGCTCATCATGTTCAAAGCTGAAAAACAGTTGACTAAAGTGCCACAGTACACTCTCAGAAAAAGGGGTTCCCAAAAAGCTTCCTTGGCTGTTCCCATAGGAGAACAATTGTGGGTTCTATGTGGAAAACAAAAGGGTTCTACCTGGAACCAAAATCATTCTACCTGGAAGCAAAGAGGGTTCTCCAAAGGGTTCTCCTATGGGGACAGCTGTTTTACCCTTTTAGGTTCTAGATAGCACCTTTTTTCTACGAATTTAAACTAGAATGTGGAGTATAAGGACAATAACAGCATAACAACATATGATAAGAGATCCACAAAATAACGCATTCTTTACATACAACTGTATACACCAAATACCATCCTAATATAGATTTTAAACTTATCTGATTTCCAAAGTTTTCCTGCTGATGAACATGTTCTCTGCTTGTGTTCTCATTTAGTGCTGATGAGATAAGAGGCTCTTTCCTGCAGTCTGCCTCCGAGCACCATGGGAGTGTGTGACTGGGAAGGCAGGCGTCTGGCTGGGACAGATGATGCATACAGGTGGCAGCAGGTTAGAACGGCTAATGTACCTTGTAATATGCCAAATATATAGATGGGGCTTCTGCCGCTCCAGCAAGGATGCACTGTCCAATGAGCTGTGCAAACAGTTCTTTAAGCCCTCTTGCCCTGTCTGATCCATCTAAAAATAGATGGGCAGCTGGAACGGTTTATGCCAGGAGCCCACTGGCTCAGTAGGTCAAGGGTGAACATCACGCCAGATTTCATGGTTTGTAAGCAAAAATAATTTAATGCTTTGTGAGCCAGGGAATGAATTAAACCTCATTCATGGGTTAGTGTGGAGCAGGGCGAGTCAAACTTGATTAGTATCAGGCCAAAAGTGAAAGGTAATTTGTAACCAATTCTGCTGACACAGGAGGTCAAACCCTTGGAGAACCGGACATTAAGATTAAGTCAGAGCTCAATTAGATCCATTGGTTCAGTGGGCTGTAGACAGTGTTTAGGAATGACCGTCTAGCCAGACTGTTTAGCTGGTTGATTTGGCATGATTCTCAGTTGAATTCAATGGACATAGTAAGGATCAAATGGCAAGGAACTAGTGATCTCATCTTGACCTCCATCTAGTGGGGTACCCTCTACCTGGCATTCACACTGATAGTCAGGAGCTTTCATCACTCATCTCTCCACATATCAAAGCATCGCAGGGGGTTGCAAGATGGCGCTGACAGAGATGGTCGCCTCGCTTCAGGTCCTTAGGAAACTATGTAGTTATTTGTTTTTTTTATGTATTATTTCATGTATTATTTCTTACATTGTTAGCCCAGGAAATCTCAAGTGCTATTACATACAGCCGGGAAGAACTATTGGATATACAAGCGATGACAACTTATCAACATTACGACCAGGAATACGTCTTTCCCAAAGCGGATCCATTGTTCGGACCTCCACCCTGGACATGGGATCTAATCCCAGAGGCCGACCCAAAACAACGTGGTTGCCGCAGGAGAGGCAGATGGAGCGGATTACTGGTCAGACTCAGAATGCGAGCACACCATCCACCGCTCCCGAGCATATTACTCGCCAATGTCCAGTCTATAGATAACAAGGTGGACGAAACTAGGGCATGAGTTGCCTTCCAGAGAGACATCAGAGATTGTAACAGTCTCTGTTTCACGGAAACATGGGTCACTCGGGATATGTTGTCAGATGCGGTACAGCCACCCGGTTTCTTCATGCATCGCGCCGACAGAAACAAACATCTCTCTGGTAAGAAGAAGGGCAGGGGTATATGCCTTATGATTAACGAATCATGGTGTAATCACAACAACATACAGTAACTTAAGTCCTTTTGTTCACCTGACCTATAATTTCTTCTTACAATCAAATGCCGACCGCATTATCTTCCAAGAGAATTATCTTTGATTATAGTCACAGCCGTGTATATCCTGAAGAAATTTGGCTTGTCACCTAGAACACTCACAAACTTTTACAGATGCACAATCGAGAGCATCCTGTCGGGCTGTATCACAGCCTGGTATGGCAACTGCACCGCCCTCAACCGCGAGGCTCTCCAGAGGGTAGTGTGGTCTGCACAACGCATCACCGGGAGCACACTACCTGCCCTCCAGGACACCTACAGCACCCAATGTCACAGGAAGGCCAAAAAGATCATCAAGGACAATAACCACCCGAGCCACTGCCTGTTCACCCCGTTATCATCCAGAAGGTGAGGTCAGTACAGGTGCATCAAAGAGACTGAAAAACAGCTTCTATCTCAAGGCCATCAGACTGTTAAACAGCCATCACTAACATAGAGAGGCTGCTGTCAACATACAGACTCAAATCTCTGGCCACTTTAATAAATTGACTTAATAAAGGTATCACTAGTCACCTTAAATAACGGCACTTTAATAATGGTTACATATCCTACATTACTCATCTCGTATGTATATACTGTTCTATACCATCTACTGCATCTTGTCTATGCCTATCATAAGTCACTTTAAATAACGTCACTTTATATAATGTTTACATACCCTACATTACTCATCTCATATGTATATACTGCTCCATATCATCTACTGTATCTTGCCCATGCCACACGGCCATCGCTCATCCATATATTTATATGTACATATTCTTATTCATCCCTTACATTTGTGTGTATACGGTAGTTGTTATGAATGTGCTGGATTACATGTTAGATTTTACTGCATTTTTGGAACTAGAAGCACAAGCATTTCACATATTCTTATTCATCCCTTACGTGTGTGTATAAGGTAGTTGTTGGGAATGTGTTAGATTACTTGTTAGATATTACTGCATTTTTGGAACTAGGAGCACAAGCATTTCGCTACACTCGCATTAACATCTGCTAACCATGTGTATGTGACCAACAAAATTTGATTTGATTTGATATACTCATGCTGTCATCACCCATGAACCTTTGTTACATGAGAATAGGCTATAAAATGGATAAAATAGGATTTGGGCTATACTATATTCAAAGGCTTTGTGACTGAATTCAAAGGCTGTGTGATCCTTGGGTTTTGCTATGGTACGGTTGTCTAGACTGTGTCCTATAAAGATGTCTGCTGGGGCAGTTTGGTGAGTATTTTTCTATTTTAGATATCTAGGTGATACATTAATAGACGCTCCCCTCTTTTTGAATTCTCAACAGGCTGCATGATTCCTAATCACAACCTTAAAAAGGCGCTAAATGTACTCTCTGACCCAAAATAGTAGTCACCCAAGGTGACTCCTCCTCACACCTAAAAAGAGGGCTACCAAAGATGATCTATTATATTGACAAGTCTAATGACCACTCTAGCAGTGGAAATACATGACCTCAAAGAAGGAAGGCAGGCGGGAAGAGGCGAGATCAGGTGTGACCATTCTAGCCAATGAGAGGGCAGATACGTGTGTGAACAACAGGCAAAACTAAGTTGTTTTTCTCAAAGTTGCAGGAATGTCACTTGCATCCACTTATATCAGTACATTTAACAGCCTAAACATTATGAAACTATTAGATTAAATAAGTAAAATCCTCTCTCTTAGCCTTTTCCTCTCTGCGGCCACTCAGAGGGTCAAAATAGTTCAACTTTGGTGTGTCACCTATTTGTCTAGCGTGCTATCTGCTAATAGGAAGCACAATTGGTTCCACCTGTTGTCCTATGCCTGGTCTCCTCCTCAAATCCCTATATGGATCATTCTCTCACCAAACAACCATTAGCCCAGCCCCATTAGTTAGCCTGATTAGCTAACCTACTTCTCAAAGCAGCATATAAAACAATCTCAAACTGACTAGCCAGATGGTTTAATGCTAGATGTGGTCCTCTGTAACTCAGTTGGAAGTGAGTGGCACTTGCAATGCCAGGATGGTAGATTTGATTAACAGGACCACCCGCATGTAAAATGTATTCACGCATGACTGTAAGTTGCTTTGGATAAAAGCATCTGCTAAATGATATACATTATATTTTTATATAATATGATCAGATTACCTGCATGATTAGCTAAAAAAACAAATGTAATTTCTACCTTTCTAACTAGGCTGCTCCCTACAATGTACGTGTTAATTGTGTCTATTGATAGTTTAGCATTCATTAGAGCAGCACGTGGTACAGTTAGCTGACTTTAGATGCAGATAGGATGTGAAAGAGTGAAGTAACAACATTACATTAGCTCTCTGTATAAATAGGCGGTTGGCTCTTTGTTATAGAAAGCTTTAAGTGTAGTTAGAGGCCCAAGTCATGCACCCATCCAGCCAGCACTCTCTCCCTACGCCGGAATAAATTTGCACACTTGACATTTTCAAATACCGTCTAAAATATAATAACCATCCTTTCTGAAACAGCAGTGATCAATTCATGCAATGTTTTTTAATAAAAATATAAAAAATGCATTGTAACTTTTTCTCTCTGTTGTAGGACTATTTAAGAAGTAAAAAAATGTATCTCCTCAATCTCAGCGCTACTTGAAAGCAGCACTATAAAACATCCCGCTGTTTTTTCAGTGAGGCGCCTCCTCCCCCCTCTTTCCCTTCCTCTCTCTCCTTCCTCTCCCCTCCTCTCTCCCTTCCCCTCCTTTTCTCACCCCTCCTCTCTCCCCTCCTCCCCATCCCCCTCTCTCCTCTCTCCCCCCCTCAGGTTCTCAGGTGAAATGATCGTCGTGGTTGTTCCCACCCCAAATCTGTCATTAGTTTATTCAAAATAAAGGAAGCAATCACAATTATTAGATTAATCAAAAATGTAAATGAATCATTTGAATCCATCCCGACATAATCTACTTTCCTTGTCTCACAGCACCAACACAATTAAAACAGAAAACAGAAATAGGAGGATTATCAGACAGCAAAGCCACATGAGTTGCTCCTACGTGGGGGAGTTCACATTGACCCCACAAGGCCTCCATGTCAATTATTCATAAGAAAGAAACAAGCAAAGCAAACCACTCTGTTGTGTACTGTGGTCTCCCAGGAAAGATACTCTATCTGGGAAAATAATATTGTAAAACTCTGCACAGCACACAGCATATTCATTCAATCAGCAAGAATGGTTATGATTGAATTATTCCCAACAACTTTTCGTGTAAACAAACATGTATGTCAATTATGTTAAGGCTTTGTACTAGTGTTTCTCCTGTGAGGGATGTAACCTGATTGTGACACTGTTGTGACGTCTACTCCCGCTCCTCTGCTCCGGCGCTTGATGTCACCGGTCTACTAACCACCAGTCCTGGCAACCCATCTTTACGCACACCTGGCAACCCTCATTACGCACACCTGCGTCTCATCATCAGTCACACCTGGACTTCATTACTCCCTTGATTGCTCACCCTTTATATAGTTCTGTTAGTATTCGTCAGGTACTATTGTTTGTGTTTCCATGTCAGACACTTCTCTTGTTTTATATCGTCCCATGTTCATTATTATTAAACTCATTAACTCCACTTGTTTCCTGACTCCCTGTGCCTACATTGCAACTGTGTCTGTTTGGGACCACAGTTGTACCTGTTCAAAGGTGGTAGGTGTATGACAGAACACATGCTGATGGTTAGGCCTACTCAGCTTTCCTGAACTATATCGGAAAATTATGGTTTGTGAAATTGCCCCAAAGCCCCTCACATCCTGTGTTTCAATTAACATGCCATTTGGCAGTCAGCATGACCAT
This sequence comes from Brachymystax lenok tsinlingensis, assembly GCA_030435695.1. Taxonomy (NCBI): domain Eukaryota; kingdom Metazoa; phylum Chordata; class Actinopteri; order Salmoniformes; family Salmonidae; genus Brachymystax; species Brachymystax lenok. The sequence goes on from CM059796.1 coordinate 15,772,369, forward strand.
GACTATGTGGCTGGGGGGCAAGTTGGGAGCAGCCATTATGCTCCTGAGGAGAGTGGATCAACCAAGGCACTGTTCAGGTGTTTGCTAAGCTGTTTAGAATCTGTAGAGGTGGTACCTGCTGAGACGCTCTGGGGCACTGTTTTTCCTGTCTCTCCTCTCTCTTTTTTTAATGTTCTTCTACGAGGATTTCATAATACCCGACGGAAGAATAAAAACAATGCAGGAGGAGGAGAGAATCCCTCCTGTTGTGATGGAGGGAATAGAAGAGGGGTTTCTGGAAAAAGAGATGGGAGAAAGCTGCCCTTAGAGGGACCAGATAAAAGCTTGCCAACAGGAGTCCTTGAAGTCTTTCACGGTAGCTGTCCATGGTGCTGAAACCACAAAATAAACCTACTGTACCTCACCAAAAAATTTCCCTTTACTCTAAAGAAACCACACTGTCCATTTCGATCTAAAAACATGACAGAAGTATAGCCTGAAAATACCAGTATATTGTAACGTTATCCAATGAAAAAGGGAAGCTTGACTATCAGCATTTTCATTGGAGCTAATCATGCATGTTTTTGAGGGGTTTTGTTTATCATATAGTGGAAATGAAAGATAACTTGAACGATGGAGTTAATGCATCCATTCACAACATACAGATCCATAGTTTGACAGACTGTGAGGAGATGTTTTAGGTTGCAATCAAATCTGTCATGGTGGAGTTTATTTGCTTTGGCATATGTTCCACCCCTTTGGATCTTCTCAGGTCGTGAAAATCTCAGGTGGAATGTGCTGCTTGTTTTATGCAGCCCCAGAAGTCAGATCATTTGCATTTAGGCAGCATCTTAGCTGAAACTCAAATTAGCCGTAGCAAAGAGGCCTGGATAGATAGCAGCTAATTGCATCACTGCAAGGGTGAGAGAAGCGAGAGAGAGAGAGAGAGAAAGAGAGAGAGGCTGGGAGAGAGAAAGGGGGAAAGAGAGAGAGAGAGAGAGAGAGAGAGAGAGAGAGAGAGAGAGAGAGAGAGAGAGAGAGAGAGAGTGTAGGCAAGGTGAGAGAGGGAGTCTTTCCCCACCTTCTCTGTGTGATTTATGTAAATGTGTTAAAACATTTTTCACAGTAAACCTCCTCGCTCAAAAGTCAGTCAGGCGATCAGTTAGCCTCAAGTCTCTCAACTGTCAAAGGTTCAACGGATCAGCTAACTTCCCTTATTATCGCTAGTTATGAATGTAACGTGTCAAGTCATGAGCATGTCTGCCACACCACCACAGTCTAGAATCCCTAGATAAGCCATAGGAGAGATGTAGGGAATCTAAAGCCCAATTGAAAAGCCCCTATGATATTTTAATGGACAAATCAATAGAATGAAAACTGGGAGTTATTTTCCCCTCTTATTTTTTCATAACTGCCTACATGTCAATGTGTCAAGAGACAGCAACCTTGGGGAAAGTAAGCAATCTTAACAGGTATTGCCCTCTCGCTCCCTGCAGGGGCTTTCCACATCTGCCTGGTGCTCTTAGGGTCAGAGACTAACGCTCACTCTAACACAATCTATATGAGTGAAAAGCCTAACCGTTTAAATTAAAATCAAGTTGGATTGTTTTCCACATATAACATGTCTACAGTGCTGTAAATTGAGCAAGTTACGGGGGTTGGAAATGGAAGAAATTATAAGGGCTTCATAACTATTAATGCTTCCCATAATTTAAGAGGTCTATTGTGATATTTGATGCTACTGTATATTGAGTTCCCCAAGAATCTTCCATAATACAACACTGAAATAACAAATTTGTAGCAGTTGAATGCACATAATAAGACCAACAGAATCCCCATGTTTTGATTGGCTTATCATTGTGGTGTCTACTTTTTGATGACTTGTCATGGATGTTCTTATCCATCACTTTTTTAATGAGATTCATGTTAAGAATGAAACCATCCAACAGTGTATCATTGGCACCTCAGTCAGTATACTTGTGCTGCGTCCTCTTGAATACCAACAGGCACTTTGTTTGTCTAAATATAGTCTCAGATCCTTTGGGGCGGAGACTATGTGAAGATGACTATCATCAGAAAGAACTGATTCTGTTTTGTATATGATGTCTAACTGAAGACAAGCAAGAATTTACCTACAGTATAGGCCCTGGGACCAGTACAGTAGCATGCCATTTTACATTTGAACGGTGTCCATCTCATCAGAGGCTAAGCCTTTTCTCACTATATTATAAAAACAGAAACTTGCAAAACTCTCCTCTTATTCATAATCATCCACAATAGTCTCACTCTCCTGTGTTAGATGTCCACCAGCCTCAGAGACCTTGCGTTAAGCCAAACATCCTGTTTTTTAAATGTGAGGAGCGCCCACTGTCTCTCCCTCCCTCTGATACGCAACATTGATGAGATGGATTTGGGTAATGGCCCAGCAACAGTCTGGGTGTCAAGCTGCTTCACACCGCTGAGAGCTGAGAGCAGGGACAACACCCACCAGGCACCAGGCCTGGACCAAGACCAAGACCACGTGTCCTCCCCTCCACTGCCCGAGAAGGCCTACATCTCCCTGGGATGGCTGAGCACCACATCACGCCTCACTGGTGGAGGACCAGGGGTCAAAGTTGAAGGCAGAGAGGAACACGCAGGGCTGATGATTGAGGATTTTGATGGCCTCGTTGCTGAGCTGGAGCCCTACTCAGGGGGGTGAAGAGAGACATCAGAAGAGAGCGTTGACGAGAGAGGCAGGAGTTCCTCAGTTTATTGGCATATATAGAATGTACAGGTAACTGACCCAAAAAATGAAACACCAACATGAAGTGTCTTAATAGGGCATTGTGCCACCACGAGCCAAAACAGCTTCAATGCACCTTGGCATAGGTTCTACAAATGTCTGCGATACCAACCTTCCACGAGAAATTCCATCATTAGGTGTTTTGTTGATGGTGATGGAAAACGCTGTCTCAGGCGCCGATCCAGAATCTCCCATAAGTGTTCGATTGGGTTGAGATCTGGTGACTGAGACGGCCATGGCATATGGTTTATATCATTTTTATGTTTATCAAACCTTTCAGTGACCACTCCTGCCCTGTGGATTGGAGCATTGTCATCCACTGGGGGCATAGCCATGGTAGCCAAAATAATGTCCTGCCCAGCATTTCTATAGATGATCCTAAATCAATCAAATGTATTTATAAAGCCCTTCTTACATCAGCTGATGTCACAGAGTGCTGTACAGAAACCCAGCCTAAAACCCCAAACAGCAAGCAATACAGGTGTAAAAGCATGGTGGATAGGAAAAACTCCCTAGAAAGGCAAGAACCTAGGAAGAAACCTAGAGAGGAACCAGGCTGTGAGGGGTGGCCAGTCCTCTTCTGGCTGTGCCGGGTGCAGATTATAACAGAACATGATCAAGATGTTAAAATGTTCATAGATGACCAGCAGGGTCAAATAATAATAATCACAGTGGTTGTCGATGGTGCAACAGGTCAGCACCTCAGGAGTAAATGTCAGTTGGCTTTTCATAGCCGATCATTCAGAGTATTGCTACTGCTCCGTCTGTCTCTAGAGAGTTGAAAACAGCAGGTCCTAAACATGATAGGATGTTAAGTCAGGAACCACACCTGTGGGGAATTACTTGCTTTCAATATACTTTGTATCCCTCATTTAATCAAGTGTTTCCTTTACTTTGGCAGTTACTTGTACATATTCTGGTCTATATGACAGTGTTTCTTATCTTGCTTGTTTCATCTGAAAGGGGTAGTTAGACCTTGTAGTTCAAAATGGTACCACCATTTACGAGAATGAACGTTTGCCACATTCACAAAGACATTTTCCTGATGGATGAAAAATATCTGGGATTAGTCTGCCATGCGAGGTTAAGTGAATTCCTTCATGTCTGAGGGCTATCTCCTGAGATGCGTTCCACCACCTCATTGCAGATCATTCTGCTGTGTGTGTGTTTGTGTGTGAGTGTGAGTCTGTGTTTGTACTTGTCTATGAGCGCTCCGCGCCTGCATGCATCTGTGTGTATTATTGAGCTCTCTTTCTAAGCTCTCTATGAACTGCAGGAGATTTTTTTGCAGCCAATCCTCATTCTGGGGGAGAATAAGCTCAATTACAGGATCTGTCCATCAGTTGGCCTGCCTGTTTTCTGGGGCCTGTGTTGTTGCAGCCCTTCACAGTGACAGCCAGAGTGGATTTGTCCATCCCAGTTGAGCGTGATTTATCAACCAGCTTGTGACCAGAGCATCTTCTGGCCACTGTGTGCATGTGTGTGTATTGACAGCGAGAGTCACCACAAAAGCCGCAAGAAGATTCCCTCGCACCAAAGGGCTGTTTCTCTCCATTGAACTGTGAAGTGCAGCAATTTATTTTCATTGTGAATTGATGGCTTGTGAATGGGAATTAGATATGGTTATTTTATGATACATGGGGCATTCCCTGCTCACCTTGGGGTCTCCTTCTGCACTCTGCTCTAGCATTAGGTGGGCTTTTTTAAATAATTACTGTAGTAAATGAAAAGTGCACTGTCATAACGTGGCTGGGGAATTCACAGACAGCTATTTGCCAAACCACTAAATATAATTTCAATATACTGTAATGTGATATAAGTCATTTATCGCTGTGACCTTGTCTTTGAGGACTAGCTACCATGATTTGTATAGTTTCCTTTTTATTTAGTTTTCCTCTGAGAGTTGAAAGCTTGAGTTTGTGATGTGGTTTTACAGCCGAGCTGAGACCCAGCATTGACAAATCAATAGCCTTTAAGAAAAGCCATATCACCAGAGTCAACTACATTCATCAAGTAAAGGCAGTCTTTTTCAGTGACTCTCACTGACCATTACTCTGCAAAGCTGCAAATGTGATCTGGCATTAAACGGGCCCAGAGAGAAAGAGGGAGGGAGGGATGGAGATTTACAAAATCCCTGCCTTTCACAGAACTGAAACCACTCTCAACTCTATCTGTGATATTTCAATATCAGACTATTTTCCATGTATCATTGTTATCAAGTATGCCCTTCTCCAGAATACTGCTTAAATTAACATGGTATACAGCAGTGATGTTGGCTTGCTGAGAGAGGAATCTCTCTTAGACATCCATCAAAGCCCCCCTACCCGCCTCCTTTCATACCAGTTAGACATGTTGGACTGTCTGCTGAAGTTTCATGGCTAGTCTGTGCATAGGGCAGTAAGGATTGTGTATTCTCAAGGCTTTGAGACTTTGTGATATGGGAGCAGTGAGCGCTCCTCGTGGGTAATCTTTTGTGTGCTGACCTTGCAGGAGTTCTGCTGGAGTTAGATCCAGCAGATTTGCAGTACCTGGTCCCCCATTTATTGTTACTAGCTGCCCAGAGGCACAGAGATGAATGTCATCATCCAGGAGACCCAGGAACTCATAGAGGCAGTAATGGTAGATGCAATCACATTGTATCATTATATTTACGTCGGGCTTAAAAGTTTGTGAATAAACAAATGATCCTGACACTGAACAAAATGCAATTGCTGATAGAAAATGTTCTTCTTAAAGATGATAACACATGGATATTTGTATTCTTGAATGTTTTTGTGTAAGAGTTGTCACATAGAATATTATTTCATAGCAGAGTCTGACTTATACGGACATTCCATGTTTTTCATAAACAATGACATTTGATTGATACTTTCCTCGCTGGAGGAAATGCTGAAATATTGATGTGTTCAATTTATCAGAACAAAACTGCAGTTTAGCTAATTCAGCCATCGTCCAGGGTTTAGATGGCCCCGAAATGTAATCTTCAAAAAAAAATATTAAATACTACAATTGGGTTGCTTTTATGTGATCGCTCATTGTACACAAGTCACTGTAAAACGAATTAGGAGTACATCAGGGGAGAAGGCAATATGCGGCTGTGTTCACTCTGATTGGGCCTGCAGCATAAAACCCATTGTGCCTGGGTGTCCTTTGTAATGTGTTGTGTTGTTGAATGTGGAGCTGTACTGGTTGTCAAGGACCATAATAAGTGTCATGGTTGTAGTTCTGTAGTATGACATTGTAAAAATTGCAAAGCATTGTACAGTACAGTTCCTATTCAATTTAGCTAGCGTATAACCTTCAGCCAAGGATTTCCACTGATTCATAAGTACTTGAGCCTTCAGGCCCCTCAAGCCTTCAGGCCCCTCCAAACCTTTTTTAAGTGTCCATTTGTGATGTGATTCAAGCGCTGGAAATGCTGAACACTCTGGATTTAGTCCACTGATGAGTCCTAGTAAACAGGATGCTTATTGTGGAGATGGATAGTGTAAAAGCTCTTCTAAATAGTCAGTCTGCCTTCATGGCTTTTCTATTTGTAACCATACACCACTGACTCAAGGACTACACAATACACATTATGTCACATCTATAAATGCCAAATGTTGCTATTGCTTTGTTGTTGCCCTTGTAATACTGTTGAATTGTTACAACATTTATAAACCATCAACAGTAGTTATTGAGCAATACAATTTTTGGCCAAGGTCCTTATTCTACTGAGACTAGTGCTGAGCTATCAACCGAAATGTTGGTTATTCTTCAGTTTTTAAACAACCAATTGACCGTCGGTTCAATTATTCAGCCTGGTCTCATAGACCATAACATAGTAAATGTAAATCCGGGACACTGAAATTAGTATGATATGTTACTTTTGGTATGGTTACATAAGACGGAAGGTTACTTAAGGCAAAACAAAAGTAGATTGGTTGGACGGGGTGGATGGGTGGACATATAACGCGAACGTCCAGCAACCCAAAGGTTGCTTGTTTGAATCTCATCACGGAGAACTTTATCATGTTAGCTAATTAGCTCATTTGCAATTACTTGTTATGTTTTAGCTACTTTGTAACTACTTAGCATGTTAGCTAGTCCCTAACCCTATCCCTTTAACCTAACTCTTAACTCCTAACCTTAACCCCTAACCACTAACCCATAGCCTAGCTAACGTTATCCACCTAGCTAATGTTAGCGGTAGTCACTTAGCTACTTAGCTAACATTAGCCACTGGAATTCGTAACATATCATAAGTTTTGTACATTTGTAACATATTGTATTAATTGCAATTCATAACATATTGTACAAATTGCAATTCGTAACATATGATACGAATTGTAATTCGTAACATATCATACGAACTGGATGATGGCCAACCACAGATTAATACATACCATACAAAACTTAACATATCATACTCATTGAATTAGCCCATATTACGTTTACTATGTTACATCTACTCCTGAGTCAAGGTTAAATTATTTGAATTCCATTAAGTTTGTTCTTTTTTGTGACCTCAATGTGCACATTGCACAGTTTCTCAAGAGCTAAATCAGATCAAGCCTGAACTGTGCGATGTAGTAGGGAGTTGTATTTTCCAACTACAGAAAACGTGGTAATTAACTACAATGATCATAATCCATTGCGGGACTACTAGTCCGGTCTGTATGTGTTTTTTTAACGCACCGCGTTAAGTTACTGTGGGGCAGACAAGAAAAGAAGAGACAGAAGAATGAGCGATCGAGATGGATAGAGAGCAGTTGCTTCAAGGATTCTCTAAGTGATCTAAGTGATTGATAGTTGGTATTCAGCAGTCATAAAAGTATGCCTTATTTATTTTGAAGAACTACTAAAATAGTGATTTGTCATACAGCATAGGCAACAGCTCTATAGATGAGATGACTTGGGGGGGGGGGGAGTCATCAAATACAAATATTTTATTGAAGTAAAGTAATGTGAGTAAATTATTGTTAATAACCCTAGATGCAGTCACACCCGTTACACCAAACTGGAAGTCTTCCAACTAGTACCGTGCAGTATCGAAGAGCCCTCACTGCTGCTCGATTATCCTATTTTTCCAGCTTAACTGAGGAAAATAAGAACAATCCAAAATGTATTTTTGATACAGTCGCAAAGCTAACTAAAAAGCAGCGTTCCCCAAGAGAGGATGGCTTTCACTTCAGCAGTGACCTTCAAGCTGCATACTGGACCCTATTCCATACTGGACCCTAACTAAACTACTGAAAGAGCTGCTTCCTGTGCTTGGCCCTCCTATGTTGAACATAATAAACATCTCTCTATCCACCGGATGTGTACCAAACTCACTAAAAGTGGCAGTAATAAAGCCTCCCTTGAAAAAGCCAAACCTTGACACAGAAAATATAAAAAACTATCGGCCTATATCGAATCTTCCATTCCTCAAAAAAAATATATGAAAAAGCTGTTGCGCAGCAACTCACTGCCTTCCTGAAGACAAACAATGTATACGAAACGCTTCAGTCTGGTTTTAGACCCCATCATAGCACTGAGACTGCACTTGTGAAGGTGGTAAATTACCTTTTAATGGCGTCAGACCGAGGCTCTGCATCTGTCCTTGTGCTCCTAGACCTTAGTGCTGCTTTTGATACCATCGATCACCACATTCTTTTGGAGAGATTGGAAACCCAAATTGGTCTACACAGACAAGTTCTGGCCTGGTTTAGATCTTATCTGTCGGAAAGATATCAGTTTGTCTCTGTGGATGGTTTGTCCTCTGACAAATCAACTGTACATTTTGGTGTTCCTCAAGGCTCCATTTTAGGACCCCTATTGTTTTCACTATATATTTTACCACTTGGTGATGTCATTCGGAAACATAATGTTAACTTTCACTGCTATGCGGAGGACAAACAGCTGTACATTTCGACTAAACATGGTGAAGCCCCAAAATTGCCCTCCCTGGAATCCTGTGTTTCAGACATAAGGAAGTGGATGGCGGCAAATATTCTACTTCTAAACTCGGACAAAACAGAGATGCTTGTTCTAGGTCCCAAGAAACAAAGAGATCTTCTGTTGAATCTGACAATTAATCTTGATGGTTGTACAGTCATCTCAAATAAAACTGTGAAGGACCTTTGCGTTACTCTGGACCCTGATCTCTCTTTTGACAAACATATCAAGACTGTTTCAAGGACAGATTTTTTCCATCTACGTAACATTGCAAAAATCATTAACTTTCTGTCCAAAAACGATGCTGAAAAATGTATCCATACTTCTAGGTTAGACTACTGCAATGCTCTACTTTCCGGCTACCCGGATAAAGCACTAAATAAACTTCAGTTAGTGCTAAACACGGCTGCTAGAATCTTGACTAGAACCAAAAATGTTATCATATTCCTTCAGTGCTAGCCTCTACACTTGCTTCCTGTTAAGGCAAGGGCTGATTTCAAGGTTTTACTGCTAACCTACAAAGCATTACATGGGCTTGCTCCTACCTATGTTTCCGATTTGGTCCTGCCATACATACCTACACGTACGCTACGGTCACAAGACGCAGGCCTCCTTACTGTCCCTAGAATTTCTAAGCAAACTTTCTCCTATAGAGCTCAATTTTTATGGAATGGTCTGCCTATCCATGTGAGAGACGTAGACTCAGTCTCAACCTTTAAGTCTTTATTGAAGACTCATCTCTTCAGTAGGTCCTATGATTGAGTGTAGTCTGGCCCAGGAGTGTGAAGGTGAACGGAAAGGCACTGGAGCAACGAACTGCCCTTGCTGTCTCTGCCTGGCCGGTTCCCCTCTCCACTGGGATTCTCTGCCTATACCCCTATTACAGTCACTGGCCTACTGGTGCTCTTCCATGCCGTCCCTGAGGGGGGTGCGTCGCTTGAGTGGGTTGAATCACTGACGTGATCTTTCTGTCCGGGTTGGCACCCCCCCCCTTGGGTTGTGCCGTGGAGGAGATCTTTGTGGGCTATACTCGGCCTTGCCTCAGGATGGTAAGTTGGTGGTTGGAGATATCCCTCTAGTGGTGTGGGTGCTGTGCTTCGGCAGAGTGGGTGGGGTTATATCCTGCCTGTTTGTCCCTGTCCGGGGGTATCGCCGGACGGGGCCACAGTGTCTCCCGACCCCTCCTGTCTCAGCCTCCAGTATTTATGCTGCAGTAGTTTATGTGTCAGGGGGCTAGGGTCAGTCTGTTATATCTGGAGTATTTCTCCTCTCTTATCCGGAGTCCTGTGTAAAATTCTTTCTTTCTCTCTCTCGGAGGACCTGAGCCTTAGGACCATTCCTAAGGACTACCTGGCCTGATGACTCCTTGCTGTCCCCAGTCCACCTGGCCCTGCTGCTGCTCCAGTTTCAACTGTTCTGCCTGCGGCTATGGAACCCTGACCTGTTCACCAGACATGCTACCTGTCCCAGACCTGCTGTTTTCAACTCTCTAGAGACAGCAGGAGCGGTAGAGATACTCTGAATGATCGGCTATGAAAAGCCAACTGACATTTACTCCTGAGGTGCTGACCTGTTGCACCATCGACAACCACTGTGATTATTATTATTTGACCCTGCTGGTCATCTATGAAAATTTTAACATCTTGGCCATGTTCTGTTATAATCTGCACCCGGCACAGCCAGAAGAGGACTGGCCACCCCTCACAGCCTGGTTCCTCTCTAGGTTTCTTCCTAGGTCCTGGCCTTTCTAGGGAGTTTTTCCTAACCACTGTGCTTTTACACCTGTATTGCTTGCTGTTTGGGGTTTTAGGTTGGGTTTCTGTACAGCACTCTGTGACATCAGCTGATGTAAGAAGGGCTTTATAAATACATTTGATTGATAAGCGGCAGGTACCCTAGCAGTTAAGAGCATTGGGCCAGTAACCGGAAGGTCTCTGGTTCGAATCCCTGAGCCGACTAGAGGAAAAATCTGTCGATATGCCCTTGAGCAAGAATTGCTCCTGTAAGTCTCTCTGGATAAGAGCATCTATTAAAAGGTAAGTGCTAAGCAGTAGGCCTAATGGGCAGTCACTACCATCATGGGACTTTTATGAATTGTTTTATTCTGTATTGTTACAGCATTCAACCCACATAATACATAGTCCAATTAATGTTTAAAAACAGTAACGAAACCGAACCGAACCGACCTCAAAAATAAATAATTTCGCAGCACTAATTAAGACTTGTTTTCAGATACTTCATAACATAGTTTGAAAAAAAATATTCAGCACACCAATTTTAGACAGTGCACCTAAAGTAATGCACCCCCAATGCAGTCCATACTAGAATTTGATGCATAGCTAATTACCATTACCTCACCAATATGTATTAGTATCTTCGCCTGCCTCAGCAACCACTCAATTACCGCCATTCATCCCCTCCAGAATTCCAAAATGTTCCCGCTCCACATCCTTGCTTCCCTGTGATGGTATCCCTGAGGAGGGGGTCCTTCCCACTAGAGATGAACTGTCTGTGAAAACTCTCTCTATTGAGTAACACAATGATGGGCTGCCATCTGTCGCCTTCTCATTAAAGTAGAGCAAATGCTAATGCATCTCTGCTGTCTAAAAGTGTCAAGGACAAAATTATATTGCGTCCGAGATTGTTCCCCATATGACTTGGCATTTTGTTATGTCTTGCTGATTAAAACTTTCCCTCGCTCCCTTCTGTTGTTTTCTTCCTGAATATTTTATGACCTTTAATACTTTTTAATAACTCGGAAATTATAATAAATGTCAAAATGACCCATGCTTGGAGATGCGGCTCTATGTAGACTTTGCAACTGTCTCTACATAGCTCATTATGACAGATGCTACATAGCATGTTGTATTGAATACACAGATATGGGATCTTCATTCGATCACCCTTTCCTGCAATGCAGGACATTTAAAATTTGCAGTGTATTTGATGTTTAAAAAGGCTTCTGAAGTTTGTAATTTACACTATGAAATATCACACTTGATTTTTCCTTACGAACACCTACAAAAAAGGGCCATTAATTATAACCCGTTTTAATGACTGATAATGTTCTACCAAAAAGTATTAGGATTTCTTGTCTGTGAATTAGTTGTGGCCTAATAATATTCAGTGAAGTTCTGTAAACATTTTAACCAGAGATATATTTGGTTGTGAAGTGGTTGTTTTGCATTTGGACTGTTGTGAGAAATTCTTTCCAGCAGCATATTTGTTGTATAATGTAGGTCATTTGTTTTCTGTGTCTGAAACACTTTTTTCACTCTGTCAACAAAAAGGGGATGAAGCAATTATGTTCCAGAGAGTCCACCTGTGTACAATGCGTGCATCTTAAATCTTTCATAATCTTGAGATAAATTATTCCTACACAGCAAATTGTTAGTGTTAAATCAACACTGACAGTGTTCAATTTAACACTGATCCGGTGTCTATGAGTCCACACTTTTCAGTGTTGACACACTTCTACGTGTGAAGCCTTATTTACATATTTCCCAGAGTGCCTTTGCCTTTTGAATGAATTGAAGAGTTGTCATAAATGACAGTATTTGTTAGTGACAGAGACAGTTGTTGCATTCATCCACCTCCAGTCCTGTGACATTCACAGGGGTGCTTTTAGTATTCAGACCCCTTGACTTTTTCCACATTTTGTTACGTTACAGACTTATTCAAAAATGTAATTTTTATTAAGAAAAACTGAAATATTAAATTTACATAAGTATTCAGACCCTTTACTCAGTACTTTGTTGAAGCACCTTTGGCAGTGATTACAGCCTTTAGTCTTCTTGGGTATGATGCTACAAGCTTGGCACACCTGTATTTGGGGAGTTTCTCCCATTCTTCTTTGCAGACCCTCTCAAGCTCTGTCAGTTTGGATGGGGAGTGTCGCTGCACATCTATTTTCAGATCTCCTCAGAGATGTTTGATCGGGTTCAAGTGCGGGCTCTGGTTGGGCCACTCAAGGACAGTCAGAGACTTGCCCTGAAGCCACTCCTGCATTGTCTTGCCAGTGTGCTTAGGGTCATTGTTCTGTTGGAAGGTGAACTGTCCCCGCAGTCTGAGGTCCTGAGCGCTCTGGAGCAGGTTTTTATCAAGGATCTCTCTGTACTTTTTTTTTATCTAGTCCCTCGATCCTGACTAGTCTCCCAGTACCTGCCACTGAAAAACATCCCCACAGCATGATGCTGCCACTACCATGCTTCACCCTAGGGATGGTGCTAGGTTTCCTCCAGACGTGACACTTGGCATTCAGGCCAAAGAGTTCAATCTTGGTTTCATCAGACCAAAGAATCATGTTTCCCATGGTCTGAGAGTCTTTTAGGTGCCTTTTGGCAAACTCCAAGCGGGCTGTCTTGTGCCTTTTACTGAGGAGTGGCTTCTGTCTGGCCACTCTACCATAAACGGCCTGATTGGTGGAGTGCTGCTTCTGGAAGATTCTCCCATCTCCAAAGAGGAACTCTGTCAGTGACCATCAGGTTCTTGGTCACTTGCTGACCAAGGCCCTTCTCCCCCGTTTGCTCAGTTTAGCGTGGCGGCCAGCTCTAGGAAGAGTCTTGATGGTTCCAAACTTCTTCCATTTAAGAATGATGGAGATCACTGTGTTCTTGGGGACCTTCAATGCTGCAGACAGTTTTTGGTACCCTTCCCCAGATCTGTGCCTCGACACAATCCTGCCTCAGAGTTATACGGACAATTGCTTCGACCTCATGGCTTGGTTTTTGCTCTGACAAGCACTGTCAACTGTGGGACCTTATATAGACAGGCTTGTGCCTTTTCATTTTCAAATCATGTCCAATCAATGGAATTTACCACAGGTGGACTCCAATCAAGTTGTAGACACGTCTCAAGGATGATAAATTGAAACATGAGGCCCCTGAGCTCAATTTCGAGTCTCATAGCAAAGGGTCTGAATAATTATGTAAATAAGGTATTTCTGTTGTTTTTTTTATAAATGTGCAAAAATGTGGTGTATTGTGTGTAGATTGATGAGTAACATTTTGTATTTAATCCATTTAAGAATAAGGCTGTAATGTAACAAAATGTGGAAAAGGGGAAGGGGTCTGAATGCACTGTACATCTTGGTGGGGCAAATTCAACCAATTTTTAGTTGCATGCCAGCAAAGCCACTACACAAAATTTGCTGGATTGACAGCAGGCCCAATGTATTCAACCTTTTCTGGCCCATTGTGTTGCGTGTGAATGTTTATCCTTTTAAGCGTGGAAAAGAAACCCTTTCAGACAGATGTTTTATATCCTTAAACCCAAACTTGGACCACACACCCAAACCACCAAATAGCAGGCAAAATAGTGATTTGTTTGCCAGGCTTGCTGTTAGCCATTGATTCCTTTCAAACCATTCATTGTTGAATTTGCGATTTTCAACTTGTTGTGTAAAGTTTATGTCCAATGCAGATGAGCACCGATACATTTTATCTATAATTTCTCTTCGTATGACAAGGATTGAAAAGGATTTGCCAGCAGATTGTTGACGTGATTCATGATGATGACTGCTTGTCTAGCTTGCTAGCTAAGATTGTGAAAGTATGATGTTGACATGATCAGTCCAATCAAAGCAACAGTAGATATGTGATTTGAAGTCATTTTATCTGTGGCCAATGACCTACTTTTAAACTAAATTTATGGCAGCACCCAAGGGGGCTTGAACTTCCTAGCTCTCTGTGTAGATTCAACATTGACATAGTGTCTCCATAAGTGACATAGTGTCTCCATAAGTGACAGAACACTGAGACAATCATGGCTCAACTAGAGATTACCAACACCTACGCTCTGTATTTTCACCGGCTGCACCTACACCACAGAAAGCACTGTGCTAGGCTGAAATACCTGCATTTTGGAGCTGCCTTACTCAAGAAAGAGACCACTGTTTGTACGCAGCTTTATTAACTCAAGTAAAAAAAAATTCACATTGTTGGCAAACGGATATGTGACACAAATTAATGCCATAATAACATGCAAAACAGGGGCCTTTTTTTTTCACTAAACAGGTGGGGCTCAAAATCACCTTCCTTGAATGATGGGTTGCCACTGGACCTTCACCAATTGAGATCCTAAGCAAATATGTTGTCATTAAAATGTTATTATTTAACACAACAAGTATTTAATAAGGCCTTATTTTGAGGACCTAGTTTTACCCTAATACAGTGGCCTGAACGTTTTTAGGCCTATACGTCACATTCATTATGGCTTGCAAAGTGATGTGTATTTCCTATTGAAATCGAGCCAGAGTTTGGAATTCATTTTTACCCGCTACCTGAATTCAGAATGACAGCCAGGTTGGGTACTAGACTACCTAAACCATCTAAACTGGAACAACCATTCTAGTTATAGGTGCAATAAGTCCAACTAACAGATTGGTTTAGTTTAGAAACATTTATGTTATTAATATTTGAGTAGCATAAGATTAATTAAGGAACAGATATAGCCCTTGGTTCTCTCCAGACCTGACTGCCCTTGACCAGCACAAAAACATCCTGTGGCGTTCTGCATTAGCATCGAATAGCCCCCGCGAGATGCAACTTTTCAGGGAAGTTAGGAAAGCTAAGGCTAGCTTTTTCAAGCAGAAATTTGCATCCTATAGCACAACTCAAAAAAGTTCTGGGACACTGTAAAGTCCATGGAGAATAAGAGCACCTCCTCCCAGCTGCCCACTGCACTGAGGCTAGGAAATACTGTCACCACCGATAAATCCACTATAATTGAGAACTTCAATAAGCATTTTTCTACGGCTGGCCATGCTTTCCACCTGGCTACCCCTAACCCGGTCAACAGCCCTGCACTCCCCACAGCAACTCGCCCAATCCTCCCACATTTCTCCTTCACCCAAATCCAGATAGCTGATGTTCTGAAAGAGCTGCAAAATCTGGACCCCCTACAAATCAGCCGGGCTAGACAATCTGGATCCTCTCTTTCTAAAATTATCTGCGGAAATTGTTGCAACCCCTATTACTAGCCTGTTCAACCTCTCTTTCGTATCGTTTGAGATTCCCAAAGATTGGAAAGCTGCCGCAGTCATCCCCCTCTTCAAAGGGGGAGACACTCTAGACCCAAACTGCTACAGACCTATATCTATCCTACCCTGCCTTTCTAAGGTCTTTGAAAGCCAAGTTAACAAACAGATTACCGACCATTTCGAATCCCAACGTACCTTCTCCGCTATGCAATCTGCTTTCAGAGCTGGTCATGAGTGCACCTCAGCCACGCTCAAGGTCCTAAACGATATCATAACCGCCATCGATAAGAGACATTGCTGTGCAGCCGTATTCATCGACCTGGCCAAGGCTTTCGACTCTGTCAATCACCACATTCTTATTGGCAGACTCAACAGCCTTGGTTTCTCAAATGATCGCCTCGCCTGGTTCAGCAACTACTTCTCTGATCGAGTTCAGTGTGTCAAATCTGAGGGCCTGTTGTCCGGACCTCTGGCAGTCTCTATGGGGGGTGCCACAGGGTTCAATTCTCGGGCTGACTCTCTTCTCTGTATACATCAATGATTTCGCTCTTGCTGCTGGTGATTCTCTGATCCACCTCTATGCAGACGACACCATTCTGTATACTTCTGGCCCTTCTTTGGACACTGTGTTAACTAACCTCCAGACGAGCTTCAATGCCATACAACTCTCCTTCCGTGGCCTCCAACTGCTCTTAAATGCTAGTAAAACTAAATACATGCTCTTCAACCGATCACTGCCCGCACCTGACCGCCCGTCCAGCATCACTACTCTGGACGGTTCTGACTTATGTGGACAACTACAAATATGTGGACAACTACAAATACCTAGGTGTCTGGTTAGACTGTAAACTCTCCTTCCAGACTCACATTAAGCATCTCCAATCCAAAATTAAATCTAGAATCGGCTTCCTATTTCGCAACAAAGCATCCTTCGCGCATGCTGCCAAACATACCCTCGTAAAACTGATCATCCTACCGATCCTCGACTTCGGCTATGTCATTTATAAAATAGCCTCCAACACTCTACTAAACAAATTGGATGCAGTCTATCACAGTGCCATCCGTTTTGTCACCAAAGCCCCATATACTACCCACCATTGCGACCTGTACGCTCTCGTTGGCTGGCCCTCGCTTCACACTCGTCGCCAAACCCACTGGCTCCATGTCATCTACAAATCTTTGCTAGGTAAAGCCCCGCCTTATCTCAGCTCACTGGTCACCATAGCAGCACCCACCCGTAGCACGCGCTCCAGCAGGTATATCTCACTGGTCACCCCCAAAGCCAATTCCTCCTTTGGCCGCCTCTTGCCTCTTTTTCACCCCAGTATCTCTACTTGCACATTCAACTTCTGCACATCTACCATTCCAGTGTTTAATTGCTATATTGTAATTACCTCGCCACCATGGCCTATTTATTGCCCTACCTCCCTTATCTTACCTAATTTGTACTCACTGTATATAGACTTTTTTTACCTACTGTATTATTGACTATATGTTTGTTTATTCCAATGTGTAACTCTTTGTTGTTGTATGTGTCGAACTGCTGTGCTTTGTCTTGGCCAGGTTGCAGTTGTAAATGAGAACTTGTTCTCAACTAGCCTACCTGGTTAAATAAAGGTTAAATAAAAAATTAAAAATAAAAATAATAATTTTATCAATCAATGTACATGCAAAAATATAGATATTAAAACAAACCATTCTAAAAATCAACCTGCAATAAAGCATGCTGGGAAATATGATAATGATGGGCGTGGTTATTAACACCAACATTGGGGTTCTTTTACACCAATGAGTTTTTCACTTTTAACTCTTTTAATTTAACACCTGAATCAACACTAGAAAAATCAACGCTAGGTAACACTAGCCAATTTGCTGTCTTGCCATCAACTTTCATTTTGTCTAGGTCTACTTTCCTCTCAGGCCAAATGTCTCCCCCTCAAAAAGCCTAAAGTATTTTTGTTGTCAAAGCAGTCCCCTAAAGTATTTACTACTGCAGTGTGTGTGTGTGTGTGTGTGTGTGTGTGTGTGTGTGTGTGTGTGTGTGTGTGTGTGTGTGTGTGTGTGTGTGTGTGTGTGTGTGTGTGTGTGTGTGTGTGTGTGTGTGTGTGTGTGTGTGTGTGTGTGTGTGTGTGTGCCTGCCCGCATGTGCATGTATGCGTTTATGTCTGTGCCCACACATGTGTATGTACAGTATGTGCCTGTGAACATACGAAGTTACTTCTACCACCTGTGTTTGCCATATAAATAGATAAATGTAGATGTTTGCATCTCTCAGGGCTCAGTTGCCAGGTAGTGAATAGTGATACCCTTGAGGATGGTTATCCTGTTGAAACTCTTCACATAAATATCAGGAAACATTGACTTTTGGGCAGATATTATCACTTATTCAGGAGTCCAGGATTTTAATTAACAGTGGCACAACCCATTCCAGGGTGACCCTGACGTGTGAGGTTGTCAATAAACCCTGGCTGTTTTTCCCTTCATTTCTCTAGTGTCTAACGGGGAGTAGCATCCTTACATGATAAAGTGCCTATCATAGCACCTTTTCAGCACTAGGCTTTAGTGTTTGGCAGCCGATGGTCCGGAGTTAGCGATCCGCCTCATGGGTTGTCTCTCTTCAAGGATAGTCTAATTAATGTTGAACTCCCAGCTCAAAGACGAGTGCATTGTTTCAAATGGATGGATTTATTTTGCCCTCTAAACAATGCCCAAGTGGGGTACTGTGGGCCAGAGCTGTTATTCTGCACAAACTTCTCTAATCTAAGGCCACTGCGGACACAGAAACCAGACTGCCACAGATGCTGTCAAGGTTACCAAAACTAAACATCTCTTTATGTAGTTTCAACCAAATTTGATGTGACATAAGCGTTTTCCTCCATAATGTAATGCTAATGTGAATATTATAAAAAAAGCTAAGGATGTTTTGACATTTTAATAGAGCAACAGCAGCTAAGATTCACACATCTTTATTTAGCATGATTTTCAGAAGATATTCATGGGTGATACTCCGAGAAAGGTGAGGATAAATCTGATGGTCTCATGCTCAGTTTGCATGGGCCAATTCATTTTCTGCATTATAGCATGCATGACATCATAAACAGACCATTACACACGTAATTCGCACACACATTTCCCCCTTGTTTGCGTATAAATCACGCAATTACTATATACATGAAATAAAATACCTAATGGTTTCCGCATCACACAACTAATTTGCAGGAGAAATTTCAATAAGCGATTTACTAATATCCCAGTGATGCCACTAATGTTCTCTGTGAAATCGCAAAGGAAACTATGTGTAGTTGTAGTATTTTGACTATCCCTCCTCCACTCCAGACAGACACATCTGCTAGATGTAGATACTACATAAAGTGGAGTGTCGAGGCTGCAGCAGAACAAATTCAGTTAGCTCCACTACCAGTGGATGTGTGACTGTGCACAGATCAAAAGGTTTGGGGAAGCTAGATAAATGGCCCGACTCACTCTGGTATTAGGCTCTTGAATGTTTATGTGTCCTCAGAGAGGGCATGCCTATAACGGAGCAGCACTAGTATGTCTTTGCAAAAGTGTCCTTTCTCAAGCTTCAATTCTTGTAAACAATGGACGCAGGTGGAAAAGTGGTGCTTTCATTCGGGTGTGCCTATGGTAGCAGCCTGAAAATGAGCAAAAGGTAACAGCGCACAAACATCACTACCAATGACACTGAAACATGTCTTTCCCACAAACACAAAAGAGCCAAGAGGTGTAATCTGCATGCGGTCTAATGAAGACCATTTAAATGCATGCTTTGAGCATTAACCACATGATACAGTGCCTTGCAAAAGTATTCATCCCCCTTGGCATTTTTCCTATTTTGTTGCATTACAACCTGTCATTTAAATAGATTTTTATTTGGATTTCATGTAACGGACATACACAAAATAGTCCAAATTGCTGAAGTGAAATTATAAAAAAGAAACCCGCAAAAATCTATTTTAATTCCAGGTTGTAAGGCAACAAAATAAGAAAAATTCCAAGGGGGGTGAATACTTTCGCAAGCCACTGTATATGTTGTCATCATTAATGTGTTACCCAACACTTTGCCTACTTCAAGCAAAATCTACTGAAACTGTAATGAAACCGAGGCCTGATATATACTTTTTCATCACCACACCATGCATCATTTAGCCTTCAGGAATGGAATCGATTAGGCTACACTCTGTATCGTTCCAGCTAAGGTAAATCAAATCAAAATAAATTGTATTGTTTACCCGCTTTAACCCCGGAGTGTGTAGAACGTTTGATATTCTCCTCGTTACTTGTGATAATCACAAGTATGAGCCTTCAACCACCAGTGTAAAAGTGCAATAATAAGTATGCAATAACATTTTACTCAAGATACTGGATTTTATGTCAACAATTTATTTTACAGAGTAAGGTAGGCCTACCGTGTAATGTACAGTATTAGTAAACTGTCTTTGGGATCTTGAAAGGGTCTTTACAATGATAATTAACCATTTTCATTGCTATCATTATGAAAATGGGAAGTGTATTCTAAGAAAAGTAGTTGAAGAGCCTGGGGTCTGGTGGCACTCACCGATAGACTGAGACAGAGCTCTAAATTGTGAGTCGTCTCAACCAGCCTGGCTCTGAGTACTAATACATCCATTAGCTCTGTCATCAAACTCCTCTCAAGTGGCTTCCCGCCTCCCCCCCAGCCTCCCCTCGCCTCTACCCTCCCCCTGCCTGCTTCCAGCTGTTAGCCCGGGGCCACATCCCCTCACGCGTCCACACACCTCCTTCAGGACCTCTCCATTGATTTATCGATATGTCCAGGCAATGCTTCAAAAAGACTGAAATATCCTTTGGAAAAATCTGTGCGCATCAATCTCCCCATCATGGTGCTCCGAGTAGGAGGAGGAGTTGATGCCTCTCTGATGCATATTCCTTGTCTGCCAAATTACATTCAAACTTATAGGGAGACAGAGAGACAGTTAAAGCATCACAACTTTCTCACAGACAGAGAATGACAGACAGGCTTCCCCTTAAGTGACCTATTTTCTGATGTAGACTCAAAGGACGATGCATTTGGTTTCTTTGTTGGATCAATGCAGAGACTCCCAGGACGGTTCTTGTCATTTATCTTGTAGACTCAAAGCTGGACATGCTGCTGAACTTCCCTAACTCCACGGGGAAATATCATAACGAAACTATTGGAGCGTTTATTTCCTGTTGGTTCAACCTAATTTGTCACACTTTGAATTCCTCTCATGGAGTGTCATCATTGTGCAGTTTAGCTGTGGGCAGACTAGTTGACCAAGTGACAGAGTGAGGAGAGTGATGAACATTACCCACTATTCAAATGAAATTACTATTTTTATTCAGTCAGACTAAGACAGTAGTTCCTTGTTGGTAATAACCACTATGGACGATCCATGAAGCATGAAATGGGTAACTATTTGTTTCGGACAGCCTGCACCCTAGGTCAGTTTGGATGACGTGCCCACTGATAACACTCAAATAAAACAATTGCCTTCTTCTCCTGTTTTTCATCACATGTTCATTTCTCTCTCACCATGGAGACACCCAGGTGGACTGATGATGAATCAGGTTTGAGAGAGAGAGAGAGAGAGAGAGAGAGAGAGAGAGAGAGAGAGAGAGAGAGAGAGAGAGAGAGAGAGAGAGAGAGAGAGAGAGAGAGAGAGAGAGAGAGAGAGAGACTTTATTAATGACCAAGAGGACTAGTTCTAATTGCAGGGCCGGCTCCAGGCATGAGCAACATAAGTGTTCGTTTAGGGCCCCAGGCCACTTGGCGCTTGGCGGCCTGGGGCCCCACCCTCCCCAAAAAAGAATTAAGAATTCAATCAGGGTCTCAGCTCACTGTTGAGAATTAGAATAGTTGAATACACAGGGTGCAAGTTTGACATTTGGTGTGATCAGCAATTTTATCTTACATCAGTCAGTGACAGTCCTTCAAAATATGTAGAATTGCAATAAATTAGCTTTAAAGCTGAAAAAAATGTCTCTCCACCTCATGATAAAATGGGTAGAATTGCAGGAAGTTAGCTGTTCTCTCTGTTTTCTCTTGCTTAGGGCCCCCAAAAGGATTGATTGAAGGATCAACAATTGGCGTATCATCCATAATGAGGATGAGACCAATGTAGGCCTTGTGTAGAAAAGCAATTTGCAATCTAAACTGAAAATGTATTGTGTTTATCAAGAGTTAGTCATTTAACATTGATAACTTGATTTAGTAGAGTAATACATAATTCATTTCCAAAGGGAGGGAAAATTTTAAGGCAAAAGCTATTGGGTTTTGAAAACCAAGCAATAGGCTTTAGGCTAGCTAATGAAATGGAACAAACCACAGTTCCATCTTATTGCACTGGGGCCCCTGTGGCCATTTCGGATCCTTCTGATATTATTTCCAAAGGGGTCCATGTAAGGCATCATTCATTTTAGGAAACTGAGTCCAGAGACCCCTATGGCACCAAACTAAGTTAAGCCTGTCTCCGAAAGAAACATTGATCCAGTTTTTAAAGTTACACACAACTCACTGAGTCAGAATTACATACCACTTTAGATGGAGTTTGCCAAGTTCACCATTTGAATTAGGTCCATAGAATTAGGAGCAGCTTCTATGGTTATAACATTTACAGAAAATACAGAAATGCCAATGGGGGAGGTGTTGAGGTGTATATTAAGAACCACATTCCTGTAAAGCTTAGAGAGGATCTCATGTGAAATACTGTTGAAGTAATTTGTTTACAGGTTAATCTGCCTCACCTAAAGCCCATTCTTATGGGAAGCTGCTATAGCCGGTATCTGGATAATATGTGTGAAATCCTTGATAATGTATGTGATATCAACAGAGAGGTATATTTTCTGGTTCAGCTACATATTGACAGGCCTTCATCAAGCTGCCCACTCAAGAAAAAGCTTCAAACTGTAACCAGTGCCTGCAACCTGGTTCAGGTTATCAGTTAACCTACCAGAGTATTTAAAAACAGCACAGGAATTAAATCATCAACATGTATTGATCACATATTTTCTAATGCTTTAAAGCAATATCCAAATCCATCGGATATAGTGATCACAATTAAGTAGCCATATCTAGGAGAATAAGTTTTGTAGTGATTCTTAAATATTTGCTGGTCTGTGATGTGTAACGAGGAGCAGCCAGACGATGCACCTGACACATTAATGAAATTGCTTATTCCAGTTACTAATAAGCATGCACCCATTAAGAAAATGACAGTAAAAACTTAAATCCCCTTGGATTGATGAGGAATTGAAAAATGTTATGAGGCAAAAGGTATGGTAAATAAGTCTGGCAGCACAACCGATTGGCAAACGTACTGCAAATTGAGAAATCATGTAACTGAATAAAAAGAAGAAACTATACTATGAAACAAAGATAAATTATATAAAGAATCACCTTAAATTACATTTTGGGCAAAAAGGCAAAGTCAGCTCCATCATTCATTGAATCAGATGGCTCATTCATCACAAAACCCACTGATATTGCCAATGACTTTAATTATTTTCTTATTGGAAAATTTAAGGCATGACATGCCAGCAACAAATGCTGGATTTACACATCCAAGTATATCTGATCAAATTATGAAAGACAAGCACTGTGATTTTGAATTCTGTACAGTAAGTGTGGAAGAGGTGAAAAAATTATAATTGTCTGTAAACAATGACAAGCCATCAGGGTCTGACAACTTGGAAGGAAAATTACTGAGGATAATAGTGGACTAGAAAGTGTGTGCCTTCAGGCCTGGAAGGAAGCAAAAGTCATTCCGCTACCTAAGAATAGTAAAGCCACATTTAATGGCTCAAATACGCGACCAATCAGCCTGTTACCAACCCTTATTAGACTTTTGAAAAGAATGGTGTTGAACCAGGTATGATTGTTTACTGCAATTTTACAGTAAACAAATTGACAACAGACTTTCAGCACACTTATAGGGAAGGATATTAAACAAGCACTGCACTTACACAAATGACTGATGATTGGCAGAGAAAAATATATGATAAAAATGTTGTGGGGGCTGTTTTGTTAGACTTCAGAGCGGCTTTTGATGTTATCGATCTTAAAGGTCTCCTGCTGGAAAAAGTTATGTGTTATGGCTTTACACCCGCTGATATACTGTGGATAAAGATTTACCTGTCTAACAGAACACAGAGGGTGTTCTTTAATGGAAGCCTCTCCAACATAATACAGGTAGAATCAGGAATTATCCAGGGCAGCTGTCTAGGCCCCTATGCCTTTTTCAATCTTTACTAATGACAATGCCACTGGCTTTGAGTAAAGCCAGTGTTTCTATGTATGCGGATGACTCAACACTAAACACATCAGCTACTACAGCTCTTCCTCCTGGGTAAGACCTGCCCGCTCCAAGACTTCTCCATCACTGTTGGCAACTCCATGGTGTCCACCTCCCAGATTGCAAAGAGTGCACCCTGTTGTTCTCTGCAAACATCAAAGCAGTGACTCGCTCCTGCAGGTTCATGCTCTACAACATCAGTAGAGTACGACCCTACCTCACACAGGAAGCGGCTCAGGTCCTAATCCAGGCACTTGTCCTCTCCCGTCTGGACTACTGCAACTCGCTGTTGGCTGGGCTTTCCGCTTGTGCGATCAAACCCCTGCAACTTATCCGCTGCAGCACACCTGGGGTACAACCTTCCCAAGTTCCCCCCTATGTCACCCCGCTCCTCTGCACACTCCACTGGCTTCGAGTTGTAGTTCGCATCCATTACAAGACCATGGTACTGGCCTACGGAGCAGCAAGAGGACCTGCCCCTCTTTACCTTCAGGCTATGCTCAAACCCTACACCCCAACCCAAGTACTCCGTTCTGCAACTCTGGTCTCTTGGCCCTGCCACGCCTACAGGAGGGCAACTCCCGTTCAGCCCATTTCAAGCTTTTCTCTGTCCTGGCATCCCAATAGTGGAACCTTCCCATCTTCCAGAAACATCTCCCCCCAAAAGCCTTTTGTGAACTAACACTTGCACCTGACTTTACTGATAGCTACCTTATTGAGGAAAAATGTACTTACTTAGATGGTGATATGTGGTTGTCCCACCTAGCTATCTTAAGATGAATGCACTCTGTAAGCTGAATGAGTAAAATATAAATGTAAACACCATTCTGCATAAAAGCTCATTTCTGAAAAGAAGCTTTCAAACTGAAGGATTTAAAAATAGTACATTCCTGAAACTCTCTGTCATTTTCATTGTGCGTGGTATAGCATTCACGAAGGCAGGTGCCAGTGAAAGGTGGGGAGGACATGACATTTTCAAATTGCTACTAAACCTGCCACCTCGTTGAGAAACGTCAAGAGTTCAAGGGCTAGTATTTTTCTTACCTTCCTTTCAGTCTGTCTATCCATTATTGATATTTCTGATTCTTTCTGTGTGTTTTTTTTCCTATCTACACTGTTGACCCGTTAGCAATAGGGATCTGAGTTATACTGTACTAAACCAAGAAGAGACTGAGCTAAGAAAAATCATGTGGAGAGAAGAGTTGCAGGACGGGTCGATCTGTTTATGGATTTCAGCTCTACACTTAAATGTAAGTAATTCATCACAGATGCCTGACTGTAGTTATTATATTGTATAGATAAATAAATAAACTAAACCCATTAAGATTAGAATTTCTAATAAATGGATATTGCTACTCTTGTTCAAACCATTGTTTCCATAAATGCAGCCCAAACTTTGTTTTATGAGGAAGAACATTGATGCACTTAGGCACTATAGCAGCACATTAACATATTGTTCTAAATAGGCTACATTAAGTAGTGCACACATTTGTAATTCACAAATGTGCTGTATGTCCCGCGTTCGGTTAGCTATTTGGTATGATTCTGGCTTTTTATTAACACTTTATAAGTACCTGTTCACGATTAAGCGTACTGCTAATTGAGGGTGCCTAATGACACAAAAGTGGCTTTGACCGAAAGAAACTGCTCTCATAGCTGTGTAGTAACACTGTTATTACAGCAATATATGTTGCTTTGGAAGTTATTCTCTCATTAAGTAAAAACTGCAACACCACTCAGTGGATGGTGATGGCTTGAAGTGGATCTCCACTATGGTCTGTGAGAACAGGATCGGCTCATGTATGGGAACTGGGAGAATTAAGTTGAGTGTGTTTCAGACTCATCAGCAGAAAGCCTGCTACTCTCCTTAATACCATAAATTGACTGTTAGTTAGCCTCTCACACACTTTGATCAGCCTTGACAAACACAAACTGTCTGCAATTTAGGGATGCATTTTCTCTTTTCCCGGTCATCCATCCTGAGCTAAATACTTTTTCCAATTTCGAAATATCACTCTTGGTCTCTGGTCTCACCACCACAATAACCCTGTCAGAGACGAGTGGCAGTGATGCATCATCAGTGAAATGCATAGCTACATCAAAAATGCATCATTAAAATGCATAGACATTGCGTAAGTGATGTCTGATAGCAGCAGAAACAGAAACTTCCTCAAAACACATGGTGCAAGTCTGTGATTATGCTGAAGAAGGCTGCTACAGTAAGGGCCTCTTGGGCATGGAGGGGAGAACAACATTAATAACAGAAGAGGGGGGAAAGCAGAGGGAAAGAACACACTTGTGACATTGTTGACAGATGCCTCCAGCATGAGTCTGGCAGTGTCTGTGGAGACAGCTGGGAATATAAGGTCACTTTAAATGTCATTACTC
The DNA here is from genome assembly GCA_030435695.1 of Brachymystax lenok tsinlingensis. NCBI lineage: Eukaryota > Metazoa > Chordata > Actinopteri > Salmoniformes > Salmonidae > Brachymystax > Brachymystax lenok. Next base: position 15,798,731 of record CM059796.1, read on the forward strand.
TTCCTGATAATTAGGAGGAATGGAGCGTTCAGTTATAGCCCATTATGGCCTGTTACTTTTTTGGTCATTACTGGATTTCAAAATTTCTCCAGTTAGCTGTAGCTAATTATCATGGTTTGTGCTCTACATCTGTTGGTCCTTCCATCAAAAAAAAGATTCATGAAAAGCATTGGTAACATTCTACCTCCAACACCAGCGCACTTCATGCCCACATGTCAAAACACATATGCTAGATGTTCTTATCAGCAAGAAGAGCTGTAAACATTTAATGAGTGGCAGTGAATCTCCACTAACCACATTAGCATGTTCCAGTGTCATGTGGGGAGGCAGGAAATCTCTGAAGCATGTGGCTGAAATCGCTGACTGAGGTGTCGCCAGGCAGATCTCCAGGGTCATGTATTTTTTTAGAGGTTTCACGCTGATGGAATGACAGTGGGGCAGTGGCGGCCATCTTTGGATTGGCTAAACGCTTAATCCCTGTGATCTCACCTCCCCTCGGACGAGAGAGAGACAGAGACTGATAAGGGGGGTTGCCTACACTGGGAAAACCCTTTTACAGGGAGATTTCATAGTGTCATGGATCACACCTCTGTGGCTCTCTCCGATCACCGAAGGACACCATCACCGGAGTACTGACTACACTTCCCATCTGCCCCGTACCTAGGCCTAATTAGCTGCACAGCTGTATCCACTTCTCTCCCCTATATATTCCCCCTCCAGGCTCCTATGCTTTGCGAAGTCTTGCACTGCCCCGGCTAGTCATTTATGAGCACTCTTTTGATCCTTTGACTGATTCCCTGTTTTTGACCCCGGACTGTGTGTTTGATTCCTGTTTACCCGTCTGACGCCTGCCCCGACCTACGCCTATTACCGACTCTGTTTCTGGATTCCCTTTGACACCCTCTACGCTGTTCTCTGAGTTTTGCCTGTTTGACCTTCCTTCATTAAAGTAAACTGCATATGGATCCGAACGTCTCTGGCTCATTGTTACACATAGTATATAGTGTTCCTTTTCAATTAAATGTATATTCTTTTGTTGGAAGATTTCAGTGAGAGAAGAATGCAATTCTGTAAGACTATGGGCACTATGTCCTTATTAGCTATTGCTTCATATGGAGTACTTTCTAATTACTGCATTGTAATGCGTTGGATGTTGTACTATAGTTCTAGCACATAGCCAATAGCAAACAGACTTCATAAGATACTAAAACAAAGATGACCATGACCATTACAGAACAACTACCACCTGTCAGGAGATAATTACAGGCTAATTTCAGGTCAAAGACACTAGTGTGCTGCTATGTACTGGACAACTGTTCAGTAAACCAGAACAACCACCATAACAACCATCACAGGGAGACATCCACATGTATTTAAGGTGTATATGCATACTGTACTGCTGTCTGCTTGCCTGGCTGGGTGTTTGGTTGGGTGGGTAGGTGTATCACACCATAGAGGGACATGCTTTAACGATGCCTGGAGAAATCAATCAAATGACATTTTATTGGTCGCATACACATATTTAGCAGATGCTATTGAGGGTGTAGCGAAATGCTAGGGGTGTAGCGAAATGCTAGGGGTGTAGCGAAATGCTTGTGAGAGGTATTAGTGGAGAGCTGCCTCCTGTGGAATGGTTAGCTATATATGTCTTAGATTCTGAGTTACTCTATGCCGTGTTTGTGTAGGCTATAAAGTACAGAGGCAAACGGATAGGATGGATATTATTTACTGTCGATATTTTGGCTGCAATGCCTTTCAGAAGAAAAGTCATGAGCAATATCATAACAAACATGAATTAGAGTGTCTAGGCCTATTGAAATGACTTACGGTTATGCAACGTTGTATTTTTATTATCATTGTGGATTGACAGCACACTAAATTTAGCTAAAGCTCAGAACCCTTCTATTTTATAACCTCATACAAGAGGCCCCAGTTGTTCCTCAAAGCGATAAACCCTAATTTTAGGATGCTGTGCGGGGCGGTTGATGTTAGCAGCTACTGAGCCATCACAGCAGATGACTGGCTGAGTGAGTAACATGTCATAATAAGCCTCTGATCATTATTCCCTTTCTTCTATTCCAGGAGCTGCAGGATTCTTGCTCTTCGTTTTGTCCTGACATCCACTCCTCTCATCTTCTTACTGCTATTTTTACATCCCCTCCTAACCAGCTCCTAACAACGGTGGGGAATTATGGGCCGCCGCAAACATAACAGGAGGGTAGGATGGAACACTGACAGAGAGGATCTTAGTTCCTATTTGGTAATGAAATACAGTACATTGGTGGGATTAGTTTGTATGATATTGTATGTTAGTGACAGTGTCATTACATTGTCATGGGTAGAGGTGAAACACTATTATTTTACTGAACCTTTGATATTTTGACCACAAGTCTATGAAAATCCATTCTGGATGTATAGCCTATAGCAAATATGATCACGGCTCTCGTATGGAGAGCCTTGATCAATGCACATCTAAGTGAACTAGATAGATGCTTGCCTAATACAGTAAGGCTCTTTGACAGGCCAGTATTATATATTGAAATATAGCTCCATTCATCCACGGGGTTTATAAATTCCTGTGTTTTCCTATTTCGTTCTATCATACATCAATGTCAGTTGTGTTCTCAATCAGAACCCTCTGACACGATGTAATCTGGGCAGAATCCCTGGGTATACTGTACTGTATGGGGGAGGCAGTAAATTGTCTTCACGGCCTGAGAAAATTCCATTAAATGTATTCCTTCCTAGTGATTCCAAGATGCCTCAGATGGAACACTGTGGAATGTTTGAAAAGCATGGAGTTAGAGTGGAATTTTCCATCAGGTCCCCAGCAGGGTAGGGTGGTGGGTAGTGACGGTGGGCTACTGTACATCCCTGAGTAAGACAACCCCTTGCGTCTGTATGGCAGGAGGTACAGCATGTGAAGAATGCATGGTAAATAATTGATAATGTACATAAAGCATTGGAGGGGGAGAGAGGCTGGGTATGAGGCAGAGGCCCCACCCTAAATAAACCCACAATTATCTCCGCTGTGCCATGACTCCTGGATTCACTTGCTGTTTTTTTCCTAATATACAAAATGAGTCCAAGAGTGACTGAGGCTTCCTGATCTTTTTATAAAACTGTCAGTCGGCAATAATTGTGAATGTTAAAAAATGTATTGGCTGTGGCAGAATAGTTTCATGTGAGATCCATCAGATTTCTCGAGGGACTTTGTTAATGCGCCACAAATTGTGCAGAGACCCTTGGCATTGCATTCTACATAAATTATGAAATGTGTTTTCTCAAATTGGGATCTGGATGCAGTGAGATTCAGGTGAATCCAGTGGAGACTGGGAAGCCATTACACACAGAGAACAGGATGGAGACAAACATTTTACCTCATTTGTTTTTGTGTCTAAGGATGGAATGGGATGGGGGATGTCGTGTTTGTGTGTCTGCACATTTACCTGAGCGCATTTGTGGAAATAAATATTTCAACAATTCCACTGAGGACTATTTGTAATGTATTTTGTATGTATTCCGTGCCAGGGTATAGCCACACAAGCAGATAACGTCAGGGGTAATCCATCATCTCAAATGAGAAATATTATAGGAACAACACCATGCTATTGTATAATATTGCACAAATACAAAATACAAACCCCAGAGTAAATCTGAATGGTTTATACCATAAAGCTTGCCAGCCAGTTTAACTAAATGGCAGCGCATGCATGTTGTTTTCAGAATCAGTCTTTTCAGACCACCATCGTAGCCAAACAATCAGAGTT